>CM039674.1:330673412-331923412 GCA_022496015.1 Hordeum marinum
GATCATGGTGCCCCGAAGATAGAGATCAAAGGAGCAAGATGATATTGGCCATATCATGGCACTATGTGATTGCATGTGATGTTTATCATGTTTTACATCTTATTTGCTTAGAACGACGGTAGCTTAAATAAAATGATCTCTCTCTAAAATTTCAAGAAATGTGTTCCCCCTAACTGTGCACCGTTGCTAAGGTTCATTGTTCCGAGGCACCACGTGATGATCGGGTGTGATAGGTTCTAACGTTCGCATACAACGGGTGTAAGCCAGATTTACACACGCAATACACTTAGGTTGACTTGACGAGCCTAGCATGTATAGACATGTCCTCGGAACACGAGAGACCGAAAGGTCGAGCATGAGTCGTATAGAAGATACGATCAATATGGAGATGTTCACCATTGATGACTAGTCTGTCTCACGTGATGATCGGACACGGGCTAGTTGACGTGGATCATGTGTCACTTGGATGACTAGAGAGATGTCTATCTAAGTGGGAGTTCATTAAATAATTTGATTATGTGAAACTTAATTATCATGAACTTAGTCTAAAATTGTCTTTACAATCTACATTGTAGATCCAATGGCCCACACTAATGTTGCCCTCAACTTCAACGCATTCCTAGAGAAAACCAAGCTGAAAGACGATGGAAGCAACCATACGGACTGGGTTCGTAGCTTGAGGATCATCCTCATAGCTTCCAAGAAATTATATGTCCTTGATGCACCGCTAGGTGACGCACCCATTTTCCCAGCAACTCAAGATGTTATGAACGCCTGGCAGTCCCGTTGTGATGATTACTCCCTAGTTCAGTGCGGCATGCTTTACAGTTTAGAACCGGGGCTCCAAAAGCGTTTTGAGCAACACGGAGCATATGAGATGTTCCAAGAGCTGAGAATGATTTTCCAAGCTCATGCCCAGGTCGAGAGATATGATGTCTCCGACAAGTTCTTCAGCTGTAAGATGGAGGAAAATAGTTCTGTCAGCGAGCACATACTCAAAATGTCTGGGTTGCACAACCGTTTGTCTCAGTTGGGAGTTAATCTTCCGGATGACTCGGTTATTGACAGAATCCTCCAGTTGCTCCCACCTAGCTACAAGAGCTTTGTGATGAACTACAACATGCAAGGGATGGAGAAGTCCATTCCTCAGTTGTACTCGATGCTGAAATCAGCGGAGGTCGAGATCAGAAAGGAGCATCAAGTGTTGATGGTCAATAAGACCACTAGTTTCAAGAAAGGCAAGGGTAAGAAGATCTTAAAGAAGGACGACAAAGCAGTTGCCACGCTCGATAAGCAAGTTGCTACGAAGAAGAACAAGAATGGACCCAAGCCTGAGACTGAGTGCTTTTATTGCAAGGGTACCGGTCACTGAAAGCAGAACTGCCCCAAGTACTTAGTGGATAAGAAGGCCGGCAATGTTAAAGGTATATGTGATATACTTGTTATTGATGTGTACCTTACCAGCACTCGTAGTAGCTCCTGGGTATTTGATACCGGTGCAGTTGCTCACATTTGTAACTCCAAGCAGGAGCTGCGGAATAAGCGGAGACTGGCGAAGGACGAGGTGACGATGCGCGTTGGGAATGGTTCCAAGGTTGATGTGATCGCTGTCGGCACGCTACCTCTACATCTACCTTCGGGATTAGTTTTAAACCTTAATAATTGTTATTTAGTACCGGCTTTGAGCATGAACATTGTATCTGGATCTCGTTTGATGCGAGATGGCTACTCATCTAAATCTGAGAATAATGGTTGTTCTATTTATGTGAGAGAAATGTTTTATGGTCATGCCCCGCTGGTCAATGGTTTATTTTTGATGAATCTCGAACGTGATGTTACACATGTTCATAGTGTGAGTACCAAAAGATGTAAGATTGATAACGATAGTCCCACTTACACGTGGCACTGCCGCCTTGGTCATATTGGTGTGAAACGCATGAAGAAACTCCATGCTGATGGACTTTTGGAGTCTCTTGATTTTGAATCATTTGACACATGTGAACCATGCCTCATGGGCAAGATGACCAAGACTTCGTTCTCCGGAACAATGGAGCGAGCAACTGACTTGTTGGAGATAATACATACCGATGTATGCGGTCCAATGAGCGTTGAGGCTCGCAGTGGCTACCGTTATGTTCTCACTCACCGATGACTTAAGCAGATATGGGTGTGTCTACTTAATGAAACACAAGTCTGAAACCTTTGAAAAGTTCAAGGAATTTCAGAGTGAGGTAGAGAATCAATGTGACAGGAAAATAAAGTGCCAATGATCTAATCGTGACGGAGAATATTTGAGTCATGAGTTTGGCACGCACCTAAGGAAATGTGGAATTGTTTCACAACTCACGCCACGTGGCACACCTCAGCGAAATGGTGTGTCTGAACGTCGTAATCGCACTCTATTGGATATGGTGTGATCTATGATGTCTCTTACTGACTTACCGCTATCATTTTGGGGATATGCATTAGAGACTGCCGCATTCACTTTAAATAGGGCACCGTCTAAGTCCGTTGAGACAACACCGTATGAATTATGGTTTGGAAAGAAACCTAAGCTGTCATTTCTGAAAGTTTGGGGGATGCGATGCTTATGTGAAGAAACTTCAACCACTACAAGAATACCCCTATAAAGCAACACACATTCTACAACATTTTAACTGTACGTTGCAAAATTCATAATAGATACGGATATAGGCGGTGCAGCATATATGTTGCAGTGTTGCAGCTCAGGGCCCTATACCTGTACATATATGAGAAAAATTAGAGGAAAGGAGAGAGGGACGAGAGAGAAACAAAGCACCTGAATCCCCTTATCTCTCCCACCTCGCCACCACCAACCGCCTCCCCTTCCTTCTATGACCCACCTCGCCATCGGCCCTCCCCCTCCTCTTATTCCACCTCGTAGCTCCGGAGGCTGCAGGATCCGCTGCATCCCCTACCCACGCGTCCCTCTCGCGTCCTATCTCTCTCTTCACGCTGCTCCTCGCTACGCCACCGGCGGCAGCTGATTCAGGCAGCACCCGGCGAATCCCGCCACCACGAAGCACAACCTGAGCTCTACTCACACTGCGGCGCGCATCCATCCGGCTAGATCCGGCGCTTGAGGCCACGAAAGTCCACCCGCGACCCCATGGCTAGGGTTTCGGACATCGGCGACGGCGCTGATGGCCATGTCCTCCTCCTCTTGTCCGGTGAGTGCACCCCTCCCCTAGCTTCATCATCTCTCTCCCCTCCCTTTCTATAACCTCTTCTCTTCTCATGTAGACGCGCATGGAGGAACAGCTAGTGGACACCCTTGCTACTGCTTGGGATGAAGCAGACATGGAGCAAGTTGAGTCGTTTCCACTCCTTCTCTCTATTTGGTTCCTGGCACATCAGGAGCCATTGTTGTTCTGGTGGTGTTAGTAGTTGCCACTGCTTGCGCCCAAGTGCATGCTTCCTGTGATCAATTTGATTTTGTTGTGCTGCTAAAGTGTCAATTGATGCTTCGATTGAACTACAAGATTAACCCCTAGTGCTACCACCTTAGATTCGATGAAGTATGGCAGACTTATTGCAGGTATCCAATGAGCAAGAAGGCAGTTGGTTTTCATTTTTAAGAATTTTTGTGTTGTGCTCCTGCAATTCGTGACGTAGGCTCTAGTGAGAAAGTGCAGCCTACATGTCTGTTTGGATGGATTTTGATTGCCTAACGCTTTGGCTCCCTCTATCCTCATGATGCCTATGCACGTTGTCCCGTCTCTACTTCCTACGACCAATTGTATATATGAATTAATTTTTGAGAAGTGTAGGCTGATGCGGCTCTATGGGGCTTGGATGTGGTCCTGGAGGCATAAAACGCACATGAAGTTCACAAGCATGGTGGCAGTAAGGTGCGGTTGGATCTAACTAATGCTACGAAGTAATATACTGATCAATTCTATGTTATTTTGTTTGATGGATATCCCTGATCTGATTGTAAATAACTTGCTGAGCTTTGTAACTAATTTGTTTTTTCACATATGCAAGTAATTGTTCTGTTGAAATTTAATTCATGCCTCAGATTGCGCGTAGATCTGTTGATCGGTTCCTAAGGAGCTCCAAAATAGAGAAGTGCCATGGTGTACCATGGCTTGAGGAGATGCATATGTCGGCATTTTTTGAGTATTGCTGGAACATGGTTTGCATCACTACATTCTAAGGTCATTTGCCTTCTTTCCCCCCTGTAATTTAATGTAATGCATGAATCCTTCCTTTCTAAGGTTGGTTGGTAATGTATGAGCCAAACCTGAAATTTGCACACATCAGCATTAGCCTAAAATCATAGATGCAAGGTTAATTGAAAAAGGCACTCCATCAAAAGATCAAAAGAATCTGATTATCAGCCTGCTAGGCTCCCTCCCTCTGTTTCTCATTGTTTGTTGTAACGATATAATGGAGAAGCCCTTCCTTGTGTAAACTAATACTACTGCAGTTACTAATCCTTTTTGTATTGCTACATGTAGTCTATAATGTGAAGGTGTACAGACCAGCATAATTACTAAGGGCATTTGATACCTTCCAACAAGACGATAGATACTTTATGGTTTCCTGCTAACATATATTCTAGAATTTAGTCCGAGCTTGATTTTTTATTTGTGCAATATATATATTACAATTGGTGATCTAAATATTCATTCCTTTGATTATCTCAACAATTTATTAATTAAGATGTTATGGCCATTAAGATATCAATGCTTGGAGATCTATAATAGATTTTCTCGCAGATATATTCTTGGTAAATATATAACTTTACAAAATCTACACCATCATATATGGCAAGTCGATGCTCTGATCATGTATGTGTTTTTATTTTGTATTTAGTGTACATTATTTGCTAAGACCGCCATGTGTTATTCAAATAGTACGACTTTCCTGATTATTAAGTTTTGCTAACACCCTAGATATCTACATCAGGACAATTCTCCATTTTTAATTTCATTCAGATGATAAAACTTTTCCATAAAATCTCAATATAGAAACTAGGATAAAATATTGTGACAGTTGCAATTGACGGTTCTAGAAAATACTGCTAATGTAATCCACACCTTTAGAAAATGGCCACTCGAAGGTTTAAATAATAAAAGTTTTCTTGATACATATTTATTTTGCAAATTATGATAAATGTTGTATAACTTCCAACATCTAGGCGGAGGTGCCATACTTTTCTCATTTACACAAGTGTAGCTCCCACTATCAAACCTCCTTTTTAAACTATTTTGTTCAAGCTAATAGGCTAAACAACAAGACATTTAAGTGGGCAGTCTCTAGAGACTTTGCTGCTACATAGAGATAACACGACTTACTATTTTTAGTGTTTGTATGCCTTCAACCTTTGTACGTGTCAATGCATTGTGTGTTAACAGTTTAATTTGCTGTTTTCTTTGTAGATTGAAAAGATATATGGATGATTATATGGGTGTTGGTCAAGTATACTGCAATGATGATGATGTTCTAGTTCAAGATGATGATAATGGATGCTTTTGGTTTTAATTAAGTTGTAGGGATGTTGTTGATGTTGCTGGATAATGTTCCTCGGTTACGTTTTAGTTTAGTTGTAGGGATGTTGATGGATTCTTTCAGTTAAAGTTTTGCTGTGAAGAAAATATTTAGATTATGCAAAATATTTGGATGATGTCCTCATGTAATATCTACTGTTGTAATCCAACAGTTTTATCCAATATATGATTTCTTCCTCTCATGAGTATATTCTATCTCGTTTTTCCTACATGTGAAGCATTCATTTAATTGATGGCAATATATATATATATATATAATATGATCACATGACATATGTATTAACGCATGAATTGTTGCAAATTATCTTATGCCAGGCAATGATATGGATTCTCGTACATTCAACACCAATGCATAAGAGTGTAGTAAAAGTGGGTTTTATGTGTTGTACTCTTGCAACAGTCCTCTTTACCAACGGCTATATAAGCGTTGTATTATGCGCCAGCAACACTGGATAAGGCAACACATCCAAATCCATTGGTAAAGACAATAGCAACGCATATATGGACTATTAGATACGGAAAAAAGTGTTGCTGTAGGAGGGGTCCTGTTGTAGTGAACCTGAGAAGCTCGAACCCAAAGTGGAAAAGTGCGTATTCATAGGATACCCCAAAGAAACTATTGGGTATACCTTCTACCTCAGATCCAAAGGCAAAGTCTTTGTTGCCAAGAATGGATCCTTTCTAGAGAAAGAGTTTCTCTCGAAAGAAGTAAGTGGGAGGAAAATAGAACTTGATGAGGTAATTGTACCTCCACTCGAATCGGATAGTAGCGCAGCACAGGAAGTTGTTTTTGTGGAGCGTGCATCGGCTGGAGAGCAAGTTAACGATGATGATCATGATACTTCAGATCAAGTTGCTATTGAACCTCGAAGGTCCACAAGGACACGTTCCGCACGAGAGTGGTACGGCAACCCTGTCCTGGAGATCATGTTGTTGGACAACGGTGAACCTTTGAACTATGAAGAAGCGATGGCGGGCCCGGATTCCAACAAATGGCTTGAAGCCATGAAATCCGAGATAGGATCCATGTATGAGAACAAAGTATGGACTTTGGTGGACTTGCCCGATGATCGGCGAGCCATAGAAAATAAATGGATCTTTAAGAAGAAGACTGACGCTGATGGTAATGTGACCGCCTATAAGGCTTGGCTTGTCGCTAAGGGTTATCGACAAGTTCAAGGAGTTGACTACGATGAGACTTTCTCACCCATAGCGATGCTGAAGTCCGCCCGAATCATTTTAGCAATTGCCGCATTTTATGATTATGAGATCTGGCAAATGGACGTCAAAAAGACATTCCTTAATGGTTTCCTTAAGGAAGAACTGTATATGATGCAGCCGGAAGGTTTTGTCGATCCTAAAGATGCTAACAAAGTATGCAAGCTTCAGCGCTCCATCTATGGGCTGGTGCGAGCATCTCGGAGTTGGAACATTCGCTTTAATGAGGTGATTAAAGCGTTTGGGTTTATACAGGTTTATGGAGAACCATGTATTTACAAGAAAGTGAGTGGGAGCTCTATAGCATTTCTCATATTATATGTGGATGCCATATTGTTGATGGGAAATAATATAGAACTTTTGGAAAGCATAAAGGTCTACTTGAATAAGTGCTTTTCAATGAAGGACCTTGGAGAAGCTGCTTACATATTAGGCATCAAGATCTATAGAGATAGATCGAAACGCCTCATAGGTCTTTCACAAAGCACATACCTTGACAAGATATTGATGAAGTTCAATATGGATCAGTCCAATAAGGGGTTCTTGCGTATGTTACAGGGTGTGAGATTGAGTATGATTCAATGCCCGACCACAACAGAGGATAGAGAAAAGATGAGTGTCATCCCCTATGCTTCAGCCATAGGCTCCATTATGTATGCCATGCTATGTACCCGACCTGATGTGAACCTTGCCATAAGTTTTGTAGGGAGGTATCAAAGTGATCCCGGAGCGGAACACTGGACAGCGGTCAAGAATATCCTGAAGTACCTGAAAAGGACCAAGGACATGTTTCTCGTATATGGAGGTGCCGAAGAGCTCGTCGTAAGGGTTATGTCGATGCTAGCTTCAACATAGATCCGGATGACTCCAAGTCACAAACCGGATACGTGTATATTTTTAACAGAGGGGCAGTCAGCTGGTGCAGCAGCAAGCAAAGCGTCGTGGTGGCATTTACATGTGAAGCGGAGTACATAGCTGCTTCGAAAGCAACAAAGGAAGGAGTCTGGATGAAGGAGTTCACCACCGACCTAGGAGTGATTCCCAGCGCGTCGGGCCCGATGACTCTATTCTGTGACAACACTTGAGCTATTGCCCTTGCCAAGGAGCCCAGGTTTCACAAGAAGACAAGACACATCAAGCGCCGCTTCAACTCCATTCATGATTACATTCAGGAAGGAGATATAGATATTTGTAAAGTACATACGGATCTGAATGACGCAGATCCGTTGACTAAACCTCTCTCACGAGCAAAACATGATCAACACCAGAACTCTATGGGTGTTCGATACATCACAACGTAACTAGATTATTGACTCTAGTGCAAGTGGGAGACTGTTGGAAATATGCCCTAGAGGCAATAATAAAATGGTTATTATTATATTTCCTTGTTCATGATAATTGTCTATTGTTCATGCTATAATTGTATTAACCGGAAACCGTAATGCATGTGTGAATACATAGACCACTACATGTCCCTAGTGAGCCTCTAGTTGGCTAACTTGTTGATCAATAGATGGTCACGATTTCATGACCATGGACATTGGATGTCATTGATAACGGGATCACATCATTAGGAGAATGATGTGATGGACAAGACCCAATCCAAAGCATAGCACAAGATCGTGTAGTTCGTCTGCTAAGGCTTTTCTAATGTCGAGTATCGTTTCCTTAAACCATGAGATTGTGCAACTCCCGGATACCATAGGAATAATTTGGGTATGCCAAACGTCACACCGTAATTGGGTGGCTATAAAGGTATACTACGGGTATCCCCGAAAGTGTCTGTTGGGTTGGCACGAATCGAGACTGGGATTTGTCACTCCATGTGACGGAAAGGTATCTCTGGGCCCACTCGATAAGACATCATCATAATGAGCTCAATGTGACTAAGGTTTAGCCACGAGATGATGTGTTACGGAACGAGTAAAGAGACTTGCCGGTAACGAGATTGAACAAGGTATAGGGATACCGACGATCGAATCTCGGGCAAGTGTCATACCGGTAGACAAAGGGAATTGTATACGGGGTTGATTGAATCCCCGATATCGTGGTTCATCCGATGAGATCATCGTGGAGCATGTGGGAGCCAACATGGGTTTCCAGATCCCGCTGTTGGTTATTCACTGGAGAGGTGTCTCGGTCATGTCTACATGCCTCCCAAACCCGTAGGGTCTACACACTTAAGGTTCGATGACGCTAGGGTTATAGGGAAATTTTGTACGTGGTTACCGAAGGTTTTTCGGAGTCCCGGATGAGATCCCGGACGTCACAAGGAATTCTGGAATAGTCCGTAGGTGAACAATGATATATAGGAAGTGAGCTTTTGGTAATCGGAAGTGTTTCAAGCATCACAGGTAATGTATCGGGACCACCGAAAGGGTTTCGGGGGTCCACCGGGAGGGGCCACGGGCCCCGGAAGGCTACATGGGCCAAGAGTGGGAGGGAACCAGCCCCTAGGTGGGCTGGTGCACCTGCCACCTCAGCCCAAGGCGCAACAATGATGGAGGGGGCAAACCCTAGGCGTGGAGGGCCCTAGGCCCACCCTAGTGCGCCGCCCCTCCTCCCCTCTCTTGGCCACCGCCGCCCCAAGGGCCATTTAGGGCCGACCGCAGCCCAAGGGTTGGAACCCTAGGGGCTGCGCCCTCCCTCCTCCTGCTCCTATATATAGTGGAGGGTTTGGGGCTGCCAAGAACACACATCTCTCTCTCTCTCTCGGCGCATCCCTACCTCTCCACCTCTTCCTCCTCCTTAGTGCTTGGCGAAGCCCTGCCGGAGTGCCACGCAGCTCCATCGTCACCACGCCGTCGTGCTGCCGGAGCTCTCCCTCCACCTCTCCTTCCTCCTTGCTAGATCAAGGTGTAGGAGACGTCACCAGGCTACACGTGTGTTGAATGCGGAGGCGCCGTTGTTCGACACTTAGATCGGAATCCACCGCGATCTGAATCGCTGCGAGTATGACTCCACCAACCATGTTCTTGTAACGCTTCCGCTTTGCGATCTTCAAAGGTATGAAGATGCACTCCCCCTTTGCTCGTTGCTGGTCTCTCCATAGATTGATCTTGGTGACATGTAGGAATTTTTTTGATTTACTACTACGTCTCGCAACAAATATGCCCTAGTGCCCAAGATTTTGATGGAGGAGCACGTGAGGGGGCCGAATCCATACCCTAATGCGGTGATGGATCTGCTGCGGCAGCAACGTTGGTGAAGAAAACGTCAACGATGATGATTTCCAACGGAGGAGGCGCTCGGGGAAGGCAAGGCGATGACCGGAGTCTCCAGGCGGCAGCTAGGGTTGTGGAGGCACGACATTTGACGAATGAAATTCAAAGCGTCGGGGTCCACCGAATATATACCCATAGTTGTCGGTGACACCGAGTTGATATTTGCGGTGTCACCGAGTTTCACAACTATCAGCAGATAGGGAAACTCGGTGTAACCGAGAATATGAAATCGGTCTTACCGAGATAAGAAAACCATATCAACCGTAGGCATTCAGTGAGACAAAGAATTTTGGGTTGGTTCCACTGAGATGCACTTGGAAGGTTTTAATGGTCAGTCCTTGATGATACGGAACTCCGAGTGCTCCTCACACAGAGAGATCAAAAAGTACTTGTTCAAATTTTGTGATGCAACATGAACAAAGTATGAGGTGAGCAAGCATAGACAACTAAAGGAATGGTCCTAGGCATTCCTGTATATCCAATTGGCAAAGGAAAATGAAAAGGCAAATAGAAACAATTGGATATCCTCGAATGAGTAAATAAATGCAGACCAACATGCTCACACAATAATATGTCAAAAGAAATCATGGCAAACATGCACAAACACAATAGCATCTAACAAGCACTTTGGCGATGGTAGAGTCATCTATATATGAGTATATTGACTTAGGAGTCAATTAAGAATACTTTATCATAGGTCATACCCATCGTTTAAGCACAAGTGAGGTTACCACTTTTACATAAAGCATTTAATGTTGTCACATACTAAGAGATGCTTTGACTCAAGTCTTAGTGTAAAGCTCCCCCTTGATGTGACATCCCCCCATAGGAGGGACAAAACTAACCTTGGGTTTTGTCGATGAAGACTTCATGTTGGTGAGGTAGTGGTGGATGCTCAAAGTTGATGAAGATCACCAAGAGTTGGGAGCATCCTTGTTGTTTCATTACTCTTCTCATCTACATGGGTTAGTCCCAACACATAAGAGACAAATACAAGGATATCTATGGACATGGATTGCAAAGCATATGTGATGATGTCCATTGATTTGTTGATTACCTTGTCCCTTGCTTAACTTTGAGGGAATGTGTGACTCCTTGAACTATTGCATAAAGTTGATGTTGATTGCAACTAGTTCTTGCCAAATAATGAATATGAGTGAATTTCATTGGCGGAGTCACCCCACATCAAGTTGATGGGGATCCTCGGTGTTGAAGTAGCACTTGTAGAAGTTGAGCTTGTAGTAGCCTTGGGAACCCACTTCACCAAGCTTGGGATTCATCTTCATATGAGTCAATGTTCTCTTGAAGCTTGTTCTTTTCCTTGAGCTTGGGGTCTTGTGGTGGAAGGTCATCTTGAGCTTTTGTTCCCTTGGGGGGAGTATTTTCATAGTTCCCCTTTTGAGGAACAAACTTAGGATTGGGGTATTGACCTTCTTCCCATTCAAGTCCATTAGTGTTGAATTAACCAACACCAGGATTCTTCCGGTATCCTCCATGCTTGCGTACAATCTCCTCAAATTGTTTGCACCCTTCAAGACTCTTGTATATACCTTTCTCTATAATCCCTTTCAAGTGTTCATTTTCTTGCTCAAGTGTAACTTGGCTAAGAGAAGAGTTAGTGGGATCAAGAGAACTACTAGAAGCAATATCATTGGATTTATCATTTTTATTGCTACTAGTTGAAGAACCCTTCTTTCCTTTGTTACTAGCTTGCTTAGACTTAACTTTTGGCATGAATGTAGATAAGAGAAGTCGCTTGGCTAGATAAGAGGAAGTCTTATTTCGAAGATCGTCATTGATAGCTTTAAGGAACTCATGCTCTTGCTCTAAGTTGAGCTTCTTGAAGCGTAGCTTCTCATGTGTCCTTACAAGCTCTCTATGATCTTCTAGAGTTGACTTGTGATCTAACTTAAGAGTTTTTAGTTCTTGAGTTAGTCATTCTATTTCCAACTTATCATCATCACACGACTTATCTACACTGGAGTGAGTACTAGCAAGTTCATTTTGACTAAAATTTTCAAATAGCAAGTCATCTTCAATTAACAAGTCATCTTCATCACTATTGAAATCAAGATACTCGGGGTGTGATACCTTGGGGCCTTTAGCCATGAAGCAACGTCCACTCCCTTCATTTGGTGAATCAAATATGTCGTAGGAGTCGGTTGTCACTAGTACAAGTGCAGCAACATCTTCATCTTGACTATAGTCGGAGTTGGAGTGATAGCTTCTCTCGGAGTGGTTGTCGGATTCGGAGCCGGAAACCCATTCACCAACACGAGCTTGATGTTTCCTTGAGTAGCTCTTGGTTTACTTGTCCTTCTTCCCCGAGTCCCTACTTCTCCTTGAGGGTCTTCGTTCATAATGATCATCTCTACTCCTTCTCTCTCTTCGAGGTGACTCGTCTCTTGAGCTTCGTATTCTTGGCGACTCTTCTTTCCTCTTGTAAGGAGCCGTGCACTCATTGGAGTAGTATCTGGGCTTCCCACAATTTTATCAGTTTCGGTCATGACTTGATGAACGCTTCTCTTCACATCTTGAGTTGGAGCTTCGATCTTTGCTTCTATTCTTGTAGAACTTGTTGAATTTCTTGACCATGAGGCTTATCTCTTCATTTGTGGGACTGTTGTCGCTTGAGGTAGCGAGAACATCACTTGTGGCTTTGTAAGCACCGCTAGACTTGTGATGAAGCTCTTCCTTGTCTTTGAGTGTCATCTCATGAGCAACAATTCTACCAATCACTTCCGTTGGCTTGAGATCCTTGTAGTTTGGCATCATTTGGATTAATGTGCATTCGGTGTCATATCGATCATCCAAAGGTCGAAGTATCTTCTTGATGATGAATTTGTCAGTCATTTCTTCGCTTCCTAAGCCGGCAATCTCGTTGGTGATGAGACCTAGCCTAGAGTACATCTCATCGACTCCTTCACCATCCTTCATCTTGAACTTGTCAAGTTGAGTTTGAAGAACATCCAACTTGGACTCTGTCACAGATTCTGTACCTTCATGCATATCAATCAAAGTATCCCAAATCTCTTTTGCATTCTCAAGACGACTAGTTTTGTTGAATTCTTCGGGGCATAGGCAGTTGAAGAGAATGTCACATGCTTGAGCATTGAGTTGAAGAGAATGCCGGAGGGGGTTTCGATCACGGAGGACATCTACATCAACTCCATTGCCCCTCCGATGTTGCGTGAGTAGTCCACCACATACCTACGGGTCCATAGCTAGTAGCTAGATGGCTTCTTCTCTCTCTTTGATCTTCAATACCATGTTCTTCATGATCTTCATGGGGATCTATCCGATGTAATCCTCTTTTGTGGTGTGTTTGTCATGATTCGATGAATTGTGAGTTTATGTTCAGATTATCCATGAATCTTATTTGAATCTTATTTGAATTCTTATATGCACGATTTCATATCCTTTTAAGTCTCTTCGAGTTATTGGTTTGGTTTGGCCAACTAGATTGGTAGTTATTGCAATGGGATAAGTGCTTGGTTTTGGGTTCAATCTTGCGCTATCCTCACGCAGTGACATAGTAGGGGTAGCGAGGCACGTATTGTATTGTTGCCATCACGGGTAACAAGATGGCGTTTTCATCATATTGCTTGATTTTATCCCTCTACATCATGTCATCTTTCTTAATGCGTTACTCTGTTCTGCATGAACTTAATACTCTAGATGCACGCAGGAGTCGGTCAATGTGTGGAGTAATAGTAGTAGATGCAGAATTGTTTCGGTCTACTTGACACGGACGTGATGCCTATATGCATGATCATTGCCTTGGATAACTACATTATTATTCGCTTTTTTATCAATTGCTTGACAGTAATTGTTTACCCACCATGATATTTTCCTTCAAGAGAGAAGCCTCTAGTGAAATCTATGGCCCCGGGTCTACTTTCCATAATATATTTTCAGATCTATAAACAAAAAATACCAAAAATACTTTGCTACAATTTATTTAACTTTTACTTTCTGTTCTCGTTTACATCTATCTCTATCGGATATAATCCTTGCAAATAATCGTGAAGGGATTGACAACACCTTTATAGCATTTGGTGCAAGAGTTTGATTGTTTGTGTAGGTGCATCCATTGGTGACTTGCTTGTTCCTCCTATTGGATTGATACCTTGGTTCTCAACAACTGAGGGAAGTACTTATCTACTTCACCGCATCGCCCTTTCCTCTTCAATGGAAAACCAACGCAATCTCAAGAGGTACCAGTATGCTATTTAGTTATGGTATGTATAAATGTTCACTACACTATATATCTGTAGTAATATTTTAGTGTGTGTTTCTTTTACTATTAGGATATGGTTTTTTATTTTTATTTAACCAAATATGTTTCCTTGTTATAAATAAGTAAGAAAACCAACATCACTATTTAATTTGAGCCACAACGGAGTAGCCCACTCCTAGTTCTCTGCCCGCGTGTGAGCAGCAGTAGACGGGCCAAGGCCATGCAGAACTGTAGACCACAACCCCCTTCCCTTTTGTTTGTTTTTTATTCACACCCCTCTGCCCACTAACGCATGGGTCCCGCCTTGTCATCTCTTTCCTCTAGTCGGATTCCTCCTCACGTACGAGATCCCCTCCGCTCCTGAACCCAATTCAATCGAATTGGATCGATCTGTTGTCCCTATGGCACTACCACCTCCTTATAAGTAATATAAACCTCTGGCTCGTCTGAAGTTTTGCAAAATCACAATCTCTCATGTCCTAGAATGCTGCCCCGATCACACCAGAGTTCACCACCGCCTGAAGCTTCCGCCGGTTGAATCCATCTCCTCTGGAGGTTCCCAACCTCTACTTTTGCTCCTATCTTCTTAAAATAGACCTCCTCTACCTCCCTGACTTCTCAAATAGCGCAGGGATCCATCTAGTCGAGCGCTCGGAGCTTGAACCGAGGAAGATCACCGCCGACACAACTTCAGTTGGACAACACCACATAATGAAGCCGTCCCTGATATCTACTATGCCACTTTATTCTTGTAGACTCGTATTGGGCCTTCAAGCGAAGATTTTTGTAGGACAGTAGCAATATTACCTCAAGTGGATGACCTAAGGTTTATCAATCCGTGGCAGGTGTAGGATGAAGATGGTCTCTCTCAAACAACCCGGCAATAAAATACAAGAAATCTCTTGTGTCCCCAACACACCCACAACAATGGAAAATTGTATAGGTGCACTAGTTTGGCGAAGAGATGGTGATACAAGTGTAATATGAATGATAGATAGAGATTTTTGTAATCTGGAAATATAAAAACAGCAAGGTAGAAAGTAACAAAAGTGAGCACAAACGGTATTGCAATGCTTGAAAACAAGGCCTACGGTCCGTACTTTCGCTAGTGCAATCTCTCAACAATGCTAATATAATTAGATCACATAACCATACCTCAACGTGCAATGAAGAATCACTCAAAAGTTCTTATCTAGCAGAGAACACAAGAAGAAATTGTTTGTAGGGTACGAAACTACCTTAAAGTTATCCTTTCGGATCGATCTATCAAGAGTTCGTACTAAAATAAACAAGTTATCCTTTACGATCGATCTATCAAGAGTTCGTACTAAGATAACCAAGTTATCCTTTCTGATCGATCTATCTAGGAGTTCATACTAGAATAACACCATATGATACGCATCAACCAACTCTAATGTCACCTACATACTCCAATGTCACCACAAGTATCCATGAGTTAATTATATGATAGGCATCAAACAATTTAAGATTGATAATACTCAATCTAGCACAAAGAACCTCAAAGAGTGCCCCAACATTTCTACCGTAGAAGCTAGGACAAGAACGTGTATCAACCCCTATGCATAGATTACCCCAATGTCACCTCGGGAATCCGCAAGTTGAGTACCAAGACATAGATCAAGTGAATCACATGAATACCCTAATGTCATTACGGGTATCCACATGCAAGACATATATCAACTGTTATTCAATCCAACATAACGAAATCTCAAAGGGAAAACTTTATTTATCACAAGATAGAGAGGGAAACACACCATATGATCCAACTATATTAACAAAGCCCGTGATACATCAAGATCGTGCCATCTCAAGAACACGAGAGAGAGAGAGAGAGAGAGATTGAACACATAGCTACTGGTACAAACCGTCAGCCCCGAGGGTGGGTGGACTACTCCCTCCTCATCATGGACTTCGTCGGGGTGATTAAGATGGCCACCGGAGATGATCTACCCTCTCCGGCAAGGTACTGTTTTCTCT
Source organism: Hordeum marinum (assembly GCA_022496015.1). NCBI lineage: Eukaryota > Viridiplantae > Streptophyta > Magnoliopsida > Poales > Poaceae > Hordeum > Hordeum marinum. The sequence goes on from CM039674.1 coordinate 330,689,630, forward strand.
CTAGATTGGTTTTTCATCGATACAAAAGCCTTGCGGTGGCGGAAAGGAGTCTATGGTTATTTCTGACGGTTTCTCTATTTATAGGAATTTTTGGCGTTGGTTTCACGTGGAGATGGGCCACGAGATGAGCACCCTCCACCAGGGCACGGTTTGGGGGCCTGGTGCGCCCTGATGGAGGGTGGCCACCTCATGGCTCTTCTCACCCGCCCACGAAGCGTCTAGTGCCTCTTTTGTTCAAAAAAATCATCAAAAAGTTTCGGGTGATTCCGAGAGCTTTCATTTTCTGCACAAAAACAACACCATGGTAGTTGTGCTAAAAACAACATCGGTCCGGGTTAGTTCTAAATAAATCATATAAAGTGCATCAAAACCATATAAAAGTATTGTAAACATAGGTGAATATGGCATGAATACTTCATAACTTATTGATAAGTTGGAGACATATCAGCATCCCCAAGATTAATTCCTACTCTTCCTCGAGTAGATAAATGATAAAAGAAATAATTTATGAAGTTTGAATGCTAGCATAGTGCATAAGTTTGATCAATGATAATTTCAACCACTTTTCCTAGCATCATAACAACAACTCTTTCTCATAAAACTCATCATGATAAAGTAGTAACCAATTCACATGTTACAGTTCTAACATTGAATTCTCTTGAAACTTAACAACCTATGTTCTTAGTCACCAAGAAATTGCAATTCAACTTATTCTCAACAAATTCTAAGTAAGAGCTCCACATACTCAATCATCACATAGTCTTCTATTATTGCTAGTACTCAAAGCATATTTTTAGAACAAATGGCATCCATCGAACACATAGAAAGATAGGGGCTTAATGTTTCGCCTCCCAACTTATTTATCATAGAGATAATTGTCAACAATAATAAGTCATGATCAAATATATTTGACTGGAAATATGTGCCTAGATATTTCCCCACCACATGATGCTTGCCAACTAATAGAAGTAGGTTGGAATGAAAAGTAAATAGCATGAAAGTAAATAGATTGTCCCTTCATAGAGGGAAGAATGGATTTGCATATGTGCCAGAGCCCATTGTTTAGAACAGAGATAAATATAATTTTGGGAGGTGCACCCTTCCTGTCAATGTTACGACCAAGAGTTTTCAATATCTTCCATGTTAAACACATTAGCAGTGGTTCCCAAGCAGTAATAGTAAAGGTTTACTCCCCCTTCACCAACAAACACACTCCACGGCTAGCCAAATCCACGGGTACCGTCCATACCAACAACATTCCTGGGGGAGTTTTGTTTAACTAGTTGCATTTTTTATTTCGAGACTGGGAATCCCTATTACCGCCCCTCTCGTGCAAGGACGAGTGCATAAACACTCATCATGAGAATAACCTGCTTAACATGGAAGATACTGACCGCCCCTGTCACTCCATGAGCGGTCCAGACACATAAAACATATGCTCTTTTGAAATTTTAGAGGTGGCACACGCAAATTTACTTGGAATGACAGGGTAATACCGCATATAGGTAGATATAGTGGACTCTCATGGCAAGAAACTGGGTTTAAGGGTTTTTGGATGCACAAGTAGTATCTCTACTTAGGACGAATTTTTGGCTAGCAAAAGGTTCTAAACAAGCACCACATGTTGGAGGATCCATAACAATATAACTTCTATACAAATATACACAACCATAACTCATTATGTTGTCTTCCTTGTCCAAATTCAACTAATTTTCTCAAGTTTGAAAATAGTTAATGGGTATTCACAATCATATATGATGTCCAAGATAATATATTTGTATGTGAAAGTTCTCTTCCTTATACTAATCATTCACTAGTTGCTTGTATGACCAATATAGTGATTGTCAAACTTCAATAGATTTTAGTTTCTAAACCAGATGTGAAGCTACTACTAAGCATAAAGCACATTGATAATTTCATATTTATTCTATTTCATTTATTCACAATTTACTCATAGGATATAAGTGAAGCACAAGAGTAAATGACAAGCTACTCCAGAAACATATAAGTGAAGATCAATGAGTAGTCAAAAAATTAAGGAGGTACGTGAGGACTCTCTCTATCAATAAAGACTTTCAGATCTGATAATTTTATTCAAACAACAAACTAAACAAAAATACACTCTAAGAATAGCACATGTCATGTGGAAAAGTAAAAATTTAGGCTCAACATAGGCTAAGCGATAATTGTTGATGAAGAGAGGTGGGATGTGTAGCATCCCCAAGCTTAGATGCTTGAGACTCCTTGAAATATTTACTTGGGGTGACTTGGGCATCCCCAAGCTTGAGCTTGTGTATCTCTTTCAATCCTCTCATATCACGGTTTCACCTATTCTCAAAAACTTCATCCACACAAAACTCGAAAAGAACTCGCGAGATAGGTTAGTACACATAAAAACAAATCAACACTTCATGTACTGCCAAGAAAAGTTGCACAATAAGTTTCAAACATCATCTACTGTTTACTATCGTTTCCACAATTTATATCTACCAATATAGGCTATGGAAACTATAGGATAAGTAGATAACAAAACTATGACAGCAAACTGTCTAAACAGAACAATCTGTAGCAATCCATTAAACCAGTGTACTTTTGTAATTCAAACAAATTATGAAAATTTAGGACGTGCTAAACAATTTATATGACAACACTGTGTTAAAATTTCAGAAACTTTCCACCTTCCTGTAAAATATGAAAATTCAAACACTACAACAAAAGTTTCTGTTTTTACACAGCACACATCAAACATGTAACTCACGCATCCTAAGAGGCAATTCTTGGAACTTTTCATTGAAAAACAAGATTATAAATATTAGCTAACAGATAAAAACAAATTATAATGATGCCCCAAGCAAAACATATATCATGTGACGAATAAAAATATAGCTCCAAGTAAGATGTAACGATAATGTTGGAGATGAAAGAGGGGATGCCTTCCGGGGCATCCCCAAGCTTATATGCTTGAGTCTTCCTTGGATATTACCTTGGTGGTGCCTTGGGAATTGAGTAAGCGCTTTTCTTTAATACCTTTTAGCTAGGCATGATGATTTCAATGATGCTCGAATAGGAATAAAAGTTTAAAAATGCAAGAGATCATCATGAATCACATGACAAGCACCTTTAAGTCTAACCCACTTCCTATGCATAGGGATTTTGTGAGAGAACAATTTATGGGAGCAATAATCAACTAGCATAGGAAGGCAAAACAAGAATAACATTGCAACTTTTAATGCATAGGGACGAAACTTGATATTATTGCAATTCCTATAAGCATGTGTTCCTCCCTGATAATAATTTTTAGTAGCATCATGAAGGAATTCAATAATATAACAATCACATACAACATTCTTTTCATGATCTACAAGCATAGAAACTTTGTCACTCTCCACATAAGCAAACTTCTTCTCATTCATAATAGTGGGAGCAAACTCAAAAAAATAACTATCATGAGATACTTGATTGACATAACCACATTGAATATTAAAATCATGATGACAAGTTTCATGGTTGTCATTACTCTTTATAGCATACATGTCACCACAATAATCATCATATATAGGAGGCATGCCATCATCATAATAGTTTTTCTCATCAAAACTTGGGGCACTAAAAATATCATCTTCATCAAACATGGCATCCCCAAGCTTGTGGCTTTGCATATCATTAGCATCATGGATATTCAAAAAATTCATACTAACAATATCACTATCATGCTCATCATTCAAGAAATTCTCATTAAGTATTTTGTAAATTCTTCCTCTACCAATTCAAAACAATTTTCCAAACCATCATTTTCGTGAAAGTCATTAAAAAGACAAAACAATTGATGCCACATAAACTCCATTTTTTTGTAGTTTTCTTTTATAAAACCAAACTAGTGAAAAACAAGAAACTAAAAGATTTAATTGCAAGATCTAAAGATATACCTTCAAGAACTCACCTTCCCGGCAACGACACCAGAAAAGAGCTTGATGTCTACTACGCAACTTTATTCTTGTTGACTCGTGTTGGGCCTCCAAGCGTAGAGTTTTGTAGGACAGTAGCAATTTTACCTCAAGTGGATGACCTAAGGTTTATCAGTCCGTGGGAGGTGTAGGATGAATATGGTCTCTATCAAAAAACCCTGCGATCAAATACAAGAAATCTCTCATGTCCCCAGCACACGCAATACAATGGAAAATTGTATAGGTGCACTAGTTTGGCGAAGAGATGGTGATACAAGTGCAATATGGATGATAGATATAGGTTTTTGTAATCTGAAATATAAAAACAGCAAGGTAGCAAGTAACAAAAGTGAGCACAAACGGTATTGCAATGCTTGAAAACAAGGCCTAGGGTCCGTACTTTCGCTAGTGCAATATCTCAACAATGCTAATACAATTGGATCACATAACCATCCGTTAACGTGCAACGAAGAATCACTCCAAAGTTCTTATCTAGCAGAGAACATAAGAAGAAATTGTTTGCAGGGTACGAAACCACCTTAAAGTTATCCTTTCCGATCGATCTATCCGAGAGTTTGTACTAAAATAACCAAGTTATCCTTTCCGATCGATCTATCAAGAGTTTCTACTAATATAAACCACTTACCCTTTCCAATCGATCTATCAAGAGTTCATACTAACATAACCAACTTATCCTTTTCAATCGATCTATCTAAGATTTCCTACTAGAATAACACCATATGATACGCATCAACCAACTCTAATGTCACCTAGATACTCCAATGGCGACCCACATCAATCCACTTATTCCCAAATCATTTTCAATTGTATGCCGGCCTTTCGTCAGTTAGCCGAAGCAGCAAACACGCTTCAGCCGTCAGCGTCATGCCACGTGGCAACACCACAACAGCCGCAACAACAGTTCGAGCAATTTTGGACACATTTTGTTCAAATTTTGTTTTGCATATACCTTGAGATCCGTAACTCCAAATTCATCGATTCTTTTCCATGCGTATTTGTATTGATCAGGAGCATCTAGAGGAACCGAAATTTCACACTTTTGCACTATTTAAGTTTGAATTCATTCAAATTGAAATTTAACCTTTCGGAGGCCATATCTCTCAAACCAGTTATCCATTTACATTTATTCTTTTTTGCATTATGATCCTATTAGCTTGTAGATTATAAATACCTCCTGATATGCTACTATTATTCGGATTTCTAGAAATGATGACTTGTTGTTGTTCCATTTTGGTGTTATTGGAGTTATGGTGATTGATTTGTTGCTTTGTTTTAAACAAATAGATTGTCCGGAGTGTGAAGCAAACTATTTTTAAGAGTGCAAATTTGAGAACTAGGAATAAGGAAAGTTACACATTTGATCATACTTCATCCTACTATTTTCTATGCAAGTAGTTCTATATCACACTATTATATTATGCATGTGTAGGAATTTTTATGTTGGTATGACATGCTAAACCCAGGTAGGATAGCCATATGCTTAGTCTAATCTTGATAATCCATGTCGCCATATTGGGTACCGTTATATTGTATTTCTTGCTTAGCTTGCTATGGTAGACGTGGATTGGGTATTGTGTGATACATTTAAGTTGTGAGAGGAATTAAGTAACAAATAGAGTCACCGCGTGAATTTTATTGTATCCTATGGAAGGCTGTGCAATATTCATGTTTAATTAATGAATCATCTAGGTGGAATGGTTTGTCGGGACCAGTCGGCAAGTATGTTTCCTCCGGGAGGCTCTACATGACCTAGGAATGGTGGGGAATGCTGCCCAGGTTTAAAATTGACATGCTTCATATCAAGTAGCTTCCATGTGCGATCACTGGCTATATAGGCTTTGGCTTAGTTGATCAGTTATGGAAACCTTATCGGGATGTGCCAGCAAATGTAGCGGGATAGTTGGTACGGGGCTCCTTTGGGACTATGTGATTGTTTCTGAAAGACTTTGTCTTAATCTTCGGGTTGGGTCCAGTGGCTAAAGCGCACTAACCTCTGTAGAGTGTGTAAACTAATCATGATTAGTCGTGTCCCTGGTTATGGACTATTTTGAGAAGCTAAACTTGGAACCTCTGGAAGATCTTATCATGTCAAAATAATTAAATGTGAAGTGGGCTTAATTATACCTATGATCCTCGGAGGCTCTCATAGGCGGGTTAAATTGGAGGCAGTCAAATTTAACAATATATCAACTAGAGTGTAGTAAATTATTAAATACTTGACTAGTAGGTAGAAGTAAGATAAAATCAGCTTTCTTCAAAACAAAACCATAAGCCTTTCCTTTGTCATATCCTTGCGTATAGATATTTTATAACAATTTCAGTGTGATTTGCCAATACATTCAAAGTATTGACCCTTTGTTGCTGTAACATTTCATGTAGCAGGATTTTTTGAGCTAGTGATAACCCACAAGTGTAGGGGGTCGTTTGTAGCCTTTTTCGATTAATAAGAGTGTCGAACCCAATGAGGAGCTAAAGGTAGAACAAATATTCCCTCAAGTTCTATCCACCATCGATACAACTCTACGCACGCTAATGCTTGCTTTACCTAGAACATGTATGAAACTATTTTGTTGGTGATAGGATAGTTTGTGTGAATAAAATTAGAAGTAATTTGCGGGGATAAAACTACGAGTAAAACGCAAGTTAATAAAAGTTAGTTGATTAGTAGAAAGCTTTTGTCAAACAAGAAGTTTATTTGTCCCTAGGCAACTAGTAACTAGGCCGGTATTCATTCTTGCAATTTTACATGAGGAAGAGGCATGAGCTAACATACTTTCTCTACTTTGATCATATGCACTTATGGTTGGACCGTAGCAAGCATCCACAAATACTAAATATCATTACAGTAAAACCCAAACATCGCCTTAAGTCTCATGTCCTCTTTACTCCCATACGCAACAACCCCCTTACTCGGGTTTATGCTTCTGTCACTTAAGAAACCCACTATAAGAGAATCATGAACATATTGCAACACCCTACACCGGGGAACCCTCATGTTTGCACGAGATAGAGGGCACCGTAGGACAACACCATAATAAAATATACACTCAAACCAACGACGATCATCGATTAGCCCACAGGACAAAACGGATCTACTCAAACATCATATGATAGCCACATATCATTGGGAAATAATGTATAGTGTTGAGTACCATATTTAAGTAGAGATTACAGCGGGAAAGAGGGGAGTCACACCGCTGCATAGAGGGGAGAAAGTTGGTGTTGACGGTGGTGAAGTTGTTGGTGTGAATTGCCGTCACGATCCTTGCTCCGGCGGCATTCCGGCGCCACCGGGTGAGAGAGGGAGAGAGCCCCCTCCTTATTTTATTCCTTCCCCCCTAGATGGGAGGATAGTTCCCCCTCTGGTCCATGGCTGCCATGGCGGCGGAGGGGCAGGAGCCCCTCCTAGATTGGATCTCCCTCTCTGTTCACTTTTGTTTTTTGTTCATTTTTTCTGGTCGAAAACTATTTATTATATTCCTAGAGAACCGTAACTACAATTCCGCTGAGATTTTAACACGATTTTGTTTCCAAAAATTAGCTTCCTTGCGCCCGAAGGAGAGCTCCAACCGACTTACGAGGCGAGCACAACCCACCAGGGTGTGCCCGGGCTCCTCGGCGTGCCCTGGTGTATTGTGCTTGCTGTTGGCCTCCGTTTGCGTTGATTCCACTTCACAAAATTCATAAGTATTCCAATATAATTATCCGTAAATTTTTATCATGTTTGGACTTCGTTTGATATGCAATTTCTGCGACACAAAACACACACAAAAAAAACAGGAACTGCCACTAGGCACCGGATAGGTTAGTCCAATAAATCATATAAATTGTTGCCAAAAGTATGTGAAAACTATATAATATTGGCATGAAACAATCAAAATTATAGATACGACGGAGACGTATCTTCTAGCCTTCGAGCTAAGTAGTTTGTAATAAGTTATAATTGTTGGAAATATGCCCTAGAGGCAATAATAAATTAGTTATTATCATATTTCCTTGTTCATGATAATCGTTTATTATCCATGCTATAATTGTATTGATCGGAGACTGAAATGCATGTGTGGATACATAGACAAAACCATGTCCCTAGTATGCCTCTAATGGACTAGCTCGTTGATCAAAGGATGGTTAAGGTTTCCTAGCCATGGACATGAGATGTCATTTGATAGCGGGATCACATCATTAGGAGAATGATGTGATGGATAAGACCCAAACTACAAACATAGCATATGATCGTGTCAGTTTATTGCTACTGTTTTCTGCATGTCAAGTATATGTTCCTATGACCATGAGATCATGCAACTCACGGCTATCGGAGGAGTTCCTTGAGTGTATCAAACGTCGTAGCGTAACTGGGTGACTATAAAGGTGCTCTACAGGTATCTCCGATGGTGTCTGTTGAGTTGGCATGGATCGAGACTGGGATTTGTTACTCCGTGTGACGGAGAGGTATCTCAGGGCCCACTCGGTAATACAACATCACAACAAGCCTTGCAAGCAATGTGGCTAAGTGTTAGTCATGGGATCTTGTATTACGGAACGAGTAAAGAGACTTGCCAGTAACGAGGTTGAACTAGGTATGGAGATACTGACGATCGAATCTCGGGCAAGTAACATACCGAAGAACAAAGGGAACGTTATACGGGATTAACTGAATCCTTGACATAGAGGTTTGACCGATAAAGATCTTCATAGAATATGTAGGAACCAATGTGGACGTCCAGGTCCCACCATTGGTTATTGACCATAGAGGTGTCTCGGTCATGTCTACATAGTTCTCGAACCCACAGGGTCTGCACACTTAAGGTTTGGTGACGTTTCGATAGTGTAGAGTTATGTATGGTGGTGACCGAAGTTTGTTCGGAGTCCCGGATGAGATCCTGGACGTCACGAGGAGCTCCGGAATGGTCCGGAGGTAAAGATTCATATATAGGAAGTCCCAGTTTGGTTTCCGGAAAAGTTTCGGGCTCATCGGTAGTGTACCGGGAGTGCCGGTAGTGTACCGGGAGGCCTCCGGGAGGGGTATTTCGACCCCAAGAGGTCCATGGGCTGTGGGAGAATAATAAGCAGCCCTTTGTGGGCTGGGAAAACAGACACAAAGGCCCATGGCGCAGGAGAGAAAGTCCTAAAGCAAAAAGTGGAAAATTAGCCAATAGGAGGCAATCCTACTCCAACTAGGATTGGAGGTGAAGTAGGATTGCTTCCCACCTCCTATTTCGGCCGACCCAAAGGCCTTGGATGCCTCTCCTATCCTCTCCTCCTATATATACTAGTGCATCGGGTGGTTTTTGGACAGAATTTCCGGTCACGTGCTACCCGTTACACCGGTATATAGTTTCTCCTCTAGATCGGTTTTCTACAGCGCTTAGGCGAAGCCCTGCCGGAATTGCTCCACCACCATCACCGGAGCGCCCTCACGCTGCTGGTGAACTCTCTATCTTCTCCACCTCCTCTCGCTGGATCGAGACGGTGGAGATCGTCATCAAGCTGCACGTGTGCTGAATGCGGAGGTGCCGTCCGTTCGGCGCTAGATCGGAAGGACCGTGATCGAGATCGCGAGACGGTTCGTGATGTGATCACGGAACGGATCGTGATGAGTTTGCGGGACAGATCGTGATCAAGATCGTGAGACAGATCGTGATGAGTTCGTGGGACGGATCATGATGTGTTCGCGGGACGGTTCGCGATTGGATCGCGAGACGCTCGGCGATTTGGATCGCGAAGAAGTTCGACTACACCAACCGCGTTTCTTAACGCTTCCCGCTTAGCGATCTGCAAGGGTACGTAGATCCACTCTCCCTCTCGTAGATGCTCATCACCATGGATAGGTTTGCGTGTGCGTAGGAAATTTTTTGTTTCCCATGCGACGTTCCCCAACAGTGGCATCATGAGCTAGGTTGATGGTTCGATGAGATCTCGAGTAGAACACAAAAGGTTTGTGGGCGTTGATGCTTAGATTGCTTCCTCCCTTGGTCGGATTTTGGTTCAGCGGGATTGTGAGATGAAGCGACCCGGACCAACATTACTCGTACGCTTACGAGAGACCGGTTCCCTCGACGCAACTTGTTGCTTAGATGGCTTGCGGGTGACAGTTTCTCTCACTTTAGTTGGATCGGATCCGACAAAGGCGGTCCTTGAGAAGGTTGAAAAGCATTCTATGTATCACCGTTGTGGTTTATGCGTAGGTGAGAATCGTTCTTGCTAGATACCCGTAGCAGCCACGTAAAACATGCAACAACAATTAGAGGAGGTCTAACTTGTTTTTGCAGGGTATGTTGTGATGTGATATGGCCAATTACATGATGAGATATATGTGATGTATGAGATGATCATGTGATGTATAGAATTTCACGACTTGCATGTCATTGAGTACAGCAACCGGCAGGAGCCATAGGGTTGTCTTTAATTATGGTATGACCTGCGTGTCAATCATTAAGCTCTATGTAATGCTTTACTTTATCGCTAAGCGGTAGCAATAGAAGTAGAAGCAGGGCTGGCGCCACAACCCCAATGGCAACACATTGATGGAGATCAAGATGATGGAGATCATGGTGTTGTGCTGGTGACGATGGAGATCATGCCGGTGTTTCGAAGATGGAGATCTTAAACACAAGTTCATGGCCATATGATGTCACTTATGAATTGCATGAGATGTTAACCCTTTTATGCACCTTGTTTTTCTTAGTACGGCGGTAGCATTATAAGGTGATCCCTCACTTGAATTTCAAGATGAACTATGTTCTCCCCGAGTGTGCACCGTTGCGAAAGTTCGTCGTGTTGAGACACCACGTGATGATCGGGTGTGATAGACTCTACGTTCACATACAACGGGTGCAAGCCAGTGTTGCACACATAGAACACTCGGGTTAAACTTGACGAGCCTAGCATGTACAGACATGGCCTCGGATCACGAGAGACCGAAAGGTCGAACATGAGTCATATAGTAGATATGATCAACATAATGATGTTCACCATTGCAGCCACCTCAACTCACGTGATGATCGGACTTGAGTTGGTGAATTTGGATCATGTATCACTCGAATGATCGGAGGGATGTCAATTTGAGTGGGAGTTCTTAAGTAATATGATTAATTGAACTCATTATCATGAACATAGTCAAAGTGTCTTTGCAAATTATGTTGTAGATTACTAGCTCGCGCTGTAGCTCCCTTGTATTTTTTTTATATGTTCCTAGAGAAATAGAATTGAAAGATGTTGGTAGCAAAATTGCAGACTGGGTCCGTGATCTGAGGATTGTCCTCATTGCTGCATAGAAGGCTTATGTCCTTAATGCACCGCTCGGTGCGCCACCCCATCTAGCGTCGTCTGTAGATGTTGTGAATATTTGAGAGGCACGTTTCGATGACTACTTGATAGTTTATTGCGTCATGCATTACGGCTTAGAATTGAGGCTCCGAAATGTTTTGAACATCACGAAACATATGAGATGTTCCAAGAGCTGAGATTGTGATCTCAGGCTCGTACCCGAGTTGCGAGATATAGGATCTCCAACGAGATTCTTTGCCTGCAAGAAGAAAGAGAATAGCTCAATCGTTGAGCATGTGCTCAGAATGTCTGGGTACTACAATCGCTTGAATCGAGTGGGAGTTGATCTTCCAGATAAGATAGTGATTGATGTAGTTCTCCAAGTCACTGTCACTGAGCTACTAGAACTTGGTGATGAACTATAAAATGCCAGGGAAAGAAATGTTGATCCCTGAGCTGTTCGCGATGTTTGACACCGCGAAGGTAGAAAGCAAGAAGGAGCGTCAAGTGTTGATGGTTAATCAAACCACTAGTTTCGAGAAGGGCAAGAGCAAGGAGGGAAACTTCATGGATAGCAAGTCAGTTGCTGCTCCAGTGAAGCAACCCAAAGTTGAACGCAAACCCGAGACTAAGTGCTTCTGTTATGAGGTGAGTGGTCGTTGAAGCGGAACAACCCTAGATACTTGGTAGATAAGAAGGCTGGCAACATTGATAGAAGTATATTTGATATACGAGTTACTAATGTGTACCTTGCTAGTACTCTTAGTAGCACCTGGTATTGGATACCGGTTCGGTTGCTAAATGTTAGTAACTCGAAATAAAAGCTACGGAATAAACGGAGAACTAGCTAAGGGTGAGGTGACGATATGTGTTGGAAGTGTTTCCAAGGTTGATGTGATCAACATCGCACTCTCTCTCTACCTTCAGGATTAGTGACGAACCTAAATAAATGTTATTTGGTGTTTTGCATTGAGCATGAACATGATTAGATCATGTTTATTGCAATACGGTTATTCATTTAAGTTAGAGAATAATGGTTATTCTGTTTACATGAATAATACCTTCAATGGTCATGCACCCAGTGAGAATGGTTTGTTGAAATCTTGATCGTAGTATTACACATGTTCATAACATTGATGTCAAAAGATACAAAGTTAATAATAATAGTACCACATACTGGTGGCACTGCCGCTAAATGTCATATTGGTATAACGCGCATGTAGAAACTCCATGCTGATGGATATTTGGACTCATTCGATTTTGAATCGGTTGAGACATGCGAACCATGCCTCTTGGGCAAGATGACTAAAGGACCCCGTTGGATGGAGCGGGCAAGTGATTCATTGGAAATGATACATGTTGATGTATGCAATCTAGTGAGTCTTGTAGCGTGCAGTGGATATCGTTATTTTTCTTACCTTCACTGATGATTTGAGTAGATATAGTGTACATTTACTTAATGAAACACAAGTCTGAATCGTTTGAAAGGTTCAAGCAAATTCAGAGTGAAGTTTAAAAATCATCGTGACAAGAAGATAAAAATGACTGCGATATGATCGTGGAGGTGAATATCTGAGTCACGAGTTTGGCATACAACTTAAGACAATGTGAAAGTTGTTTCACAACTAAACGCCACCTTGAACACCATAGTGTGATGGTGTGTCCGAACATCATAGTTATGCTCTATTGGACATGGTGCGTGCTATGATGTCTCTTGTCGTTTTACTACTATAATTTTGGGGTTATGCATTAGAGACAACTACATTCACTTTAAATAGGGCACCATCTAAATCCGTTGAGATGACACCATGTGAATTATGGTTTGATAGAAACCTAAGCTGTCATTTCTTAATATTTTGGGATGTGACACTTGTGTGGAAAATGTTTTCACCTAATGAGGTCGAACCCAAGGCGGACAAATTGCCTCTTCATAGAATACCCTAAGATCAGTTGGGTGAACCTTCAATCTCAGATCCTAGTGCAAAGTGTTTGTTGCTTAAACGGATCCTTTCTCGAGGAAATGTTTCTCTCCAAGGAATTGAGTGGGAGGAAGATAGAACTTGATGAGGTTGTTAAACCTTTGTTCAACCAGAGAGTAGCACAACGCAGAAAGATGTTTCTGTGAAGCCTACGTTAGTTGAAGAGGAAGTTAATGATGATGATCATGAAGCTTCAGGATCAAGTTACTATCGAACTTCGTAGGTCGACAAGGATGTGTACTGCTCCTAAGTGGTACGGCAACTCTGTCTTGGAGATCATGTTGTTGGACAACGATGAACCTACGAGCTATGGAGAAGCGATGATGGGCCCGGATTCCGACAAATGGTTACAGGCCATGAAATCCGAGATAGGATCCATGTATGAAAACCAAGTGTAGACTTTGGTAGACTTGCTCGTTGGACGACAGGTCGTTGAGTACAAATGGATCTTTAAAATGAAGACAGACACTGATGGTGAATGTCACTATTTGTAAAGCTCGACTTGTTGCAAAGATGTTTGTGACAAGTTCAAGGAGCTGACTACGATGAGACTTTCTCACTCGTAGTGGTGCTAAAGTCTGTTGGAATTATGTTAGCAGTTGTTGTGTTTTCAATTATGAAATCTAGCAGATGGATGTGAAAACATCGTTTCCTTAATGGTTTACTTGTGAAAAGGTTGTATGTGATACAACCAGAAGGTTTTGTCAGGCCTAAGGATGCTAAAAGGTGTGCAAGCTTCGGTGATCCTTCCATGGACTGAAGCAAGCATCTCGGAGTTGGAATATACGCTTTGATGAGGTGATCAAAAGTTTTGATGTTTATACAAAGTTTACAAGAAACTTGTATTTGCAATAAGGTGAGTGGGAGCACTATAGAATTTCTGATAAGTATATGTGGATGACATATTGTTGATCAGAAATAATGTAGAGTTTCTGGAAAGCATAAAACGGTCATTTGGAAAGTGATTTTCAAAGGAAGACCTGGATGAAGCTACCTAATTGTTGAGCATCAAAATCTATGGAGATAGATCAAGATGCTCGATGAGACTTTCAATGAGTGCATACCTTGACAAGATTTTGAAAGAGTTCAAAATGGATCTGTCAGACAAAGAGTTCTCGCCTGATTTCTAAGGTGTGAAAGTTGAGTGAGACTCAAAGCTCGACAACGGCAGAAGAAAGAGAAAGGACGAACGTCGTCCCCTATGGCTTAGCCATAGGCTCTATATTATGCCATGCTGTGTACCGCACCTGTGTGTTCCTTGCCATAAGTCCGTCAGGGGGTACAAGAGTGAACCAAGAGTGGATCACTGGACAACGGTCAAGATTATCCTCAGTAACTAAGAGACTGAGGAGATGTTTCTCGATTATGGAGGTGATAAAGAGTTCGTCGTAAGGAGTTACGTCGATACAAGCTTTAACACTAATCCGGATGACTCCTAGTAGCAATCTGGATACGTATAGTGGAGCAGCCATTTGGAATAGTACCGAGCGGAGTGTGGTAGCAGTGTTTACAGTTTGACATAGGTATTTGCAAAGTGCACACGGATCTAAATATCGAAGACCCGTTGACTATAAGACCTCTCTCAAATGCAAAGCATGATCAAGCCCCAGAACTCATTGGGTGTTAGATTCATAACAATGCGAATCACATGGTGATGTGAACTAGATTATTGACTCTAGTGCAAGTGGGAGACTGTTGCAAATATGCCCTAGAGGCAATAATAAATTAGTTATTATCATATTTCCTTGTTCATGATAATCGTTTATTATCCATGCTATAATTGTATTGATCGGAGACTTAAATGCATGTGTGGATACATAGACAAAACCATGTCCCTAGTATGCCTCTAATGGACTAGCTCATTGATCAACGGATGGTTAAGGTTTCCTTGCCATGGACATGAGATGTCATTTGATAGCGGGATCACATCATTAGGAGAATGATGTGATGGATAAGACCCAAACTACAAACATAGCATATGATCGTGTCAGTTTATTGCTACTGTTTTCCGCATGTCAAGTATATGTTCCTATGACCATGAGATCATGCAACTCACGGATATCGGAGGAGTGCCTTGTGTGTATCAAACGTCACAACATAACTGGGTGACTATAAAGGTGCTCTACAGGTATCTCCGATGGTGTCTGTTGAGTTGGCATGGATCGAGACTGGGATTTGTTACTCCGTGTGACGGAGAGGTATCTTAGGGCCCACTCGGTAATACAACATCACAACAAGCCTTGCAAGCAATGTGGCTAAGTGTTAGTCATGGGATCTTGTATTACGGAACGAGTAAAGAGACTTGCCAGTAACGAGGTTGAACTAGGTATGGAGATACCGACGATCGAATCTCGGGCAAGTAACATACCGAAGAACAAAGGGAACGTTATACGGGATTAACTGAATCCTTGACATAGAGGTTTGACCGATAAAGATCTTCGTAGAATATGTAGGAACCAATGTGTACGTCCAGGTCCCGCCATTGGTTATTGACCATAGAGGTGTCTCGGTCATGTCTACATAGTTCTCGAACCCCCAGGGTCTGCACACTTAAGGTTCGGTGACGTTTCGGTAGTGTAGAGTTATGTATGGTGGTGAACGAAGTTTTTTCGGAGTCCCGGATGAGATCTCGGAAATCACGAGGAGCTCCGGAATGGTCCGGAGGTAAAGATTCATATATAGGAAGTCCCACTTTGGTTTCCGGAAAAGTTTTGGGCTCATCGGTAGTGTACCGGGAGTGCCGGTAGTGTACCGGGAGGCCTCCGGGAGGGGTATTTCGACCCCAAGAGGTCCATGGGCTGTGGGAGAATAATAACCAGCCCTTTGTGGGCTGGGAAAACAGCCACAAAGGCCCATGGCGCAGGAGAGAAAGTCCTAAAACAAAAAGTGGAAAATCAGCCAATAGGAGGCAATCCTAGTCCAACTAGGATTGGAGGTGAAGTAGGATTGCTTCCCACCTCCTATTTCGGCCGACCCAAAGGCCTTGGCTGACTCTCCTATCCTCTCCTCCTATATATACTAGTGGATTGGGTGGTTTTGGGACAGAATTTCCGGTCACGTGCTACCCGTTACACCGGTGCATAGTTTCTCCTCTAGATCGGTTTTCTGCAGCGCTTAGGCGAAGCCCTGCCGGAATTGCTCCACCACCATCACCGGAGCGCCCTCATGCTGCCGGTGAACTCTCTATCCTCTCCACCTCCTCTCACTGGATCGAGACGGTGGAGATCGTCATCAAGCTGCACGTGTGCTGAACGCGGAGGTGCCGTCCGTTCGGCGCTAGATCGGAAGGACCGTGATCGAGATCGCGAGACGGTTCGTGATGTGATCACGGAACGGATCGTGATGAGTTCGCGGGACAGATCGTGATCAAGATCGTGAGACGGATCGTGATGAGTTCACGGGACAGATCATGATGTGTTCGCGGGACGGTTCGTGATTTGATCGCGGGACGCTCGGCGATTTGGATCGCGAAGAAGTTCGACTACACCAACCGCGTTTCTTAACGCTTCCCGCTTAGCGATCTACAAGGGTACGTAGATCCACTCTCCCTCTCGTAGATGCTCATCACCATGGATAGGTTTGCGTGTGCGTAGGAAATTTTTTGTTTCCCATGCGACGTTCCCCAACAATAATATGGATCTATGATGTAATACTTATGACATGTGGATTATTCTTGGTGTTTCATTTTGTACTGTGTGTGCTAGCTATTGATCCAAGTACTACCACAAGAAGCACAGAGACATCAAATCTTATCAGCTTCGGGTCGTTAAAATTACATTCATGTTCACACACTTCATTTCTATTGTGGTGTTCATCCTCTTTCATTGTATATCCATGTTAGTTTTATTTTTCTGCTTTCTTCTTGTGTGTTTGATTTTTTTTTAAAAACCCAAAACCGTTTCTCGCTTCTTTTAGGTCTTTCTTTCATATTTAATTAGTTTTTAGTATTAAAATAAATACCAAAAATATTTTGTTTGCTTGTTGGGAGCTTTCCCATGTAAATAGTTTTTCTTGTTCTTATTCATTTGCTTTCTTCGAGAAAACCAAAAACTCCAAAAACATTTCAGTGTGTTTCTCTAAATTTCTTTTCCTTTTTGTTGAGTCGTTAAAAGGAGAATACCACAATGAAAATGTTGAGTGGTTCCCAATATGCATTATTGTTCACTTAAAGAAGAGCCGATATTACCTTGTATTTTCCTTTGTATGAATTGTTTCGCAAATTCCAGCTTAGTCCACGACATACTTGCACTATTACCATTTTCACATCATTCGGTCGTGTGATGGCCCATGAGTATAGGGGATCAAACGTAGTCCTTTTGATAAGTAAGACTGTCGAACCCAAAGAGAAGTAGAAGGAAATGATAAGCAATTTTCAGCAAGGTATTCTCTGCAAGTGTTGTCAGTAATAGTGATAGATAGTTTTGTTGAAAGGTAATTCATAACAAGTGACAAGTAGTAATAGTAAAAAAGGTGCAACAAGGTATCCTAATCCTTTTTATAGCGACGGACATGCATGAAAGTACTCTTATATTAAGCAAACACTGCCGAGGATACATGAGAATTTTGGTCTAGTCATGTTCATCATGGTGAGTTGATTCGTGTTCATTACTTTGATAGTTTGATATTTGGGTGGACCGGTGCTAAGGTGTTGTTCTTACTTGAACAAACAACCTACTTTTGATTACCCCCTCTTGCAAGCATCTGCACCTACGAAATGAGAATTAAGATAAATCTAACCATAACATGAAATGTGTGGATCCAAATCAACCCCTTATGAAGTAAAACATAAACCGGGGTTTAAGCTTCTGTCACTCTCGCAACCCATCATCTACTTGTTACTCCATGGTGCCTTCCCTTTGGCCCATAACATGATGAAGTGTTATGTAGTCGACCTTCACATGATACCACTAAGAGAAGCGACAACATACACATCATCAAAATATCGAACGAATACCAACTTCACATGATTACTTATAACAAGACTTCTCCCATGTCCTCGGGAACAAAAGTAACTATTCACACATCATCAACATGTTCAAGATCAGAGGTGTAATAATGGAGATCAATGATCTGATCATATATGTTCCACCAAGTAAACCAACTAGCATCAACTACGAGATGTAGTCAACACTACTAGTAACACACAGGTACCAATCTGAGGTTTTGAGACAAAGATTGAATACAAGAGATGAACTAGGGTTTGAGATGAGATCGTGCTGGTGAAGACGTTGATAAAGATTGGT
Organism: Hordeum marinum; assembly: GCA_022496015.1. Taxonomy (NCBI): domain Eukaryota; kingdom Viridiplantae; phylum Streptophyta; class Magnoliopsida; order Poales; family Poaceae; genus Hordeum; species Hordeum marinum. Next base: position 330,708,083 of record CM039674.1, read on the forward strand.
TCTGCCACGAAGGAGGAAGTGTTGGTGATGACAATGTCTTCGATCTCCCCCTCCCGGAGCGAAGTTTCCCCAGCAGAATCTCTCTATTGGAGATCAAAAGGGCCTCTGCCCAGGTTTCTGCCTCGATACGGAGGCACTTCATCCCGAAACTATCTCTGTGATTTTTTCAAGGGTAAAACACACCATATAGGAGAAGAGGGGGTCAGGAGACCTGCTGCCCCCCACAAGGCAACAGGGCACACCTAGGAGGGTGGGTGCACCCTGTTGGCTTGTGACCAGCAGGTGGCCCCCCTCTGCTATATTTTTGGCCCAATAATTCTTATATATTCCATAAAAATTCTCCGTGAAATTTCGGGTCATTTGAGGTCCAAATGAATTTTTAGCCATTTTCTTGGTTTTGAGGTCGAGAATTCTAGTTTCTAGAGATTTCCCTCTTTGTGATGTACCTTGCATATTCATAGAGAAAAGTTATAAGAATTGTACCAAAAATGAGGAATAAAGGAAAAGAATAACATAAATATCAATAGGAATTGATGATGCAAAATGGACGTGTCAACTCCCCCAAGCTTAGACCTCGCTTGTCCTCAAGCGAAAGCCGAGCTCGATAATAATGACCACATAATTTGAGAGAGAGGCATCGATAGAAACAGAATACGAACATGAGAGCATCATGAATATTAACATAGGATCAAGTTTTTCATCATATAAATTCTCATGAACAAGTAACAATTTATCCACAATTGTTGAAGTATGCAGCCTAAACTTTATTGACAATCAACAAACTATGTTCTTAGTCATTGAGACAATCATACTTCATCATATTCAAGAGAAGAGTATATGTAAGAGCTTTCGTTTTAGCAAGTTCACATACTCAACTATCATTTAGTCTTATATGATTGCTTCCACTCATTGCATATTTTTGGAGCTAATGTTTCCATCTGACACATACGAAGATGGGGGCTTTATAGTATTCACCACCCAACTCATTTACCTCGACACATAATGCTTTCCAACTAGAGACTTAATACGTAGGAATAGGGATAAACATTATGATCTAGAGCATAAAAGTAAATACATGAAAGTAAAAGATATGCCCTTCGTAGAGGGAAGCAGAGGTTGTCATGTGCTTTTTAATTTTGGATGTGCAAACTCTTAATGGAAAGGAACATCACTTTATATTGCCCCTTATGATAGCAAACATTATTATTCTATTTGTCGCTTTTATTTCTTTGCCATCACAAGATCGTACAAAGGTTATTTCCCCTTACAGTAAAATATCATACATATTTAAGAGCATTTTTTATTGCTTCACACACTAATGACAACTTACTTGAAGGATCTTATTCAATCCATAGGTAGGTATGGTGGACTCTCATGGAAAGAAACTGGGTTCAAGGGGTTATGAACGCACAAGTAGTATCTCTACTTAGTGCGGAAAAAAATTGGTTAGCAAAAGATCTAAAGCAAGCACCACATGTTAAAGGATCCATGACCATATAACTTGTATGTGACTGTAAACAAACATGATCATTACGTTGTCTTCCATGTCCAACATCAACACTCGATCATTATATAATATTTGGTGGGGGCCCACAATAATAAAAGATGTCCCAGATAGTGTATTTGTATGTGAATCTTCTCTCATCTATCATAATCTTGCATAGATTGTATCAATGACTAATGGTATGTTTGTTTATTCCCAACAATTTTTATCAAACATACTTCTTCTATGTGAAGTCATTACTCCCCATGGGATTAGCATATTATTTTCTATTTATTTTATTTCATTGCTATGATTCGTGCATGAGAGTAAAGCAAGCAAACTCAAACTAATCTTTATTATATAACTCTCATACTCGAGGATAGGTAGATCTCAAAGCAAAAACTCTAAGCAAAGAAAATCTAAATTTTTATTTCTCTAATTCATGACATAACTAAGGATCAAACTAAAATATATGATAATGGAAATAGTGATGGTGATACGATATCGGGGCACCTGCCCCAAGCTTGGAACAAGCTAACTATGGTGCCCATACCCATGTACTCAGGTGTCCTTCTTGGGTGATGGTGGTGATGATGATGTAATCCTTTTAGCTATGATGCCCTTAGGATGTGGATCTCCTCATTAAACTTGTCAACTTCTCTCTTAAGGTCTAGATTCAACTTGCGAAGTGTGTTGGTGATGATCATTGCTCATTACATCAAAGGAGGGGCTTTGCTGGAGGAGGCAGCAGTGGTGTCTACCTGCGTACGATTATAAGGGGTAAAACGTGTATTGGATGGTGTAACCTTGTTTGGTAATCTTGACTTTTTGAATTCGACGTGCATGTGTTCAAGTTGAGGCAGAGGTACTTCTTCTTCATCATCACTTGAAGGCTCAATTCTTTTTAGGCCAGCCTCTACCTCTTCTTCTGTTGACCACCCATAAGGGTCCACATCCCCATAAACTTGGGGGTTGGCAATGAGATCTGAAACGTAGCTTTCTCCCTCTGAATCTTGCGATGACATATCGTCCCAAAATCTATCAGAAAAATAGCTTGAAACAAGAATAGAAGAGAAACTTGCGATGCGGTGGTCAAAACAGACGGGAGTATATATAATGAATTTTTCTAGGTCAGAATACAAGTCCAAGAGGCACACGAGGGCCCCACAATCTATCGGGGAGTGCCCAGGTGGTGGGTGCACCCTGTTGCCTTGTGGGTCACTCGTGGGCCCCCTGACTCGTTTTTACTTTTGGAAATTTTCTAAATTTCCAAAACCAACAAAACATATTTTTTGGAGATTTTGGAGTAGGTTTACTTACCGTATCATGTACCAACCCCCTTTCAGCTTTCTGGAGTGTTCAAGAAGGTCTCTCTTATGTGTTCTTCCGGAGTCATAACTTGAATAATATTAGTTTCAACATTGACGGGCGTACGTGAGGTATAGTGTTTAATTCTTTCGCATACGAGATCCTAATTGAGAAAAATCAAGTTTGTTGGATAGAGGACGACAAGAGCTATCCAAGAGTGATTGGTTATACTGAGAAGATGCAGTATAGAAGTGCCAATGATATAGCGATGTGAAACCTCTATGAATGAAAAACCGGCAAAAACTCCAACATAAAAACATCATATAAGATGCATATGGACTCTGTTTTCGATGAACTCGAGCTTGTCATGAAGATGAACATAAGCTCTAAAATTCATAAAGAGAAACACCAAACAAGAACCAATAAATATGATGCAAGGATGAAAATTGTTTGAGCTCTCAACAAACGATGCGATCAAGCTACTCACTTAAAAGCCCCCCTTGATAGTATGGCAATCGATCCTATAACCCGGTCTCCCAACTACCACCATGAGAATGGTAAAATAGAAAACCTATGAAGGGCAAACCTATACCTTGCACATAGTCCACTTGAGCTAGAAGATGATGATCTTGACTTCCTCAAGATGGACCACCTTTCTTGATTGTGTTGGTTCGATGAAGACCAGTTGATTGCTCCCCCATTGTAACGCCTAAGATGCGATCCTATCCTTATTTTGGCTCAAGGGCCTCCACAGGGATAGATGCGCATCTCGTCGTTTCGCAAGAATGGATATCATTACAAGTACATGTAAAGAAGAGATGAGTATATGGAATTGGCTTACACTTGCCACAAGCTACAACCAGATCACATCAATACAACAACATATTCAAACACCATACATAAAAGCAGGGTCCGACTACGGACGAAACCAAACGATAAAATGACATCCATCCTTTCTATCCCAGGCTGTCTCCTGGAACCCATCCTAGATTGATGATGAAGAAGAACTCAAAATCAAGACAAGCATCGCGCTCACGTCAAATCATTGGATTACCTGTAACTGCAACTGTTGTGGTAGTAATCTGTGAGCCACAGGGGACTTGGCAATCTCATTTCCAAGGGTATCAAGACTAGCAAAGCTTAATGGGTGAGGTATGGTTAAGTGGTGAGGCTGTAGCAAGCAACTAATCATTCATTTTAGTGGCTAACTTACGAGTACAGGAAATAAATATGATGGTCTACGCATAATGGACGTGAACTAATAATGATCACTAAGTGATCCTGAACACTTACGTCAAACATAAGCCCACCGCGTTATCTCTCGGATAAGGACTTGCGAGAAGAGACAGTCATGGTTACACACACAGTTGGTATATTTTATTTGAGTTTTGTTCAAGCATGCTGTGACCGGGTGTTAAACAAAGTTTCCAAGTTGCCACATAACCGCGGGGACGGCTTTCTGAAAGATTTAACCCTGCAAGGGTGCTCCAACTAGTCCATCACAAATTAAGCACACGCCGCGTTGGAATTCCTCAACCCCGGAATCACCCATAGCATTTGCGGAATCCCAACGGAAAATTTCAACTTCGAGATAGCCCGAAGTGCCATTGAAATCCCATGCGCAAGATGTTCAAGAAAGGGAAAGCAAGTCCAGCAAGGTGCCCGACAGGCCAGATCCCAATAGGAGGCGTGCGCATCTCTGTCTCGGGGCACTACCAGATGAGCAGTATGTATGGTGGCCTGATAGAAATCCCTCGAGTTGCCCCGAGGTGGCCCGGTAAGTGGCTCTAGCTTGGACCAACACTCATGAGGAGCACTGGCCCGGGTTGTTGATTAAAGATCCGCGGGTGTCGACGGGTCCCTATGCATTTTATTAGTTATTAGGCAAATGTGGTACCAATATTGGGACTTGCCAGACAAGCTTTATCCCAAAAGGAAAATCAAGGGGGTCCCCATAACAACCCCGAGCATGTTAGGAGTTCTCAATATGGAACATAACACCGGTACACAAGTAACTAGGGGCGGAAAAAGTGGAACAAAACACCGAGCAAAGGCCAAGCCTTCCACCTTTTACCAAGTATATATGTGCATTAAATTAAATAGCAATAATATTGTGATAACAAAAAGAATGTCCATGTTGACACATGGAAGCAATTGCACCTGCAGCTAGAAATGCTATAAGAAGGGCTGAGCAAGCGGTAACATAGCCAAACAATGATTTGCTGGGATGTGGAGGGTTAGAGGCTTATCATGGCAATGTTGGGAGGCTTAACAAACAGGTGGTAGGTAACGAGACATAATGATAAAAGCGGGACAACTAGCATAGCAATGGTAGTAGTGGTATCCAGGGAAATGTGTCATGTTGCCTGAGATCCCGCTTTGAAGAAGAACGAATCCATGAAGAAGACAAGCCAATGTAGTCGAACGAATCCTCACACTTCCAACGCTTTCGAACTCTATCGAGAAGGAACAATCCAAAAACAACAATCAACACACGGTACACCACAACATATGCATGACATGATGTGCAAACAAATATGATGCATGTCCGGTTTAAATATGCAAGGCATGGCAATCACATCAAACAACTACTACACATTAAAGTGAAGTTCAAAAGGCAACGAGTTGCATATTGACAAAACTCCACATTGAATTACTTAGTCCATTCCCAATTAGGTACACGACAATATCAATGTTGTTAAACATGGCAATATGTGAAGCATCAATAAACTACACTATCTAGGCATCTTAAATGAGGTCGGAAACAACTTATAGCATTTCCAAAATGACCTCATATGTTAATTTCAAAATTGGTCCAGATCTGAACTAACCATATTTTATATTTGTTAAACAATGGAATAAAGTATACCATGCAATTCTACACGTCCTTCAAGTCTATTTACATATATGGAACATCTCAAATGGAGCTACGGTCTAAAAGATATGGCAATCACAAGATTATATGACATGAATGCAAAATGCATGAAAATGACAACCATGAACATTTCAAATCATGAATTCAGCAAGATATTATGACACTACATGAAATTCTAAGCAAGTTCATATATGGCATGTCCAAAACGGAGCTACGGTTCAACCACAACAACCAACACAAGTTTTATTTCAAATCTGCCCAAAACAGCAAGATGGCATATTGCACACATGAAAACAACAAGCTACAAGATTCTAAATTGCACAAACTAAGCATGGGGCAGTGGCATATAACACACACTTCATTTCATCTTCACATATCATACTCAAAAGAGGCATGGATCACATGGTAGGAAGCTCACAACATGGCTAATTGAAAACAATTTCAGAGTTGGTGAAAATAGCAGTTTTTGACAGTGCAGTTTTTATCACGAAGGCATATTGACAGTAGTAAAACTATATTCTATAGGGCATATATTGGCATGAAACTTAGCAGCATGCTAGAGGACATTATAAGCTACAAAATACTTCATTTCACAAACTACAAAAGGGTTCTAGATCACTAGCAAAACACATGGCAAGACAACAACAAAATATTACAGATTCCAGACTTGGAAATATTTTGGACCCTCAAAACAGCACGTGAGTTAGGCATGTTGGCAACAAGAAAACAACACCTAAACATGGAGTATCATGGCAAATAAAATGACCAGGGGCCAGTGCACATGTCAAAGAGCATATCTCATATTGAAGAATAATTCATATGATGCATGTATTTAATCACACGAAAATATCAAAAGGGCATCACAACAAAAATAAAATGCACACAAAATTGCTCAAATGACAAAACTAAATGCACAGATAAATTCAATGGATTTTTCTACCCCAAAACCACATATAACATGTTTTTTATTATAGAACAAATGACACCACATATATGCTAGAATAGGACATAAACCGTTTTAGCAAGCCATGTGTGAAAAATAAATGCAACCAACACATCAAATATTTATATCATGCATGAAAATGCCATATAATCAATCTACGCATTTTACATATTTGGTTTGATTAATTCCGATGCACGATTCAATAATTATGTGTAATGCAACAAACATGACATTTATGCAAAATAAAGCAACCAACATGTTAAACATTTTAAAACATGGATGTAAGTGGCATATTATGAATCTACACAAAATTCTAATCATTTTTCATACATAAGATATTTTCGTCGGATGCACGGTTATTTTATTTAAGAGCATTTTAAAATCATGCTTTTCCTCCAATTAAAAAACACGAATGGGCCGGTTTTGTAGTAACCGGGCCGAACGTGTGCATGGGCGACAAATAACTATTTTGCTCAGAGGGCGCACATAGAGCAACATGAGCGGGCTAGGGTCTCACCTCATGGGCCTGAGGCCTGTCGATAGGGGAGGTAGAGGCGGCGCTGGGCCGACCTTGGCGTTGGTCAACGGGGCGAGCGGGATTGAGCGCTCGTCCCCCTCGATCCCATCGAAGCAAGGCAGGAGGGCCACCACAACACCAGCAATTGCCGCGGCAGCCGGCGAGGCACGAAGGCAGGCCGGGAACAACTCGAGGCGTGATAGGGCGACGGATCCGGCGCAGCCTACCCAGATCTGGCCGGAGACGTGGCCGGAGGCGAGCTACGGGCGGCCGTGGGTCCTCCTCGAAACGGCGAGGTCTTTGGCAGCAGGCGGATCCTGCTGCCAGTGGCGTCCGGAGCAGCAAGGTGGCTCTAGCCATGGAGGGAGGGGAGGTGCGGGGCAAGGGAAGCCACGCCAAGGGAGGAGCTCGGGAGCGTCGACGGCTGACCCGGGCCCAGATGGGCTCGGGCAGGCTCAATCCGGGCCTGGCGGGCCCATGCGGGAGGTGGGAGGCAGGGGTGCTGGGGAGGCGGATGGCTGGTTGGGGCGGCGCGGATCCCGAGGGGAGGCTAGGGTTTGCCCAATTAGGCAGGGTAGGGTTGCTTATATAGCAAAGGAGGCTAGGTTAGGCGGGCTTTTGCCCGATTTTCGACCCTCCGATCGAAATCGGATGGTTCCGGCCGTGGTTAGAGGTTAGGATGAGCTAGGTGGGCTGTGTAGGGTGGTGTTGGGCTGAGATGAGAGGAAGAATTGCGGCCCGACATGAAGTTTATAAACCTAAATCGTTCGACAAATAAACCGACGATGGTGCCTCTGCAGTCGGCCGTTGGGGTATCAAACGACCTCTGATTGCGACGAAATTTGGTAGGCGGTCCACCTACAATATAATAAGATTGCACGCCAACTTTTGACCCAATCCGAAATATCTTATACCCACTTTTAAAAACAATATTTTAACGATGCCACGAGCGCATGCATGTATGGTTGGACTCGAAACGCTCAACGGGGAGAACCGACAACTACGAACGGATGCAAGTTTGAAAACTTGTGTTAACAAAATGCCGATGCTATGCAGATGATGCGAATTTTGCGATGATGAATGCAACAACCAAACAAAACACTAGACGCCAATGGAATAAAAGCGAAATCTTCTGGAGCATCGGTCTCGGGCTGTTACAACTCTCCCACACTACACGAGGATCTCGTCCCGAGATCTAAGAATGAGAAGGGGAAGAGAAATAGCAAGAGAAAGAGGTAAAGCGTAGTTGCTTCTTTGAAAAACGCGTGAACCAACGAAACATGAAGGTTGCAAAGGGATGAAGAATGGCACGAGGCACAAGCAAGAATTCACATGAAATTTTGGCAGCACTTCGGTAGGATAGAGGGGCAAAATTGATAAGATGGAAGGAACTTGAACATAGAAGACAACACTCCGGTATATTAATAAGAAAGAAAGAACATGATCTTGATAACACGAGATGACGGTTTCAAGAGAGAAACATCACAATTCCTCCGGACAAAAGAATAGAAGGTAGATAATTAGAGAGAAGAGAAAAGAGAAGAACTGACAACTTCTACCACAATTCAATTTGAGAAGCATAGGTTGAACGGAGTTGTTGAAAAACCAACAACGAAAAGAATAAGCTTGTTATGGGCTTGTGGAAAACATCTCAAAATTATGAGGTAACAACCTGCCACAACAGAAACAATTGATTGCTTGAGAGCAACAAGATATGCAAAACTTCTTTCACCAAGAGGAGGAGGAGAAAACTTGAATCATTTGTGACACCATGATAGCAACAATCCTTAGGAAATGCTTTAGGTAACATCCAACCCAATATAACTCCGAGAAGACATGATGGGTTTACTTATCTCATTCTTGAAAAGTTTCCTTCTAGACTCCTCATAATCAAGAATTTAATAACACCATCTCAAAAGACAAAGGAGAAGGAGTTGAACTTCGAAATCCAAGATGAAGAACACTTGAGCACCTCCAACAAGAATATTGAAGAACACTTCGAGAAGAATTACATCCTTAACAAACCACCATGAACAAGCATCGCGATGAACTCCGGAATGAAAGGATGAAAGAAAATAATTGAAGGTAGCAAAACGAAAAGATTTAGGCCTTGCTATGCTTTAGATGAGGCTTCGGGATGAGATACTTGAGAAAAACTTTGAACTCCGAAAAGAAAAGCTAAACAACTTAGAATCAAGAATTTGATATCATGAATAACTTCGGAACAAGGATTGAAATCATTGATGAAACAAGAATAAGAATTATGTTATGCTTATCCTTCATCAATTAAATTGATGACAAGCAACGGATTTGGCATACCACTTATTCTTCTTTAAAAGACTGAAGAGAGAGATAAAACACAAACTTGAAGAAGTCTTGAATGAGAACATTGGTAAGAATTCACAAATGTATGAGGGTACCATGAATGAATTAAGATACAAGACATGAGAACAAAGCGATCACAATCCGCCTGATAGAAAACTTCAATAGGGCACCGGAATAATTGAGATACGCACGAAGAGACAACAATTGAGAAGAATTTGGGAATGAGCTGAAAGTTGAGAACGAAGAAATCTTCTGAAATGATGGCCTTTAGAGGATCGAGAAATGAAAAAAAATTCTCAAATGCTCCTGATAGATATGGAAGGGATTACTCATTATCAAAAACAATTCGAGAGGATAGCATGAAGCTGAAAGCATGAATCTTCAAGAGAATTAACAAAGAATTTAAGAGAAACTCTTCTTTGATCTTCAAACACAAAGAATGATGACGAGAAACAACACCATGAATTACTAAGACACTCCGAAATAATGAAGAAAGAAAGGTTGAGCCAACGATGAAAACGATTTGGAAGCGATTGTGGAGAAGGAATATGACTGATGAAATTCATTCTTATGTCATATTTGAAAAGAACTTGTGATCCCCGAAAAATATTAGAAGAGCCAGGTAAGATCCTAGGGAAAAACCTCTGGGTTATGGGCCCACTGAAAGGAAACCACCGTTGAAACAATTGCTTAGAACGAGATATTGCACCAGAAAAACATTAAGAACTTGATGAGGTGAGAACCTCAAAATAATTTAAGAGGATATTAATGGAAATGAAAGTCTTCTGAGATATCTTCAGCACTCCGGATAGAATAGATAGAGTTGAATAAACAAGAGAGGCTTGGATAAGAATTTTCAACATGGGAAACCATTGAACGAATGAGAAAGGATATGATGAACACCGAGAGCTTGAATCGAATCCAGCGGAGAAGAATAACAACAAGAACAAGGAATTTGAGGAGAGATCTTTAAACCGAAACTCTTGAGAACCTCCATAAGAACTCACCAGATACAAAATGGAAGAAATGATAGCAGAATCATCAATGAAGAGAAAGGCACTTGGAATAGAATTTAATTATTCACGAAAAAGGGCGGGAGGGTGGGGAAAAACAAGAAAACTTAGGATGGGTGAGACGAACTCCGGGAAACAAATATGAGGATTGATCTTTCAAATATTAGAGATGATTGAATTATCTTGAAGAGAATCACACCGGATGAGAAGAATTAATATGACAACTTGGTTGAGCAAAAGAATTAGCAATCCCACAAAAATATGAGAACACTACTTCGGAAAGATATGAGATCACCACTTGACATCGAAGCAAATCGAATTACCATATATAAAACAAAACAAAGGATGGGGCTTACGAATCAAGCCAGAACAAATACATACCCATTATGCACTTGTTGGAAAGATAATCCTAGGTATCTACTTGAATTCCCACCTAAGAACTACCGAAATCTTTGGATATGCAATCGGGTGTTGGTGATACAGGGAGGCAAAATATCTCACACAACTAACAAGACCTACACTCCAACTGTATCCATCCGTCAACACCTAACCAAGAAAACCTTAGAAATCATGTACCTCAGACCTTCGAAAAACATCCGATATACTAGCTATGGCAATACATTTGATCGCTCTCCCCAGTATTGGGTGGCGCCAAACTACTCTCACCACAAAGAGTATAGAAGCGTTTTTTATGTTGGCGACCTCTGGTATTCCGCAACTGCCACCATACAAATGTGACAACAACACCTTGGAGCTCAACTCCCCAGGACACTGCCACAACCCCTAAATTTTAGGAGGCACCAAGAATAATTTTCTCGTCACAAATATATCGGACCGATCCCAACAATACTCACGAAACCAAACGATAAAATGACATCCATCCTTGCTATTGTTCGAAATATGCCCTAGAGGCAATAATAAATTAGTTATTATCATATTTCCTTGTTCATGATAATCGTTTATTATCTATGCTATAATTGTATTGATCGGAGACTTAGATGCATGTGTGGATACATAGACAAAACCATGTCCCTAGTACGCCTCTAATAGACTAGCTCGTTGATCAAAGATGGTTAAGGTTTCCTAGCCATTGACATGAGATGTCATTTGATAACGGGATCACATCCTTAGGAGAATGGTGGGATGGACAAGACCCAAACTACAAACATAGCATATGATCGTGTCAGTTTAATGCTACTGTTTTCTGCATGTCAAGTATCTGTTCCTATGACCATGAGATCATGCAACTCACTGACACCAGAGGAGTGCCTTGTGTGTATCAAACGTCGCAACGTAACTGGGTGACTATAAAGGTACTCTACAGGTATCTCCGAGGGTGTCTGTTGGGTTGGCATGGATCAAGACTGAGATTTGTTACTCCGTGTGACGGAGAGGTATCTCAGGGCCCACTCGGTAATACAACCTCACAACAAGCCTTGCAAGCAATGTGACTAAGTGTTAGTCACATGATCTTGTATTACGAAACGAGTAAAGAGACTTGACGGTAACGAGGTTGAACTAGGTATGGAGATATCGACAATCGAATCTTGGGCAAGTAAACATACCGAAGAACAAAGGGAACATCATACGGGATTAACTGAATCCTTGACATAGAGGTTCGACCGATAAATATCTTCGTAGAATATGTAGGAACCAATATGGGCATCCAGGTCCCGCTATTGGTTATTGACCGTAAAGGTGTCTCGGTCATGTCTACATAGTTCTCGAACCCGCAGGGTCTGCACACTTAAGGTTCAATGACGTTTTGGTAGTATAGAGTTATGTATGGTGGTGACCGAAGGTTGTTCGGAGTCCCGGATGAGCTCCCGAACATCACGAGGAGCTCCGGAATGGTCCGGAGGTAAATATTGATATATAGGAAGTCCTATTTTGGTCGCCGGAAAAGTTTCGGGCTCATCGGTAGTGTACGGGGAGTGCCGGTAGTGTACCGGGAGACCATCGGGAGGGGTATTTCGACCCAAGAGGCTACATGGGCTGTGGGAGAGTGCATACCAGCCCTTTGTGGACTGGTGGAAGTCCCACACAAGGCCCATGTGGCTGGGAAGAAAAGCCCAAAGAGAAAAAGGTGGAAAAAGGCAAAAAAAAGGCAAAAATAAGGAGGAGTCCTAGTCCTACTAGGATTGGAGGAGGAATCCTCCAATCCCACTAGGTTCGGACGACCCAAGGGCTGCCTATTTGGCAAACAAGCCTCCTCCTCCTATCATCCTATATATACTAGAGGATTTTAGGGTTTTGGCACAGAATTTTCAGCCACGTGCTACCCGTTCCTCTAGTGCATAGTTTCTCCTCTAGATCGGTTTTGTGTAGTGCTTAGGCGAAGCCCTGCCGGAATTGCTCCACCACCATCGCCAAAGCACCGTCATGCTGCCGAAGAACTCTTATTCCTCTCCACTCCCTCTTGCTGGATCAAGACGGCGGAGATCATCATCAAGCTGTACGTGTGCTGAACGCGGAGGTGCCGTCCATTCGGCGCTAGATCGGAAGGACCGTGATGAGTTCGCGGGACGGATCATGATGAGCTCGTGGGACGGATCATGATGAGTTCGCAGGACGGATCGTGATGAGATCGCGGGACGCTCGGTGATATGGATCGCGAAGACGTTAGACTACACCAACCGCATTTCTTAACGCTTCTCACTTAGCGATCTACAAGGGTACATAGATCCACTCTCCCTCTCGTAGATGCTCATCACCATGGATAGATCTTGCGTGTGCGTAGGAAATTTTTTGTTTCCCATGCAACATTCCCCAACAGTGGCTTCATGAGCTAGGTCTATGTGTATATTAGATCTCGAGTAGAACACAAAGAGTTTGTGGGCGTTGATGCTTAGATTGCTTCCTCCCTTGGTCGTGTTTTGGTTCAGCGGTATTGTGAGATGAAGCGGCCCGGACCAACATTACTCGTACGCTTATGAGAGACCGGTTCCCTCAAACGCAACTTGTTGCATAGATGGCTTGCGGGTGCCAGTTGCTCTCACTTTAGTTGGATCAGATTCGACAAAGGCGGTCCTTGAGAAGGTTGAAAAACAACTAGTGTATCACCGTTGTGGTTCTTGCGTAGATGAGAATTGTTCTTGCTAGATACCCGTAGCAGCCACGTAAAACATGCAACAACAATTAGAGGACGTCTAACTTGTTTTTGCAGGGTATGTTGTGATGTGATATGGCCAATTACATGATGTGATATATGTGATGTATGAGATGATCATGTGTTGTATAGAATATCACGACTTGCATGTCGATGAGTATGGCAATCAGCAGGAGCCATAGGGTTTTCTTTAACTATTGTATGACCTACGTGTCAATCATTAAGCGCAATGTAATGCTTTACTTTATCGCTAAACGGTAGCAATAGTAGTAGAAGCATGGTGGGCGCGACAACCCCGATGGTGACACGTTGATGGAGATCATGGTGTCATGCGAGTGACGATGGAGATCATGCCGGTGCTTTCATGATGGAGATCAAAAGCACAAGTGCATGGCCATATCATGTAACTTATGATTTGCATGTGATGTTAATCCTTTTATGCACCTTGTTTTTCTTAGGACGACCGTAGCATTATAAGGTGACCCCTCACTTAGTTTCAAGATAAATTGTGTTCTCCCCAAGTGTGCACCGTTGCGAAAGTTCTTCGTGTCGAGACACCACGTGATGATCGGGTGTGATAGACTCTACATTCACATACAACGGGTGCAAGCCAGTGTTGCACATGCAGAACACTCGGGTTAAACTTGACGAGCCTAGCATGTACATACATGGCCTCGTAACACAAGAGACCGAAAGGTCGAACATGAGTCATATAGTAGATATGATCAACATGATGATGTTCACCAATGAAACCACCTCAACTCACGTGATGATCGCACTTGAGTTGGTGAATTTGGATCATGTATCACTCGAATGACTGGAGGGATGTCAATTTGAGTGGGAGTTCTTACAATTTGAGTGGGAGTTCTTAAGTAATATGATTAATTGAACTCATTATCATGAACACAGTCAATAGTGTCTGTGCAAATTATGTTGTAGATTACTTGCTCGTGTTGTAGCTCCCTTGAATTTTTATATGTTCCTAGAGAAATAGAGTTGAAAGATGTTGGTAGCAATATTGCGGACTAGGTCCATGATCTGAGGATTGTCCTCATTGCTGCACAGAAGGCTTATGTCCTTAATGCACCGCTCGGTGCGCCAACCCCTGTAGCATGGTTTGTAGATGTTGTGAACATCTGACAGGCACGTTCTGATGACTACTTGATAGTTTAGTGCGTCATGCATTACGGCTTAGAATTGAGGCTCCGAAACGTTTTGAACATCACAGAACATATGAGATGTTCTAAGAGATGAAATTAGGATCTCAGGCTCGTGCCCATGTTGCGAGATATGAGATCTCCAACAAGATTCTTTGCCTGCAAGATGAAGGAGAATAGCTCAATCGTTGAGCATGTGCTCAGACTGTCTGAGTGCTACAATCGCTTGAATCGAGTGGGAGTTGATCTTCCAGATAAGATAGTGATTGATATAGTTCTCCAAGTCACTGTCACTAAGCTACTATAACTTGGTGATGAACTATAAAATGCCAGGGATAGAAATAATGATCCCTGAGCTGTTCGCGATGTTTGACACCACGAAGGTAGAAATCAAGAAGGAGCGTCAAGTGTTGATGGTTAGTAAAACCACTAGTTTCGAGAAGGGCAAGGGCAAGGAGGGACACTTCATGGATGGCAAGTCAGTTTCTGCTCCAGTGAAGCAATCCAAAGTTGAACTCAAACCCGAGACTAAGTGCTTCGATTATGAGGAGAGCGGTCGCTGAAGCGGAACAACCCTAGATACTTAGTAGATAAGAAGGCTGGCAACGTCAACAGTAGTATATTTGATATACGTGTTATTGATGTGTACCTTGCTAGTACTCCTAGTAGTACCTGGGTATTGGATACCGGTTCGGTTGCTAAATGTTAGCAACTCGAAATAAAAGCTACGGAATAAATGGAGAACTAGCTAAGAGTGAGGTGACAATGTGTGTTAGAAGTGTTTCCAAGGTTGATGTGATCGACATCGCACGCTCTCTCTACCTTCGGGATTAGTGACAAACCTAAATAAATGTTATTTGGTGTTTTGCGTTGAGCATGAACGTGATTAGATCATGTTTATTGCAACACGGTTATTCATTTAAGTTGGAGAATAATGGTTATTCTGTTTACATGAATAATATCTTCAATGGTCATGCACCCAGTGAGAATGGTTTGTTCAATCTTTATCGTAGTAATACACATGTTCATAACATTGATGCCAAAAGATGCAAAGTTAATAATGATAGTACCACATACTTGTGGCACTGCTGCTGGATGTCATATTGGTATAAAACGCATGAAGAAACTCCATGCTGATGGATCTTTGGACTCATTTGATTTCGAATCGGTTGAGACATGCGAACCATGCCTCTTGGTTAAAGATGACTAAGGACCCCGTTTTCTGGTTTGATGGAGCGGGCAAGTGATTTATTGGAAATGATACATGTTGATGTATGCAATCCAATGAGTCTTGTAGCATGCGGTGGATATTGTTATTTTCTTACCTTCAGTGATGATTTGAGTAGATATAGTGTATGTTTACTTAATGAAACACAAGTCTGAATCGTTTGAAAATTTCAAGCAAATTCAGAGTGAAGTTTAAAGATCATCGTGACAAGAAGATAAAAATATCTGCGATATGATCGTGGAGGTGAATATTTGAGTTACGAGTTTGGCATACAACTTTGGACAATGTGAAAGTTGTTTCACATCACACGCCACCTGGAACACCATAGCGTGATGGTGTGTCCGAACGTCATAGTCGTGCTCTATTGGATATGGTGCGTGCTATGATATCTCTTACCGTTTTGCTACTATAGTTTTGGGGTTATGCATTAGAGACAACTACATTCACTTTAAATAGGGCACCATCTAAATCCGTTGAGATGACACCATGTGAATTAGGGTTTGATAGAAACCCAAGATGTCATTTCTTAATGTTTGGGGCTGCGACGCATGTGTGGAAAATGTTTTCACCTAATGAGCTCAAACCCAAAGCGGCCAAATGCAACTTCGTAGAATACCCTAAGAACAGTTGGGTGAACCATCTATCTCAGATCCAAGCATAAAGTGTTTGTTGCTAAAACGGGTCCTTTCTCGAGAAAGAGTTTCTCTCGAAAGAATTGAGTGGGAGGAAGATAGAACTTGATGAGTTTGTTGAACCTTTGTTTCAACCAGAGAGTAGCGCAGCGCAGAAAGATGTTTCTGTGGAACCTACGTCAGTTGAAGAGGAAGTTAATGATGATGATCATGAAGCTTCGGATCAAGTTACTATCGAACCTCATAGGTCTACAAGGATGTGTACTGCTCCTGAGCGGTACGACAACCCTGTCTTGGAGGTCATGTTGTTGGACAATGATGAACCTACGAGCTTTGGAGAAGCGATGATGGGCCCGGATTCCGACAAATGGTTGGAGGCCATGAAATCCGAGAAAGGATCCATGTATGAAAACCAAGTATAGACTTTGGTAGACTTGCTCGTTGGACGGCAGGTCATCGAGTACAAATGGACCTTTAAGATAAAGACATACACTAGTGGTAAATGTCACCATTTATAAAGCTCGACTTGTCGTAAAGAAGTTTTGGCAAGTTCAAGGAGTTGACTGCGATGAGACTTTCTCACTCGTAGCGATGCTAAAGTCTGTTGAAATTATGTTAGCAGTTGCTGCATTTTTCAATTCTGAAATCTGGTAGATGGATGTCAAAACATCGTTTCCTTCCTCAACGAAAGGTTGTATGAGATACAACCAGAAGGTTTTGTCAGTCCTAAGGATGCTAAAAGGTGTGCAAGCTTCAGTGATCCTTCTATGAACTGAAGCAAGCATCTCGGAGTTGGAATATACACTTTGGTGAGGTGATCAAAGTTTTTGAGTCTATACAAAGTTTATGAGAAACTTGTATTTACAATAAAGCGAGTGGGAGCACTATAGAGTTTCTTGTAAGCATATGTGGTTGACATATTGTTGATGGGAAATGATGTAGAATTTCTTTAAAGCATAAACGGTTGTTTGAAAAAGAGGTTTTCAAAGGAAGACCTGGATAAAGCTACCTAATTGTTGAGCATCAACATCTATAGAGATAGATCAATAAGCTTGATGAGACTTTTCAATAAGTACATACCTTGACAAAGTTTTTTGAAATAATTCAAAATGGATCAGTCAGAGAGAGTTTTCGCCTGATTTGTAAGGTGTGAAGTTGAGTAAGACTCAATGCCCAGTGACTGCAGAAGATAGAGAAAAGATGAGTGTCATCCCCTATGCTTCAGCCATAGGCTCTATCATGTATGCAATGCTGTGCACAAGACCCGATGTCAGCCTTGCCATAAGTATGGCCGGAAGGTTTCAAAGTGATCCTGGAATGGAGCACTAGACGGCGGTCAAGATTATCCTTAGTAACTAAAAGGCTAAGGAGACTAAGTGTTAGTCACAGGATCTTGTATTACGGAACGAGTAAAGAGACTTGCCGGTAACGAGGTTGAACTAGGTATGGAGATACCGACGATCGAATCTCGGGCAAGTAAACATACCGAAGAACAAAGGGAACATCGTACGGGATTAACTGAATACTTGACATAGAGGTTCGACCGATAAAGATCTTCGTATAATATGTAGGAACCAATATGGGCATCCAGGTCCCGCTATTGGTTATTGACCGTAGAGGTGTCTCGGTCATGTCTACATAGTTCTCGAACCCGCAGGGTCTGCACACTTAAGGTTCGGTGATGTTTCGGTAGTATAGAGTTATGTATGGTGGTGACCGAAGGTTGTTCGGTGTCCCGGATGAGATCCCGGATGTCACTAGGAGATCCGGAATGGTCCGGAGGTAAAGATTGATATATAGGAAGTCCTATTTTGGTCGCCGGAAAAGTTTCGGGCTCATCGGTAGTGTACCGGGAGTGTCGGTAGTATACCGGGAGACCATCGGGAGGGGTATTTCGACCCAAGAGGCTACATGGGCTGTGGGAGAGTGAATAGCAGCCCTTTGTGGGCTGGTGGAATTCCCACACAAGGCCCATGCATCTGGGAAGACAAGCCCAAAGAGAAAAAGGTGGAAAAAGGCAAAAAAAAAAGGCAAAAATAAGGAGGAGTCCTAGTCCTACTAGGATTGGAGGAGGAATCCTCCAATCCCACAAGGTTCGGCCGACCCAAGGGCTGCCTATTTGGCATCGAAGCCTCCTCCTCCTCTCCTCCTATATATACTAGAAGATTTTAGGGTTTTGGCACAGATTTTTCAGCCACGTGCTACCCGTTCCTCTAGTGCATAGTTTCTCCTCTAGATCGGTTTTCTGCAGTGCTTAGGCGAAGCCCTGCCGGAATTGCTCCACCACCATCGCCGGAGCGCCATCACGCTGCCGGAGAACTCTTCTTACTCTCCGCTCCTTCTTGCTAGATCAAGACGGCGGAGATCATCATCAAGCTATACGTGTGCTGAACGCGGAGGTGCCGTCCGTTCGGCGCTAGATCGGAAGGACCGTGATGAGTTCGCGGGACGGATCGTGATGAGCTCGCGGGACGGATCGTGATGAGTTTGCAGGACGGATCGTGATGAGATCGCGGGACGCTCGGCAATTTGGATCGTGAAAACGATCGACTACACCAACCGCGTTTCTTAACGCTTCCCGCTTAGCGATCTACAAGGGTACATAGATCCACTCTCCCTCTCGTAGATGCTCATCACCATGGATAGACCTTGCGTGTGCGTAAGAAATTTTTTGTTTCCCATGCAACATTCCCCAACAGCTATCTTAGACCGTCGCCTGGAATCCATCCTAGGTTGATGATGAAGAAGAAGAACTCCAAATCAAAACAAGCACCGCGCTCACGTCAAATCATCGGATTACCTGTACCCGCAACTGTTGTGGTAGTAATCTGTGAGCCATAGGGGACTCAGCAATCTCATTTCCAAGGAAGACTAGCAAATCTTAATGGATGAGGTATGGTTAAGTGGTGAGGCTACAACAAGCAACTAAGCATTTATTTGAGTGGCTAACTTACGAGTACAGAAAATAAATATGGTGGTATATGCATAACGGACGTGAACTAATAATGATCACTAAGTGATCCTGAACACCTACTTACGTCAAACATAACCCCACCGTGTTCTCTCTCGGATAAGGACACATGAGAAGAGACAATCACGGTTACACACACAGTTGGTGTATTTTATTTGAATTAATTCAAGTATGCTATGACCGGGTGTTAAACAAAATTTCCAATTTGCCACATAACCGCGGGCATAGCTTTCCGAAAGATTTAACCCTGCAGGGGTGCTCCAACTAGTCCATCACAAATTAACCACACACCGCGTTGGAATTCCTCAACCATGGAATCACCTGTAGTATTTGCGGAATCCCGATGGAAAATCTCAACTTCGAGATAGCCCAAAGTGTTTTCGAAATCCCACGCACAAGACGTCCGAGAAAGGGAAAACAAGTCCAGCAAGGCCGTCGGCAGGCCAAATCCCAATAGGAGCCGCGCGTTTCTCTGTCTCGGGGCACTACCAGATGAGCAGTACGTACGGTGGCCTGATAGAAATCCCTCGAGTTGCCCCGGGGTGGCCCGGTAAGTGGCTCTAGTTTGGACCAACACTCATGAGGAGCAGTGGCCCGGGTTGTTGATTAAAGATTCGCGGTTGTCGGCGGGTCCCTATGCATTTTATTAGTTATTAGGAAAATGTAGTACCAATGTTGGGTCTTGCCAGACAAGCTTTATCCTAAAACGAAAATCAAGGGGGTCCCCATAACAACCCCAAGCATATTAGGAGTGCTCAATATGGAACATAACATCGGTACACAAGTAACTAGGGGCGGCAAAAGTGGAACAAAACACCGAGAAAAGGCCAAGCCTTCCACCTTTTACCAAATATATATGTGCATTAAATTAAATAGCAATAATATTGTGATAAGCAAAAGAATGTCCATGTTGACACATGTAAGCAATTGCACCTGCAGCTAGAAACGCTATAAGAAGGGCTGAGCAAGCGGTAACATAGCCAAACAATGGTTTGCTGGGATGTGGAGGGTTAGAATCTTATCATATCAATGTTGGGAGGCTTGACAAACAAGTGGTAGGTAATGACACATAGCGATAAAAACATGACAGCTAGCATAGCAATGATAGTAGTGGTATCCAGGGAAATGTGTCATCTCTCTTGAGATCCCGCTTTGAAGAAGAACAAATCCATGAAAAATATGAGCCAACGTAGTCGAACGAATCCTCACACTTCAAATGCTTTCGGAACTCTATCGAGAAGGAACAATCCAAAAACAACAATCAACACACGATACACTACAACATATGCATGACATGATGCGCAAACAAATATGATGCATGTCCGGTTTAAATATGCAAGGCATGGCAATCACATCAAACAACTACTACACATTAAAGTGAAGTTCAATAAGCAACGAGTTGCATATTGATGAAACTCCACATTGAATTACTTAGTTCATTCCCTATTAGGTACACGACAATATTAATGTTGTTAAACATGGCAAGAGGTGAAGCATCAATAAACTACACTATCTAGCCATCTTAAATGAGGTCGGAAACAACTTATAGCATTTCTGAAATGACCTCATATGTTAATTTCAAAATTGGTCTAGATCTGAACTAACCATATTTTATATTTGTTAAACAACAGAATAAAGTATACCATGCAACTCTACACGTCCTTCTAGTTGATTTACATATATGAAACATCTCAAATGGAGCTATGGTCTAAAAGATATGACATTCACAAGATTATATGCCATGAATGCAAAATGCATGAAAATGACAATCACGAATATTTCAAATCATGAATGCAGCAATATATTATGACACTACATGAAATTCTAAGCAAGTTCACATATGGCATGTCCAAACGGAGCTACGGTTCAACCACAACAACCAACACAAGTTTTATTTCAAATGTGCCTAAAACAGCAAGATGGCATATTGCACACATAAAACAACAAGCTACAAGATTCTAAACTGCACAAACTAAGCATGGATCAGTAGCATATAAAACACACTTCATTTCATCTTCACATATCATACTCAAAAGAGGCATGGATCACATGGTAGGAATCTCACAACATGGCTAATTGAGAACAGTTTCGGACTTAGTGAAAATAGCAGTTTTTGATAGTGCAGTTTTTATCACGAAGACATATTGACAGTAGTAAAACTATATTCTACAGGGCATATATTGGTATGAAACTTAACATCATGCTAGAGGACGTTATAAGATACAAATAACTCCATTGCACCAACCACAAAAGGGTTCTAGATCACTAGCAAAACACATGGCAAGATAGCAACAAAATATTACAGATTCCAGACTTGGAACTATTTTGGACCCTCAAAACAGCACATGGGTTAGGCATGTTGGCAACAATAAAACAACACCTAAACATGGAGTATCATGGCAAATAAAATGGACAGGGGCTAGTGCACATGTCAAAGAGCATATCTCATGTTCAAGAATAATTCATATGATGCATGGATTTAATCACACGAAAATAGCAAAAGGGCATCACATCAAAAATAACTTGCACACAAAATTTCTCAAATGACAAAACTAAATGCACGGATAAATTCAATGGATTTTTCTACCCCAAAACCATATATAACATGTGATTTTTTTATTATAGAACAAATGACACCACATATATGCGACAATAGGACATAAACCGTTTTAGCAAGCCAAGTGTGAAAAATAAATGCAACCAACACATCAAATATTTATATCATGCATGAAAATGCCATATAATCAACCTACGCATTTTACATATATGGTTTGATTAATTCCGATGCACGATTCAATAATTATGTGTAATGCAACAAACATGACATTTATGCAAAATAAAGCAACCAACATGTTAAACATTTTAAAACATGGATGTAAGTGGCATAATATGAATCTACACAAAATTCTAATCATTTTTCATACATAAGATATTTTCATCGGATGCATGGTTATTTATTTAAGAGCATTTTAAAATCATGCTTTTCCTGCAATTAAAAAAAGCGAATGGGCCGGTTTTGCAGTAACCGGGACGAACGTGTGCATGGGCAAAAAATAACTATTCTGCTCACAGGGCGCACATAGAGCAACATGAGCAGGCTGGGGTCTCACCTCATGGGCCTGAGGCCTGTCGGTAGGGGAGGTAGAGGCGGCGCTAGGTCGGCCTTGGCATTGGTCAACGACGCGAGCGGGATCGGGCGCTCGTCCTCCTCGATCCCATCGAAGAGAGGCAGGAGGGCCACCACGACGCCGGCAATTGCCACGGTGGCTGACGAGGCACGGAGGCAGGCCGGGAACGACTCGAGGCACGAGAGGGCGGCGGATCCGGACGCAGCCTATCTGGACCTGGCCGGAGACGTGGCCGACAGCGAGCTACGGGGCCATCGGCGCGGCTCCATGGCGGGGCGAGCTACGGGAGGCTGTGGGTCCTCCTCGAAACGATAAGGTCTTTGGCGGTGGACAGATCCTGCTGCCGATGGCGGCCAAAGGCAGCGAGGTGGCTCTAGCCATGGACGGAGGGGAGGCGCGGGGCAAGGGAAGCCACGCCATGGGAGGAGCTCGGGAGCGATGGCGGCTGACCCGGGCCCAGATGGGCTCGAGCGGGCTCAATCTGGGCCTAGCGGGCCCATGCGGGCGGTGGGAGACAGGGGAGCTGGGGAGGCGGTTGGCTGGTTGGCGGGGGCGCGGATCCCGAGGGGAGGCTAGGGTTTGCCCAATTAGGCAGGGTAGGGTTGCTTATATAGCAAATGAGGCTAGGTTAGGTTTTTTTTCCTGATTTTCGACCCTCCGATCGAAATCAGACGGTTCTGGTCACGGTTAGGGGCTAGGCTGGGCTAGGTGGGTTGTGTTGGGCTGAGATGAGTGGGAGAATTGTGGCCCGGAATGAAGTTTATAAATCGAAATCGTCCGACAAATAAACCGACGACGGTGCCGCTACAGTCGACCGTTGGGGTATCAAACGACCTCTGATTGTGACGAAATTTGGCAGGCGGTCCACCTACAATATAATAAGATTGCACGCCAACTTTTGACCCAATCCGAAATATTTATACCCACTTTCAAAAACAATATTTTAACGATGCCACGGGCATGTGCATGTATGTTTGGACTCGAAACGCTCCACGGGGAGAACCGACAACTACGAACGGATGCAAGTTTGAAAACTCATGTTGACAAAATGCCGATGCTATGCAGATGATGCAAATGGTGCGATGATGAATGCAACAACCAAACGAAACTCTAGACGACAATGGAATAAAAGCGGAATCTTCTGGAGCGTCGGTCCCGGGCTGTTACACCCATACTCCACTATGGGTGAGCCACTCTTCGGCACATCTTCACAAGTCCATTATCACTACAATGGACGGCAAGCTTCAAGCATGATCTCTTCATGATGCTCCACATGAACTTGCACACCACACTCTTGATGACGATCACCACTTGATGTCATCCTCCATGGGTTGTATGCGATCTTCCTCTTGACGCAAGCCCATGGAAACATACCTAACCCCACATAGAACTCTCATGTAGACCATGGGTTACTACACAAAGCGTAATGGAAAATACTTACCGTAGCATGATATCACATGAGCCCTCGTGGTACATCTTGTACGCTTTGTGTATTGATCAGCTTGATTCACTCTTTGACTTAGTCTTGATCAACCTTGTATCTTATCTTATCTCTTCATAAAGGTGATGTCTTGAAGGTAAACATGAATGCTCTCACAATCTTCTTAAAGACATGTTTGAAATAAGCTCAACTCTCACATGACCAATCTTTGGATAAAACCTTGAATACTGGTAACCCACAAGTATAGGGGACCAGTTGTAGCCTCTTTCGATAAGTAAGAGTGTCGAACCCAATGAGGAGATAAATGTAGAACAAATATTCCCTCAAGTTCTATCGACCACCGATACAACTCTACGCACGCTTAACGTCCGCTTTACCTAGAACAAGTATGAAACTAGAAGTACTTTGTAGGTGTGACAAGATAGGTTTGCAAGATAATAAAGAATGCGTAAATAAAAAATAGGGGCTTCTAAGATAAAGTAACAATTATGTTAGTTTAACGAGTGTTAAAAAGTGGTGGTAGGAGTTGCAGAATTGTCCCTAGGCAATCGGTAACTAGACCGGTCATCATTATTGCAATTTTATATGAGGGAGAGGCATAAGCTAACATACTTGCTCTACTTGGATCATATGCACTTATGATTGGAACTCTAGCAAGCATCCGCAACTACTAAAGATCATTAAGGTAAAACCGAAGCATAACATTACAAGGTATCAAGTCCTCTTTACTCCCATATGAAACAACCCACCTACTCAGGTTTATGCTTCTGTCACTCAAGCAACCCACCATAGGCAAATCATGAACACATTGCAACACCCTACAATGAGGATCCCTCACGCTTGAGCGACACGGAGATTACCATAGGACAACAACAATAATAAAACATGCAACTCAAACCAATGATGATCATCAATCAACCCATAGGGCAACAAAAATCTACTCAAACATCATAGGATGGCAACACATCATTGGATAATAATATGAAGCATAAAGCACCATGTTCAAGTAGAGGGTATAGCGGGTTGCGGGAGAGTGGACCACTGTAGATAGATGGGGGAAGGCGATGGAGGTGTTGGTGAAGATGACAGAGTTGTTTGAGTAGATCGTTGTCACGATGATGGCCCCGGCGGCGTCCAGGTGCCACCGGTAGAGAGGGGGAGAGAGCCCCCTCCTTCTTATGCTTCTTCCTTGACCTCCCCCTAGATGGGAGGAGGGTTTACCCTCTGGTCCTTGGCCTCCATGGCGGCAGAGGGGCGAGAGCCCCTCCGAGATTGGATCTCTCTCTCTCTGTTTCCTTCTATTTCTGCGCTCCCAAATTCTGGCCTTTCACCGTTTCTTAAATATCGGGAGATCCGTAACTCCGATTGAGCTGAAATGTTTAGGGGACCTTTATCCAAAAATTATCTTTCCTGCGGCCAAAGGACAATTCGACCTAAGGGGTGGCCACAAGCCTGCCAAGCGCGGTCAGGGGGTGGGCCGCGCCTAGCAGGCTTCCAGCTCCTCGGGCCTCGCCTTGCTTTATTCTTTTTCCCAAAAATCACATATATTCCAAAAAAAAATCTCCATATGTTTTTATCACGTTTGGACTTTGTTTGGTATGGATATTCTGCGAAACAAAAAACATGCAACAAACAGGAACTCGCACTCGGCACTTGATCAATATGTTAGTCCCAAATATAGTATAAAAAGTTGCCAAAAGTATATGAAAGTTGTAGAATATTGGCATGAAACAATCAAAAATTATAGATACGACAGAGACGTATCAGCATCCCCAAGCTTAATTCCTGCTCGTCCTCGAGTAGGTAAATGATAAAAAAGATAATTTTTGATGTGGAATGCTACCTAGCATAATCTTGTTCATATAATGTAATCATGGCATGAATATTAAGACCGAGTGATCCAAAGCAATAGTCTATCATTTAACATTAAGACAATAATATTTCAAGCATACTAACAAAGCGATTGTATCTCTTCAAAATATATGGAAAAAGAAAGTTATCCCTACAATATCATATAGTCTAGCTATGCTCCATCTTCCCCACACAAAGTATTTATATCATGCACAACCCCGATGACAAGTCAAGAAATTTTTTCACACCTTTTATGTTCTCAAACCTTTTCAACTCCCACACAATACATGAGCGTCAGCCATGGATATAGCACTACAGGTGGAATAGAATATGGTGGAGGTTGTGAAAAAGGGGAAGATAGTCTCACATCAACTAGGCGTATCAACGGGCTATGGAGATGCCCATTAATAGATATTAATGTGAGTGAGTAGAGGTTTCCATGCAACGGATGCACTAGAGCTATAAGTGTATGAAAGCTCAAAAAGAAACTAAGTGGGTGTGCATCCAACTTGCTTGCTCATGAAGACCTAGGGCAATTTGAGGAAGCCCGTCATTAGAATATACAAGCCAAGTTATATAATAAAAAAATTCCCACTAGTATATGAAAGTGACAAAATAGGAGACTCTCTATCATGAAGATCATGGTGCTACTTTGAAGCACACGTGTGGAAAAAGGATAGTAGCATTGTCCCTTCTCTCTTTTCTCTCTTTTTTTTTGGTGGGCATCTAAGGCCTCTTTTTTTTATTTGAGCTTCGCTGGCCTCTTTTATTTTTCATAAAGTCCAGAGTCTCATCCCAACTTGTGAGGGAATCATAGCTTCCATCATCCTTTCCCCACATGGGATAATGCTCTAATAATGAAAATCATTACACTTTTATTTACTTACAACTCAAGAATTACAACTCGATATCTAGAACAAAATATGACTCTATATGAATGCCTCTGGTGGTGTACCGGGATATGAAATGATCTAGCATAGCAAATGACATCAAAAAAATGGACAAGCCATAAAAACATCATGCTAGCTATCTTACGATCATGCAATGCAATATGAAAATGATGGTGCGTGTCATAATAAACGGAACGGTGGAAGTTGCATGGCAATATATCTCGGAATGGCTATGGAAATTCCATAATAGGTAGGTATGGTGGTTGTTTTGAGGGAGTATATATGGTGGGTTTAATGCACCGGCAAAAGTTGCATGGTACTATAAAGGCTAGCAAAGGGGTAAGGGTGAGAGTGCGTATAATCCATGGAGTCACATTAGTCATAAAAAACTCACATACTTATTGCAAAAGTCTATTAGTCATCGAAGCAAAGTATTAGACACATGTTCCTAGGGGATAGGTTGGTAGGAGTTAACCATCGTGCGCTCCCGACCCTCACACAAAGGTTGAAAATTAATAAACAAATCATGCTCCGACTTCCTTACATAACGGTTCACCATACGTGCATGCTACGGGAATCACAAACCTTTACACAAGTATTTCTACCAATCCACAATTACTCACTAGCATGACTCTAATATCACCATCTTTATATCACAAAACTATTGCAAGGAATCAAACACATCATATTCAGTGATCTACGAGTTTTATGTAGGATTTTATGACTAACCATGTGAATGACCAACTCCTGTTAACTCTCTATATAGATATAAGTGAAGCATGAGAGTTTAATTATTTCTAAAAAAGATATTCCAATGCTCTAACAAATAGAATTGAAAAAAAAGAGCATTCTACAAATGGCGGTTTTCTATGTGTGAGAAATAGGCAATCCAAACTTCAAATGATATAAGTGAAGCACATGAAGCATTCTATAAAGCCATACTCAAACGATATAAGTGAGGTACAAAGATCCTTCTATAAATCAACCAAGGAATTTATCATACCAGCATGGTGCATTATTAAAATAAAAAATAAAAAAGCACACGACGCTCCAAGATTTACGCATATCATGTGACGAATAAAAATATAGCTCCAAGTAAAATTACCGATGGTTGTTAGAAGAAAGAGGGGATGCCTTCCGGGGCATCCCCAAGCTTAGTTTCTTGGGAGTCCTTGAATATTACCTTGGGGTACCTAAGGCATCCCCAAGCTTAGTCTCTTTCCACTCCTTATTCCTTCATCCATCGTGATCTCACCCAAAACTTGAAAACTTCAATCACACAAAACTTAACAAAACCCTCGTGAGATACGTTAGTATAATAAAACAAATCACCACTTTAAGTACTTTTGCCAAACAATTCATATATTTTTTGCATTTTAGCTCCTGTAATATAACTTTTCCATGGCTTATACCACTGATACAACGGATAGTTTCATCAAAATGGGCAAAACAATGCATCAAAAACAGAATCTGTCAAAGACAGGACAGTCTGTAGCAATCTGAAAATTCACCATACTTCTGTACCTCTAAAAATTCTGAAAAATTAGGAAACAATAAAACATTTGCATATCAGTACTTTTTAAAAATTTCAGAAACTTTTGATATTCTAGTAAAACATGTAAATTCACGTACTATAGCCAAAGTTTCTGCTTTGGCACTGCACACACCAAACAAGCAATCTAATCATCCTAAAGGAAAATCTTGGAAAATTATTTTTATAATACAATGGATTTGTAAAAGGGGATAATTATCTTTTTTGAAAACTTTCTGTAATCAAAATTCACAAAGTTTCCATGGGCATGAACAAAGTTCAAGGCTAGCCCCCACTTCAGCGATGCTCGTCTTTCTCACTTTCACTTTTCATTTTGAAAAAGTTTTAACTTACCCGCTTTATTTTTTTTGTTTTTAAACTATATAAAATCACACAACAGAATAAAACGACTCTCTAAAACTTTGGAGTTGTCTCCCTGGCAGCGCTTTCTTTAAAGCCATTAAGCTAGGCATATAGTGCTCAAGTAATGGATCCACCCGGATCCCAAGGTATATCAAAGCCAATTTTAATTAACAATGATTTGTAATTTAGTAGTGAGCACAAAGTAACATATATCATGCAAAAATGAAGTCTAACTCTCTTCCTATGCATTGGCGTGTCATACAAGAACAATTCATTCACACCAAGTAAAGGCCAATGCATAGCATACGTAGTTTCTTGAAATTTTATTGTATCAGAAACATAGAGAGGTGAAGATGTAGTTACTCTCTCATAATTGCAACTAGGAGCAGAAATCACATGCATATTATATTCATTAAAATCATCATGTGCAATAGGAAAACACAACCCATCAATATAATCCTTAATAAGTGAAAACTTGTCCGATGTAGTGTAGTTTGTAGAATTCAAATAGATAATAGGACTATCATGTGTGGGTGCAATAGCAACAATTTGATGCTTAACATAAGGAACTATAGCAAGTTCATCTTCATAAGAATAATTCATATTGGCATCATGGCCACAAGAATAACAAGCATCAAGTTCATCAAAAAGGGATATTTCTAAAGAATCCAAGGGATCATAGCAATCAACATAGCATTCATCCTTCGGTAAGCACGAAGGGAAATTAAACAATGTATGAGTTGAAGAGTTACTCTCATTAGAAGGTGGGCACGGGTAGCTAACCCGCTCTTCCTCCGTTTGTTCTTCGTTCTCCTACTCATCTTTTTCATCTAATGATCATACAATTTCAGCAACTTCCTCTTCCATAGATTAATGCAAAATATTTGTCTCTTCCAAGGCAGCGACCATTGTTTCAATAAACTCTTTAACATAAGCATTAGAAGCATAGTTTTCATAGCAATATTTAAGTATGGCCAAATTTTCATAATTGTAAAGAGTAGCATCATACTTTTCAATGAAAGAAGTAATTTCATAGGCACCCTTAAAAGCAACAAATTCTTCAATTTGTTGAACATCATTATAGCAATAGGCCTCCTTGGCATAAGAGGATAATATTTCATTATCATTAAACACACATTGGTAGGTAAGGTGTTCTTTAGCTTCTTTAGAACAACAAGTAAAATCATAAATTTCACATAGATTCCAAGCATAGCAACACAAAGTATTAATTTGATGCCACAAGAGTTTCCCTTTTGAGATATGCGGTGTCGCACATAATGAGCATACTGATTTAATGATTTTCCCTCAACTAAGCTAGTTGGGTTTTCAGCACGAGCACAAGTGGATCGAATGACCCAAGTAATATTCTTCGGTGGTATGGAACACCAGTGGTTCCTCAACTTTTGGAGCAGCAAATACAACTATTTTTTGGTATTTTGCGTATCCTACCCATATCTAAAGATAGAAAACAAGTTAAAACAACAAATAAAATCTACTTAGTGATAAAGCAAACAAGAACACACGAGAATATTCACCCCACGCTATTGCTCCCCGGCAACGGCGCCAGAAAAAGGTCTTGATAACCCACAAGTATAGGGAATCAGTTGTAGCCTCTTTCGATAAGTAAGAGTGTCGAAACCAACGAGGAGCTAAAGGTAGAACAAATATTCCCTCAAGTTCTATCAACCAGAGATACAACTCTACGCACGCTTAATGTTCGCTTTATCTAGAAGTAGTATGAAACTAGAAGTACTTTGTAGGTGTGACGGGATAGGTTTGCAAGAGAATAAAGAACACGTAAATAAAAACTAGGTGCTGCTAAGATAAATTACCAATTAAGTTAGTTCAACGAGTGTGGAAAAGTGGTGGTAGGAGTTGCGGAATTGTCCATAGGCAATCGATAACTAGATCGGCATAATTATTGCAATTTTATATGAGGGAGAGGAATAAGATAACATACTTTATCTACTTGGATCATATGCACTTATGATCGGAAATCTAGCAAGCATCCTCAACTACTTAAGAGCATTAAGGTAAAACCCAACCATAGCATTATAAGGTATCAAGTCCTCTTTACTCCCATATGCAACAACCCACCTACTTGGGTTTATGCTTCTGTCACTCAAGCAACCCACCATAGGCAAATCATGAACACATTGCAACACCCTACAATGAGGATCCCTCACACTTGTGTGACACGGAGAGCACCATATGACAGCACCAATAATAAAACATGCAACTCAAACCAATCATGATCATCAAACAACCCATAGGACAATGAAAATCTACTCAGACGTCATCGGATGGCAACACATCATTGGATAATAATATGAAGTATAAAGCACCATGTTCAAGTAGAGGGTACAGAGGGTTGATACAGAGTGGACCACTATAGATAGATGGGGGAAGGGGATGGAGGTGCTGGTGAAGATGACGGAGTTGTTGGAGTAGATTGTCGTCATGATGATGGCCCCAGTGGCATTTCGGTGCCACCAGGAGAGAGGGGGTGTTGGGGATATAACCCCGTGGTAAGACCCGCCCAGGAGGGGCCGGGTCATACCTGGCAGCTCTTTATCATATGGGCTAGAAGAGGAAGGCTAGGCCGCACGACGGCTCACTAGATGGGCTGAGACGGAGGCCCAGAGACAGAAAGAAGGCACAAGACCCGGGCGTGTGAGCCGCCTGAAGAAAGCTTGCCAAGATAGGCAATACGGCTTAGAGACGGAGCCAAACACGTTGTAAGAGTCGGTTTGGGACTTGTGCAACCCAGGGTCTTGACCTCCTATATAAAGGCAAGACCCGAGGTGGCTTAGAGAGAAAAAAACCAATCGATTGAGAGCTAGGTCAAGCGAATATGCTCCCTTGTAACCGATACTCCAATCAATATACACGACGAAGGACGTAGACTTTTACCTCTTCTCGAGGGGCCAAACCTGGGTAAACCCGTGTTTTTCGTCTCGATCAACCCCTTTGAGTCCATCGCCTTAGCAATGGCCTCGAACCTAAGTATTCGGACATCTGCCATGACAAAACCACGACAGTTGGCGCCCATCGTGGGGCTGACGCGCGATGGTGTTTAGTTCTCAAAGGGATCTCTCCCAGGGATTGAAGGATACGCCGTCGGCTTAATGACGAGGAGTCGCCGCGGCAAGCTCTACATCGTCGATTCAGGATGGGGGCCGGACACCGGCTCAATCGAGTATGGGTACCGGGTTCCCATTTGCAAGATGCATGTGTTCATTACCAAACTCGACGGATCCACACCCGGGATGGACATCTGCACCGACCTCGTCGAGCCGGCCCGGCGCATGACACCCCCCCGTGTTCAACCTGGGCGAAAGAGTGTTTTCGTCGGCTTTACGCAGGACATGGGAGATTCCTTATCAGGAGGAGAGACCCTGGCTTTATCAGATGAAGGATCTTCTAGCAGGGATGCGGAGTCAATCTATCAGCTTCATGACGGTGGGTTAGGGGGCTATACCGATGGCGATAGTATTCCAAAGCCCTACGACCCGCTGAGCCGAGCCGCCGTGTTCATGGTAGGCCCGACGCAGGCTTCTAACGGCATGACATTCGGAGCGGCGGCAGGAGCGGCCCCACCTGATGCTGAGTCTCCTAAGATGTCGGCTCAAGTTTTACTGGAACTCATGGAGGAGCTAGAGACCTTGATGGCCATAGAAGTGACGACCGAGAATCGGTCAGAGCACAATGCCGAGATTAACCGGATCAAGGGACAGATGGCTCAAGCCTATGAGGATATCAATGCAATGCAGGTTTAGATGAATGCTGAGTTGGAACGCTTGAGGGCGGAGGCTCTCCGTTTTGACCTGGACCAGCGGGCTTCGGAGGCGATTCAGCGTAGAAGGACTCAAGTTGGTCTCCCTATCCACCCTCAGAGTCTTTTCAATACTCCTGGAGCCATACCAAGTACACCGCCGATGGTAACCCAGGCTATAGAGGTGATGCGGCAGCTAGACCCGCCGCGAAGGAACAGAACCCTACCGCGACACATCATGACGCCACCCGGCAATTATCTAATCTGATGGAAAACATGATAGCGGCGCTGCCAGGCTTGACACCTTCCCCTTGGCTGAAGGAACGTCATTTGCTGAAGAGGCATAGAATGCAATCAGTTTGTTGCAAACAGCGGTGGCCCAGCAAGAAAGGTACACACACAACCGGAGCCGGGTGCACTCTATGCTGGTTCACAACTGTAGCTATAGCCGGCGCATAGAGTCACCAACGGTTTCCAGCAGTGAGCAGAGGCGGAACCCACCCAATGATAACATGCCTGAGAGGGACGTTCAGGGGACTGTGGATAGGGGTCGGACTCAGTCAGGATCAACACCGGTGATGGATTACCCAAAGATTCCTAAGCCGGCGCCAGCAACCCCTCCTGTTAGCACTTCTTCCAGGGAAGTTGGTGTGCAGTGTCTCACGGTGGATATAAGGAATGAATGTTTTCCTAAACACTTCAAGGGGACTCGGAAGGTGCCTAACTACACGGCTGATCTACCCCTCAGAGGCCTGGATCGAGAGTTATGAGCTTGCTATGGAAATGCTAGATGTCACTGAGGCGGTTTGTGGGAAATACTTCATCATGATGTTAGAAGGACCGGCCCGCACTTGGTTGAAGGGTTTGCCACCTAACACCATCACGTCTTGGGCCGAGTTGAAAGCACGCTTTATCAAGAATTTTAGGGGAACCTGCAAACAGCCTATGACGATCGTAGATCTTGATCACTGCGTACAACAGGAAGGAGAGTCGGCCCATCATTGGGTCTGGTGGGTCTCGACGGTGATCCACTCGACCGAGAATATTTTAGCGTCTCAAGCGGTTTTTATTTTGGAGAGGCACTGTCATTTCTTACCCCATAAACAAAAGCAAAGCTTGGGCGGCTGAAGCAATCTTGTCAGGATATGGGTGAGCTCATGATGGCTCTCACCAAATATGCGGATTCAGATACCACCAAGGACCCAAGCTCCGACGATGAGAAGTCGGCTCAGGGCAAGAAGGGCAACAATGGCAAGAATCAACAACAGAACGGGGCTGGAAACGACAACCAAGGAAAGCGGAAGAACCCGGATGGCGGGTCGGAGTTAGTGGCGAGCACCAATGCTGGGAATGGTCGTGCCAGGGGCAATGGAACTTTTAGGCCACCATTCAACAAAGATAGGGCACCTCCACCTTCCAATTTAGAAGAGGCGTTAAACATACCTTGCCCGGCACATAGCCGGCCGGATAAACTGGCCACCCATACGTGGAAGGAGTGCAGCATTATGCGCCAGGTCCGAGATTACAGCCTTCGTCAGCACTGTAATAATGGTAATGGCCCATCGGGAGGTTCAGGACCGAGCGGTTCAGGAGTAGGTTTCGGTGCCGACGGGCCAGGTTCAGGTTACCAGGGTCAAGGAAATCAGGGAGGTCATCATCAATAGCCGGGCAATGGTGGTCAGCAACAGAATAATCAGTTAGGATATTAGAGCAACCCGAAGCAACTTAGTGGGGGCAGTATCATGTCTTCACTACAAGCCTTGATAATCGGGATCAGAGCTGCACAAGAGGGCGGTTAATGCGGCCATGCCGGCTCTCCCGCGATACTTAAAGTGGTCGGAGTATCCAATCACGTGGAGCCGAGAGGATCACCCGCCACGGGTTGATAATCCGGGTCACCTGGCTCTGGTGGTCGCTCCTCAGGTTCGGGGTTATAAGTTTACAAAAGTACTCATGGACGGTGGTACCAGCGTCAATATCTTGTACTATAACACCTTCCAGTGGATGGAGTTGACTAAGAAGGCTCTTAAGTCGTCGTCGGTAGTTTTCCATGGGGTGGTGCCAGGTAAGTCGGCCTACTTGGTGGGGAAGATTGCTTTAGAAGTGGCGTTTGGAGATGAGTACAACTACAGGGTGGAAACTTTGTGGTTCGAAGTGGTGAAAATTAAGAGCCCGTATCATGCTCTGTTTGGCTGACCAGCTTTTGCAAAGTTTAAGGCCAGGCCTTGTTATGTCTATCTGCAACTCAAGATGTTGGCCCTCAATGGAACGATCACGGTGCACGGTGACCGAAAGGTAGGCATTGAGTGTGAGGAAAGAGACGTGGCTTATGCAGAATCAAGTTGCGCGGAGGCAGAGCTCAAGTTTTACAAGGATAATGTTGACCCGGCGGACATGACTCTGTTGAAGAAGCCTAGTACAGAGTCTGAGCCGCCCTTGAAGTTTGCGGCGGATGACACAAAGCTGGTGAATTTTACTCCGGGCAACTCATCCAAACAGTTCACTATCGGGGCTAACATGGACCCTGCATAGGAAGGCATGCTCATCGAATTCATCCATGAGAATCGGGACATCTTCGCATGGAAGCCATCTTACATCCTAAATTTAAGCCGATCAAGCAATTCCTCCGTCGTTTCAACAAGGAGCGGCATAAAGCGATTGGAGAAGAGGCGGCCCGACTCTTAGCGGCAGGGTTCATCGTACAAGTATTTCACCCGGAGTGGCTAGCAAATCCCGTGTTGGTTCTCAAGAAGAACGGCACGTGGCGTATGTGTATAGATTACATGGATCTTAACAAGGCCTGTCTAGTTGACCCGTTTTCTCTCCCTCGTATCGACCAGATTATTGATGCAAAGGTGGGTTGTGAGAGTTTATGCTTCCTGGACGCCTATTCAGGTTATCACCAGATCAAGATGACAATTAAAGACCAGGAGAAGACATCATTTATAACACCTCTTGGGGCTTTCTGCTATGTGTCTATGCCATTTGGGCTCAAGAGTGCACATGCGACTTACCAACGTTGTGTGCAGAATTGCCTTCACGGCAAGATTGGGTGCAATGTTCATGCTTATGTGGATGACATTGTGGTTAAGTCAAGAAAGAAGGAGACGTTGATCAACGACTTGAAGGAGACGTTTGATAACTTACGGGTCTACAAGATGATGCTTAACCCGGCTAAGTGTGTTTTCGGAGTTCCTGCAGGTAAACTTGTGGGTTTCTTGGTCTCAGAGCGAGGGGTCGAGGCCAGTCCAGACAAAATAAAAGCCATCACCTCAATAGCTAAGCCGGCGAGCATCAATAATGTGCAGCGCCTGGTGGGTCGTATTGCCGCTTTAAGCCGCTTCATCAGCCGCCTGGGTGAGAAGGCTATTCCTCTGTACCAGATGATGAAAAAGACAGATGACTTTGTCTGGAGTAAAGCTGTGGATGAAGCTCTTGAAGCGCTCAAGAAGCAGCTGGTTGAGCCGCCGATCTTGGTTGCTCCGGATGAGAAAGAGCCCTTGCTCCTCTACGTGGCGGCTAACAATAGGGATGTCAGTGTCGCGATCGTGGTAGAGCGCGAGGAAGCAGGGAAAGAGTACCCCGTCCAGAGGCCGGTTTACTATGTCGGTGAGGTTCTTATAGAGTCCAAACAAAGGTACCCACATTGGCAGAAACTAATATACGGGGTGTTCATGGCAAACCGCAAGTTGAAGCATTATTTCCTTGGACACCAGATCACGGTGGTTAGCTCTGCCCTGTTGGGTGATATGATTCAAAACAGAGAGGCCACAAGAAGAATTGCTAAGTGGGCGCTGGATCTAGGGCCTCTGAATTTGAAGTATGTGCCTAGCACAGCCATGAAGTCTCAGGCATTGGTGGATTTCATAAATGACTGGACAGAGTGTCAGTCGCCGCAGGAGAAGCTGGACAACATATATTGGACAATTCACTTTGATGGGTCCAGACAGTTGGAGGGATAAGGGGCTGGAGTTGTCTTAACTTCCCCCAAAGGTGATAAGTTATGTTATGTGCTAAGGCTGATGTTTCCTTGTACGAACAATGCAGCTGAATATGAAGCTTTGCTACATGGACTTCGTGTGGCAAAGGAGATGAACCTGAGCCGGGTTAGATGCCTTGGCGACTCAGATTTGGTGGCACAACAAGTTTGAGGCACGTGGGACTCCAAGGACCCGCGGATGGCGGCTTATCTTCACACGGTGGATACCGTTGCTAGTCATTTCAAGGGTTATCAAGTGGATCATATTGATCGTCGCAAGAACGAGGCGGCTGATGCATTGTCAAGATTGGGCTCTCAGCATAAGCCGGTGCCACCTAATGTTTTCTTGGATATAATTTATAACCCATCTGTTCATCTACCTTCAGAGGAGGGCCTAGCTATATCTGACCCACAGGGGCAGCTAGTGGCAGCTCTACATGCTATTCTGGACTGGACGCTACCTTACCTGGCGTACCTGACCCACAGCAAGTTGCCTGAGGACGAGACTCTGACACGGAAAATTATGAGGCTCTAAATCCATGACCATCGTTAATGGTGAGTTGCATAAGTGCAGCATTACCGGCGTCTTCCAGCATTGTGTTTCTCCAGAAGAGGGCAGGGAAATTGTATATGAAATACATGCTGGTGATTGCGGACATCATGCCGACTCAAAGTCCTTGGTGGCTAAGGCCTTCCGGCATGACTTCTACTGGCTGACAGCTCATAAAGACGCGGAGGACCTGGTCGCCAAGTGTGACGGGTGTCAGAAGTTTGGAAGACATGCTCACGTACCATATCAGGAGTTACGGATGATTCTGATCACTTGGCCATTCGCAGTCTAGGGGCTTGATATGGTTGGACCTTTCAAAAGGTCTAAGGATAAGAAGACCCACCTCTTGGTGGCGGTCGACAAGTTTACTAAGTGGGTGGAGGCTGAGCCGGTTAGTAAATGTGATGCGGCCACGATAGTTCAGTTTGTCAAAAAATTGATGTACCGATTTGGATATCATCATAGCATCATCACAGACAACGGAACAAATCTATCTAACGGGGCTATGAAGGCGTACTGTGAAAGCGAGCACATCCGGCTTGATGTTTTGGCCGTTGCTCATCCACAATCCAATGGTTAGGCAGAGCAAGCCAACCAGGAAGTCTTGAGAGGTATCAAGCCCCGGATTATGGTTCCTTTACAGAGAACGCCAGGCTGTTGGGTCGAGGAGCTACCCTCCGTCCTCTGGAGTATCAATACTACACCTAACAGGTCAACAGGTTACACGCCTTTATTCATGGTTTACGGTGCGGAGGCCATGTTACCAAGCGACATACATCATGATTCACGGCAGGTGGCGGCTTACGTAGAAGCCGACAACGAAACGTCGCGTCAGGATGCATTAGATGCTCTGGATGAAGTGCGCGATCTTGCATCAGCTCGATCGGCGATTTATCAACAAGACCTGCGTCGCTATCATAGCCGCAGGGTCAAGACCCGAACGTTCCAAGAAGGCGACTTGGTGTTATGTTTGATTCAAGATCAGATAGATGCACACAAGTTATCTCCCCCATGGGAAGGACCTTTCGTGGTTAGCAGAAATCTGAACTATGGGTCATATTAACTCATTGACGTGTGAGACGAGTCATGTACCTCTGGACAGGAGACTCACCGGCCATGGAAAATCGCTCATCTGCGACCTTACTATACTTGAGTCATGGACTCCCATATTTGTACATACATGCTTCCTTGTATTTATATTTTTCATATAATAAAGTTGGCATCCCTGCAAGCCGGGGCCTCTGCCGTTTTTCTTTTTGCATTACATATTTGTGCAAAAGATGAACACTTCTACATGGTCACTTGGGGGCTTCCAACCCATCGGGTTTAGCTTGCTCACCCTCTTGATCGGCTCTTTAGCCAAAACAACAACATCGTACGGCGGCTTACAAGACGGCGACTTACAAGTTGGCAATCCACAAGATGGAGACTTACAAGTTGGCGATTCAGAAGACGGCGACTTACAAGTTGGTGATCCACAAGACGGTGGCTTACAAAGGGGCGCACAAGTTGATATCATCAATAAGGTCGTTTGGGGACTTTCAACCCTCTCGATTAGGCTTTTCAGCCTATGTAAGGCGGGTTGGCGACCCAAATTTTGACTCCGTCAATCCAGATCATTAGGGGTGCAGCGAGTTATATACTTACCCCATTTTGATGACCTCTCCAACAGGTGACCCGCCGAACTCTTACCAGTTAATCACCGCTTAGAGACTGTCTAACCAATGGACCGGTCAGTTAATCTTGCCAGGAAACCCTAAGCACTGGTTAAGGTTCAAACGTCGGACTTTGTCACGTGAGAGGGGGTTTCTGGGCCCTAGGGATACTCATGCCCTGCTTTGTCTCTTGCTGGGATGCTACGCTCATCAATCCTCGCCTGGAAACCGAGTATTGTTCTGAGTTCGAGTAGCGAGTCCACTCAGGGAAACTAGCGTCTGTGTCTCTTTCTGGGGCGTTGCGCTCTTCAGTCTCGCCTGGAAATCAAGCATTGTTTGAGTTCAAGCAGCGAGTCCACCCAACGGAACTGGCAGATGTGTCTCTTTCTCGTTCGTTGTGCTCTTATCAGTTAATCTCGCCTAGAGACCCTGAGCCGCTCAAAGGAGTTGACGGTCACTCTCGTTACAGACCCTGCACTAATATGAGTTCAAGCATCGAGTCCAGCCAGGAAGAACCTGTTGGGGAACATCGCATGGGAAACAAAAAAATTCATGCGTTCATGCAAGACATATCCATGGTGATGAGCATCTAGAGAGGGAGAGTGGATCTA
The DNA here is from genome assembly GCA_022496015.1 of Hordeum marinum. Classification (NCBI taxonomy): domain Eukaryota; kingdom Viridiplantae; phylum Streptophyta; class Magnoliopsida; order Poales; family Poaceae; genus Hordeum; species Hordeum marinum. The sequence goes on from CM039674.1 coordinate 330,747,418, forward strand.
CATACCCTTGTAGATCGCTAAGCGGGAAGCGTTACGAAACGCGGTTGGTGTAGTCGAATGTCTTCGCGATCCAAATCGCCGAGCGTCCCGCGATCTCATCACGATCCGTCCCGCGATCCAATCATGATCCGTCCCGCGAACTCATCACGAGCCGTCCCGTGAACTCATCACAATCCGTCTCACGATCTTGATCACAGTCCTTCCGATCTAGCGCCGAACAAATGACACCTCCGCATTCAGCACATGTACGGCTTGATCATGATCTCCGTCGTCTTGATCCAGCAAGAGGGAGCGGAGAGGTAGAAGAGTTCTCCGACAGCATGATGGCGCTCCGGCGATGGTGGTGGAGCTATTCCGGCAGGGCTTCGCCTAAGCACTGCAGAAATCCGATCTAGAGGAGAAACTATCCACTGGGGGAACGGGCAGCACGTGGCTGAAAAAATCTGTGCCAAAACCCTAAAATCCTCTAGTGTATATAGGAGGAGAGGAGGAGGAGGCTTGGCTGGCAAAGATCCCTCCCTTGGGTCGGCCGAACCAAGGAGGAGAGGAGGATTCCTCCTCCAATCCTAGTAGGACTAGGACTCCTCCTTATTTTGGTCTTTTTGCCCTTTTCCGCCTTTTTCTCTTTGGGTTTTTCTTCCCAGCCACATGGGCCTTGTGTGGGACTTCCACCAGCCAACAAAAGGCTGGTATTTACTCTCCCACAGCCCATGAAGCCTCTTGGGTCGAAATACCCCTCCCGGTGGTCTCCCGGTACACTACCGGCACTCCTGGTACATTACCGATTAGCCCGAAACTTTTCCGGCGACCAAAATGGGACTTCCTATATATCAATCTTTACCTTTGGACCATTCCAAAGCTCCTCGTGACGTCACTCTGAACAACCTTTGGTCACCACCATACATAACTCTATACTACCGAAACGTAACCGAACCTTAAGTGTGCAGACCGTGCGGGTTTGAGAACTATGTAGACATGACCGAGACACCTCTGCGGTCAATAACCAATAGTAGGACCTGGATGCCCATATTGGTTCCTACATATTCTACGAAGATCTTTATCGATTGAACCTCTGTGTCAAGGATTCAGTTAATCCCGTATGATGTTCCCTTTGTTCTACGGTATGTTACTTGCCCGAGATTCGATCGTCGATATCTCCATACCTAGTTCAACCTCGTTACCGACAAGTCTCTTTACTCGTTCCGTAATACAAGATCCCGTGGCTAACACTTAGTCACATTGCTTGCAAGGCTTATTGTGATGTTGTATTACCGAGTGGGCCCTGAGATACCTCTCCGTCACACGGAGTAACAAATCCTAGTATTGATCCATGCCAACTCAACAGACACCCTCGGAGATACCTGTAGAGCACCTTTATAGTCACCCAGTTACGTTGTGACGTTTGATACACATAAGGCACTCCTCCGGTGTCCGTGAGTTACATGATCTCATGGTCAGAGGAACATATACTTGACATGCAGAAAATAGTAGCATTAAACTGACACGATCATATGCTACGTTTGTAGTTTGGGTCTTGTCCATCCCATCATTCTCCTAATGATGTGATCCCGTATCAAATGACATCTCATGTTAATGGCTAGGAAACCTTAACCATCTTTGATCAACGAGCTAGTCTATTAGAGGCATACTAGGGACATGGTTTTGTCTATGTATCCACACATGCATCTAAGTCTCCGATCAATACAATTATAGCATGGATAATAAACGATTATCATGAACAAGGAAATATGATAATAACTAATTTATTATTGCCTCTAGGGCATATTTCCAACAGAACCATCATATGAGTTTTTGGAAAACAACAAGGAAAGCAAGAATACCATACATTGCATCATACATTGCATCGTGCATTCCATCAGACATTGCATCATGCATTCATCATATTCACATATCATGCCGGTTTACCAAGCCGGTTCAGAGCAAGATTATGAAAGAAGAAGCAAGGTTATACAGATGCTAACATCTTCGGGTTATGCTTTTTCAAGCCGCCCTTACAAACAATCGAGAGTATTCTGTCTTGTTTTTGCAGGCTTTATCTCCTAAAGATGAATTGATGTTAAGTATGTTGAAAGACATTTTGATAAGAATGCAAGGCAAATAGAAAGTGCATAAGATGATTCTAAAGGTATGGGTGCACGATGGCTGAGGCGATCAAGTTTCTGCTAGGCCTATTACATGGCTCTCCAGGAGCTCAAAAGACGAAGGATTTAAAGTTTTTTCATACACTTCCACATCTCGGCGACTCAGCTGGCCGGGTTACATTCAGTCAAGAACAACAAAGTTTTAACTCGTTGGCGGGTCATCTTGCGTCGGGTCTTCGTGCTCTTTGATTTGAAGATTATCCACATCCCAGTTGCAGTTTAATAAAGCTTCGAATTGAGCGTCGTCAAAAAGAGGAGACGGATCAACTTCAGGGGCGAAGAGTGGCTTACGGCGTGCAGGGATCAAATCTCTGGCTTCAAAAGTTGGGCAGCGCAGTAGTTGGTTGTTCTCATCGTAAGCCGCCTGGTAGGGAGTCAGATCCGTCTCATCAACAAGTATGGAGGCAAGTCTCTTGGACGCCTTGATGCATTTGGCGTAATCAGCTTTAGTAAAGTCTGAGCCATCATCCTTTTTGGAGGGGAAGCCGCTCATCATTTCTTCGGTGGTAAACTAAGGAGCAAAGGGCAGGGACCGGCTTAGCGCAGCTATGGCCCCTCTCCTGGCGGCTGATCGCCTCATTTCGTCCACCTGTTTGGCAAAAGTTGAAAAGACTTCTATAACGCCCTTCATAAATTTGGAAACATACTTGGCCATCATCGTGGCCTTGATGGTACAGAGGACTCCACTGTACAGTTGCTCAGTCAAAGTATATAATGCCTTCAATTTCATCAGACTATCAGATGATAGCTGGCGACTATCAGAGAGCCCACCCCTCCTTCTTATTCTTCCTTGACATCCCCCTGGATGGTAGGAGGGTTTCCCCTCTGTCCTTGGCCTCCACTGCGGCGGAGGGGCGAGATCCCCTCCGAGATTGGATCTCCCTCTCTATTTCCTTCTGTTTTTGCGCTCCCAGATTCTGGCCTTTCACCGTTTCTTAAATATCCAAAGATCCGTAACTCTGATTGGGCTAAAATTTTGAGGGATCTTTATCCAAAAATTAGCTTCCTTGCGGCCAAAGGAAAGCTCCAACTGACCTAAGGGGTGGCCACAAGCCTGCCAGGAACGGCCAGGGGGGTGGGTCGCGCCTAGCAGGCTTGTCACCTCCTCGGACCTCGTCTCGTGTTGATTATTTTTCTCAAAAATCACATATATTCCAAAAAACATCTCCATAAGTTTTTATCGCGTTTGGACTTCGTTTGGTATGGATATTCTGCAAAACAAAAAACATGCAATAGACAGGAACTGGATCAATATGTTAGTCCCAAAAATAGTATAAAAAGTTGCCAAAAGTATATGAAAGTTGTAGAATATTGGCATGAAACAATAAAACATTATAGATACGACGGAGATGTATCAAATACCACCTTGGTCACCATATAAACTCCTTGAAACCAACAGATGGACTTCAAGAAGTGCCTATGGACAAATCCTTCGAATATAACTCAAGGCAACTATTAGTCCATAGGGATTGTCATCAATTACCAAAATCCATACATGGAGAAATGTGCTCTTACAATAGGCCCATAAAGCATCATCAAGTTTCTTAGACCAATTCTTTCTAGATCTAAAAACAGACTTTTGCAATACCGATTTATTTATCAATTGCACAACTCAACTTGACCGCTAGACTAAGGATGATAAGGTGATGCAATCCTAGGGTTAACATCATATTTAGCTAGAAGTGTACGGAATGCACCATGAATAAAATGTTGGGGAACGTTGCATGGGAAACAAAAAATTTCCTACACACACGCAAGATCTATCCATGGTGATGAGCATCCACGAGAGGGAGAGTGGATCTACATACCCTTGTAGATCACTAAGCGGGAAGCGTTAAGAAATGGGGTTGGTGTAGTCGAATGTCTTCGCGATTCAAATCGCTGAGCATCCCGCGATCTCATCACGATCCATCCTGCGATCCAATCACAATCCGTCCCGCGAACTCATCATGATTTGTCCCGTGATCTCATCATGATCCGTCTCACGATCTTGATTACGGTCCTTCCGATCTAGCGCCGAACAGACGGCACCTCCGCGTTCAACACACGTACAGCTCGATGACGATCTCCGCCTTGTTGATCCAGCAAGAGGGAGAGGAGAGGTAGATGAGTTCTCCGATAGTGCAACGGCGTTGCGGCGATGGTGGTGGAGCTATTCCAGCAGGGCTTCGCCTAAGCACCGCTGAAAATCGATCTAGAGGAGAAACTGTGATCTAGAGGAGAGGTAGCACGTGGCTATTAGGGTAAGCTTTTTCCTCTAAATCCTCTAGTATATATAGGAGGGAGGGAGGGGAGGAGGAAGCCTCTAACCCTCAAGGTTTGGTCGAAAATGGAGGTGGAGGAGTCCTACTCCAATCCTATTAGGAGTAGGATTCCTCCTTTCCACTTGGAAACTCTTTCCACCTCTGCACCTTTGGATTTTTTCCTTCTCAAACCACTCCAGTCGCATGAGCTCTTAGAGGAGGCTTCGGCCAGCCCACCAGGGGCTGGTTTACCTCCTTCCACAACACATGTAGCCTCTTGGGTCGAAATACCTCTCCCGATGGTCCCCCGGTACCCTCCCGACACTCCCAGTACACTACCGATGACTCTGAACAACCTTCGATCACCACCATACATAACTCGCTACCGAAACGTCACCGAACCTTAAGTGTGCAAACCCTGGGGGTTTGAGAACTATGTAGACATGATCGAGACACCTCTATGGTCAATAACCAATAGCGGGACCTGGATGCCCATATTGGTTCCTACATATTCTACAAAGATCTTTATCGCTCGAACCTCTATGTCAAGGATTCAATTAATCCCGTATGTTGTTCCCTTTGTTCTTTGGTGTGTTACTTGCCCGAGATTCGATCGTCGGCATGTCCATACCGAGTTCAACCTCATTACCAGCAAGTCTCTTTGCTCGTTCCGTAATACAAGATCCCGTGGCTAACACTTAGTCACATTGCTTGCAAGGCTTATTGTGATGTTGTATTACTGAGTGGGCCCTGAGATACCTCTTCATCGCACGGAGTAACAAATCCCAGTCTTGATCCATGCCAACCCGACAGACACCCTCGGAGATACCTGTAGAGCACCTGTATAGTCACCCAGTTATGTTGCGACGTTTGATACACACAAGGCACTCCTCCGGTGTCAGTGAGTTGCATGATCTCATGGTCATAGGAACAAATACTTGACATGCAGCGAACAATAGCAATAAACTGACACGAACGTATGCTACGTTTGTAGTTTGGGTCTTGTCCATCACATCATTCTCCTAATGATGTGATCCCGTTATCAAATCACATCTCATGTCCATGACTAGGAAACCATAGCCATCTTTGATCAACGAGCTAGTCTATTAGAGGCATACTAGGGACATGGTGTTGTCTATGTATCCACACATGTATTTGAGTTTCCGATTAATACAATTATAGCATGAATAATAAACAATTATCATGAACAAGGAAATATGATAATAACCAATTTATTATTGCCTCTAGGGCATATTTCCAACAGTCTTCCACTTGCACTAGAGTCAATAATCTAGTTCACATCACCATGTGATTCGCACTGTTATTAATCTAACACCAAATGAATTCTCGGGCTCGATCATGCTTCGCATGTGAGAGAGGTCTTTTAGTGAACGGGTCTATGACATTCAGATCCGTGTGTACTTTGCAAATCTCTATGTCATACTGTAGACACTGCTACCACACTCCATTTGGAGCTATTCCAAATGGCTGCTCCACTATACGTATCCGGATTGCTACTCAGGGTCATCCGGATTGGTATTAAAGTTTGCATCGACGTAACCCTTTACGACGAACTCTTTATCACCTCCATAATCGAGAAATATTTCCTTAGTCCTCTAGTTACTAAGGATAATCCTGACCGCTGTCCAGTGATCCACTCCTGGATCACTTTTGTACCCCTTGACAGACTCATGGCAAGGCACACACACCAGGTGCGGTACACAGCATGGCATAATATAGAGCCTATGGATAACGCATAGGGGACGACGTTGTCGAGCTTTGAGTCTCACTCAACTTCACACCTTACAAATTAGGCGAGAACTTTTTCTCTGACTGATCCATTTTGAACTCTTTCAAAATCTTGTCAAGGTATGTACTCATTGAAAGTCTCATCAAGCATCTTGATCTATCTCTATAGATCTTGATGCTCAACAATTAGGTAGCTTTATCCAGGTCTTCCTTTGAAAAAACTCTTTTCAAACAACTGTTTATGCTTTCCATAAATTCTACATCATTTTCAATCAACAATATGTCAACCACATATGCTTACCAGAAACTCTATAGTGCTCCCACTCACTTTATTGTAAATACAAGTTTCTCATAAACTTCGTATAGACTCAAAAACTTTGATCACCTCATCAAAGTGTATATTCCAACTCCGAGATGCTTGCTTAAGTTCATAGAAGGGTCACTGAAGCTTGCACACCTTTTAGCATCCTTAGGATTAACAGAACCTTCTGGTTGTATCTCATACAACCTTTCCTTAAGGAAGGAAACGATGTTTTGACATCCATCTGCCAGATTTCATAATTGAAAAAATGCAGCAACTGCTAACATAATTCCAACAAACTTTAGCATCGCTACGAGTGAGAAAGTCTCATCGCAGTCAACTCATAGAACTTGTCAGAAACTTCTTTGCGACAAATCGAGCTCTATAAATGGTGACATTGACCATCAGCAGCTGTCATCATCTCAAAGGTCCATTTGTACTCAACGACCTGCCGTCCAACGAGCAAGTCTACCAAAGTCTATACTTGGTTTTCATACATGGATCCTTTCTCGGATTTCATGGCCTCTAACCATATGTCGAAATCTGGGCCCATCATCGCTTCTCCACAGCTCGTAGGTTCATCGTTGTCCAACAACATGACCTCCAAGACAGGGTTGTCATACCGCTCAGGAGCAGTACATATCCTTGTCGACCTACGAGGTTTGATAGTAACTTGATCCAAAGCTTCATGATCATCATCATTAACCTCTTCAACTAACGTAGGCTTCACAGAAACATCTTCCTGCGCTGCGCTACTCTCTGGTTGAACAAAGGTTCAACAACCTCATCAAGTTCTATCTTCCTCCCACTCAATTCTTTTGAGAGAAACTCTTTCTCAAGAAAGGATCCAGTTTAAACATTTTATGCTTGGATCAGAGATAGAAGGTTCACCCAACTGTGCTTAGGGTATTCTATGAAGATGCATTTGTCCGCTTTGGGTTCGAGCTCATTAGTTGAAAACATTTTCCACACAAGCGTCGCAGCCCCAAACATTAAGAAATGACAGCTTAGGTTTCTATCAAACCATAATTCATACGATGTCATCTCAACGGATTTGGATGGTGCCCTATTTAAAGTGAATGTAGTTGTCTCTAATGCATAACCCCGAATTTATAGTAGCAAAATGATAAGAGACATCATAGCACGCACCATATCCAATAGAGTACGACTATGACATTCAGACACACCATCACACTATGGTGTTCCACGTGGTGTGAGTTGTGAAACAACTTTCACATTGTCTAAAGTTGTATGCCAAACTCGTAACTCAGATATTCACCTCCACGATCATATCGCAAACATTTTTATCTTCTTGTCACGATGATCTTAAACTTCACTCTGAATTTGCTTGAACCTTTCAAACGATTCAGACTTGTATTTCATTAAGTAAATATACACTATATCTACTCAAATCATCGATGAAGGTAAGAAAATAACGATATCCACCGCAAGCTACAAGACTCATTGGATTGCATGCATCAACATGTATCATTTCCAATAAATCACTTGCCCGCTCCATACATCTGGAAAACGGGGTCCTTAGTCATCTTGCCCAAGAGGCATGGTTCGCATGTCTCAACCGATTCGAAATTGAATGAGTCCAAAGATCCATAAGCATGGAGTTTCTTCATGCGCTTTATACCAATATGACATTTAGAGGCAGTGCCACAAGTATTTGGTACTATCATTATTAACTTTGTATATTTTGGCATCAATGTTATGAACATGTGTATTACTACGATCAAGATTCAACAAACAATTCTCACTGGGTGCATGACCATTGAAGGTATCATTCATGTAAACAGAATAACCATTATTCTCAAACTTAAATGAATAACCATGTTGCAATAAACACGATGTAATCACGTTCATGATCAACGCAAAACACCAAATAACATTTATTTAGGTTCGTCACTAATCCCGAAGGTAGAGAGAGCGTGCGATGTTGATCACATCAACCTTGGAAACAGTTCCAACACACATCGTCACCTCACCCTTAGCTAGTTCTCCGTTTATTCTGTAGCTTTTATTTCGAGTTACTAACATTTAGCAACCGAACCGCCCAGGTGCTACTAGGAGTACTCGCAATGTACACATCATTAACACGTATATCAAATATACTTCTGTCGACGTTGCCAACCTTCTTATCTACCAAGTATCTACGGTTGTTCCGCTTCAGCGACCGCTCTCCTCATAATCGAAGCACTTAGTCTCGGGTTTGGGTTCAATTTTGGGTTGCTTCACTGGAGCAGCAACTGACTTACCATCCATGAAGTTTCCCTCCTTGCTCTTGCCCTTCTCAAAACTAGTGGTTTGACTAACCATCAACACTTGACGCTCCTTCTTGATTTCTACCTTAGCGGTGTCAAACATCGCGAACAGCTCAAGGATCATTATTTCTATCCCTGGCATTTTATAGTTCATCACCAAGTTCTAGTAGCTTAGTGACAGTGACTTGGAGAACTATATAAATCACTATCTTATCTGGAAGATCAACTCCCACTCGATTCAAGTGGTTGTAGCACCCAGTCTATCTGAGCACATGCTCAAAGATTGAGCTATTCTCTTTCATCTTGCAGGCAAAGAATCTTGTTGGAGATCTCATATCTTGCAACACGGGTATGAGCCTGAGATCCTAATTTCAGCTCTTAGAATATCTGATATGTTCCGTGACGTTCAAAACGTTTCGGAGCCTCAATTCTAGCCATAATGCATGACGCACTAAACTATCAAGTAGTCATCAGAACGTGCCTGTCAGATGTTCACAACATCTACAGACGACGCTAGAGGGGTTGGCACACCGAGCGGTGCATTCAGGACATAAGCCTTCTGTGCAGCAATGAGGACAATCCTCAGATCACGAAACCAGTCCGCAATATTGCTACCATCATCTTTCAACTCTATTTCTCTAGGAACATATAAAAATTCAAGGGAGCTACAACGCGAGCAAGTAATCTACAACATAATTTGCAAAGACACTACTGACTATGTTCATGATAATGAGTTCAATTAATCATATTACTGAAGAACTCCCACTCAAATTGGCATCCCTCCGGTCATTCGAGTGATAGATGATCCAAATTCACCAACTCATGTCCGATCATCACGTGAGTTGAGGTGGTTTCAATGGTGAACATCATCATGTTGATCATATCTACTATATGACTCATGTTCGACCTTTCGGTCTCTTGTGTTCCAAGGCCATGTCTGTACATGCTAGGCTCGTCACGCTTAACCCGTGTGTTCTGCATGTGCAACACTGGCTTGCACCCGTTGTATGTGAACTTAGAGTCTATAACACCGGATCATCACGTGGTGTCTCGACACGACGAACTTTCTCAACGGTGCACACTCGGGGAGAACACAATTTATCTTGAAATTAAGTGAGGGATCACCTTATAATTCTATCGTCGTCCTAAGCAAAACAAGGTGCATAAAAGGATTAACATGACATGCAAATCATAAGTGACATGATATGGCCATGAACTTGTGCTTTTGATCTCCATCTTCAAAGCACCGGCATGATCTCCATCGTCACCGGCATGACACCATGATCTCCATCAACGTGTCGCCATCAGGGTTGTCATCACATGATCATCTCATACATCACATATATCACATCATGTAATTGGCCATATCACATCACAACATACCCTGCAAAAACAAGTTAGACGTCCTCTAATTGTTGTTGCATGTTTTACGTGGCTGCTACGGGTATCTAGCAAGAACAATTCTCACCTACACAAAAACCACAACGGTGATACATAAGTTGCTTTTCAACCTTCTCAAGGACCGCCTTTGTCGAATCCGATCCAACTAAAGTAGGAGAAACAAACACCCGCCAGCCATCTTTGTGCAACGAGGTTACACATCAGTTGATGGAACCGGTCTCTCGTAAGCGTACGAGTAAGGTTGGTCCGGGCTGCTTCATCCCACAATACTGTTGAACCAAAACACGACCAAGGGAGGAAGCAATCTAAGCATCAACGCCCACAAACTTATTGTGTTCTACTCGAGATCTCATCTACACATAGACCTAGCTCATAATGCCACTGTTGGGGAACGTTGCATGGGAAACAAAAATTTTCCTACGCACACACAAGATCTATCCATGGTGATGAGCATCTACGAGAGGGAGAGTGGATCTACATACCCTTATAGATCGCTAAGCGGGAAACGTTAAGAAACGTGGTTGGTGTAGTCAAACGTCTTCACGATTCAAATCGCCGAGCATCCCGCGATCTCATCACGATCCATCCCGTGATCCAATCATGATCCGTCCCGCGAACTCATCACGATCCGTCTCACGATCTTGATCACGGTCCTTCCGATCTAGCGCCGAACAGACGGCACCTCCGCGTTCAGCACACGTATAGCTCGATGACGATCTCCACCTTCTTGATCCAGCAAGAGGGAGTGGAGAGGTAGATGAGTTCTCCGGCAGCGCGACTGCATTGAGGCGATGGTGGTGGAGCTATTCCAGCAGGGCTTCGCCTAAGCACCGCTGAAAACCAATCTAGAGGAGAAACTGCGATCTAGAGGAGAGGTAGCACGTGGCTATTAGGGTAAGCTTTTTCCTCTAAATCCTCTAGTATATATATTAGGGAGGGAGGGGAGGAGGCAGCCTCAAACCCTCAAGGTTTGGTCGAAATTGGAGGTGGAGGAGTCCTACTCCAATCCTATTAGGAGTAGGATTCCTCCTTTCCACTTGGAAACTCTTTCCACCTCTCCACCTTTGGATTTTTTCCTACTCAAACCACTCCAGCCGCATGGGCCCTTAGAGGAGGCTTTGGCCAGCCCACCAGGGGTTGGTTTACCTCCGTCCACAACCCATGTAGCCTCTTGGGTCGAAATACCTCTCCCGATGGTCCCCCGGTACCCTCCCGGCACTCCCAATACACTACCGATGACTCCGAAAAAACTTCGGTCACCACCATACATAACTCTATACTACCGAAACATCACCGAACCTTAAGTGTGCAGACCGTGCGGGTTTGAGAACTATGTAGACATGACCGAGACACCTCTACGGTTAATAACCAATAGCGGGACCTGGATGCCCGTATTGGTTCCTACATATTCTACGAAGATCTTTATCGGTCGAACCTCTATGTCAAGGATTCAATAAATCCCGTATGTTGTTCCCTTTGTTCTTCGGTGTGTTACTTGCCCGAGATTTGATTGTCGGCATCTCCATACCTAGTTCAACCTCGTTACCAGCAAGTCTCTTTACTCGTTCCGCAATACAAGATCGCGTGGCTTATTGTGAGGTTGTATTACCGAGTGGGCCCTGAGATACCTCTCCGTCACACGGAGTAACAATTCCCAGTCTTGATCCATGCCAACCCGGCAGACACCCTCGGAGATACCTGTAGAGCACCTTTATAGTCACCCAGTTACATTGTGACGTTTGATACACACAAGGCACTCCTCCGGTGTCAGTGAGTTGCATGATCTCATGGTCATAGGAACAAATACTTGACATGCAGAAAACAGTAGCAATAAACTGACACGATCATATGCTACGTTTGTAGTTTGGGTCTTGTCCATCACATCATTCTCCTAATGATGTGATCCCATTATCAAATGAGATCTCATGTCCATGACTAGGAAACCATAGCCATATTTTGTTGGAAATATGCTCTAGAGGCAATAAATAAAGTGTTTATTATTATATTTCCTTGTTCATTATAATCGTTTATTCTCCATGCTATAATTGTATTGATTGGAAACACATTACATGTGTGGATAAATAGACAACACTTTGTCCCTAGTATGCCTCTAGTGAACTAGCTCGTTAATCAAAGATGGCCAAGGTTTCCTAGCCATTGACATGTGATGTCATTTGATAATGGGATCACATCATTAGGAGAATGATGTGATGGACAAGACCCAAACTACAAACGTAGCATATGATCGTGTCAGTTTATTGCTACTGTTTTCTGCATGTCAAGTATATGTTCCTATGACCATGAGATCATGTAACTCACGGACACCGAAGGAGTGCCTTATGTGTATCAAACGTCGCAATGTAACTGGGTGACTATAAAGGTGCTCTACAGGTATGTCCGAGGGTGTCTGTTGAGTTGGCATGGATCAAGACTGGGATTTGTTACTCCGTGTGACGGAGAGGTATCTCAGGGCCCACTCGGTAATACAACATCACAATAAGCCTTGCAAGCAATGTGACTAAATGTTAGTCACGGGATCTTGTATTACAGAACGAGTAAATAGACTTGCCGGTAACGAGGTTGAACTAGGTATGGAGATACCGATGATCGAATCTCGGGCAAGTAACACACCGAAGAACAAAGGGAACATCATACGGGATTAACACAATCCTTGACATAGAGGTTCGACCGATAAAGATCTTAGTAGAATATGTAGGAACCAATATGGGCATCTAGGTCCTGCTATTGTTTATTGACCGTAGAGGTGTCTCGGTCAAATCTACATAGTTCTCGATCCCGCAGGGTCTGCACACTTAAGGTTTGGTGACGTTTCAGTAGTATAGAGTTATGTATGGTGGTGACCGAAGGTTGTTCGGAGTCCCGGATGAGATCCCGTATGTCACGAGGAGCTCCAGAGTGGTCCGGAGGTAAAGATTGATATATAGGAAGTCCCATTTTGGTCGCCGGAAAAGTTTCGGGCTAATCGGTAATGTATCGGGAGTGCCGGTAGTGTACCGGGAGACCACCGGGAGGGGTATTTCGACCCAAGAGGTTTCATGGGCTGTGGGAGAGTAAATACCAGCTCTTTGTGGGCTGGTGGAAGTCCCACACAAGGCCCATTCGGCTGGGAGAAAAAGCACAAAGGGAAAAAGGTGGAAAAGGGCCAAAAAGGGAGGAATCCTAGTCCTACTAGGATTGGAGGAGTAGTCCTCCTCTCCTCCCCACTTTGGCCGAACCAAAGGAGGCTTGGCCCTTGCGCCAAGCCTCTACTCCCTCCCTCCTATATATACTGGAGGATTTTAGGGTTTTGACACCGAATTTTTAGCCACGTGCTACCCGTTCCTCCAGTGCATAGTTTCTCCTCCAGATCGGATTTCTACAGTGCTTAGGCGAAGCCCTGCCAGAATAGCTCCACCACCATCGCCAGAGCGTCGTCACGCTGCCGTAGAACTCTTCTTCCTCTCCTCTCCCTCTTGCTGGATCAAGACGGTGGAGATCGTCATCGAGCTGCACGTGTGCTAAAGGCGGAGGTGCCGTCTGTTCGGCGCTAGATCGGAAGGACCGTCATCAAGTTCGCGGGACGGGTCGTGATCAAGTTCGCGGAACGAATCGTGATTGGATCGCGGGACAGATCGTGATTGGATCGCGGGACGGATCGTGATGAGATCGTGGGATGCTCGGCAATTTGAATCGTGAAACCGTTTGACTACACCAACCGCATTTCTTAACGCTTCCCGCTTAGCGATCTACAAGGGTATGTAGATCCACTCTCCCTCTCGTAGATGCTCATCACCATGGATAGGTCTTGCGTGAACGTAGGAAAAATTTTGTTTCCCATGCAACGTTCCCCAACAGTGGCATCATGAGCTAGGTCTATGTGTAGATGAGATCTCGAGTAGAACACTAAGAGTTTGTGGGCGTTGATGCTTAGATTGCTTCCTCCCCTGGTCGTGTTTTGGTTCAGCGGTATTGTGAGATGAAGCGGCCCATACCAACATTACTAGTACGCTTACGAGAGACCGGTTCCCTCAAACGCAACTTGTTGCACAGATGGCTTGCGAGTGCCAGTTTCTCTCACTTTAGTTGGATCGGATTCGACAAAGGCGGTCCTTGAGAAGGTTGAAAAGCAACTAGTGTATCACCGTTGTGGTTTTTGCATAGATGAGAATTGTTCTTGCTAGATACCTGTAGCAGCCTCGTAAAACATGCAACAACAATTAGAGGACATCTAACTTGTTTTTGCAGGGTATGTTGTGATGTGATATGGCCAATTACATGATGTGATATATGTGATGTATGGGATGATCATGTGATGTATCTATTATCACAACTTGCATGTCGATGAGTAAGGCAACCGGCAGGAGCCATAGGGTTTTCTGTAATTATTGTATGACCTGCGTGTCAATCATTAAGCGCTATGTAATGCTTTAATTTATCGCTAAACGGTAGCAATAGTAGTAGAAGCATGTTGGGCGCGACAACCCCGATGGCGACACGTTGATGGAGATCAAGATGATGGAGATCATGGTGTCGTGTCGGTGACGATGGAGATCATGCCGATGCTTTCAAGATGGAGATCAAAAGCACAAGTTCATGGCCATATCATGTAACTTATGATTTTCATGTGATGTTAATCCTTTTATGCACCTTGTTTTGCTTAGGACGACGGTAGCATTATAAGGTGATCCCTCACTTAAATTTCAAGATGAATTGTGTTCTCCCCGAGTGTGCACCGTTGCGAAAGTTTGTCGTGTTGAGACACCACGTGATGATCGGGTGTGATAGACTCTACGTTCACATACAACGGGTGCAAGCCAGTGTTGCACATGCAGAACACTCGGGTTAAACTTGACGAGCCTAGCATGTACAGACATGTCCTCGGAACACAAGAGACCGAAAGGTCGAACGTGAGTCATATAGTAGATATGATCAACATGATGATGTTCACCATTGAAACCACCTCAACTCACGTGATGATCGGACTTGAGTTGGTGAATTTGTATCATGTGACACTCAGATGACCTGAGGGATGTCAATTTGAGTGGGAGCTTTAGTAATTTGATTAACTAAACTCATTATCTTGAACAGTAGTCTAAGCAACCTTTGCATATTTATGTTTTAGATCAATGGCTCGCGCAGTAGCACCCCTGAATTTTAATGCATTCCTAGAGAAAGCTAAGTTGAAAGATGATGGAAGTAACTTTGTTGACTGGGCCCGTAATCTAAGGGTTATCATCATGGCTTCCCAGAAATCATATGTCCTTGATGCACCGCTTGGTGACCAACCAGAAGACATGACCTCCGAAGACGTTAAGAACGCTTGGGAGGCACGTTCTGGAGATTACTCAATAGTTCAGTGTGCAATACTATATGGCTTAGAACCGGGATTTCAAAGATGTTTTGAACGTCATGGAGCATATGAGATGTTCCAGGAGTTGAAGTTTATCTTTCAGAAGAATGCCCGGATCGAGAGGTATGAGACCTCCGATAAGTTCTATGCTTGCAAGATGGAGGAGAACGGGTCTATCAGTGAACATATACTCATAATGTCTGGGTATGCGACTCTTCTAGCGGAGTTGGGAATTGCCCTTCCGCCAGAGGCGATCACTGACAGAGTTCTTCAATCACTGCCACCTAGTTACAAGAGCTTTGTGATGAACTATAACATGCACGGGATGAACAAGTCAGTCGCCGAGCTGTTTGCGATGCTAAAAGTCGCCGAGTCTAAAATCCAGAAAGAACATCAAGTGTTGATGGTCAATAAAACCACTATTTTCAAGAAGAATGGCAAGGACAAGGGCAAGAAGGGTAAAACCAAGAAGGATGGCAAAGCAGTTGCTACTCCTGTAAAGAAGCCCAAGCATGGACCTAAGCCAGAAACTGAGTGCTTTCATTGCAAGGGAACTGGTCACTGGAAGCAGAACTGCCCCAAGTACCTGGCTGACAAGAAGGCGGCTAATGACAAAGAAGGTATATATGATATACATGTTATTGATGTGTACCTTACTAGCTCTCGTTGTAGTGCCTGGGTATTTGATACCGGTTCGGTTGCTCACATTTGCAACTCAAAGCAGGACCTACGGAATAGAAGAAGGCTGGTAAAGGATGAAGTGATGATGCGTGTGGGAAATGGTTCCAAGGTTGATGTGATCGCTGTCGGCACGCTCTCTCTTCAATTACCATCGGGATTAGTGATGAACCTGAATAATTGTTATTCAGTGTCTGCGTTAAGCATGAACATTATATCTGGATCTTGTTTATTGCGAGACGGTTACTCATTTAAATCAGAGGATAAAGGTTGTTCTATTTCTATGAGTAATATCTTTTATGGTCATGCACCCAATGTGAGGGGTTTATTCATATTGAATCTTGATAGTGATGACACACATGTTCATAACATTGATGCCAAAAGATGTAGATTTGATAATGATAGTGCCACTTTCTTGTGGCACTGTCGTTTAGGTCATATTGGTGTAAAACGCATGAGGAAGCTCCATGCTGATGGACTTTTGGAGTCACTTGATTTTGAATCACTTGACACATGTGAACCATGCCTCATGGGCAAGATGACTCAAACACCGTTCTCTGGAACAATGGAACGGGCAAGTGACTTATTGGACATCATACATACTGATGTGTGCGGTCCGATGAATGTTACAACGCATGGTGGATATCGTTATTTTCTCACCTTCACTGATGACTTAAGTAGATATGGCTATGTTTACTTAATGAAACACAAGTCTGAAACATTTGAAAAGTTCAAGCAATTTCGGAGTGAAGTTGAGAATCATCGTAACAAGAAGATTAAATTCCTGCGATCTGATCGAGGGGGTGAATATCTGAGTTATGAGTTTGGCAGTCACTTAAGACAATGTGGAATTGTTTCACAGTTGACACCGCCCGGAACACCACACCGTAATGGTGTGTCCGAACGTCGTAATCGAACCTAATTAGATATGGTGCGATCTATGATGTCTCTTGCTGATTTGCCACTATCGTTTTGGGGTTATGCATTAGAGACAACTGCATTCACTTTAAATAGGGCACCATCAAAATCCGTTGAGACGACGCCATATGAACTATGGTTTGGCAAGAGGCCAAAGTTGTCGTTTCTTAAAGTTTGGGGATGTGATGCTTATGTCAAAAAGCTTCAGCCTAAAAAGCTGGAACCCAAAGCGGAGAAATGCGTCTTCATAGGATACCCAAAAGAGACAGTCGGGTATACCTTCTATCTTAGATCCGAAGGCAAAGTGTTTGTCGCTAAGAACGGAAAATTTCTTGAGAAAGAGTTTCTCTCGAAAGAAGTGAGTGGGAGAAAAATAGAGCTTGATGAGGTTATTGAACCTTTACTTCAACCAAAAAGTAGCGCAGCGCAGAAAGATGTTTCTGTGGAACCTACGACGGTAGAAGAGGAAGTTAATGATGATTATCATGAAGCTTTGGATCAAGCTACTATTGAACCTTGTAGGTCGACAAGGGCGCGTACTACTCCTGAGTGGTACGGCAACCCTGTCTTGGAGGTCATGTTGTTGGACAACAATGAACCTACGAGCTATGGAGGAGCAGTGATGGGCCCGGATTCCAAGAAATGGTTAGAGGCCATGAAATCCGAGATGGGATCCATGTATAAAAACAAAGTATGGACTTTGGAAGTATTACCTGAAGGGCGAAAAGCCATTCAGAACAAATGGATCTTTAAGAAGAAGATAGACGCTGACGGTAATGTCACCGTCTATAAATCTCGACTTGTGGCAAAGGGTTTTCACAAGTTCAAGGAGTTGACTACGATGAGACCTTCTCACCCGTAGCGATGCTTAAGTCTGTCAGAATCATGTTGGCAATAGCTGCTTATTTTGACTATGAAATTTGGTAGATGGATCTGAAAACAGCGTTCCTCAATGGTTTCCTTGAGGAAGAGTTGTATATGATGCAACCAGAAGGTTTTGTCGATCCAGAGAATGCTGACAAAGTTTGCAAACTCCAGCAATCCATTTATGGGCTGGTGCAAGCATCTCGGAGTTGGAATAAGCATTTTGATGAGGTGATCAAAGTGTTTGAGTTTATACAAGTTTATGGAGAAGCTTGTATTTACAAGAAAGTGAGTGGGAGCTCTATAGCGTTTCTAGTATTATATGTGGATGACATATTACTAATTGGAAACAATATAGAAATGCTGGAAAGCGTGAAGGAATATTTGAACAAGAGTTTTTCAATGAAGGACCTAGGAGAAGTTGCTTTCATATTAGGCATTAAGATCTATAGAGATAGATCGAGACGCTTAATAGCACTTTCACAGAGCACATACCTTGATAAAGTTTTGAAGAAGTTCAAAATGGATCAGTCCAAGAAGGGGTTCTTGCCTGTGTTACAAGGTGTGAAGTTGAGTAAGACTCAATGCCCAGTGACTGCAGAAGATAGAGAAAAGATGTGTGTCATCCCCTATGCTTCAGCCATAGGCTCTATCATGTATGCAATGTTGTGCACAAGACCCGATGTCAACCTTGCCATAAGTATGGCCGGAAGGTTTCAAAGTGATCCTGGAATGGAGCACTGGGCAGCGGTCAAGAAAATCCTTAAGTACCTGAACATGACTAAGGAAATGTTTCTCGTTTATGGAGGTGATGAAGAGCTCGTCGTAAAGGGTTATGTCGATGCAAGCTTTGACACTGATCTGGATGACTCGAAGTCACAAACTGTATACATATTTATTCTCAACGGGGAGCGGTAAGCTGGTGCAGTTCCAAGCAAAGCATGGTAGCCGATTCTACATGCGAAGTGGAGTACATCGCAACCTCGGAGGCGTCGAAGGAAGGTGTCTGGATGAAGCAGTTCATGACAGATCTTGGAGTAGTGCCTAGTGCACTGAATCCAATGAACATGT
This sequence comes from Hordeum marinum, assembly GCA_022496015.1. Lineage (NCBI taxonomy): Eukaryota > Viridiplantae > Streptophyta > Magnoliopsida > Poales > Poaceae > Hordeum > Hordeum marinum. The sequence goes on from CM039674.1 coordinate 330,766,425, forward strand.
TCTATGATAACACTGGTGCCATTGCTCTGGCCAAGGAACCAAGGTTTCACAAGAGGACCAGACACATAAAGCAACGCTTCAACTCCATCCGCGATTACATCGAGGAGAAGGACATAAATATTTGCAAAGTGCACACGAATCTGAATGTTGCAGACCCGTTGACTAAACCTCTTCCAATGGCTAAACATGATCAACACCAGAACTGCATGGGTGTTCGATTCATTACAATGTAAATCACATAGTGATATGAACTAGATTATTGCTCTAGTGCAAGTGGGAGACTGTTGGAAATATGCCCTAGAGGCAATAAATAAAGTGTTTATTATTATATTTCCTTGTTCATGATAATCGTTTATTGTCCATGCTATAATTGTATTGATTGGAAACCATTACATGTGTGGATAAATAGACAACACTTTTTCCCTAGTATGCCTCTAGTGAACTAGCTCGTTAATCAAAGATGGTTAAGGTTTCCTAGCCATTGACATGTGATGTCATTTGATAACGGGATCACATCATTAGGAGAATTATGTGATGGACAAGACCCAAACTACAAATGTAGCATATGATCGTGTCAGTTTATTGCTACTGTTTTCTGCATGTCAAGTATATGTTCCTATGACCATGAGATCATGTAACTCACGGACACCGAAGGAGTGCCTTGTGTGTATCAAACGTCGCAATGTAACTGGGTGACTATAAAGGTGCTCTACAGGTATCTCCGAGGGTGTCTGTTGAGTTGGCATGGATCAAGACTGGGATTTGTTATTCCGTGTGATGGAGAGGTATCTCAGGGCCCACTCGGTAATACAACATCACAATAAGCCATGCAAACAATGTGACTAAATGTTAGTCACGGGATCTTGTATTATGGAACGAGTAAAGAGACTTGCCGATAATGAGGTTGAACTAGGTATGGAGATACCGACGATCGAATCTCGGGCAAGTAACACACCAAAGAACAAAGGGAACATCATATGGGATTAACTGAATCCTTGACACAGAGGTTTGGCCGATAAAGATCTTCGTAGAATATGTAGGAACCAATATGGGCACCCAGGTCCCACTATTGGTTATTGATGTTGGAAATATGCCCTAGAGGCAATAATAAATTAGTTATTATCATATTTCCTTGTTCATGATAGTCGTTTATTATCCATGCTATAATTGTATTGATCGGAGACTTAAATGCATGTGTGGATACATAGACAAAACCATGTCCCTAGTATGCCTCTAATGGACTAGCTTGTTGATCAAAGGATGGTTAAGGTTTCCTAGCCATGGACATGAGATGTCATTTGATAACGGGATCACATCATTAGGAGAATGATGTGATGGATAAGACCCAAACTACAAACATAGCATATGATCGTGTCAGTTTATTGCTACTGTTTTCTGCATGTCAAGTATATGTTCCTATGACCATGAGGTCATGCAACTCACGGATATCGGAGGAGTGCCCTGTGTGTGTCAAACGTCACAACATAACTGGGTGACTATAAAGGTGCTCTACAGGTATCTCCGATGGTGTCTGTTGAGTTGGCATGGATCGAGACTGGGATTTGTTACTCCGTGTGACGGAGAGGTATCTCAGGGCCCACTCGGTAATACAACATCACAATAAGCCTTGCAAGCAATGTGACTAATTGTTAGTTGCGGGATCTTGTATTACGGAACGAGTAAAGAGACTTGCCAGTAACGAGGTTGAACTAGGTATGGAGATACCGACGATCGAATCTCGGGCAAGTAACATACCGAAGAACATAGGGAACGTTATACGGGATTAACTGAATCCTTGACACAGAGGTTCGACCGATAAAGATCTTCGTAGAATATGTAGGAACCAATGTGGATGTCCAGGTCCCGCCATTGGTTATTGACCGTAGAGGTGTCTCGGTCATGTCTACATAGTTCTCGAACCCGCAGGGTCTGCACACGGTTTGGTGACGTTTCGGTAGTGTAGAGTTATGTATGGTGGTTACCGAAGGTTGTTCGTAGTCCCGGATGAGATCCCGAACGTCACAAGGAGCTCCGGAATGGTCCGGAGGTAAAGATTCATATATAGGAAGTCCCAGTTTGGTCGCCGGAAAAGTTTCGGGCTCATCGGTAGTGTACCGGGAGTGTCGGGAGTGTACCAGGGGACCTCCGGGAGGGGTATTTCGACCCCAAGAGGTCCATGGGCTGTGGGAGAATAATAACCAGCCCTTAGTGGGCTGGAAAATCAGCCACACCAAGGCCCATGGTGCAGGAGGCAAAAGTCCTAAAGGAAAAGGTGGAAAAAGGCTAAAAAGGAAGAGTCCTACTCCTACTAGGAGTGGAGGAGGAGTAGGACTCCTCCCCCTCTAGTTTGGCCGACTCCTATTGGAGTTTTTCCTTGTGCCAGCCCTCCTCTCTCTCCCTCCTTTATATACTGGTGGATTGGGTGCTGTTTGGACACAGTTTACGGCCACGTGCTACCCGTTTCACCGGTGCTCCTCTAGATCGGTTTTCTGCAGCGCTTAGGCAAAGCTCTGCCGGAATTGCTCCACCACCATCACCGGAGCGCCGTCATGCTGCCGGTGAACTCTCTCTCCTCTCCACCTCCTCTTGCTGGATCAAGATGGTGGAGATCGTCATCAAGCTGCACGTGTGCTGAACGCGGAGGTGCCGTCCATTCGGCGCTAGATCGGAAGGACCGTGATCGAGATCGCGAGACGGTTCGTGATGTGATTACGGAATGGATCGTGATGAGTTCGCGGGACAGATCGTGATCAAGATCGTGAGACTGATCATGATGAGTTCGCAGGACGGATCATGATGTGTTCGCGGGACGGGTCGTGATTGGATCACTGGACGGATTGTGATGAGATCGCGGGACGCTCGGCGATTTGGATCGCGAAGATGTTCGACTACACCAACCGCATTTCTTAACGCTTCCCGCTTAGCGATCTACAAGGGTACGTAGATCCACTTTCCCTCTCGTAGATGCTCATCACCATGGAAAGGTTTGCGTGTGCCTAGGAAAATTTTTGTTTCCCATGCGACGTTCCCAACAGTGGTATCAGAGCTAGGTTGATGGTTCGATGAGATCTCGAGTAGAACACAAAAGGTTTGTGGGCGTTGATGCTTAGATTGCTTCCTCCCTTGGTCGTATTTTGGTTCAGCAGGATTGTGAGATGAAGCGGCCCGGACCAACATTACTCATACGCTTACGAGAGACCGGTTCCCTCGACGCAACTTGTTGCCTAGATGGCTTGCGGGTGACAGTTTCTCTCACTTTAGTTGGATCGGATTCGACAAAGGCGGTCCTTGAGAAGGTTGAAAAGCAAACTAGTGTATCACCGTTGTGGTTTATGCGTAGGTGAGAATTGTTCTTGCTAGATACCCGTAGCAGCCACGTAAAACATGCAACAACAATTAGAGGACGTCTAACTTGTTTTTGCAGGGTATGTTGTGATATGATATGGCCAATTACATGATGTGATATATGTGATGTATGAGATGATCATGTGATGTATAGATTATCACGACTTGCATGTCGATGAGTACGACGACCGGCAGGAGCCATACGGTTGTCTTTAATTATTTTATGACCTGCGTGTCAATCATTAAGCGCTATGTAATGCTTTACTTTATCACTACAGTAGCAATAGTAGTAGAAGCATGCAGGGCGTGACAACCCCGATGGCAACACGTTGATGGAGATCATGGTGTCATGCCGGTGACGATGAAGATCATGTCGGTGCTTTCAAGATGGAGATCTAAAGCACGAGTTCATGGCCATATCATGTCACTTATGATTTGCATGTGATGTTAATCCTTTTATGCACCTTGTTTTGCTTAGGACGACGGTAGCATTATAAGGTGATCCCTCACTTAATTTCAAGATAAATTGTGTTCTCCCCGAGTGTGCACCGTTGCGATAGACTCTACGTTCACATACAACGGGTGCAAGCCAGATTTGCACGTGCAGAACACTCGGGTTAAACTTGACGAGCCTAGCATGTACAGACATGTCCTCGGAACACAAGAGACCGAAAGGTCGAACATGAGTCATATAGTAGATATGATCAACATGATGATGTTCACCATTGCAGCCACCTCAACTCACGTGATGATCAGACTTGAGTTGGTGAATTTGGATCATGTATCACTCGAATGATCGGAGGGATGTCAATTTGAGTGGGAGTTCTTAAGTAATATGATTAATTGAACTCATTATCATGAACATAGTCAAAGTGTCTTTGCAAATTATGTTGTAGATTACTAGCTCGCGCTGTAGCTCCCTTGTATTTTTATATGTTCCTAGAGAAATAGAATTGAAAGATGTTGGTACCAAAATTGCGGACTGGGTCTGTGATGTGAGGATTGTCCTCATTGCTGCACAAAAGGCTTATGTCCTTAATGCACCGCTCGGTGCGCCACCCCATCTAGCGTCGTCTGTAGATGTTGTGAACATCTGACAGGCACGTTTCGATGACTACTTGATAGTTTAGTGCGTCATGCATTACGGCTTAGAATTGAGGCTCCGAAACGTTTTGAATGTCACGGAACATATGAGATGTTCTAAGAGCTGAGATTGTGATCTCAGGCTCGTGCCCGAGTTGCGAGATATAGGATCTCCAACGAGATTCTTTGCCTGCAAGATGAAAGAGAATAGCTCAATCGTTGAGCATGTGCTCAGACTGTCTGGGTACTACAATCGCTTGAATCGAGTGGGAGTTGATCTTCCAGATAAGATAGTGATTGATGTAGTTCTCCAAGTCACTGTCACTGAGCTACTAGAACTTGGTGATGAACTATAAAATGCCAGGGAAAGAAATGTTGATCCCTGAGCTGTTCGTGATGTTTGACACCGCGAAGGTAGAAATCAAGAAGGAGCGTCAAGTGTTGATGGTTAATCAAACCACTAGTTTCGAGAAGGGCAAGAGCAAGGAGGGAAACTTCATGGATAGCAAGTCAGTTGTTGCTCCAGTGAAGCAACCCAAAGTTGAACTCAAACCCGAGACTAAGTGCTTCTGTTATGAGGTGAGCGGTCGCTGAAGCGGAACAACCCTAGATACTTGGTAGATAAGAAGGCTGGCAAAATTGATAGAAGTATATTTGATATACGAGTTATTAATGTGTACCTTGCTAGTACTCTTAGTAGCACCTGGGTATTGGATACCGGTTCGGTTGCTAAATGTTAGTAACTCGAAATAAAAGCTACGGAATAAACGGAGAACTAGCTAAGGGTGAGGTGACGATATGTGTTGGAAGTGTTTCCAAGGTTGATGTGATCAACATCGCACGCTCTCTCTACCTTCAGGATTAGTGACGAACCTAAATAAATGTTATTTGGTGTTTTGCGTTGAGCATGAACATGATTAGATCATGTTTATTGCAATATGGTTATTCATTTAAGTTAGAGAATAATGGTTATTATGTTTACATGAATAACACCTTCAATGGTCATGCACCCAGTGAGAATGGTTTGTTGAAATCTTGATCGTAGTAGTACACATGTTCATAACATTGATGTCAAAAGATACAAAGTTAATAATGATAGTACCACATACTTGTGGCACTGCCGCTAAATGTCATATTGGTATAAAGCGCATGTAGAAACTCCATGCTGATGGATATTTGGACCCATTCGATTTCGAATCGGTTGAGACATGCGAACCATGCCTCTTGGGCAAGATGACTAAAGGACCCCGTTGGATGGAGCGGGCAAGTGATTCATTGGAAATGATACATGTTGATGTATGCAATCTAGTGAGTCTTGTAGCGTGCAGTGGATATCGTTATTTTCTTACCTTCACTGATGATTTGAGTAGATATAGTATATATTTACTTAATGAAACACAAGTCTGAATCGTTTGAAAGGTTCAAGCAAATTCAGAGTGAAGTTTAAAGATCATCGTGACAAGAAGATAAAAATGACCGCGATATGATCGGAGGTGAATATCTGAGTTACGAGTTTGGCATACAACTTAAGACAACGTGAAATTTGTTTCACAACTAACGCCACCTGGAACACCATGGTGTGATGGTGTGTCCGAACATCATAGTCATGCTCTATTGATATCGTGCATACTGTGATGTCTCTTATCGTTTTACTACTATAATTTTTGGGGTTATGCATTAGAGACAACTACATTCACTTTAAATAGGGCATCATCTAAATCCGTTGAGATGACACCGTGTGAATTATGGTTTGATAGAAACCTAAGCTATCATTTCTTAATATTTGGGGCTGTGACACTTCTGTGGAAAATGTTTTCACCTAATGAGGTCGAACCCAAGGCGGACAAATGCATCTTCATAGAATACCCTAAGATCAGTTGGGTGAACCTTCAATCTCAGATCCTAGTGCAAAGTGTTTGTTGCTTAAACGGATCCTTTCTCGAGGAAATGCTTCTCTCGAAAGAATTGAGTGGGAGGAAGATAGAACTTGATGAGGTTGTTAAACCTTTTGTTCAACCAGAGAGTAGCGCAGCGCAGAAAGATGTTTCTGTGAAGCCTACGTTAGTTGAAGAGGAAGTTAATGATGATGATCATGAAGCTTCAGGATCAAGTTACTATCGAACTTTGTAGGTCGACAAGGATGTGTACTGCTCCTAAGTGGTACGACAACTCTGTCTTGGAGATCATGTTGTTGGACAACGATGAACCTACGAGCTATGGAGAAGCGATGATGGGCCCGGATTCCGACAAATGGTTAGAGGCCATGAAATCCGAGATAGGATCCATGTATGAAAACCAAGTATAGACTTTGGTAGACTTGCTCGTTGAGTACAAATGGACCTTTAGAATGAAGACAGACACTGATGGTGAATGTTACCATTTGTAAAGCTCGACTTGTTGCAAAGTTGTTTGTGACAAGTTCAAGGAGTTGACTGCGATGAGGCTTTCTCACTCGTAGCGATGCTAAAAGTCTGTTGGAATTATGTTAGCAGTTGCTGCATTTTCAATTATGAAATCTGGCAGATGGATGTCAAAACATCATTTCCTTAACGGTTTACTTAAGGAAAGGTTGTATGTGATACAACCAGAAGGTTTTGTCAGTCCTAAGGATGCTAAAAGATGAGCAAGCTTCAGTGATCCTTCTATGGACTGAAGCAAGCATCTTGGAGTTGGAATATACACTTTGATGAGGTGATCAAAGTTTTTGTAGTTTATACAAAGTTTACGAGAAACTTGTATTTGCAATAAAGTGAGTGGGAGCACTATAGAGTTTCTGATAAGTATATGTGGTTGACATATTGTTGATCGGAAATAATGTAGAATTTCTGGAAGGCATAAAAGGTTGTTTGAAAAGTGTTTTTCAAAGGAAGACCTGGATAAAGCTACCTAATTGTTGAGCATCAAAATCTATAGAGATAGATCAAGATGCTTGATGAGACTTTCAATGAGTGCATACCTTGACAAGATTTTGAAAGAGTTCAAAATGGATCAGCCAGAGAAATAGTTCTCGTCTTATTTGTAAGGTGTGAAGTTGAGTGAGACTCAAAGCTCGACAACGGCAGAAGAAAGAGAAAGGACGAACGTCGTCCCCTATGCCTTAGCCATAGGCTCTATATTATGCCATGCTGTGTACCGCACCTGTGTGTGCCTTGCCATGAGTCTGTCAAGGGGTACAAGAGTGGTCCATGAATGGATCACTGGACAGCGGTCGGAATTATCCTTAGTAACCAGAGGACTAAGGAAATGTTTCTTGATTATGGAGGTGATAAAGAGTTCGTCGTAAAGAGTTACGTCGATGCAAGCTTTAACACCTATCCGAATGACTAGTAGTAGCAATCTGGATACATATAGTGGAGCAGCCATTTGGAAATAGTACCAAGTGGAGTGTGGTAGAAGTGTTTATGGTTTGACATAGAGATTTTCAATGTACACACGGATCTGAATATCGCAGACCCGTTGACTATAAGACCTCTCTCACATGCAAAGCATGATCGAGCCCCAGAACTCATTGGGTGTTAGATTCATAACAATGCGAATCACATGGTGATGTGAACTAGATTATTGACTCTAGTGCAAGTGGGAGACTGTTGGAAATATGCCCTAGAGGCAATAATAAATTAGTTATTATCATATTTCCTTGTTCATGATAATCGTTTATTATCCATGCTATAATTGTATTGATCGGAGACTTAAATGCATGTGTGGATACATAGACAAAACCATGTCCCTAGTATGCCACTAATGGACTAGCTCGTTGATCAAAGGATGGTTAAGGTTTCCTAGCCATGGACATGAGATGTCATTAGATAACGGGATCACATCATTAGGAGAATGATGTGATGGATAAGACCCAAACTACAAACATAGCATATGATCGTGTCAGTTTATTGCTACTGTTTTCTGCATGTCAAGTATATGTTCCTATGACCATGAGATCATACAACTCACGGATATCGGAGGAGTGCCTTGTGTGTATCAAACGTCACAACGTAACTGGGTGACTATAAAGGTTCTCTACAGGTATCTCCGATGGTGTCTGTTGAGTTGGCATGGATCAAGACTGGGATTTGTTACTCCGTGTGACGGAGAGGTATCTCAGGGCCCACTCGGTAATACAACATCACAATAAGCCTTGCAAGCAATGTGACTAATTGTTAGTTGCGGGATCTTGTATTATGGAACGAGTAAAGAGACTTGCCAGTAACGAGGTTGAACTAGGTATGGAGATACCGACGATCGAATCTCGGGCAAGTAACATACCGAAGAACAAAGGGAACGTTATACGGGATTAACTGAATCCTTGACAGAGAGGTTCGACCGATAAAGATCTTCGTAGAATATGTAGGAACCAATGTGTACGTCCAGGTCCCGCCATTGGTTATTGACCGTAGAGGTGTCTCGGTCATGTCAACATAGTTCTCGAACCCGCGGGGTCTGCACACTTAAGGTTTGGTGACGTTTCCGTAGTGTAGAGTTATGTATGATGGTGACCGAAGGTTGTTCGGAGTCCAGGATGAGATCCTGGACATCCCGAGGAGCTCCGGAATGGTCCGGAGGTAAATATTCATATATAGGAAGTCCCAGTTTGGTCGCCGGAAAAGTTTCGGGCTCATCGGTAGTGTACCGGGAGTGCCGGTAGTGTACCGGGGGACCTCCGGGAGGGGTATTTCGACCCCAAGAGGTCCATGGGCTGTGGGAGAATAATAACCAGCCCTTAGTGGGCTGGAAAAACAGACACACCAAGGCCCATGGCGCAGGAGGCAAAAGTCCTAAAGGAAAAGGTGGAAAAAAGGCTAAAAAGGAAGAGTCCTACTCCTACTAGGAGTGGAGGAGGAGTAGGACTCCTCCCCCTCTAGTTTGGCCGACTCCTATTGGAGTTTTTCCTTGCTCCAGCCCTCCTCTCTCTCCCTCCTTTATATACTGGTGGATTGGGTGTTGTTTGGACACAGTTTACGGCCACGTGCTACCCGTTTCACCAGTGCTCCTCTAGATCGGTTTTCTGCAGCGCTTAGGCGAAGCCCTGCCGGAATTGCTCAACCACCATCATCGGAGCGCCGTCACGCTGCCGGTGAACTCTCTCTCCTCTGCACCTCCTCTTGATGGATCAAGATGGTGGAGATCGTCATCAAGCTGCACGTGTGCTGAACGTGGAGGTGCCGTCCGTTCGGCGCTAGATCGGAAGGACCGTGATCGAGATCGCGAGACGGTTCGTGATGTGATCACGGAACGGATCGTGATGAGTTCGCAGGACAGATCGTGATCAAGATCGTGAGACGGATCGTGATGAGTTCACGGGACGGATCATGATGTGTTCGCGGGACGGATCATGATTGGATCATGGGACGGATCGTGATGAGATCGCGGGAAGCTCGGCGATTTGGATCGCGAAGATGTTCGACTACACCAACCGCATTTCTTAACGCTTCCCGCTTAGCGATCTACAAGGGTACGTAGATCCACTCTCCCTCTCGTAGATGCTCATCACCATGGATAGGTTTGCGTGTGCATAGGAAAAATTTTGTTTCCCATGCGACGTTCCCAACAATTGACTGTAGAGGTGTCTCGGTCATGTCTACATAGTTCTCGAACCCGCAGGGTCTGCACACTTAAGGTTTGGTGACATTTTGGTAGTATAGAGTTATGTATGGTGGTGACCGAAGGTTGTTCGGAGTCCCGGATGAGATCCCTAAAGTCACAAGGAGCTTCGAAGTGGTTCGGAGGTAAAGATTGATATATAGGAAGTCCCATTTTGGTCGCGGGAAAAGTTTCGGGCTAATCGGTAATGTACCGGGAGTGCCGGTAGTGTACCGGGAGACCACCAGGAGGGGTATTTCGACCCAAGAGTCTTCATGGGCTGTGGGAGAGTAAATACCAGCTCTTTTGGGCTGGTGGAAGTCCCACACAAGGCCCATGCGACTGGGAGAAAAAGCCCAAAGGGAAAAAGGTGGAAAAATACCAAAAAAGGAGGAATCCTAGTCCTACTAGGATTGGAGGAGGAGTCCTCCTCTCCTCCCCACTTCGGCCGAACCAAAGGAGGCTTGGCCCTTGCACTAAGCCTCTCCTCCCGCCCTCCTATATGTACTGGAGGATTTTGGGGTTTTGACATAGAATTTTTAGCCACGTGCTACCTGTTCCTCCAAGGCATAGTTTATCCTCTAGATCGGATTTCTGCAGTGCTTAGGCGAAGCCCTGCCGGAATAGCTCCACCACCATCGCCGGAGAGCCATCACACTGCCGGAGAACTCCTCTTCCTCTCCGCTCCCTCTTGTTGGATCAAGACGGCGGAGATCGTCATCGAGCTGCACGTGTGCTGAACGCGGAGGTGTCGTCCGTTCGGCGCTAGATCGGAAGGACCGTGATCAAGTTCGCGGGATGGATCGTGATCAAGTTCACGGGACAAATCGTGATTGGATCGCGGGACGGATCGTGATTGGATCTCGGGACGCTCGGTGATTTGGATCGCGAAGACGTTCGAGTACACCAACCGCGTTTCTTAACGCTTCCCTCTTAGCGATCCACAAGGGTATGTAGATCCACTCTCCCTCTCATAGATGTTCATCACCATGGACAGGTCTTGCATGAACGTATGAAATTTTTTATTTCCCATGCAATGTTCCCCAACATCTTTGATCAACGAGCTAGTCTATTAGAGGCATACTAGGGACATGGTGTTGTCTATGTATCCACACATGTATCTAAGTTTCCGATTAATACAATTATAGCATGGATAATAAACAATTATCATGAACAAGGAAATATGATAATAACCAATCTATTATTTCCTCCGGGGCATATTTCCAACATAAAATGTGAACCACCACCAGTCATTAAATATCTAGGGACTTCAAACCTCGGGAAAATAACAACTTTAAGCATTTTAATAGAAGTTTTATGATCAACACTACTAGTTGGAATAGCTTCTACCCACTTAGTAACATAATCATCAACAACTAGAATATGAGTATACCCATTAGAGGAAGGAAAAGGTCCCATATAATCAAAGCCCTAGACATTAAATGGTTCAATAGCAAGTGAATAATTCATAGGCATTTCCTGACGTCTACTAACATTACCAATTCTTTGACATTCATCACAAGAAAGGACATACTTACGAGCATCTTTGAAAAGAGCAGGCCAATAGAAACCAGATTGTAATACCTTCTATGCAATTCTGTCACCAGCATGGTGTCCTCCATAGGCCTCGGAGTGGCACTTACGTAGGATCTATCCCTGCTCATGCTCAGTTACACAACGTCTAATAACACCATCTACTCCTTTATAAAGATGTGAGTCATCCCATAAGTAATGTCTTAAATCATAGAAAAACTTTTTTTTGTTGGTAGGTGAAACTAGGTGGTATATATTTAGCAACAATGTAATTAGCATAGTCTACATACCAAGGATTACTATGGGAAGCATTTATAATAGCAAGTTGCTCATCGGGAAAATTATCATCAATGGGCAATGGGTCATCAAGAACATTTTCCATCTTAGACAAATTATCTGCTACGGGTTTTTTAGCGCCCTTCCTATCAACAATGTGCAAATCAAATTCTTGAAGTAAAAGCACCCACCTAATAAGTCTAGGATTAGCATCTCTCTTTTCCATAAGGTATTTAATAGCAGCATGATCAGTCTGAATAGCAACTTTGGAATCAACAATATAAGGTCTAAACTTATCACATGCAAAGATAACTGCTAAAAATTCCTTCTCAGTAGTAGCATGATACTTCTTAGCATTGTTTAGGGTTACTAGAATAATGAATAACATTCAATTTCTTGTCTACTATTTGCCCTAGAACAACACCAACAACATCGCTAGCATCACTCAATCAGGTGGTTGAACAATAGGTGCAGAAATCAAGGCTTTCTTAAGTATTTCAAAGGATTCTACACAATCATCATAAAAAGGAATATCTTAATGAAGAATATTACTTAGTGGCCTAGAATTCTTTGAGAAATCTTTAATAAAACGCCTATAAAAACCAACATGACCAAGAAAACTTCTTATACCTTTAGTATCTTTAGGACATGACATTTTCTCTATTGCATCAACTTTAGCTTTGTCTACCTCAATGCCTCGTTTAAAGATTTATGCCTAAGTATTATAACTCCATTCACCATAAAGTGGCACTTCTCCCAATTCAAGACAAGATTTGTTTATTCACATCTCTGCAAAACTCGATCAAGGTTGCTCAAGCAATCATCAAAAGAAGTCTCGTAAACATAAAAATCATCCATGAAAACCTAAACAATATTTTCACAAAAATCAGAGAATATAACAATCACACATCTTTGAAAGGTAGAAGGTGCATTGCATAAACCAAAAGGCATACGTCTATAAGCATAAGTTCCAAAAGGGCATGTGAAACTAGTTTTCTCTTGGTCTTCTTTTGACACAGGTATTTGAGAGAAACCAAAATATCTATCAAGAAAACAAAAACGTGTGTGCTTAGATAATCTTTCTAACATTTGATCAATAAAAGGCAAGGGGTAATGATCTTTTTTAGTAGCTTTGTTTAATTTCCTGAAATCAGTTACCATCGTATAACCAGTTACGGTTCATTTTTATCATTAGAAACAACACTTATACCTCCTTTCTTAGGAACACAATGAACATAACTTCCCCATCTACTATCAGCAATAGTATAAATTATACCTGCCTCCAAAAGCTTTAGTATTTCATACATATATACTTTTCAAACACTTTTGCTCTTGTTTTCGACTCTAATTTGCATGATTTGAATGAAACTAACCCGGGCTGACGCAATTTTCAGCAGAAATGTTATGGTGTTGTTTTTGTACAGAAATAGAAGTTCTCGGAATCAGACAAAACTTTTTGTGGATATTTCTGGAATATATAAAAAATAATGGAGCAAAGACCCACGAGAGAGGGGCACCTATTGGTGCCAAGCCAACAACAGGGCATGCCCACCCGCCTAGGCATGCCCTAATGGCTTGGGGCCACCTCGTGGCTCCTCCGACCCTAATTCCAGTCCTATAAATTCCTATTTATGAAGAAAAAAATAGAAGAAAAGTTTTCATCGCGTTTAACGAGATGGAGCTGCTGCCACCTCATGTTCTTCTTCGAGAGGGCTGGTCTGGAGTTCGTTTGGGGCTCTAGAGAGGGGGATTCGTCGCCATCGTCATCATCAACCCTTATTCATCAACACCCCCATGATGCTCACCACCATAGTGAGTAATTCCTTTGTAGGCTTGCTGAACGGTTGGATGAGATAGATCACGTAATCGAGTTATTTTGATAGGGCTTGATCCCTAGTATCCAGTTTGTTCTAAGATTGATGTCGTTGTGACTTTGCTATGCTTAATGCTTGTCACTAGGTCTCCAGTGCCATGATTTTAGATCTGAACCTATTATGTTTTCATGAATATGAGAGTGTTTTAGATCCTATCTTGCAAGTTGTATGCACCTATTACGTGTCATGATCCACATACCCCAAGGTGACAATAATTGGGACTCTTTCTAGTGATTGTCGTAGTTTGAGGAGTTCATGTATTCACCATGTGATAATACTTTGTTCTGGTTCTCTATTAAAAGGAGTCCTTAATATCCCTTAGATTTCCTTATGGACCCCACTGCCATAGGAGGGTAGGACAAAAGATGTCATCCAAGTTCTTATCATAAGCACCTATGACTATATACTGAATACATGCCTACATTACATTGATGAATTGGAGATAGTTCGGTGTCGCTCTAGTATGCAACTGTTACATGATTGATGTCATCTAAATCATTATCCATCACTGATCCATGGCCTACACTTTTCATATATTGAATCTTGCTAAGTTACTATTGCTGCTACTACTATTACAATCATTGTTGTTGTCACTGTTACCGTTACTACTACTATTTTGTTGTGCTACTAAAACTTGCTACAGAGAGGTCCTAGGTGTGGTTCAATTGACAACTCAACTACCAAGACCAATAAATATTCTTTGGCTCCCCTTGTGTCGAATCAACAAATTTGGGTAAAATACTTCCGTCAAAGACTGTTACGATCCCCTATACTCGTGGTTTATCAATTCACTAGGTGTTAAATACAGGGTATCCTTGATCCCTTGTGTCTGGAGAATGCACTCTGACATTAGTTACAGAGACAAAGTTGATACGACAGTAGGCGAGAGAGCACCTAGTTAGATCCCTGTGGAATGGAGTCGAGTTAGGACCATACTGCTACCATTGTAGGAGTTTATGTTGAAGTCATCTCTAAAGTAGTCACCCCGACTACTCATACCATTCCAAACTCAACACCATGTTGAGACCTGGAAAGCTTTGCGTCGACGTTGTAACATGTATAGATCAATAAAGGACCCCTTACGTTGAATGTCTCATACACTATTACTCAAGGATTCTAAAAGCATGCGCGAGGTTGATTTCTTGGGTTGTCGTATGCGGCCTCCTAGGTGGATACAACGGTCATCCACTGTATTCAAAAGGGGGTGCCACACCCAGTCCCGAGTCGTCTAGGAAGATCAGACAACTTGGAGTGCTCATGAGAGGATCCAGCGACACACCACCGGCCAATGGATGGCTAGGAGGCACACTCGATACGAGGATCCTAGGGAGGTGGGTACTCCAGCATCCTTTACAGGAGTAATGTTTATTCATGGCATAATTATATGAGTACCATGGCCATAAATCCATAGACCATTACCCAACTATATCTATAACTAATACTCCATCTCAAGAGCGTTATCCAGCATGCATCTCAAAGTATTAAGTAAAACAAAGTATTGCATTAAGTATGATGACATGAACTAGATTATATACTGTGTTCACCCTGCCTTCAAAGGACAACTACACAATCATATTTTTATCTCTAGCAGGAGGAACACCAATACAAGACCTTTTCCACTTTATGTCACTTTGGTAGCTTACTAGCACGGTTGAACCAAACTATCATACACACCTCCATCTATTGATCAAACCCCAAACTTGGCCAAAGAACGAGAGATTAGATTAGAACACATATATGACTAATAATATTGCAATAAAATAACAAAATAGATCTCAAGATAATTCATGAATAAATCTGATCATAAAGTGACAATTAATCATATATCCACAAACACACCGCAAGAAATTACACCTAATGGATCACAATCATATAGGGCAGATCATGTGATCTTTATATTGAGAAACAAGAGAGAGAGCCATCTAGCTATAGTTATGGACCCATAGTCCAAAGGGAACTGCTCACGAGCAATCATGATGGCTTTCAAGTTGATGGAGATGGCCAGTGTGATCATTTCCCCTTCTAATAGAGTACTGGAAAAGGCCTCCAGTGGCGGAAAAAATCCAGCAATAAATTCTTGAGGGTTTTCAAAGGTATATAAAGGCACATGGACAGATTGGTAGTGGATCGTAGGCTTATGCGGCCCACGCGGCAGGGTGATGAACCCCTATGGGGGACGTGGGGGTGGCGCATGCCCCCCCAGGTGCCCCTAGCATATGTTGGTTCCACTGATTTTTTACTTCAGTATTCCACTAATTTTTTGGACTTTTTAGTTTGAAAAAATTTATTTTTCTGCAAAGTCCAAAAAATAGAAAACATCAACTCACTGAGTTAATAGGTTAGTCCAAAAAAATAAATGTAAATAGGTTCCATAAGTATGCTAATTTAATATAATTTTGACATGGAACAAGCAAAAAATATAAACACGTTTGAGAAGTATTGTCCTCGAGTAGGTAGATGATAACAAAGTAAATTTTATTGTTAATACCACTAACATGAATTATAATCAATTTGTTGTAATTGGGTACAATCTTAAAGGATAGTGATGTGATGCAATAGTTTGTAGTTGATATAAAGCAAGTAGCATCGAAATGTCCAAGCAAAATCACTTCCACTTTTCACATATCCATCCTTTCATGTCAATTTCATCGAATGTCGAACGGTTTAGAAAGAAGGTCAGGTGTATCATGAAATCATATAACACTAGGGCGTGTTCGGAAGCTTGCTGGCTTCTGTTTAGGCCAGCTTCTTACGGGAGCCAGCCGCAGCCAGCTTCCCCGAGGAGCGAGGATCGTTCGGTCGCGCGAGGCAGCTCCACAGTTCGGTCGGCATGGGCTCCCAGCCCATGAAGGTAGATTGGACCCTTTATGGCCCACTTATGCAAGGGGGATGAGAGAGAGGATGTATCGGGGAGAGAAAGAATGGATCTAGCAAGCCGGTACGCTACTGGAAGGTCACTTGGCGGTGGCATATCGGGTAATATTATGCAACTCCATCTCCTTCGATTCTTGGGAGCAGGGTTCGAGCTGCTTCTTCCTTTTGCACTACGAGCCTATGCTTCCCCGCGAAGCCAGCTTCTGGATCTGGGGCGTTCGGGCCTGCTCCATGCACGGAGACGATGAAGCTAGAAACCAGAGACGATCCGAACGGGCTAGATCATCGGTCAAATGGATGAACGATATAATTTCATGTTTCAATAAATCAATAACTTATGCAATACTTGAGCAAGATCTTTTTGATTCATGCACTTAAATGGCTGAGAGAATAATGATGGAGGTCTATAAGAATACAAAAGTGGAAGAAAATCTCACATCGAAACGGTTGATCATTAGGTAATGGTGAGGCCTTATAATTGATGCCAACAAAATAATTATACTCACAACTCAACTGATAATAAACATAATGCAAAAACATTTATTGAATGTCTCTAGAAGTGTATAGTATATGCAATGATCTAGCATAGCAAAAACATCAAGATAATAAAGCATGCAAATATCATTCTATCTTATGATCATCCAATGGTGGTAATAAATATCTCTAATCATGTAGTGCTGCTGATGAAAGTTGTATGGCAATATATCTAGGGATGACTATGAAAATAACATGATAGATAGGTATATATGGTGCATGTTTTGGGGAGGATATGTGGTTTGAACAAGAGGAAGTTCTCCCATGGGGTTTGGATGTATCGGCGAAAGATGTGTCAAGTCTCGAGGTGAGTGTGAGCTATGTACGATACCGTAGAGGCTAGAAAATATGTATAGGTGCAAACACGGATTGTAAGCTCGCATTAGTCATAAAGAACTCAAATACTTATTATAAACATTCCATGATTTTACTTTAGGAAAATCATGTAATCAATGCAACTCCTAGGGAGGGAGTGTTTGGCGTAGGCGAAGCCCATTATACACGAATGGTTTACTTACAATGCCCTTCAACTTAGACATCAACGCCGAACCAAAGGACACACTTTTATGTAAATTAATGAAAGGAAAAGGCATCGAGTTCTATGAAATTTACAACATTTACCCATTAATTCGCTTAAGTTCTTTTACCGACACATTCCTTTATTACTCCTTATCATACCTCAAAACTATTGCAAAGAACGTAACCCTATCTTCAGTTGAACGATCTATATTAATTCATGCAATTCTAATTATACAACTAAGCATATGTATCATTTTAATCACTAATATATTAACCAATGCCAACTACCAATTACTATTCAACCCTCAAAACAAATATAAGTGAAGCTAGAGAGTTCTAACCGTTTCTAATAGAACTATCGCCATGCTCTAAAGAATATATAACTGAAGTAAAAGTGTAAATTTAATAATGCAAGGACTA
Organism: Hordeum marinum; assembly: GCA_022496015.1. Taxonomy (NCBI): domain Eukaryota; kingdom Viridiplantae; phylum Streptophyta; class Magnoliopsida; order Poales; family Poaceae; genus Hordeum; species Hordeum marinum. Next base: position 330,784,457 of record CM039674.1, read on the forward strand.
TGTGTATCTCTCTAAGCATGTATACCAAGACAACGAGATATGATGATTGATTATGATCACACATAAAAGGAAAAGAAAAGAAAATGAAAAATTAAAGACGCTCTAACTATTCACACATATCATGGGTACAACCGAGACTAACCGAATTATTGATAAAGAAAGGCAAGATGCCTACCGGGGCATCCCCAAGCTTACATGATTGAGATTTCTTAAAATATTACTTCGCGTTACCTTGGGCATTCCAAAGCTTGAGATCTTGTGTCTCCTTAATTCCTCTAGTATATAATCTCCATTGAGTCTGAAAAACTTCATCCACACAAAACCTAACAAGAACTTGTGAGACATGTTAGTATAAATAAAAAACTTAACATTCTCTACTATACAAAATCATAAAAAAATTAATTGAAAATTAATCATTTAATGTCCACACATTTCTTGGATCTCTATCCTATAATAGGAACATTAAGCAAACATAAGCAAACAATGCAACTATAACATCATTTGTCAAAATAGAGAGTCTCCAAAGGATGAATAAATTTCAATACTTATACAACTCTAAAGATTCTGAAAAATTACCAAGTAGCAACTAACTTATAAATGCTTACTGTGTAAACATTTCAATTTTCTTTCTCATCTTCTAACTATTCAAGAATATTCAGACAGTAACAGAAAAAATTGTTTCCAGCATCAACTCATAAACTTGCAAATTGAGCATGATAAAGGCTAAACTTGGCTCTTTATTGAAAGTTAAGATACAAAACATGATTACTATAGTAGAATTAACCATGTATATACACGAAAACAAAAAATATAAATGTTGGTCGCCTCCCAAGAAGTGTTTTTCTTTAATGCCTTTTAGCTAGGCATAAAGGAAGATTCATGTTTTCTCATCAATAACTTCCAAGGAATAGATAGATCTCATAATAGATTCATAAAGGTAATTTGATTTTCTTCCATAGAAATTGTTTCATACCCTTGCTCATAGGGAATAGGAATTTATTTTTTTCCTTCCTTCATGTCAATGACAACATCTATAGTTCTCTATAATAGGACTGAAGTATTGCATTCTATATCCATAATAATGAAACCTACGGGGATATAATTTATATTAGCAATTATAGGATAGTATTAATTCTCCCAAAGGTTTCATGATGGTGAAATCAACAAGATGAAATAAAGAACATTCTATCATAGGTTTCACAGGTTTTAAATCAAGCACGTCATATAAAGTTTTTGGCATGGTGGAAACACTAGCTGCTAATTCATACAAAACATTACATTCATAATTATTGATAGTGATTTTAATAGTAGGTTTTCAGCCATCTTCTAATTTTCTAGGTATAGAAACTTCTTGTTTAATTTTCTTTCCCTAGCTTTCAAAACAACTTCAACAATATGTTGGTTAAAAACTTTATTTTGTTCTTGCGCATTAGGAGAATAAAAAATGGTGTGCACGACTTTAATAACTTCAGTAAGAGAGCAATCATCATAATTAAAAGCATATCCATCAATAATAGTGGGATTAATAATACCTAAGTTTTGACCTCTCCAAACCCACTTTTATTATTACCGACACAAGATTGATCTCCAAACTTGTGGAATCTTTTCTACTTAAAGTTGACTCTCTTCCAAACTCGTTTTCTTTATTATCATAAGTAATACCTAAGAAAATCAAAGATTTCATCCACAATGGGGGTTTCAGTACAATCGTGGCGGCGGTGCCACGAGCGCGGTGGTGGAGTGCTATGAGGCATCGTGATGCTAGACTTCGATGATGCAAGCCATCCGGCGGTGCAGCGAACCGTGGTGGTGTTACGCGTGCAACGGGGCTCTGACAAGCCGGGGAACAATCGAGGCTCTCGTCAACCGACCGATGTCTAGCATCGTCCTCAAAGCAGGTCAAAACATCACATTCTTGTTACCAGTTATATGATAATATATTTTGATAGGCTGAAATATCGTCTGCAAGCTCAAGCTGCATACTTCATTGGTGTTGATTATAAAAAGCTAATCCTTAGAATTAGTGCAAATCATCCCTGAATCAATCCTTTTTCTTTCTTTTACAATGGCAGGTGTTATGTTTATTTAGCTTAATGTTGCTCTTGGTTTTACGACGGCAGAAATGTATTGGCAACAGATCCTTTTGTACTGGTGACTGTGATGTCATCCCTAAAATGCATTTGGTATGCTCTTTTGTGGCTGACCAGTTGAGTCCAGATGGGAAGATGACGAAGACATAAAGTCCTGATTTTATTTATTTTCAAGAATCACAATATACACAATGCTCATATTTGATAGGTTAATTCACAGAAACAACACCCAGGAGATACAGGTATCATGGAACTTGAAAATTCGTCACTCATGCTACATATAAATTACATGGTAAATTACTCATACAGTCATCTCAGCCCAGGTGGGAGGGAAACTGAGGTGGACAAAGTGAAATATACACATTCCTGCAGCTTGCTACTTTACTGTGATCTCTTCTCCTTTCCCCTACAAGGGGTCAGCGTGTTCGCAACCGCAAGATACACCAGGCTGGCCGGTGCAACTAGTTACTCATACTGAATAGTACGCTTATAGGGGCTGGACGCCCTTCAGCCGTTGATGTGGCTCACCATCCACGGTGGAAGCCCCGTCCGGGGTGGGGCCTGAGGCTGCACGGCCACATCCTCTGCCCTCTCAACTACCGCCACTGGGTGATTGCTGCACAACCAAAGTGAACACATGCATATTTAGTATTTTGTTACTTAAATGTGGCCAGGACAGGACTTTACATTCACACCAAAAATTGACTGCAAGGAAAACCAATTCAAAAGATGGTTCCTTGAACTCCGATATAGGAATAGACTTCTGATGTACATGTACATCATCACCTGGTATTTGCGGCAGGGGGAGCCTCCAACATCAGGAAGGAAGAGGAAGAAGAGCTGGTTTGAGGCTGAGTTTGATCTTGCTGCGCCGCCTGGGCCTTCTGCTTCTCCACAAGCTGTGGGAAGGGACAAGGATCTCTGTCAATAAAATTTGCTTTGCGAAACAATTTAGAACAGTTGGACGAGAAGGTGACGACGGGCTTACTTCCTTCTGGAGAACTTTATTCTCCTCCTGCAGTGATCTCTCCTGCAGCAAGAATGATGTAATGAGGTTTCGTGCAAGTAGACAGAGTACTTGCATACATGTTATAATGTCACAAGACTTCAAACAACCAAGCTAAGGTTTAATGACAAGTTGACCAGATCGAATACCGATTCAGGTATGCAAGGTTGACAGTTTACCTTCTTCTGAAGCTCGGAAATTGATTCGTGCATAAGTTGGTTCTGCAAGTACAAATAAGGAAAAAATTATAAAGAGCATATGACTAAAATGCATATAAATGTTGTGAATATCTCAGTCTAGAATCTGATTTCAGATATACTTTGCTGAACTTCTCTGCAAGTGTTTTTCATGTTTTGTTTCTAAAAATTGTGCTGTTGTATCAACTCATTTAAATCACTACCTTCCTGGATCTGATATGTTTCAGTGAGCTTTCCAGCTGCTGCTCCAGTTGCTGCAACTCCTTGAGATTCAAAGATTCAAGATCCTCTCCCATGAGATGCCTGCAGGTCAGCAGGTGCAGGATGTAGAAATTCAGTCCCATTTATTTTCACAGAGTATACAGCATACTTGCAATCAACCAAAATCGTTACAAATTACTTTTGACATTTCTGTATTGTCTCAACCTTCGCCTTCAGTTTCCTGTATTCGTGACACCAGTTTCCCTGCACAAGCAAATAACAACCACATTACTAACTTTGAGTCGAACAGGAAGGAACAATGACAGAAATGCTATAAATAGACTGAGTTAATTAAGAAATGAACAAAGAGACTTTAACAACATTGATCACCAGGGGGCATTAACCAGGAATAATTGTTCTGTGTCGTGAACTTGATTTTTCGTAACTTAAAGTAAATTATGTCACTGTAACAAGTGTTGCTATCATATGTAAAAATCATATTCATAATATTAAAAATGCTGCAGTGGAGATAAATATTTAAAATAAATTTGGAATATCTTTTTGGTTAGTAATTACATGTTTCAATTGTCTTTGTCATACGTACATGCTGAATCTGTTTGTCAGCAATCAGATAGAACTGGTTGGATCTCTCAGTTGGAACCACAACTTAGTTTGTACAAAAATTGGCCAAAAAATTGAAGTGCGGTCCTGGAGCTCGAGTTACAAAAATAAGAATATTGAGCCTAACAGGATATTCTAAGTCTGCTGGATCTACTTTTTATCCTAGATGATTAGCCTTAGACAAGCTGCAAGAAGAAACTGCATCAATATCACAAACAATACAGAAAAATTGGACATGAGAACTAATGTCATGGAGTGATCTTGATGGCCATTAGTAGTATAATACAATTGGAAGGTCTGGAGGTTCAACGGTTTATCTTAAGAACTTAAGATCAATGACAAACCTAGCAATAAGTCTTAATAATCTTAAGATAGTCTTTTGCCATTGCAATGAAAATATTGTGATTGTCACTGATGAACACATAGTATTTCAAACCCATCACAATATATACGCTTGTCAATTTTTGATGCTAAGCCCTTCGAAAACTAAGCCTCCTAATCCAGAATTGCTGATCTTGACATGCATTGCAGTTTACTAATAATTTAGTAACACTTAAAGTCAGCTCAGATTTTTCTAGTTATTGCAAAGGCATGTAGGAAGCAGCACGCTAATCTAGTTCAGTAGCCATGAAAGTAAATTTGTCAAGCTGTATTAGGTTACATCATTCGACCATGCCTAAGCATTCATCAAAGACAAACTGAAAATAAGTTACAAGAGAATCAAATGGACAATCAATCCATAGTTGTAAGTCAATTAACTTCATAGCTCATGGAAATAATTCAAAATATAGTGGCCTACTAATAAATTTCAGCACATCTGATCTCGGCAACAATTTACTTCATAGCTAAAGGAAGACAAACCGTTTGCTTTTCATTTTTACCTGAATTTCAGATTCACTTGAAACGAGAACCTTTTCTGCGTAAGAGTAGCGCTCATACCGTTCAAGAATTTTGTCCATACTGCATAAGAGAAACAAATATCTGGTCATTGGAAGTACATGCAAACAAGATTAACTATTTCTAGTATATGCAGTCTCAAGAATTGATATATGGTAAATTTTGATATATTGGAAGCTTTTCTGAATCCGTTGTTTCATATCGGCAGATGCAAATGAGATTCAAATCTGGTATACAGCGTCTGGTCAAATAGTTTGCAAAAAAATTCACTGTGACCATAATGCAATGATAGATAAAATACAACAAAGCTAGAAAGAGCACACGAAACTGAACTTTACATTAAGGTTCTGGTGTTGTTCAAGTTTTCTTGGGAGAATAGAGTGACCTTTTTCTTCTGTCTATAGACTTATCAAAATGTGCAACACAGAAGTTTAGGGATACGGGATTGTGCTAGGCAAGGTTAGTCTAATTCTGTTCAGATTCAAATTATGTAACTATAGCGGCAGAGCTTCAGTTTAAGAAACGTTCCTTGCTGTTGTATTTAAGTCATGCACATTTTTACCCCTCGTGTTCTTCTCCAACCATACCTTCTCCCCGTCATCCCAATGGCTTCACCCAGCCACCTAACTATTTGTGGAGGTCAACACGCTCCCTGTCACCACAGACATCGTGTCCTCAATTGTCACACAAGTACCCACGACCCACGGGAAAAATCACTGCCATAAACCAGACCAAAACAAAAGACAGGACACATCTTGGTGATAATCACCAGCTCTAGTGCACTTAAAGGCATAGTCATCGAGCCCGGAGACTGCAGTGACTGGCGGGCTTGGACCCGCTTTGAAACACAAGCCAAGAACTATGGCATATGCGAGTCAACATGTACAATAAACTAGGATCAGGAAGCTTCGATGAGGTCATGCCTATTAGGTTTCATGCACCAACCAGTAGAAATAAAGTTCAAACTGATGGGGTAAGTTGGGCAATCCCCACATACATCAACACCCCTCCTCATGCGTGACTCGGTGAGTGGACAGAAAAAAGACAAGCTATTTTTCTTTTTAACCGTGGAAGTTGTGTCTTGAACCAAAGACCACTTACTTCAGATACCATATTAATTTTCACGCAACAACTAATAGAACCAAAAGTGCGAACTCATGGAGAAGGTTGGGCAATCCACGTATACTTTAACAATACCATAGTTTGGCCACAAGTATAAACGTTAAAGCATGCAGCTTGATGAGGAAGCCACATGAAACTTTAGTGCAATCTCAAGGCGGTATAGAAATGCCAATCTTTCATCTAATTTGGGTAAAGGACACAAAACTAATCGAACCATCTAATAGCACATTATGTTGATAGTTTTCCTTAAGATGGTACATTCAATGATGAGAGATATTAGGCGCACACCACAAAATTAGTAGTTGTAAGTACTATGCTGTTGGCTTCAATTGGAAATAGGCCCGCTACCCTATAACCTATAGTAGGCTATTTTTAAGCAACATGGAATGAACCAACAATGAGTTATAGTGTTGAACTATGTGCTAACCTATAACCTGCAAATGATTACAATGGTCGTTAAAATCAGTTCAAGGTGTGCAACAACTCACTTATCCAATCAACTAGACTCACAAACCAATGGTATAGAAGTGTGTGACCAACAACAGTTATCTGGGCGAGAGCTATGCGTAGATAAGTAGGATGACACGAATATGATAACCATTTTAAAAAGTAATGTGTGGGCCCATGCAAGTTGGTGTCGATACAAATATAGGTGGTGGTAGCAAATTTTCAAATGACATCTTGAATGCCAAAGCACATAAATGCCCATGGAAAAGAAAATATGCACATAGTAAGGTGATTCCAAGGGATTCGAAGGGTGATGTAACCCTAGAAAATAACACAATAAAGTGCATCTCAGAAACTAGATAAAGACTTGTGTGTTAGTGGTTTGGCATGGATTCTGCTTCTACCAACACCTATTGATCAATCATTGGATGGCTAAACGTCTATCAAGCATTGTGGGCTATGTTGCATATTGAGGTGTGCAAGAGCAACTTTAACAAAGTCGCCACATTGACAACCTCCATATCCATATGGAGCGCACTCCATATGGATATGGAGGATGCCAAGCCAAAGCACAAACAAAGACTCGTCATATATTTGCCCTGCAAGTAGGACCCACCTGTCATGGGGCCATATGTTCTTCCCCATAAATTTCCAACACACATTGAACTCATAGGATTGGTTCAGAGGCATCAATTTCATTCCTAAACAAAGCCGGAAAATTAAACACACTAAAACTTACATTCATAAAACACCTAATAATTAGTTAAACTAGTTGCCACATGGTCATGGCCACCGCCTAGTTGCAGCCACGGCCACGACCACCGCCACCTCGTGCATATAATGCAGCATTGTAGCATGGTTGTCTTGGAAATGCGCCTCGACGACATCATCCCAGGCCAACGACGGGAGTGTGCGTGGGCGCCCAAATCTGCTGCTCCATTTGCATGTCCATCTGCACAACCTCCTCATCCCCAAAACTGAAGACCAGAGGAGCTCCTTTGGATGCACCATGAACGAAGAACAAGGTGGTGGATTGAAACCGATCGAGATTGAAATAACAGGCATCAAAGATAGGATTGAAGTGAGAGAGCAGAAGGCGCCAGCCTTTTATAGGCCACCACAGGTGCCATTAAGAAGGCACTTATTAATGAATAGGTTGGGGAGGTGGGAGGCGGCTGATGGCGGGCAGTCAAAGGGCACGTCTCCCTGTGAGAAACACTACGGCAACCTAGACGCACACCTCCAACCTGCTCACACGCAAGCAAGGAGATGATGTAGCATGGGGGTCACCGACAAACCGCCACATGAATCCAAGGACGCGGGCATGGCATTAATGACCGAGTGCCCTTCGCTTGTGGTGCGTGCGAGGCTAAGCTGCTTCAAATCTAACGGGCAGCGTGAGGAGGAAGCTAAAAATTCCCTCCCATGTTGGTAGTTAGTTTCAAGGCGAGCTCCATACAAGACCTCCCCAACCTCCAAATATGGAGGCCACAAAATCTTTTATGAAGCGAACTAAAAAATTGGCTACGGGAGCCACATGACGACTCTGCTAGAGTTGCTCTAAGACCTAATCGTTGCATCATCATGAGATGGGAAATCTGATATACCAAAGAGTAACCTATTGATGGCTCATATGTTCATCGCTATCACCATCTTTCTGCAACATTGACCCTAAACATCGAAAGGTGCCCTTCTTGTTGACATGTATATGTGGATTGTCTAGACCTTTCCATCAGTTCGGACTTTTGGTTGCGTTGGCTAGTGCATGAAGCTTAACATGGCATCAGAGCCTAAGATCTTGAGTTCAAGTCCTAGCTTTCATAATTCATCTAAAAATAGTTTGTCCTCCCTTTTTGTCCACGTATAGGCCTCTTGAGCCATAACTCTGAGTCTATTCACATGTTGACTTTCCGCGTCACACGTGAGAAGGGGGGGATGTTGAAGTGTATATTTGGATTGTCTAGCCCTTTCCATCAGTTCGGACTTTTTGATGCATTGGCTAGTGCATGAAGCTTAACACTTCTGAGGTGCCACCTATCCATCAAGGCTAACCTCCTCCTCGTGCCTAGTAGTACTAAAACCACACCTCATCTACTCAATTTTGGTTCGAATAAGCCTAAAAAATTTTCTTCCAAAGTTTGTCTCCATAGCACTAACTTTCCATCAACCTCCGTCCGACTATCATTCACTAGCACCACATCATCCACAAAGAGCATACACCTGGGATAATCTCCTTGTATATCCCTTGTGACCTCATCCACCATCAAGGCAAAAAGATAAGGGCTCGAAGCTGACCCTATTTTAATCAGAAAGTTATCAAAGTCACCATCACTTATTTGAACATTTATCACAACATTATCATATGTCCTTGACGAGGATAATGTACTTTGTTGTGACTTTGTGTTTCTCCGAGGCCCATCACATGACATTCTACGGTATCTTATCACATGTCTTCTCCAAGTCAATGAACATCATATGCAGGTCCTTTTACTCCATGTATCTCTGCACAAGTTGTTAACGACAACAACAAAGCCTTTGGTGATACTCCAATCCTTCAAGTCCTTTGGGGTAGGCTAGAGATGAAACCCATAAGATCTTGTGACCAGCTCAAGGTTCTGTCACATGGATAGCAAGCTTCGATGCATCCCCTGTCCATAGCTAGTTCTTTGGTGATACTACAATCCTTCAAATCTCACTTAACGGACTCCTTCCATGTTAAGTTTGGTCTACCCCAGCCTCTTTTGACATTATCAACACGCTTTAGCCGTCCACTATGCATTGGGGCTTTCGGAGGCCCGCAGCAAAAATGTAACAATATGTGAAGTTAATAGATATGAAACTTATTAAGTCATCTCACACGGTTAAAAGCATCTGCTGAGCTTCAACTATATTGTATGCCTATTCAATTTCCTCTATTTCATGGAATTAATACATGTAATGAGCAGATAAAGTCTAAATAACGGTTCTGGCTGATCGTCTATACGTCGTTTGTGGAGTGAGTAAAGCTGTGGCAGGAGAAAAAAAGGAAGTTGACTATCCCATAGCTTAGCCGGATATTCCTAGACATGACTTCTGTTTTAGTCTTAAGTATATAGGTTTAGGGACACCAAAAGTGTAGAGGATAACTGGTTCCCAGACCTAGATATGTACTAGACCGACAACACATGCATGTAACATTGACCCATCGCACAGTCCCTAACAGCTTACTTCGTGTTTACTAGTCTAAAGATGAGTAAAGTTGGTTGCAATGTCAGCTTTGGACCATTGTTAAGTGTGGTAAATTAACCGAGCGATAAACAGATCAAGGATATAGAGTAAAAAACAATTGGGTACATTAACCATTATGATATCCAAACCAGGTCTAGAAAATCAGCAGGCTACATCATTACCTGCATTTTAATGTATGCATATAATGCCTGCTCGATCAATGCTGGTTTTGTGCCTGAGTCGGTTATATGCAGGCTATAGATGCGTTTTTAGAATATTCTAAGATCTCAAGGTTCAGTCAGTATTCAGAGCTACCTGAGTTATAGTTCCGACAAACTAAACCATGAAATACCATCGTGGTGCATCAGCCTGCGGTCTCATAGGTTCTAGACAAAGAATAACATTTACTTGTCCCCGTGAGTTACTTACACGTGCCTATCATGCAGAGGTAAAAAGACAAGGAACGACATAGAAGAAAATAAAGCCGGGAAGCTGCTAATGCATGGGTACAAATTCGGATGTCATGGCAGACATTTCCAAATGAACAGCACAAAAACAGGGGGGCAGTTTTTCCAATACTTTGATCTGAGATACTGAAGTTCACGGTGCAGCACTAACTTAAAATATGACTGCATCTATTTATATCTTAATTTAACTGACTTTGATTCTTACGCGTTTTCATGACGTGACCAGCTTGATGCATGCATGCAAGCACCTATGCGTCAAACAACCAAGGAGGCTGAGGGTAAGCCAATCAAACTTTGCTTACCCTTTTCCGTTACCCTCGGTGGTACAAAACTAGAAGAGATTTAGCACCTCAACATGCACGTCCTTGCCATTAAGCAAATGGCCATGTTGCTTTCTCAGAGAGATTACAAACAACAATGGATATTTACTAAGCAGTAGCGATCCTTCCCATGTTATGATATTTCTTACTTTGAAACCGTGGAGGTTGATCTAGTACTTCGCTGGACGAGGATTATGGAAACTGATAGAAACCGGAAACTAACATGGACTAATGTCAGCAGGTGGGGGAAATAATGGATCATACTCCGTGATTTTATTGACTCCTTTACTTTGTCAAGAACCATCGCCAGCACCAACAAATATCACGGGCAGACTAAGATGGTTCAAAGGGAAAAAGGTCTGCAGAAACTCTCATTTTTTATTTGGAAGGAACTCTCTACTTTTTGGTTTGACTTTTCATTCCGGAGTTTCATCAGCTGCAGACAATTATTCTATACATGAGCTAGTCAAGTATCATAGGCTCAATATCTCCAAGCAAAGAACAAAATGGCCGCATGGCCTGAGCACAAAATGGCCGCATCAGCTGCAGACAATTATTCTATGCAATACGAATGATAGAAAACGCTGTAGCACAAAATTCTGTAAAGGGCCGTGATGATGATGTTTATTTGTTCAAGCAGCAAGCACAGTTTTGATCAGGCAGGCAACAAGGTATTGTAGCGTCTAGTAAGATTCGAAATGAGAAGATGAGGTAGTATGCTAAATTGCGCACGCAAATGTCACTTTAAACCCAAATAAATTTTTTACGTAAATATCCCGGTCCGTAAAAAATATAAGAGATTACCGTCCTAACCCTTCCACTTGGGGTGCCACCTGGCGCATCCGGGACCAAAATTTCCCCAAAATACGCCAGATGAACAACCTTCCCGGCGCTGGCGGAGCATGAAATAGCGCGGCGACCATTGCACGCCCTACCCCCGTAGCAAGAAATCGCGGCCACGGCGAACGGCAACTCCCCCATCGATTCTAAGAAAAACGAGCAAACAACCACGGCAGAATCGGATGGAAACAGAGCGCGAGCAAACCGAATCAAACGAACAGCCGCGCGGAAATGGAGAAGGCCCTGGCGTCGTCCGGGCCAGAAAGGCGGGCAGGAGATCGAAATCGAGGGCGGATTGGGGGAGAAATTTAAGACAGCGCTTTCATAATTACCATGACTCCGTGGAGAACTCGTAGAGCTTTCCCTTGGTGGAGAAGATGATGAGGCCGACCTCGGCGTCGCAGAGCACGGAGATCTCGTGCGCCTTCTTGAGCAGCCCCGAGCGGCGCTTGGAGAAGGTCACCTGCCGGTTGATCTTGTTCTCGATCCGCTTCAACTGCACCTTCCCACGCCCCATCTCCGCTGCAGAGCAGGGCCCAAGCCCTGCCAGACAACACCGGCAGCAGCGAGCGAGCGACCGCGACGACTACTCCGACAGGCGCGGGCGGAGGCGCGGGGGCGGAGCCATGGCTGTCAGGTGGTCGGTTGTGTTGGAAGAGAGGGGAGGAGAGGGGAGGATGGCCAGGCCAAAACGAGGGTTCGGCAAGGGGGGAGGGGTTTTTAAAGGGATCTGGCCCCGAGCGCGGTATGCAATACCGGGCTGGTCTGGAGCATATCCGCTGTCGAGCACCCATTGGCCCGGCCCGCCCCGCGGGGCCCCGCGGTCCTGCAGCCACACGATGCCCCACCGCGGGCCCATCCCGTGTCGACGTGTCGGACGATCGTACGCGCGAATCTCCACGATATTGCTTCCCCCAAATCATTTTCTCTCGCCACAAACGCACACCACAGAGCAGAATTTTTTTTCTTTTCTAGATAGCCACTGTGCTGTGTACCCTCGGCTGGAAGAAGAAAAAAAGGAAAGAGCAGAGTTTTTTCCTTTAGCATTTTCCCTTTTTGCTTTTTTGCTTTTTTTCGGTCATGTCACAGCGGCCGACGGCGGACACGGGGCGAAGCAAGAAATGCTGGCTGGCTAGGTCAGGGCAGCTCGGGACGGGTCTGGTCTGGTCTGGTCCGTCCAGGGAAATGGAAGGCGAGATGATGGTCGTGGGGGCGGGCTGCCACAGTAGGAGGCTGCTTTCCTTGCTCGTTTTGGGCCGTCTAGTTTGTCCCGTTTGGGAGGGCGGCTGCGGGGCGGGCGGGCGGTCGTTCGTTCGTTCGCAGCGCGTCTACCGTCTGCGTGCATGATTGAGCTGGACTTTTGACACGAAGCGTTGCTGTACAGTGCAGTGCGCTGCGTGGGTTGGGTGGGCGCAGTGTATTTTTCTACTTTTGGCCGACCCGCGTATTTCTGGAATGAATGAACATACTCGCCAGAGTAGGGGTACTGTGCGCGCGTGTGTGCCGACCAGCCCTCCATCGATACAGTGTTGCCAAGCGTATCATCATGTGACGTTGAAACGGTGCGTGTGTTATCCTTCAGACAAAAAAAAAAATAAACGCTCTGTATTTATCTGGAGACTGTGCATGTGGTATATCTTTTTTTTTGTGTGTGTGTGTGTAGAAAGTGCATGTGATACATCTGCAGTGACCAGCTTCTCGGTATAAAGGATCGTGCTGAAACCATTGCAGCGCTAAAATGGTTTGGCACTAAAATCTGCTATTGGGCCCAATAGGCCACACTGTTAAGTGTTCAAGCCTTTGACGATCTGTGAATCTTGTTCCATTTATCGTTTATGCGGACAAACAAAAAAGCCCATGTGCATGCTTGTCAAATGACCACTTTGTGACCATTTGATGTAACCATTAACCGCCAATAGCGCTTTTTATGACCGATGAGGACAGGTTTCGCAATCGTGCCATCTCTTTTCTTTTCTTATTTCTTTTTTGCGAATATGCGAGAACATCTTTTTTTTTTGCGAATATGTCGTGTACATCTCTGTGATTGAAAAGATACAAACATGAGCATCCCTAATCTTTGCAGTGTGTTTCCAAGAATGCAAAACCGGTATTTAGATCAGATGTACTCCGTAATCGATACTTCTTCAAATGTTTGTTAAAAAATAAATATAGCAGTATAATAATTTCAAGCTTGTATTTACGGTAACTTAAAATACTGTTTGGGCAAGCTAGTGGCCGGGTGTACCTATCATCTAAATAGCTAACTTCTCACCGGTGTTTGGAAATGACAACTGTATATTTTTTGGTGAATTTTCAATAGGATAAATATGATCCCGTGATTAAATAATTCACTCTTAAATCAGGAATCAGTAGAGCGGTGTGCGATAGGGGGTGCATCGCACACGAACAGGCTCGTGTCAAACAACTCTATTAGGTGCAATTCCTTTTCTGCCAATTCGAGTGCCGAGTAGAGCAATCCGAGCAAAACCGACACACATTTCTTCAACCACCTCGCCTCCTGCCAAGGCCCCAACATGTTGAACATGTCAAATGCATCTATGAATGGATCATTTGTCGGTTCCCTACAGTCGGCATACAATTAACAAGGACATGCTGATAACAAAATTGTGACTCATAAGGTTCATAAAATAATAAGAATTCGAGCAAGGGACCTGTGTCCTGTTGGAACCTCAAAGTAAGGGAAGATCAGACTGGGAAATACCTACACCCAGGAATCAACATTCAGCAGCCTAAAGGGTTCGACGGTGCTATGGGACAACGTCGAAATCCCAACGGTGATTGGATCTACTCCGATCTGATGATCTGGCGTACCTGCTTTGGTGCCTAAGCGACTGATCCCATTGGATCCTGCGAACCAGAGGTCGCGCCTTCGCGACTCCATTTTAAATAGAGATTCACCCCTGCCTGAGTGACGAGCCACAACTATAGGGGATCACGACAGTCTTCGAGGGAAGTACTTCAACCCAAAATTATTGATTCGATACCATGGGAGTCAAAGAATACTTTTAAGCCATAGCAGTTGAGTTGTCAATTTAACCACACTTGGAGAGATAATTTGCTTGAGATAATTTATTAGTAGCACGGTAATATGATGGTAGTAGTGGTAAAGTAGCAGTAGAACAATAATAATAGTAAAATCATAGGCATGTAGTAAGCGACTGGGTTGTTCAGATGATATTCAATATGCAACGGTCATAACCTACAATGATAGCAAACTAGTTCCAATTAATTAATAATAAATAGGCATGCATTCCGTAATTAATCTTACGTGCTTGCGATAAGAACTTGCATAACATTTTTGTCCTACTCTATTGCGGCAGCGGGGTCCTAATGAAAATTAAGGGTAATTAAGGCGCTCCTTTTAATAGAGAGCCGAAACAAAGTAATAACATACAATGAATACATGTAATCCTTGAGTTAAAGTCATTCCCATCCATATCCCAATTGTCCTCACTTTGGGGTCTAGCGTTCGAAACGATAACATGTGCATACAACTAGCAGGTAAGATAAGAACACACGTATATTCATGAAAACATAAAGAGTTCAGATATGAAATCATGGAACTCAGGCCCCTGTTGAGGGAGTCCTGGACCAGGGGTCCCAGGAGAGCTGGTCTAGTCCATGGGTCGTGCTGGAGGCCCATCCCGGAGGAAGAACTTCGGAGGCCCTACGATGCAGTGTGAGCATATCGGGTTCTACCAAAGACCTGGCGTGCACTCCAGGAAGAGGATGATTCGTTCGGCATGTATTCCGTAGATGGTAACTGACATTTATGTAACGCTAGATACCCTCGATGCCTATATAAATTGTAGGGTTTAGCTCGTAGAGGATACCCATACACAACATCATCGCCCCTACGGTTTAGACCACAAAGATACGATCTTGAGGTAGATCAACTTTGTAATCGTTACACCAGCAATATAAAACGAGTAGGACATATGGTTTTACCTACATCGAGAGGGCCCGAACCTGGTTAAAAGCCTCGTGTTCCTTGTCTCCTGTTACCATCGATCCGATCTCACAACTCAGGGGGCCCTACCCAAGGTTTGCTAGTTTTGACACCGACATTGGTGTTTTCATTGAGAGCTTGTTTGATCATCAAGATTGACGGCTCCGTAGTTCCATAGCAACATCGGCTGCGGGGACATCTTCGTCCCCGGACACCTCTTCGATTTCGGCATTGTGGTGCTGCACATCGATCCCACCGGCCATCTAGGCCACATCAAGACCTTTGCTCTGAACCAGGTCATCATGTTCGGAATTTGGAGTACGCGCTGATGCCAAAGGCGATCTGGTTCTGTCGGAAAAGGTCCCAACTCAATCTGAAGATCCTTCAAGCGTGAACACTCCAGATCAGGTTCTTGATCTGATCTTCGGATCCGATCCCCCGACGGAGCTGACCCTGGATATGGATCTGGGAGTGGCCACGTCTGACCTAACTCATGCTACCTTGGGTGATAGCCCAAAGCCGAATTCTTCTTTGGATCTAACGACAGTCCCAGAGGAAGCCGCGTCGGTCCTCGAACTGGAGCCAGTTTAGAGGGGCCCAGAAAATGGACCTTCTAGAGGCGGTCCAAGCAACCCCTTTCACATCAGCCTGACTTATCGTCGGGACCTTGATGTAGAGGAGCTCTAGCAAATAAATGAGGTGTTGGATCAGATCCAGAACCTAGCGATCTCATCTATAGTTTACGAGCAGATCGGATGTAAAGCTGATATTCAAGAAACTTTCATCCACCCACCACCCACTTAGTCACCATGGTCGAATATTTGATCGATGCACTGGACTACAGATCTAATGAAACCATTGACATGGATGATGACCATGGTAATTCTGGATCAAACTCACCCTCGACCATTCCCCAAACTGGAAAGTGGACCGCACATCAACTTATGGCGTTCACTTGGTAGATACCCCTAAGGAAGATGCTGGGAGAAACCTAAGGGGAGTTCCAAGTGTCACTGCCCCAAGAGAAGACTAAGGCGTAACGGCGGAAACACAAATGAAGCTACCCCCACGAGCAACACGGCTAGCCCCATCGCGTGCGAGAACAGACAGGCCGAGCCCGCACAACAAAATGGTCCTGAGTACACCTACCGAAGAGGATCCCGGAGAGGATAAAAGCTACAGAAGTGGGATGGACAAGGAGTACTACGTGCTGGAATCTGAGGACGGTTTGACCCTCGGACCCTATGACTTTGAGGTGCCAGAGAGCCTATCCGCACAGATAGACTTTCAAGCCGGCTAGCCGCAACCACGCGGAACATGAAGAGAAAACAACAGGAGATGTATTGTCACGAGGCCAAGCTCAATGAGAAGTGGGAGCAAGTACTAAAGGCCGAAGTGGACATCAAAGAACGGTGTACGACAGCTAAGTCATTCCCAAGACGACACATGTTGCCCGAATTCGAAGACAAGGTGGACGTCTATCCTTTCGCTTACGACCTCAAGGATCAAGCTGACCGTCCCCCTAGAGGACGAGATCAGTCAACAAGGGTATACAAAGAACCCCTGACGAAGTCCCTCCCTCATGGCAAGAGCACGATCGACTATCCCAAGCCATACGACCTGCGCACTAAAAATACACAGGGAGAAATCACCTTCCTGATCCATCTATGGAGTGCGGGACCATGTGCCTGCTGGCTTAGAAGGATACAATGCCTGGATAGATAGGCAAAGTCGAGCTCGGGAACTGAGAAGAGAGTGGGCAATCGCCAACACCCATCAGGACATGTTTCGATATCGAGCTCCTATATACCTGATACGTCTCCAAAGTATCTATAATTTTTGATTGTTCCGTGTTGTTATATTATCATTCTTGTATGCTTTACAATCATTTTATAGCAACTTTATATCATTTTTGGGGACTAACCTATTGACATAGTGCCCGGTGCCAATTGTTGTTTTTTGCTTGTTTTTTTACTTCGCAGAATATCAATACCAAACGGAGTACAATTGCCACAAAAAAATTTGGAGAATTTTTTTGGACCAGAAGACAACTTGGGAGCCAAGAAAGCACCTGAAAGGAGGCCCGTTGGGCCCACAAGACACCAGGCCATGCAAGAGGCCCCAAGCGCACCCTGGTGGGTTTGGGCCCACGAGACTCACTTCCACCACTTCTTAGCTCTATAGATCCTCAGAAATTCCAGAAACCCTAGGGGAGTCGACAAAACACAATTGCAGCCACCGCAAGTTCTAGAACCACGAGATCCAATCTAACACCATCATAGAGGGGTTCATCATCCTCATGGGTGCCTCTCCGATGATGCATGAGTAGTCCACCATAGACCTACGGGTCCATAGGCAGTAGCTAGATGGCTTTCTCTCTCTCTCTCTTGATTCTCAATACAATGGTCTCTTGGAGATCTATTTGATGTAATGACTTTTTGTGGTGTGTTTGTTGGGATCCGATGAAGTTTGAGTTCATGATCAGTCTCTATCCATGAATATTATTTGATTCTTCTTTTATCTCTTATATGCATGATTATTTATAGCCTCATATTTCTTCTTTGAATCTTTGGTTTAGTTAGGCCAACTAGATTGATTTTTCTTGCCATGGGAAGAGGTGCTTTGTGATGGGTTCGATCTTGTTGTGTCCTCTCCTAGTGAAAGAAGGGGCAGCGAGGCACACATGTATCATTGCTATTAAGGATAACAAGATGGGGTCTATTCCTACATGAATATATCTTGTCTACATCATGTCATCGTTCTTATTACATTACTCTGTTTCTCCATGAACTTAATACACTAGATGCATGTTGGGTAGCAGTCGATGTGTGGAGTAATAGTAGTAGATGCAGAATCGTTTCGGTCTACTAATCTTGGACGTGATGCCTATATAATGATCATTTCCTTGGATATTGTCATGATTATTTGATCTTCTATCAATTGCCCAACAGTAATTTGTTTACCCATAGTGTGCTATTTGTTGGAGAACGTTGCATGGGAAACAAAAAATTTCCTACGCACACGCAAGATCTATCTATGGTGATGAGCATCTACGAGAGGGAGAGTGGATCTACATACCCTTGTAGATCGCTAAGCGGAAGCATTAAGAAACGCGGTTGATGTAGTCGAACGTCTTCGTGATCCAAATCGTCGAGCATCCCGCGATCCCATCATGATCCATCTCGCGATCTTGATCACGATCCGTCCCGCGATCCCACCACGATCCGTCTCGCAATCTTGATCACGGTCCTTCCGATCTAGCGCCGAATAGATGGCACCTCCACATTCAACACACGTACGGCTTGATGACGCCTTCACCTCCTCGATCCAGCGAGCGATGGTGAAGTAGTAGATGAGTTCCGGTAGCACGACGACGTGGTGACAGTGTTGGTGAAGAACAATCTCCGCAGGGATTCGCCAAGCACTACGAAAACTATAACGGAGGATAACTAGAGGGACGGGTTGCTGGCACACGGCTTAGGGTTTCTTTATGTGTTCCAAGTGCTAGCCCCGCCCCTTTATTTATATGCTGAGCCCTGGGGTCGAAACTTGGAGAAAAATCCTCCTCAAGGTCGGTTTGCCCGCAAGGCAAGAGTCCTCCTCGGAGTCTAGGACCAGACGCCAAGGTCCTCGGCGTCTGGCCCCTGGCCTTCACAAAACACCTTTTGCACCTTCCTAAAGCCTCATGGGCTTTACCCCTTGGCCCAAATAAAGTGTTTTTGTACCCTGAACATTTCGAGAAACATCCGAAACAATTCCGGTGAATTTCAGAACTCTTCGAAAGACAAAACACTACTATCCCATATATCAATCTTTACCTCCGGACTATTCCGGAGCTCCTTGTCATTTCCGGGATCACATCCGGGACTCCAAACAACTTTCGGTCACCAACATAATAACTCAACTATACTTATATCATTACCAAACGTTAAGTGTGTAGACCCTGTGGGTTCAAGAACTATGCAGACATGACCGAAACACCTCTACGGTCAATAACCAATAGCGGGACCTGGATGTCCATATTGCTTCATATTCTACAAAGATCTTTATCCGTTGAACCTCTATGTCAAGGATTCAGTTATTCCCGTATGTTGTTCCCTTTGTTCTTCGGTATGTTACTTGCCCGAGATTCGATCTTCGGTATCTCTATAACTAGTTCAATCTCGTTACCGGCAAGTCTCTTTACTCGTTCCGTAATACAAGATCATGTGGCTAACACATTAGTCACTTTGCTTGCAAGGCTTGTTGTGATGTTGTATTACCGAGTGGGCCCTGAGGTACCTCTCCATCACACGGAGTAACAAATCCAAGTCTTGATCCATGTCAACCCAACAAACACCCTCGGAGATACCTGGAGAGCACCTTTATAGTCACCCAGTTACGTTGCGACATTTGATACACACAAGGTACTCCTCCGGTGTTAGTGAGTTGCATGATCTCATGGTCATAGGAACGGATACTTGACATGCAGAAAAACTGTAGCAATAAACTGACACGATCATATGCTACGTTTACAGTTTGGGTCTTGTCCATCACATCATTTTCCTAATGATGTGATCCCATTATCAAATGACATCTCATGTCCACGACTAGGAAACCTTAACCATCTTTTATCAACGAGCTAGTCTATTAGAGGCATACTAGGGACATGGTGTTGTCTATGTATCCACACATGTATCTGAGTTTCCGATCAATACAATTCTAGCATTGATAATAAACGATTATCATGAACAAGGAAATATGATAATAACTAATTTATTATTGCCTCTAGGGCATATTTCCAACAGTCTCCTACTTGCACTAGAGTCAATAATCTAGTTCACAACACCATGTGATTCAAATGGTTATGAATCAAACACCCAATGAGTTCTGAGGCTCGATCATGCTTTGCATGTGAGAGAGGTCTTTTAGTCAACGGGTCTGCGATATTCAGATTCGTGTGTACTTTGCAAATCTCTATGTCATACTATAAATACTGCTACCACACTACACGTGGAACTATTCCAAATGGCTGCTTCACTATATGTATTCGGATTGCTATTAAGAGTCATCCGGATTGGTGTTAAATCTTGCATCGACGTAACTCTTTACGACGAACTCTTTATCACCTCCATAATCGAGAAACATCTTCTTAGTCCTCTAGTTATTAAGGATAATTTTGACCACTGTCCAGTGATCCACTTCTGGATCACTTTTGTACCCCTTGACAGACTCATGGCAAGGCACACACAGGTGTGGTACACAACGTGGCATACTATGTAGAGCCTATGGATAAAGCATAGGGGACAACCTTCATCCTTTCTCTTTCTTCTGTCGTGGTAGAGCTTTGAGTCTTACTCAACTCCACACCTTACAAACCAAACAAGAACTCCTTCTTTGACTGATCCATTTTGAACTCTTTCAAAATCTTGTCTAGGTATGTACTCATTGAAGGTCTCATCAAGCATCTTGATATATCTCTATAGATCTTGATGCCCAATAATTAGGTAGCTTCATCCAGGTCTTCCTTTGAAAAAACTTTTTCAAACAACCATTTATGCTTTCCAGAAATTCTACATCATTTTCGATAAATAATATGTGAACCACATATATTTATTAGAAATTCTATAGTGCTCCCACTCACTTTATTGTAAATACAAGTTTCTCATAAACTTCGTATAGACTCAAACACTTTGATCACCTCATCAAAGCGTATATTCCAACTCCGAGATGCTCGCTCCAGCCCATAGAAGGATCACTGGAGCTTGCACACCTTTTAGCATCCTTAGGACTGACAAAACCTTCTGCTTGTATCTCATACAACCTTTCCTCAAGGAAGGAAGCGATCTTTTTGGCATCCATCTGCCAGATTTCATAATTGAAAAACACAGCAATTGCTAACATAATTTCAACAGACTTTAGCATCGCTATGAGTTAGAAAGTCTCATCACAGTCAACTCCTTGAACTTGTCGGAAACTTCTTTGCGACAAGTCGAGCTTTATGAATGGTGACATTTACCATCAGTGTCTGTCTTCATCTTGAAGGTCCATTTGTACTCAACAACCTGCTGTTCAACGAGCAAGTCTACCCAAGTCTATACTTGGTTTTCATACATGGATCCTTTCTCGGATTTCGTGGCCTCTAACCATTTGTCGGAATCCAGGCCCATCATCGCTTCCCATAGTTTGTAGGTTCATCGTTGTCCAACAACATGACCTTTAAGACAGGGTTTCCGTACCACTCAGGAGTAGTATGCGTCCTTGTCGACCTACGAGGTTCGATAGTAACTTGATCCGAAGCTTCATGATCATCATCATTAACTTCCTCTTCAACTGACGTAGGCTCCACAACATTATCTTTCTGCGCCGCACTACTCTCTGGTTGAAACAAAGGTTCAACAACCTCATCAAGTTTTATCTTCCTCCCACTCAATTCTTTCGAGAGAAACTCTTTCTCGAGAAAGGACCCGTTTTCAGCAACAAACACTTTGCACTCGGATCTAAGATAGAAGGTATACCCAACTGTTCTTGGGGTATTCCATGAAGATGCACTTTTCCGCTTTGGGTTCGAGCTTATCAGACATAAGTGTCGCATTCCCAAACTCTGGGAAATGACAACTTAGGTTTCTACCAAACCATATGGTGTCATCTCAACGGATTTAGATGGTGCCCTATTTAAAGTGAATGTAGTTGTCTCTAATGCATAACCCCAAATCGATAGTGGCAAAATGATAAGAGACATCATAGTTCGCACCATATCCAATAGAGCACGACTACGACGTTCGGACATACCATAACACTACGGTGTTCCAGGTGGCGTGAGTTGTGAAACAACATTCATATTGTCTAAAGTTGTATGCCAAAATCGTAACTCATATATTCACCTCCACGATCATATCGTAGACATTTTTATCTTCTTGTCACGATGATCTTAAACTTCACTCTGAATTTGTTTGAACTTTTCAAACGTTTCAGACTTGTGTTTCATTAAGTAAATATACTCATATATACTCAAATCATCAGTGAAGGCAAGAAAATAACGATATCCACCGCACGCTACAACACTCATTGGACCATATACATCAACATGTATCATTTCCAATAAGTCACTTGCCCATTCCATCAAGCCAGAAATGGGGTTTTAGTCATCTTGCCCAAGAGGCATGGTCCGCATGTCTCAACCGATTCAAAATCGAATGAGTCCAAAGATCCATTAGTATGGAGTTTCTTCACACGCTTTACACCAATATGACATTTAGCGGCAATGCCACAAGTATGTGGTATTATCATTATTAACTTTGTATCCTTTCGCATCTATGTTATGAACATGTGTATTACTATGATCAAAATTTAACAAACCATTCTCATTGGGTACATGACCATTGAAGGTATTATTCATGTAAACAGAATAACCATTATTCTCTAACTTAAATGAATAACCGTATTAATAAACATGATATAATCATGTTCATGCTTAACACAAACACCAAATAACATTTATTTAGGTTCGTCACTAATCATGAAGGTAGAGAGAGCATGCGATGTTGATCACATCAACCTTGGAGACATTTCAAACACACATCGTCACCTCACCCGTAACTAGTCTCCATTTATTTTGTAGCTTTTATTTCGAGTTACTAACATTTTAGCAACTGAACCGGTATCCAATACCCAGGTGCTAGTAGGAGTACTAGCAAGGTACACGTCAATAACACGTATATCAAATATACTTCTGTCGACGTTGCCAGCCTTCTTATCTACCAAGTATCTAGGGTTGTTCCGCTTGAGAGACCGCTCTCCTCATAATAGGAGCACTTAGTCTTGAGTTTGGGTTCAACCTTGGGTTGCTTCACTGGAGCAGCAACTGTCTTTCCATCCATGAAGTTTCCCTCCTTGCCCTTACCCTTCTCGAAACTAGTGGTTTTACTAACCATCAGCACTTGATGCTCCTTCTTCATTTCTACCTTCGCGGTGTCAAACATCGCGAACAGCTCAAGGATAATTATTTCCATCCCTGGCATTTTATAGTTCGTCACGAAGCTCTAGTAGCTTAGTGACAGTGACTTGGAAAACTATATCAATCACTTTCTTATATGGAAGATCAACTCCCACTCGATTCAAGCGATTGTAGTACCCAGACAATCCGAGCACATGCTCAATGATTGAGCTATTCTCCTTCATCTTGCAGGCAAAGAATCTTGTTGGAGATCTCATATCTCATAACACGGGCACGCGCCTGAGATCCCAATTTCAGCTCTTAGAACATCTCATATGTTCCATGACATTCAAAACATTTTGGAGCCTCAATTCTAAGCCGTAATGCATGACACACTGAACTATCAAGTAGTCATCAGAACGTGCCTGTCATATGTTCACAACATCTACAAACGATGCTAGAGGGGGTGGCGCACCGAGCGGTGCATTAAGGACATAAGCCTTCTGTGCAGCAATGAGGACAATCCTCAAATCACGTACCAAGTCCGCAGTATTGCTACCATCATCTTTGAACTCTATTTCTCTAGGAACATATAATAATTCAAGGGAGCTACACACGTGAGCTACAACATAATTTGCAAAGACACTACTGACGATGTTCATGATAATGAGTTCAATTAATCATATTACTTAAGAACTCCCACTCAAATTGACATCCCTCCGGTCATTCGGGTGATACATGATCCAAATTCACCAACTCAAGTCCGATCATCACGTGAGTTGAGGTGGTTTCAATGGTGAACATCGTCATGTTGATCATATCTGCTATATGAGTCATGTTCGACCTTTCGGTCTCTTGTGTTCTGAGGCCATGTCTATACATGCTAGGCTCGTCAAGTTTAACCCGAGTGTTCCGCATATGCAACACTGGCTTGCACCCGTTGTATGTGAACATAGAGTCTATCACACCCGATCATCACATGGTGTCTCGACGCGACGAACTTTCGCAACGGTGCACACTCGGGGAGAACACAATTTATCCTGAAATTTAAGTGAGGGATCACCTTATAATGCTACCTTCGTCCTAAGCAAAATAAGGTGCATAAAAGGATTAACATCACATGCAAATCATAAGTGACATGATATGGCCATGAACTTGTGCTTTTGATCTCCATCTTGAAAGCACCAGCATGATCTCCATCTTCACCATCATGACACTATGATCTCCATCATCTTGATCTCCATCAACGTGTCGCCATCAGGGTTGTCACACCCACCATGCTTGTACTACTATTGCTACCGCTTAGCGATAAAGTAAAGCATTAAATAGCACTTAATGAGTGGCACACAGGTCATACAATAATTAAAGACAACCCTATGGCTCCTGCCGGTTGCCATACTCATCGACATTCAAGTCATGATATTCTATACAACACATGATCATATCATACATCACATATATCTCATCATGTAATTGGCCATATCACATCACAACATACCCTACAAAAACAAGTTAGACGTCCTCTAATTGTTGTTGCAAGTTTTACGTGGCTGCTACGGGTATCTAGCAAGAACAATTCTCACCTACGCAAAACCACAACGGTGATACATAAGTTGCTTTTCAACCTTATCAAGGACCGCCTTTGTCGAATCCGATCCAACTAAAGTAGGAGAAACAGACACCCGCCATCCATCGTTGTGCAACGAAGTTACACGTCATTCGGTGGAACCGGTCTCTCGTAAGCGTACGAGTAAGGTTGGTCCGGGCCGCTTCATCCCACAATACCGTTGAACCAAAACACGACCAAGGGAGGAAGCAATGTAAGAATCAATGCCCACAAACTCCTTGGTGTTCTACTCGATATCTCATCTACAAATAGACCTAACTCATGATGCCACTATTGGAGAACGTTGCATGGGAAACAAAAAAAATTCCTATGCACACGTAAGATCTATTTATGGTGATGAGCATCTATTGTAGATCGCTAAGCCAAAGCGTTAAGAAACGCTGTTGATGTAGTTGAACATCTTCGCGATCCAAATCGCCGAGCGTCCCGTGAACCCATCATGATCCATCTCGCGATATTGATCATGATCCATCCCACAATCCCATCACGATACGTCTCGCGATCTTGATCACGGTCCTTCCGATCTAGCGCCGAACGGATGGCACCTCCACATTCAACACACGTACGGCTTGATGATGCCTTCACCTCCTCGATCCAGTGAGCGATGGTGAAGTAGTAGATGAGTTCCGGCAGCACGACGATGTGGTGATGGTGTTGGTGAAGAGCAATCTCCACAGGGCTTTGCCAAGCACTATGGAAACTATAACGAAGGATAAACTAGAGGGACATGGTTGCCGGCACACGGCTTAGGGTTTCTTGATGTGTTCCAAGTGCTAGCCCCGCCCCTTTATTTATATGCTGAGCCCTGGGGTCGAAACTTGGAGAAAAATCCTCCTCAAGGTCGGTTTGCCCACAAGGCAAGAGTCCTCCTCAGACTCCAGGACCAGACGCCAAGGTCCTCGGCGTCTGGCCCCAGACACCAGGGTCCCTGGCGTCTGGCCCCTAGCCTTCGCAAAACACCTTTTACACCTTCCTAAAGCCTCATGGGCTTTACCCCTTGGCCCAAATAAAGTGTTCTTGTACCCCGAACATTTCGGGAAACATCCAAAACTATCCCAGTGAATTCCGGAACACTTCCGGAGACAAAACACTATTATACCATATATCAATCTTTACCTCCGGACTATTCCGGAGCTCCTCGTCATGTCCGGGATCTCATCCGGGACTCCGGACAACTTTCGGTTGCCAACATAATAACTCAACTATACTTATATCGTCACCAAACGTTAAGTGTGTAGACCCTGCGGGTTCAAGAACTATGCAGACATGATCGAGACACCTCTACGGTCAATAACCAATAGCGGGACCTGGATGCCCGTATTGGTTCCTACATATTCTATGAAGATCTCTATCGGTTGAACCTCTATGTCAAGGATTCAGCTAATCTCGTATGTTGTTCCCTTTGTTCTTCGGTATGTTACTTGCCCGAGATTCGATCGTCGCTATCTCTATACCTAGTTCAATATCGTTACCGGCAAGTCTCTTTACTCGTTCCGTAATACATGATCCTATGGCTAACACATTAGTCACTTTGCTTGCAAGGCTTGTTGTGATGTTGTATTACCGAGTGGGCCCTGAGATACCTCTCCGTCACACGGAGTAACAAATCCCAGTCTTGATCCATGCCAACCCAACAAACACCCTTGGAGATACCTGTAGAGCACCTTTATAGTCACCCAGATACGTTGCGACGTCTGATACACAGAAGGTACTTCTCCGGTGTCAGTGAGTTGCATGATCTCATGGTCATAGGAACAGATAATTGACATGTAGAAAACTATAACAATAAACTGACACTATCATATGCTACGTTTACAGTCTGGGTCTTGTCCATCACATCATTCTCCTAATGATGTGATCCCGTTATCAAATGACATCTCATGTCCATGGCTTGGAAACCTTAACCATCTTTGATCAATGAGCTAGTCTGTTAGAGGCATACTAGGGACATGGTGTTGTCTATGTACCCACACATGTATCTGAGTTTCCGATCAATACAATTCTAGCTTGGATAGTAAACGATTATCATGAACAAGGAAATATGATAATAACTAATTTATTATTGCCTCTAGGGCATATTTCTGACACTATTTTCTTGAGAGAAGCCACTAGTGAAATCTATGGCCCCCAAGTCTATCCTTTTAATATATTGCTTTCCGATCTATCTTTTTCCGCATTTGCTTTCAGACGTATTATTCCAAATACCCAAAAATACCTTCCTGCACTTTTTATTTGAATCTTTTATTTTGTGTTCTTGTGTGATCTATTTATCCAATCTCATACAAACCAATCTATCTTTTACCGTGGAGAGATTGACAACCTCTCTTATGCGTCGGGTTGCAAGTACTTGTTCTTTGTGTGCAGGTACCATTTACATAGTGTTGCTTGGTTCTCCTCTTGGTTCGTAACCTTGGTTTCATAACTAAGGGAAATACTTACCGTAGCTGTGTTGCATCATCCCTTCCTCTTTGGGGAAATACCAACGCAATCTCAAGCCACGTCAACACCTAGTATATTTTACCAACGAGGTCATGGAACATCAGTTCCTAGAAGGGTTTAAACCCCTCAACATCGATCAATATGATGGCACAACAGATCCAGCCGTATGGATAGTCGATTTTCTTCTACAAATCCACATGGCCTGAGGTGATGACCTCAATGCCATAAAATACTTGCCACTCAAGCTTAAGGGACCAACACGTCATTGACTCCATAGCCTACCCAGAAATTCCATCGGAAACCAGGAGGAGCTAGAGGACGCTTTTAGGTCCAACTTTCAAGGGACCTATGCTCGATCTCCGGATGCTGATAACCTCAGCCACGTCATCTAGAAGGATGGTGAATCAACTCAGAAATTCTGGAATCGGTCCAAACTAAGAAGAACCGAATAGTTGATTACTCGGACGCCGAGGCTATCGTAGCTTTCAAGAACAGCATTCGAGATGAACGGTTAGCCCGATAGCTCAGACAGGATATGCCGAGGACCATGGCGTCCCTCATGGCATTAATGACCCACTTCTACGCGGGAGAGGACAACCGGTTGGCCTGTAGCTGTCAAAGGAACAACCCCAGCTCCTCAGAAGCACCAAAACAAGAACAACGGCAGCGACGCCAAGGACCCAACAGTCAATGCAGGGCTCAAAAGCTCACGTGCTTGACCCAAAAAGAGATCATTCGAAGGAAACAAGGATGCCCTAAGAGCCCTAGACGAAATACCAAAAAAGCCCCGCCAGATCCACAACACCCCAAATAAACCTGCCAATCACACCAATAGAAATTGTTGGGTGTTCAAGCAGGCTTGGAAGGCCCTAGCCGAAGAGTCAACCAGGAGCCAGTCTAGGAGCGAGGACGACGATGATGAACCTTGGCGACCGAGCAACGACGGCCAAAAAATGTTGCCCTCGAAGGTAAAGGACGTGAACATGATCTATGTCATGCACATTCCTAAAAAGGAAAGAATCCGTGCACTTTAGGATGTCTATGCCTTAGAGCCTATAGCCCCGAGGCACACCCCCTAGAAGGCCTGCCCGATCACTTTTGACAATAAGGAGACCATTGATGACCCACAAGTATAGGGGTCCAATCATAGTCCTTTCGATAAGTACGAGTGTCGAATCCAATGAGGAGCAGAAGGAAATGACAAGCGGTTTTCAGCAAGGTATTCTCTACAAGTGTTGTAAGTAATAGTGACATATAGTTTTGTAGCAAGATAATTCGTAACAAGTAAAAAGTAGCAATAGTAACAAAGATGCAACAAGGTGGCCCTATCATTCTTGTAGAAAAGGATAAGCCTGAAAGTTCTCTTATATAAAGCAAATCGCTCTTGAGGACACATAGGAATTCCTGCCTAGTCACGTCCATCATGTTTAGTTGATTCGCGTTTGCTACTTTGATAATTTGATATGTGGGTGGAACCGTGCTAAGGTGTTGTTCTTACTTGAACAAGCTACCCACTTATGATTACCGCCTCTCGCAAGCATCCGCAACTACGAAGAAGAATTAAGAGAAATCTAACCATAGCATTAAACGTGTGGATCCAAATCAGCTTCTTATGGAACAACTCATAAACTAGGGTTTAATCTTCTGTCACTCTCGCAACCCATCATCTACTCATCATTCCCCAATGCTTCCCTTTAGGACCAAATGATGCCTACTACGCAACTTTATTCTTGTAGACTATGTTGGGCCTCCAAGCGTAGAGTTTTGCGGGACAGTAGCAATTTTCCCTCAAGTGGATGACTTAAGGTTTATCAATCCATGGGAGGTGTAGGATGAGGATGGTCTCTCACAAACAACCATGCAATCAA
Source organism: Hordeum marinum (assembly GCA_022496015.1). NCBI lineage: Eukaryota > Viridiplantae > Streptophyta > Magnoliopsida > Poales > Poaceae > Hordeum > Hordeum marinum. Next base: position 330,813,691 of record CM039674.1, read on the forward strand.
ATACAAGCAACCTCTTGTGTCCCCAACACACCCCATATAATGGCAAATTGTATAGGTGCACTAGTTCGGTTAAGAGATGGTGATACAAGTGCAATATGGATGACTGAAATAGGTTTTTGTAATCTAAAATATAAAAACAGCAAGGTAAAAAATAGTAAACAATGAGAAAAACAATATATTAATGCTTGGGAACAAGGCCTAGGGTTCATACTTTTGCTAGTGCAATCCCCCAACAATGCTAACACAGTAGAATCATATGATCATCCCTCAATGTGCAACATAGATTCACTCCAAAGTTCCTATCTAGCGGAGAACAAATAGATGAAATTGATTTGGGTAGTAGAACCAACTCAAAGTTATTCTTTCCAATCAATCTTTTGAGATATTCATATAAGTGTCACTAACAACCCTAGAGTTTGTAGTAAAATAACACCAATGATACATATCAATCCACCCTAATGTCACCTAGATACTCCAATGTCACCTCAAGTATCCGTGAGTAAATTATGAGACATGCATCAAACAAATTCAGATCTATCATATTTAATCCAACACACAGAACTTCAAGGAGCACCCCAAGATTTATATCGGAGAACGTGGTATGAAAACATGCAATCAACCCCTATGCATAGATCCCCAAGGTCACCGGAATCCACAAGTTGATGCCTCAACATAAATCAAGTGAATCAATAGAATACCCCAATGTCACTATGGGTATCCCACTCAAGACGTACATCAAGTGTTCTCAAACCAAAATATTCAATCCAACATAACGAGATCTCACAGGGAAAGATTCAATTCATCACAACAAGATAGAGAGGGAAGAACACCATATGATCCAACTATATTAACAAAGCCCATGATACATCAAGATCGTGCCATCTCAAGAACACTAGAGAGAGAGAGATTGAACAGATAGCTACTGGTACAAACTGTCAGCCCCGAAGGTAAACTACTCCCTCCTCGTCATGGCCTCCATCGAGATGATGAAGATGGCCACCGAATGATGATTTGCCTCTCCGGCAGGGTACTGGAACACCTCCAGATTGGTTTTCATCGATACAATGAGTTGCGGCTGCGGAACGAGGAGTCTCTCTTTATTTCTAGGGTTCCCGGGGTTTATAGGATTTTTCAGCGTTGGAATCACGCGCAACGGAGCCAAGTGGGCCCACATGCCATCAGCGCCCCTTGGGGCGTTCCCTGTTGGCTTGTGGCCCCCCTCCGGTGGTTCTTTGCTCCAATGTGTTTTATTTCCTCCAAAAAAAAATCACAAAAAAGTTTTGGGCGATTCTGAGGACTTCCATATTCTGCACAAAAAACAACACCACGGTAATTCTGCTAAGAACAATGTCAGTCCGGGTTAGTTCTAAATAAATCATATAAAGTGCATGAAAACCATATAAGAGTATTGTAATAATAGGCAAATGTGGCATGAATACTTCATAAATTATCAATACGTTGGAGACGTATCAGCATCCCCAAGCTTAATTCCCGCTCTTCCTCGAGTAGGTAAATGATAAAAGATATAGTTTATGAAGTGTGAATGCTAGCATAATATATAAGTTTGATCAATGATAATTTCATTCACTTTTTCAGCATCATAATCAGCAACTTTTTCTCATAAAAAATCATCATGATAGACTACCAATCAATTCACATGTCATGGTTCAAACAATTCATTCACTAGAAACTTAACAATCTATGTTCTTAGTCACCAAACAATTTCAATGCATCATCAAGTCTTAGTAAGAGATCCACATACTCAATTATCATATAGTCTTTTATGATTGCTAATACTCAAGGCATATTTTTGGAACAAACAACATCCATCGAACACATAGAAGATAGGGGCTTAATGTTTCGCCTCCCAACATACTTATCATGAAGATAATTGTCAACAATAATGAATCATGATCAAATATATTTCACTAGATATATATGTTTGGATCTTTCCCCACCACATGATTCTTGCGAACTAATAGATTTAGGTTGGAATAAGAAGTTCACTCAACATGAAAATTAAGTGACATGAAAGTAAATATATTGTCCCTTCGCAGAGGGAAGAAGGGATTTGCAGAGGTGCCAGAGCTCATTGTTTAAAAGCGGAGATGAATGTATTTTGGGTGGTGTGCCTTTCCTGTCGACATCACAACAGAGTTTTCAATATATTCCATGATAATCACATTATTGGCGGTTCCCAAACGGAATTGAATTTTTTACTCCCCCTCCATCATTCAAACACATTCCATGGCTGACCGAGTCCACTGTTGCCCTCCAAACTATCAACTTTCTAGGGGGAGTTTTTGTTTATTTCTTTTTGTATTATGCAAGACTGGGCATCCTTTTTACCAGCCTCTCTCGTACAATGACAAGTGAGTAAACACTCATCATGAGAATAACTCGCTTAGCATGGAAGATAACGATCAAGATGTCGCTCCATTTGCGGTACGAGCACACACAACAAAAGTTTATTTGAATCTTTAGAGGTGGCACATGCAAATTTACTTGGAATGGCAATGAAATACCATATATAGGTAGGTATGGTGGACTCTCATGGAATAAACTTGCCCCAAGGATTTGGATGCACAAGTAGTATTTCTACTTAGTGCAAAGTTTTGGCTCGCAAAAAGTTCTAAACAAGCACCACACATTAGAGGATCAATAACAATATAACTTCTATGCAAATATACCCAAACATAACCATTACGTTGTCTTTCTTGTTAAACTTCAACTATTTGATCAAGTTTGAAAATAATTGATGGGTATTCACAATCATAAAAGATGTCCAGGATAATATATTTATATGTGAAAGTTCTCTTTCTTATACTAATCATTCATGAATTGCTCATATGAAGAATACAATGATTGTCAAACTTCAATAGTTTTTTACTTTCTAAACCAAATGTGAACCTGCTACTAAAAATATAGCACATTGATAATTTCAGATTTATGATATTTCATTCATTCACAATTTACTCTTAGGATATAAGTGAAGCACAAGAGTAAACATCAAACTACTCTCGAAATATATAAGTGAAGACCAATGAGTAGTTAAACAATTAAGTAGCTACGTGAGGATTCTCTCTCATTAAAGATTTTTAGATCAGATATTTTATTCAAACAACAAACAAAAGAAAATGGCACTCCAAGAATAGCACATATCATGTGGACAAATATTTTTTTGGCTCAACACAGGCTAACCGATATTTGTTTGATGTAGAGAGGTGGGATGCGTAGCATCCCCAAGCTTAGATGCTTGAGACTGTCGGATTTCGAGCTCCACAAAACCCTCGAGATTCAAACACAGGGGCGTGTGCAAACATCCCCTACAGCCTCGCCCGACCTAGCTCGCTACTCGACGAACATAGCAAAGAACTCGCACGATGACAAGAAAGAAGATGAACACGATAGTTTACCCATGTTCGGGCCGCTTCGAAGCGTAATACCCTACTCCTGCTTTGGTGGATGGCCTCTCGAGGAGGTGTGGTGTATGAACAAGTATAGTGTTTCGGGGCCTCCCGAGGGTTCCTAGTGGTTTCCGAGGCTCCTTGTGGTGAGTGATGGAGTTTATCGATTGGGTAGGGATCGGATCCGTTCTACGAGGCAGCCTACCCTCTCTATATAGCGGTGGCCTGGGTCCTCTTCCTTATCACAATGGCAGGAAGGGATCTTGCAATGGCCAATTTTGGAGGGGACAGGGGTTCGTGCTCGCCCTTCCCAAAGGCGGTCTTCGCCTGCAAAGTAACTGTCGACGCCGCATGGGCTGGCTCAGCGATGACGTCCGCCCTTTAGGACGGGTGGCTCTGGTCTTCTTGCACCGGAATGGAAACCTTTGGGGGGGCTTTGGGAACCCGCGTACGTCCTTGCTCCCTTTGCACCAAAGGGGAAATTGCGCCGCCTGGCACACTGGTGCTCGCTTGTCCTTCCTTGCATCACCCTTGACTCCCGAGCCGGGCCTTGCATAGAAATCTCCGTCGCTCCGAAGGGGTCATGAGGAGGCCCATCCTTCGTGGGTCTTGTCACTATTCTTCCTCGTGAGGCCAGGGCCCTCACGAGGTCCTTGTCTTGAGTAGGGCCTCGCCTGGTCCCATTTGGTCGATGAAGTGGGCCACTTTGTGGGACGTAGGCAGGCAGGTTTGGGTACCCCCATTCCGAGAACGCCGACAGTAGCCCCCGGGCCCAAGGCACGCCCGAGCTGGCTTACGGGCGAAGCCTGGAGGATGGTTCGAAGTGCCATGGGCCCCAAACACCTACGAGCCAGGCTTGGCATGCGTGGACCGACCAGGCGGCGATGCCTCCGCTCCACGAGGCATCCGGAAACGCTCCCGGTCAAACTGACATGACGTCCGGGCGCTGCGCTGGCCATCATTGCTCTTCATTAAAGGCTGTTGCTGCTCCGTGCCACGCGGATGTGACCCTTGAGATGGCTGTGTGCCCCTGGAACATGAGGCGGCGCCGAGCAGTCCTTTGTTGTATATAAGTGGGCGAGGGAGAGAAAACCCTCACCCACCTTTGCCTTCTCTATCTCCACACCTCTCGAACCGTCCCCTTCTAGCAATGGCACCGATGAGGAAGTTTTCTACTACAGAGAACGGGAAGGCTCCTGGTGATGGCCCTGCCGCTCCGCCGCCTCGGAGGGGCCGCGGTCGCCCCCGGAAATACGCCGTGGCATCGGGGGCAGCTCCTGGCGAGCGCCGCCATGCTCCTGCACGCCACTGCGGCCGCGGGGGAACAACGTCCAGCGCGGGTGGCTGCGGTGATGAATGCGATGGCGGTCGAGGTGGGAGGTCGGTGATGGCCACCCGGCCGCCGCGCCCGTGGCTCCATTCGGCCGACTTGGCCCTGGAGTTCGTGACGTGGGCGGACATGCTGGAAGCCGTCTGGTTCCAGCTTCCGAGCTGCTTCACGGAGGTCCTGCCCGCTAGAGTGCCTGCCGGCCTATGGCTGCAGGCTGACGGCTGTTGTAGCGGAGCGTCTTGGGTGGAGGTAGAGGTCATTCCCGAAGGCTATGTGTATCTGAACCCCGGATGGCAAGCGTTCGCCCGCGTCCACGGTCTGAGGGGGAGGCGTAGCTTCCACTTCAAGTATGACGGGGAGGCGACGCTCTTTGTCAAGTTCGTCGGGGGAGAGGGCGAGCGCCTGGGGTGCTGCCCGGAATACGTCGGTCGCGGTGATCCTGGGGACGAGCTTGCCCTTCATGACGGGCGCTGCACCTCCAGCAGCAGCAAACCCCCTCCGAGAAGATCCCGAGCGACAGCAGCGATAGCAGCTATGGAGCACCGCCATGCCAACGCACTCGGGTCTTGGGGGGTAGTCCGCCGTCGAGGTGCCGTTCTCCCGCTTTGGGGACGTCCGCCCTGGCGCGCTTTCGTGGGGCCGTGAAGGAGGAGGAGGACACCGACTGAATGTCGGTGTGCCAGCGTCGGGCTCCTGAGGCGTCAGGCCCCGTGCGGCTTCTCACTCTCTTTCTCCTCCTTTTCTTTTGCACCTGCAACACCAAAACTAAGGGGGCCTTGTGGGCGTGTACAGCATTCGGGCGCCTGCTCCTTTTTATTAGTATGTTCTGCATTTCGTCAACTAGAGCCGCCTCCCGATCGCAATTAGGATAATTAGCCTGATAGGCCCGCTATGGGCTTTCGGGTCGTGTGGTGCGGCTATGGTGCCCGGATGGTTCGCGTGCCTAGTGGGCTTCTTCTTCTTGCGGCTGAGGTGAGTTGGGGGCTCTAACAACGCACTGTGTCTGCAGGTCCCAGTCCCGCACATTTCTCTACCATCGCGGGGTGCGACCATCTTACCCTGGACGCTCCTCACGAGGTGGGGCCCATACCTCCTGATGCCGATCGGAAACCAAGGATGACACCGTGGAGGTCGAGTGGCCTTATGACCGGTAAGGCTCCAGAGGCACGATGCTCAGGAGCCCCCTTTGACACTCAAGCAGCTCTACGTCAGCAGGTCCCAGTACCGTGCATTTCCCCACCATCGCGGGGTATGACCATCTTACCATGGACGTTCCTCACGAGGCGGGGCCTCGGTACTCCTGATACCGACCGGAAACCAAGGACGACACCAGGAAGTCGGGTGGCATTATGACCGGTAAGGCTCCTGAGGCGCGATGCTCAGGACCCCCCTTAGATGCTCAAGCGGCCCCACAGATTCTGCTTCATGCTCCGAGAAGGCTGGGCTTCATGAGGCTTCAAGTTGTAGTTCAAGTAGCCCTGCGTTGATAGCTCCCAGTCCCGCACATTTCCCCATCACGTTAGGTACAACTAGAAACCAAGGACGCACTTCACGGGGCGAAGCCCCGACACTCCTGATGCACCAGGAGGGTCGAGTGGCATTGCGACTGGTAAAGCTCCTGAGGATCGATGCTCAGGAGCCCCCTTAGACGCTCAAGCTATGTGAAGAAAAAATTGTTTCCCTTCCAAGATGGCATGTCGGGCCGAGAATGGAGCCTCTGGGCGCGTACGAGGTGGCATGCGCCTACTAACCCACCCGTGAGTACCATGCAAGGGTTCGGGCGCCAAGGTTTTGGCGGGGTGTAAGCACCGTGCCCCCAGCCCCCGCTCGCGGGGTACGAGGGGGAGGGGAGTAGCCGAGTGCTTTAGTTGGAGGAAGAAAACGACATAAGAGAGGGCAATGAAAATAAATCTTTGACATTATTGACTAAAACGCGATTAGGAAAGACCCTAGGGTTGATTTCATAAAGGCTGACAAATCCAAACAAGAGAAACGCAAATAACGGTCGTGTCTGACACTTAGATTGGCCTTCGTCTTCCCCCAGCACTGAGCGTAGGGCATCCACATTGCATGGGCATAGCCATTGATGGGCAGTGTTGTCTTCTCCGCCAGCTTCGGGCTGTGGCCGCCACATTGCGTGGGAGGGACCCCTCTGTGTCCTCGAGGGGCCCCAGGCGTGTATAGACCACTCATTATTACGTGAGAGTGTCACGGGTAGAACTTCCGGAGGTGCTGGATGTCCCAGGCGTTCTAGATGGGGGGCCTGTCCCGAGTCTCCAGGCGCACAACGCCCGGCCTAGAGACATGAGGGACCTTGAACGGGCCCTCCCACATGGGAGAGAGCTTGTGCAAGCCCTCTTGGAGAGAATCCGCCTCAGGACGAGACCACCGACTTTGAGGGTCTTGGAGCGGATGTTGCGGCAGTGGTAGCACCATAAGGCTTGCTAATACCGCGCAGCTCGGAGCGAGGCCCGACGACGCGCCTCCTCTCTGAGCACGAGGTCCGTTCCCCACGCAGTCTTCTGATGCTCCTCGTCAAATACCAAGACCCGTGGGGATCGGTGCTTGATCTCATGGGGAAGGACTTCATCAGCTCCGTACACGAGGAACAACGGGGTTTCGCCGGTGGGCTTAGTTGCGGTGGTGCGGATTGACCACAACACCGACTGAAGCTCATCGACCCAACCTCTACCGCAAGATTCAAGCTTCTTCTTGAAGCTCCTTGCCTTGAGGCCTCGCAGGACCTCCGCGTTGGCGCGCTCTACCTGGTCGTTGCTCCGCGGGTGGGCCACCGAAGCATAACATATCTGCGTTCCAATATGAGCACAGTAAGTCTTGAAGAGGTGGCTTGTGAATTGTGAACCGTTGTCGGTGATGATGCAGCTGGGGACACCGAAGAGGCTCACGAGGCCCTTGATGAACTTGATGGCCGACCCAGGCGGGATGGTGCGCATGGGTTCCACCATCGCCCACTTGGTGAACTTGTCGATGGCAATGTAGAGGTAGCGGTACCTGCCCGCTGCTCACGGGAAGGGCCCCAGTATGTCTAGCCCCCAAACCGCAAAGGGCCAGGAGAGTGGAATGGTTTGGAGGCCCTGTGCAGGCTAGTGAATCTGCTTGGCATGAAACTGGTAGGCCTTGCAAGACCGAACCAGCTCGATGGCATCGTCGAGCGCTGAGGGCCAGTAGAAGCCTCATCGGAACGCCTTCCCTACAAGCGTGCGCGAGGAAGAGTGATGCACGCAGTATCCTATGTGGATGTCGGCCAGCAGTTCGCCCCCTTGCTCCTTGGAAATGCACCATAATCCGACGTCGTTCGGGCGCCTGCGGTACAAATCGCCGTCTTGCAAGCAGTAGGCTGTGGCTTGTTGGGCCACACGCTCTGCGTACTCCTCCTTCTCCGGTAGCGTGCCGTGGAGCAGGTACGCCATGAATTCTTGCATCCAGTTGTCGGCTTGGGGCTCCAAGGCCAGGAGCAGTCGAGCCCCCGAGGCCTGGCCGCAGTCCGAAGCCCCCAAGGGCGGTGCTGGGAGAAGCTCCTCACTCCAAGTCGCCAGGCCTTCGTTAGGCGGTGTCGCGGAGGGCTTGAAGAGTCACTCCTAGAAGACGCCTGGCTCCTAAGGTTTGCGACGCAAAGCTCTCTTAGCGATGTCATCTGCCTCCTTGTTCGCGCCGCGAGTGATGTGCTACAGCTCCAAGCCCTGAAAACATTTTTCAATTTTACGTACCTCTTCGAGATATGCCTCCATGTGCTCATCCTTGGGCGTGTACTCTTTGTTGGAGAAGTTGACGAGGAGCTGGGAGTCGCCCATGACAGTGAGGCACCGAACCCCCAAGGCCGCCACCGCCTTGGGGCCTATGATGAGGCCTTCGTACTCCGTGATGTTGTTGGAGACCTTCTCCCCATGCTGGAAGGAGAGTTGCACAAAGTAACTGGGCTTGTCTCCTGTCGAGGAAGTGAGCACGACACCAGCTCCCGCTCCCTTGCACATGAAGGCTCTGTCAAAATGCATGGTCCATCCTTCGGGTGCTTCGTCGCCGGGAGCGAGGGACTGGCTCCCTTCTAGCGCCCGGTGCGGGGCGTCTGTCCATTCCGCCACGAAGTCCGCTAGGGCTGCTCCTTTAATGACCCTAGTCATGTTGAACTCTATGTTGAAGGCCTGTAGTTCGATGTTCCATTCGACAACCCTCCCCGCCGCATTGGGGTTGTGAGGATCTTCTCCAAGGGGTAAGCAGAGACGACCTTGATTGGATGCCCCTGGAAGTAGTGGCGCAGTTTTCTTGAAGCGACAACGAGCGCTAAGAGAAGCTTCTCTTGCATGGGATAACGTGAACGCGCGTCCTGTAGCACTGTGCTGACATGTACACCGGGTTTTCGACGAGGGCGAGGCCTCCTGAGGCGTCCTGCCCTGCAACGGGCTTAGGAGGCTTGCGCGCCTCACGGTCCATGGAGAAAGCCAGGGCCTTAAGGGGGTTGGGCACTTCTTGGGCCATCTGAGCAGCTTGGTCTTCGGGTTCCCAGCTTGAGAAGGATCTAGCTCTTGTTGATCGTGCGAGCCCCCTGGCTCTGCATGCGGGGGCCTGCCAGAGCCCTTTGATGTTGTGCGTGCGCCATCTTGCTCCTCCCTGACCGCCACCAATGCGGCGCTGGCAGAGTGGGGGGTGGCGGCCAGGTATAGCAACAAGGGTTCCCGTGGGCGAGGCGCTACCATCACCGGCGGGCTTGTGAGGTATCGCTTGAGTTCCTCGAAGGCTATGTCGGCCTCCGGGGTCCATTCAAAAGGGCCCTTCCTTTTCATGATCTTGAAGAAAGGCAAGGCCTTCTCATTGAGCTTGGAGATGAAACGCCCCAAAGAGGTCACGCACCCCGCCAACTTTTGCATTTCCTTGAGGGTTTGGGGCGCGCTCATCTTGTTTATGGCCTTGATCTTCTCCGGGTTCGCCTCGATTCCCCAATGTGACACCAGGAAACCGAGTAACTTGCCCGAGGGGACCCTGAAGACGCACTTTTCGGGATTGAGCTTCAAATTTACCTCCCTTAGTCTGGCGAATGTCTCCTCCAAGTCCTCGACCAAGGTCTTGGCCGCCCTGGACTTGACTACAATGTCGTCGACGTAGGCTTCTGCATTCCTCCCGACCTGCAGCGCTAGGGCGATGTGCATCAGTCGCTGGAAGGTTGCCCCAGTGTTCCGCAGCCCAAAAGGCATGCATGTGTAGCAGAATACCCCACACGTGGTGAGGAAGGCCGTCTTCTCCACGTCCTCCACCGCCATCTTGATCTGGTGGTAACCCGAGAAGGCGTCCAGGAAGCACAAGAGATCGCACTCCGTGGTCGAGTCCACGATCTGGTCAATGCGTGCTAGCGGGAACGGGTCCTAGGGGCAAGCCTTGTTGAGGCTCGTGAAGTCAACGCACATACGCTCCTTCCCGCACTTCTTTGGGACGACCATCGGGTTGGCCACCCACTCCGGGTAACGCACCTCCCGGATGACCCCTGCCTCCTTCAGCTTGCCGACCTCCTGAGCGATGAAGGCCTGCTTCTCTGGAGCCTGCCTCCTCGCCTTTTGCGTCACTGGGCGCGCGTTCGGGCACACCATGAGGTGGTGCTCGATTATGTCCCTCGGGACCCCCACCAAGTCGGAGGCGCTCCATGCGAACGCATCTCTGTTTGCCCTGAGGAAGGTCACCAACGCCTCCTCTTGGTCTTGAGGCAAGTTGGCGCAAATGGTGAAAGTCGGGCCTGGGTTTTCCTCGTCCACTGGTACTTGCTTCGTTTCTGCCCGGTTCTGGGAGAACAACTACTTCTTCTTCATGGGCGCGACGTCAAGGATGGCCCCGGGGTTCCCTATGGCCCGGTCCGTGCCCCCGATGCCGGTGCGCGCCGCGGCCACGGTCTTGTAGGAGAGCTTGAGTGCGTGGGACGCATCTTTGATATCCCCCACGATGGTGAAGACGCCGCCGCTCCGAGGCATCTTGACGACGTTGTAGCCCGGGTGCATTGCCGCCATGAACTGAGCGAGGGCGGGGTAGCCGATTATCGCATTGTACGTGAGGTGGATGTGAGCGACATCAAAGTCAACCTGCTCAGTGTGGAAGTTGGAGCGGGTGTTGAAGGTGACGGGGAGGCGAACCCGCCCCACGAGAACGACAGACCAGGCCACCACCCCAAAAAGGGCCTTGAAGGTGCGAGTTGCTTGCGGGGTAACTATAGAATGTCAAAGGCCTCCACGGAGATGACGTTGAGGCCGGCGCCGCCATCGATGAGGGTCCTGGAGACGGCCATGCCGAGTATGGTCGGCGTGCACAACATGGGAACTGCCCCGGCGGCCGACGTGGTCTTGGGGTGGTCGTCGGGGCCGAAGGCGATGTTGATTTCCAGCCATGCGCGGTGCTCCGCAGGCTCGGGCCGTGGCTGAACCGCTCCCACATGGCGGAGGAAGCGCTTGACATGGTGGCCGGAGGATAGCGCCTGTGACCCGCCGAGGATGCAGGCGACCGCAGGGGCGGCCCTGCGCGCCCAAACACCATCCTGCGCTGGGAACCGGTAGTCGTCGGGGATCATGCCCGCCATGGAGTTGCTGAGTCAGGGCTTGGCCTTCACCGTAGGCGGGGAACTCTAACACGCCCCCTACCTAGCAGGCCAAATGTTGGATTTCGGGCTCCGCAAAACTCTTGAGATTCGAACACAGGGGCGTATGCAAAGATCCCCTGCAGCCTCACCCGACCTAGCTCGCTACTCGATGAACACATCGAAGAACTCGCACGATGACGAGGAAGAAGATGAACACGACAGTTTACCCAGGTTCGGGCCACTGCAAGGCATAATATCCTACTCCTGCTTTGGTGGATTGCCTCTCGGGGAGGTGTGGTGGATGAACAAGTACAGTGTTTCGGGGCCTCCTGAGGGTTCCTAGTGGTGTCCGAGACTCCTTGTGGTGAGTGGTGGAGTTTGTCGATTGGGTAGGGATCAGATCCGTTCTACGAGGCAGCCAAGCCTCTTTATATAGCGGTGGACCAGGTCCTCTTCCCTTATCGCAATGGCAAGAAGGGATCCCACAACGGCCAATTTTGAAGGGGGTAGGGGTTCGTGCTCGCCCTGCCCAAAGGCGGTCTTTGCCTGCAAAGTAACTGTGGACGCCACAGGGGCTGGCTCAGTGATGACGTCCGCCCTGCAGGACGGGTGGCTGTGGTCTTCTTGCACTGAAATGGAAACCTTTGGGGGCACTGTGGGAACCAGTGTACGTCCTTGCTCCCTTTGCACCAAAGGGGAAACTTCGTCGCCTGGCGCACTGGTGCTCGCCTGTCCTTGCTTGCGTCACCCTTGACTCCCGAGGCCGGGCCTTGCATAGAAATCTCTACCGCTCCGGAGGGGTCCTGAGGAGGCCCATCCTTCACGGGTCTTGTCGATGTTCTTCCTCGCGAGGCTAGGGCCCTCGCGAGGGCCTTTTCTTGAGTAGGGCCTCGCCTGGTCCCATCTGGTCGATGAAGTGGGCCACATCCTGGGATGCAGGCAGGCAGGTCTGGGTACCCCTGTTCCCAGAACGCTGACAGAGACTTCTTCAAATAGTTACTTGGGGTGCATTGGGCATCCCCAATGTTGAGCTTTTGTGTCTCGTTCAATCCTCTAATATCACGGCTTCACCTATTATCAAAAAACTTCATCCACACAAAATTTGAAAAGACCTCGTGAGAAAGGTTAGTGCACATAAGAATAAATCAACTATTTATGTACTGCCAGGACAAGTGGCATAATAATTTCCAAACATTATATATTGTTTTCTATCATTTACACATTTTATATCTACCAATATAGGCTATGGAGAGTTGGAAACTATAGGATAACTAGATAACAAAACTATGACAACAATCTGTCCAAACAGAACAGTGTGTAGCAATCTATTAAACCAGTGTACTTCTATAACTCTAAAAATTCTGAAAATTTAGCACATGATAAAAATATATATTAAAATACTATGTAAAAATGTCAGAAACTTTTGACGTTCCAGTAAAATATGAAAATTCAAACACTACAACAAAAGTTTCTGTTTTTACAAAGCACATATCAAACATGTAGCTCAAGCATTCTAAGAGGCAAGTCTTGGAACTTTTTATTGAAAAACAAGATTATAAATAACACCTAACAGAAAAAACAAAATAAAGTGATGCTCCAAGCAATACACGTATTATGTGATGAATAAAAAAATAGGTCCAAGTAAGGTATACCGATAATGTTGGAGACGAAAGTGGGGATGCCTTCCGGGGCATCCCCAAGCACAGATGCTTGAGTCTCCCTTAGATACCATCTTGGGGTTGCCTTGGGAATCCCCAATCTTAGGTTCTTGCGGCTCCTCATTCTTCTCATATTGGTGTCTCACCCAAAACTTGAAAACTTCAAGCACACCAAACTTAACGGAACTTCGTGAGATGAGTTAGTAGAGTAAATATAGATCATTCACTTAGGTACCGTCAAGACGACATCCATAATTGTTCTCACATAATAACTACTGTATTATAACATTCCCAAAATTTATATCACTCAATATAAGCTATAGAAACACTTAAAACAAGCAAACTATGCATGCAAAATATAATCTATCAGAAATAGGATAGTCTGTGAAGATCTGAATGAACACCATACTTCCCTGCCTATAAAAATTCTGAAAAATAGGAAAACAAAAATAATTGCATAAACATACCATGTAAAAATTTCATAATTTTTTGACTCTCTAGTAAAATCAAAGAAATTCTTTACTAGAGGCTAAAGTTTTTGTTTTTGCACAAAATCAAACTAACAAGTTTCCACACTATCCCAAAGCCTTTACTTGGCACTTTATTGAAACAAAAGACACAAAACATTATTAATATAGTATCTTAACCATGTGAACACATAAAAATGGAAATTAAAAGTGTTGGGTTTTCTCCCAACAAGCGCTTTTCTTTAATGCCTTTTAGCTAGGCATGATGTTTTCAATGATGCTCACATAAGAATAGTAACTAAAATATGAAAGAGAGCATCATGAATCACATGGAAAGCACATTTAAGCATAACACGCTTCCTATGAATAGGTATTTTGTGATAAAACAATTTATGGGAGCAAGAATCAACTAGCATAGGAAGGAAAAACAAGCATATATTCAAAATTTGGAACACATAGAGAGGAAACTTGATATTTTTGCAATTACTACAAGCATAAGTTCCTCCCTCATAATAGTTTTCAGTAGCATCATGAAGGAATATCAAAATATAACTATCACATAAAGAATTATTTTCATGATCTACATCCATAGAAAATTTATTACTCTCCACATAAGCAAACTTCTTCTCATTCATAGCAGTGGGAGCAAACTCAACAAAATAACTATCATGAGGTACTTGATTGACATAACCACTATGAATATAAAATCATGATGACAAGTTTCATAGTTAGCATTACTCTTTATAGCATACGTATCATCACCATAATCATCATACATAGCTACGAGAGGCATGCTATTATCATAGTAAATATCTTCATCACAAGTAGGGGGACTAAAAAGATCATCTTCATCAAACATAACATCCCCAAGGTTGTGGCTTTGCATATCTTAGCATCATCGATATTCAGAGAATTCATACTAGCAATATTGCAATCATGCTTGTCATTCAAGGAATTATCATTAAGAATTTTCATAAATTCTTCCTCTACCAATTGAGCACAATTTTCCAAATCCTTCTTTTCATGGAAGACATTAAAAAGGCAAAACAATTGATGCAACCTAAACACCATTTTGTGTAGCTTTCTTTTATAAAACCAAACTAGTGAAAAATAAGAAACTAAAAGATTTAATTGCAAGATATAAAGATATGCCTTCAAGCACTCACCACCCCGGCCACGACGCCAGAAAAGAGCTTGATGTCTACTACGTAACTTTATTCTTGTAGAGTATGTTGGGCCTCCAAGCGTAGAGTATTGTTGGATAGTAGCAATTTTACCTCAAGTGGATGACCTAAGGTTTATCAATCTATGGTATGTGTAGGATGAAGATGGTCTCTCTCAAGCAACCCTGCAATCAAATACAAGAAATCTCTTGTGTCCCCAACACACCCAATATAATGGCAAATTGTATAGGTGCACTAGTTCGACGAAGAGATGATTATACAAGTGCAATATGGATGATAGAAATAGGTTTTTGTAATATGAAAATATAAAAACAGCAAGGTAATAAATAGTAAATAGCAAGAAAAATGGTATATCAATGCTTGGAAACATGGCCTAGGGTTCATACTTTCACTAGTGAAATCTCCCAACTATGCTAACATAGTTGAATCATATGATCATCCCTCAACATGCAACAAAGAATCACTCGAAAGTTCCTATCTGGCGGAGAACAAATAGATGAAATTGGTGTAGGTAGTAGAACCACCTCAAAGTTATTCTTTCCAATCGATCTTTTTAGCTATTCCTATAAGTGTCACAAACAACCCTAGAGTTCGTAGTAAAATAACACCAATGATACATATCAATCCACCCTAATGTCACATAGATACTCCAATGTCACCTCAAGTATCCGTGGGTAAACTATGCGACATGCATCAAACAATTTCAGATCTACCATATTCAATCCAACACAAAGAACTTCAAGGATCACCCCAAGATTTCTATCGGAGAACGTGGTATGAAAATGTGCAATCTACCCCTATGCATAGATCCCCAAGGTCACCGGAATCAGCAAGTTAATGCCTCAACAAAAATCAAGTGAATCAATAAAATACCCCAATGTCACTATGAATATCCCATGCAAGACGTACATCAAGTGTTCTCAAACCAAAATATTCAACCCAACATAACAGGATATCAAAGGGAAAGATTCAATTCATCACTACAATATAGAGAGGGAAGAACACCATATGATCCAACTATATTAACAGAGCCCATGATACATCAAGATTGTTTCATCTCAAGAACATGAGAGAGAGAGATTGAACACATAGCTACTGGTACAAACCACCTGCCCCAAGTGTGAACTACTCCCTCCTCGTCATGGCCTCTACCGAGATTATATAGATGGCCACCGGATGATGATTTGCCTCTCTGGTAGGGTACTGGAATGCATCCAGATTTGTTTTTCATTGATATAGAGAGTTGTGACGGTGGAACAAGGAGTCTCTCCTTATTTCTAGGGTTTCTGGGATTTATAGGAATTTTCAGCGTTGGAATCACGCGCAACGGAGCCACGTGGGCCCGGTGCACCCCCTCCGGTGGTTCTTTGCTCCAATGTGGCTTATTTCCTCCAGAAAAAAATCACAAAAAAGTTTCGGGAAATTCCGAGAACTTTCATTTTATGCACAAAAAACAACACCACGGTAATTCTGCTGAAAACAACGTCTGTCCGGGTTAGTTCTAAATAGATCATATAAAGTGCATCAAAAGATATAAAGGTACTGTAATCATAGGCAAATATGGCATGAATTACTTCATAAATTATCGATACGTTGGAGACGTATCACCAAACATGGTGAAGTGTCATGTACTCGACATTCACATGACACCACTAAAGGAAGAGTAACATACGTATCATCAAAATATCAAACGAATACCAACATCACATGATTACTTATAACAATACTTATCCCATGTTTCCAGAGATGTGTCGATTGATGAAGCATTTAAATGGCTATGGAAAGCCAAAAGCCCAATCAAATTCAAAAAAAATTGATGGCTCTTGATGGTGGACAAACTTAATACAAGGAATATGTTAAAGTGAAGGCACTACAATCTGGCTGAGAACAATTATGCGTGTATGATGTGCCAGTGCCCCACTGAGGAGACTGTTGTGCACTTGTTCTTCGGCTGCCCGTTTAGCCCGCAATGTTGGAACATACTTGGGATCCAATGACCATCCTCTGGCAATAGGATCACCTTGCTCCACGTGGGAAAGTGATACTTGTGATCTGCGTTGAGTTTTCCGCGATGAGGAGCGGGTGATGCATCACAATATAGATAAGTATTTCCCTTAGTGAGAACCAAGGTTATCGAACCAAAAGGAGTAGCACGCAATCCCTGTCTTCAGTGAATGCACACAAAGAAGCAAACACTTGCACCCAACGCAGGCAAGAGGATTGTCAATCCCCTTGGACTCGTTACTTGCAAGAAAATGAAGTGTGTAGATGATAGTAGATAATTGTTAATTACAAAATAAAATAAAAGATAAATAATGGCAGCAAGGTAATTGATACTTTTGTAAATATATATGTGGATAGACCCGGGGGCCATAGTTTTCCCTAGTGGCTTCTCTCATGAAGTAGGCATACAGTGGGTCAACAAATTACTATTGGGCAACTATCGGGGCTAGATGCACACGGTCACTTATGGGGCCATCAGCCCCTTTGTGGTTCGACGGGTGGCATGGACGCAAGCACGAAGAGCAGAGATAGTGATACGACGCGGTGATTTACCCATGCTCGGGCCGCTGTGAAGCGTAAAACCCTACTCCTGCTTTGTGGTGGATTGATCAAGAGAACACTAAGAGCATGCAACGCTCCTGCTCGGCAAAGGTTGCCTTCAGGGGGGCTACTATGCGCGTACAAATGCTCAAAGGCCTGAATCCCTAAACTAAATTGCCTTGGGCCTCCTTTTATAGTGCAAGGGGCGATCATAGTGGCAAAACAGACAATGTCTGGTGATTAGATAGCTAGCAGGGCTTATCATGTTGGTTATGGTTGCATGGGAAACAAACAAATTCCTACGCACACGCAAGATCTATGCATGGTGATGAGCATCTATGAGAGGGAGAGTGGATCTACATACCCTTGTATATCACTAAGCGGGAAGCGTTAAGAAACGCGGTTGATGTAGTCAAACGTCTTCACGATCCAAATCGCTAGCCGTCTGCGATCCGATCAAGATCCGTCCCGATCTAGCGCCGAACGGACGACACCTCCGTGTTCAGCACATGTACAACTCAATGAAGATGTCCACCTTCTTGATATATCAAGAGGGAGGAGACGTAGATGAGTTCTCCGGCAGTACGAAGGCATGGCAACAGTGGTGGTGGAAGTATTTTGGCAGGGCTTCACCTAAGCACCGCCAAATCTAGAGGGAGACAATCTAGTGGGGAGAGAGGTCTGCACCGTGGCTTAGGGTTGCGTGCGGCTGCCCTCTCTCCCCTCCAATATATATAGGAGGGAGGGGAGGGGCCGGCGCCCCTAGGGTTTCCCCTAGGAGTCCGACGAAGGAGAGGTGGAGGAGTCCTCCTCCAATCCTACTCCAAGTAGGATTCCAATCCTACTTGGATTTCCTTCCCCCCACTTTGGGGTTTCCTTTTTCCACACCCCAGCTGCATGGGCTCTTAGGGGCTTGCTTTCCTAGCCCACTAAGGGCTGGTGCGCAACTCCTAAGGCCCATGTGGCCTCCCGGCATGGGTGACCCCTCCCGATGGCCCCCTCGGAACCCTCCCGACACCCCTAATACATTACCAGTAATACCTGAAACTTTTCCGGAGACCAAAATGGGACTTCCTATATATCAACCTTTACCTTTGGACCATTCCGGAGCTCCTCATGATGCCCTAGATCTCATCCAGGACTACGAACAACCTTCGGTCACCACCATACATAACTCAATACTACCGAAACGTCACATAACATTAAGTGTGCACACCCTACGGGTTCGAGAACTATGTAGACATGACCGAGACACCTCTATGGTCAATAACCAATAGCGGAACCTGGATGCCATATTGGTTCCTTCATATTATACGAAGATCTTTATCGGTTGAACCTCTATGTCAAGGATTCAGTTAATCCCGTATATTGTTCCCATTGTTCTTCGATATGTTAGTTTACCGAGATTCGATCGTCGGTATCTCCATACCTAGTTCAATCTCATTACCAGCAAATCTCTTTACTCGTTTCGTAATACAAGATCCCGTGGCTAACAGTTTAGTCACTTTATGTGTCTGGTTCCTTGGCCAAAGCAATGGCACCAGTGTTGTCACAAAATAGAGTCACTGGATTCCGTGCACTGGGCACTACTCCAAGATCTGTCATGAAATCCTTCATCTAGACACCTTCCTTCGCCGCCTCCGAGGCTGCGATGTACTCCGCTTCGCATGTAGAATCGGCTACCACACTCTACTTGGAACTTCACCAACTTACTTCTCCCCCATTGAGAATAAATATGTATCCGGGTTGAGACTTCGAGTTATCCGGATAAGTGTCAAAGCTTGCATCGATGTAACCCTGTACGATGAGCTCTTGATCACCTCCATAAACGAGAAACATTTCCTTAGTCCTTTTCAGGTACTTAAGTATATTCTTAACCGCCGTCCAGTGCTCCATTCCTAGATTACTTTGAAACCTATCGGCCATACTTATGGCAAGGCTGACATCGGGTCTTTTTCACATCATTGCATACATGATAGAGCCTATGGCTGAAGCATACGGGATGACACTCATCTTTTCTCTATATTCTGCAGTCACTAGGCATTGAGTCATACTCAACTTTACACCTTGGAATATAGGCAAGAACCCCTTCTTGGACTAATCCATTTTGAACTTCTTCCAAACTTTGTCAAGGCATGTGCTTTGTGAAAGTCCTATTAAGCATCTCGATCTATCTCTATAGATCTTGATGCCTAATATGAAAGCAACTTCTCCTAGGTCCTTCATTGAAAAACTCTTGTTCGAATATTCCTTCACGCTTTCCAACATGTCTATGTTGTTTCCAATCAGCAATATGTCATCCACATATACTATTAGAAACGCTATAGAGCTCCCACTCACTTTCGTGTAAATACAAGCTTCTCCGTAAACTTGTATAAACCCGAATGCTTTGATCACCTCATCAAAGTGAAGATTGCAACTCCGAGATGCTTGCACGAGTCCATTAATGGATCACTGGAGTTTGCAAACTTTGTCAACATTCTATGGATCGACAAAACCTTCTGGTTGTATCATATACAACTATTCCTTAAGGACACCGTTAAGGAACGCTGTTTTGACATCCATGTGCCAAATTTCATAATCGAAAAATGCAGCTATTGCTAACATGATTCTGACAGACTTAAGCATCGCTACAGGTGAGAAGGTCTCATCGTAGTAAACTCCTTGAACTTGTGAAAAACTCTTCACCACAAGTCGAGCTTTATAGATGGTGACATTACCGTCCGCGTCCGTCTTCCTCTTAAAGATTCATTTGCTCTTAATGGACTTTCGCCCTTCAGGTAATACTTCCAAAGTCCATACTTTGTTTTCATACATGGATCCCATCTCGGATTTCATGGCTTCTAACCATATCTCGGAATCCGGGCCCATCATTACTTCTCCGTAGCTCATAGGTTGATCATTGTCCAACAATATGACCTCTAAGATAGGGTTGCCATACCACTCAGGAGCAGTACGCGTCGTTGTCGACCTACAAGGTTTGATAGTAACTTGATCCGAAGCTTCATGATCATCATCATTAACTTCCTCTTCAACTGATGCAGGCTCCACAGAAACATCTTTCTACGCTGCGCTACTCTGTGGTTGAAGTAAAGGTTTAATACATCATCAAGTTCTATTTTCCTCCCACTCAATTCTTTCAAGAGAAACTCTTTCTCAAGAAAAGTTTCGTTTTAGCGACAAACACTTTGCCTTCGGATCTAAGATAGAAGGAATACCCAACCATCTCTTTTGGGTATGCTATGAAGACGCGTTTCTCCACTTTGGGTTCCAGCTTTTCAGGCTGAAGCTTTTTAACATAAGCATCACATCCCCAAACTTTAAGAAATGACATGTTTGGCTTCTTGACAAACCACAGTTCATATGGTGTCGTCTCAACGGATTTTGATGGTGCCCTATTTAAAGTGAAATAGCTGTCTCTAATGCATAACCCCAAAACGATAGTGGTAAATCGGCAAGAGACATCATAGAACGCACCATATCTAATAAGGTTCGATTATAACATTTGGACACACCATTACGTTGTGGTGTTCCATGCGGTGTCAATTGTGAAACAATTCCACATTGTGTTAAGTGTCTGCCAAACTCATAACTTAGATATTCTCCTCCTCGATCAAATCGTAGGAATTTAATCCTCTTGTTACGATGATTCTCAACTTCACTCTGAAATTGCTTGAACTTTTCAAACGTTTCATACTTGTGTTTCATTAAGTAAATATACCCATATCTACTTAATTCATCAGTAAAGGTAAGAAAATAACGATATCCACTACGTGCCTCAATGCTCATTGGACCGCACACATCAGTATGTATGATTTCCAACAAGTCACTTGTCCGTTCCATTGTTCTAGAGAATGGGGTCTTAGTCATCTTGTCCATGAGGCATGGTTCACATGTGTCAAGTGATTCGAAATCAAGTGACTCCAAAAGTCCATCAGCATGGAGCTTCTTCTTGAGTTTTACACCAATATGACCTAAGCGGCAGTGCCACAAGAAAGTGGTACTATCATTATCAACTCTACATCTTTTGGCGTCAATGTTATGAACATGTGTGTCATCACTATTGAGATTCAATAAGAATAAACCCCTCACATTGGGTACATGACCATAAAAGATATCACTCATATAAATAGAACAACCATTATTCTCTGATTTAAATGAGTAACCGTCTCACAATAAACAAGATCCAGATATAATGTTCATGCTTAACGCAGGCACCAAATAACAATTATTCAGGTTCATCACTAATCCCAATGGTAATCGAAGAGCGAGCGTGCCGAAGGCGATCACATCAACCTTGGAACCATTTCCCACGCGCATCGTCACTTCATACTTTGCCATCCTTCGTCTATCCCGTAGGTCCTGCCTTGAGTTGCAAATGTGAGCAACCGAACCGGTCTCAAATACCCAGGCAGTACAACGAGAGCTAGTAAGGTACACATCAATAACATGTATATCATATATACCTTGTTTGGTGTTGGGCGCTTTCTTGTCGGCCAGATACTTGGGACAGTTCTGCTACCAGTGACCAGTTCCCTTGCAATGAAAGCACTCAGTTTCTGGCTTGGTCCATCCTTGGGTTTCTTCATGGGAGGAGCAACTGCTTTGCCACTCTTCTTGGATTTACCCTTCTTTCCCTTGCCATTCTTCTTGAAACTAGTGGTTTTATTGACCATTAACACTTGATGCTCTTTCTGGATTTCAGACTCAGTGATTTTCAGCATCGAAAATAGCTCGACGATTGACTTGTTCATCCCATGCATTTTATTGTTCATCACAAAGCTCTTGTAGCTAGGTGGCAATGATTGAAGAATTATGTCAGTGATAGCCTACGACGGAAGGGGTATCCATTCACTGACATACCCGTTCTCCTGCATCTTGCAAGCACAGAACTTATCGGAGGTCTCATACCTCTCGATCCGGGCATTCTTCTCAAAGATAAATTTTAACTCCTGGAACATCTCATATGCTCCATGACGTTCAAAACGTCTTTGAAGTCCCGGTTCTAAGACATACAACATTGCACATTGAACTATTGAGTAATCTTAAGAACGTGCCTCCCAAGCGTTCTTAACGTCTTCGGATGACACGAGAGCGGGTGGGTCACCAAGCGGTGCATCAAGGACATAAGCCTTCTGGGAAGCCGTGAGGATAATCCTCAGACTACGGGCCCAGTCTACAAAGTTACTTCCATCATATTTCAACTTGGCTTTCTCTATGAATGCATTAAAATTCAGGGGAACTACTGCGCGAGCCATTGATCTACAACATAAATTTGCAAAGGTTACTAAGACTATTATTCAAGATAATGAGTTTAGTTAATCAAATTACTAAAAACTCCCACTCAAATTGACATCCCTCTGGTCATCTGAGTGATACATGATCCAAATTCACCAACCCAAGTCCGATCATCATGTGAGATGAAGTGGTTTCAATGGTGGACATCATCATGTTGATCATATCCTCTATATGACTCATGCTCGACCTTTCGGTCTCTTGTGTTTCGAGGCAATGTTTTTACATGCTTGGCTTGTCATGTTTAACCCGACTATTCTGCATGTGCCACACTGGCTTGCACCCATTGTATGGGAACATAGATTCTATCACACCCGACCATCACGTGGTGTCTCGACATGACGAACTTTCGCAACGGTGTACACTCGGGGAGAACACAATTTTATCTTGAAATTTTAGTGATGGATCATCTTATGATGCTACTGTCGTTCTAAGCAAAATAAGATGCATAAAAGGATTAACATCACATGCAAATAATAAGTGACATGATATGGCCATGAACTTGTGCTTTTGATCTCCATCTTCAAAGCACCGGCATGATCTCCATGGTCACCGACATGACATCATGATCTCCATCATCTTGATCTCCATCAACATGTTGCCATGAGGTTGTCGTGCCAACTTTTGCTTCTACGACTATTGCTAAATCATAGCGATAAAGTAAAGCAAAACTATCGGCGTTTTGGGAATGGGGGTACCCAGACTTGCCTACCCGTGGCCCAGGGCGTGGCCCACTTCGATAGCAAAGTACGTCCCAACGTGGCCCCACACAAGACATGGCCCTCGCGAGGGAAACATCGCCAAGACACGCGGGGAAATACGCCTCCCCAGGCCGCCTCCTGAGCGGCGGAGATCTCTATGCAACGCTTGGCCTCGGGAGGCCAAGGATGACGCAAGGCGGTCCAGGCGGGCACCAGCGCGCGAGATGGGACAGTTTCCTCTTTGGTGCAAAGAGGGCAAGGACGTACGCAGGTTCCCAAAGCACCCCAAAGGTTTACATTCCGGTGCAACAAGACCAAGACCACGAGCCCTGCAGGACGGATGTCATCGCCGAGCCCACCACTGCATCACTAATAGCTACTTTGCATGCAAAGACCACCATTCAGGAGGATAAGGATGTACCCCTTGTCCCCCTTCGAATTTGGCCGTTGTGGGATCCCTTCCCTCCAGAGTGATAAGGGAAGAGGACCCGGGCCACTATAAATAGAGGCTAGGCTACTCCGTAGAGGGGGAAGACCAGAGAAGAAGCAAGACCACTAGAGTGCCCTCACGAGGCAACTCACCACGGTACTAGTTCATCCACCAACCTCCTCGTGAGGCAATCCACTAAAGCAGGAGTAGGGTTTTACGCTTTGCAACGGCCCGAACCTGGGTAAATCTTCGTGTGCAATCTTCTCCCTCGTCATCGTGCGAGTTCATTGAACTAGCCTACCGGGTTGTGAGCTAGGAGGGGTGAGGCTGTTGGGGATCTTCGCACATGCCCCTGTGTTCGAACTCTCTTGGGTTTTGCGGAGCTCGAAATCCGATATTTGGCATGCCAGGTAGGGGGCATGTCGAACTTTTCTTCAAGCCTCGCTCTTTCTCCGCCTCGCTGCTCCGATGGCTCACGTCGCCGAGACCGCGCCAAGCGCCGAGCTGCCCGCGTCGCCCAGACAACGCCCGTGGGCCGCGCTGCCGCGCGCCAGTCTGCCTCTCCTGTGGCCAATGCTGCCATAGGCCCAGAAGCCCACGAGCAGCAGGACTCATAACAGTAGGGCACCATGCGGCATGACGGCTGCACCGCTACTCCATTGATCATTCCAGCTACTAGGTCATCCTCCCACACTCGTCCCAGGCCGGCATGTGGGATGGGTGCACTCGCCATGGCACGCGATCTGCTGCGCCACCGCCCTGCCCCTGAGCACCATGACGACTGGCTCGGGCGCATCGTAGATCTCGTTAGTGACGCCGGCAATGCTGTGGCGCTCTCCTACTCGCTCCATCCCCAGCCCTCTCTGGCGGACGATGTGGCCCATGATGCGCCGCCTCCTCCTCCCCAGCGCGACGCCGACCCCGAGCCCAGGCATGAAGCATGCCAGCGCGACCAGCCACATGGGTACCAGGTGAGGGCGAGGGATGAAGTAAGATGCCAGGTGGTCCTACGGCCGCGCGTAGACGCGCGTGCACTCCCCACGCCTTTGCATCAGCATCGTGACCGTGCGCCCCTTGAAGCGGTAGACCTGTTCCTTCCCGTGTGCGCGGCACCCGCAGCTCGAGTGGGTTGCCACACGATCGCCCCGGAGCTCCATCTGGCCATATGGCCTTGCAAGCTCAAGCCCGATTTACCTCCTCGCTACGACGACACACGAGATCCTACCGAGTTCTTACAGCTCTACTCGCTGAGCATCCAGGCGGCTGGTGGAGACGACAAGGTCATGCCAAGCTGGTTCCCCATGGCACTCAAGGGCGATGTGCTCTCCTAGCTCCTCAACTTCCTGGAGGGGTCGACAACCTCTTGGGATGACCAGCCAGGAGGGAGAGACCCTGCACAAGTTCATACAGCGCTTCACGACTGTCCGCCTCAATATCCCGAGGGCGTCGGATGAGGCCATCATCTTCGCATTCACTGACAGCGTCAGGGACCTCAGGATGAGGGAGGAGCTCGCCATGAACGATGAATTGTGATCAACCCTGGAGATGTTCAACCTGCCGAACAGATGCGCAAACACCGAAGAGGGCCGCTTCTTGCTCCGTGAGCTCCCAGAGGCGGAACCAGAAGACAAGAAGACCAAGACCAAGGAGGCAAAGCGCAAGGCCCCCGCGGTGCTTGCAGCTGAACCTGAGGCAAAGCACAGCCGAGACGAGGAACCCCCCGCGAGAGGGCGACCGTTCTGCATCTTCCAGGGCACCAACATCCACAATACCATTGACTGCCAGGAGCTCAGGGTGGTCCGTGACAAGAATTTTGGCTGGCGCCCTGGGCTTAGCGACCGTGGCTATGGACTCGGCGGAGGTATGTTACTTGCCTGAGATTCGATCGTCGGTATCTCTATACCTAGTTCGATCTCGTTACCGGCAAGTCTCTTTACTTGTTCCATAATACAAGATCCTGTGACCAACTATTTAGTCACTTTTCTTGGAAGGCTCATTGTGATGTTGTATTATCGAGTGGGCCCTAAGACACCTCTCCGTCACACGGAGTAACAAATCCCAGTCTTGATCCATGCCCACTCAACAGATACCCTCAGAGATACCTATAGAGCATCTTTATAGCCACCCAGTTACGTTGCGACGTTTGATACACACAAGGTATTCTTCCGGTGTCAGTGAGTTGCATGATCTCATGGTCATAGGAATAGATACTTGACATGTAGAAAACTACAGCAATAAACTGACACGATCATATGATATGTTCATAGTTTGGGTCTTGTCCATCACATCATTCTGCCAATGATGTGATCCCGTTATCAAATGATATCTTATGCCTATGTCTAGGAAACCTTGACTATCTTTGATCAACGAGCTAGTTTACTAGAGGCATACTAGGGACACAGTGTTGTCTATGTATCCACACATGAAATGTGTTTCCAATCAATACAATTATAGCATGGATAATAAATGATGACCATGGACAAGTAAATATAATAATAACCATATTATTATTGCCTCTAGGGCATGTTTCCAACATATCATACCCAACTCTGGCATTAGAGACAAAATACCATCATTGCTAGTCTAGGTGGCATGCGGGTGTGCATTCCCGACAAGCTTATACCACCGCTCTAGTTATCCGTTGCTTCACACCTCGACAAATTTAAGGACGGGTGTCAAAGAGGGGTAATCTCCCTTCCAGCATGTAGACACGTGCTTAGCGAGAGCCTTTTAGCCACATAGGGGCTCGACACCGCATCGACAAGTGACTGGCCTTGCGATGAGGTGGAGCGGTGACAGGTTGGCTCGCGCTTGCCGGTGGATGACTTGCTGGGGCTTCGAGAGGATGCATGTGTCCCGGTCCCCGGCAAGCACCGGTAGAGTACTTGGCGCGTAGCGGTCCAGGTTGGGCTTCCGCGTAAAGCTCGTTGTAGTCCGTATTGATTATTGTCGGGTTGTCTTGGTGAGTATCCCGAACAGGCTCCAGCTGCCGCGCGAGTGGCTTTGTTGTCCGTGCACAAGTCAGGGGAAAACAAATACCCCGTGTTTGTATACCCCTATAACAACTGATAGAAAAAGCACGTAGTTATGCAATATTTCTTCATGGAAATGATCATTACATATAGGAATCACGTCTGTAAGCAAGTATACCGACTCTTACCTGCATCTACTACTATTACTCCACCCATCGACCGTTATCCAACATGCATCAAGAGTATTAAGTAAAACAGAGTAATGCTTGGAGAACATTGACATGATGTAGGCAAAGTAGATTAAATCAATATGAATAAACCCCATTGTTTTATCCTTAGTGGCAATAATACAAAGACATTCTGGTCCCTTTCTGTCACTTGGATATAGAGCACCGCCAGATTGAACCCACTACAACGCACCTCCCCCACAGAAGAAATATCAATCTAGTTGGCCAAACTATTTCAATAGATCAGAGAGAATTACGAAGCTATCATATAATCATGCATATGTAAAGAAGTACCAGCAAGGAACTCAATATAATTTCATGAACAATTTGAACATAAACCCACAATTCATCGGATCCCAACAAACGGACCGCATAAGAAGATTACATCGAATAGATCACCGCGAAGATGCGGTGAACTCCATATTGAAGATGAAGAGAAAGAAAGAAAGATAGCCATCTAGGTACTAACTACTGACCCATGGTCTGTGGTAGACTACTCACATAGCACCATGGCAGTAGCAAGGTTGATGTATAGGCCCTCCGTGATCGATCCGCCCTCCGACAGGGCACCGACACATGGCTCCAGATGGGCACGATGGAACAGAGACTTGTCGTGGTGGAAAAAGTGTTTCAGGAGGCTCTCTAGGGTTTTCAGGATATATATTGGAGTTTATAGACTAGAGAGGGGCGTCGGGAGGTACCAGGGGGAGTCAGCACACAACAGGGCGCGACCACCCCCTGGGCAGCCCTGATGTGTGCTGCCTCTCTCGTGCAGCGTCCGATCTTCTCCCGAAGCTTCCAGGTCTTCCTTTTTACCAAAAAATCATAGAAAAGTTTGGTACTATAAATATGAAAAGCAAAAAACACGTAGAAAACAACAACTAACTCTTGGCAATGGGTTAATAGGTTAGTGCTCAAAAATAATATAAATTAGCAAATAAATGCATAAAAATTATCCTAGATGATAATATTATAGCATGGAACAATAAAAAAGTATAGATACGTTGGAGACGTATCAGCATCCCCAAGCTTAGTTCTTGCTCCTCCTCGAGTAGGTAAGTGATAAAAACAGAATTTTTGATGTGACATGCTACCCAACATGTAATCTATTACATGTATCATCATTAAGAAAGATGAATTAATAAACATCAGTGTAGTAATATTCGTAAACATAAGTAACATAATCATCAAGTTTCAAAATATACGATCCTTAAAGAATGTGTACTCCCTATTCATTTTATCATATTAGCATGTCATGGTTCCATCTTCACCACATAAACACAAATGTCAAGCACCACGGTCTTAAGTCAGGCAATTGGATCGTACTTTTTAACACACTTCAGCTTTTTATTACTCACACAATATATGAGTGTGAACCATGGATATAGCATAAAGGTGGAATAGTATATGGTGGCCGGTTTCAAAGGGGTAAAAGTGGAGAAGAAAGTCTCGCATCAACTAGGCGTATCAACGGGCTATGGAGATGCCCATGAATAGATATCAATGCGAGGAGTGGGGATTGCCATGCAACAGATGCACTAGAGCTATAAGTGTATGAAAGCTCAACTGAAGCTAAGTGGGTGTGCATCCAACTTGCTTGCTCATAAAGTCCTTGGGCATTTGAGGAAGCGCGTCATCGGAATATACAAGTCAAGATCTATAATGAAAAATTCCCAGTAGCATATGAAAGTGATAAAACAAGAGACTCTCTATATGAAGAACATTGTGCCACTTTGAAGCACAAGTGTGGAAAAAGAGGTAGTAGCACTGTCCCTTCTCTCTTTTCTCTGATTTGTTTTGTTATTTTATTATTTTTTCTTTTTTCTTTTTTTCCTTTCTTCCACCCACTTTTTCTCTCTCTTTTTCTTTTTTTCCGTTTGGAGTCTCATCCCGACTTGTGGGGGAGTCATTGTATCCATCATCCTTTCCTCACCCTGACAGTGCCATAATAATGATGTTCATCACACTTTTATTTACTTAAAACTCAATATGAAAAACTGATAAGATAATATGACTATATGAATGCCTCTGGCAATGTACCAGGATGTGCAATGATCAAGCGTAACCATGTATCGAAAAATGATGAACGGTGGCTTTGCCACAAATACTATGTCAACTTGTATCACCATGCAACATAATATGACAAAGAGAGTACTAGTCATATCATGTAACGGTGGAAGTTGCATGGCAATATATCTCAGAATGGCTATGAAAATTGCATAGTAGGTAGGTATGGTGGCTGTTTTGTGGAAGATATAAGGTGGATTATGTGCAATATAACGCATCATGTCATGGGGTTTGGATGCACACACCGATCCTCGATGTGAGAATGGGAAATGCACGGTACTGAAGTGGCTAGCAAATATGAGGTGGTGAGAGTGCGTATATCCATGCATTAACATTAGTCATTAAGAACTCACATACTTATTGCAAGATTTTATTAACCCTCTCGAAGCAAAGTACTACTCGCATGCACCTAGGGAGGAGGTTGGGAGGAGTTAACCATCACACGTCTCTGACTTAAACACCACTAGGATTTCAACGAGAAATAAGAATGCTCACACATCATCACCGTGCCATAAAAATATGTAGATGAACAAGAAGTTAACAACCTACAATTCACAATATTCTTACTAATCAATAATCATGAACTCATGCACATTCACATTACCACATTAACATCATTAACTCACGATTTCTCTTTTATGTGCTACATGAAGGTTTTGAATATGAAATCCTTGAATACCTATTATTTTTGGACTATACTTATAACCCATGCAAATTACTATCACTATTTATTAACTCTCAAACAAATATAAGTTAAGAACAGGTGTGCAATTATTTCTTTAAAATCTACACGCCACTGTGCTCTAAAAGATATAAGTGAAGTACTAGAGCAAGTGCTTAGCTCAAAAGATATAAGTGAAGCACAAAGAGTATCTATAATACCTAGATAGTTCATCCCCACTATCCAATTTCTCTTGACATGCACGCTATCCACCTCATCAATTGTGCCACATCAACATTTTTCTTCCAATCATCACCAATTTATATGTCTACCTAGTAAGATGTACAACATTATTTGACTTAAATAACCGACTGAAGCCCAACGACATTTCCCCTTGATGAAGACACTTCAGCCTTAAATGACCTATGCACCAAAGAAACCTCTCAATCGATTGTGGCGATGCGGCCGTATGGTCTTCGTCAATTATGTATCCTCGGTTTCTCAGCATGAGCGATTGATTTCTCTCTGCACTAAATATCTTCCTATTAATCTCCATGTCGGCACTCTGCCTTCTCTGACTAATGTCTTCCTTCCCCAACACACATTACTTCCATATAGACAACAAGCTTTCTATGAAGGAACATGCCACTATGGTTGTGCACGGGCATGGAGCCGTCGAGGTTGAGCACCTGAGCAGTATTGTGGAGTCGCAGACGAGGAAGCATCTAGCGGAGGATGAGGCATCCAATGGCAGCGTCAGTGTGAAGGTCTGTTAGGCAGTACCGGTGAAAGGAATTGGATCACTCTCGACTCGTGCGCTCGATGAAGGCCTCCTCCTCTCATATTGGGATGGGCCATATTATTTGTACGTATTTCTGGCTTCTCTTAAACTCGCACATGATAGGTTGGGGCTCAGCCGCCATGGTGATTTGCAGATTGGAACTCGACCTTGAGGGTGAGGGCTCACGGGCGAGTACTTTGTTCCGCCACTAGGTAACCTGCTTACCCATGTGGTAGATCCACTACTACCTTCGATGGCACCTCCACCCTCATGTAATCGTGTGTTTCCATCGTATTCCTTCCGATTGCGAGCTTCCTCGACCACACAACCGTGTTCATCTATACATATGTCTTCCTTTTGAATATATGTTCATTTAATTGACCCCCGACTTCCATGCCATGTCATCTTGGGTATACGAGATCATGTGATTCTGTATGTTCTTCTTGGATATTGCTTCATTGTGGCAATTCTGCTTTGCTAGCACACAAAGCATTTTACGTGTCTGGCTATTTTCTTGAGATACATCGTGATTGACTGAGTTATTGGTTCATTTTTGTAGGCATGTGGAAATTATGATGTATGCTGCCGTTCAGGAAAATAGTTTCTGACAAGTGAGAAACCCACATAACATGAACACTTGGTTCCTGTTGTATTAGTTATCTAATGTTTTTGTTGCAAATATGCCCTAGAGGCAATAAATAAAGTGTTTATTATTATATTTCCTTGTTCATGATAATAGTTTATTATCCATGCTATAATTGTATTGATTGGAAACACATTACATGTGTGGGTAAATAGACAACACATTGTCCCTAGTATGCCTCTAGTGAACTAGCTCGTTAATCAAAGATGGTCAAAGTTTCCTAGCCATTTACATGTGATGTCATTTGATAACGGCATCACATCATTAGGAGAATGATGTGATGGACAAGACCCAAACTACAAACGTAGCATATGATCGTGTCAGTTTATTGCTACTGTTTTCTGCATGTCAAGTATATGTTCCTATGACCATGAGATCATGCAACTCACGGACACCGGAGGAGTGCCTTTTGTGTATCAAACGTCGCAACGTAACTGGGTGACTATAAAGGTGCATTATAGGTATCTCTGAGGGTGTCTGTTGGGTTGGCATGGATCAAGACTAGGATTTGTTACTCCATGTGACGGAGAGGTATCTCAGGGCCCACTCGGTAATACAACATCTTAATAAGCCTTGCAAGCAATGTGACTAAGTGTTAGCCATGGGATCTTGTATTACGGAACGAGTAAGGAGACTTTCCAGTAACGAGGTTGAACTAGGTATGGAGATACCGACGATCGAATCTCGGGCAAGTAACATACCGAAGAACAAAGGGAACATCATACGAGATTAACTGAATCCTTGACATAGAGGTTCGACTGATAAAGATCTTCGTAGAATATGTAGGAAACAATATGGGCATCCAGGTCCCGCTATTGGTTATTGACCATAGAGGTGTCTTCGTCATGTCTACATAATTCTCGAACCCGTAGGGTCTACACACTTAAGGTTTGGTGACGTTTCTATAGTATAGAGTTATGTATGGTGGTGACCGAAGGTTGTTCAGAGTTATGTATGGGTTTAGGGTTTAGGGTTTATATATAGGAAGTCCTATTTTGGTCGCCGGAAAATTTTCGGGCTCATCGGTAGTGTACCGGGAGTGCCGATAGTGTACCGGGAGGCCTCCGGGAGGGGTATTTCGACCCAAGAGGCTTCATGGGCTGTGGGAGAGTGAATATCAGCCCTTAGTAGGCTGGTGGAAACTCCCACACAAGGCCCATGTGGCTGGAGAAGAAAACCCAATAGGAAAAGGTGGAAAAAGGCAAAAAAAAAGGAGCAATCCTAGTCCTACTAGGATTGGAGGAGGAGTCCTCCTCTCCTAGTAGGTTCGGCCGAACCATAGGAGCCTTGTCCCTTGCGCCAAGGCTCTCCTCCTCTCCTCCTATATATACCAGTGTATTTTAGGGTTTTGCACTAGTTTTTGAGCCACTTGTTACCCGTTCCTCCAGTGCATAGATTCTCCTCTAGATCGGATTTCTGCAGTGCTTAGGTGAAGCCCTGCTGGAATTGCTCCACCACCATCGCCGGAGCACCATCACGCTGCCGGATAACTCTTCTTCCTCTCCGCTCCCTCTTGTTGGATCAAGACGGCGAAGATCGTCATCAAGCTGCACGTGTGCTGAACGCGGAGGTACCATCCGTTCGGCACTAGATCGGAAGGACCATGATCAAGTTCGTGGGACGGATCGTGATCAAGTTCGCGGGACAGATCGTGATTGGATCGCGGGACAGATCATGATTGGATCGTGGGACGGATTGTGATTGGATCGTGGGACGCTCGGTGATTTGGATCGCGAAGACGTTCGACTACACCAACCGCGTTTCTTAACGCTTCCCGCTTAGAGATCTACAAGGGTATGTGGACCCACTCTCCCTCTCATAGATGCTCATCACCATGGATAGGTCTTGCGTGAACATAGGAAATTTTTTGTATCCCAGGCAATGTTCCCCAACAGTTTTATCCTGCCACTTGCTTTAGTTCCTTATATATTCTTCTTTCTCTCCGTAGCAATTGCACAATCCGCATTGATTATTTTGAATTACAACCAGGGATCCGTGCTTGCAAATATGACCATGTGTATTCAGATTTCTACGGCAACAAGCATGTTGGTCATTTACTTAATTTTTCAGTTACCTTTTGCATTGGATGATGTTTAATGATGTGAATATCTTAGCAATATATCTTCGGGGGATAACGAAGTATTCATTGTTATTCTTAATTGTGTTTTGTATCAGGCATTGGCAACGAAGATCAAAACACGCATTGCTCCCTTTCTCATCTGAAAACAAAAAAAATTATAACATAATTTGTCCGTTATATATTTTTGTTTCACCTTTTATGTGCACCTACCCAGATTGAAAATCTACATATGTCTTTTACTGAATTCCACTATTTCTTCAAACAACGATATGTCATATTCTTTCACCGTTTGAATAATATAAGCTCAGAAGGAATACATACATAGCAGACTATTGCTGACATCCTGGAGAGCCTTTGGCTATTGATGCTAACTGAATGTACTGGTCCAATGTCCCAGTGTATCACAAGGTTGGTTAGTGCAACCAAAATGACACCCACAACAAAATGAAATATATCCTACTTAATTTGAATCACCTATGCATGCAATATATTGTTTTGTTAATCGTTATCATGTCTATAAGAAATCTCCATACTATTGATTCAAATTGTTATCATTTGTACTATCTGAATGCTACTAAGAAATACTAAAAATACCCACGGCAACGCGCGGGGGTATTATCTAGTACTAATAAATCATGGTGATCTTGTGTCTATCCCAAGTAGGTGTGTCCAACAAACAATGATTGTGGAAAACTAAAACAAAAAAACTAAAACAAACAACGCT
The DNA here is from genome assembly GCA_022496015.1 of Hordeum marinum. Classification (NCBI taxonomy): domain Eukaryota; kingdom Viridiplantae; phylum Streptophyta; class Magnoliopsida; order Poales; family Poaceae; genus Hordeum; species Hordeum marinum. The sequence continues at coordinate 330,847,433 of CM039674.1, forward strand.
CAAAACAAAACTTGTGACACCCCCAACTTGACCGTGCACTAATCATACACGCAAATGCGCACGATCAACATCAGCGACTCACGGGAAGATAACACAACACAACTCTAAACACAAATTCAAACATGAAGCTTTATATTACTGTTGGAAATATGCCCTAGAGGCAATAATAAATTGGTTATTATCATATTTCCTTGTTCATAATAATTGTTTATTATCCATGCTATAATTGTGTTGATCGGAAACTCAGATACATGTGTGGATACATAGATAACACCATGTCCCTAGTATGTCTCTAATAGACTAGCTCGTCGATCAAAGATGGCTATGGTTTCCTAGTCATGGACATGAGATGTCATTTGGTAACGGGATCACATCATTAGGAGAATGACGTGATGGACAAGACCCAAACAACAAACGTAGCATATGATCGTGTTAGTTTATTGCTACTGTTTTCTGCATGTCAAGTATATGTTCCTATGACCATGAGATCATGCAACTCACTGACACCGGAGGAGTACCTTGTGTGTATCAAATGTCGCAACGTAACTGGGTGACTTTAAAGGTGTTGTACAGGTATCTCCGAGGGTGTCTGTTGGGTTGGCATGGATCAAGACTGGGATTTGTTACTCCGTGTGACGGAGAGGTACCTTAGGGCCCACTTGGTAATACAACATCACAAAAAGCCTTGCAAGCAATGTGACTAAGTGTTAGTCACGGGATCTTGTATTATGAAAGAAGTAAAGATACTTTCCGATAACGAGGTTGAACTAGGTATGGAGATACCGACGATCGAATCTCGGGCAAGTAACGTACCGAAGAACAAAGGGAACATCATACGGGATTAACTGAATCCTTGACATAAAGATTCGACCGATAAAGATATTCATAGAATATGTAGGAACCAATATGGGAATCCAGGGTCCCGCTATTGGTTATTGACCGTAGAGGTGTCTCGATCATGTCTACATAGTTCTCGAACCCGCAGGGTCTGCACACTTAAGGTTCGGTAACGTTTCCGTAGTATAGAGTTATGTATGGTGATGAGCGAAGGTTGTTCGTAGTCCGGGATGAGATCTCAGATGTCACGAAGAGCTCCAGAATGGTCTGGAGGTAAAGATTGATATATAGGAAGTCCTGTTTTGGTCGCCGGAAAAGCTTCGGGCTCATCGGTAGTGTACCGAGAGTGCCGGGAGTGTACCGGGGGACCATCGGGAGGGGTGTCGCGCCCCGAGGGGCCTCATGGGCTGTGGGAGGAGACAAACCAGCCCCTGGTGGACTGGCTGAAGCCTCCACTAAAGCCCATGAGGTTTGACAAGGAAAAAATCCAAAGGTGAAGAGGTGGAAAGAGTTTCCAAGTGGAAAGGAGGAATCCTACTCCTAATAGGATTGGAGTAGGACTCCTCCACCTCCAATTTCTGCCAGATATTGAGGGTTTGTGGCTGCCTCCTCCCCTCCCTCCCTTCTATATATACTAGAGGATTTAGAGGGAAGAGCTAACCCTAATTGCCATGTGCTGCCCTCTTCTTCCTCTAGATCATTTTCTCCTCTAGATCGGTTTTCAGCGGTGCTTAGGCGAAGCCCTGCTGGAATTTCTCCACCACCATCACCGCAACGCCGTTGTGCTGATGGAGAACTCATCTACCTCTCCGCTCCCTCTTCTTGGATCAACAAGGCGGAGATCGTCATCAAGCTGTACGTGTGCTGAACGCGGAGGTGCCGTTCGCTCGGCGCTAGATCGGAAGGACCGTGATCAAGATCGCGAGACAGATCGTGATGAGATCACGAGCGGATCGTGATGAGTTCGCGGGATGGATTGTGATTGGATCGTGGGACGGATCGTGATGAGATCACGGGACGCTCGGCGATTTGGATCGTGAAGACGTTCGACTACACCAACCGCGTTTCTTAACGCTTCTCGCTTAGTGATCTACAAGGGTATGTAGATCCACTCTCCCTCTCGTAGATGCTCATCACCATGGGTAGATCTTGCGTGTGCGTTGGAAATTTTTTGTTTCCCATGCAACGTTCCCCAACAGTGGCATCATGAGCTAGGTCTATGTGTAGATGAGATGTCGAGTAGAACACAAAGGGTTTGTGGGTGTTGATGCTTAGATTGCTTCCTCCCTTGGTCGTGTTTTGGTCCAGCGGTATTGTGGGATGAAGCGGCCTGGACCAACCTTACTCGTACGCTTATGAGAGACCGGTTCCATCGACTGACGTGTAACCTCATTGCACAAAGATGGCTGGCGGGTGTCTGTTTCTCCTACTTTAGTTGGATCGGATTCGACAAAGGCGGTCCTTGAGAAGGTTGAAAAGCAACTTATGTATCACCGTTGTGGTTTTTGCGTAGGTGAGAATTGGTCTTGCTAGATACCCGTAGCAGCCACGCAAAACATGCAACAACAATTAGAGGACGTCTAACTTGTTTTTGTAGGGTATGTTGTGATGTGATATGGCCAATTACATGATGAGATATATGTGATGTATGAGATGATCATGTTTTGTATAGAATATCACGACTTGCATGTCGATGAGTATGGCAACTGGCAGGAGCCATAGGGTTGTCTTTAATTATTGTATGACCTGCGTGTCAATCATTAAGCGCTATGTAATGCTTTACTTTATCGCTAAATGGTAGCAATAGTAGTAGAAGCATGGTGGGCGCGACAACCCCGATGGTGACACATTGATGGAGATCAAGATGATGGAGATCATGGTGTCATGCCGGTGACGATGGAGATCATGCCAGTGCTTTCAACATGGAGATCAAAAGCACAAGTTCATGGCCATATCATGTCTCTTATGATTTGCATGTGATGTTAATCCTTTTATGCACCTTGTTTTGCTTAGGACGACGGTAGCATTATAAGGTGATCCCTCACTTAAATTTCAAGATGAATTGTGTTCTCCCCGAGTGTGCACCGTTGTGAAAGTTCGTCATGTCGAAACACCGCGTGATGATCGGGTGTGATAGACTCTACGTTCACATACAACGGGTGCAAGCCAGTGTTGCACATGCAGAATACTCGGGTTAAACTTGACGAGCCTGGCATGTACAGACATGGCCTCGGAACACAAGAGACTGAAAGGTCGAACATGAGTCATATAGCAGATATGATCAACATGATGACGTTCACCATTGAAACCAGCTCAACTCACGTGATGATCGGACTTGAGTTGGTGAATTTGGATCATGTACCACTCGAATGACCGGAGGGATGTCAATTTGAGTGGGAGTTCTTAAGTAATATGATTAATTGAACTCATTATCATGAACATAGTCAGTAGTGTCTTTGCAAACTGTGTTGTAGATTACTAGCTCATGATGTAGCTCCCTTGAATTTTTGAAATAGAGTTGAAAGATGATGGTAGCGATGTTCTGGACTTGGTCCGTGATCTGAGGATTGTCCTCATTGCTGCACAGAAGTCTTATGTCCTTAATGCACCGCTCGGTGCGCCAACCCCTCTAGCATCGTCTGTAGATCTTGTGAACATATGACACGCACGTTTTGATGACTACTTGATAGTTTAGTGCATCATGCATTACGGCTTAGAATTGAGGCTCCAAAACGTTTTGAACGTCACGGAACATATGAGATGTTCCAAGAGCTGAAATTAGGATCTCAAGCTCCTGTCCGTGTTGCGAGATATGAGATCTTTAACAAGATTCTTTGCCTGCGAAATGAAAGAGAATAGCTCAATCGTTGAGCATGTGCTCAGATTGTCTGGGTGCTATAATCGCTTGAATCGAGTGGGAGTTGATCTTCCAGATAAGATAGTGATTGATATAGTTCTCCAAGTCACTGTCACTAAGCTACTAGAACTTGGTGATGAACTATAAAATGCCAGGGATAGAAATAATGATCCCTGAACTGTTCGCGATGTTTGACACCGCAAAGGTAGAAATCAAGAAGGAGCATCAAGTGTTGATGGTTAGTAAAACCACTAGTTTCGAGAAGGGCAAGGGCAAGGAGGAAAACTTAATGGAAGGAAAGTCAGTTGCTGCTCCAGTGAAGCAACCCAAAGTTGAATCCAAACCCGAGACTAAGTGCTTCTATTATGAGGAGAGCGGTCGCTGAAGCGGAACAACCCTAGATACTTGGTAGATAAGAAGGTTGGCAACGTCGACAGAAGTATATTTGATATATGTGTTATTGATGTGCCTTGCTAGTACTCCTAGTAGCACCTGGGTATTGGATACCTGTTCGGTTGCTAAATGTTAGTAACTCGAAGTAAAAGCTACAGAATAAACGGAGACTAGCTAAGTGTGCGGTGACGATGTGTGTTGGAAATGTTTCCAAGGTTGATGTGATCAACATCGCATGCTCTCTCTACCTTCGGGATTAGTGACAAACCGAAATGTTGTTGGTGTTTGCGTTAAGCATGAACATGATTATATCGTGTTTATTGCAACACGGTTATTCATTTAAGTTAGAGAATAATGGTTATTCTGTTTACATGAATAATACCTTCAATGGTCATGCACCCAGTGAGAATGGTTTGTTGAATCTTGATCGTAGTAATACACATGTTCATAACATTGATGCCAAAGGATACAAAGTTAATAATGATAGTACCACATACTTGTGGCACTGCCGCTAAATGTCATATTAGCAAAGATCTCATGAAGAAACTCCATGTTGATGGACCTTTGGACTCATTTGATTTCGAATTGGTTGAGACATGCGAACCATGCCTCTTGGGCAAGATGACTAAGGACCCCGTTTTCCGGTTTGATGGAGCGGGCAAGTGATTTATTGGAAATGGTACATGTTGATGTATGCAATCCAATGAGTCTTGTAGCATGCAGTGGATATCGTTATTTTCTTACCTTCACTGATGATTTGAGTAGATAATAGTTTATATTTACTTAATGAAACGCAAGTTTGGATCATTTGAAAAAGTTCAAGCAAATTCGGAGTGAAGTTTAAGATCATCGTGAGAAGAAGATAAAATGTCCGTGATATGATCGTGGAGGTGAATATCTGAGTTACGAGTTTGGCATACAACTTAAGACAATGTGAAAGTTGTTTCACAACTCACGCCACCTGGAACACCATGGTGTGATGGTGTGTTCGAACGTCATAGTCATGCTCTATTGGATATGGTGCATACTATGATGTCTCTTATCGTTTTGCCACTATCGTTTTGGGGTTATGCATTACACACAACTACATTCACTTTAAATAGGGCGCCATCTAAATCCGTTGAGATGACATCGTATGAATTATGGTTTGATAGAAACCTAAGCTGTCATTTCTTAGTGTTTGGGGCTGTGATGCTGATGTGAAAAAGGTTTTCACCTAATGAGCTCGAACCCAAAGCGGACAAATGAATCTTCGTAGAATACCCTAAGAATAGTTGGGTAAACCTTCTATCTCAAATCCGAGCATAAAGTGTTTGTTGCTAAAACAGATCCTTTCTCGAGAAAGAGTTTCTCTCGAAAGAATTGAGTGGGAGGAAGATAGAACTTGATGAGGTTGTTGAACCTTTGTTCAACTAGAGAGTAGCGCAGCATAGGAAGATGTTTCTGTGAAGCCTACGTTAGTTGAAGAGGAAGTTAATGATGATGATCATGAAGCTTCGGATCAAGTTACTATCGAACCTCGTAGGTCGACAAGGATATGTACTACTCCTGAGCGGTATGACAACCCTGTCTTGGAGGTCATGTTGTTGGACAACGATGAACCTACGAGCTATGGAGAAGCGATGATGGGCCTGGATTCCGACAAATGGTTAGAGGCCATGAAACCTGAGAAAGGATCCATGTATGAAAACCAAGTATAGACTTTGGTAGACTTGCTCGTTGGACGGCAGGTCGTCGAGTACAAATGGACCTTTGAGATGATGATAGATGCTGATGGTAAATGTCACCATTTATAGAGATCGACTTGTCGCAAAGAAGTTTCCGACAAGTTTAAGGAGTTGACTGCGATGAGACTTTCTCACTCGTAGCGATGCTGAAGTCTGTTGGAATGTGTTAGCAGTTGCTGCATTTTTTAATTATGAAATCTAGTAGATGGATGTCTAAACATCATTTCCTTCCTTAAGGAAAGGTTGTATGAGATACAACCAGAAGGTTTTGTCAGTCCTAAGGATGCTAAAAGGTAAGCAAGCTTCAATGATCCTTTTATGGACTGAAGCAAGCATCTCGGAGTTGGAATATACACTTTGATGAGGTGATCAAAGTTTTTGAATCTATACAAAGTTTATGAGAAACATGTATTTACAATAAAGTGAGTGGGAGCACTATAGAGTCTCTGATAAGCCTATGTGGTTGACATATTGTTGATTGGAAATGATGTAGAATTTCTGGAAAGCATAAATGGTTGTTTGAAAGGAGTTTTTCATAGGAAGACCTGGATAAAGCTACCTAATTGTTGAGCATCAACATCGATAGGGATAGATCAAGATGCTTGATGAGACTTTGAATGAGTACATACCTTGACAAGATTTTGAAAGAGTTCAAAATGGATTAGTCAGAGAGAAGTGTTCTCGCCTGCTTTGTAAGGTGTGAAGTTGAGACTCAAAGCTCGACCATGGCAGAAGAAAGAGAAAGGATGAATGTCGTCCCCTATGCCTTAGCCATAGGCTTTGTATAGTATGCCATGCTATGTACCGCACCTGTGTGTGCCTTGCCATGAGTCCGTCAAGGGGTACAAGAGTGATCCAGGAATGGATCACTAGACAGCGGTCAAGATCATCCTTAGTAACTAAAAGACTAAGGAAATGTTTCTTGATTATGGAGGTGATAAAGAGTTCGTCGTAAAGAGTTACATCGATGCAAGCTTTAACACCAATCCGGATGACTCTTAGGAGCAATCCGGATATGTATAGTGGAGCAGCCATTTGGAATAGCTCCAAGTGGAGTGTGGTAGCAGTATTTACAGTTTGACATAGATATTTGCAAAGTACACACGGATCTGAATGTCATAGACCCGTTGACTAAAAGACCTCTCTCACATGCAAAGCATGATCGAACCCCAGAACTCATTGGGTGTTAGATTCATAACAATGCGAATCACATGGTGATGTGAACTAGATTATTGACTCTAGTGGAAGTGGGAGACTGTTGGAAATATGCCCTAGAGGCAATAATAAATTGGTTATTATCATATTTCCTTGTTCATAATAATCGTTTATTATCCATGCTATAATTGTGTTGATTGGAAACTCAGATACATGTGTGGATACATAGACAACACCATGTCCCTAGTATGCCTCTAATAGACTAGCACGTTGATCAAAGATGGCTATGGTTTCCTAGTCATGGACATGAGATGTCATTTGGTAATGGGATCACATCATTAGGGGAATGATGTGATGGACAAGACCCAAACTACAAACATAGCATATGATCGTGTCAGTTTATTGCTACTATTTTCTGCATGTCAAGTATATGTTCCTATAACCATGAGATCATGCAACTCAGTGACACCGGAGCAGTACCTTGTGTGTATCAAATGTCACAATGTAACTGGGTGACTATAAAGGTGCTGTACAGGTATCTTCGAGGGTGTCTGTTGGGTTGGCATGCATCAAGACTGGGATTTGTTACTCCATGTGACGGAGAGGTACCTCAGGGCCCACTCAGTAATACAACATCACAACAAGCCTTGCAAGCAATGTGACTAAGTGTTAGTCATGGGATCTTGTATTACGGAACGAATAAAGAGACTTGTAGGTAACGAGGTTGAACTAGGTATGGAGATACCGACGATCGAATCTCGGGCAAGTAACATACCAAAGAACAAAGGGGACATCATACGAGATTAACTGAATCCTTGACATAGAGGTTCGACCGATAAAGATCTTTGTAGAATATTTAGGAATCAATATGGGCATCCAGGTCCCGCTATTGGTTATTGACTATAGAGGTGTCTCGGTTATGTCTACATAGTTCTCGAACCCGCAGGGTCTGAACACTTAAGGTTCAGTAACGTTTCGGTAGTATAGAGTTATGTATGGTGGTGAGCGAAGGTTTTTTGGAGTCCTGGATGAGATCTCGGATGTCACGAGGAGCTCCAGAATGGTCTGGATGTAAATATTGATATATAGGAAGTCCTGTTTTGGTCGCCGAAAAAGTTTCGGGCTCATCAGTAGTGTACCGGGAGTGCCGGTAGTGTACTGGGGGACCATCGGGAGGGCTGTCATGCCCCGAGGGGCCTCATGGGCTGTGGAAGGAGACAAACCAGCCCCTGGTGGGCTGGACGAAGCCTCCACTAAAGCCCATGAGGGTTGAGAAGGAAAAAAATCAAAAGGTGGAGAGGTGGAAAGAGTTTCCAAGTGGAAAGGAGGAATCCTACTCCTAATAGGATTGGAGTAGGACTCCTCCACCACCAATGTCGGCCAGATATTGAGGGTTTGAGGCTGCCTCCTCCTCTTCCTCCATCCTATATATACTAGAGGCTTTAGAGGGAAGAGCTAACCCTAATTGCCATGTGCTGCCCTCTTCTTCCTCTTGATCAGTTTGTCCCCTAGATCGGTTTTCAGCGGTGCTTAGGCGAAGCCCTACTGGTATTCCTCCACCACCATCGCCGCAACGCCGTCGCACTGACGGAGAACGCATCTACCTCTCTTCTCCCTCTTGCTGTATCAAGAAGGCGGAGATCGTCATCAAGCTGTACGTGTGCAGAACGTGGAGGTGCCATTCGTTCGGCGGAAGGACCGTGATCAAGATCGCGAGACGGATCGTGATGAGATCACGAGATGGATCGTGATGAGTTCGCGAGATGGATTGTGATTGGATCGCGGGACGGATCGTGATGAGATCGCGGGACGCTCGGCGATTTGGATCGTGAAGACGTTCGACTACAGCAACCGCGTTTCTTAACGCTTCCCGCTTAGCGATCTACAAGGGTATGTATATCCACTCTCCCTCTCATAGATGCTCATGACCATGGATAGATCTTGCGTGTGCATAGGAATTTTTTTGTTTCCCATGCAACGTTCCCCAACAATTACAAGCAAGGCCACAAAGGCTCGAATACATAAGTTAACGGGAGCAAAAATATCCGAGTCCATACATAATTAAACAAGTTTGCCTTAAGAAGGTTTAGCAAAACAACGACATCTAGATCGGAAAGGCGGAGGCCTCTTGCTTGGGAGCTGTCTGTCTACTCCTAGTGTCGGCGGGCTCCACGTAGTAGGCTTCGTCGGGGTAGTAGTAGTCGTTGTCGGGATCAACTAGCTCCTGGGCTCCGTCATCTGATCGCAACAATCGTATCAAGGGGAAAAGGGGAGCAAAGCAACCGTGAGTACTAATCCAAAGTAGTCGCATGACTTACATCAAATTTGTGCTAAGTATGCATCAGTATCAAGGGGAAGGGGATGTATTTGTGGACTATACTGCAGAAATGCCTAAATAGAAGGGAAGGCCTAGCCTATCGAAGAGTAGCATCTTGTTGCGTCTTGCAACATTAAAAGAGTACATTTTAGTGTAACATATGTAATAAGTATGTAGTAGCAATGCCCAGATATCCTTCCTCGACTCCCAACGAGTAAGCAATCCCGGAGCCATCATTTCAGTTTAGTGTCACAAGTATCCAGTTCTAGTTGTAGTAGATCGGGATACAACTCCGAGCGTTCGTTACCGTGGACATGACTATTCAAATAGATATACTTCCCTGTAGAGGTGCACAAACTTACCCAACACGCCCGATTAACTCCGGTCGGACACACTTTCCAGGTCATGCCCTGCCTTGGCTAATCGGCACACCCTAGTTCTAGCTGGGCTCAATAGAGAGGCCAGCATGCCAACCTAAATCCTAAGCGCTCGAGGGTCTTGGCGCCATCGCCCTTTTCACTCTTGCGCATTACGAGGATGGATGGGATCAGTCCTAGCTTCCTATTTATACAAAGCAGGTGCTTACATGGGCCAACCGGGCGTGTGCCGCTCACTGTGGCGTCTGAAGACCTTTCGGGAGAACGTACGACATAGAGTGCCCATACTTATTCCTGCGTGGTGGTGATACGTCTCCAACGTATCTATAATTTTTTATTGTTCCATGCTATTATATTATTTGTTTTGGATGTTTTATATGCATTAATATGCTATTTTATATTATTTTTTGGGACTAACCTATTAATCTAGAGCCTAGTGCCAGTTTCTGTTTTTCCTTGTTTTGAGTATTGCGGATAAGGAATATAAAACGGAGTCCAAACGGAATAAAATCTTCAGAATAACTTTTCTTGGACCATAATCAACCCAGAAGACTTGGAGATGAAGTGGGGAGAGCGCCGTGTGGCCACAAGCCACAGGGGCGCGCCCAGGGGGGTTGGGCGCGCCCCCTGGCTTGTGAGCCCATGACAGCTCTCCTAACCCTGTTTCTCGGCCTATAAAAAATTCACAAATATTCCCTGTATACCAGAGGGAGCCACGAAAACACTTTTCATCCTCCAAGAGCCTCGTTTCCCGTGAGATCCAATCTTGGAGCCTTTTTCGGTAATCTGTCGGAGGGGGATTCGATCACGGATGGCATCTACATAAACTCCATTGCCCCTTCGATTATGCATGAGTAGTTCACCACAGACCTTCGGGTCCATAGCTAGTATCTAGATGGCTTCTTCTCTCTCTTTGCTCTTCAATACCATGTTCTTCATGATCTTCATGGAGATCTATCCGATGTAATACTCTTTTGCGGTGTGTTTGTCGAGATCCGATGAATTGTGGGTTTACGTTCAGATTATCTATGAATATTATTTGAGTGTTTTCTCAACTCTTGTATGCATGATGTCATATATTTGCAAGTCTCTTTGAGTTATTGGTTTGGTTTCGCCCGCTAGATTGGTAATTCTTGCAATGGGAGAAGTGCTTTGTTTTGGGTTCAATCTTGCGGTGTCCTCACCCAGTCACATAGTAGGGGTAGCAAGGCACGTATTGTATTGTTGCCATCAAGGGTAAAAAGATGGGGTTTTCATCATATTGCTTGAGTTTATCCGTCTACATAATGTCATCTTACCTAATGTGTTACTCTGTTCTTCATGAACTTAATACTCTAGACGTAGGCAGGAGTCGGTCGATGGATGGAGTAATAGTAGTAGATGCAAAATCGTTTCGGTCTACTTGGCACAGACGTGATAAATATATGCATAATCATTACCTTGGATATCTTCATAATTATTCACTTTTATATCAATTGCTCGACAGTAATTTGTTCACCCACCGTAATACTTGCCATCATGAGAGAAGCCTCTAGTGAAACCTATGGCCCCCGGGTCTACTTTCCATAATATATTTTCAGATCTATAAACCAAAAATACCAAAAATACTTTGCTGCAATTTATTTACCTTTTACTTTCCATTCTTGTTTACATCTATCTCTATCAGATCTAATCCTTGCAAATAATCGTGAAGGGATTGACAACCCCATTATTGTGTTGGGTGCAAGAGTTTGCTTGTTTGTGTAGGTGCATCCATTGGTAACTTGCTTGTTCCTCCTACTGGATTGATACCTTGGTTCTCAACAACTGAGGTAAATACTTATCTACTTCAATGCATCACCCTTTGCTCTTCAAGGGAAAACCAACGCAAGCTCAAGAGGTAGCAAGAAGGATTTCTGTCGCCGTTGCCGGGGAGGATCTACATCAAGCCTATTAAGTACCCATCACAAACTCATCTCTTGCATTTACATTATTTGCCATATTCCTCTCGTTTTACTCTCCCCCACTTCTAAAACGATTTTCAGAAAATACCAAAAAGATGTCTTTTTATTCGTCCTTCTTTCGTTTGCCTTTTGTTTGCTTGTGTGCTTGCTTGCTTGCTTTGTCACGATGTCTGAAAATACAAAGTTGTGTGACTTTTCCAATACTAATAATAATGATTTTATTAGTATTCCAATTGCTCCTGCCACTAGTGCGGAATCTTATGAAATTAATGTTGCCTTGCTAAATCCTGTTATGAAAGAACAATTTTCTGGCCTTGCTAATGAAGATGTCTCATCCCATCTAAATACTTTCGTTGAGTTGTGTGATATGCAAAAGAATAAATATGTGGATAATGATATTGTTAAACTAAAGCTATTCACGTTCTCACTACGAGATCGTGCTAAAACTTGGTTTTCATCTTTGCCTAAAAATAGTATTGATTCATGGAATAAGTGTAAAGATGCTTTTATTTCCAAGTACTTTCCGCCTGCTAAGATCATCTCCCTTAGGAACGATATAATGAAATTTAAGCAACTTGATCATGAGCATGTTGCACAATCTTGGGAGAGGATGAAATTAATGATTAGAAATTGCCCCGCGCATGGTTTGTGTTTATGGATGATCATACAATTTTTTTATGCTGGATGGAATTTTGCTTCTAGGAATCTCTTAGATTTCACCACGGGTGGTACTTTTATCGAAATCACATTAGCAGAAGCTACTAAACTCCTAGATAATATTATGGAAAATTACTATAAATGGCATACCAAAAGATCTCCTACTAGTAAAAAGGTCCATGCTATTGAATAAATTAATACCTTGAGTGAAAAGATGGATGAATTGATGAAATTGTTTGCTAGTAAGAGTGCTCCTATTGATCCTAATGATATGTCTTTGTCTTCTTTGATTGGAAATAATAATGAATCTATGGATGTGAACTTTGTTGGTAGAACAATTTTGGTGATAACGCGTATAGAGGTAGCTTTCCTGGTAATTACTCTAATAATTATGGTAATTTCTACAACAATTCTTATGGAAATTATAATAAGATGCCCTATGATCTTGAGAATAATATTAAAGAATTTATTAGTTCGCAAAAGGGTTTCAATGCTATGATTGGAGAAAATTTGCTCAAGATTGATGATTTGGCTAGGAACGTTGATAGAATTTCTCTTAAGATTGATTCTTTGAAAATTATATCTATTCCACCCAAGCATGATATTAATGAGTCCTTAAAAGCTATGAGAATTTCTATTGATTAGTGTAAGGAAAGAACTGCTAGAATACGTGCTAAGCGTGAATGGATTGAAAAAGTGTGTTCTCGTGATAATATTGATGAAGATCTTAAAATGGTTGATGTGACTCCTATTGAATCTTTGTTTTCTAATGTGAATCTTGATAAAGATGGGACTGGAGATGAGTTAACTTTAGTTAAAAGGCATCCCAATGATTTGGATTTTATAAATCTTAATGCTAGGAATGATAAAAGTGGGATTGAAGAGGTCAAAACTTTAAATAGCAATGAACCCACTCTTTTGGATTTCAAGGACTTTAATTATGAAATCTGATTTTTGATTGATTGTATATCCTTGTTGCAATCCATGCTGAATTATCCTCATGCTTATAATCAAAACAAAGCTTTTACTAAACATATTGTTGATGCTATGATAAAATCTTTTGAAGGAAAACTTGAGTTGGAAGTTTCTATACCTAGAAATCTTTATGATTAGTGGGAACCTACTATTAAGATTAAAATTAAATATTATGAGTGCCATGCTTTGTGTGAATTGGGTGCTAGCGTTTCCACGATTCCAAAAACTCTATGTGATGTGCTAGGTTTTCGTGAATTTGATGATTGTTCCTTAAATTTGCATCTTGCGGATTCCACTATAAAGAAACCTATGGGAAGGATTAATGATGTTCTTATTGCTTAAAATAGTAATTATGTGCCCGTATATTTCATTGGTCTTGATATAGATTGCAATCCTACATGTCCTATTATTCTTGGTAGACCTTTCCTTAGAACGATTGGTGCAATTATGGATATGAAGGAAGGAAATATTAGATCCCAATTCCAATTAAGGAAAGGCATGGGACACTTCCCTAGAAAGAAAATAAATGGACCTGATGAATCTATTATGAGAGCTACTTATGGATTGCATACCAAAGATGACAATACCCAGATCTATTGCGTTTTGCCTAGCTAGGGGCGTTAAACAATAGCGCTTGTTGGGAGGCAACCCAATTTTATTTTGATTTATGTTTTTTGTTTCTGTTTTGGTGTGTTTTGCACATTATGACTTCTTTAATAATTGTGTTTTCTTGTTTAAATTAGTGTTTGAGCCAAGTAAGACCTTTGGGATGGTCTACGGTGTTTGCAATTTGATTTTGCTGAAAAACAGAAACTTTTGCTCTCAGTCCAGGAATTTTGTAAATTCACTGGAACGTGATTTTGATCTGAAACTTTTACACCGTATGTATATATAAATTTCCCTGATTTTCCTAATTCTTTAGAATTTTTAGAGTTTCATAAGTATTCGAAGTATACAGATTGCTACAGACTGTTCTGTTTTTGACAGATTCTGTTTTCGTTGTGTTGTTTGCTTATTTTGATGTATCTATGGGTTGAATCGGGGGGTATGAACCATGGAGAAGTTAGAATACAGTAGATATTACACAAATATAAATAAATAATGAGCTCAAAACAGTACCTAAGTGTTGATTTATTTTCTTATACTAACAGAGCTCATGAGTTTTCTGTTGAGTTTTGTGTTGTGAAGTTTTCAAGTTTTGGGTGAAGATTTGATGGACTATGGAATAAAGAGTGGCAAGAGCCTAATATTGGGGATTCCCAAGGAACCCCAATACATATTCAAGGATACCAAAAAGACTAAGCTTGGGGATGCCCTGAAAGGCATCCCCTCTTTCGTCTTCAATCCATCAGTAAATTTACTTGAGGCTATATTTTTATTCACCACATGATATGTGTTTTGCTTGGAGCGTCTTGTATGATATGAGTCTTTGCCTTTTAGTTTTCCACAATCATCCTTGATTCACACATTTTTTTGAGAGGGAAACGCTCAATCATGAATTTATTAGAATACTCTACGTGCTTCACTTATATCTTTTGAGCTAGGCAATGTTGCTCTAGTGCTTCACTTATATCTTTGTAGAGCATGGTGGTGTTATATTTTATACAAATTGTTGAACTCTCGTACCTCACTTATATTATTTTGAGAGTTTCTTAAAAACATCATGTTAATTTGTTTAGATTATTATTTTAGTCCTAATATAATGAGCATCCAAGAGGGATATAATAAAAACTTTCATATCAAGTGCATTGAATACTATGAGAAGTTTGATTCCTTGCATATAGTTTTGAGATAATAGAGATGGTAATATGGGAGTCATTCTAGTGAGTAGTTGTGAATTGGAAGAGATACTTGTGTTGAAGTTTGTGATTCCCGTAGCATGCATGTATGGTGAACCATTATGTAACGAAGTCGGAGCATGATTTGTTTATTTATTGTCGACCTTTGTGTCAAGGTCGGGAGCGCGTGATGGTTTACTCCTACCAAACTCTCCCCTAGGGGAATGCATCTAATACTTTGCTTTGATGACTAATAGACTTTTGCAATAAGTATGTGAGTTCTTTATGACTAATGTTGAGTCCATGGATTATACACACTCTCACCCTTCCACATTTTCTAGCCTCTCTAGTACCGCGCAACTTTCGCCGGTACATCAAACCCACCTTCCTCAAAACAGCCACCATATATATTGCTCAAAACAGCCACCATACCTACCTATTATGGCATTTCCATAGCCATTCCGAGATATATTGCCATGCAACTTCCACCGTTCCGTTTTCCATGACACGCACCATCACTTTCATCCTGCATATAGAGTCATATTTTGTTCTAGGTATCAAGTTGTAATCTTCTTTTTGAGTTGTAAGTAAATAAAACTGTGATGATTTTCATTATTAGAGCATTGTCCCGTGTGATAAAAGGATGATAGAAGCCATGACTCCCTCATAAGTTGGGATGAGTATCCGGACTTTACGAAAAAAATAAAAGAGGCCAACGAAGCCCAAATAAATAAAAAAAGAGGCCAAAGATGCCCACAAAAAAATAATAAAAAATAATAAAATAATAATAATAATAAAAGAAATGAGAGAAAGATATAAGGCACAATTGCTACTATTTTTTTACACACTTGTGCTTCAAAGTAGCACCATGATCTTCATAATAGAGAGTCTCCTATTTTGTCACTTTCATATAACTAGTGGAATTTCTTCTTGCACGACCACTTAGTTTTATTTTTGAGCTTTCATAAACTTATAGCTCTAAGTGCATTTGTTACATGTCAATCCCTACTCACTCACATTAATATCTATCGATGGGCATCTCCATAACCCGTTGATATGCCTAGTTGATGTGAGACTATCTTCTCCCTTTTTCCTTGCAACCTCCACCATATTCTATTCCACCTATAGTGCTATATCCATGTCTCACGCTCATGTATTGCGTGAGAGTTGAAAAGGTTTGAGAACAACAAAAGTGTGAAACAATTGCTTGAATTGTTCATCGGGGTTGCGCATGGTTTAGATACTTTGTGTGGGGAATATGGAGCATAGCTAGACCATATGATTTTGTAGGGATAACTTTCTAAGGCCATGTTAGTTTGAAAGAACACGATTTCCTTGTTGGTGTGCTTGAAATATTACTGTTTTTATGTCAATATTAGACTATTGTTTTGAATCTTATGGATCAGAATATTCATGCCACAATAATGACTATTACATGGATAAATATGTTAGGTAGCATTTCACATCAAAAATTCTGTTTTTATCATTTACCTACTCGAGGACGAGCAGGAATTAAGCTTGGGGATGCTTGATACGTCTCCAATGTATCTATAATTTTTCATTGTTCCATGCTATTATATTATTTGTTTTGGATGTTTTATATGCATTAATATGCTATTTTATATTATTTTTGGGACTAACCTATTAATTAGAGCCTAGTGCCAGTTTCTGTTTTTTCCTTATTTTTGACTATTGCAGATAAGGAATATTAAATGGAGTCCAAACGGCATAAAATCTTCGAATAATTTTTCTTAGACCAGAAGCAACCCAGAAGACTTGGAGGTGAAGTCAGGAGAGTCGCCGTGTCGCCACAAGTCACAGGGGCACGCCCAGGGGGGTAGGGCGCGCCCCCTGGCTTGTGGGCCCATGCCAACTCTCCTAACCATATTTCTCGGCCTATAAATTCACAAATATTCCCTGTATACCAAAGGGATCCACGAAAACACTTTTCCGCCGCTAGGAGCCTCGGTTCACGTGAGATCCAATCTTGGAGCCTTTTCCGGTAATCTGCCGGAGGGGGATTCGATCACGGAGGGCATCTACATCAACTCCATTGCTCCTCCGTTGATGCGTGAGTAGTTCACCACAGACCTTTGGGTCCATAGATAGTAGCTAGATGGCTTCTTCTCTCTCTTTGCTCTTCAATACCATGTTCTTCATGATCTTCATGGAGATCTATCCGATGTAATACTCTTTTGCGGTGTGTTTGTCGAGATCCGATGAATTGTGGGTTCATGTTTAGATTATCTATGAATATTATTTGAGTCTTTTGTGAAATATTATATGCATGATTTCATATCTTTGCAAGTCTCTTCGAGTTATTGGTTTGGTTTGGCCAACAAGATTGGTAATTCTTGCAATGCGTGAAGTGCTTAGTTTTGGGTTCAATCTTGTGGTGTCCTCACCTAGTGACATAGTAGGGGTAGCGAGGCACGTATTGTATTGTTGCCATCAAGGGTAAAAAGATGGGATTTTCATCATATTGGTTTAGTTTATCCCTCTACATCATGTCATCTTACCTAATGCATTACTCTGTTCTTCATGAACTTAATACTCTAGATGCAGGAAGGAGTCGGTCGATGTGTGGAGTAATAGTAGTATATGCAGAATCGTTTCGGTCTACTTGACATGGACATGATGCCTATATGCATAATCATTGCCTTGGATATCTTCATAGTTATTCGCTTTTCTATCAATTGCTTGACAGTAATTTGTTCACCCACCATAATACTTGCCATCATGAGAGAAGCCTCTAGTGAAACCTATGGTCCCCTGGTCTACTTTCCCTAATATATTTTCAAATCTATAAACCAAAAATACCAAAAATACTTTGCTGCAATTTATTTACCTTTTACTTTCCGTTTTCGTTTACATCTATCTCTATCAGATCTAATCCTTGCAAATAACCATGAAGGGATTGACAACCCCTTTATAGCGTTGGGTGCAAGAGTTTGATTGTTTGTGTAGGTGCATCCATTGGTAACTTGCTTGTTCCTCCTACTGGATTGATACCTTGGTTCTCAACAACTGAGGGAAATACTTATCTACTTTGCTGCATCACCCTTTCCTCTTCAAGGGAAAACCAATGCAAGGTCAAGAGGTAGCAGGTGGTTAGTGTGGAAAGGCCAGAGGCCTACTCAAATCACATATCCAAACCCGTTAGTGTTTTGGGTGCGCGTGGAGACGATCAATGATCCACGAACTGTGGTCCCCTCGCCCCATCTCACGGACTTACAACAAGGGTAAAGAATGCATGGCCGTGCCACATAATTATCTCGCGGGAACCTGATGACCTACAAGTATAGGGGATCAATCATAGTGCTTTCAATAAGTAAGAGTGTCGAACCCAACGAGGAGCAGAAGGAAATGATAAGCGGTTTTCAGCAAGGTAATTTTTGCAAGCACTGAAATTGTAAGTAGCAAGTGTTTTGATACCAAGGTAATTTGTAACGAGCAAGTAACGGTAACAATAGGTAAGGTGCAGCAAGGTAACCCAACCCTTTTTTGGCAAAGGACAAGCCAAAACTATCTCTTATGATGAGCAAAGTGATCTTGAGGGTACACAGGAATTTGATCTAGCCACTTTCATCATGTTGGTTTGATTTGTGTTCGCTACTTTGATAATTTGATATGTGGGTGGACCGGTGCTAAGGTGTGGTTCTTACTTGAACTAACAACCTACTTATGATTAACCCCCTTGCAAGCATCCGCAACTACGAGAAAAGTATTAAGACAAAGTCTAACCATAGCATTAAACATGTGGACCCAAATCCCCTTATGAAGTAGCACATAATCTAGGGTTTAAGCTTCTGTCACTCTAGCAACCCATCATCTAATAACTACTCCACAATGCATTCCCTTAGGCCCAAGGATGGTGAAGTGTCATGTAGTTGACGTTCGCATGACACCACTAAGGGAATCACAACACACCTATCATCAATATATCGAACACATATCAAATTCACATGCTTACTTGCAACATGACTTCTCCCGTGACCGCAAGAACAAAGGTAACTACTCACAAATAATATGCATGCTCAACATCAGAGGTGTATTGAATAGCATAATGGATCTGAACATATAATCTTCCACCAAACAAACCATATAGCAATCAACTACACAAGGTACTCAACACTACTAGTCACCCACAGGTACCAATCTGAGGTTCTGGTACTAAGATTGAACACCAGACATGAACTAGGGTTTGAGAGGAGATGGTGATCTTGAAGATGTTGATGAAGAATGGCCTCCCCAAGACGAGAGGGTTGCTGGTTATGACGATGGCTTCGATTTCCCCCTTCGGGAGGGAAGTTTCTCCAGCAGAATGGCCTCCCCAAGTTTCACCTCGAGGTGGCGGCGCCTCGTCCCAAAAGTCCTCCTCTTATTTTTTTATTTTTTTGGGAATTTATACCAAAGATGGGCTTCGGAGGTGGGCCTGGGTGAGCACCGTCTACCAGGGCGGTTAGGGGGCCTAGCGCTCCTTGGTGGAGGGTGGCCACCTGGTGGCCCCCCTCCGGTAGTTTTCAACTCTAGTAATTTTTATTTATTGAATAAAAAATCTCCATAAAATTTCAGATTCATTGGGGATGTGTAGAATAGCTAGCTCTAACGTGCCTTTTTCGGGTGCTGAATTCCAGTTGCCGGCATTCTCCCTCTTGGTAAACCTTGCAAATTGTGAGAGAAAAGGCATTAGAATTACTCCCCGAAGAATTATTATGCATAAAGATATTACAAATAATATTAGTAACACATGATGCAAAATTGACGTATCAACTCCCCCAAGCTTAGACCTCGCTTGTCCCCAAGTGAAAGCCGATATCGAAGAACATGCCCACATGGTTTGAGAGAGAGG
Source organism: Hordeum marinum (assembly GCA_022496015.1). Classification (NCBI taxonomy): domain Eukaryota; kingdom Viridiplantae; phylum Streptophyta; class Magnoliopsida; order Poales; family Poaceae; genus Hordeum; species Hordeum marinum. The sequence goes on from CM039674.1 coordinate 330,867,301, forward strand.
TGTCGATAAAAACAAAATACGGACATAGTAGCATCATGCTTATTATTATAACAGCAACAAAATTAGCATAAAACTTTTATTTCATAACAACATCATATAACTTCTTATGAGAAAGTAAAAATTCATCACAAAGTGGAAGTATAAAGCATAAACCTTATTGGAAACCAACAAACTATGTTCTTAGTCAACTTTGCAACTACAATTCATCATATTTTCAGGAAGGATCTCATGTAGGAGCCTTTTGGCAAGTCCACATACTCAATTATCATCTAGTATTCTATGATTGCTAACACTAACATCATACGCATGAGCAAAAAGTTTCAACCGGACACATAGAGAGATAGGGGCTTATAGTTTGCCTCCCACCGGATTCAACTCAGGGGTGATGTCAACAATAATAACTCATGATCACTCATATCAAACTGGACATATGTGCCTAGATCTTTCCTCACCGTATGATGCTTGCCAAAGAAGAAAAATAAAAAGGAATAGAGAAGAATACTTTGATTCCTGCATAAAAGTAAATAGTTACAAGTAAAGGATAAGCCCTTCGCAGACGGGAGCAGATGTTGTCATGCGCTTTTTAGTTTGTATGCCCAATCCCTTAGCGCAAAAGAATGTCATGTTGCATTGCCCCTTGTGATAGCAACCATTATTATGCAGTCCGTCACTTTTATCACTTTGCCATCACAAGTTCGTGCAACGCTCAATTTTCTCTTACACTAATTGATCCAATACTTATAGAAGCAATTTTTACTGCCATGATGCACCGATGACAGCTTACTTGAAGGACCTTATTCAATCCATAGGTAGGTATGGTGGACTCTCAAACATGAGTTTGGGTTTTGGATGCACAAGTAGCATCTCTACCTAGTGCAGAGTTTTTGGCTAGCAAAGATGTTGGGCAAGCACCACATGTTGAAGGATCTATGACAATATAACTTCTATGTGAATATGAACAAGCATAAATCATTACATTGTATTCTTTGTCCAACGTCAACAATTTTGGCATATTGTAGGGGGGATTACCCCTGGGTAGGCTCAAGGAGGCAACCCAACATTTAAAAACAATGGTGTGGCCAACGCCCCTCTGTCCAGCCGGCTCCCTGCTTGTCCGTTCCAGCCGACTCCTCTATCCAGTCGGCGCCTTGCCCGTCTGTACCAACCGACTATTTTGACCGACCCCTGCCCGGCTGCTCCAGCCGGCCTGCTGCACGAGGTCAACCGCCACATCAAATCAAACATGACACGAAGACACTATAGCCTGCGTCATGCGTCACTTCACTGCACTCCAATAGTGGTGCACTATAGACTGTATCATGCGTCACCTCGCATGTCATCTCCAATAGTGGTGTACTATTGCCTACATCACTTGTCACCACCAACAGTGTATAGTTGTCCATGCGGGCCACCCTTTGTCCCATGGGCCTCCCTTTATAAGAGGCACCAGGGGAGCGCACACACATAGGGACACCCACGGGAGGGCCTAGCCTCCTCACACTCTCATCCCCTCTCACTCTCACATGCTCACATGCATGCACACATGAGGCAAGAAGCCTCATGGCTCTCCTCCTCAAAGCAGCTCTAGGAGCAACTCTGTACTGCTACAAACCTCAAATACACACATGCAGGAGTAGGAGTATTATCTCTCCGGAGAGCCCCGAACCAGGGTAAACCACCGTGTGTTGTTGCCCTATCCCGTCCCAGATCTCCACTTCAGCCTTGCTCTCACCTCTTAAGCCATCCCATGTCATCTGCCGTCCGGATGCACCCACCGTGAGAAGACGACGACAATTGGCACCCACCGTGGTGCTCGTTGCTGCTGGAACCGCGACACGCGCAGGACCCTCTTCATCATCACCACTACGACGTCGTCGCCGTCTCTCTGACGGTGCTCAGGGGCTCGACATGAACACGCCCCTGGGGCACTCGTGTGGAGTGTCACGTCCTCGCTGACGGCCTCGACACCGTCTGCCTTGCTCTCTCCGCTCTCGCAAAATCTAGCGGACGCTCCCACGACATCAAGCTCAAGCTCGCTCGCGTCGTTCCCGGCCGTCGCGCTCACGCCGGCGCGTGCTGCATCCCGAGGGACGCTGCGGTCGCCACTCGACCCACCGTCGTTCTGGTCGTTCTCCAGCTCCAACCACACCTTCGTCATTGGAGGCGCAAGGTTCTCCCGTCCTGTGTGCACAGCCTAGCTACCTAGCTAGCAGGGCCAATGGGTTCAGCCACGTGAGTGCTAGCTTAGCTAGCTAGCTTGGCTCGGACGCATGCTTGAGGTCGGCCGCTGGTCTTTCCAACGACAACGCCGCCGCCGCGATCTATCCTCAATGCCACTAACCCTACGTACCCGCGGCCGCGAGCCTTGTGCCGCCTCACTGTGGGTCCTCCGCTTGGCTTCCTTGCGCCGACGTGCTCGTGCCCACCTATGTAGCGTCGGTCTCGGCGCGCCCGTCCTCCCACACCTTTTAGACGGTGCACCGTAGTGCTTTGCCTACTCTGCGCCCGCGTCGCGCACTGGCTCGGCCTCGCCGGCTGCTCCTCCGAGCCCGCGCAACTCCGACTGCCCTCGCGTGCTCCTATGTTCGCGCCGGCTCCGCCTTCGGCTGCGGCCGGCTCCATCATGCTCTGCCGGCTCCACCTCGACCCGTTTGCAATCCTGCATCGCTCGGCCACCTCGTCGCTCCTAGACCATGCGACTCAAGCCAGCTCTGTCGCGCCGATTGCTCCGCCTCCGACCCACCGACTCGCCGCTTCGGCTGGCTCCTCCTCATGCCGGTTGCTCAGCTCTCGCCAGCTCCAGCTTCGACACTCCGGTGGCTCGGCCTCACCCGCCAGGCGACTCCTACCCCGCACTCTGCGGCCGCACGGTCCTCGCACGCACGCCTGGCTGGTTGCGCCTTGTGTGCAGCGGCCGACTACTCCTTCCGCACCCGCAGGCGCGTGTCGTCCTCGGCCGGCTGCTCCTACCATGCCACGGTGGACCTCCTGCCGATACACCCAACGGCTACCCACAATGATGAGAACAAAAAGAAAAAGTAAGTGCTACAATACATGCGTGCATGCATGCATGCATGTAGTACATGTGTGTCCGGCTGCATTGCTCGTGTGCGTGCATGGCCGACGGCTGCGCTGCGTGCGTGCGTGACTGGCCGGCTGCACCGCGTGCGTGCATGCATGCCTAGCCGACTGCATTACGTACGTGCACGGCCTGGCCGGCTGCCCGTCTGGCCGCGTCACCCTAGGTCTGTCTGTGTGCTCAGCCGACAGCCGCGTTGCGGCTGCCCGTTGCCATGCACTCGCGAAGCGTCTGATTGGCTGCCGCTTCGCGGCCAGCTATGGCCACACGTGGTTCATCGGCTCGTGCCTCCAGAAATCCGTGCTCGTGGCACCGTTGTGCCCAGCGCGAGCTCGACCACTGTATGGGACCCTACCTCTGTGCCGCCTCAGTCGCCCCACCTGTGCCAAGCCGGCTCCGTCCGTGCCCTCCGCCGGCTCCGGCTCGCGTCTCCAACACCATCGTCGACCTCCTCCGAGCTCCGCTTGCGTCGTACCACTACGCCCCCGTGCGAGCTCGCCCTTCGTGCCTCCACGCCACGACACCGCTCTGGCCTCCTCCTCTACTCAGCCGTATGCTGCCGCCACGGCCAACCGCTGACCGTGTCCGGCTTGCACCGGCTCCGCCTTCAATCGCGGCATGCGCTCCCTGGCCACCCGCCTCGTCGCCCGCGTGGCCATGCGCCCGCACTCACCCCCTCCTCCGCGCCCGCGCGTCGGTGTGCCACGGCCGCCCGCCGTCTCCGGCTCCTGCTGCCGCCACCGCGGCCTGCTGCTACCGCGTCCCGCATGCATCGGCTCCGCTTTCAGGCTCCAGTTGTTGCGGCAGCTCCCCGTCTTCCGGCTCACGCGCCGCTCTGGCTGCTCCTGTTTGGCCGACTCCTGGGCTAAAAAGAAAAGAGACAGAGCGACAGATGGTCGGCTGCCCATGCCAAAAAACGGAGAAAGAAAAAGAAGAAGACACATGCGCCCGTCTGCCCGCATCTCCACTCGGTCGGCCGACTTATGTCGCCACCCGGCCGACTAGCCTGCCTGCCTACCTCAACACCAGGCCGGCTCCAGCTGCCCGTCAGCTTTGACATCCGACCAATCAGATCTAGCTGGCTGGCACACCAGCCGACCGCCAGGGGCTCGGCGACTACACCCAGCGGGTGCGTCGGCAAGCTCCACTAGCCAAAAGCTGTGCCGGCTGTCATCGACACCAATCGCCTCGCCAGCATAAAAAAAGCAATGTGACCTCTTTGCCCGCCCTCGTGCCACACACAAAACGCAGATACCCCGAGCGTCCCTCGGAGGCAATCTCCCCATTTATTTCAGCAACTTCAATGTTCATCCCGACACTAGCTAGTCTTGCCAGGGGCCAGCCGCTCGGCCCGATACGTGCATTCCCATGAAATGGTTTAGTAGCATGTACGGTACCAAAGGCCCACTCTTTGTCTCATCTACAGACCGCATCACGGCTGTCTGACTAGCAAGAGCCAAAGCTGGTGGTCACCACACGCTAAAAATGTCCGGGGAGAAAACAGCTTGGGTGACGCGCTCGTTTCATTTGTGAGTATCTGCTTGATCAAGTCTGATCCCAGAGTTCGAGTACTGTATGCTCCACTCCGCGGCTCACTCTTCGCCTCAGCCACAGACCGGCTCCCGGCTGTCCGACTGGCAAGAGCAAAAACCAGAGAGTGGAGAAGACACGAAAAACCCTCTGCGTAAACTTGCACTACCAAAATCAAATGTTTGATATATCTGCGCCGACTAAACCTGGTCTTCTACACGATCATTTCCATGAGGAACCTCCTCACCTGGAGGCTTAGAGGCTACTACCGGCAGGGCCCTGCGCCCGTCAGCTAGCGGACTCCACGTCCGCCCTTGGGTGCGCCTCGCGCTCATCAGCCGGCGGACCCCGCATCCGTCCTCGACAGGGCTCCACGCCCATCAGCCGGCGGACCCCGCGTCCGCGCCCGGCAGTGCCTTGTGCTCGATAGCCGGCAGACCCCGCGTCCGCTCTTGGTAGGGCTCCACGCCCATCAGCTAGCGGACCCCGCGTCCACGCCCGGCAGCGCCTCACGCTCGACAGCCGTCAGACCCTACGTCCGCCCCTGGCTGGGCTCCTCGCCGATCAGCCGACAGACCCAGCGTCCACCCCCGGTTGGGCTCCGGGCCCATCAGCCAGCGGACTCGCGTCCGCTCCCAACATCCCTGACGCCATCGCCTGCTTTAGCAACAACAAAGACCCTCCACCCGACTCTTTGAGTCGCCCGAAGGCCTTGAGGCTACACCCAGCAGGTGCGCTGGCGCGCCCTCGCTGGAAACAGCCAGCCGATGGACTCCGTGTTTGCGCCAAGCAGGGCCTCACGCCTGTCAGTTGGCGAACCCCACGTCTGCACCTGACGTCCTCGACGACACCGTCTGCTTCAACAACAGCAAAGATCCTCTGCCCGACTCATCGAGTCACCTAGAGGCTACACCTAGCGAGTGCGCTGGTGCGGCCAGGCTGGAAGCAAGTCGCGTCGTCGCCGGCCCGCAATCCACCATCACCAACAACAACGCCAATGGCAAAAACCCTCCGCTCGACTCTCCAAGTCGCCCGGAGGCATGAAGGCTACTGTCGGGGTGATTACCCCCAGGTAGGCTCAAGGAGGCAACCCATTTCAAAGCAATGGGGCGGACAACGCCCCTCTGTCCGGACGGCTCCCTGCTCGGCCATTGCAGCCGAATCCTCTGTCTAGCCGGCGCCCTGCCCGGCTGTACCAACCGGCTGCTCCAACCGACCCCTCGTTCGGCTGCTCCAGCCGGCCTGCTGCGCGAGGTCAACCGCCACGTCCCATCAGACACGACACGAAGACACTATAGCCTCCATCATGCATCACTTCATTGCGTTCCAATAGTGGCGCACTGTATCTCGCATCATGCGTCACCTCGCGTGTCATCTCCAATAGTGGTGTACTATTGCCTACATCACTTGTCACCTCCAACGGTGTATAGTTGGCCATGCGGCCACCATTTGTCCCATGGGCCTCCCTTTATAAGAGGCACTAGGGGAGCACGCGCGTGCACACACACACACAGGGACACCCACGGGAGGGCCTAGCCTCCTCACACTCTCATCCGCTCTCACTCTCACATGCTCACACGCATGCACACATGAGGCAAGAAGCCTCATGGTTCTCCTCCCCAAAACAGCTCTAGGAGCAACTCTGTATTGCTACACACCTCAAATATAGACATGCAGGAGTAGGAGTATTATCTCTCCGGAGAGCCCCAAACCTGGGTAAACCACCATGTGTTGTTTCCCTATCCCGTCCCGGATCTCCAGTGCAGCCTTGCTCTCACCTCTTAAACCATCCCATGGCATCTACCGTCCCGGTGCACACCCCCGTGAGAAAACGACGACACATACAATATTTAATGGGGGCTCACAATCATAAAATATGTCCATGATAGTATATTTTCATGTGAATCTTCTCTTCCCTAATTTATTCTTTCATGAATTGCATCATTGACTAATGCTATGTTTGCGAATCTCCAATAAATTTTACCACTTATACTTTTCTTTATTGTGATGTCATTACTCACCATAATATTAGCATATGATCATTTTCATTTATTTTATTTTATCATGATTGCAACAAGAAAGTAAAAGGGGCAAAAGCTCAAACTAAACTTTATTATATAACTCTCACTCGATTACATAGATAGATAGATCACGAAACTAGCACTCCAGAATAGATCATACTAAACTTTTATTCTACTAAATCATGAAAAGGCTAAGGATCGAAATAATAAGCAAAGGTAGAAAGTGATGGTGATACGATACCGGGGCACCTCCCCCATGCTTGGCTCAAGCCAAGGGGAGTGCCCATACCCGTGTACTCATGTCTCATTTAGTGGTGAAGATGATGAAGGTGGTGGTGATGAGACGTTATTCTTCTTTGCCAATTTATGCTTGAGGATGAAGTTTTGTTCCCTCAAATCATCATTCTCTTGCTCAAGTTTAAATATCCTTTTGCATAGAGCTGCCTTGATCTCATGCAGAAATCGAGAAGGGATAAAAGGAGTATTGGGTATACTCCTACCATTAGGAAGGCTTGACTTCTTGAACTCCACATGCATATCTCCAAGTTGAGGTATTGCAGGCTCATATCCATCTAAGCCAACGTCTGGTCCAGCGTCTTCTATTTCCTCCAGATTGGTGTCGTCTTCTTCCTTCGAAGTCCACAAGTAGGGGTAAATGTCCCCAAAGATCTTCGGATCAACAACATAATTGACCCATAGCTCTCTCCCTCAGGATCTTGGGATGACATATTTTCAGATCTGCCAGGAAAACAACACAAAACAAGAATAGAGGAAAATCTCGTGATGCCATGGTCAAAACAATCGGGGGTATATATAGAGAATTTTTATACTTGGAAACCAAGCAAACAAAAGGAAAACGGGGTCGGGAAGGTTCCCGAGATATCCACCCTCCACCAGGGCACGCTAGGGATGGCAATTGCGCCCTCCTCGGTTGCCTTTCGGTTTATTTTTTATTTCCTAAAATTCTTATATATTCCAAAAATGAATAAAAAAATTGTAGATTTTTCGGAGTCTGTTTACTTACCGTATCACGCACCTCTTTTTCACGATTCTAGAGTGTTCCGGAAGGTTTCTTTTATGTGTTCTTTCGGTGTCAAGGTTTGGATAACATTGCTTTCAACATGAATAGGCGTACGTGAGATATAGTGTTTAATTCTTTGTCCACTAACCACATTTGGGTTGGTACCTTCAGCATTATTAATCTTAATAGCTCCAGAGTGATAAACCTCTTCGATAACATAGGGTCCTTCCCATTTGGAGAGAAGTTTTCCTGCAAAAAAACTGAAACGAGAATTGTACAAAAGAACATCTCCAACTTTGAATTCTCGCTTTTGTATTCTTTTATCATGCCATCTCTTAATTTTTTCTTTGAATAACTTGGCATTTTTATAAGCTTGGGTTCTCCATTCATCTAATGAGCTCAAATCAAATAACCTCTTTTCACCGGCAAGTCTGAAGTCATAGTTTAGTTCTTTAATTGCCCAAAATGCTTTATGTTCTAACTCTAGAGGCAAATGACAAGCTTTCACATATACCATTTTGTATGGAGACATACCCATAGGATTTTTATAAGAAGTTCTATAGGCCCAAAGTGCATCATCTAATTTCTTAGACCAATTCTTTCAACACCTATTAGCAGTTTTTTGTAATATCAATTTTATTTCTCTATTGCTAAGTTCAACTTGATGACTAGATTGAGGATGATAGGGTGATGCAATTCTATGGTTAACATCATATTTTGCAAGCATTTAACGGAAAGTGCCGTGAATAAAGTGTGAACCACCATCAACCATTAGATATCTAGGGACTCCAAACCTTGGGGAAATAATTTATGTAAGCATTTTAATGGAAGTGTGATGATCAACACTACTAGTTGGAATAGCTTCTACCCACTTAGTGACATAATCAACAACAGCCAAAATGAGTGTACCCATTAGAGGAAGGAAAAGGACCCATATAATCAAAACCCCAAAGATCAAATGGTTCAACAACAAGTGAATAATTCATATGCATTTCCTGACGCTTATAGATATTACCAATTCTTTGGCATTCATCACAAGAGGATGCAAACTTACAGGCATCCTTGAAGAGAATAGGCCAATAAAAACCAGATTGTAATACCTTATGAGCAGTTCTATCTCCAGCATGATGTCCTCCGTAAGCTTCGGAATGACATTTCCGTAGGATTTGTTCATATTCATGCTCATGTACACAACGTCTAATAATACCATCTACTCCTTCTTTATAAAGATGTGGGTAATCCCAAAAGTAATGTCTTAAATCATAGAAGAATTTTTTTCTTTTGTTGTAAGTGAAACTAGGTGGAATATATTTAACAACAATGTAATTAGCATAATCAGCATACCATGGAGTGTTTTGAGAGACATTTATTGCAGCTAGTTGTTCATCAGGAAAACTATCATCAATAGGTAGTGGGTCATCAAGAATATTTTCTAACCTCGACAAGTTATCAGCTATGGGGTTCTTAGCTCGTTTCCTATCAACGATATGTAAATCATATTCCTGAAGCAAAAGAACCCACCTATGAGTCTAGGCTTAGTGTCTTTCTTCTCCATAAGATATTTTATAGCAGCATGATCAGTGTGAACAATAACTTTGGAATCAACAATGTAAGATCTGAATTTATCACAAGCAAACACGACTGCTAAAAATTGTTTTTCAGTAGTAGCATAATTTCTTTGAGCACTGTCTAGAGTTTTGCTAGCATAATGGATAACATTTAATTTCTTATCAACTCTTTGTCCTAGAAGAGCAACAACAACATAATCACTAGCATCACACATAATTTCAAAAGGCAAATTCCAATCAGGTGGTTGAACAATAGGTTAAGAAGTTATGGCTTTGTTTAGTGTTTCAAAGGCTTCCATGCAATCATCATCAAAAACAAAGGGGATATCCTTTTGTAAAATATTAGTAAGAGGCCTAGAATTTTTTGAGAAGTGGTTTAATAAACCTCCTATAGAAACCATCATGACCAAGGAAACTTCGAATACCTTTGATATCTTTAGGACATGGCATTTTCTCAATTGCATCAACTTTAGCTTGATCCACCTCAACACCTCGTTCGGAGATCTTATGCCCCAAGACAATACCTTCATTAACCATAAAGTGGCACTTCTCCCAATTCAAGACAAGATTATTTTGTTCATATCTCTACAAAACTCGATCAAGGTTGCTTAGGCAATCATCAAAAGAAGTTCCGTAAACGGAGAAATCATCGATGAAAACCTCCACAATATTTTCACAAAAATCAGAGAATATAGAAGTTATACATCTTTAAAGGTAGCAAGTGCATTGCATAAACCAAAAGGCATATGTCTATAAGCATAGGTTCCAAAAGGACAGGTAATGGTAGCTTTCTCTTGATCAGATTGTGACACATTTATTTGAGAGAAACCAGAATATCCGTCGAAAACAAAAGTGTATGTTCTTAGACAGTCTTTCAAGCATTTGATCAATAAAAGGCAAGGGGTAATGATATTTTCTAGTAGCTTTATTTAGTTTCCTAAAATCAATTACCATCCTATAGCCAGTAAAAATTCTCTCTAGAATAAGCTCATTTTTATCATTAGGAAGAACAGTAATACCTCCTTTCTTAGGGACACAATGAATAGGACTCACCCATCTACTATCAACTATCGAATAGATTATACCTGCTTCCAGAAACTTTAATATTTTAGTTCTTACCACTTCTTTCATCTTAGGATTCAATCATCGCTGGTGATCAACAACAGGTTTAGCATCAGGTTCCATATTAATCTTGTGCTCACATAGAGTGAGACTAATGCCCTTAAGATCATCAAGAGTATATCAAATAGCAGCCCGGTGCTTCCTCAGAGTTTTCAATAATCTTTATTTTTCATGTTCTGAAAGGTTAACACTAATAATAACAAGATCTATCTTTTTCTCATCAAGAAAAGCATACTTCAAAGTGTCAGGCAATTCTTTAAGTTCAAACACAGGATCACCTTTAGGTGGAGGAGGACCACCAAGAGTTTCAATAGGCAAATTGTGTTTCAGTAGAGGTTGTTGTCCGAAGAAATTTTTATCTATTTCATTTTTGTCATGCAAGTGCATATCATTTTCATGGTCTAGAAAATATTGTTCTAGTGGATCGGTACGAGGATCGGCAATAGAAGCAATACCAATTATTTCATACTTATTAGGTAATTCTCTATCACGAGGTTGTCCACTAAACTTGGAAAAATTAAACTCATCAGACACATCACCAAACTCAACACTGATAGTTTCTTTTTTACAATCTATCTTAGCATTAACAGTGTTCAAGAAAGGTCTACCAAAGATAATTGGACAAAAGTCATCTTGTGGGGAACCAAGAACTAGAAAATCAGTAGGATATTTTATTTTCCACACAAGACTTCAACATCTCTAACAATCCCACATTGTGTGATGGTGTCTCTATTAGCAAGTTTAATAGTAACATCAATATCTTCTATTTTAGCAGGTGCTATGTCATTCATAATTTCTTAATATAAGGTAAAAGGAATAGCACTCACTCTAGCACCAAATCACATAAGCCATGATAACAATGAGCTCCTATTTTGACTAAGACAATAGGCAAGCCAACTATGGGTCTATGTTTGTCTTTTTCATCGGGTTTAGCAATTCTAGCAGCTTCATCATAGAAGTAGATGACATGCCCATCAATATTTTCTACCAAGAGATCTTTAACCATATCAATACTAGGTTCTACTTTAATTTGTTCAGAGTGCTTAGGTGTTCTAATATTACTTTTGCGATCCAAAATTGATACCTTAGCATGTTCCTTTATCCTAATAGGGAAATGTGGTTTCTCGATATAAACAGTAGGTACAACTGGATCAACATTGTAAATGATAGTTTCTTCTTTAGCTATGACCAGTTATTTATCTTCTTCTTTAATAGGGGGTGATATTTAAACCACTTCTCTTTAGGGAGATCAACATGAGAAGCAAATGATTCACAGAAAGAGGATACTATCTCAGAGTCAAGTCCATATTTTGTGCTAAACTTGTGAAAAGCATCGGTATTCATAAAAGATTTAACACAATCAAATTCAAGCTTAATACATGACTCATTACCTTCGTCGAGTTCCCAATCTTCAGAGTTGCGTTTAATTCTTTCCAAGATATCCCACTTGAATTCAACAGTCTTGTTCATAAAAGAACCAGTACAAGATTATCGAGCATGGTTTGATCATTATGAGAAAGCCGAGCATAATTTTTTTGAATAATAACTTCTCTCGGGATATCATGATTGGGCATGAATATAACATTGACTTAAGCCTCCCCCAAGCTAGAGTGATACTTTCTCCTTTACAAGGCCAAAAATTATATATATAATTCCGATCATGATGAACTAGATCCATAGGATAAAACTTTTGGTGGAATTCCAATTTCAAACGATTCCAGTTCCATGATTCAATATCATCACATAGACTATACCATCTCAATGCTTTTCCCTTCAAAAATAAAGGGAAAATATTCTTCTTAACTTCATCTCTGGATAAACTTGCAAGCTTAAATAGTCCACAAATTTCTTCCACATGTATTAGGTGCATATCAGGATGTTCAGTTCCATCTCCTGCATAAGGACTAGCTAGCAGTTGTTCTAACATACCAGAAGGAATTTTATAGACAATATTTTCAGTAGGTTCTGTAGGTTGAGGGGAAACTAATTGTGGTTCCGGACAAGGTGAAGATACCCCGAACAAACCCCTCAAAGGATTTATTTCCATAGTAACAAGTGACAGTAAATTTCAGCACGTAGTATAAGTTTTTCCTTACTGATTTCCACTTACCAAGAGCGCTTCACTCCCCAGAAATGGCGCCAGAAAAGAGTCTTGATGACCCACAAGTATATGGGATCAATAGTAGTACCTTTCGATAAGTGAGAGTGACGATCCCAACGAGGAGCAGAAGAAAATGGTAAGCGGTTTTCAGCAAGGTAATTTCTGCAAGCACTAAAATTGTAAGTAGCAAGTGTTTTGATAGCAAGGTAATTTGTAACGAGCAAGTAAGGGTAACAATAGCTAAGGTGCAGCAAGGTAGCCCAATCCTTTTGTGGCAAAGGATAGGCCAAAACTATCTCTTATGATGAGCAAAGTGTTCTTGAGGGTACACATGAATTTCTTCTAGTCACTTCATCATGTTGGTTTGATTCGTGTTCGCTACTTTGATAATTTGATATGTGGGTGGACCAGTGCTAAGGTGTTGTTCTTGCTTGAACTAACAACCTACTTATGCTTAACCCCCTCGCAAGCATCCGCAACTACGATAAAAGTATTAAGACAAAGTCTAACCATACCATTAAACATGTGGACCCAAATGAGCCCCTTATGAAGTAGCGCATAAACTAGGTTTTAAGATTTTGTCACACTAGCAACCCATCATCTAATAACTACTCCACAATCCATTCCCTTAGGCCCAAGGATGGTGAAGTGTCATATAGTCGACGTTCACATGACACCTCTAAGGGAATCACAACATACCTATCATCAAAATATCGAACACATATCAAGTTCACATGGTTACTTGCAATATTACTTTTCACGTGACCTCAAGAATAAAGGTAACTACTCGAAAATAATATGCATGACCAAGATCAGAGGTGTATTGAATAGCATAATGTGTCTAAACATATAATCTTCCACCAAATAAACCATATACCAATCAACTACACAAGGTAATCAACACTACTAGTCACCCACAAGTACCAATCTGAGGTTCCGATACAAAGATTGAACATAAGACAAGAACTAAGGCTTGAGAGGAGATCGTGTTGTTGAAGATGTTGATGAAGAATGGCCTCCCCAAGACAAGAGGGTTGTTGGTGATGATGATGGCTTCGATTTCCCCCTCCGGGAAGTTTCCCTGGCGGAATCGCTCCACCAGAGGGCAAAAGTGCTCCTGCCCAAGTTCCTCCTCGACGAGGCGCTTCACCCACCTCTTATTTTTTTGGCTTTTTGGGAATTTATACCAAAAGATGTGCTCCGGAGGTGGGCCTGGGTGAGCACCCTCTACCACGACGCGGTTAGGGGGCTTGACGCGCCCTGGTGGAGGGTGGCCACCTGGTGGCCTCCCTCTGGTAGTTTTTAGCTCGAGTAATTTTTATTTATTGAATAAAAAATCTGCATAAATATCCAGCTTCATTAGATATGTGCATAATAGGTATCTTTGGCGTGCCTTTTTCAGGTGCTAAATTCCAGTTGCCGGCATTCTCCCTCTTGGTATAAACCTTGAAAATTGTGAGAGAAGAGGCATTAGAGTTACTCCACAAAGCATTATTATGCATAAAACATTATAAATAACAGTAGTAAAACATTATGCAAAATGGACATATCAGTACCCTCCAGGTCAACCCGACTCACACGAGACAGACGGGAACTTAGGTCCACCTCAACCGTGGTGGTACCGCCTGTCCCTTCAGTCCCACAATACTAGTAATAGGGGCAACATGTAAGGGTAATAGTGTGTCCTTGTCATCAAGGGGGGGAATCCAAGGAATCACCCTCGATGGATTTCCACTCGATGTAACTGTCAAGGTGAACTAGAAGGAATCACCCTCGACAGGTTCACACTTGAGGTGTTGCACGACAGAGGCATAATCGGGGGTGATGAAAGAGGAATCACCCTCGGTAACCCACAACCGACTAGATACGCTACCCTCGGCACTCGATAGTAGCTTTGAAGGGTCGTACAACTAAGGGGGTGTGAGGTGATGTGTCGGGCTCAGGACGTCGATCACGTTGATCGAGTCATCGATGATGAAGCAGGGGCAACAGGGACAAGGTGAGGGGTCATTGGTGGATCACTAACCAACCTATACTAAGCATATAGGGTAAGAAGGTAGGTAACAATAGCAGGTTACAAAAGCAGGCTATGCATCAGAACAGGAGCTATCGACAACAGTAGCAAAATCTAATGCAAGCATGAGAGAGAAGGAATGGGCGATATAGGAATGATCAAGGGGTTTTGCTTGCCTGGAAGCTCTGTTGAGAAGGATGGGTCGTCATCGACGTAGTCGTACTAGGGATCAATAGCAGTCTTGGGGTCTATCGATAAGAATGGATGAGAGGGGGGAAACAGATAAATAACAGATATACAAATGCAACACACATGCATATCATGGCAAAGTGTTTATGATATGCTCTAATGCATCACTAAGCATTTTTAAAGAAGGAGAAAAAATACCTGGTAATATTTTCCCGACTCCAGGTATTATTCGGTTAGATGAGCCAGATGCAAAATGTCTAGGTTCATTATGTCCCCAACGTATCTATAATTTTTGATAGTTACATCTACTATATCACCATTCTTGGATACTTTATATGCTACTTCATATCATTTTTGTGAACTAACCTATTAACCTAGTGCCCAGTGTCACTTGTTGTTTTCTACTTGTTTTTGGCCTTTCAGGAATACTGTACCAAACGAAGTTCAAATGGCCCGAAACACTTTGATGATATTTTCTAGACAAAAATAAGGCTTAGAAGCTTCGGAGGGACCGGAGGCCACACGAGGTGGTGCCATGCCAACAAGGCGCGCCCAGGGGGTGGCCAGGCCCAGATGGTTTGGGACCACCTCCTGCAACCTCCTGACCTAATTCCCCCTATATATTCTCTAAAATCGAGAAAACACCCGAGAGCCATCAAAAATACTTTTCGGCTGTCGGAGTCTCTGTTCCGACGGGATGCCATCTGGAGCCTTGTTCCGGTGCCTTATCAGAGGGGGAATCAATCAAGGAGGGCCTCTACATCAACCTTGTTGCCTACATGATGACGTGTGATTAGTTTACCACATACCTACGGGTCCATAGCTAGTACCTAGATGGCTCTCTCTCTGTATGATCTTCAATACAAATTTCACTGTGATTCTCGCGGTGATCTAGCCGGTGTAATCCTTCTTTGCGGTGTGTTTGTTGGGATCTGCTAAATTGTGGGTTTATGTTTAGATTATTCATGCAAATATATTGAGTGTTTACTAAATTCTTATATGCATGATTGTTATAGCTTCGTAGTGCTCTTCGATCTATCCGTTTGGTTTGGCCAACTAGATTGATTTATCTTCAGTGGGAGCGTGTGGTGGGTGGAGTGCACACACCCAACAGGGACGCCATGTGCAATACACACTTCCGGGGACTACACTGCCATGCAGCCTCCCAGCTGGAGTTGTCCTCTTGCAGATTGGCCGAACAATGACGATGGACTAGTGCCATTGGCGATTGGGGGAGAAGCAAACTAGAGAAGCTACGGGGAGGGAGGGGATGAATGCCATGTGTAGTCTCCGTCGTGAGGGTTTATATAGCAGAACTACAAGCATTTGGGGTTTAGAATATTTCGCCTACCAAGCGGGAAGCTTGTGCGGTTGCGCGAGAATGGGCCCACCAATGCCTCTTCGAGCCTACACATGGCCAAACGGTACACATGTTCGGTGCCGAAGCATGCACTGCAATCCTCCGGTGGCAAAGCGGTGACAATATGGGAGAGATGAGGAGGAAATGATAAGTACACGATGTATTAATAATAAATAAGCATATGCATTTTGTTACATAGCAAGCGCTCTACACACTGTAGCGAATTGCTCTACGCATGAGATTGCTCGCGGTTGGGGCGGCCGCAATGCACTCTCCTCGCGTCTATGCGTGCGTGCTTTACATGCATCCCTCCATATGTGATCAATAATGTATGTACGAGGCTCCATATGCATGCGGTGGCGTCACGCCCGATGCCACCATGCAGTTACATGCGCCACGATGTAGTTAAGCGTTGCAAAAACTGTCATGCAGATGTGCTGAAATTCCACTTCATTTGGCGCCCACCCATTTATTACCACAACCATTTACCTTCATATCTTCAACCTTCTGATCGTGTCATATAATATAAGAAGCACACCCACAACGACAAATACAGAGAGGATATCCTGCGTGGATCCAATGGCGGCAATCCCAGCGGCTCCCGACGTCGAGTGGTAGTTAACCATTCTTGCCAAAGTGGACATCCACATCAGGAAGATGAGCCTCTCGATGGTGTACACCAAAAACCCGGTCGTGGTGGAGAACTCTATCATCACTATTGAGCATCTTCTTGTTGAGGATGACAAGTACAAAGTGGCCGGATTCGACCTCAAGTATATCGACGGTCATGTCGGGTATGATCAGAAGGTTGCCTTCGCCTAGTTGTGTATGCCCCATCATGTCCTAATATACCACTACTGCCTGGCCACAAGGCCATGCGAGCGTTTCGCTAGGTTTGTCAACAACCCCGACTACATGTTCGCAATTGTGGACACCACCAACGATCTAAAGGTGTGAAGACTTTGGGCTTAGCCTGGCAGAAGCTTGTCCACATCCAATGGCAGTACATGGTTTGGGGCAGCAACAAGGAGAACGACTCCCTGGTTGACCTCGTTGCGGACATCATCGACCCCTACTACAGAGACATGAAGGCTGAGTGCGACAAGGAAAAGTCTGTCTAGCACAAGGCTTGGGTGAACGAACTGGATGAAGAACATGTCAAGTACGCGGCCAAGGACGCGTACACAATCTACGCGATGTAAAGGAGGATCCTTGACATAGGAAGTGCCTCCTTCCCGCAAAGGGCAAGGGATAGCCACATGCAGAGAAGTGGCGGTAACCGTCGTCACAAGAAGTAGATGATTTGATGATCATTTACTTCTTGTATTTTTTTTATTAAGGAATGTACATGTGTTGTGTAGTCACTTATGTAATTGGATGTTCAATTTGATTATACAACTATGTTATTGTTCTGTAGACAAAGCATAAATGTTGTACAAACAGAGCAAATCACATCACATATGATTAAACTATGGAATACATCGATGATGATTTCATCAATCGTTCACAACACACATAGCTTTTCATGAGCAATCGTCTGTGTTATTATCGGTCTTCACACACGATGCTGATTACTCACCTGTTTGTCGGGTATCACACACCTTCTTACTCTAAATAGTTTGTGTTCTTATGGTTTAACACAAATAGTTTATCCGAGTGAACTGTATGTCATACACCGCACCCATCTGGTTAACTGTTTGTGTTATTTTGGCTAATTGCAAATAGTTCATGAGGAGCAACTCTATGCCATGTATCGCACATGCAAGTCTTATCTAAATCATACTTGATGGATCAACCATTGCACATAGTTCATTTTGTTGGCTACAGATCTAGAACTATATCGTTTGTGTACGAGAGGTATATGACACAAGTCGTTCAAAAATAAAAAGGAAGTAGAGTCATCACTCGGCACTCTCTACATCCTTCCTAAGCACCCGACTATCACACACTGACTGGCCACCCTTGTTGTTGCATACAATCTGATATATCTCCAACGCATCTATAATTTTTGATTGATCCATGCTAGTATATTATCATTCTAGGATACTTTTTGAGTAATTATTTACCAATTCATATTATTTTTGAGCACTAACCTATTGACCATGTGCCCAGTGCCAATTGTTGTTTTCTGCTTGTTTTTTACTTTTCAGGTTTATAGTACCAAACGAAGTCCAATTGCCCTGAAACTTTTTTATGATTTTTTCTGGACCAAAAGAATACCTGGAAGCTTCGAGAGAAGACTGGAGCCCACACACGGGGGCCACAAGCCAACAGGGCACAGCCAGGGGGGTGGCCACACCCTGATGGCTTCTGCCTACCTGGCAGGTCTCCCAACCCCGTTCTCTTGCCTAGAAATTCAAATATATTCCAAAACCCCAAGGAACATATGCAAACACTTTTTCTGCCGCCGCAAGTCTTTGTTTCGTCGCGATCTCATCTGTCAGCACCCTGCCGGAGGGGGGGTCAATCATGGAGGGCCTCTTCATCAACCTTGCTGTGCTCATGATGATGTGTGAGTAGTCCACCACAGACCTACGAGTCTATAGTTAGTACCTAGATGGATCTCTCTCTCTCTCTCTTGATCTTCAATACAATGTTCATCGCATCTTCGCTTTGATCCATATGATGTAACTCTTTTGTGCGGTGCGTTTGTTGGCATCGGATGAATTGTGTGTTTATGTTCAGATTATTCATGAAAAGTATTTGAGTCACCTCTGAAATTATT
Source organism: Hordeum marinum (assembly GCA_022496015.1). Lineage (NCBI taxonomy): Eukaryota > Viridiplantae > Streptophyta > Magnoliopsida > Poales > Poaceae > Hordeum > Hordeum marinum. Next base: position 330,886,031 of record CM039674.1, read on the forward strand.
ATGATTCTTAATGGCATGATCATTATAGCTTTGTAATTCTATCCGATCTATTGATTTGCTTTGGCCAAGTAGATTGATCTTTCTGTAGTGAGAGAGGTGTGTTGTGGTGGGTTCAACCTGACGTGTTTCTATATCCCAGTGACAGAAGCGAACAAGTTGCATATTTGTGTTGTTTCTACTAAGGATAAAAAGATGAGGTTTATTCATATTCCTTGAGTTTACTTTGTCTACATCATGTCACAGTTCTCCTTGCATTACTCTATTTGTCATGAATTTAATACATGGAGAGGCAAGCATGGAAGCGCTCTTGAAGTGGAGTAATAGTAATAGGTGCAGGCTGGAGTCGGCCTATTTGTCTTGGACGTGATGCTATATACACATGATCATTGCCGTGAATATCGCATAACTATCCGCTTTTCTGTCAGTTGCCCAACAATAATTTGTTTACCCACCGTATGCTTATTTTCATGAGAGATGCCGCTGGGGAAAACTACGGCCCCCAGGTCTATTCACTTATTGTTGTTCTTATTTACCTTTTATTTTATTTTAAATTTACAATTATCAACTATTATCTACACACTTCACTTGCTTGGAAATAACACATCAAGGGGATTGACAACCCTCTTGCCCGCATTGGATGCAAGTTGTTTGCTCTTTTATGTGCAGCCGCTGAAAATGATTGTGGATTGATATTCCTGATATTCCTATTGGTTCGATAAACCTTTTTTTTCATAATTGAGGGAAATACTTAACCGTATTGTGCTGCAATTACCCATTCGTCTTCACGAAAAACACAAAGCAAATCACAAGTATCACCCTGCGAATGGATTTCATGTGCAACATTTCTTTCTGGCGTCTCCTTTATTTACCCTCGGTCGGTCAGCGCCGGTAGCTCTCCTAGAGTTTGTAGCCTACCAATGATCACACCCAAAGTTAACCGAACAATGGGACCTGGTAGACACAACCGTACAAGACGAGTGTTAGTCAAACGGGATGGGCAATGGTTGGTCGGTTGTCATGTATGTGGCCCCTTTCCACCCATCGCCTGTATATATGTCATGCATAATAGGTAGACTTGTGATGGGATGGGTAACTCCCGAGTGGTTCTATGACAACCCAGGAGCAAGCTTTCCATGTTCATGCTTGGATGCTATACATGATGTTTATTTTATTTTATTTTACTTCTGCATCGTGTATCAACTCCCTCCTTGTTGTGCTTGTTTAATTTTTCATGTGTTTTACAACTCATAGTCCCTCCTTGATCCTTTAAAATTTCCTTGGGCTACCCTGAACCAATGGCGGCCATCTCAAAAGAGCCATAAGTAAAGGTTTGGCCCGACATAAATTTATCGGCCTCAACTAGATCTTCGCCCTATCCTAGGTATGACTAGTTGAGAGTGTACTAGACTAAGGGGTGCTAGCTATGTCAGCCTGCCAGTCATGCAATGGGCCGAGGACCGCCCAGAGAACTAAAGAATGGGCCATGTTTACCATGATCCCTGGCGTACTCAAGATGGAATCATCTGAAGACTTGACACACACTTCAAGACATGTTCACACCATCCACAAGCTTATCCCTAGATGTAATTGACCAAATGATACGTATCCAACATATCGATAATTTATGAAGTATTCATGCCATGTTTGCCTATGTTTACAATACTTTTATATGGTTTTGATGCACATTATATGATTTATTTAGAACTAACCTGTACTGACACTGTTTTCAACAGAATTACCGTGATATTGTTTCTGTGCAGAAAATAAAAGTTCTCGGAATCACCGATTTTTTTAATGTTTTTTTCTAGAGAAAATAAGAAATACTGGAGTGAATAACCACAAGAGGGGAGACCTGTGGGCCACAAGCCAACAGGGCGCGGTCACCCCCCCGGGGCTTGTCCTAATGGCTTGTGGGGCCCACGTGGCTTCGTTTACCGTGATTCCAACGCCAAGAAATCCTACATATACAAAATTTCTCAGAAATAAACAAATACCCTCTGCTCTGCTGCCTCAACTCTCTCTATTGACGAAAAACCAAACTGGAGGCGTTCTAGTACAATGCTAGAGAGGCAAATCATCATCAGTTGGCTATCTTCATCATCCCGGTGGAGGCCATGACGAGGAGAGAGTAGTTCACCCTCGGGGCTGACGTTTTGTACTAGTAGCTATGTGTTCAATCTCTCTCTCCCGTGTTCTTGAGATGGCACGATCTTGATGTATCACGGGCTTTGTTAATATAGTTGGATCATATGGTGTTCTTCCCTCTCTATCTTGTTGTGATGAATTGAATCTTTCCCTTTGAGATCTTGTTGTGTTGGATTGTATATTTTGGTTTGAGAATACTTGATGTACGTCTTGCGTGGGATACCCGTAGTGACATTGGTGTATTCTATTGATTCACTTCATTTATATTGAGGCATCAACTTGCGTATTCCGATGACCTTGGGGATCTATGCATAGGTGTCGTCGTTTTCTCACAACAGATGCGAGGGGGTGGCTAATCGAGGTGAGAGCAAGGCTGTCGTGGAAGCTCCGGGACGGGATAGGGTAGTAGCACGCGGTGGTTTACCCAGGTTCGAGGCTCTCTTCTGGAGATAACACCCCTAATCCTGCATGTCTGATGATATATGTGGTGTATTTGGCAACACAAAGTTGCTCCTAGAGCTGTCTGGGAGAAGAGAGCGATGGGCTCCTCTCCTCATGCGTGTGTGTGTGTGCATGAGAGGGAAATGAGAGAAAGTGAGGAGAAGAAGAGCCTGGCCGTGAGTGAGCTCCCCTGGTGCCTCTTATAAAGGGAGGCCCAGGGGACAAGGGGTGGCTCACATGGCCAACTATCCACTATTGGAGAAGACATGTGGGATGACGCATGATGCAGGCAATAGTGCACAACTATTAGAGATGACATGCGAGCTGATGCGATGACACAGGTTATAGTGCAACACTATTGGGGCACAGGGAAGTGATGCAGGATGCAGACTATAGTGTCTTCATGTCGTGTCCGATGGGACGTGGTGGTTGACCTCGCGTAGTAGGCTAGCTAGAGCAGCAGGACAGAGGTCGGTCGGGGCAGTCAGCTGGGCAGGGAGCCGACCGGACTCAGTAGCCGGCCAGACCGGGGTACCAGCCAGAGCAGCCGGACGGAGGGGCGTTGGCAGCCCCATTGTTTTAAAATGTTGGGTCGTCTCCTTGAGCCTACCCGGGGGTAATCCCCCCGTCAATAGGGGTCGATTGCACGTTTTCATACCACATTCTTGGATAGAAATCTTGGGGTGCTCCTTGAAGTTCTTTGTGTTGGATTGAATATGATAGATCTGAAATTGTTTGATACATGTCGCATAATTTACCCACGAATACTTGAGGTGACATTGGAGCCTTTCCAATACCATGTCGGAGGGGGTAAATTATCTCTGGTGTCCATCTTCATTATCCCGACGAAGGCCATGATGAGGAGGGAGTAGTTCACCCTCGACGCTGAGGGTATGTACTAGTAGCTATGTGTTTAATCCCTCTCTCTCGTGTTCTTGAGTTGGCACGATCTTGATGTATCACGGGCTTTGTTAATATAGTTGGATCATATGGTGTTCTTCCCTTGCTATCTTGTTATGATGAATTGAATATGTTCCTTTGAGGTTTTGTTATGTCAGATTGAATATTGGGTTTGAGAACACTTGATGTATGTCTTGCATGTGGATACCTTTCGTGACAATGGGGTATTCTATTGATTCACTTGATATATATTATGGCATCAACTTGCGTATTCTGGTGACCTTGGGGATCTATGCATAGGGGTTGATTGCACGTTTTCATACTACTTTCTCCGATAGAAATCTTGGGGTGCTCCTTGAAGTTCTTTGTGTTGGATTGAATATGAAGATCTGAAATTGTTTGATGCATGTTGCATAATTTACCCACGAATACTTGATGTGACATTGGAGTATTTAGGTGACATTAGGGTTGATTGGTATGTATCATTGGTGTTATTTTAGTACGAACTCTAGGGCTGTTTGTGACACTTATAGGAATAGCTCGAAAGATTGATCGGAAAGAATAACTTTGAGGTGGTTCTACTACCTACACCAATTTCATCTTATGTTCTCCGCTAGATAGGAACTTTGGAGTGATTCTTTGTTGCACGTCGAGGGAAGATCATATGATTCAACTATGTTAGCATTGTTGGGAGATTGCACTAGTGAAAGTATGAACCCCAGGCCTTGTTTCCAAGCATTAATATATCGTTTTGCTCGTTGTTTACCACTTGTTTCCTTGTTGTTTTTATATTTGCAGATTACAAAAACCTATTTATATCATCCATGTTGCACTTCTATCACCATCTTTTCGCCGAACTAGTGCGCCTATACAATTTGCCATTGTATTGGATGTGTTGGGGACACAAGAGATTTCTTGTATTTGACTACAGGGTTGTTTGAGAGAGACCATCTTCATCCTACACCTGCCAATTGAGGGAAAATTAACTCTACTCTTGGAGGCCCAACATAGTCTACAAGAATAAAGTTGCGTAGTAGACATCACCAACAGGTAAACCTAGGTACAACAGATTCCTATATAAGTCGAGAGGTTTAGTCTATAGGGTAAGGTTAGATTCATCCACATACGATCTCGAGGTAGTTCATCATGTACTTTGTACTCCAACACAATCAATAGAACAAAAGCAGAACATTGGGTTATATCTCTTCGAGAGGGCCCAAACCCGGGTAAGTATCGTGCCTCTTGTTCCTCCTGTTACCATCTAGCCAAGATCACCAGCTCGGGGCCCCCTACCTAAGATCTGATGGATTTAGCTCCACCACCAGCGTCGCCCGAGCCCGGCGCATCAACTGACTATTCAAAACACAGTTAGATCCCTCGGTAGGGTTCCTGGCGAGGTCAGAAGTACCAGGACAGAGCCCACACGCAAAAGTTACCTAGGGTAGCGCCTCCAGGGAGTAATACCATACATCTTGCTTCTTCTTGTGTTATTTATGGTGACGATATACCTCGTGCGAGGGAGTACAATGGTATTTAAGATTACTACGAGATTTTTTACCTTCTAGGTTGGATGCCATGAGTGCTCCCTAACCTTCCCTTTAATAGGCGGTGGAGGTTAGGGTTTACAGGGGAGATGTGATGTAGACCGGTTACCCTCCACTTCTTGGCGAGCGAGGCACTTGAAGGTCGGTTCCCTTCATTGCTGGGCCTTTAGAGCCCTGATCCGGCATTAGACATGGGTCGTCCTGCTGAGCCACCCCAAGGTCCTAGCTCCGTCCTCTCCAAATGAATGAAAGTGGGGTGTGCATCCAACTTGCTTTCTCATGAAAACATCGAGCATGTGAGGAAGCTCGTCATCAAAATATACAAGTCAAGTGTAATGAAGTAAAGATCCCCACTAGTATGACAATGATAAATATGAAAATTCTCTATAGGAAGAACATAGTGCTACTTTGATGCTCAAGTGTATACGAAAGATATTAGTGTGGCCCCTCTCTTTTTATTTTATTTTTGGCACCTTGACCTCTTTTTTCTCCCTTTTATATAATCCTCACAAGGTAGTGGCATAGTCCAATTCATAACTCAAAATTTAAATGAATACATATGAATGCCCCTCGTAGTGTATCAGGATGTGCAATGATCTATCGTAACATATAAACAATGATAAATGATGGCTTTGCCACACATATCATGCAAGCTCTATATGATCATGCAAAGAAAAATGACAATGAATCTCAAGTCATGTGATGAATAATAACACTGGAAGTTGCATCAAAATATATATCTCGAAATGAGAAATGACATGATATGCAGGTATGATGGTTGTCTTGTGAAAGATATATGATGGTTTACGTGTAGAACAACGAATCATCCCCACAGGGTTTGGATGCACCGACGAAATTCCGCAGCAAGTCTCAACATGAGAATGAGGGAATGCACGATACCAAACAAGCTAGCAAAGTATTAATAAACGGAAGAGTGCAAAAGGTCAAAAGCTTACATTAGTCATATGAACTCAAGCAATTAATGTAAATAATTAAAAACAGATCCGACGAAAAAAAGCAACCCGACAACTTTGAGAACTTTATTTTTCTAGAGTTTTTCACGCATTGTTCAATATTTTAACGAATGTTGTTTTTTCAAAAGTATATTTACAAATTCCAAAAATACTCGTATTTTAAAAAGTGCTCATACTGTTATAAATTCTTCAGAAATTCTAAAAAGTCGCGTTTCAATTTTTTTCAAGACTATAAGAAAAATTTCATGTTTTCATAAACTGTTTTTATTCCAATCAATGTTCTGGTTTCAAACTTTATTCACGAATTCGAAACATGTTTGCATTTCCGAATAACTTAGTAATTTCCAAAAGTGTTTGCTTTTTTTTCCACAATTGTTCATTGTTTCTAAGAAAAAAATGTTTTCCAGAAAATGTTTGCAATTCCAAAATTCACTCACGTTTTGAGGAATGTTCAGTTTTTTCAAAAATGTTCACCATTTTTAAAAGAAAGTTTTAATCCCAAACAAAGTTTTTGTTTTTCAAAAACCTTTATTAATATCAAGAAAAAATTCCTTTTGAAACTTTATACGCGAATTCATAAATGCTCGCGTTTTGGAAAAAAGTTTGCGGTTTTCTGAAATTCTTCAAAATTTATACTAGAATTTGATAATTAGTAATTTTTTTATCATTATGAGTCTAAATTAAAAAAACTATAAATTATGAAAATGCACCGTTGTTATGATTTTATGAGTATAAATTAGCATGTTATGAAAATATGTTTTTTCATTAAATGCTAGCAATTTCATAATTTATTGGTGTTTTAATTTTCTTAACATTCAAAAAATATTCACCAATGTACGAATGAGGTAGCAATTTAAAAAAGGTTCACATATTGATAATGGGTCGTCGTTGTACAGTTGTGCGCTGGCTAAGTATTGTGCCGTCTGCGGCGAGGCTAAGACACGGACTATCCTGCAGGGAGCCCCAACTACGTGCTGTGCTGAGTTCACAATGACATCTTGTGTTTTTTTTTTTTGCACATTTGTAAATTTTTATTTATTTTTATTTTACATTTTTATGTATATAATATAAAGTTTCTAAAAATATTAATGTGAACAGAAAAAACTTTTTGAATATATAAAAAATATTTACAAATGAATGAAAATTTAGGATTTTTTAATCATTTATATGATTTTTCTCAGAAATAAAAAAATAGGTCACATTTAAAAAATATGTGTGGAAATTAAAACATATCTGTTAAATGTTTGCATAATTAGAGAAATGATCGAAACTCAAAAAATGTAACTCACATTTAAAATTCTTCACAGTTTTTCAAAAAGTGATTGTTACACTTTCATAAAATGCTTATACAATATAGAAAATGTGTAAATGGTTGGAAAACATGTTTTATCATTCTAAAAGTGTTTATAAAAATATGTTAGAAAATATTTGACATATATTTTGGAAATACATTTAAAAATGCTTTATAATTTTTTTAACATGTATTTGATTTTTTTAACATGTATAAAATAATGTTTAACATGCACACAGAAAATGTGCAACGTGCATGAAAAAGTAGATATGTGTTGAAAAAGAAAAAAAGTGGACATGTGTTAAAAAAGAAAGGAAACTGACAAGTAAACAAAAGCAAATGAAAAAACCCAAGGAAAACCAAAGTATGAGAAGAAGAAAGAAAAAACGAAGAAACCATTGAAAAGTAAAGAAAACCGAAACTAAACAAAAATAAGAGAAACCAAAGAAAACTAGTTAAAAAAAGAAAAGAAAACAAGGAGACAAAAGACTACCCACCAAGCTTAACGACCGGACGCGGACATTCGTAGGCTCAAGGGACAACTCCTAATGGTGTGGCTGGATAGGCGTCCGCCTGTAGGCGATTTCTGTCTGAAATTGGGGTGAGCCATAACCCTTCTGATGACGGCTGTGCCGAATCATGTATAACGGCCTGCTCGCTACGTACGGCGCTAATGGGCTGGTCTAGTCGGCTTGCCATGTGGGTCGCATATGCGTTAATAGGAGGTCTTGGGTTTTAACCCTGTCTTTCAATAACGGTATATAGCATGTCTAAAAAATGGTGTAGCATATCTATGCCTTCTTTCATAAATAAGAGAAATAAAAGAATGCAAGTAGTATTAGTATTAATAAACCTAGAAAAAAATGCACGGAGTACCATCTCTTGACCTGTTTTCCTCTCAAAGCAGGAATGGCTAAGATATGAGGTAATATCACCGCTAGTTACAAAACTTGCATAAAAGGTGTAGTTTGGTGCTCAAACTTCTAAAATACAGTTTTATGCTCATGTAACTTGTGTTTAGATGCAAATACGGCCACTCTGGCTGTGTATGCGTGTATCCACCGCTGGTGTGGCATGCCACGCATGCATGTGTCCACTATGAGTGACATATGTCACTCGACAGCGATATGCCACCCAATTATTTTGCATAGAACACTTCAAATTTATTTAATTACGAATAAAGACCCTCAAATAAAATAAAATAAAAATACTACGGCTGATGGTTTAATTTATATTTTTGCAACAATGACTACTCATATCAAAATAATTTTCTTGGACCAAATTTCCGTTGAGAGAAAAAAATTGTTAATGAACGATTTTTTTGAATTTAAACGAGAGACACTAGTAATACATGGACGTAACTTAAATCGTCATACATGCATACTATATCAGACCTTCTTTTGGGAATTTTTTTTGTTATTCACGTTTCATTTGAAAAATTACATTATTTAAAATATTATTCTCGAAGCCGCAACAATGAATTGGCCTCACGAATTTTCTACAGGGAAGAAGTCGGGATAACCACAGCACATGAAGCACTTATTTAAAACAATGAGTTAAACAAAATATGTTTAGACATTGGAAAAATTGAATTCAAAATTTGGGGTGAAAAAGACCTGGATTTGCCGAGATATTTTGGAAACCGGATTTTGCATCCCCTTCCAAAATAAAACTAAAATCGAAAAATGCTTACTCGTGAACAAGTTTATGCATGTTTTGGGTTAAACATTATAAATTTTAATGTGTTTTTTAAATTCGAATTTCGTTTGAAAATTTCTGGCGAAAAAGGATTTTTTGGAAACGTATTTTTCTGATCAAAACCGGGAAAGCGGAATCGAGGAAAAAATGCAGTCAGTATAAATGTAAAAGTATCTCAACAAAGACATGAAATTATGCTCTGTGGAGTGGTTTGCTAGTGCGTGTGCCACGTAAGCACCAATTTTTTTCAAGTCACTGACTGTGGGTCGTAGCCTTGCTAGAATGCCTTGGGATATAGACGAAATGATCGTATTTGCTCGAGATAACAACTTATGTGACTATAATTCTGTATTTTACAAGTTTTGTTATCAAACTGAACATTTAGCACAAGTTGTATGACTTGTGATGATATTACCTCGTAAGATATTAGCAAATAACCTACACGCGCCTCTGCACCCCGCTAGCAAATATTTGGCGCTTTAGTCGGCGCCCTGGTCTTTTCCCGGTGCCAAAGGCGACGCGATACGCAGCGAGCATCACGCAAACATTGCAGATATTCTCACCGGATATAGGTTTGTGCAGACAGGGAGGAAGTGAAAACGGACGGACGGTTGGCCAGGTGCGAGATGCCGCCGTCGCTTCGCCGAATTCGCCTCCCCCGCGACTGCGACCAAGGTACACAGATGAAAGAGTCAAGAGCGGGGAGCACCACAGTACCATTTCCGACCCGATCGAACGCAAGATGGACAACGCGACCGACCGATCTCCCGAGGCAGCAGGCAGCGTCCCTTTCTTTCCGTCTCGTCTGGACTCGCTATCCCGTGGCGTGCCCTCATCCGGCCCCGCTCTGCTCTGGCCCTTATCGCCGATGCACGTTCCACCATCCCTGGACGAGATGCATATCATCACTGCTGCTGCTGGTGGCTAGATCATCGCTTTTCCCGGCAACACGGCATGTGATGCGATAAAGCACATTCATCCCTCCCCGTGCGTGCATTCCTCTTTTAGCTGTAGACGTAGAGTAGAACGAAGAAATATTTACCCAGTTGTGACATGGGAGCTTTGATTCATTCCAATCATCTGATTTTGTCGCTCAGTCATGCTAGTCAGTCCGCTCCATAGCAGACGTGACTTGTCGACACCGATGCCGATCAGATCGATGCAACCTGACGAGCAGGCGGCACTGCTTCAATACCGCATGGCGACCAAGAAGTCTACTCCGGCCGGTTCACCACATAGAAGTCGGTTGCCCATCGTTCGGCTGGCCGCGACTGTTTAAGCATGGTTTTGACGTCGTCCACACTACACATCACATCCTTTCTTATTTGCTTATCGTCGATCCGCTTCTCTTTGTCTTTGCTCACCGATGTCGATGATGTCAAAATCATGGTTCCCCACGTAGGCATGTGGTGGCTCCGGATCTTGGCGCCACCACCATTGCTCTCTGGGGCAGGAGCCGCAACAGCAATCGCGCCTCCTCACGAAGGTGGTTGCGACGAGTACTACGATACACAAATGGAGATCATGATCGAGCGGTCTCTCAAGTACCGCGGTCAGACGCCGGCCTCGCCGCCACTCCACCGTATCAAGGCGGAACCAGAGGCATAACAAGACCATGAGCGAGGAGGTGTCCCGAGATCACGAAGCAGCATGGGCACCTCCTCCACTACATGGGCTGCGGCGGCTCCTTGTCGTCACGTAGAATCATCACGGCGAGGAGAGGGCGGATAGAGAGGCAGGACATCGAGATCGGCGTAACCCAGCCCGCCGCTAAGTGTTCGCAAAGTCCGACAAGGCGTTGGCCTTGGTCCTCTGAGAGGCATGGATCCGAGACTAGTTGGTGACCACGGCGGAGACATGAGGTCACCCAGATCGGGGTGGAGTGCTCCTAGCGCGGCATTGCCATTGCCGTCGACAAGGGCATTGACATGGCTCCCTAACCAGGGTCGGCGTTGTCCAAGCAGCCCTTTGCGCAACATTTGAGGAAGTAGAGCGGTTCCTCTGCACGCGTCACATGGCGACCAGGCGGGTCTATCGTTCCCCCGCGCCCTTTCGCCGCTAGAAGAACCACTTTGATGACAATGATAATGGCACATACGACGTTGGAGGTGTCGCGGCCAGCCCCCATAGGAGTATGAGTTCCCCATACGCTACAAACTAATTTGTTAGTTTAATAGATTCTATCAAACTTATGTCCTTTTGCATGAATTCCGTTGTGTTTGAATGATTATGTCCAAATGTGTTTGTATTGTGGGCGGAGGTTTACCATAGGCGACACCCGTATCACACACATGTTAACAAATATTATGTCCATTTTCGGGGCTGGTGTTGGAGATACCCTTAAGAAGCACCTATCAACTCCTCCAAAATTTGGGGAGTTAAGCCAAAAAATCTCCCTCGTTCTCTCAATTTTAAGCAACCGCCATTACTTCTCAGCAAAAGATTTCCTATCCCCTCTACAACCCACGGCGCTTACTCTTCCCCCCTCTACCTCCGAATGTCACCGCAATAGCCAACAGAGGTCCCGACTTCGATGGGACATCTAACTGTTGGCCGTTTCTACAACCTCGTCGATCACTCATGCCGACGTCGACAAGCGTTCCAACGAAAGAGCTTGGGATGAAGACCATCGTGAGCTCTGCGGTGCCGTCCACGAAGGCATGCGGCAAGGACGCATCGTCCGTGAAGGAGAACGACCACCCTCCAGTTGCCCTGGTCGACAAAAAGCAAACAGGAAGCCTGATACCGGCAGGCAAGGCCCTCTACAAGGCAATGACAAAGAAGAGGAAGAAGTCACCCACTCTGACGCCTTCCCCATGTCTGGTGACTCCGACGCCTTCTCCTCCGTCTCTGGACACCCCCTCACCTCCTCTGCCACGAGGATCATGCCCACGTGGTGTCGAACTCTATCCCCAAACGAAAAAAACATATTCATTGTTAGCTAGGGATATTTGTGATGTAATGCAGCAATGATCGTATGACTGCGTCGGATTGCACTTGAGTAAGAGAGGTTTGGAAAGAGAAGGTCGAAGAGCGTACTATCTTGTTCGTGGATCCGAGCGTGATGGATGACACAGATGGACAATAGTGGCAACCCACTCGTTGTGAGATTTGGCAAAATCGATGTTCAGTCGTGATGAAGATTTTCACGGTCATGTTGATGGTGTTGGTGATGGCTAGTATAGAAGAGTTTGAGTTCATGTACTATGAACTTGATATGAGTTGGTACAAGACACAAGACATGCCACATGGTTTTTGTGTGTGGATAAACTTGATCGAGTTTGTGTCTTTCGGATTAAGCATATGCATATTACAATTTGAATTGTTTGATTGGGTGTACTTCATGTACGTAGTTATTTTTTTGCATATGGTGCATTTGAGTTATTCAAATTATTGATGAATATCACGCATTTGTTCAAATGTATGTGCCCAAGGATGAAAAAAATTAGACAAAACTAATCTAGGGAGTTAAATATAGGGGTTTGGTTAGCTCATACCACTTTATTAATTCCTCATATTTTAGGAGTTAAAATTTGAGGAAGGATTTAAATAGTTATATAATAGGGGTTCGGCTAGACATGCTCTTAGATTAAGCAATAGAGCCCAAAACCTATCCCAATCCCTTGAATCTCTACAGGACAACATTTTCGTTTGCAACCGGCGCAGCGACTTGCTACCGCCAACCCCTTTGTCCACACCATAGATTGAAGCTCCCATTGTCCCCGTCCTCTGAAGGGATTCACCGTCACCAGAATCTTCATACGAGCCTGCACTGATATAATGTCCCTCCCCCATTACCGAGAGGCGCTCGAAGTCGCCTTCAAGCACAAAGACATCTCTTGGTTGTAAATTAAATTGTATTCACTTCAAAGTTCATCTACTTAGACAAAATCTGGTGGACCTCATAATAGTTACTCTGCTCGATAAAAAGAACACTTGTAGAATAAAGCTTTCATTTTGGGCATTTAAGCCCGCCACATCCTTCCCAAAAGATCAGGGTAAAGAGGCTATGCTTAAAACCCATCACCAATACCTCAAATCTCGACAAGCAACCTTTTGATTTCCCACGGCTAACGCGATTTGCCGCCGCCATCCCATTGCAACCATACCACCGCCTATCATGCCCCTACAACCATGTCGAACCCATCGTCGTCCTTTTCAGAATTTTGTGCTACTACCGTCTTGCTCTCCCACCATCGAGCCGCGCCTCGAGCCACCTCTGGTAACAAGTACATCCGTTGGCAAAAAGTGCGCCCGCCACCAGGAACTTGTCAATGCGGTACTCGCTCAGCCTCAGGATCCTCCGCGGCTGCCGCACCTCAGTCGAGCAAACAAGATCTCTTTGTCATGTTGGGGAGCACTAACAAGGGTGTTGGTTGACAGATCTACCTTTGGACGTCGGCCCCGTCCATTCTTCCAGCAGTTGTGCCCCTGACAACTCACCGAGCTGATCATCGCGCGACCTCTCCCACGCCCGTAACCAGTTCGATAGATGGAGTGTAGGATATTTCCTTCCTTTTGCCTCTTTTCCAATTATATGTGTGTATTTGTAAGTGAGTAGGGCAAATTGTTAAGTGGCCTTGCTTGTGCAAAATTTCTTCAATAACTCTTCTTTGGAAGTGGAGGCAAACAGTAGCTTTGACTTGGCTTTATAGCATCTCTAATAAGCCCCCCTAAACTAGGGCACCAAAAATTGCTAGGAGCACATTTTTGCAACACCAAAAAATGTGTTTTAGGGCACCAGAAATGTCCAACTCCAATAGGTGTCCTAAAATAGGGCACTTTCGAACAAGCCTTTTTAAAGCACATTACATAGATCATTTTAGACATTTGGACATCCAAATATTGCAACGATTTAAATCCTAGACATAAAGTTCATCGTTCTACCTGATCACCCTAAATCATAAAGATCCTACTCGTATGTCGATGGTGTTCCAAAGCGCCATGGTATCCTCATAGGAGGAGTCCAACTCTTCCGCCTCATCTTCCTCCGACTCGAGGTTCATCACCATAGAGGGGCCAACCTCGTCCTGCTTGTTCACCTCCTTGTTCTTCTCATGATCTCTCTTCCAGAAGAATTCCGCCTCATACTAGACATACAGTGAATTCTCCCGCGTGAACCTCAACACAGCCTCTACATTGCTCTTGTCGATAATAATGTGTATCTCCTTCTTTTCGTCCTCATTGACTAACACAATGGTCACCAACATGAACTTTGCATCCTCTAGGGATGCGATCTCCGGGAAGTTCATCTCCTCCCGCGGCCAGCCAAACCGCCAAGCAAAGTTGTCAGGATCGAGATTCCAAATCAGTTCGAAGTTCTGTTGGTAAAATCGTGGGTCGTAGAATAATAAATACCAGGATCATAGAAACTTAGATTCTATGAGCAAAATAATAGCAGACGTGACTTGTCGACACCGATGTCGGTCAGATCGACGCAACCTGATGAGCAGGCAGCACTGCTTCAATACAGCAAGGCGACCAAGAAGTCTACTCCGGCCGGTTCACCGCATAGAGGTGGGTTTCCCATTATTCGGCTGGTCGCAACTCTTTAAGCATGGTTTTGGCGTCTTCCACATCACACCTCACATCCTCTCTTATTCTCTCATCGTCGATCTGCTTCTCTTTGTCTTCGCTCACTGCTGTCGACGATGTCAAAATCATGATTCCCCATGTCGGCATGTGGTGGCTCCGGATCTTGGCGCCACCACCATTGCTCTCTGGGGCCATCTTCCTTCACGGTGCCCGACTCCACGTATGAGGAGATCATCCTCTCCTCTAGTGGCGAGGAGGAGCAGGAGGCGCAACAGCAGTCGCGCCTCGTCACGAAGCTCGTTGCGACGAGTACTACGAGACACAAATGGAGATCATGATCGAGCGATCTCTCAAGTACCTGGTGGGAAACATTGCAGTGAAACAAAAATTTTCCTACGTTCACGTAAGACCTATCCATGGTGATGAGCATCTACGAGAGGGAGAGTGGATCTACATACCCTTGTAGATCGCTAAGCGGGAAGCGTTAAGAAATGCGGTTGGTGTAGTCGAACGTCTTCATGATCCAAATCGCCGAGCGTCCCGCGATCCAATCACAATCCGTCCGTGAACCAATCACGATCCGTCCTGCGATCCAATTACGATCTGTCCCGCGAACTTGATCACGATCCATCCCGCAAACTTGATCACGGTCCTTCCGATCTAGTGCCGAACGGACGACACCTCCGCGTTCAGCACACGTGCAGCTTGATGATGATCTCCGCCGTCTTGATCCAGCAAGAGGGAGTGGAGAGGAAGAAGAGTTCTCCGGCAGCGTGACGGCGCTCCGGCGATGGTGGTGGAGCAATTCCGGCAGGGCTTCGCCTAAGCACTGCAGAAAATCCGATCTAGAGGAGAAACTATGCATTGGAGGAACGGATAGCACGTGGCTTACAAACTAGTGCAAAACCCTAAAATCCACCAGTATATATAGGAGGAGAGGAGGAGAGCCTTGGTGCAAGGGCCAAGGCTCCTATGGTTCGGCCAAACCTACTAGCAGAGGAGGACTCCTCCTCCAATCCTAGTAGGACTAGGATTGCTCCTTTTTTTTGCCTTTTTCCACCTTTTCCTATTGGGTTTTCTTCTCTAGCCACATGGGCCTTATGTGGGAGTTTCCAATAGCCCACTAAGGGCTTATATTCACTCTCCCACAGCCCATGAAGCCTCTTGGGTCGAAATACCCCTCCCGGAGGTCGCCCGGTACACTACCGGCACTCCCGGTACACTGCCGATGACATTACCGTCCGCGTCTGTCTTCTTCTTAAAGATCCATTTGTTCTGAATGGCCTTTCGCCCTTCAGGTAATACTTCCAAAGTCCATACTTTGTTTTCATACATGGATCCCATCTCGGATTTCATGGCCTCTAACCATTTCTTGGAATCCAGGCCCATAACTGCTCCTCCATAGCTCGTAGGTTCATTGTTGTCCAACAACATGACCTCCAAGACAGGGTTGCCGTACCACTCAGGAGTAGTACGTGCCCTTGTCGACCTACGAGGTTCAATAGTAGCTTGATCCGAAGCTTCATGATCATCATCATTAACTTCCTCTTCTACCATCGTAGGTTCCACAAAAACATCTTTCTGCACTGCGCTACTTTCTGGTTGAAGTAAAGGTTCAATAACCTCATCAAGCTTTATCTTCCTCCCACTCAATTCTTTTGAGAGAAACTCTTTCTCAAGAAATGTTCCGTTCTTAGCAACAAACACTTTGCCTTCGGATCTGAGATAGAAGGTATACCCGACTGTCTCTTTCGGGTATCCTATGAAGACGCACTTTTCCGCTTTGGGTTCCAACTTTTCAGGCTGAAGCTTTTTGACATAAGCATCACATCCCCAAACTTTAAGAAACGACAACTTTGGCCTCTTGCCAAACCACAGTTCATATGGCGTCGTCTCAACGGATTTCGATGGTGCCCTATTTAAAGTGAATGCAACTGTCTCTAATGCATAACCCCAAAATGATAGTGGCAAATCAACAAGAGACATCATAGAACGCACCATATCTAATAAGGTTCGATTACGACGTTCGGACACACCATTACGATGTGGTGTTCCGGGCGGTGTCAACTGTGAAACAATTCCACATTGTCTTAAGTGACTGCCAAACTCATAACTCAGATATTCACCTCCTCGATCAGATCGCAGGAATTTAATCTTCTTGTTATGATGATTCTCAACTTCATTCTGAAATTGCTTGAACTTTTCAAATGTTTCAGACTTGTCTTTCATTAAGTAAATATACCCATATCTACTTAAGTCATCGGTGAAGGTGAGAAAATAACGATATCCACCACGCGCTGTAACATTCATCGGACCACACACATCAGTATGTATGATTTCCAATAAGTCACTTGCCCGTTCCATTGTTCCAGAGAACGGCATTTTAGTCATCTTGCCCATGAGGCATGGTTCACAGGTGTCAAGTGATTCAAAATCAAGTGACTCCAAAAGTCCATCAGCATGGAGCTTCCTCATGCGTTTTACACCAATATGACCTAAACAGCAGTGCCACAAGAAATTGGTACTGTCACTATCAACTCTACATCTTTTGGCATCAATGTTATGAACATGTGTGTCATCACTATCAAGATTCAATATGAATAAACCCCTCACATTGGGTGCATGACCATAAAAGATATTACTCATATAAATAGAACAACCTTTATTCTCGCAATAAACAAGATCCAGATATAATGTTCATGCTTAACGCAGACACTAAATAACAATTATTCAGGTTCATCACTAATCCCGATGGTAATTGAAGAGAGAGCGTGCCGACGGCGATCACATCAACCTTGGAACCATTTCCCACGCGCATCGTCACTTCATCCTTTGCCAGCCTTCGTCTATTCCGTAGGTCCTGCTTTGCGTTGCAAATGTGAGCAATCGAACCGGTATCAAATACCCAGGCACTACAACGAGTGCTAGTATGGTACACATCAATAACATGTATATCATATATACCTTGTTTGTCATTGGCCGCCTTCTTGTCAGCCAGGTACTTGGGGCAGTTCCGCTTCCAGTGACCAGTTCCCTTGCAATGAAAGCACTCAGTTTCAGGCTTAGGTCCATGCTTGGGCTTCTTTACAGGAGTAGCAACTGCTTTGCCGTCCTTCTTGGTTTTACCCTTCTTGCCCTTGCCCTTGCCCTTGCCGTTTTTCTTGAAACTAGTGGTTTTATTGACCATCAACACTTGATGTTCTTTCTGGATTTCAGACTCAGCGACTTTCAGCATCGCAAACAGCTCGGCGACTGACTTGTTCATCCCGTGCATGTTATAGTTCATCACAAAGCTCTTGTAAATAGGTGGCAGTGATTGAACAACTCTGTCAGTGATCGCCTTTGGCAGAAGGGCAATTCCCAACTCCGCTAGACGAGTCGCATACCCAGACATTATGAGTATATGTTCACTAACAGACCCGTTCTCCTCCATCTTGCAAGCATAGAACTTGTCGCGGGTCTCATACCTCTCGATCCGGGCATTCTTCTGAAAGATAAACTTCAACTCCTGGAACATCTCATATGCTCCATGACGTTCAAAACATTTTTGAAGTCCCGGTTCTAAGCCATATAGTATTGCACACTGAACTATTGAGTAATCACCAGAACGTGCCTCCCAAGCGTTCTTAACGTCTTCGGAGGTCATGTCTTCTGGTTGGTCACCAAGCGGTGCATCAAGGACATATGATTTCTGGGAAGCCGTGAGGATAATCCTCAGATTACGGGCCCAGTCAACAAAGTTACTTCCATCATCTTTCAACTTATCTTTCTCTAGGAACACATTAAAATTCAGGGGTGCTACTGCGCGAGCCATTGATCTACAACATAAGTATGCAAAGGTTACTTAGACTATTGTTCAAGATAATGAGTTTAGTTAATCAAATTACTAAAGCTCCCACTCAAATTGACATCCCTCAGGTTATCTGAGTGTCTCATGATCCAAATTCACCAACTCAAGTCCGATCATCACGTGAGTTGAGGTGGCTTCAGTGGTGAACATCATCATGTTGATCATATCTACTATATGACTCATGTTCGACCTTTCGGTCTCTTGTGTTTCGAGGCCATGTCTGTACATGATAGGCTCGTCAAGTTTAACCTGAGTGTTCTGCATGTGCAACACTGGCTTGCACCCGTTGTATGTGAACATAGAGTCTATCACACCCGATCATCACGTGGTGTCTCAACACGACGAACTTTCGCAACGGTGCACACTCGGGGAGAACACAATTCATCTTGAAATTTAAGTGAGGGATCACCTTATAATGCTACCGTCGTCCTAAGCAAAACAAGGTGCCTAAAAGGATTAACATCACATGCAAATCATAAGTGACATGATATGGCCATGAACTTGTGCTTTTGATCTCCATCTTGAAAGCACCGACATGATCTCCATCGTCACCGGCATGACACCATGATCGCCATCATCTTGATCTCCATCAACGTGTCGCCATCGGGGTTGTCGCGCCCAACATGCTTCTACTACTATTGCTACCGTTTAGCGATAAAGTAAAGCATTACATAGCGCTTAATGATTGACACGTAGGTCATACAATAATTAAAGACATCTCATCAACATGCAAGTCGTGATAATCTATACATCACATGATCATCTCATACATCACATATATCACATCATGTAATTGGTCATATCATATCACAACATACCCTGCAAAAACAAGTTAGACGTCCTCTAATTGTCGTTGCATGTTTTACGTGGCTGCTACAGGTATCTAGCAAGAACAATTCTCATCTACGCAAAAACCACAACGGTGATACACTAGTTGCTTTTCAACCTTCTCAAGGACCGCCTTTGTCGAATCCGATCTAACTAAAGTGAGAGAAACTGGCACCCACAAGCCATCTATGCAACAAGTTGTGGTCGAGGGAACCGGTCTCTCGTAAGCGTATGAGTAATGTTGGTCCGGGCCGCTTCATCTCACAATGCCGCTGAACCAAAATCCGACCAAGGGAGGAAGCAATCTAAGCATCAACGCCCACAAACCTTTTGTGTTCTACTCGAGATCTCATCTACACATAGACCTAGCTCATGATGCCACTGATGGGGAACGTTGCATGGGAAACAAAAATTTTCCTACGTTCACGCAAGACCTATCCATGGTGATGAGCATCTACGAGAGGGAGAGTGGATCTACATACCCTTGTAGATCGCTAAGCGGGAAGCGTTAAGAAACGCGGTTGGTGTAGTCGAATGTCTTCACGATCCAAATCGCCGAGCGTCCTGCGATCTGATCACGACCCGTCCCGTGAACCAATCACGATCCGTCCCGCGATCCAATCACGATCCGTCCCACAAACTTGATCACGATCCGTCCCGCGAACTTGATCACGGTCCTTCCGATCTAGTGCCGAACGGACGACACCTCCGCGTTCAGCACACGTGCAACTTGATGACGATCTCCGCCGTCTTGATCCAGCAAGAGGGAGCGGACAGGAAGAAGAGTTCTCCGGCAGCATGACGGCGCTCTAGCGATGGTGGTGGAGCAATTCCGGCAGGGCTTCGCCTAAGCAGTACAGAAAATCCGATCTAGAGGAGAAACTATGGACTGGAGGAACGGGTAGCACGTGGCTTAAAAACTAGTGCAAAACCCTAAAATTTACCAGTATATATAGGAGGAGAGGAGGAGAGCCTTGGCGCAAGGGGCAAGGCTCCTATGGTTCGGCCGAACCTACTAGGAGAGGAGGACTCCTCCTCCAATCCTGGTAGGACGAGGATTGCTCCTTTTTTTTTGCCTTTTCCACCTTTTCCTATTGGGTTTTCTTCTCTAGTCACATATGTAACATCCCAAAATTTCATTTTGGAATGTTATGAAATATAGCTATGCATCATCATCACATTCGTTGAATGAAATGAATTGTTGAAGTTCCTCTTGTGAATTTATAAAAGGCCACTTTCTCTTTTCTATTTACTTGTTTTTCCTATTTTGAAAACCCTTGGAAATATTCATAAAAGAGAGGAGTAACATGACACTCCACACCAGGGGCATCTTGGTGAAATATTTGAACAATAAAACCAGGGGTCTATTTGAAAGTTTATATCAAAAGAATTTAAAATCAATTAGACATTTCTGATTTTTTTTAAAGTATTCAGTTTGACAGAGGAAAAATGTTCATTAAATAGCATTTATTCCCCTGATCATTTTGATATGTATATCTTCTATGTTTGGAAAGGATTTGAATGCCTTAATGACATTTTCTTTCTCTGGTAAATAGAAAAGGAAATGAATTTAAAGCGTTTAATTTGAAAACAAGCCGGCCCACCAACTTTAATTCGCGAAATCCCTCCGGTTGGGTCACCGACGTTGCTGACCTCGCCCTCTCTCTCAGTGACACGCGAGACCCACCGTCCGATAGCGCCATCCGCGCGCTCGACTCCCTCCTCGCGCCGTCGACGTCGCCGGAGATCCCTCCTCCGCGGATCTCGTTCCTCTCTCCCTCTCCCGACCCCGCACCTGGCCTATAAAAGCCCCTGCCCTCGCCGCTCTCCATTCCACCCCCGAAACCCCTCTCACCTCGCCGGAACGCCACAACACCACCTCGCCGGAGTTCGGACTCCACCCGAACCCTCCAGAGCATGAGGCCGTCGCCTCCGTCGTCCCCAGCCCCGTCCAACGGCACCAATCGACGCGGGAGCATTGCCGCCGTCGCCTGAGCACTTCGGACGCCGTCGTCAACCACCGCACGACCATCTCCGACCACCTCCGACCTCCGGCCGCCGTCGACCTCGCCGGAAATTTCGACCCCCTCTGTAAGCCACCCCCCATGGACCGTCGGATCTGGATCCAACGGATCCGATTAGAACATTTAAACGGCGAACCGTTTTCTTCTAGCGTCCGGTCGTCCGCCCGTAAACCCCACGCGCACACGGCCCCGGCCAATCACAGCATGCCACGTAGCCCCTAACCGATCGATAGTTTTTTTTCTTTTTCTATTTCTGTTTTAGAAAACAGAATGTATTCTGTTTTTGTTTTTATTATATCTTTTAAACTAATTAGTGTTTTTAATTGATTATTTTTGCATTAGCTGACAAATTTCATGTAGTTTCATCCTGTAGTCTTAGATTTCAAATTTGAACTCTAAAATTTGAAGCTAACCAAATTTTCTTAAATTACTAAAATCTGTATAACTAGAGTTTAAAAAAATTGTATGAATCTTTTTGCCACTGGTTTGTATTAGTTAGACCCATCATCCTGCACAGTTTGAGAAATTGTTTGGATGAATTTGATTAGGGTTTTTAACAAAAAAATAGAATCTGTTTAGGGTTTAGTTAGTTTGATTTTAGTTTAGTTTGAATGTGAGTTAGTTTATCTTTTGTGTTTAGTTTTCATTAGGTTCTGTTGTTTCAACATTAGGTGAAATAACTTGCTATTAAAAAAAATAATTGTTTAGTTTTATACTTTATTGTTATAGGAAATCTTTATTCCTTTCATTTGGTATAGTTTTATAAAGCAAGTTAGTTTTACTTTTCACAAAAACATTTTTTTGGAGATTTAATTTTGTTTTATAATAAAGAATCTTAGTAATTCTTTTCTGTTATCTATTGGTAAATTGCTGAAAACAGATTTTATCTTATTAGGTCTTAGTAGATATTTTGCCACCCAAAACTTTTTAGAACCTTCTACTTTGTTTTGGTTTTCTTTCTTTTGATTGTGCTATTGATTGTTGTTATATTAATTGTTTACCTTGCTATTGAGTGAATTGTATTGTAGTTATGCTTATTGTGTGCTTTGTTTGATTCGTTAGATCATCCGGAGTGCGAAGCTTGTTATCTAGAGTCACTTGAGTACGAGGATCGTCAGCAAGGCAAGTCACTTTGATCATATTTACCCATGTTTTTATTGCATTAGTTCTACCATCTCCCCAATTGCATGAAAAGTAGGTAATTTGGAAACTTGGTTACTTGATGTAGTATCATGTGGTAGGTTCCCCTCAACCCTTTGACACCTTGGCCCCGGGAAATGTTGTTTCAAATTTTGCTATGCTATTAGTAGACGGGGTTGGTTGTGTGATTCATGAGAGTTGTGAGATATTAATTACAAGACCTACACAATGATCAAGACTTCAAGACTCCAAGTTTTCAACATACCTCTGGGTGGATGATGGTTGAACGGCGCCCTGGAGAAACCAGTGGTTAGCCTAGGTGTTGCTGGAGAACTGCCAGTATTCACGCGGAAAGGTCCACCCAGGCACAAAGAGATGGATGGATGCTTCAAGACCCAAGGCTTACCTGCATAGCCACAAGACATTATGGGCTCGGGCATGGTTGGATATTGTGGTGACCCTGGACAGGCGGTGCTACGAGATGTAGAAGAATGGTAGGAAAGGATGGGCAACGACAGAGTCTCAGAGGAACCCCTTAGAAGACCATGTTTTGATCATCCGGTCCTCAAACACCCTGAAGTGCGAGGAATCCAACGGAGGCGAGCAAATCTTTTGGGGAACGTGTGCAAAACTCTGCAGAGTACACAAACCTAATCGATTAGCCGTGTCCATGGTCATGGACAACTTGAGCCAAAGGAACTGAAACTATCTGGAATTCTCAACACAAATAATTATATTGATGTGGGTATTAATGACAACTTGGGTATGAGAATTGGTTGGTGGAACCATCTCATTTATCAACCAACATTGTAATAATAACTTTCTGCCCTCTCTTGTTGTAGGAAAAATTGGCTTTATGCAAAACTTACTACCCCCACCTGCCAAATATGCATATAGAATAGATGATTACTTTACACCCCCCCTTTTGTGACACTGCCGGCATATTCAATATGCTGACCTACATGGCTGCAACGTATCATGTTGCAGAGTACTTTTCCGACCAGGAGTGAGGATACGCTCTACGCTCGGTGAGATGCCCTTGGAGTCAGATGGACTCAACTACCTTTGAAGCTTCCGCAAGATTAGTTATTCTCATGAGTTGGCCTTCAGCCACTTTATTGTAATTTTTATTGTAATAAAGGACTCGATATGATATTTTTTCGATTAATAAAGCTGTGTGATTTACCTTTGGTATATACATTGATGTACCGTGTGTGTACCAGCATGATCTTGGGATGGTACGGAAACACCGGAGATTTGACCTTTCAGGTCGGGTCGCTACAACATGGGCCTTGTGTGGGAGTTTCCACCAGCCCACTAAGGGCTTATATTCACTCTCCCACAGCCCATGAAGCCTCTTGGGTCGAAATACCCCTCCCGGAGGTCTCCCGGTACACTACCGGCACTCCCGGTACACTACCGGCACTCCCGGTACACTACCGATGAGCCCGAAACTTTTTTGGCGACCAAAACAGGACTTCCTATATATGAATCTTTACCTCCGGACCATTCCGGAGCTCCTCGTGACGTCCGGGATCTCATCTAGGACTCTTAACAACCTTCGGTCATCACCATACATAAATCTATACTACCAAAACGTCACCAAACCTTAAGCGTGCAGACCCTGCGGGTTCGAGAACTATGTAGAGATGACCGAGACACCTCTATGGTCAATAACCAATAGCGGGACCTGGATGCCCATATTGGTTCCTACATATTCTACGAAGATATTTATCGGTCGAACCTCTATGTCAAGGATTCAGTTAATCCCGTATGATGTTCCCTTTGTTCTTCGGTATGTTACTTGCCCGAGATTGGATCGTCGGTATCTCCATACCTAGTTCAACCTTGTTACCGGCAAGTCTCTTTACTCATTCCGTAATACAAGATCCCGTGGCTAACACTTAGTCACATTGCTTGCAAGGCTTATTATGATGTTGTATTACCGAGTGGGCCCTGAGATACCTCTCCGTCACACGGAGTAACAAATCCCAGTCTTGATCCATGCCAACCCAACAGACACCCTCGGAGATACCTGTAATGCACCTTTATAGTCATCCAGTTACGTTGCGACGTTTGATACACACAAGGCACTCCTCTGGTGTCCGTGAGTTGCATGATCTCATGGTCATAGGAACATATACTTGACATGCAGAAAACAGTAGCAATAAACTGACACGATCATATGCTACATTTGTAGTTTGGGTCTTGTCCATCACATCATTCTCCTAATGATGTGATCCCATTATCAAATGACATCACATGTCAATGGCTAGGAAACCTTGACCATCTTTGATTAACGAGCTAGTTCACTAGAGGCATACTAGGGACAATGTGTTGTCTATTTACCCACACATGTAATGTGTTTCCAATCAATACAATTATAGCATGGATAATAAACGATTATCATGAACAAGGAAATATAATAATAAACACTTTATTTATTGCCTCTAGGGCATATTTCCAATAGTACCGCGGTCAGACGCCGACCTCGCCACCACTAAACCACATCAAGGCGGAACCAAAGGCATAACAAGGCCGTGAGCGAGGAGGTTCCCGAAGATCACGAAGCCGCACATGCACCTCCTCCACTACATGGGCTACGGAGGCTCCTTGTTGTCATGTAGCATCATCACGATGAGGAGAGGGCGGATAGAGAGGTAGGGCGTCGGGATCGGCATAACCCAGCCCGCCGCTTAGTGCTCGCCAGGTCTGACGAGGCATTGGCCTTTGTCCTCATAGAGGCGTGGACCCAAGACTAGTTGGTGACCACGACGGATACATGAGGTCGCCTAGATCGGGGTTCAGTGCTCCTAGCACGGCACTGCCGTTGTCGTCGACAAGCGCATGGACATGGCTCTGGTTCATCTGCAAGCATCACATGGCGCCCAGGCAGGTCTATTGTGCCCCCGCGCCATTCCGCCGCTAGAAGAACCGCTTTGATGACAACGATAATGGCACATATGATGTCAGAGGTGTCACGGCCAGCCTCGATAGGAGTACGAGTTCACCATACGCTACAAACTAATTTGTTAGTTGAACAGATTATGTCAAACTTATGTCCGTTTGCATGAATTCTGTTGTGTCTGCATGATTATGTCCAAATGTGTTTGTATTGCAGGTGGAGGTTTACCATAGACGACACCCGTATCACACACATGTGAACAAATATTATGTCCATTTTCGGGGCCGGTGTTGGAGATGCCCTTAAGAAGCACCTATCAACTCCTCAAAAATTTGGGGAGTTAAGCCAAAAGAAACCTTGTTTTCTCAATTTTAAGAAGTCGTCATTACTTCTCATGAAAAGATTTCATATCCCCTCTACCGACCACGGCGCCTCCTCTTCCCCCCTCTACCTCGGAATGTCACTGCAACAACAAATAGATGTCCCAACTTCGATGGGATATCTAACCGCTGGCCGCTTCTGCAACCCCGCCGACCACTCATGCCGATGTCGACAAGCATGCCAACGAAATAGCTTGGGACGAAGACCGTCGTGAGCTCTACGGTGTCCTCCCCGAAGGCATGTGGCAAGGATGCATCGTCCGTGAAGGAGAACGAGCACCCTCCAGCTGCCCTGGTGACATGACGTGGATGTCGCCTAGAGGGAGAGGTGAATAGGCGCTTTAAAATAATTATGGTTTAGGCTTGAACAAATGCGGAATAAAACTAACGTTCAATAAGTCAAGCACAAAACCTAAAACAACTAGGCTCACCTATGTGCACCAACAACTTATGCTAAGCAAGATAAACAACTACCTGAAAGCAAGATATGTAGCAAGAAACAATACGGCTATCACAAAGTAAAGTGCTTAACTAAAGGGGCTCGGGTAAGAGATAACCAAGGCATGCGGAGACGATGATGTATCCCAAGTTCACACCCTTGCGGATGCTAATCTCCGTTAGGAGTGGTGTGGAGGCACAATGCTCCCCAAGAAGCCACTAGGGCCGCCGTAATCTCCTCACGCCCTCGCACAATGAAAGATGTCGTGATTCCACTAAGGGAGCCTTGAGGGTGGTCACCATGTTGGGAGACGTAGTAGTAAATCAAAAAATTTCCTACGACCACCAAGATCAATCTATGGAGAAACCAGCAACGAGCAAAGGGGGAGTCCATATTCATACATTTGAAGATTGCAAAGCAGAAGCATTACTAGAACGCGGTTGGTGGAGTCGTACTCGCAGCGATTCAGATCGCGGTGGATTCCAATCTAAGCGCCGAACAACGGCGCCTCTACGTTCAACACACGTGCAGCCCGGTGACATCTCCTATGCCTTGATCCAGCAAGGAGGAAGGAGAGGTTGAGGGAGAGCTCCGGTAGCACGACGACGTGGTGACGTTGGAGCTGCGTGGTACTCCGGCAGGGCTTCGCCAAGCACTACGGAGAACGAGGAGGAGGAGGGGTAGGGCTGCGCCGAGAGGGAGAGAAACTTGTGTAGATGGCAGCCCCCAAAACCCCACTATATATAGGAGAAGGAGGAGGGACCTAGATGGCCCCTGGTGCAGCGGCCAGAGAGGGAGATGGAGGGGCGGCGCCCTAGGTGGGCCTAGGGCCCATCTGCCCCTAGGGTTTGCCCCCCTCCCACCTTGTGATGCGCCTTGGGCCCTTGTGGGGGGCGCACCAGCCCACCTAGGGGCTGATTCCCTCCCACCTGCAGCCCATGCAGCCCTCTGGTGCCGGGGCCCCACACAGTGGACCCCCGGAACCCTTCCGGTGATCCCGGTACGTTACCGGTGATGCCCGACAGACTTCTGTTGACCAAAACCTCACTTCCTATATATGAATCTTTATCTCCGGACCATTCCGGAACTCCTTGTCACATCTGGGATCTCATACAGGACTCCGAACAACCTTCGGTAACCACGTACACTATTTCCCTATAACCCTAGCGTCATCGAACCTTAAGTGTGTCCCTACGGGTTCGGGAGGCACATAGACATGACCGAGACACCTCTCCGGTCAATAACCAACAGCAGGATCTGGATACCCATGTTGGCTCCCAAATGCTCCACGATGATCTCATCGGATGAACCACGATGTCGGGGATTCAATCAATCCTGTATACAATTCCCTTTGTCTATCGGTATGATACTTGCCCGAGATTCGATCGTCGGTATCCCTGTACCTTGTTCAATCTCGTTACCGGCAAGTCTCTTTACTCGTTCCGTAACACATCATCCCGTGGCTAACTCCTTAGTCACATTGAGCTCACTATGATGATGTCTTATCGAGTGGGCCCAGAGATACCTCTCCGTCACACGGAGTGACAAATCCCAGTCTCGATTTGTGCCAACCCAACAGATACTTTCGGGGATACTCGTAGCATACCTTTATAGCCACCCAGTTACGTTGTGCCGTTTGGCACACCCAAAGTATTCCTATGGTATCCGGGAGTTGTACAATCTCATGGTCTAAGGAAACGATACTTGACATTAGAAAAGCTTTAGCAGACGAACCACACGATCTTGTGCTATGCTTAGGATTGGGTCTTGTCCATCACATCATTCTCCTAATGACGTGATCCCGTTATCAACAACATCCAATGTCCATGGTCATGAAACCGTGACCATCTATTGATCAACGAGCTAGCCAACTAGAGGCTCACTAGGGACATGTTGTGGTCTATGTATTCACACATGCATTATGGTTTCCAGTTAATACAATTTTAGCATGAACAATAGACAATTATCATGAACAAGGAAATACAATAATAACCATTTTATTATTGCCTCTAGGGCATATTTCCAACAGTCTCCCACTTGCACTAGAGTCAATAATCTTGTTACATTGTGATGTATCGAACACCCATAGAGTTATGGTGTTGATCATGTTTCGCTCGTGAGAGAGGTTTAGTCAACTGATCTGTGACATTCAGATCCGTATGTACTTTACAAATATCTATATCTCCTTCCTGAATGTAATCACGAATGGAGTTGAAGCGGCGCTTGATGTGTCTTGTCTTCTTGTGAAACCTGGGCTCCTTCGCAAGGGCAATAGCTCTAGTGTTGTCACAGAATAGAGTCATCAGGCCCGACGCATTGGGAATCACTCCTAGGTCGGTGATGAACTCCTTCATCCAGACTCGTTCCTTTGCTGCTTTCGAAGCAGCTATGTAGTCCGCTTCACATGTAGATGCCACCACGATGCTTTGCTTGCTGCCGCACCAGCTGACTGCCCCTCCATTCAAAATATACACGTATCCGGTTTGTGACTTGGAGTCATCCGGATCTGTGTCGAAGCTAGCATCGGCGTAACCCTTTACGACGAGCTCTTCGACACCTCCATATACGAGAAACATGTCCTTGGTCCTTTTTAGGTACTTCAGGATATTCTTGACCGCTGTCCAGTGTTCCACTCTGGGATCACTTTGGTACCTCCCTACCAAACTTATGGCAAGGTTCACATCAGGTCTGGTACACAGCATGGCATACATAATAGAGCCTATGGCTGAAGCATAGGGGATGACACTCATCTTTTCTCTATCCTCTGCTGTGGTCGGGCATTGAGTCGTACTCAATCTCACACCCTGTAATACAGGTAAGAACCCCTTCTTGGACTGATTCATATTGAACTTCTTCAGTATCTTGTCAAGGTATGTGCCTTGTGAAAGACCTATGAGGCGTTTTGATCTATCTCTATAGATCTTGATGCCTAATATGTAAGCAGCTTCTCCAAGTTCCTTCATTGAAAAACACTTATTCAAGTAGGCCTTTATGCTTTCCAAAAGTTCTATATCATTTCCCATCAACAATATATCATCCACATATAATATGAGAAATGCTACAAAGCTCCCACTCACTTTCTTGTAAATATAGGCTTCACCATAAACCTGTATAAATCCAAACGCCTTAATCACCTCATTAAAGCGAATGTTCCAACTCCGAGATGCTTGCACCAGCCCATAGATGGAACGCTGGAGCTTGCATACCTTGTTAGCATCTTTAGGATCGACAAAACCTTCTGGCTGCATCATATACAATTCTTCCTTAGGGAAACCGTTTAGGAATGCCGTTTTGACGTCCATTTGCCAGATCTCATAATCATAAAATGCGGAAATTGCTAACATGATTCGGACGGACTTCAGCATCGCTACGGGTGAGAAAGTCTCATCGTAGTCAACTCCTTGAACTTGTCGATAACCCTTAGCGACAAGCCAAGCCTTATAGACGGTCACATTACCATCCGCATCAGTCTTCTTCTTAAAGATCCATTTATTTTCTATGGCTCGCTTATCATCAGGAAAGTTCACCAAAGTCCATACTTTGTTCTCATACATGGATCCTATCTCGAATTTCATGGCTTCAAGCCATTTGTTGGAATCCCGGCCCACCATCGCTTCTTCATAATTCGAAGGTTCACCGTTGTCCAACAACATGATCCCCAGGACAGGGTTGTTGTACCACTCTGGTGCGGAACGTGTCCTAGTGGACCTTCGAATAGCAACTTGATTTGAAGTTTCATGATCATCATCATTAACTTCCTCTCCAGCTGGTGCAGGCTCCACAAAAACAACTTCCTGTGCTGCACTACTCTCTGGTTTGAGTGGAGGTACAATTACCTCATCAAGTTCTATCTTCCTCCCACTTACTTCTTTCGAGAGAAACTCTTTCTCTAGAAAGGATCCATTCTTGGCAACAAAGACTTCGCCTTCGGATCTGAGGTAGAAGGGATACCCAACAGTTTCTTTGGGGTATCCTATGAAGACGCACTTTTCCGTTTTGGGTTCGAGCTTCTCAGGTTGAAGTTTCTTCACATAAGCATCGCATCCCCAAACGACAGCTTAGGTTTCTTTCCAAACCATAATTCATACGTTGTCGTCTCAACGGATTTAGACGGTGCCCTATTTAAAGTGAATGTGGCAGGCTCTAATGCATATCTCCAAAATGATAGCGGTAAGTCAGTAAGAGACATCATAGATCGCACCATATCCAATAGAGTGCGATTACAATGTTCAGACACACCATTTCACTGAGGTGTGCCAGGCGGCGTGAGTTGTGAAACAATTCCACATTTCTTTAGGTGCGTGCCAAACTTGTGACTCAAATATTCTCCGCCACGATCAGATCGTAGGCACTTTATTTTCCTGACACGTCGATTCTCTACCTCACTCTGAAATTCCTTGAACTGTTCAAAGGTTTCAGACTTATGTTTCATTAAGTAGACATACCCATATAATCTTAAGTCATCGGTGAGGGTCAGAACATAACGGTAGCCACCACGAGCCTCAACGCTCATTGGACCGCATACATCGGTATGTATTATCTCCAACAAGTCAATTGCTCGCTCCATTGTTCCGAAGAACGGAGTCTTGGTCATATTGCCCATGACGCATGGTTCACACATGTCAAATGATTCAAAATCAAGAGACTCCAAAAGTCCATCAGCATGGAGCTTCTTCATGCGTTTGACACCAATATGACCAAGGCGGTAGTGCCACATGTAAGTGGGACTATCGTTATCAACCTTACATCTTTTGGTACTCACACTATGAACATGTGTAACATCACGTTTGAGATTCATCAAAAATAAACCATTGACCAGTGGGGCATGACCATAAAACATTTCTCTCATATAAATAGAACAACCATTATTCTCAGATTTAAATGAGTAGCCATCTCACATCAAACGAGATCCAGATACAATGTTCATGCTCAAAGCTGGTACTAAATAACAATTATTGAGGTTTAAAACTAATCCCAAAGGTAGATATAGAGGTAGCGTGCCGACGGCGATCACATCGACCTTGGAACCATTCCTGACGCGCATCGTCACCTCGTCCTTCGCTAGTCTCCGCTTATTTCGCAACTCCTGCTTGGAGTTACAAATGTGAGCAACTGGACTGGTATCAAATACCCAAGAGCTACTACGAGCACTGGTAAGGTACACATCAATAACAAGTATATCACATATACCTTTAATGTTGTCGGCCTTCTTATCCACTAAGTACTTGGGGTAGTTCCGCTTCCAGTGACCGGTACCCTTGCAATAAAAGCACTTAGTATCAGGCTTGTGTCCATTCTTGTTCTTCTTCCCGGCAACTTGCTTACCTGGTGCGGCAACTGCTTTGCTGTCCTTCTTGAAGTTCTTCTTACCCTTGCCTTTCTTGAAACTAGTGGTCTTATTCACCATCAACACTTGATGCTCCTTTTTGATCTCGACCTCCGCTAATTTCAGCATCTAGTACAACTCAGGAATGGACTTCTCCATCCCTTGCATGTTGTAGTTCATCACAAAGCTCTTGTAGCTAGGTGGGAGCGACTGGAGGATTCTGTCAATAACCGAGTCATCCGGAAGATTAACTCCCAGCTGAGACAAGCGGTTGTGTAACCCAGACATTTTGAGTATGTGATCGCTGACAGAACTATTCTCCTCCATCTTACAACTGAAGAACTTGTCGGAGACATCATATCTCTCGACCCGGGCATGAGCTTGGGAAACCAATTTCAGCTCTTGGAACATCTCATATGCTCCGTGTTGCTCAAAACACTTTTGGAGCCCTGGTTCTAAACTGTAAAGCATGCTGCACTGAACCAGGGAGTACTCATCACAGCACGACTGCCAGGCGTTCATAACATCCTGAGCCACTGGAAAAATGGGTGCGTCACCTAGCGGTGCATCAAGGACATATAATCTTTTGGAAGCTATGAGGATGATCCTCAAGCCATGGACCCAGTCAGCATAGTTGCTTCCATCATCTTTTAGCTTCGTTTTCTCTGGGAATGCGTTGAAGTTGAGGGCAACATTGGCATTGTCAATTGGATCTACAATATAGATTGTAAAGACAATTTAGACTAAGTTCATGATAATTAAGTTCACATAATCAAATTATTTAATGAACTCCCACTTACATAGACATCTCTCTAGTCATCAAAGTGACACATGATCCACGTCAACTAGCCCGTGTCCGATCGTCACCTGAGACGGACTATTCATCCATGGCGAACATCTCCATGTTGATCGTATCTTCTATACGACTCATGTTCGACCTTTCGGTCTTCCGTCTTACGAGGCCATGTATGTACATGCTAGGCTCGTCAAGTCAACCTAAGTGTATTGCGTGTGTAAATCTGGCTTACACCCGTTGTATGCGAACATTAGAACCTATCACACCCGATCATCACGTGGTGCTTCGGAACATCAATCCTTAGCAATGGTGCACAGTTAGGGTGAACACATTTCTTGAAATTTTAGTGAGAGATCATATTATTTAGCTACCGTCGTTCTAAGCAAATAAGATATAAACATGATAAACATCACATGAAATCAATATAGTGACATGATATGGCCAATATCATCTTGCTCCTTTGATATCCATCTTCGGGGCACCATGATCATCACTGTCACCGGCACGACACCATGATCTCCATCATCATGATCTCCATCATCGTGTCTTCATGAAGTTGTCTTGCCAACTATTACTTCTACTACTATGGCTAACGATTAGCAATAAAGTAAAGTAATTACATGGCATTTATGATTGACACGCATGTCATACAATAAATTAAGACAACTCTTATGGCTCCTGCCGGTTGTCATACTCATCAACATGCAAGTCGTGAATCCTATTACAAGAACATGATCAATCTCATACATCACATATATCACATCACATTCTTTGTCCATATCACATCACACGGCATATGCCGCAAAAACAAGTTACACGTCCTCTAATTTGTTGTTGCAAGTTTTTACGTGGCTGCTATAGGTTTCTAGCAAGAACGTTTCTTACCTACGCCAAAACCACAACGTGATATGTCAATTGCCATTTACCCTTCATAAGGACCCTCTTCATCGAATCCGATCCGACTAGAGTGGGAGAGACAGACGCCCGCTAGCCACCTTATTGAACAAGTGCATGTCACGTGGTGGAACCGGTCTCACGTAAGCGTACGTGTAAAGTTGGTCCGGGCCGCTTCATCCCACAATACCACCGAATCAAGATAAGATTAGTAACGGCAAGCAAATTGACAAAATCGACGCCCACAACACCTTGTGTTCTACTCATGCATAGATTCTACGCATAGACCTAGCTCACGATGGCACTGTTGGGCGATGTAGTAGTAAATCAAAAATTTTCCTACGATCACCAAGATCAATCTATGGAGAAACTAGCAATGAGCAAAGGGGGAGTGCATCTTCATACCTTTGAAGATCGCAAAGCGGAAGTGTTACTAGAACGCGGTTGCTGGAGTCGTACTCGCAGCGATTCAGATTGCGGTGGATTCCGATCTAAGCGTCGAACAACGGCGTCTCCACGTTCAACACACGTGCAGCCCGGTGACGTCTCCTACATCTTGATCCAGCAAGGAGGAAGGAGAGGTTGAGGGAGAGCTCCGGCAGCACAACGGCGTGGTGACGGTGGAGCTGCATGGTACTCCGGCAGGGCTTCACCAAGCACTACGGAGGACGAGGAGGAGGAGGGGTAGGGCTGCGCTGAGAGGGAGAGAAACTTGTGTAGATGGCAGCCCCCAAAACCCCACTATATATAGGAGGATGAGGCGGGAGGGCACAGACCCTAGGGTTCCCACCCTAGGGGTCGGCGGCAGCCATAGGTGGCCCCTGGTGCAGCGTCCACAGAGGGAGAGGGAGGGGCGGCGCCCTAGGTGGGCCCAGGGCCCATCTGCCCCTAGGGTTTGCCCCCCTCCCACCTTGTGTTGCTCCTTGGGCCCTTGTGGGGGGCGCACCAGCCCACCTAGGGGCTGGTTCCCTCCCACCTGTGGCCCATGCAGCCCTCTGGTGCCGGTGTCCCCACACGATGGACCCCCGGAACCCTTCCGGTGGTCCCGGTACGTTACCGGTGATGCCCGAAACACTTCCGGTGACCAAAACATCACTTCCTATATATGAATCTTTACCTCTGGACCATTCCGGAACTCCTTGTGACGTCCGGGATCTCATCCGAGACTCCGAACAACCTTCTGTTACCACGTACACTATTTCCCTATAACCCTAGCGTCATCGAACCTTAAGTGTGTAGACCCTACGGGTTCGGGAGGCACGTAGACATGACCGAGACACCTCTCCGGTCAATAACCAACAGCGGGATCTGGATACCCATGTTGGCTCCCACATGCTTCATGACAATCTCATCGGATGAACCACGATGTCGGGGATTCAATCAATCCCGTATACAATTCCCTTTGTCTACCGGTATGATACTTGCCCGAGATTCGATCGTCTGTATCCCTGTACCTTGTTCAATCTCGTTACCGGCAAGTCTCTTTACTCGTTCCGTAACACATCATCCCGTGGCTAACTCCTTATTCACATTGAGCTCATTATGATGATGTCTTACCGAGTGGGCCCAGAGATACCTCTCCGTCACACGGAGTGACATGTCCCAGTCTCGATTCGTGCCAACCCAACAGATACTTTCGGGGATACCCGTAGCATACCTTTATAGCCACCCAGTTACGTTGTGACATTGGGCACACCCAAAGTATTCCTATGGTATTTGGGAGTTGTACAATCTCATGGTCTAGGGAAACGATACTTGACATTAGAAAAGCTTTAGCAGACGAACCACACGATCTTGTGCTATGCTTAGGATCTCCTAATGATATTATCTCGTTATCAACGACATCCAATGTCCATGGTCATGAAACCGTGCCATCTATTGATCAACAAGCTAGCTAACTAGAGGCTCACTAGGGACATGTTGTTGTCTATGTATTCACACATGCATTACGGTTTCCGGTTAATACAATTATAGCATGAACAATAGAAAATTATCATGAACAAGGAAATACAATAATAACCATTTTATTATTGCCTCTAGGGAATATTTACAACACACCGAACCCGTACAAACAAGGTTGGGGCAATCTCCACAACTTAATTGGAGGCCCCAACGACACACCGAAGCTTCACCACAATGGATTGTGGCTCCGAGGTGACCTCAAATGCTCGGGGCAATCTCCACAACCTAACTGGAGACCCCAAAGCTTGCCCGGAGGTTTGCACCACAATGATTGAGCTCCAAGGCAACACAAAGCCGTCTAGGGCGCCAAGGCACCCAAGAGGAACAAGCTCTAGGGTTCTCAAACACCCAAGAGTAATAAGCTTCTCAAACTTCACTCCCACATATCACCATGGAGAACTCAAAACTATGCACCAAATGCAATGGCAAGGGCACACGAAGTGCCCAAGTCCTTCTTTTCCAAATCCCTCCACAACAACTAATGCTATGGAATAAAATGAGAGGAAGGAAAAAGAAGAACATGAAGAACTCCAAGATCTAGATCCAAGGGGTTCCCCTCACTTAGAGGAGAAAGTGATTGGTGGAAATGTGGATCTAGATCTCCTCTCTCTTTTCCCTCAAGAACTAGCAAGAATCATTCGAGAGATTGAGAGTTAGAAAGCTCGAAGAAGGTCAACAATGGGGGAAGAACACGAGCTAAAGAGATAAGATGCATTGGGGAAGAAGACCCCCTTTTATAAGGGGGGAGATCCAACCGTTATCCCCACCCTCAGCCTGCGCATTGCGGTACTACCGCACAAAGCCACGGTACTACCGCAAGAGGCCGCGGTACTACCGCTGCAAGGTGCGGTACTACCTCTCACTCGGTGGTGACCAGACGAAGACCTATTGCACAGGGCAACGAGTGGTAGAACCGATGGAGCAGTACTACCGCACACCAATACGGTACTACCGCATGGTAGGTATCATCTGGCACAGGGGATGCACAGAAGTAAAGAATTACTTCTGTGCCTACCTCCACTGAGGGTGGAGCAACGCAAAACTCCGGCACGGTAGTACCGGACATACATCACGGTACTACCGCTCGAGGGAGGATGTAGAAAATTACATCCGCGCCTACTACCTTAAGCGCAAGCATCAGGTGCTGGGGATAGCGGTACTACAACTCAGTGGAGCGGTACTACTGCTGTTTACTGTGGTACTACCGCTCCCTTTAGTGGTACTACCGCCCTCTAGAGGGTAACAAAGAACCAGAGCAGCCAGATGGAACCAGTAAAACCAGAACCGCGATAACCTTCGCATATGAGCTCCAAATTGAGAAAACCCAAGAAGAGGTAGTATGAAAATGCCAATGATATAGAGATGTGAAACCTCTATCAATGAAGAACCGGCAAAAACTCCAACATCAAAAACATCATAGAAGATGCATTTGGACTCCGTTTTCAATGGAATTGAGCTTGTCATGAAGCTGACCATAAGCTCAAGCACTCACAAAGAGAAACACCAAACAAGAACCAAGAAAGATGATGATGCAAGGATGCAAATAGTTTGATCTCTCAACGAACGATACGATCAAGCTACTCACTTGAGAGCCCCCCTTGATAGTACGACTATCAATCCTATAACCCACTCTCCTAACTACCACTATGAGACCGGTAAAATAGAATACCCTATCAAGGACAAACCTTTGCCTTGCTCATATTCCACTTGAGCTAGATGATGACGATCTTGTCCTTCTCAAGATGGACCACCTTTCTAGATTGTACTGGCTCGATGAAGACTACTTGATTGCTCCCCCATACTCCACTATGGGTGAACCACCCTTTGGCACATCTTCCCAAGTCCATTGTCACCACAATGGACGGCAAGCCTCAAGCATGATCTCTCCATGATGCTTCACTTGAGCTTCCACCTCGCAACCTTGATGACGATCACCACTTGATGTCATCCTCCATGGATTGCATGGGATCTTCTTATTGATGCTAGCCCATGGAAACATACCTAACCCCACAAAGAACACTCACAGGGAACATGGGTTAGTACACAAAGCGTAATGGACAATGCTTACCATACCATGGGATCATTTGATCCCTCTCGGTACATCTTGTATGCTTTGTGTGTTGATCAACCTAATTCACTCTTTGACTTAGTCTTGATCAACCTTGTATCTTACCTTCTCTATGACCAATCTTTGGATAAAACCTTGAATACCACCTTGGTCACCATATAAACTCCTTGAAACCAACAGATGGACTTCAAGAAGTGCCTATGGACAAATCCTTCGAATATAACTTAAGACAACCAATAGTCCATAGGGATTGTCATCAATTACCCAAAACCACACATGGAGAAATGTGCCCTTACACCTGGTCGACAAAAAGCAGATAGGAAGGCTGGTGCCGGCATGCAAGGCCCTCTACATGGCAATGACGAAAAAGAGGAAGAAGTCACCCACTCCGACGCCTTCTCCACGCCTGGTGACTCCAACGCATTCTCCTCCATCTCTGGCCACCCCCTCACCTCCTCTGCCACGAGGATCACACCCACCAAGTGTCCAACTCTATTCCCAAAAGAAAAAAAACATTTTCACTGTTAGCTAGGGATATTTGTGATTTAATGCTGCAATTATCATATGATTGTGTCGGATTGCACTTGAGGAAGAGAGGTTTGGAAAGACAAGAAGGTCGAACAGCGGACTATCTTGTTTGTGGGTCCGACTGTGATGGATGACATGGATAGACAATATTGGCAACCCACTTGCTAGGCGATTTGGCAAAATCGATGTTCAGTCGTGCTGGTGGTGGTGATGAAAATTGTCACGGTCATGTTGATGGTGTTGGTGATGGTTAACATACAAGTATTTGAGTTCATGTAGTATGAACTTGATAGGAGTTGGTCCAAGACACAAGCCATGCTACATGTTTTTTGTGTGTGGATAAACTTGATCGGTTTTGTGTCTTTTGGATTAAGCATATGCATAGTATAATTTGAATTGTTTGATTGGGTGTACTATATGTATATTTGTAGTTATTTTTTTTGCATATGGTGCGTTGATTTATTTGAATTATTGATGAATATCATGCATTTGTTCAAATGTATGTGCCCAAGGATGAAAAAAAAGTAGACAAAACTAATCTAGGGAGTTAAATATAGGGGTTTGGTTAGCTCAGACCACTTTATTAATTCCTCATATTTTAGGAGTTAAAATTTGAGAGAAGATTTAAATATCTACATAATATGGGTTCATCTAGACAAGCTCTTAGATTAAGCAATAGGGCCCAAAACCTATCCCAATCCCTTGAATCTCTGCATGACAACATTTTCATTTGCAACCGACACATCGATTTTCTACCGCCAGCCCCCTTTAGCCACACCATAGCTTGCCGCTCCCCTTGTCCCCGTCCTCCCAAGGGGTTCACCGTCACCAGAATCTTCATGCGAGCCCACAATGATATAATTTCCCTCTCGCATTATCGAGAGGCACTCGGAGTTGCCTTCAAGCACAAAGACATCTCTTGGTTGTAACTTAAATTTTATTCACTTCAAAGTTCCTCTATTGAGAGAAAATATAGTGGGCCTAATAATAATTACTCTGCTCGATGAAAAGAACACTTACAGAATAAAGTTTTCGTTTTGGAGATTTAAGCCCACCACATCCTTCCCAAAAGATTAGCGTAAAGAGGATGTGCTCAAAACCCATCACAAATACCTCAAATCTCGACAAGGAACCTCTTGATATCCCATGGCTAACGCGATTTGCCGCCACCGTCCCATTGCAACCATGCCACCATCTATCATGCCCCTACAACTATGTCGAACCCATCCTTGTCCTGTTCAGAAGTTTGTGTTACTGCTGACTTGCTCTCCCACAATCGAGGTGCCCCTCGAGCCACCTCTTATAACAAGCACATCTGTTGGCAAATAGTGCGCCCGCCACCAGGAACTTGTCAATGCGGTACTCTCTCAGCCTCAGGATCCTCCACGGCTGCTGTACCCCAGTCGAGTAAACAAGATCTCTTTGTCATGTTAAGGAGCACTAACAAGGGTGTTGGTTGACGTCTCTACCTTTGGACGTCGGGCCACGTCCATTCTTCCAGTAGTTGTGCCCCTGACATCTCACGAGATGATCATCGCGTGACCTCTCCCACGTCCGTAACTAGTTCGACAGATGGAGTGTAGGATATTTCCTTCCTTTTGACTCTTTTCCATTTATATGTGTGTATTTGTAATCGAGTGGGGCAAATTGTTAAGTGGCCTTGCTTGTGCAAATTTTCTATAACTCTTCTTTGGAAGTGGAGGCAAATAGTGATAACTTTGACTTGGCCTTAGAGCATCTCTAATAAGCACCCTAAAATAGAGCACCAAAAATTGCTAGGAGCAAATTTTGCAACACCAAAAAATGTGTTTTAGGGCACCAAAAAACGTCCATCTCCAATAGGTGCCCTAAAATAGAGCACTTCCTAACAAGCATTTTTTAAAGCACATTGCATAGATCATTTCAAATATTTAGACATCCAAACATTGCAACGATTTATATCCTAGACATAAAGTTCATCATACTACCCGATCACCCTAAATCATAAAGATCCTACTCGTTCGGCACATACTCAGTGTCGATGGTGTTCTAAAGCGCCATGGTATCCTCATAGGAGGAGTCCAACTCTTCTTCTTATCCTTCTCTTAATCGAGGTTGATCACCATAAAGGGGCCAGCCTCGTCCTGCTTCTTCACCCCCTTCTTCTTCTCATGATCTCTCTCCCAGAAGAATTCCGCCTCGTACTAGACGTATAATGAATTCTCCCTCGTGAGCCTCAACATTGCCTCTACATCGCTCTTGTCGATAACAATGTGTATCTCCTTCTTCTTTTCGTCCTCATTGAACGACACAACGGTCACCAACATGAACTCTGCATACTCCAGGGATGCGATCTCCAGAAAGTTCACCTCCTCCCGCGGCTAGCCAAGCCGCCAAGCAAAGTTGTTAGGATCGAGATTCTGAATCGGATCGAAGTTCCATTGGTAGGATCGTGAGTCACGGAATCATAAATACCAAGATCATAGAAACTTAGATTCTACGAGCAAAATCATAGAATTGGAGGGGGCTAGTTTGGATCGTAAGGTCGTAAGATTCTAAGACTTGAGTCGCGATTTTGCCAACCTGACGCCAAGTGACAATGTTGTTGGCTCATGCCACCAGGTCGCTCGTCTTGAATGTGTCAAGCCAGCGTCGACGGTTATCGCACTGGAACTCTAGGCCGAAGATGCCAGAGCCCCGTAGCCGCACCCCCTTGAAGCTTGTCTTGCTCTTGAACTTGAGATTCAGTGACATAGTGGCGGCACGGGTGCAGCGACGATGACTAGACAAAGGAGTACCAGATTTTGGCCGGTGCAACAAGCAGGGACGACACAAAGGTCGTGCGGCATCAGGATGGGGATGGGCGGTGGCCGAATCGAGCAGTGCAGCTATGGAGGCGACGACATGGAGGGGGAGATCCAACGGTCGCGGCATGCGGCAAGGTGGGATTCGGCCGACTTGATGGTGGCAGCATGGAGGTGGTGTGGCTCTCGCACGGGGATGGGGTGCTGTATTTTGCATCTACCCTATTCGTGGTTTTTTTGGCATATAGGGCGTCTATTGGAGCAGCGTTTTTGCCCCCTCATAATGTAAAAAACGGTTATGCCCTATTATAGAAAACCTATTGGAGATGCTCTTAGTGATTATTGTTGAGGAAGAAGGGATAAGGTCAAATTGGGTTTTCAACCAGGTTCTTGGTACATTTAGCGCAATAGGGCAGATGGGCATGTAAGTTCATGTATCGATCAAACATGTTCATACGATGTTTTCAGAATGTCGAGGAATTCCGTCCTGCACATTGTAACTTTGGTCAAAGCGCATATTCCTTGGTTCACTCAGAGGAAGATGCTACTCGACAATGTAGCTCAAGTGTTGTTCAGAAATATTCCACGACAATGTGTGTGCTAGTATATAGAATCTCGGGTGACTTGGTTGATAAATTTGTCCATATCTCCAACGGTATGTTTATTGTTTTTATGAAGAGATTTATGAAGGCTATGATTTAGAACTTTGTAGAAGAGCATCTGCAAGCACCTTTGGATCATCGGTACTTTGATGGGCAAAACCTTAGATGTGGATCTCATTAACCTGCAACGCCGTGGTGTAGTCCGGATTCTTGTGGCTATAACCAACTCTCATGTTTTTTCTAAGGACAAAGATGATGTTGGGTCTTTTGTTGCAACAGATATGGTGGTTAAACTCATGACACCCCCCGGGTTTCTGATGTGGAAAATAGTCTTCTAGCAGCTCCATTTTCTAAGGAGGAAGTTAGAAAGGTGTTTTCCTAATGAAACATAACAAAGCACTGGGTCTAGATGGTTTTCCAGCTGAGTTTTATTAGAGCTTCTGGGAGGTCATCAAGAAGGATCTCCTACTCTTGTTTTGTTGCCTTCACACTAGCCAACTTGTTGTTTCGCTTAAACTTCGGTGAAGTTATTTTATTATGCAAGGTTAATAAGGCTAAAAGGATACATCAATATCATCCTATCTGCCTCCTTAATATTAATTTTAAAATCTTCACTAAGTTAGCAACGATTAGATGAAATTTGGTTGTTGAACATGTGGCTCGTCCTTCTCAAACTGCTTTTATGCAAGGCTGAAACATCCTAAAAGGGGTTGTTTTCCTTCGTGAAATAGTTCACGAATTGCATTGCAAAAACTAAATGGGGGCGGTTCTTAAAACCGACTTTGAAAACACTTATGACAAAGTTAAGTGGTCTTTTCTTCAAGAGACTCTCGAAATGAAAGGATTTTTTGCTAGTGGCGCACAATGATCCATAGTTTCATGACTGGAGGCAGTGTTTCCATTAAATTCAATAATAACATTGGCAACTATCTCCAAACGAAGAATGGCAGATACGTTAGCTGTCATGATTGAGCGAGCCAAGGTTGATGGACAAATTGAGGGGGTAGTGAATCATCTAGTGGATAGTTTCCTCTCTATCCTTCAACATGCCGATGATACGTTTCTTTTTATGGATCATGAACTCGAGAAAGCAAGAAATCCGAAATTAATTTTATCAGCATTCGAGCAACTCTCATGGCTTAAGATCAATTTCCATAAAATTGAATTGTTTTGTTTTGCCGAGGCTCAAGACGCGGCCCATCTGTATGCTGGCTTGTTCAGATGCGGGTTGGGCCAGCTTTCGATCACTTATTTGGGGATACCGATACATTATCGGAGACTCACAAATGTTGAATGGAAACACGTCGAGGAGAGACTACAAAAAATACTTAGTAGTTGGAAAGGTAAAATGCTATCTCTGGATGGAAGGTTGGTTCTCATAAACTCAGTACTAAGTAACATGGTACTATATATGATTTCCTTCTTCAAGTCGCCAAAAGGAGTATTACATAGATTGGATTATTTCCGATCGAGATTGTTTTGGCAAGGAGATAGCGAGAGAAAGAAATATCTCCTAGCTAAATGGAGTGTGGTTTGCCGTCCCAAGGACCAAGGTGAGTTGAGCATTCATGACCTTGAGGTTAAGAATAGGGCCCTCTTCGGCAAATGGTTATTTAATTTGTTGAAGAAAGATGGTGTATGGCAAACCCTCCTAAGAAAAAAATACATGGGTTCAAAGGTGGTATCCTAGGTCGAGTGAAAGTCTGGGGAGTCTTATTTTTGGGCGGGACTAATGGCAACGAAGAAATATTTCTTCCACTATGGTTCCATCTCAATTAAGGATGGATCGGAAATTAGATTCTGAGAGTATAAGTGGCTAGGTAATGCTACTCTCTGAGAACAATATCCATCTCTATAGAATATTGTGGGTCACAAAGGTGATACTGTTACCAAGGTTTTGGAGTCATTTCCTCCAAATGTGATGTTCAGAAGGGATTTAATTGGACCTAGACTCCAATCGGGGAACATACTACTCCAACGGTTAACCACGCTACATTTGTCACAAGGGGCCGATGTCTTTCGTTTAAACCTACATGGAAATGGGCAATTCTTAGTAGAGTCTATGTATATAGCTTGGATCTAGTGTGACATGCCAGGTGAGAATAATAAGAAGATCTGGAAGATGAAGATACTCTTATGAATAAAATATTTGCATGATATCTTCGTCGTGGAGTCATTCTTACTAAAGATAACCTTATTAAGAGGAATTTACATGCAAGTACGCAATGTGTATTTTGTCCGCATGACGAGACAATAAAACACTTGTTCTTTCAATGTAAATTGGCCCATTTTATATGGTCAGTCATCCAGATAGCTTATGACTTGTCTCCTCTTTGTAGTGTTGCTAATATATTTGACAACTGACTACATAGAATTGATCAGAGGTTTAGAATTCTTCTTAGGGTGGGAGCACTTGTCGTGGTTTGGCCGCTTTGGCTATGTACAAATGATAAGGTTTTTAACGATAAAA
This sequence comes from Hordeum marinum, assembly GCA_022496015.1. Lineage (NCBI taxonomy): Eukaryota > Viridiplantae > Streptophyta > Magnoliopsida > Poales > Poaceae > Hordeum > Hordeum marinum. The sequence goes on from CM039674.1 coordinate 330,929,554, forward strand.
GCACTTCTCTTATGCCGATTATCTACAGATGGACCATGACACTTCATTTATGGTCCTCTCTACAATGAGTGGAGAATCGAGACCTATTTATGGAGGTGTATACACGATTAAAGGCTACCGGGCTGGATACTTTTACCCGACATGGATGGCAGCATGATCATAGGATTGGTCCACCTACGATTAAATGTTACACATATTTTTTTTGTATTTTGTCTTCTTTTATTTTGGCTTGTTACGAGGACTTTGTTGGCTGTATGCATCTTAGTAATATAAAGGCCAGATGTAATACTTAAACCTTTTAAGTAATAAAGCGTCCTTTTTCTGAAAAATGTAAATGTCACAACAAGGCCGATGGCAATTGGTCCAACGAGAGTGTTCATGGGATGCTTGGGAGTATCGGTTGCATGCACTAGAGATAGAAGAATTGTCGTGTGAGATGGTCTAGGCAGTACACTGGACATTGGCTTGATCCAATAATCATACTCATACTCAAAGTTGTTGCCTGATCCAATAATCATACTCATACTCAAAGTTGTTGCCTCTCAGGATATATGTAATTGGCATTGTTACTTTGGAATGCGAGATCTCACAATGATCTCAATGTTCCCCCAAAGACCTTTTTGCAAGGCTTGTTGTTTGTGAGGTTTCACCTTGCAACTTTGAATTTAATGGTCATCAGTATGATAAGGGTCACTACCTCGTGGAGCACATGGTCTACATTTGTGAAGATAATTTAAAACCCTGAACATAGAAAGAGAGCTCACTTTGTCACGGCTCAGGAGTTTGTGAGAGAAGATGTTGAGAGAGCATGAGCGTGCCGTACATGGATCCTAATCCGTGTCCGGTGCGTGCGCACTATCTGGCGCGATGGAGCGGCCGCACCATGACCGTCCATCACGTGCACCGCACATGACACGTGGCCAGGGGGTGTCCGACCTTGCTCTATCCTGTCGTTTCACCCTTCCCTCCTCACACTCATCCCCCCGGCGACGAGCCAAATCCCACAGCCTAAATTCCCACTCCTCGCGAGCGCTGGCAGCGGGAGAGCCGGCGAGGAGTCGATTCAACGAGCGTTGGCAACGGTCCGACGAAGGTTCTCGCAGCAGGTCGACAGGGGTCGAGGGGCGGCGTGCGCGTGTTGTAGAAGGAGGAGAAGGTAGAGGCAATGGGGGAGCTGGTGGAGGTGATGGTTCAGCGCGAGGTGGCGACGGCCCCACCGGAGATCTTGCTGCTTCGACGGCCGAGGTGAGTTCATCCCTCGCCCCCCTCCTCTCTCGCATCTCACGACTGTTAGGGGTTCGTCGTCGACGCCCTCTTCGTCATAATGAGCCCAAGGGGGTAGATCTACACGTCGCTGTCACAGGGAGGAGGGAGAAAGGGGGCAGATTTTTGTGCGAGGAGACGGGGGCCGGCAGAGGGGTCCTTGTTGGAGGTGGAGCAGCGGGGGGTGGGGGAGGGGAGTCGTCGGAGTGTTTGCGGCAGGGGAGGGATGTTTTTCACGCTCAGCTCCAGCTGTGTTTACTGAGCGCTCTCCCTTATGAACCGACCTTGGGATCCATGCTGAAATATGTCAGTGATAGTTTGCACAGATTGTTGACAAGGATTTGCAAACCACGCTTTGGTCTGGGCTGCTGTGGAGTGCTGGCTACTTTGCATGCTCCGTAACCTTTGTGTTCGACAGGCTTTGCTTACTTTGGTGGTGGTGATTGAATGCCACTAGCAATTCTCTCCCTATCTAAGCAAGGCCAAATCATACTCTACCAGCCATGTTAGCCTATTTTTGCATAGTAACTTGGTGGTGTTTTCGCACTCAGCCCAGGCGTGCCGCCCTTGACATGAGCTAGGAGAGGTAGGGGATGGCACGGGTGACATGAGGAAGGAAAGGCGCTAAACATGAGGAAGGAGAGGCAATTTTTTGACAGTGCGTGTAGCTTTTTCACCCAATACATATGTGTTTCAGTAGGCAATTCTTTAGTTACATCTTGTTTTAGGATGCATTTTCAGTAGCATTGGTCTGTGTTCATGAACGTACGAATCCGGTGTGATTTTTCCTGTTAGCTTTGATATTTTGCTGAATCTGAAATGAAGAACAACGTGCTCCACTACTCTTCGGAGACCTCACGAGCAGAGCGGTCGAGCACCGGCAATGGCGATGTCGCGTTCGCTCTGCTGCAGTTGTACTGCCCACCCAACTTTTCACACTGCGATGAGTTGAGCGGGACCACGGGGGGAGAGCCGGCGATGAGTTGAGCTGATGAATAGGGGCATGTCGAGGTCAGAAACCTCCTCACTACCCGCGAATCGATCGAAATGGGACACGTCGCTGATCAATCATCATGTGTTGCAATCACGCCCAATGCTCGCATGATTGTGATCAACATGTTTTTTCAGCATACGTGTTCACGAGCACATCCTTTTTTCTACATGAGTTTTGTTAGGGGAAATAGCACTGGTGAACGCGGGGGACAGGGGCAACGGTACTGAAGTACTTGGATAAAAGTACTGTTGAATAAGGGCAATAGTGCTGATCCACAGGCAAATGTTCTAAACCAGTAGGTAACATCACACCTGCATACAATTTGATTCAGAGACCCGCCACCACAAATCAGATAGTTGGCGTTTTTGTGTGTGTTTTCTTTTTGCGGTAGATAAGTAGTAGCATTTCTTTTTGTGTGTACCAAGTGTAGAAACTGCGGTTGATCTGATAGCATATATGTGCAGTTGACATAATCATTTCATTGCTGCATTTCTGTGTAGAAACTGCTTGTTTTTTCTCAATCACATCATCATCATCATATACATGAACTGATAGTAATGAGAATTAGCAAATTCATGTTGCAAGGTCTGCCTCCACGAGTCGGCAATCGGATTTTACAACAACTATTTTTTTTCTAACGCAATCTGATTTAAATGCAAGCAAATCAAAAGTGGAAAACTAAGGGGGCAGTGCATTTTTCTCCCATTATCACTGGATCCTGTTTTTTTAGTTGTGTTCTTGTCGTAGCTTTACTCCAATCTCTTCGATCCTATTTTTCATGGAGTGGCTGGAGCTGCGTACATGGCATCTTTTAGGAAACAAACATCTTTTTTTTTGCGGGGGAACAAACATCTTCAGTCAGCAGAGTTTTTCCTCTCAAGGGGACATGAACAGCCCAGCTTTTGTGCAATATTTTCAGAAATAGTGATTTCAGAAAATAATATCACCTAGGCGAGGGACTCAGGATTGTATGATTTTTATCACGATTTTGTCTATTGCACTATGTCAATTTTCCCTGAAGCTTTTCAATATCTTTTTAAGTAATTTCTTTTTTGTCACCTCTAACGACAAGTGATGTTGCTTATAGCAATGGGCTATGTTGCACACTTTTTTTCATCATACCATATGTGTGCCTTTTCAATGCAAAAAATGCTTTAGCATCCAGGCAGTAGGCAAGGTTTGCCTCCTGTAGTAGGCACGGTTTTTTACAGTACCTGTTCTAACTCTTTCTTTTCCATTTAGGCCAAACAAAAGTAAAAACAAGGGAGGGGCATATTGTCAGTATCCTTGGACCAGTAATTTAAGATGCAGGACTACCCAGATCAACACCACGGCCAGGTACATACCACCCCTCCTTCTCTGTGTCCCATGTGTATTTCCGTGTCCCATGTGTATTTCCGCTATAATGCCACAAAAAACATACTCGCCTACCCTAGTGACCTAGGTCACCCCACCCGTCCGACCAAGTCGCCTAAACCACTATACCCTCCCAAATCGCCCAAGTCCAAAAACACAGTCGCCTACCCCATGGTGAGCAAGGTCGCCTCACCCGTCGAACCAGGGCGCCCAAACCAATGCACCCTTCCCAATTGCCCAAAAGCACCGACCACCCCCACACGATCGGCCAAGTCACTCAAAAGCACCGACCACCCCTCACCAAGTCACGCTCACACGAAGGGTGGGGGTCAATCTCGCCTACCTAGGTGACCTAGGTCGCCTCACAAGGTCAACTAAGTCGCCCAAAAACCACGGACCACCCCCACCACGTCGCGTTCACATGAAGGTGGTGGTGAGGGGGGGGGGGTCAATCTCGCCTACCTAGGTGACCTAGGTTGCCTCACAAGGTCGACCAAGTCGCCCAAAAACCACTGACCACCCCTCACTAAGTCGCCTTCACAAGAAGGCGTGGGGGGCAATCTCGTCTACCTAGGTGACCTAGGTCGCCTATCGAGGTCGGCCAAGTCGCCCAAAAACCACCGACGACCCCTCACGAAGTCGCATTCACATAGAGGGGGGGTCAATCTCGCCTACCTAGGTGACCTAGGTTGCCTCACACGGTCGGCCAAGTCGCCCAAAAGCACCGACCACCCCTCACCAAGTCGTGCTCACACAAAGGATGGGGGTCAATCTCGCCTACCTAGGTGACCTAGGTCGCCTAACAAGGTCGGCCAAGTCGCCCAAAAACCACCGCCGACCCCCACCAAGTTGCGTTCACACGAAGGGGGGGGTCATTCTCGCCTACCTACGTGACCTAGGTTGCCTCACACGGTCGACCAAGTCACCCAAAAACCACCGACCATCCCCTACCAAGTCTCGCTCGCATGAAGGGGTGGGGGTCAATCTCGCCTACATAGATGACCTAGGTCGCCTCACAAGGTCGACCAAGTCGCCCTAAAACCATCGGCCACCCCCAACCAAGTCGCGCTCACACGAGGGGTGGGGGCAATCTCGCCTACCTAGGCGACCTAGGTCGCCTCACACGGTTGGCCAAGTCGCCCGAAAACCACCGACCACCCCCACCAAGTCACGCTCACACGAAGGGGTGGGGGATCAATCTCGCCTACCTAGGTGACCTAGGTCGCCTCACATGGTCGACCAAGTCGCCCAAAAACCACCGACCACCACCCACTAAGTCGTGTTCACACGAAGGAGGGGGGGGTCAATCTCGCCTACCTGGATGACCTAAGTCGCCTCGCAAGGTCGACCAAGTTACCCCAAAACCACTGACCACCCCCAACCAAGTCGTGTTCAGACGAAGGGGTGGGGGGTAATCTTGCGTACCTAGGTGACCTAGGTCGCCTCACAAGGTTGGCCAAGTTGCCCCAAAACCACCGACCACCCTCCACCAAGTCGCGTTCACACGAGGGGGGGGGGGGTAAATCTCGGTGACCTAGGTTGCCTCACACGGTCGACCAAGTCTCCCCAAAACCCCCAACCACCCCCAACCAAGTCGCGCTCACACGAGGGGTGGGGATCAATCTCGCCTACCTAGGTGACCTAGGTCGCCTCACATGGTCGACCAAGTCGCCCAAAAACCACCGATCTCCCCCCCCACCAAGTCGCGCTCACACGAAGCGGTGGGGGGTCAATCTCGGCTACCTAGGTGATCTAGGTCGCCTCACATGGTCGACCAAGTCGCCCAACCCCCCCCCCCCCCCACACACACACCACACCACCAAGTCGCGATTCGCCCACACCTTCAATATAAATTGGCACCCCACACCTTCGATAGAAATTGGCACTCTTTAAGGTTGGGCCTGTGTGCAGTATGGAGGATTACCATCAGAATTAGGAAACTCATTAGGGAGCTCATTGAGATCAATGCCAGCCATCTGCATTTTTTTAAGACAAAAATGAAAAAAATGTTAGCATTCTCCCTTTTTCTGCCGCGTCATGGCAAGCAAAACTGTGTATGGTAGCACTAGTTTTCCAGGCATTTTTTCTATGGATACTTATGTGTTTTTGTAAGCAACTAGGCTTGTACTAGCAATAGTTTTTGGTGTAAGCAACTAAAAAGCTTCTGTACATACACACAGTTCTTACTAACACAAATATGCTTCTCCTCCATTTCATTTTTTCTTGCAGAAGTAAGGTGCAAAACAATAGTAATCGCCGAGAGTCAACAACTTCTGTGTTCATAGTACCCAAGTTATACAGATGTACAGGGGGAGACAAGATTTAACAACAACAGGTCCAGCATCACCAGGTTCACCAACAATTCGGTGCAGAGGCTAATTTTGCCGTTTCTGCAAGAAGTACATCACTGGGATAGGTACACATGAAAATCTACCAGGTCGACAGTCCCTAGACAATTGAATTGCTCTCAAATCTCCAGAAGTTTGTAGACATGGGGAACAACTTGTTTATCTTTTGCTGTTTCAATTGGAGAATTTTTGCCCAGCTATGACAGTAGAATTGCTCTCAATCTCTAGAATTTTTGCCTGATCAGGACGAAATAGTTGCAGGCACAACTGTTAATTTTCGCCTCTCAATCCCCATGATTTTTTCTCTTTTTTTGGCCTTTTTCACTCTGTTTTTCGCTGTGGGAGAGGAACTTCCGAAAGCTAGGTCATGGCGTCCGACGGCGGCTGGGGGTGGGAAGGAGGAGTCGCCAAATCAGTAACGATGAGAGAGATAAGGTTTTCTAGTGGTGGGGCGTAGGGGAGGGGCGAGATCACGTGAAGGCAAGAAGTGGGGGAGGGACGAGATCGGCGCTGGCCTTTTTCAGGACGTGGGAGCGAGGGGAAGTTGGTAATGCCTTTTTCAGCACATGTGGGACTGACAGCTATAGGGATTTCCAAATCTGGCAGCCGCTGGACTCAACAGTATAGCGCGCGGGCGCTACGTAGCATCGCCCTGCATGGATTGGGAAGGTTTATTACGCTGTTGTAAATCAAATCCCAAAAGGAAAACCGTCCTCGCCTTCTCTAAGCAAAATGAGGAATATAACACTTGCTAATGACAAATAAGACAAGAACTGTACACAAATAAGAAGTCCGGCAAGCACTTGAAAAGGAAACAGAAAAGCAGCTGAGTTGATATAGGAGTATATAGGAGCCTATTGGAGGAGATGCAGGACACGTAGGCAGGCGACGCATCTTGTTGTTGATTGTTTTTGAGATAGCTAATCGCTCATGCCAACCGGTGCATCTTGTTGATACACTGGAACGGTAGACAGATCAATGCGGGTGCGTAGCTATGCCATCCATGCAGGCGGCGGCTGGTTCACATCCATGCCACGAAATCTGGAGACGAACGCCGGTGATCATTAGTCTTTGTGCCATGAGTTAGCAGCAGCAAAAGGTAAGGAGAAATAGAGTTCTAGCTCTTACACTGGCTGCAGAGAAGGATAGCATTCTAGGGCCTGGAAGAAGTGCTCTGGCTGCGGAGGCGTGTGCGACGGCACGCCCCGGTCGCCCTGCCACATCTGCTGCTGCTGTTGCGGTGGATCAGGTGTTGCCTCCACCTGGATCTCGCCCAGCTGAAGTGAAACAGGAGTGATCAAGACAATTACATACACAAATGGATGAAGCCGTTTTCATCAGAGGGCAAAAACAAGAAGAACAGTGATTTTCTGCAAGCCAGGGAAGAAGAAGAATACTTTGCAGTGCACAAACACATACATAACCACGGCAGGTAGCTGCAATTGGTGGAACCTGAAAGTCTCCTGCGTTTATTATGTGGTGCCAGCCAGGGATCCCACTCCTACCTACTATCCAACTTTCCAATCAATTGTCCCTGACCCATGTCAAATGAGACAGCTTCGCCTTTGAGGATGGTCCCTCCCTAGCTACGTGCTTACAAATGCAGACCTTTCTAGCTAGGAAAAAGGATTTGGGTCTTGTTACCTTTCTTTTCAGGGTCATGTTTGCATCCTGTAACATTTGTTCCTGCAAAAGAAGATCGTGCTTGAATCTACAGAAGTGGACATCGTCCATCATTTGGCAACAAAAATGGAAAGAGTTTGAGTGATACCTTTCTCTTCAGGTCGCACATTTCATCCAGCAGTACTTGAGTCTGTGAAGTGCAGGTGAAGTCATGCACACTAAAGTTAGTGAAACTAGTAGCATAAGATGAATGAAATTTATCAGCTTAACCTAATTTCTAATTGTACCCTAAACTTTCTTTCTTGCTATGTAGTTTACCTTTCTAGACCTTATTTGCCTCAAGGTCTTGCCTACTTGACTCTCAAGCTCATCAAGCTCGATTGTACTCAGTGGAGCCAAATCCTCACCTAGGAGATTCCTGTGGCACCATCAACAGTACTTACTTTAGAAAACATAGCAAATGTTGCCATAACCTACTGAAACGAGCAATTATCTGAGAGGAATATAGAAACATCACCTTTGTGAGTGTTGTAAAACCTCAACTCTTGCCTTCAGCTCCATATACTCCAGATAGTTGTTCTTCAGTTAGAATAAAGGAGACATGGACAAAAAAATGCTAAATCAAGTAAACTTAAGAAGAATGTTTTTTTGTCCTGCAAAAATAAAAGCTTAATAACATGCTAAACTACTCCATAATCAAATACTTAATCTGAGTCACATTATAGGTCAATTTCAAAGTTGTGTATGTCAAACATTCTTAGTTTCATCGTCAATAAAAAGAAATTAATAAACACGTGAAACTGAAATTTACATTGTCATGAAACATAATCTATAAAGTTTACCATGTTTCATTTGAACCAGTATATGTTATGAAACTGATGGTCAATGTATTAGTTTGGGAGAAAACCTACATTATGACTCAAGTGGTAGTATATAGAAACTCCGACCATAAAATCCAGGAAGACTTCGTAGATTACAAGCTAGGAGTATCATTTCATATGAGTCACACGGTAGGTCACTTAAAAAAACGGCATGCATTTTTAATCCGATTATCAATAAATAAAAATAAATTACAAACATTTGAATTATTGCTAAACAGAATTCTATAATGAGTAACATATTTTATTTCAATCAACATATTTTTTTTATACAAATTGATGGTTCAGTCGCATAAATAAAGAAAAAAAGAAATGTATCACGTTGGAGACGATTATGACTGAAGAGTTAGTATATACCAAGTTGGACCATAAATCTAGGAATACTCCTATAATACAAACTTGGAGAACCACATCACTGAAAAATACTAGAAAAATTCAAGTGATTTTTTTGTTATTCTTCGATATTCTTATTGTGCACAGAAGCCCTTTGTTTTTCTATATGTTGTAAGATTAGGCTTAAGCATGCACCATTATCATGACTATGTAGATGAACCCAAGATTATCAGGAAAAAAAAAGATGAACCCAACCGTGACTCCCATTCTACATAACATCAAGAGATCAGCCACGTCATATTGTCACTCTCTCACAACTTCTAGCACTTGGATTCTTCATCCTACACAAGAATCTAGTGTTATGGAAACTAATCATCTTGTCAACAATCTCTTGTTCGCGCCTTCTTATGGAGTACTTCATTGCTCATGTTGAGTTCATATGGTCGTTGCTTCGTGTGTTTATAGATTCCCACCTGTTGTCTTCTAAACAAAATATTACAAGTTCGAGCAATTAAAATTATGATTAAACTGTTCCATGAATCCCCAGAATTACATATCGGCAACTGTCTCCATGTGAATCCCCATCAGCGATAAATTATTGCATGAATAGTTAAGGAACTAGTAAGTCCAAATCTGTTCTTTTGGACAAGTCATTTGGGAAAATATGACCGTGACCGTGAAGAAGACATACCATGCTTTAGGCTCTACTAAACATAAATTGAGCACTTTACCCCATGCTTGTTCAATAAACACCTACCACATTATACCATTTAACAAATAGCCATATTGTCTTTATGAATTTTAATACGCTCCACTGTTATAATAAACTCATCAGCGGGTATATGGCATGGCCAAGCAATCTGAAGCTGCTATCTGCCGCAATACTGCATGTTGTGGCCAACCAAGCTGTTAGTCTACTTATAACCAACGGCAACATGCATGTACACCTAATCAATAATTAACATGTACATATGTAGGTCTCCCCAGTCCCCAGTCACTTTGTGTTATCTTTTGGTCATATGCATGGAATGCACTGGGCCAACGCTCTAGCTGTACTTTCCAAGATTCCAATTGCCATGAACGTACAGTCCCGTTTAATATTTTTCAACTGCTAAAAATTGCCAAAGGTTTTTTTTTTTTTTGCTTCTCAAACCATATGGGCATGTTTGCAAGGTAGTAATTTTACATAAAAAAGTTCAAACAAAATAGTTCCACTGCCAACATGACAAGAAACAGAAATTCGTGTTCTAAACACGGAGATATAACACGTTTACCAGCTGAGAAATACTTTTTAGCAACCATACGATGAACTAAGTAATTTACGAATAGGCAATGCTTCATACAACGTCATGCAAAATGAAAATATTTTAAATGTATGACTCAATGTTTTAAATATCTGTTTACAACAATAAATGTAAATATGTTCTTTAGGGCATTATAGATACATTGTTCTATGAAGGAAAACTTTTTTTTGTGATAATCTGCTAGTTAGAAAATGAAACATGTCGTATGTGAGGAAAATTTATAGAATCTTTGTAATATGCTCATTGGGAATAAAAGCCTCATACCTGCATCTCATCGGTAGTCGGGCCGACGGCATCTTGGGAAGCGAAAATGTACCTCTGGTACTTCTCGAGGGTTTTAAGCATGCTGCGATGAGTTGAAAATTCAAGATTAAGTTATACAAGTACATGAATAAGTAAATAACACAAATTTAGTCGGTGGGGAGGTTTGGGGGGGGGGGGTAGAAACTAAGTATCGCTATTTACATGACAGAATTTGATAATTGTTGGCATTACAATTTTGAATGATGGAGGTCTCTCACATAATACACTTTCCACATGTTGAACTTCTAACAAATTCTAGGTTTTCTTAATCTTATGAAACTATTTTTTGGTGATAATCTCTTTATATAGCCAATTGACACATGTCTTGACAGATATATATGTATACATCAAAATCTAGTAAAGACTTCACGAAGTACCCAAAAATAACTCTCCCTTATGTAAAACGAAAACTCAATTGTTTACTTTGACCAATTAAACTTTTGAGAGAACTATGCTACTCCCTTCGATGCATATTAATTGTCACGGATTTAGTATGACTTTATAAAATTGTACTAAACAATGATGGTTAGTATGGATAAAAGGGAGTACTATAGAGGCTAGTCATAGTGAGGAGTGGCTTAGATTAGTGTCATGAATATGACACTACTCTATGACTCTATGTTACTATCTTCGTAGTGCAGAATAAGATAAAAATAATATCATAGATGATTGCATTTATTAGCCTGTAGAATCATTTATTCTTGGAAAGCACTATATTATGGTAACATATTATGTTAAAAACACATCTTTTCTCTTTAACTACTTGCCACATAAGCAAACTTGCCTTGGGTTGCGTTATGTTACTAGCTAAGTTACTCCCATTATGATCAGCCTAAAAATGTTTATTGAGGGACTACTATGAGAACGTATAATTGTGAATTTTCACTAAAAAAAAGGTAATTTAGCCAAAACTGCTACAAAGTTTAATCTAGCCACCAGTGGTATGTTTGTATAGGAACTGACAAGTAGTAATCATGGTTGGCCCTACAAAGTACTAGCATGCAATTTTACAAGGTCTGGTTTCACATTTCATGTATCAGTGGTTTCATAAACACTTTTAGGAAACTGAGTGGCTTTATAATTTTGACAGATATAGCCAAAGTATATGTTTGACTTGAACATACATAAAGTTCTGATATCATCAGGCTATGCTACTCTATAGAGCTGCTTAAATAATCACGTAGGTTCGAAGCTAACATTAGCTACATTTACATGTTTTCTTTTGCCCCAAGGAAGTACAAATAGCACTTCTTTTGTACCTAGTACTCAAAGTAGTACATATGATGCAGCACTTGCCCTGTCACATCATGTAAGGCCACAGTTGAATTAAAGCACGTAACTGTTTCATTATGCTCAATAGTATTTTTTTGGTACTTTGACTACAAAATTAATGCAATTCAGTTAACTGAAAGCGGTATATATCCTTTATTAGTTCTTTGACAAATAACATTAAACAAGCATAATTCAATGGTTCACCTTAAATGTCAAATTAGGCTGAACTTTTGTTTTGAGAAAAAAATAGACTGAACTTGGGTCTGCAGAAAAGTATGTAAAAGTACATAATTAAAATTAACTCTCAGAAGTGGATCATCATACTACGCAAACCATATGACAGTGCTAGATAATTTGTAGAAACAATTTGGTGCCCATATGAGTTTCACTGCAAGCGTGCATGCCAGATTGGTGGAAATTAATCTCAGGTAATCAAAGCTCTAATTATGTGCATACATGTATCCTTAATACAGGTGTGGTAAGGCGCATATCAAATAAAAACGTCGTTTCTTCTTCTATTTTTGTGATCGAAACCCCATTTTATTTGTCCTGGACTGAGTGAGACAAACATACGCATGACATACGTATATCCATCGATCTGCTGCTGCGGGTGAGCTCATCCCTTTTTCCTTTGTTTGTTTCTTGCTAGCTTCTTTTGACACAGTGGTCAATAGAACAGCAAAGAAGAGGAAAAGGAAGTACGGACCCAGCCCCCCATAAGTTCATGCACGGACGCCCAAAGACGCAAGAAAATTCAGATCGAACGTCGCGTAAGGGCAATTGCGCGCGGCAAATTGTTTCAACGGGGAGAGCAGATCAAAAGGATCGACGCTCCAAATCAGAAAGTGAAAAGGAAATGGAAGGATCGACATGGTACCGGGCTACGGGGGTGGGGGTGGGGGGGATCGGAAGGAGTAATTACTTGGAGGAGGAGGAGAACTGGTAGAGGCGGCCGGCGTTGGAGAAGAGGATGAGCGCGACCTCGGCGTCGCAGAGGAGGGAGAGCTCGTAGGCCTTCTTGAGCAGGCCGTTGCGGCGCTTGGCGAACGTCACCTGCCGGCTGATCTTGTTCTCGATCCGCTGCAGCACCACCTTGCCGCGACCCATCTCCGACCTCTGATCTCTTCTACCGCCCCCCCCCCCCCCCCCCCCCCCCCCAAACCTCTCTCGCTCCCTCACCTCCCAACCAGCAACTTGAACCTGAGAAAATTCAGCACCGCTACGCACGAGGTGTGTCTGCTAGGGGAGAGCTAGCGGTAGGATAGCATGAAATCTGGCTCGATTCCTCGCTCTCAACCAAGGCTAAGTAAGCCTGGCTAGCTAGCAGCTCCCTTGCTTGTCCTAGATTTCTTTTTGGGGGCCCTGGGCAGGGTTGCAGTGGTGCCTGGGGGGGGCCTGTGGTGGTGGTGGTGGGCTATAGCTAGCTTGGCCGAGAAGAGGAAGACGGGCGGGGCAGGGCAAGAATCTTTTTCCTTTCCCTTTCGTGCGGTGCAGATTGGATCTCGCCTCTCGCTCTCTCGCTCGCCCTAGCTACGTACTAGCTTAATTAGGGTACTGCTACTATATCTAGACACCACCGCTGCCACACCAGCTAGCTTGCTAGGTCTCAACCGGCCAGGCACAGGCAGGCAGAGGCAGCCGCACACGCACACGCAAAACGTTCCTTCCTTCCTTCTCGCGCGCGCCCATGCACGAGTAGTCAGCGTCACCCTTCGCGTCCCTGCCTGCGGGCTAAAAAATTCTCGCGAGTCACCGGCGAGGCCGACGTACTCCGTACTGCCCGAGACGGTGCGTGTGTGCGTGGGGTGAGATCGACGCCGTACGTGCGCGCTGTGCCTGTGCGCGACCCAGGGGGAGGCAGGCCCGAGGCCGCAATCCGGCCGGGCCAGGCGCCGCGAGGACGTGTCGACCGGCGGCTGGTGCCGCGCCCGAAAAGCTAGGCTCGCTGACGCGCGCCAACAGGAGCTATAGCTCCCCCGGCCGCGAGCCTAGCGCGCCCTGCTCCCGGTCAAGTGGCAACCAACGCCAGCAATGCTGCCATGCTGCTTCTGCTGCTACTACTATTTACTCACTCCACCATTGCCGCTGCCGTGCCAGTGACACACCCATGGGCAGGCTTGCCCGCCTCGGTTGCCATACAGAGCGATCGATCTCCGGTGGCCAGTGCGCGCGCGCCGTGCATGCGCGCGGGTACGTAGTCACGTACGCCGGGAGCGCGCACCGCGATGGGACGCCGTCGCGCTGCCGAGCGCCGATAGGACGCGCGGGGGCTGCCATACAGCATAGGTACGCGTCCGCTCCACCCGATGGGTCGTCGCCTCACGTGACCGCGTGCTTCGCCCCTCTGCCTCGTGGATGGATGTCAGACGTCGCCGGAGAGAGAGGGCGGATCGATCGATGAGCGCACCGCATCTGCACAGTGGCCGCAACTACTCCGCAGACCATGGGCCAGGGCAACGCCAGCTAGTATCGTGAGGTGACTGCTACAGTAGGCGACGGGCCCGCGCGCCGTGTAAACCATGATGACCTGCGTCGACGATATGGGCAGCTAGTCGATGTCTCTATGCGAGTTGTACTGGTTTGTGATCGCCTCGAATTTTTATGGTGATTGCTGTTTGTGTGAGGATTTGAGTTTCATTTTCGAAAGAACATGGGTATTTTAGGGCATCTCTAACGTGGATCATCAGATGGACCACACCAAAATATGTCGGATGCGGGACATGTCCGACTCGGCGCCGGCCATGCAACTGTGTCGCCAAAAAGACCATGTGCACCTATTTTTCATTGATTTTATATTAGTTCTTACACAACAAAAATTCCATAAAAGCAACTTAAAATCCCACTACTCCTCTCTATCGAAGTGAGGTTGATGACCTGACGCCGCAGCCGTGGACCTCGTCGTCGTTGGAGGCTTACGTGAAGCTGGGGCTGCCGGCGTGTGCCTCTTTGGCCTTGTCATCATACTGCTCAAGCGCCTCATCGTCCTCGCAACGAAGCGTGTGGATGCTCTGCACAAAGCAAAGAATGCCTCGTTCACGTTTGGTTTCGCAACAAATGACATTGCGACGTCAGCTACTTCTATGCACTCGGCCTCAAGTTGGGCCAACGCCATGTAGTGCTCCTTCAGGAGAGCCAGGTTGTAGTACTTCTCCTCTCGCAACATGGTGAATCCTAAAGCCAGGTTGCGTCGACGACAATCGCCTTCTCCTCCATGACCTGCACCATGGCCATGTGGTCCCTTCCTCCTTCGAGCTCGACCCCAGAGAGCTTCGAGCTTGGCCCCATTACAATGAGGTCCTGGCGCCTGAGGTCCGCAGCATGGACTTTTGGCACGACGCTCCAACGTCAACATCTTGTAATACGTGATATTGCTCTGCGAGATCTTGTAATACGCTACCTATAGCATGGACTTTTGGCACGACGCTCCAATGTGACTAAGGAGTTAGTCGCAGGATCTTGTATTACGGAACGAGTAAAACCACTTGCCGGTAACGAGATTGAACTAGGTATGCAGATACCGACGATCGAATCTCGGGCAAGTAACATAACGCCAAACAAAGGAAACTGCATACGGGATTGATTGAATCCTTGGCATCGTGGTTCGACCGATAAAGATCTTCGTGGAATATGTGGGAACCAATATGAAAATCTAGGTACCGCTATTGGTTATTGACTGGAGAGGTGTCTCGGTCATGTCCATCTGATTCTCGAACCTATAGGGTCTGCACGCTTAACGTTCGGCGACGCTAGAGTAGTATTGTGATATTCACGTCGGTTAACGAATGTTGTTCGGAGTTTCGAATGAGATCCCAGATGTCATGAGCAGCTCCAGAATGGTCCGGAGGTAAAAATTTATATATGGGAAGTCATATTTTGGTTACCGAAAAAGTTTCGGGTTTTACTGGTATTGTACCGAGAAGCTTCGAGAAGGTTGTAGAAGGTCCCGGAGGAGTCCGAAGGAGTCCATAAGGTCACTCCAGCACCTAGGGTGTGCATGGGCTATAGGGGGCGTCCTAGCCTTATTGGTCCAGGCGCACCAGCCCCGTGAGGCCCATTCGCCTAGGGGAAGGGAAACCCTAAGGGGGAGGGCCCTTCACTTGGCTTGGAGGGCACTCCTCCCCCTTTGGCCGCGTCCTTTCCCTGGAGTAGGGGTTAGGTATGCATCCCGCATCCCTCCAACACCCCTATATATAGAGGGAAGGAGGTGCAAGGGCTGGACACAACAATTCCCACGCCCTGCGGCCTCCCCTCTCTCTTGTTCTTCCTCGTTTGCACTTCCGGAGGCGCTTGGCAAAGCCCTGCTAGGATGGCTCCACCACCATCTTCACCACGCTGTTGTGCTGGTTGATATCACATCTACTTATCCTTCCTCTCTTGCTGGATCAAGAAGGAGTAGACATCCTCGAGCTGCACGTGTGCTGAACGCGGAGGTGCCGCCCGTTCGGCGCTAGATCGGATCGGACCGCGATTGCATCGTGAAGATTACGACTACATCAACAGCTTTATATATGCTTCTGCTCAGCGATCTACAAGGGTATGTAGATACACTCCCCCTCTTGTAGCTACGCATTGTCATGGATAGATCTTGGGTGTTCGTAGGAATTTTTTTGTTTCCCATGCAATGTTCCTCAATAGTGGCATCATAAGTGAGGTCTATGCGTAGATGATATGCACGAGTAGAATACAAAAGAGTTTGTGGGCGTTGATGTTCAAATTGCTTACCTCTTTAGTCTTATTTTGATTCAGCGATATTGTGGGATGAAGTGGCCCAGACCAACCTTACTTGTCCACGTACAAGAGACCAGTTCCACCGACTAACATGTAACTTAGTTGCATAAAGGTGGCTGGCGGGTGTCTGTCTCTCCCACTTTAGTTGAATCGGATTCGACAGAGGCGGTCCCTCTAGAAGGTTAAAAGGCAACTTGATTATCACCATTGTGGCTTTGTGTAGGTAAGAACGGTTCTTACTAGATGCCCATAGCAGCCACGTAAAACTTGCAACAACAAAGTAGAGGACGTCTAACTTGTTTTTGGAGGACATGTTGTGATGTGATATGGCCAAGACGTGATTTGATATATGTTATGTATGAGATGATCATGTTTTGTAATAGCTTATCACGACTTGCATGTCGATGAGTACGACAACCGGCAGGAGCCATAGGGTTGTCTTTAATTTAATTGTGCCATTTGCTTTACTTTGTCGATATGAGTTAGCAATAGTTGTACAAGCAATAGTTAGCACGAAAACCACTTGGCGACACGATGATGGAGATCATGGTGTCATGCCGGTGATGATGGAGATCATGCCGGTGCTTTGAATATGGAGATCAAAAGCACAAGAGGATGATGTCCATATCATGTCACTTATATGATTTGCATGTGATGTTTATTCGTTTATGCATCTTATTTTTCTTAGGACGACGGTAGAATTAGAAGATATCCCTCACTAAAATTGCAAGATAAATCGTGTTCTTCCCGAGTACTCATTGTTGCGAAGGATAGTCGTTTCACAGCACCTCGTGATGATCGGGTGTGATAGACTCTACGTTCGCATACAACGGGTGTAAGCCGGATTTATACATGCAGAATACTTGGGTTAAACTTGACGAGCCTAGCATGTACAGACATGGCCTCGGAACACAGGACACCGAAAGGTCAAACATGAGTCATATAATGGATATGATTAACATGGACATGTTCACCATTGAAACCACCTCATCTCACGTGATGATCGAACTTGAGTTGGTGGATTTGGATCATGTCACACTTAGATAACCTGAGGGATGTTGATTTTATTGAGAGTTCATTAGTAATTTGATTAACTGAACTAATTATCATGAAAATAGTCAAAATATCTTTGCAAATTATGTTGTATATCAATAGCACGCGTCGTAGCTTCCTTGTTTTTTGATACGTTCCTAGAGAAAAGTAAGTTGAAAGATGATGGTAGCAATTATACGGACTGGTTCCTTGAAGCAAGGATTGTCCTCATTGCTGCACATAAGGCTTATGTCCGTGAGGCACAGCTCGATGCGTCACACCCTGTCAAGCGTCGTTTGTGGATGTTGTGAACATCTGATAGACACATTCTGATGACTACCTGGTAGTTTAGTGCGTCATGCTTTATGACTTAGAATTGAGTTTCCAAAGACATTTTGAACGTCACCAAGCATATGAGATGTTCCAAGAGCTGAAATTGGAATTTCGGGTTCATGCACGTGTTGAGAGGTATGAGACCTCTGACAAAGTTCTTTGCCTGCAAGATGGAGGAGAATACCTCAATTGGTGAGCATGTGCTCAGAATGTCTAGGTGCTACAATCGCTTGAATCAAGTGGGAGCTCATCTTCCAGATAAGATAGTGATCGACAGAGTTCTCCAGTCACTATCACCGAGCTACTAGAGCTTTGTGATGAACTATAGCATGCAAGGGATGGAGATGGTGATCTCGGAGCTGTTCGCGGTACTTACGGCCACGAAGGTAGAAATCAAGATGGAGCATCAAGTGTTGATGGTTAACATGACCACTATTTTCAACAAGGGCAAGGGCAAGAAGGGAAACTTCATGAATGGCAAGACAGGTGCCGCTCCAGTGAAGAAACCCAAGGTTGAACCCAAACCGGAGACTAAGTGCTTCTATTGTAAGGGGAACGGTCACTGGTAGCGGAACTACCCCCAAATACTTGGTAGATAAGAAGGCTGGCAATGTCAACAAAAGTATGTTTGATATACATGTTATTGATGTGTACCTTACTAGTACTCCTAGTAGCACCTGGGTATTAAATACCAGTTCAGTTGCTAATATTGTTAACTCGAAACAAAAGCTACAGAATAAACGGAGACTAGCTAAGGGCGAGGTGACGATGTGTGTTGGAAGTGTTTCCAAGGTTTATGTGATCACGATCACACGCTCTCTCTACCTTCGGGATTAGTGTTGAACCTAGATAAATGTTATTTGGTGTCTGCATTGAGCGTGAACATGATTTGATCGTGTTTATAGCAATACAATTATTCATTTAAGTCAAAGAATAATGGTTATTCTGTTTACATGAATAATACGTTCTATGGTCATGCACCCAATGTAAATGGTTTATTGAATCTCGATCGTAGTGATACACATGGTCATAATATTGATGCAAAAATATGCAAAGTTAATAATCACTAATAGAAAACAGGGCATCTTGTTGGGGAACGTTGCATGGGAAACAAAAAATTTCCTACACACATGCAAGATCTATCCATGGTGATGAGCATCTACGAGAGGAAGAGTGGATCTACGGACCCTTGTAGGTTGCTAAGCGGGAAGTGTTAAGAAACGCGTTTGATGTAGTCGAACGTCTTCGCGATCCAAATCACCGAGCGTCTCGCGATCCAATCACGATCCGTCCCGATCTAGCACCAAACGGACGGCACCTCCGCGTTCAGCACACGTACGACTTGATGACAATCTCCGTCTTCTTGATCCAGCAAGAGGGAGCGAAGAGGTAGACAAGTTCTCTGGCAGCGTGACGACGTTGCGGTGATGGTGGTGGAGTAATTCCAGCAGGGCTTCGCCTAAGCATTGTTGAAATCGATCTAGAGGAGAAACTACGGACTAGAGGAGAGGGTAGCACGTGGCTGAAAATCTATGTGCAAAACCCCTAAAACCTCTAGTATATATAGGAGGAGGAGAGGAGAAGGCTTGGCCCCAAGGGCAAGCCCTCTTGGCTTCGGCCGAAGTGGAGGGAGGAGTCCTACTCCTCCACTCCTAGTCGGTTTAGGACTCCTTCCTTATATTAGCCTTTTTTCCACCTTTTCCACTTTGGATTTCCTTCCCAGCCGCATGGGCCCTATGTGGGACTTCAGCCAGCCCACTAAGGGCTGGTATTCATCCTCCCACATCCCATGTAGCCTCTTGGGTCGAAATACCCCTCCCGATGGTCCCCCGGTACCCTCTCGACACTCGCAGTACACTACCGATGAGCCCGGAACTTTTTCGGTGACCAAAACAGGACTTCCTATATATCAATATTGACCTCCGGATCATTCCGGAGCTCCTTGTGAAGTACGGGGGCTCATCTGGGACTCTGAACAACCTTTGGTCACCACCATGCATAACTCTATACTACCGAAACGTCACCAAACCTTAAGTGTGCAGACCCTGCGGGTTCGAGAACTATGTAGACATGACCGAGACACCACTATAGTCAATAACCAATAGCCGGACCTGGATGCCCATATTGATTCCCACATAATCTACAAAGATCTTTATCGGTCAAACCTCTATGTCAAGGATTCAGTTAATCCCATATGATGTTCCCTTTGTTCTTCGGTATGTTACTTGCCCAAGATTCGATCGTCGGTATCTCCATACCTAGTTCAACCTCGTTACCGGAAAGTCTCTTTACTCGTTTCGTAATACAAGATCCCATGGCTAACACTTAGTCACATTGCTTGCAAGGCTTGTTGTGATGTTGTATTACCGAGTGGGCCCTGAGATACCTCTCCGTCACACGGAGTAACAAATCCTAGAGTTGATCCATGCCAACCCAACATACACCCTCGGAGATACCTATAGAGCACCTTTATAGTCACCCAGTTACATTGTAACGTTTGACACACACAAGGCACTCCTCCGGTGTCCGTGAGTTGCATGATCTCATGGTCGTAGGAACATATACTTGACATGCAGAAAACTATAGCAATAAACTGACAAGATCATATGCTACGTTAATAGTTTGGGTCTTGTCCACCCCATCATTCTCCTAATGATGTGATCCTGTTATCAAATGACATCTCATGTCAATGGCTAGGAAACCTTGACCATCTTTAATCAACGAGCTAGTCTACTAGAGGCACAATAGGGACAAAGTGTTGTCTATATATCCACACATGCAATGTGTTTCCAATCAATGCAATTATAGCATGGATAATAAACAATTATCATGAACAAGGAAATATAATCATAAACTCTTTATTCATTGCCTCTACGGCATATTTCCAACAGTCTCCCACTTACACTAGAGTCAATAATCTAGTTCACATCACTATGTGATTTACATTGTAATGAATCAAACACCCATGCAGTTCTGGTGTTGATCATGTTTAGCCCTTGGAAGAGGTTTAGTCAACGGGTCTACAACATTTAGATCCGTGTGCACTTTGCAAATATTTATGTCCTTCTCCTTGATGTAACCGCGGATGGAATTGAAGCGTCGCTTTATGTGTCTGGTCCTCTTGTGAAACCTTGGTTCCTTGGCCCGAGCAATGGCACCCGTGTTGTCACAAAACAGAGTCATTGGATTCAGTGCACTGGGCACTACTCCAAGATCTGTCATGAACTGCTTCATCCAGACACCTTCCTTCGCTGCCTGCGAGGCTGCGATGTACTCCGCCTCACATGTAGAATCACCTACCATGCTTTGCTTGGAACTGCACCAGCTTACCACTCCCCCATTGAGAATAAATATGTATCCAGTTTGCGACTTAGAGTCATCCGGATCAGTGTCAAAGCTTGCATCGACGTAACCCTTTACGATGGGCTCTTCATCACCTCCATAAACGAGAAACATTTCCTTAGTCCTTGTCAGGTACTTAAGGATATTCTTAACCGCCGTCCAGTGCTCCATTCCTGGTTCACTTTGAAACCTTCCGGCCATACTTATGGCAAGGCTGACATCGGGTCTTGTGCACAACATTGCATACATGATAGAGCCTATGGCTCGAGCATAGGGTATGACACTCATCTTCTCTCTATCTTGTGCAGTCACTGGGCATTGAGTCTTACTAAACTTCACACCTTGTAACACAAGCAATAACCCCTTCATGGACTGATCCGTTTCGAACTTCTTCAAAACTTTATCAAGGTATGTGCTCTGTGAAAGTTGTATTAAGTGTCTCGATCTATCTCTATAGATCTTAATGCCTAATATGAAAGTAGCTTCTCCTAGGTCCTTCATTGAAAAACTCTTCTTCAAATATTCCTTCACGCTTTCCAGCATTTCTATATTGTTTCCAATCAGCAATATGTCATCCACATATAATATTAGAAACGCTATGAAGCTCCCACTCACTTTCTTGTAAATACAAGCTTCTCCATAAACTTGTATAAACCCACACACTTTGATCACCTCATCAAAGCGCTTATTCCAACTCCGAGATGCTTGCACCAGTCCATAAATGGATCGCTGGAGTTTGCAAACTTTGTTAGCATTCTCTGGATCGACAAAACCTTCTGGTTGCATCATATACAACTATTCCTCAAGGAAACCATTGAGGAACGCTGTTTTGACATCCATCTGCCAAATTTCATAGTCAAAATATGCAGCTATTGCTAACATGATTCTGACGGACTTAAGCATCGCTACGAGTGAGAAGGTCTCATCGTAATCAACTCCTTGAACTTGTGAAAAACCCTTTGCCACAAGTCGAGCTTTATAGACGGTGATATTACCGTCCGCGTCTGTCTTCTTCTTAAAGATCCATTTGTTCTGAATGGCCTTTTGCCCTTCAGGTAATACTTCCAAAGTCCATACTTTGTTTTCATACATGGATCCCATCTCGGATTTCATGGCCTCTAACCATTTCTCGGAATCTAGTCCCATCATCGCTCCTCCATAGCTCGTAGGTTCATTGTTGTACAACAACATGACCTCCAAGACAGGGTTGTCGTACCACTCAGGAGCAGTACATGCCCTTGTCGACCTATGAGGTTCAATATTAACTTGATCCGAAGCTTCATGATCATCATCATTAACTTCCTCTTCAACTGTCGTAGGCTCCACAGAAACATATTTATGCACTGCGCTAGTCTCTGGTTGAAGTAAAGGTTCAATCACCTCATCAAGCTCTATTTTTCTCCCACTCAATACTTTCGAGAGAAACCCTTTCTCAAGAAATGTTCCGTTCTTAGCAACAAACACTTTGCCTTCGGATCTAAGATAGAAGGTATATCCAACTGTCTCTTTCGGGTATCCTATGAAGACGCATTTCTCCTCTTTGGGTTACAGCTTTTCAGGCTGAAGCTTTTTGACATAAGCATCACATCCCCAAACTTTAAGAAACGACAACTTTGGCCTCTTTCCAAACCACAGTTCATATGGCGTCATCTCAACGGATTTCGATGGTGACCTATTTAAAGTGAATGCAGCTGTCTCTAATGCATAACCCCAAAACGATAGTGGCAAATCAGCAAGAGACATTATAGAACGCGCCATATCTAATAAGGTTCGATTACGACGTTCGGACACACATTACATTGTGGTGTTCCAGGCGGAACTGTGAAACAATTCCACACTGTCTTAAGTGACTGCCAAACCCATAACTCAGATATTCACCTCCTCGATCAGATCGTAGGAATTTAATCTTCTTCTTACGATGATTCTCAACTTCACTCTGAAATTGCTTGAACTTTTCATACGTTTCAGACTTGTGTTTCATTAAGTAAATATACCCATATCTACTTAAGTCATCAGTGAAGGTGAGAAAATAACAATATCCACCGCGTGCTGCAACATTCATTGGACCGCACACATCAGTATGTATGATTTCCAACAAGTCACTTGCCCGTTCCATTGTTCGAGAGAACGGCGTTTTAGTCATTTTGCCCATGAGGCATGGTTCGCATGTGTCAAGTGATTCAAAATCAAGTGACTCCAAAACTCCATCAGCATGGAGCTTCCTCATGCGTTTTACACCAATATAACCTAAACGGCAGTGCCACAAGAAAGTTGTACTATCGTTATCAACTCTACTTCTTTTGGCATCAATGTTATGAATAGGTGTATCATCACTATCAAGATTCAGTATGAATAAATCCCTCACATTGGGTGCATGACCATAAAAGATATCCCTCATATAAATTGAACAACCATTATTCTCAGATTTAAATGAGTAATGTCTCGCAATAAACAAGATCCAGATATAATGTTCATGCTTAATGCAGGCACTAAATAATAATTATTCAGGTTCATCACTAATCCCGATGGTAATCGAAGAGAGCGCGTGCCGACAGCGATCACATCAACCTTGGAACCATTTCCCACGCGCATCGTCACTTCGTCCTTTGCCAGCCTTCATATATTTCGCAGTTCCTATTTTGAGTTGCAAATGTGAGCAACCGAACCGGTATCAAATACCCAGGCACTACAACGAGAGATAGTAAGGTACACATCAATAACATGTATATCATATATACCTTGTTTGTTGTTAGCCGCCTTCTTGTCAGCCAGGTACTTGGGGTAGTTTCGCTTCTAGTGACCAGTTCCCTTTTAATGAAAGCACTCAGTTTCTGGCTTGGGTCCAACCTTGCGTTTCTTCACGGGAGGAGAAACTGGTTTGCCATCCTTCTTGGATTTACCCTTCCTGCCCTTGCCATTTTTCTTGAAACTAGTGGTTTTATTGACCATCAACACTTGATGTTCTTTCTGGATTTTAGACTCAGTGACTTTCAGCATCGCAAACAGCTCGGCGATTGACTTGTTCATCCCGTGCATGTTATAGTTCATCACAATGCTCTTGTAGCTAGGTGGCGGTGATTGAAGAACTCTATCAGTGATCGCCTCTGGCGGAAGGGGCATCCCTAACTCCGCCAGACGAGTCGAATACCCAGACATTCTGAGTATATGTTCACTGATCGACCCGTTCTCCTCCATTTTGCAAGCATAGAACTTATCGGAGGTCTGATACCTCTCAATCCGGGAATTCTTCTTGAAGATAAACTCCAAGTCCTGGAACATCTCATAAGCTCCATGAC
This sequence comes from Hordeum marinum, assembly GCA_022496015.1. Taxonomy (NCBI): domain Eukaryota; kingdom Viridiplantae; phylum Streptophyta; class Magnoliopsida; order Poales; family Poaceae; genus Hordeum; species Hordeum marinum. Next base: position 330,953,959 of record CM039674.1, read on the forward strand.
GTTCAAAATGTCTTTGAAGTCCCGGTTCTAAGCCATAAAATATTGCACACTGAACTATTGAGTAATCTCCAGAACGTGCCTCCCAAGCGGTCTTAACGTCTTCGGATGACATGTCTTTGGGTTGGTTACCAAGCGGTGCATCAAGGACATATGACTTGTGGGAAGCCATGAGGATAATCCTCATATTACGGGCCCAGTCCACAAAGTTACTTCCATCATCTTTCAACTTAGCTTTCTCTAGGAACACATTAAAATTCAGGGTTGCTACTGCGTGAGCCATTGATCTACAACATAAATATGCAAATGTTACTTAGACTATTGTTCAAGATAATGAGTTTAGTTAATCAAATTACTAAAGCTCCCACTCAAATAGAAATCCCTCAGGTCATCTGAGTGACACATGATCCAAATTCACCAACTCAAGTCCGATCATCACGTGAGTTGAGGTGGTTTCAATGGTGAACATCATCATGTTGATCATATCTACTATATGACTCATGTTTGACCTTTCGGTCTCTTGTGTCCCGAGGCCATGTCTGTACATGCTAGGCTCGTCAAGTTTAACCCAAGTGTTCTGCATGTGCAACACTGGCTTGCACCCGTTGTATGTGAACGTAGAGTCTATCACACCCGATCATCACGTGGTGTCTCGACACGAAGAACTTTCGCAACGGTGCACACTCGGGGAGAACACAATTTATCTTGAAATTAAGTGAGAGATCACCTTATAATGCTGCTGTCGTCCTAAGCAAAACAAGGTGCATAAAAGGATTAACATCACATGCAAATCATAAGTGATATGCTATGGCCATGAACTTGTGCTTTTGATCTCCATCATGAAAGCATCAACATGATCTCCATCGTCTCCGGCATGACACCATGATCTCCATCATCTTGATCTCCATCAACGTGTCGCCATCGGGGTTGTCGCGCCCACCGTGCTTCTACTACTATTGCTACCATTTAGCGATAAAGTAAAGCATTACATTGTGCTTAATGATTGACACGCAGGTCATACAATAATTAAAGACAACCCTATGGCTCCTGCCGGTTGCCGTACTCATCGACATGCAAGTCGTGATATTCTATACAACACATGATCATCTCATACATCACATATATCTCATCATGTAATTGGCCATATCACATCACAACATACCCTGCAAAAACAAGTTAGACATTCTCTAATTGTTGTTGCATTTTTACGTGGATGCTACGGGTATCTAGCAAGAACAATTCTCACCTACGCAAAACCACAACGGTGATACATAAGTTGCTTTTCAACCTTCTCAAGGACCGCCTTTGTCAAATCCGATCCAACTAAAGTAGGAGAAACATACACCTGCCAGCCATCTTTGTGCAACGAAGTTACACGTCAGTCGATGGAACCGGTCTCTCATAAGCGTACGAGTAAGGTTGGTCCGGGCCGCTTCATCCCACAATACCGCTGAACCAAAACACGACCAAGGGAGGAAGCAATCTAAGCATCAATGCCCACAAACTCTTTGTGTTCTACTCTAGATCTCATCTACACATAGACCTAGCTCATGATGCCACTGTTGGGGAATGTTGCATGGGAAACAAATTTTTTCCTACGCACACGCAAGATCTGTCCATGGTGATGAGCATCTACGAGAGGGAGAGTGGATCTACGTACCTTGTAGATCGCTAAGCGGGAAGCGTTAAGAAACGTGGTTGATGTAGTCGAACATCTTCGCGATCCAAATCGCCGAGTGTCCCGCGATCCAATCACGATCCGTCCCGATCTAGCACTGAACGGATGGCACCTCCGCGTTCAGCACACGTACGGCTTGATGACGATCTCCGCCTTCTTGATCCAGCAAGAGGGAGTGGAGAGGTAGACAATTTCTCCGGCAGTGCGACGACGTTGCGGCGATGGTGGTGGAGTAATTCCAGCAGGGCTTCGCCTAAGCACAGTTGAAACCGATCTAGAGGAGAAACTACGGACTAGAGGAGAGGGTAGCACATGGCTAAAAATCCATGTGCAAAACCCTAAAACCTCTAGTATATATAGGAGGAGGAGACGAGGAGGCTTGGCCGTAAGGGAAAGCCCTCTTGGCTTCAGCGGAAGTGGAGGGAGGAGTCCTACTCCTCCAATCCTAGTCGGTTTAGGACTTATTCCTTATATATCAATCTAGTTCATGGGCTTTTTTCCACCTTTTCCACTTTGGATTTCCTTCCCAGATGCATGGACCCTATGTGGGACTTAGGCCATCCCACTAAGGTCTGGTAGTCATCCTCCCACAGCCCATGTAGCCTCTTGGGTCGAAATACCCGATGGTCCCCCCGGTACCCTCCCGACACTCCCGGTACACTACCGATGAGCCCAGAACTTTTCCGGTGACCAAAACAGGACTTCCTATATATCAAACTCTACCTCCGGATCATTCCGAAGCTCCTCGTGACGTCCGAGATCTCATCCGGGACTCCGAACAACCTTCGGTCACCACCATGCATAACTCTATACTACTGAAACATCACCAAACGTTAAATGTGCAGACCCTGTGGGTTCGAGATCTATGTAGACATGACCGAGACACCTCTACAGTCAATAACCAATAGCGGGACCTGGATGCCCATATTGGTTCCTACATATTATACGAAGATCTTTATCGGTCGAACCTCTATGTCAAGGAGTTAGTTAATCCCATATGATGTTCCCTTTGTTCTTCGGTATGTTACTTGCCCGAGATTCGATCATCGGTATCTCCATACCTAGGTCAACCTCATTACCGGAAAGTCTCTTTACTCGTTCCGTAATACAAGATCCCGTGGATAACACTTAGTCACATTGCTTGCAAGGCTTATTGTGATGTTGTATTACCGAGTGGGCCCTGAGATACCTCTCCGTCACACGGAGTAACAAATCCCAGTGTTGATCCATGCCAACCCAACAGACACCCTCAAAGATACCTTTAGAGCACCTTTATAGTCACCCAGTTACATTGTGACATTTGACACACACACAAGGCACTCCTCCGATGTCCGTGAGTTGCACGATCTCATGGTCGTAGGAACATATACTTGACATGCAGAAAACTGTAGCAATAAACCGACACGATCGTATGCTACATTTATAGTTTGGGTCTTGTCCACCCCATCATTATCCTAATGATGTGATCCCATTATCAAATGACATCTCATGTCAATGGCTAGGAAACCTTGACCATCTTTGATCAACGAGCTAGTCTACTAGAGGCATAGTAGGGATAAAGTGTTGTCTATATATCCACACATGCAATGTGTTTCCAATCAATACAATTATAGCATGGATAATAAACAATTATCATGAACAAGGAAATATAATAATAAACACTTTATTCATTGCCTCTAGGGCATATTTCCAACACATCTATCCCGGTTCCAGAGGGCCTTTAGTCCCGGTTCTGGAACCGGGACAACACAATGGGGACTAAAGGTCTAGACTTTGAGTCTCGGTTGGCTTACGAACCGGGACTAAAAGGGCTCCACGTGGCCACTATAGGGCACCCAGGCAAGAGGACATGTAGTCCCAGTTAGTAACACCAACCGGGACAAAAGGGCATCCACATGTTAGCCCCTGCAAAGTGCTGGGGTCTAGGTCTTTTTTGGAAAGGGCCATGTTTCATTTTGTGTTTTGATTTTCTTTTATATTTATATTGTATTTTCACGCAGTTACACATATTAATATACAACATCATCAGTATAAATTATGGAAAAAAACATCCAACATCAGTACAAATTAAATGGATGCAATAGACCAAATCGAATTAGAGGAAAATACGATGTTGCCATTCGCAACATCATATTTTCCTCTAATTCAACTTGATGTATTGCATCCATCTAATTTGTACTATTATATGTCATATTCCAACTCATCATCATCTTAATTAACTCTTCATCATTCTAGGTAAAATAACATAAAAAGGTGAACTCCTCAGCATTGTGGTTCTTATCTTACTAGCAAATGATCAATTTATCACAAGTTAGAAACACTAACTACTGCTCTTTCCTAGGTAAAATAGCATAGAAAGGTGAACTCCTGCATCTCCCCATTGAAGAATACAGATCAACCTATCTCCAACTGCTGGCTTGTGCAATTTATAGTCTCCAAGTGTTTTCCTGGATGCTGTTATTGCCTTGCTCCATCCTTTTGTTTTCATGGTATTCTCACTTTGTGATATCGTGTATTTACCAGGGTAACTCGTCGGCATTGGCCGTAAACTAACCACATGCAAATCACCTTTGGTAAATATGCACTTAGGAACGGTCTCTGGCGGGAGTACCTATTGAAGAACATAAGTTATAATAACATATTTAGCAAACTAGTTTTTCTTAAGAACAATGTATGAAAAGGATGGACTAATGACACAAGAGTAAAAAAAATCTTACAAAGTTGTCTCTAGTGATGTAATAAGGGTTTAACTTGTGCACTAGTGGCACATATCCATGATGAATGTTACCAATCATGTAATGTTTCTTATGATGCTGAACATCATGAATAAATGAGATAAGATGATCTTTCTCCAACCAAGTAAGTTTGGAGTCATGACTGTAGTACGTCCGATCTATTATCTGTCGGGTAGTTCTTGTAGCACGGAAATAAGCTGATAATTAAAAATAAAGAAAATAAGTTGGGATGGGTACCAAATACTTTTCAATAATCAATATATAGTACCTAACAAATCTGTTGACAAACGCACCTGGAGGTAGCACCGGAATCAAGTCATCATCTGCATGCACCCAAATATCTATATTATTATCACGAACATCGTCACTACCAATATCGAAGGTAATGTTCATGTCCTCATCCAACCCATATGCGTGGAAAAATTCTCTCCGAATTAGAACAACCAAAATATGTGTGATCTTCGTTATTTTTCACCTTAACAACAAAAGTGTAATGCTTCATTCTTAGGTGACCTATCATAGGCTCTGTACCGTCCTTCTTTTGGAAATGGAACTTGTCCAAGATAGAGGATCTTGCATGATAGGGAACACACTAGTCGATTTATACAAAAGAAAATTAAAGGTTAATTAAAGCAAAAAAATCACACGTCAGACTTCATTAACAAAAAATACATGTCATCTGTACATACCGTAATAATACTAAATTCTTCTGTTAGCTTGACGGTGAACGACCTATCATTGTCAAGGTGAGGATAAATGTCGCATATACCCCTATCGTCCCAACAAAAAGGGCAATGAGGGATCCTATCATCGTCGGACGACGTCAACATTTACTGTGTTCAGGATTCTAAGATTAAAAATTGACGGCAATCATATAATATCACTAATACATATAATAGCACCGGCAATCTTCGGCGACTCTTCATATAATATTATCATATAATATCACTAATACATCTTGAATAATCCATTTAATGAAGCATAGAATATTATCACCAATACAGATCGAATATTATCGAATAATCTAGTTCACTCGCGGTTCCTGAAGCGTCATCGACGACCGCTGATAAAACAACTAAACATCTAAAAAATAAAAACAACTAAAAACAACTAAACAATAAAAACAACTAAAACAACTTAATTAACTAAATTAACTACTGCTTTTGTATATCCTAAAACAACTAAAACAACTAAAATTAACTAAATTAACTAAATTAACTAAACAACTAAATTAACTAAATCAACTAAAATTAACTCCGCTACGGGGTCGCCGGAGACGCGCGCGGGGCTAGCGGCGGTGCTGCGATGGACGGAGGCGGAGCCAGAGGCGATGCTCCGCGCGGTGGGCGGAGAGTGGCGGAGGTGCGCAGGGCCAATGGGGACATAGAGGAGGGGTAGCCTTACCGGAGAGGAGCGGCAACGGCAACGGCGATGGAGCGAGGAAGAGGAGGCAAGCGGGGACGAGCTCGGGTGGCGGCGACGGCAGGCTTGGCGGTGGCGATAGTGGCGACTACAACGGAGCAAGGACGAGGAGGCACGCAGGGACGGGCTCGGGGAGGCGGCGATGTCAGGCTCAGGGGCAGCGGCGACGACGGTGACGACGAGAACGGGTGGCGGCGATGGCGGCAACAACGAGAACGGGCCGCGGCGACGACGAGAACAGACTCGGGGGCGGCGACGATGATGAAAACGGGCAGCAAGAGCGGTGGCGACGAGCAGCCTGGTGGTGTCGGGGCAGGGCATCGGCAGCGGGGGCCAAATGGGAGAGGTTGGGGAGAATTCGACAAGTCCCGCCTTATATGCGAACACCTTTAGTCCCGGTTGGTGGCTCCAACCGGGACTAATGCTCCCCTTTAGTCCTGGTTGGAGCCACCAGCCGGGACTAAAGGTCATTTTTAGCAGCCCAACGGGCGGGAAGCAAAGACCTTTGGTCCCGGTTGGTGGCTCCAACCGGGACTAAAGGCCCCCCCTTTAGTCCCGGTTGAAGCCACCAACCTGTACTAAAAGGCTATTCCTCGCACCGGCACGGGGCAGTGGGAGTTTAGTCTCACCTCGCCAAGCGAAGCATGCTCACAGTGGTTTATAAGCCCTGCTGCGGCTTCCCTCTCGAGCTCCTCTCTTAAGCAGGCCATGGGCCTAAATTTCCTCTCCGCCTTGCCCTGTTGGGCCTACTTGCCTCGCGGGCCTGCGTCCTGGCCCTCGTATAGTTGGGTTTCTAGTCGTATGCAGGCCATGGTGGCATAGTAGGCGGGCATTTTTTATGTTATTTTTTGCATATTAAAGTTTTTAACAAAAAATACTTTTGCATATTTGTCCCGGTTGGAGCCACCAACCGAGACGAATAAATACTCTGATAATTTTAGTTCATTCTTTTTAACAAATAAATACTTTGAAAATTTTAGTTAATATTATTTTGATTCTTTTTAGTTCATTCTTTTTAGTTAATGTTTTAGTTGATTCTTTTTAGTTCATTCTTTTTAGTTAATGTTTTAGTTGATTCTTTTTAGTTCATTCTTTTTAGTTAATATTTTAGTTGATTCTTTTTAGTTCATTCTTTGCTAAATGACCCTGAAATTGAAAAGACCTACAAATGAACTCTGAAAAGGTTGAAAGTTGGCATGGTATCATCATTTTACCCACATAGCATGTGCTAAAAAGTTGAGAGGGTTACCGCAAAAGCTGGATGCACTTCGTGTATAAAATGGACAATCTCTTTCGAAGTATGAGGGTTTTGGACAAAAAATCATCTGTTACAAAAGGATTTCATTTTTTTGAATTTATTTTAACTCCATACTTTTTGTGTGTTCAAAATGCATCATCCCATTTCAACCCTTTTCTGACTTCATTTGCTATTTTCATGCATTTCATGATTTATTTTGAGCTAAAATGACCCTGAATTGAAAAGCACTGCAAATGAACCCTGAAATGGTTGAAAGTTGGCATGGTATCATAATTCCACCCACATAGCATGTGCTAAAAACTTGAGATGGTTACTGAAAAACTGGATGCACTTCGTGTACAAACTGGAAAATCTCTTTCGAAGTATCACGGTTTCAAATGAAAACTCATCTGTTAGTAAAGGATTTCAATTTTTTTAAACATATTTGAACTCAAGAGTTTTTCTGCATTCAACATGCACCATTAAAAGCCACATCATCACTTTTCAAACCATTTATGACTTCATTTGTTATTTTTCATGCATTTCATGATTTATTTTGAGCTAAATGACCTTGAATTGAAAAGCACTGCAAATGAACTCTGAAATGGTTGAAAGTTGGCATGGTATCATAATTTCACCCACATAGCATGTGCTAAAAAGTTGAGAGGGTTATGGGAAAAATTGGATGCACTTCGTGTACAAACTGGACAATCTCTTTCGAAGTATCACAGTTTCAGACGAAAATCATCTGTTACAAAAGGGTTTCAATTTTTTAAACATATTTGAACTCAACAGTTTTTCTGCATTCAATATGCACCATTCAAAGCCACAACATCACTTTTCAAACCTTTTCTGACTCCATTTGCTATTTTTCATGCATTTCATGATTTACTTTGAGCTAAAATGACCCTGAATTGAAAAGTACTGCAAATGAACTCTGAAATGGTGGAAAATTGGCATGGTATCATAATTTCACCCACATAGCATGTGCTAAAAAGTTGAGAGGGTGATGGGAAAAACTATATGCACTTCGTGTACAAACTGAACAATCTCCTTCGAAGTATGAGGGTTTCGGACGAAAACTCGTCTATTACAAAGGGATTTCATTTTGATTCTTTTTAGTTCAATCTTGATTCTTTTAGTTCATTATTTTTAGTTAATATTTTAGTTGATTCTTTTTAGTTCATTCTTTTTAACAAATAAATACTTTGATAATTTTAGTTAATATTATATTTAACTACATTGGTATTCTAGATAAAAGCCATCATCACAATAGTTGTGAAGACAAAGTCTTCACTTTTTCTTCGCGTGTGTCCCTTGCTTATTGCACTGTAACTATGGAGAATCTTCATCACGTACATCACAATACTTGAGAAAGCTTGCTCACATCATACTAAATATTCTTACACACAAACCATACTTAAACAGGGATATAATAGAAATAATAGTTTAGATATCCATTACAAAAAGTACTGCATAATTGAAGATACCAATCCTACTCTTCCGGGTTGCAAACCTACTCGTCGAATTAGGAGACCCCCAATGACTACATAATAGAGATAAAAGTGTTCGCCATTGCAAACACTACTCGTCGTCCGGATCAGAATACCCACAAGCTGGAGACCCATGGGGCACTGGTGGTGGTACTAGCTGTACGAGGTGACGCTGCCCATAATTGAAGATTACAATCCTACGGTACAACTCGTATGCAACGTACCCATCTATTTCTGCATACTCATTGTTGATAGAGTCAAGTGGGGTCTTCTCCTAATGTTTGTGCCCTTACTTGGGGAATTTTGTCTTCTTATCAGCGTAGTCCTTGTCGATCAGGGCAGCTGCCATATTAGCCATTTAAGTCTTGTCATGCTCAAGCCCGAACCTGCCCTGAAGATCAATGTGGCATTCAGCTGGTATCTCAATACCCCAAATGCGCCTCATCTTGATCTTGTCATTCGTTATATCAACGCTAGCAAAATATATGCCGCTGCAAAGGAACGCCATGAGTTTTGAACAGTGCTTGTCACTACTGCAACAACAAAATGGAACAAATGTGTTAAATACCATTGCAAAAAGTATAATAAGAATCATAACAAATATATTTTAGAACAAGTAAAATAAGAATCATAACAAGTATAATTTGACACAAGTAAAATAAGAATCATAACAAGTATAATAAGAATCATAACAAGTATAATAAGAATCATAACAAGTATAATTCAGAACAAGTATAATAAGAATCATAACAAGCATAATAAGAATCATAGCAAGTTTCCTATTCCCATGCATTTCCTATCCTATGAATCAAAAGAAGCCCCTAAACTATGACATGTTCTCCCATGATGGCCAATATGCAACTACAAGGAAAATTCTTATGCAGTTTTCCTATCCTATTCCTATCCTCCTATTACTATTCCTATGCAATTTTCCTAATCCTCCTATTCCTATGCAATTTTCCTATGAATGAAAGAAAAGCCCCAATTTTCCTATGAATCAAAGAAAAGCCCCAATTTTCCTATGCAGTTTTCCTACAAATCACGGAAACTATGATATGTTCTCGACATTCCCATTCCTCCTATTCCTATGAAATTTTCCTATCTTATGAATTAAAGAAAATCCCCAATTAAAACTATGACAAGTTTCATATTACCTTACCCACTGGAAGACCATGACATGTTGCTTCAAACAAAGCTGGTCGATGGCAAAATTGTGACCATCGACCGTGTACTCGAGATCGAGGCCCATGAACTTGTGTTTCTCCTCTTGAAGCCATTCCTCAAAAATGGAAAGAAAACCCTCGACTTTGGCACTATCGTTCATGTAGATGACATGGAGATTGGTCGTGCCATGTACGAGCACTTTCCCGTAGCGAGTGATTGGATTCATGGTGGAGGATGGGGAAGAAGAGAGGAGAGGGAGACGGACAGAAATGGAATCCAGTTGTGTTATTGTAGTGTTTCCCATGTATGATCTCATGCGGAAAAACTTCCAAGGCGCAGGATTTGAATGGTTGGGACCTTTAGTCCCGGTTTGAGCCACAAACCGGGACTAAAAGGTCTCGCGCTAGGTGAACGGTTGCCACCACCCCTTTAGTCCCGGTTGGTGTCACCAACCGGGACTAAAGGTCCTGTTCGAACCGGGACTGATGCATGACGAACCCCGGCCGGCGTCCTAGCTGCTCGAACCAGGACTAATGCTCACATTAGTCCCGTTTCGTAACACGACCGGGACTAAAGCTTTGATCCGGCCTGGACCAAAGCCCTGTTTTCTACTAGTGAATGATAGTACCACATACTTGTGACGCTGTAGCTTAGGTCATATTGGCGTAAAGCGCATGAAGAAGCCCATGCTGATGGATCTTTGGACTCACTCGATTTTGAATCGCTTGAGACATGCGAACCATGCCTCGTGGTTAAGATGACTAAGACCCCGTTTTCCGGTACGATAGAGCGAGCAAGTGACTTATTGGAAATAATACATATTGATGTATGCAATCCAATGAGCATTGAAGAATGCGGTGGATATCATTATTAACTTACCTCCACAGATGATTTGAGTAGATATTGGTATATTTACTTGTTGAATCACAAGTCTAAAACTTTTGAAAAGTTTAAACAATTTCAGAGTGAAGTTGAAGATCATCGTGACAAGAAGATGGAATGTCTACGATATGATCATGGAGGTAAATATCTGAGTTACGAGTTTTGGTATACACTGAAGACAATGTGGAAGTTGTTTCATAACTCTTCCCACCTGGAACACCAAAGTGTAATGGTGTGTCCGAACATCTTAGCCGTACTCTATTAGCTATGGTGTGTTCTATGATGTCTCTTACTGATTTGCCACTATTGTTTTGGGGTTATGAATTAGAGACAACTACATTAAATTTAAATATGGCACCATCTAAATCCATTGAGATGACACCGCATGAATTATGGTTTGGCAGAAACCTAAGCCGTCGTTTCTTAGAGTTTGGGAATGCGACACTTAGGTCTGATAAGCTCGAACACAAAGCGGAAAAATGCATCTTCATAAGATACCCTAAAGCAAAAATTGGGTATACCTTCTATCACAGATTGAAGGCAAGGTCTTTGATGCTAAGAATGGATCCTTTCTAGAGAAGGATGTTCTCTCTAAATAAGTGAGTGGGAGCAAGATTGAGCATGATAAGGTGTCAACAAGGACACGTACTGCCCGAGCATGGTACGGTAATCCTATCTTGGAAGTCATGTTTTTAGACAACAATGAGGCACGAAATATGAGGAAGCGATGATGGGCCCGGACTCCGACAAATGGCTAAGACCATGAAATCCAAGATAGGATCCATGTATGAAAAACAAGTATGGACTTCGGTAGAGTTGCCCGATGACCGGGAGGCTATGAAGTACGAATTGATCTTTAAGAAGATAGGCGTTGATGGTAATGTCACCATTTATAAAGCTCAACTTGTCGCAGAAAAGGTTGCCGACAAGTTCAAGGAGTTGACTATGCCGAGAATTTCTCACCCGTAGCGATTCTAAAGTCTGTTAGGATTATGCTAGCAGTTGCTACATTTTGCAATTACGAAATCTCATAGATGGATGTCAAAACAGCATTTCCTTAACGGTTTCCTTAAGGAAAGGTTGTATGTGATACAACCAGAAGGTTTTGTCGATCCTAAGGATGCTAAAAGGTATGCAAGATCCAGCGATCCTTTTATGGACTGGGGCAAGCGTCTCGGAGTTGGAATATATGCTTTGATGAGGTGATCAAAGCTTTTGGGCCTATACAAAGTTTGCAAGAAACTTGTATTTACAAGAAAGTGAGCGGGAGCACTATAGCATTTCTGATAAGTATACGTGGATGACATATTGTTGATCGGAAATGATGTAGAATTTTTGGAAAGTGTAAAGGGTTGTTTGAAAGGAGGTTCTTCAAAGGAAGACCTGGGTAAAGCTTCTTACATATTGGGCATCAAGATCTATAGAGATAGATCAAGACGCTTGATAAGACTTTCACAGAGCACATACCTTGACATGATTTTGAAGGAGTTCAAAATGGATCAGTCAAAGAAGGAGTTCTTGCCTGAGTTGTAAGGTTTGAAGTTGAGTAAGACTCAAAGCTCGACCACGGCATAAGAAAGAGAAAGGACAAAACTCGTCCCCTGTGCCTTAGCCATAGGCTCTATACGGTATGCCATGCTATGTACCACACCTGATGTGTGCCTTGCCACATGTCTGGCAAGCGGGGGGTACAAGAGTGATCCAGGAGTGGATCACTGAACAACGGTAAAAATTATCCTTAGAGGAATAAGGGAATGTTTCTTGGTTATGGAGGTGATAAAGAGTTCGCATAAATGGTTACGTCGATGCAAGCTTTGACACCAATCCGGATGACTCTAAGTAGCAAACCGGATACGTATAGTGGAGCAGCCACTTGGAATAGATCCAAGTGGAGCATGGTAACAGTATCTAGAATATGACATAGAGATTTGCGTAGTACACGCGGTTTTGAAAGTTGCAGACCCGTTGACTAAAACATGATCAAACCCCAAAACTCATTGAGTGTTAATCACATGGAGATGTGAACTAGATTATTGACTCTAGTGCAAGTGGGAGACTGTTGGAAATATGACCCAGAGGAAATAATAAATTGGTTATTATCATATTTCCCCGTTCATGATAATCGTTTATTATCCATGCTAGAATTGTATTGATCGGAAACTCAGATACATGTGTGGATACATAGATAACAACATGTCCCTAGTGATCCTCTAGTAGACTAGCTCGTTGATCAAAGATGATTAAGATTTCCTGACCATAGATATGAGTTGTCATTTGATAATAGGATCACATCATTAGGAGAATGATGTAATAGACAAGACCCAACCGTAAGCATAACATTTGATTGTATTAGTTTATTGCTAATGCTTTCTTCATGTCAAGTATCTGTTCCTCAGACCACGAGATCATGCAATTCCCTGGCACCAAAGCAATGCCTTGTGTGTATCAAACGTCACTTCGTATGACGGAGAGGTATATGTGGGCCCTCTCGGTAATACAACATCACAAGAAGCTTGCAAGCAATGTTACTAAAGAGTCAGTTGCGTGATCTTGTGTTATGGAATGAGTAAAAAGACTTGCCGGTAATGAGATTGAACTAGGTATGGAGATACCGATGATCGAATATTGGGCAAGTAACATACTGCTAGGGAAAGGGAACTGCATACAGGATTAATTGAATCCTTGGCATCATGGTTCGACCGATAAAGATCTGCGTGGAATATGTGGGAACCAATATGGGCATCCAGGCCCCTCTATTGCTTCTTGACTGGAGAGGTGTCTCGGTCATGTCCACATGATTCTCGAACCTGTTGGGTCTGCACGCTTAACGTTCGGTGACGCTAGAGTAGTATTGGGATATTCACGTTGGTGACCGAGTGTTGTTCGGAGTCCCGAATGAGATCTCAGATGTCATGAGGAGCTCCGAAATGGTTCATAGGTGAATATTTATATATGGAAAGTCATATTCTGGCTATCGAAAAAGTTTTGGGTTTTACCGGTATTGTACCGGGAAGCTTTCAGAAGGTTCCAAAATGTTCTAGAAGGTCCCGATGGGTTTCGGAGGAGTCTGGAAGGGTCCCTCCAACACCTAAGGCGTTCATGGATTGTAGGGGCGTGTCCTAGCCTTATTGGTCCAGACACACCAGCCCCCTAAGGCCCATCCCCCTAGGGGAAGGGAAACCCTAAGGGGGGAGGGCCCTCCACTTGGCTTTGAGGGCACTCCTACCCCTTTGGCCGCCTCCGCTCGTTGGAGTAGGGGCAAGGGCTGCTTCCCCAACCCTCTAACACCCCTATATATAGTGGGGAGGAGGCGCAAGGGCTAGACACAACAATTCACATGCCCCGCGGCCTCTCCTCTCTCTCGTTCTTCATCGTTTGCAGTTTTGGAGGTTTTTGGCGAAGCCCTGCTGGGATGGCTCCAACACCATATCCACCACGCCGTCGTGCTGGTTGAGACCCCATCTACTTCCCCTTCCTCTCTTGTCGGATCAAGAAGGAGGATACATCATTGAGCCACACGTGTGCTGAACACGGAGGTGCCGCCCGTTCGACGCAAGATCGGATCGGATCGCGATTGGATCGTGGAGAGTATGACTACATCAACCGCGTTATATACGCTTACGCTTAGCAATCTACAAGGGTATGTAGATACACTCCCCTTCTCATAGCTATGCATCTTCATGGATAGATCTTAGGTGTTCCTAGGAAACTTTTTGTTTCCCATGCAACGTTCCCCAACAAATAAAAGTACGTGTATCCCGTCATTTTATCCTTAGTGACAACAACACAAATACGTGTCTTGTCCACTACTTTGTCACTGGGATATAGAGCACCACAAGAGTGAACAGAGTACAACGCACCCCTCTCACTGAAAATAGATCAATCTAGTTGGCCAAACCAAATTAATAGGTTGGAGATATTTATGAAGCTATAATAATCATGCAAATAAGAATTATAATGGAATTCAGAGAAGACTCGAATCTTCTTCTTGAATGATCTGAACATAAACCCACAATTCAGCGGATCCCAACAACCGCACCGCACACAGTGATTACATCTAATAGATCACTTTGAAGGTGCGGTAAACTTTGTATTGAAGATCAAGAGAGAGAGATAGTCATCTAGGTACTAACTACGGACCTATTGGTGTACGGTGAACTACTGATACATGATCATGGGAGCAGCAAGGTTGATGTACAGACCCTTTGTGATCAATCATCCTCCAGCAGGGCACCAAAACAGGGCTCGAGATGGGCACATGGCACAACAGAGACAAGCGGCAGCGGAAAAAGTGTTTCAGGAGGATCTCTAAGGGTTTTGGGACATATTGGAATTTATAGGCCAAGGAGGGACATCGAGAGAGGCTAGGAGGGGCCAGCACAACAGGGCGCGACCACCCCCCTGGGCGCATCCTGATGTGTGGTGCCTCTCTCATGCAACCTCCGATCCCGTCCCAAAGCTTCTTGGTATTCTTCTGGTCCACAAAAATTCATAAAAAGGTATCATTCCAATTGGACTTCGGTTGGTAGAGTAAACCTGAAAAGCCAAAAACACGCATAAAACAACAACTAGCACTAGGCACTAGGTTAATAGGTTAGTGCTAAAAAATAATATGAATTAGCAAATAAAAGCCCAAAAAGTATACTAGAATGATAATATTATAGCATGGAACAATAAAAATTTATAGATACGCTGGAGACTTATCAACATCCCCAAGCTTAATTCCTGCTCGTCCTAGAGTAGGTAAATGATAAAAACAGATTTTTTTATTGGACATGCTACCCAACATGTAATATATTGTAGGTATGATCATTGAGAAACAATGAGTTAATAAACATCAACATTGTAATATTCATAAACATAAGTAAAATAATCATTAATTTTCAAAATATACGATCATCAAAGAATGTTCACCCCTATTCATTTTATCATATTAGCATGACATGGATCCGTCTTCACCACATAAATACAAATGTCAAGCACCATGGTGTGATGTCAGGCAATTGGATCGCACTCTCTAATGAGCTTCATTTTTATATTACTCACGCAATATATGAGTGTAAACCATGGATATAGCATAAAGGTGGAATAGAGTGTGGTGGTAGGTTTCAAAGGGGTAAAAGTGGAGAAGAAAGTTTCGCATCAACTGGGCATATCAATTGGCCATGGAGATGCCCATCAATATATATATCAATGCGAGAAGTAGGGATTACCATGCAATGGATGCACTAGAGCTATAAGTTTATGAAAGTTCAACTGAAGCTAAGTGGGTGTGCATCCAACTTGCTTGCTCATTGATGCCTACTATGCAACTTTATTCTTGTAGAGTCGTGTTGGGCCTCCAAGCGCAGAGTTTTGTAGGACAGTAGCAATTTTACCTCAAGTGGATGGCCTAAGGTATATCAATCCGTGGGAGGTGGAGGATGAAGAAGGTGTCTCGAAAACAACCCTGCAATAAAATACGAGAAATCTCTTGTGTCCCAAAAACACCAAATACAATGGAAAATTGTATAGGTGCACTAGTTTGGCGAAGAGATGGTGATACAAGTGCAATAAGGATGATAGATATAGGTTTTTGTAATCTGAAAATATAAACCAGCAAGGTAGCAAGTGTAAAACAGCAAGCAAAATAGTGTGTAAATGCTTCGAAATAAGTCCTAGGGTTCATACTTTCGCTAGTGCAATCTCCCAACAATGCTAACATAGTTGAATCATATGATCATCCCTCAACGTGCAACAAAGAATCACTCCAAAGTCCCTATCTAGCGATGAACAAATAGATGAAATTGGTATAGGAAGTAGAACCATCTCAAAGTTATCCTTTTCGATCAATCTTTTGGGCTATTACTATAAGTGTCACAAAAAACCCTAGAGTTCTTATTAAAATAACACCAATGATACATATCAATCAACCCTAATGTTACCTAGATACTCCTATGTCACCTCAAGTATCCGTGGGTAAATTATGCAACAAGCATCAAACAATTTCATATCTATCATATTCAATCCAACACAAGGAACTTCAAGGAGCACCCCGAGATTTCTATCGGAGAACGTGGTATGGAAACGTGCAATCAACCCCTCTACATAGATTCCCAAGGTCACCGGAATCCGCAAGTTGATGCCTTAACATGTATAAAGTAGACCAATAGAATACCCCAATGTCACTACGGGTATCCAATGCAAGACTTACATCAAGTGTTCTTAAATCCAATATTCAATCCAACATAACGAGATCTCAAAGGGAAAGATTCAATAATTCATCACAACAAGATAGAAGGGGAAACACCTCATATGATCCAACTATATTAACAAAGCATGTGACACATCAAGATTGTGCCATCTCAAGAACACAAGAGAGAGAGAGAGAGATTGAACAGATAGATACTACTACAAACCATCAACCCCGAGGGTTGACTACTCACTCCTCGTCATAGCCTCCCTCGGGATGATGAAGGTGGCCACCAGAGACGATCTTCCCTCACCAGCAGTGTAGTGGAACGCCTCCAGATTGGTTTTTCTAGGGTTTCTCGTATTTATGGGATTTTTCAGTGTTGCAATCACACCAAATGGAGCCACGAGGGCCCCACCACGTATCAGCCCACGGCACTAGGGGGGTGCGTCCTGATGGCTTGTGGCCCAAGGGTGCCCCTTCCGGTGGTTCTTTGCTCAAATGTGTCTTATTTCCTCTAGAAAAAAATCACAAAAAAGTTTCAGGCAATTCCGAGAACTTTCATTTTCTCCACAACAAACAACACCACGGTAATTCTGCTTAAAATAGCGTAAGTCTGGGTTAGTTCAAAAAAAATCATATAAAGTGCATCAAAACCAGATAAAATTATTGTAAACATAGGCAAATATGGCATGCATACTTCATAAATTATCGATATGTTGGAGACGTATCAGCACCCCCAAGCTTAATTCCTACTCGTCTCGAGTAGGTATATGATAAAATAAATAATTTATGAAGTGTGAATGCTAGCATAGTGAATAGTTTTGATTTGGTAATTTTGATCACTTTTCTAGCATCATAACCCACAACTTTTTCTCATAAAAATCATCATGATAGAGTAGCAATCAATTCACATGTCATGGTTCAAACAATGCATTCTATTGAAACTTAACAACCTATGTTCTTTGTCACCAAACAAATTCAATACATCATCAAGTCTAAGTAAGATCTCCACATACTCATTTATCATGTAGTATTTTATGATTTCAAATACTCAAGGCATATTTTTGGAATAAACAATATCCATCGAACCCAGAGGAAGATAGGGGCTTAATGTTTCCCCTCCCAACATACTTATCATAAGGATAATTGTCAACAATAATGAATCAGATAAAATATATTTGAGTGGATATATATCTTTGGGTCTTTCCCCACCACATGTTGCTTGTGAACCAAGATTGAGGTTGGAATAATAAGTTGACTCAACATGAAAGTAAGTAACATGAAAGTAAATAGATTGTCCCTTCGTAGAGGGAAGCAGAGATTTGCTTATGTGTCAGGGCCTATTGTTTAAAACAAAGATGAATATGTAATTTTGAGTGGTGTGCTTTCCTATCAACGTCACAATAGAGTTTTCAATATCTTCCACGTTAATCACATTATTGGCAGTTCCCAAACGGAATTGAAATTTTTACTCCCCCTCCACCATTCAAACATATTCCCTAGCTGACCAATTCCACGGTTGCCCTCTAAACAATCAACTTTCTTAGGGGAGTTTATTTATTTATTTATTTATTTTTGTGTGATGAAGGACTAGGGATCCTTTTTACCAGCCTCTCCCATGCAATGACAAGTGAATAAACACTTGTCTTGAGAATAACTCGCTTAGCATGGAAGATAATGACCGTCCTGTTGCTCCATGAGCGGTACGAGCGCACAAAACGAATGTTTATTTGAATTTTTAGAGGTGGCACATGCAAATTAACCTGGAATGGCAGTGAAATACCATATATTGGTAGTTATGATGGACTCTTCATGGAAGAAACTTGTCTCAAGGATTTGGATGCACAAGTAGTATCTCTACTTGGTACAAAGTTTTGGCTAGAAAAAGGTTCGAAACAAGCACCACATGTTGGAGGATCCATAACAATATAACTTCTTTGCAAATATACCAAAACATAACCATTACATTGTCTTCCTTCTCCAACTTCAACTATTTGATCAAGGAAGGAAATAATTGATGGGTATTCACAATCATAACAGATGTCCAAGATAATAAATTTGTATGTGAAAGTTCTCTTTCTTATACTAATCATTCATGAATTGCTTGTATGACCAATTTGATGATTGTCAAACTTCAATAGATTTTACTTTATAAACCAGATGTGAAGCTAATACTAAGAATAAAGCACATTGATAATTTCAGATTTATGATATTCAATTCATTCACAATTTATTCTTCGGATATAAGTGAAGCACAAGAGCAAACATGAAAGTACTCTCAAAAGATATAAGTGAAGATCAATGAGTAGTCAAATAATTAAGTAGCTATATGAGGGGTCTCTATATCAATAAATATTTTCACATACGAGTATTTTATTTAAATAGCAAGCAAAATAAAAATGGCACTCCAATAATAGAACATACCATGTGGACAAATAAACATTTAGGCTCAACATAGACTAACCGATATTTGTTTGATGAAGAGAGGTGGGATTCGTAGCATCCCCAAGCTTAGATGCTTGAGACTTCTTCAAATATTTACTTGGGGTTCCTTGGGCTTACCAAATATTGAGCTTTTGTAGCTCGTTCAATCCTCTCATATCTCGGTTTTACCTAAGTCTAAAAAACTTCACCCAGAATTTTTTTGGAAAGAACTCGTGAGATAGGTTAGTACACATAAAAGTAAATCAACACCTCATGTACTGCCAAGACAAGTTGCACAATAATTTTCAAACATCATCTACTGTTTACTATCATTTCCACAATTTATATCTACCAATATAGGCTATGGAAACTATAGGATAAGTAGATAAAAAAACTATGACAACAATCTCTCCAAACAGAACGGTCTGTAGCAATTTATGAGAACAATGTACTTCTATAACTAAATTTTTATAGTAAAATTTAGGAAATGATAAATAATTTATATTAAAACACTATGTAAGAATTTCAGAAACTTTCCACGTTCCAGTAAACTATGAAAATTCAAACACTACAACAAAAGTTTCTGTTCTTACACAGCAAATATCAAACATGTAACTCAAGCATCCTAAGAGGCAATTCTTGGAACTTTTTATTGGAAAACTATTATAAATAACATATAATAGAGAACAATAAAATAAAATGATGCTCCGAGGAAAAAACATATTATGTGATGAATAAAAGTATATCTTTAAGTAAGATATACCAATAGTGTTGGAGACGAAAGAGGGGATGCCTTCCGGGGCATCCCCAACCTTAGAAGATTGAGACATCCTTGGATATTACCTTGGGAGTGCCTTGGGAATACCAGATCTTAGATACTTGATTCTCCTTGCTCACCTCATATTAGTATCTCACCCAAAACTTGAAAACTTCAATCACACAAAACTTAACGGAACTTCGTGAGATGGGTTAGTATAGTAAATATAGATCATTCACTTAGGTAATGTTAATAAAAGATTCATAATTATTCCCACATGATACGTACTGTATTATATAATTCACATAATTTATATTACTCAATATAAGCTATGGGAACGCGAAAACAAGCAAACTATGCATGCAAAACAGAATCTATCAAAAACAGAATAGTATGTGAAGATCTGAATGATCACCATAATCCCCTGACTCAAAAAATTCTAAAAAATTAGGAAAAATAATATAATTTTTATAGTAAGAATGTGTAAGAATTTAAGAATTTTTTGAAGTTCTAGTAAAACCATAGAAATTCTTTACAAGAGGCAGAAGTTTATGTGTTTGCACAAAATCCAACTAACAAGTATCCACACTATCCCAAAGGATTTACTTGGAACTTTATTGAAATAAAAGACACAAAACATGATTACGACACTAGCTTAAACATGTGAACACACAAAAACAGAAAGTAAAAGAGTTGGGTTGTCTCCCAACAAGCGCTTTTCTTTAAAGCCTTTTAAGTAGGCATGATGATTTCCATGATGCTCACATAAAAGTAAAGAATTGAAACACAATGTAGGAATCATGAAGCATATGACAAGAACATCTAAGTCTAACTGACTTCCTATGAATAGGGATTTTGTTAGCAAACAATTTATGCGAGCAAGAATCAACTAGCATAGGAAGGCAAAACAAGCATATCTTCGAAGTTTTGAACACATAGAGAGGAAACTTGATATTACTTCAATTCCTACAGGCATAAATTCCTCCCTCATAATAGTTTTTAGTAGCATCATGAAGGAATTTAACAATATAATTATGACATAAATCATTCTTTTCATGATTCACAAGCATATAAAATTTATTATTCTCCCCACAAGCAAACTTCTCATACATAGTAGTGGGAGTATCATAGGAGACTTGAATATTGTAAATTGTTTCCACATTAAAAGTGTAATGTTAAGAGAAAGGGTATTCATAATTGTGACAAGTTGTATAATAATCATCATCACAACTTTTCATAACATAAGTATCATCACAATAATCATCATAAATAGGAGGCATGTAATCATCATAACAAATTTGTTCATTCGAAGTGGGGAAACTAAAAAGATCATCTTCATTATGCATAGCATCACCAATCTTGGAACACGCATCAATTGTAGCAATTATATTCTCAAATATGCCATTCCCATCAAGCATAGCATCCCCCAGCTTGTGGGTTTGCATACCATTAGGATAATCATCCATAGCATGAATAGCACCAATAGTGTAACAATTATTATCATAATTTTCCAAGTTGGTGCCAAAAATATTTTCAATATTATAAGGTGTATTATTATATTCCTAATCATCCTCATCACAACAAGTAGTAGTCATAACAAAATAATCATCAAGTGTATCATCGTCCACATTACTTTCATATTCATTCTCAATGATTATAGGAGCAAAATTATTTGGGAGAGATAACTTTTTAACTTTACCTCTTCTTATCTTTTCTTCTCCTTTACCACATTTTGTGTGGGTTTAAGTAGTTTCTTTGAGCTCTTTATTGAAGAGATTGGTTCGATGGAAAGCTCTTCCTTGCAACCTTATTTATCCCGAGAAACAATAGGAGGGTATTGGGAGACCTTTATCCTTTCATTAGTATTCCTTTTATATTCTATTGGTTTCTCATTATTTCTATAGTTGGCAATATAAGCATTCTCATTGCAACTCACTACGCCAAACATATAGATTTCTTGTAGATTAGTTTCATTATCATTTGTGGTAATGAATATATCAAACCAATCATTTTTATGTGATAATTCTTCATTCCCCACAAATAAGAAAAGTTCAGTATATAGTTCACAGGAGATCAAATTATCACAATATTTGGAAATGGTTCAGTCATGAAAAAAGCATGCATTGGAAATTAAGCTGACCAACCCTATTGCAAAGTTCACAAGTAATGGGATGAAGAGAGCATAATGTTGTGGAAAGTTCATCTATCACTTTAAGACACCAATTAATTTGATCTTTTTATGATTCTTACAAAATATATCATCCCTATATGGCATGTCTTTACAAATTTTATTCACTCCACAAAAATTTACATGCTTAAAGGAAATCTTTTTATCATGACTAGTGCAATCATCATTCGCATCATGGATATTCAGAGAATTCATACTAACAACATGGAAATCATGCTTTTCATTCAAGAAACAATCATGAATAAATTTATAAATTTCACAATGTTTAGATTCATGATTTTGAAGCAATACCTCATAAAGATAATCTAGTGAACTCTCACTAGAAATTGTTCCAACATAATCGGGTCTTTTGAAAAGATTAGCAAGTGGATGAGCATCCATTTATATGTATTTTGTAGTTTTGTTTTATTAAGCAAAACTAGTGAAAAACAAGAAACTAAAAGATTTATTTGCAATATCTAAAGATATGCCTTCAAGCACTCACATCGGCGCGAGAAAAGAGCTTGATGTCTACTACGCAACTTTATTCTTGTAGACTCAGGTTGGGCCTCCAAGCATAGAGTTTTGTAGGAAGTAGCAATTTTCCCTCAAGTGGATGACCTAAGGATTATCAATCCATGGGAGGTGTAGGATGAACATGGTCTCTCTCAAACAACCCTACAATCAAATACAAGAAATCTCTTGTGTCCCAAACACAACCAATACAATGGAAAATTGTATAGGTGCACTAGTTAGGCAAAGCGATGGTGATATAAGTGGAGAAAGGATGATAGATATAGGTTTTTTAATCTAAAAAAATAAAAACAGCACGGTAGCAAGTGTAAAACAACGAGCAAAATGGTGTATAAATCAAGGTTGTCAGAATCGCGATTCTGTTATACGATTCTACGACTTTACGATCCAAACTGACCCATCTGATTCTACGATTTTAGTTCATAGAATGTACGTTTCTACAATGCCGATAGTGAAGATTCTACGATTTGCGATCTTATCATCGTAGCTCCGATCCGATTCAAAATCGTGATTTGGACAAACTTGGTATAAATGCTTGTAAGTAATGCCTAGGGTTCATACTTTCGCTAGTGCAATCTCCCAACAATGCTAACATAGTTGAATCATATGATCATCCCTCAACGCGCAACAAAGAATCACTCCAAAGTTCCTATATAGTGGAGAACAAATAGATGAAATTGGTGTAGGTAGTAGAACCACCTCAAAGTTATCCTTTCCGATCAATCTTTTGGGCTATTCCTATATATGTCACAAACAGCCCAAGAGTTCGTAGTAAAATAACACCAACGATACATATCAATCAACCCTAATGTCACCTAGATACTCCAATGTCACCTCAATTATCCGTGGGTAAATTATGCGACATGCATCAAACAATTTCATATCTATAATATTCAATCCAACACAAAGTACTTCAAGGAGCAACCCAAGATTTCTATCGGAGAACGTGGTATGAAAACGTGCAATCAACCCCGATGCATAGATTCCAAAGGTCACCGGAATCCGCAAGTTGACGCCTTAACATATATCAAGCAAATCAATAGAATACCCCAATGACACTACAGGTATCCCACGCAAGACTTATATCAAGTGTTCTCAAATCCAATATTCAATCCAACATAACGAGATCTCAAAGGGAAAGATTCAATTCATCACAACAAGATAGAAAGGGGAACACCTCATATGATCCAACTATATTAAAAAAACCCGTGATACATCAATATCGTGCCATATCAATCACACAAGGGAGAGTGAGATTGAACACATAGCCACTTGTACAAACCGCCAGCCCCGAGGGTGGACTACTCCCTCCTCATCATGGCCTCCGTCGGGATGATGAAGATCGCCATCGGAGATGATCCACCCACTCCGGAAGGGTACTAGAATGCCAGTAAAATGATTGCCAGAGGCATTCGTATAGTGTCATAAAAATTGATTTTAGATGGAAATCATGAGGTGTATTCATAAAAAATAAGTACGGTTTCATTAAAACTAGAACCATTCAGGACTGTTTGGCCTAGGCTTTTGACTATATACATCAGTGAAAACAATCCAAGAGTCCCATAATATTGCTGAAGTTGGACTTTGAAAAGGCCTTCAACTCTATTCAGCATGAGACAAATATTCAAATCACTAGAGACAAGGGTTTCCCTGAAAAATAGATCTCTTGGATATAGTAATTGATAGGATCTGGCACCTCTTCCATACTGCTCAATGGAATCCCCGGGAGAGACTTTAAGGCCAAGTGTGGGGTTGTGACGCCCCCATTCTCGACTGTACGCTAAACATGCATGCAATGCGTATGATCAAGATTAGGGACTCACTAATAAATATCACAACACAACTCTAGACACAAATTAAAGTCATACAACTTCATATTACAAGCCAGGGCCCTCGAGGGCTTGAATACAAAGCTCGACAAGCACGAGTAATCGGAAGCAAATAATATCTGAGTACAGACATAAGTTAAACAAGTTTTGCCTTAAGAAGGCTAGCACAAACATAACAACAGATCGAAAGAGATGAGGCCTCCTGCCTGGGAACCTCCTATCCTACTGCTGGTCGGGGGCTGCCTCCAGGTAGTAGTAGGCTCCTACGATGGTGTAGTAATCGTCTCCGACGTACTCCATCTTCTGGGCTCCATCGTCTAAACACAGAATCGTATCGAGGGGGAAATAGAAGACAAAGCAGCGATGAGTACTCATCCAAAGTACTTGCAAGACTGACATCGAAACTATACTAAGTATGCATCATTTTCAAGGGGTGGGGGTTATATCTGGGCTGACATGTAGAAAGCAAGAATAGGGGGGAAGGCCTAGTCCTATCGAAGACTAGCATCTTCAGCATCTTGAAGCATTAGAAGAGAGTAGACTGGTATCTCATATATAGTCAGATTATTGTAGCAAATTGACTTAAGTAACCACGCCTAGAGATTCTTCCTCGACTCCCTATGAGGAAGCAATCCCGGAGCCAACATTAATTTCATAATTAAAGTCACAATTGTAGTTGTATAAGGTCAAGGTACAACTCCAAGTCGTCCTGTTACCATGGACACGACTATTCGAACAGATGATTTCATCCCTGCAGGGGTGCACCGCATTTCCAACACGCTTGATCACCTCCGGTCGAACACACTTTCCTGGGTAATGCCCGGCCTCGGGATCCAAAACATCGTCGACCCACCTAGGCTCAACGAAGAGGCCAGCTCGTCGGTCTAAATCCTAAGCACGCAGGTTCGTGGGCCCACTTGCCCTTGCACTCCTACACGATGCGTACGCGGCCGGAAGCAAAGCTAGCACACTCCAGTCCGAGAGATGTACCTTGCAGCCCAATCCGGCGCGCGCCGCTCCATTGCCGACGTCCGAAGATCTTCGGCTGATACAACGACGCTGAGTACCCATAACTTCTCCGACGTGAAGGTTTGGTGCGTAAAAGGTCGAACGACCAACTCAGATCAAATACCCAACCTAGTAGCATTTTATTAATGCGGGGCCAGCGCCACCCATAAAGTGCGGTCTCGTTGCCCCGTCTCGAGGATGTGTGGCAAAGGCCTCTCTTACCAGTCCACACCTCAACATTAGCAAACCGTGGGTACCCCTCAGGGACGACCCATCACCAACATGTTTCTGAAACCAGGTTATAGTAACTGTGTGTATAAATCATCAAGGCGGGAACTGAGGAAT
Organism: Hordeum marinum; assembly: GCA_022496015.1. Taxonomy (NCBI): domain Eukaryota; kingdom Viridiplantae; phylum Streptophyta; class Magnoliopsida; order Poales; family Poaceae; genus Hordeum; species Hordeum marinum. Next base: position 330,979,806 of record CM039674.1, read on the forward strand.
CACCCTCAATGGTCACCGCTCGATGTAACCGTCAAGGTGGACTTTAGAGGAATCACCATCAAGGGTCCCACACTTGACGGGTGGCACGACCGAGACATCATTGGGAATGGTGAAGGAGGAATCACCCTCGATAACCACGACCGACTAGCTGCACTATAGGGCTAGCATCATGAGTACTTCACGAGGTGTCACCCTCGGTACTCGATAGTAGCACTGCAGAGTCATACAACTAAGGGGGAGTGCGGTGATGTGAGGGGCCAGGCTTGTCGGTTGGTTGACTGAGTCTTCGAGTCTACGAGTCGTCGAATCGTCTGGTCCTTGATGAAGAAGCAGGGGCAACTGGGACAAGGGGTCACTGGGGATTCACTAACCAACCTATACTAAGCAGTTGGTATGATTGCAGGTGTAGTAGCAGTTCATCAAAAATTGGCTATGCATCAGAATAGGAGCTAACTAATATAGTAGCAAAAATCTAATGCAAGAATAAGAGGGAATGGAATAGGCTATATCGGAATACTCAAGGGGGGGGGTTGCTTGCCTTGCTACTCTGCGGCAAAGGGCCGATCATCAGGCGCATAGTCGTATCCAACATCATCGTCAGTCTCGGGGTCTACCGGAGAGAAGAGGGGGGAAGAAAAAATAAATATAAAGCACAGATGCGATCACAATGCATGACATGGCGAAATGCAGGGCTAGGCATGCTCTAACGTAGTATTATACGTCGCGGACGGGTCAGAAGAATATCTGACGATATTTTCCGAGTCTCGGGCTACTACCGGACACATGAAATTGATGGAAAAGTTCCATGTTTGATATGCTAGGAGCACGCGGAGGACGAACGGACTGTGTATTCGGATTCGTCTCTTCGTTCCGAGAAACTTTCATGCATAAATTATTTTCATCCGAGTTACGGATTATTTTATATTAATTTATAAAGTTTAATTAATATTGTGGAATTAACAGATTTAAATTAATTCAAAAAATGCATTTATGACGTCAACATGAGGTCAGGATGACATCAGCAGTCAACAGTGTTGTTGACTGGTCAAACCTGACGAGTGGGTCCCGCATGTCATTGACATGTTTTAATTAATGCTTAATTAATATTAATCAGAGTTAATTAAGGGGGTGGGACCCACCTGCCATTCTGTTCAAATTAATTGATTAATATATTTAATCGTAATCATCTTATTAATTAATTAATTGCCTAATTAGTTAGTTCACTAATTAATTAAATAATTTAACTAATTAATTAATTAATTATTTTTATTTTTAATCGTTTTAGGGGGTGGGGCCCATGTCAGTGATAGAGGGGGGGGGGCGGGCCCCAGCTGTTGGTGGCCTATCTGGGCCACACACACACGCACGCACAACACATGCACGCACGCACGCACGGCCGGCAGCGCGTCTTGACGGGCCGGCGAGGCGGGGTCAGAGCGGGTGCCATGAGGGGGGGTCAGCACCGGCGTGAGCGCACGGGGCGGCGCGGGGGTAGCGGGCGGCGGCGGGAACGCGTGGGCGTGAGCAGGTGGGGGAGAGCGCGTGCGCGGTGAGCGAGCAGGGGCGAGGGGAGGGGCGACTCCAGTCGGGAGAACAAGGGAGTGGAGGAGCCCGTTAGGCTCACCGGCATTGACGGGGGGGGGGGGGGGCTGTGTCGACGAGGCTTGGGGTAGTCCATCGAGGGGGAGATGAGGATGGGGCGGTGACGGGCGACGGTGGCGAACGATGAGGCGACGGCGAGAGGCACGACGAGGAGGCGTCAGGGGCGACAACGGAAGGCGGCAGCGGAGGTGGAGGAGGCGGCGCGGTCGACGGGGGCGGCGCCGATGTGGGGCCCCGGGATGGCGGCGATGGGACGGATCGGCGACGGCGGGCAGGCATGGGGTCGGCCCCTATCCGATCTCGATCGGGGAGGAAGGGGAGAGAGCGAGGGGGCGAGTGGGGTTCGGGGTGGTTAGGGTTTGGGCACTGGGGGGGTATAGCCCCAGGGTGGGCTGGCTGGTTAGGTGGGCCGAGCCCAGTTGGGCTGGCCTGGTGGGGAGGGGTGTTTCCTTTATTTTTATTTTTATTTTTGTTTCCTTTTTTCCTTTTTTAATTTAGTGTATTTAATCACCTTATAAAATTGTGGTTTCTTCACCAATATTAATCATGACTTAATTGTGACAACTGGAACATTTTAGTTTTGATATTTGAAAGCTCTTATCGTTTGACTTTCTTTTAAATTTGAATTCGAACGGGGTTTGATTCCAATGCGAGTTTAACAACAGTAATCGGGGTGACGTGGCAACATTAGCGTGGGATTACTATAGGTTAATTACAGAGATTACCGTAGCTCAAATCCAGGGCGTTACAGGGGCCAAGCAGGGTGACCCTATTTCACCCCTTCTCTTTGTCCTGGCTACTCATCTCCTGCAATATATTGTCAACAATATGCTTCAACTTGGAATTCCAGTTTTCCTGTTCCAAGCATTATTCTGATTTTCCTATTGTCCAATATGATGATGATACACTGCTATTTTTGCCAGCTATGAGAAGTCAATTAGCTGCTCAAAAAGATACACTCTGCTCCTTATCAAGTGCCACTTGGCTTGAGACCAACTTCCATAAGTCATCCATGATCCCAATTAATATTTGCGAGACAGAAAATTCTTCCCTAGCTGCAGTCTTAGGATGTCAGATTCATGCCATGAAAATTACTTATCTGGTGTTACCTGTTGGAACAACTAGGCCTAATTTGGTGGATCTTATGCCTATGGTGGACTGCATGGAAAGGAGACTCACTACTAGCTCTTGGTTTTTTGCCGCAAGGGAGCAGGTTGTAGTTAGTTAACTTTGTCCTCTCCTCCTTGCCAATTTATTTCCTTTGCAGTTTATCCATACCACCTGGAATTCTCAAGCACCTGGAAAGAATTCAGAGGAAGTGTCTTTGGAGAAAATATGGACAGGATAAAGGACACTCTTTTGCTTCTTGGACTTTAGTTTGTAGACCCAAGAACAAGGGAGGACTACGAATCTAGAATCTAGGTCTACAAAATGAGGCTCTGCTTTTGAAGCACCTTAACAAATTTTATAACAGGGTTGATGTGCCATGGGTTAACTTGATTTGGGATACATATTATTATAATCGAATTCCTCATGACACCTCTCTCTGCACTTCTTTCTGGTGGAGGGATGTCTCTAAACTCATGGACAAGTTCAGATTAGTAAATAAGGCTATAGTGTTTGTTGGGGATACAATCTTTTCTGGACTGGTCAGTGGGAGCTACGAAATGATTGCACTCCGCTATTAGCCAAGTTTCTAAGATTATACTCTTATGCTACAGATAAAGGAGTTTCAATGTGTGAAGTGCTAGACCGTGAGAATGTATCGGACCTGTTCACTTTGCCCCTCTGAGATCTTGGATTTCAAGAACTTGATCAGTTAATGTGGAGGCATGGCATTGTTAATAGGTCTGCTAGGACAAATGCATGTGGAGGCATGGCATTGTTGCTGAGTACACGTCCAAGAAATATTTTACTTTCGTCCACTAGCCAATTTTCGCAAATCCATCCTGAGATGGATTTGGAGGAGCTGCTCCACCATGTCCATCAAAATGTTTGCTTGCTTGGTAATTATGGACATAATCAACACCAAGGACAGGATTCAGCACAGACCCTGGAGAATAAATGATGGGACGCAATGTGTTTTATGCCCTATTGCAGACCAAGAAGACATGAATCACCTGTTTGACGTGGCTTGAGATTGCCTCGGTATTTCCCCAAAGAAGAAGGGATGATGCATCATGATAACCCACAAGTATAGGGGATCGGAACAGTTTTCGAGGGTAGAGTTTTCAACCCAAATTTATTGATTCGACACAAGGGGAGCCAAAGAATATTCTCGAGAATTCGCAGCTGAGTTTTCAATTCAACCACACCTGAAAGACTTAATACCTGTAGCAAAGTATTCAGTAGCAAAGTAGTATGGAAGTAACGGTAACGATGACAAAAGTGATAGTAGCAGTTTTGTGGTGATTGTAATAGTAGCAATGGAAAAGTAACTTAGCAAGGATCAATATGTGAAAAGCTCATAGGCAATGGATCAGTGATGGATAATTATGTTGGATGACATTCATCATGCAACAGTTATAACATAAGGTGACAAAGAACTAGCTCCAATTCACAATGTAATGGAGGCATGTATTCTGTATATAGTCATACATGATTATGGAAAAGAACTTGCATGACATCTTTAGTCCTACCCTATCATGACAGCGGGGTCCTAATGGAAACCAAGGAATATTAAGGCCTCCTTGTAATAGAGAACCGAACCAAAGCATTAGCACTTAGTGAATACATGAACTACTCAAACTACGGTAATCACCGGAAAGAATCCCAGTTATTGTCTCCCTGAGGGATGCGGATCATAACTCGTAATAGGTGTCTACTACTTGCAAGATAGGATCAAGAACATGTATATATTCATGAAAACATAATAGGTTCAGATATGAAATCATGGCACTCAGGCCCTAGTGACAAGCATAAAGCATAGCAAAGTCATAGCAACATCAATCTCAGAACATAGTGGATACTAGCGATCAAACCCTATCAAAACTAACTCAATTACATGATAAATCTCATCCAACCCATCACCATCCAGCTAGCCTACAATGGGATTACTCACGAACGGGAGAGAGCATCATGGAACTGGTGATGAAGGATGGTTGGTGATGACAATGGCGTCGATTTCCCCTCTCCTGAGCCCAAAACGGACTCTAGATCTGGTCTCCCGAGGAAGCACAGGAGGTGCCGGCGGCTCCGTATCGTGAAACGCGATTAACTCTTCTCCTAGATTTTTTCTCCGTGAATAGGAGTATATAGGAGTGGAATTGAGGTTGGTGGAGCAACATGGGGCCCACAAGCCTGCTAGGTGCGACCAGGGGGTGGCCGCGCCTGGCAGGCTTGCCACCTGTGGGTGGCCCCCCTTCGGTTGATTCTTTCGCAAGTATTTTTTTATTAATTGCGAAAATATTCTCCGTAAATTTTCAGGTCAATTCGAGAACTTTTATTTCTGCACAAAAATAACACCAAGGCAATTCTGCTGGAAACAGCGTCAGTCCGGGTTAGTTCCCTTCAAATCATGCAAATTAGAGTCCAAAACAAGGGCAAAAGGGTTTGGAAAAGTGGATACTATGGAGACGTATCAACTCCCCCAACCTTAACCCATTTCTTGTCCTCAAGCAATTCTATTGATAAACTGAAAGTGATAAATAAAAACTTTTACAAACTCTGTTTGATCGTTTTGTTGTAAATATGTCTAACTCATGTTCATATTTTTAGCAAAGGTCATGGACTAACCACGTTCACAATAACATTTAGGTCTCACATTTACTCATGCCAATGACGTAATCAACTATCGAGGTGCTAATAATAACTCTCAGATGACAACACTTTTATCAAAACAATCATGATAAAATATGACAAAATGGTATCTCGCTAGCCCTTTCTGAGAGCACAAAAACATAAATGCAGAGCACCTCTAAAGAACAAGGACTGAGTAGACATTGTAATTCATGGTGAAAGAGATTTAGTCATGCTCATACTCAATATCAATTAATAGCAAAGCATACAAATGATGGTGGTTCTCTCCAACTGGTGCCTTTTATACGAGGATGATGACTCAACAATAAAGTAAATGGAAAGGCCCTTTGCAGAGGGAGGCATTGATTTGCAGAGGTGCCGGAGCTCGAATTTTTAAACAGAGATGAGTAATAATTTTTGAGAGGTATGCTTTCATTGCTCACATAACGACCAAGAGGTTTTCAACATTTTCAATGCTAGATACATTATAGGCGGTTCCCAAACAGAATGGTAAAGTTTTTACTCCCCCTCCACCAATAAATCACACTCCGCGACGAGCCGAATCCATGGGTACCGTCCATACAAACACAATCCTGGGGGAGTTTTGTTTAGTTATATTTTGCTTTTATTTCGAGCATGGAACTGGGCATACCGATTACCAGCCACTTTCTCATGAATGATAGTGAATAAACACATATCATGAGAATAACCCACCTAGCATGGAAAATACTGACAGCCCCCAGTCGCCACATGAGTGATTTGGGCATAAAAAACAGAATGTTTATTTGAAGGTTTAGACTTTGGCACATGCAAATTTACTTGGAACGGTAGGTAAATACCGCATATAGGCAGGTATGGTGGACTCATATGGAACAACTTTGGGTTTGAGGAATTGGATGCACAAGTAGTATTCCCGCTTAGTACAAGTGAAGGTTAGCAAAAGATTGGGGAGCTACCAACTATAGAGCAACATAGTCATCAACATGCTTTGAGATTAACCAACATTGAATGCAAGCATGAGTAGGATATAAATCACTATGAACATAAATATCTTAGAGGCTATGTTGATTTTGTTTCAACTACATGCATGAACATGCGCCAAGTGGAGACACTTGAATCGTTCAAAGGAGGATACCATCCCATCATACCACATCACAACCATTTTAATATGCATGTTGGCACCCAAGACAAACCATTATCCACTCTTAGCTAGTTAAGCATGGCATGAATAACTATAATCTCTAATTGTCATTGCAAATATCTTCATACCAGCCTTTCCCCATCTCAATATTTTCATCAAATATCGTCATTATTGCCTTTCACTTGCACGATCGAACGGTGTGGATAATAATAAGAGTGCACGTGCATTGGACTAAGCTGGAATCTTCAAACAATAACTCAAAGGAGAAGGTAAAGTAATATGGGCTCTATGATTGATAAACAATTATGCATATGAGAGCCACTCAACATTTTCATTGTTGTCTTCTCCCTAGAACCCAAAGAAAGAAAACCAAAACAAGGACGAGAAAAATTATTTATACGGGAAAGCTCCAAACAAGCAAAAGAAGAATGAAAAATATTTTTGGGTTTTTCTTTTAATGCTACAACTAAGCAACTACAAGGTAAAGATAGAACTAACTTTGTTTGTATTTTTCTCAAAGTTAATAAAAACACACAAGAAAGCAAAAAAGTAAATAAACTACCATGGATTGTACAATAAAAGAGTATGAACGCTGACTACTAAAGATGAGTGTGAGAGCATGAATGTAAAGTCAGTGAGAAATACGTACTCCCCCAAGCTTAGGCTTTTGGCCTAAGTTGGTCTAGGGACATGGATGGAAAGAGCTCTCTCCCGGATACTCATGAGCGTCCTCAGAGTTCCATTGGTTGCAGAACTCCAGTGGCTCCCACTGAAAAACTGGCTCTGGGTACGGATCAAGTGCTGGTGCCGGTTCTGGAGCTGGGGGTTGCGTCAGACGGCAATATCTGTAAGTGTCTCTGGGCATAATGGTGTACCTGCTTGAGTGAATATCGAACAAAGAATAAGCAGGCAGAGTAATAATCTCACAAGTACCCTTTCTAAAAACTAAGTTATAAAGCAACCTCCTATGATCATTTTTCTTAATAACATTATGTGCTACCATACGGTCATAATCTAATAACTTCAAGGGTAGCAGCCTCTCATCTTCCTCGTTATGACTAATGGGTATCTCAAAGTGGTTGGCCAGTCGAGATGCATAGATACCTCCGAATATGGCCCCCTCAAACGGTTGGTGTTCAACCATTGGGCCACCATAGCACCCAGACTAAAGGTTCTATCACCAAATAAAGCATGGCACATAATGGCGAGATCAGGGGCACTAAGACCTCCACTCTCCCAGCGACCAACTAAACATCTTCCCACAAATAATGAATAATATCGTACCACATGAAAATGTAAACTAGCTGCTCTTGCCTTTGGCACACCTTTGTCTTCCCCTGCAGTGACTGCGGCAATAAAATCTTCCATGTCTCTAGGATGTGGTTCCCTGATGCTGCCCTCATTGGGTATTTTGCAAACTTTGCAAAAATCATAACGGTTCATTTTCTGAGGCACATCATATAAGTGAAATTCTACTGTAGGAGGGTCTTCTCTAACATGAAAATGAAAATTTTGCACAAAGGTATTCGTGACCAAGAGGTAATGGTCACACTTATCGTTGAGGTCTGCATTCTTAGCCAAATAATAAAAATATTCATAAATGCCTGTTGCCCTCAAGAATGTGTCGCATAGCCATTCACATGATCGAACTTCTGCGACGCGAGGAAGATTATACTTGGGTTCCTCCCTCATCTCATTTTCACCTTCCTTAGAACTCCGGCTTGGAGAACCTCTTAACAATCTCCTCAGCATTACTTTCTCTCAAAAATCCTGAAATTTTTAGTGACCCAAACTAAAGGTGAACAAAACTCATATCAACTACTCCCACAAGTGCCTATAGGCTATATCATGCAACAAAACTACTTGAGACCATACAAATGTGACATGCAAGCTCAAGAACAAGGTCGTCACAACAGCAAAAAATCGCAACATAAAGCACTAGAACAAAAACTATTTGGACCATTGGAGGAGTCACATACCGAAGAACAATCTCCCAAAACACTTTTGTGAATGAAGCTTTGCACAAGGAGATCGAAAATGGCAGCAAAATGAGGTAGAACACGGGTTTGAGCAATGGTGGGATTTTTTATGGAAGAAGATGAAGTGGATGGGTTCTGGAATAAGTGGAGGAGGGCCACGTGGGACCCACAAGCCTGATAGGCGCGACCACGGGGTGGCTACGCCTTGTGGGCTTGTGACCCACTGGTGCATCCCCCTGTAGTGTGTTCAGTGCCAGGTATTTTTAAATATTCCGGAAAAAGTCATACTAGATATTCAGGGCATTTGAAGAACTTTTATTTTTAGGTCATTTTTCTATTGCATGGAAAACTGAGAAAACAAAAAATAATAGCATTTTTACTTAATTTACTCTAACTAACAGAAAGTAAAAGTTGGATAGAGAAAGTTATGCTTTCTAAATTCAATCACCTCAAGCTCATCAAAAGGAATCCATGAATAAGGTTGATCAAGTCTTATTAACAAACTTCTTTTGAATAACATGAAACCAGAGAATTTTCGAATAACACAAAGTTACCTCAATGGGGATATGCATGTCCCCAAGAATAAGTGTATCATATTTCTTGTTATCAGTAGGAAGAGGGAAGTCAAAGTCTCCAATAATAATCGTCGGAATTTTTCCAGTGGAATTGATACTACGAACTTGAGCTTGTTTCTTTGGAAAGTGTACCATATGCTCATTACCATTAATATGAAAAGTGACATTGCCTTTGTTGCAATCAATAACAGCCCCTGCAGTATTCAAAAAGGACCTACCAAGGATGATAGACATACTGTCGTCCTCGCGAATATCAAGAATAAAAAAGTCCGTTAAGATAGTAGCTTTTGCAACTATGACTGGTACATCCTCACAAATAACTATAGGTAGAGCAATTGATTTATCATCCATTTGCAAAGAGATTTCAGTAGGTGTTAACTTATTCAAATCAAGTCTAGAATATAAAGAGAAAGGCATAACACTAACACCATCTTCCAAATCACATAAACCAGTTTTAACATAATTCCCTTTAATAGAGCATGGTATAGTTGGTATTCCTGGGTCTCCTAATTTCTTTGGTACTCCACCCTTAAAAGTGTAATTAGCAAGCATGGTGGAAATTTCAGCTTCCGGTATCTTCCTTTTATTAGTCACAATATATTTCATATACTTAGCATAAGGAAACATTTTCAAAATATGAGTCAAGCGCATACGCAAAAAGACAGGTCTAAGCATTTCAACAAAGCGCTCAAAAAAAACCTCTTCATCCTTTTTCTTGGATGGTTTAGGGGTAAAGGGCATGGGTTTCTGAACCCATGGTTCTCTCTCTTGACCATGCTTCCTAACAATAAAATCTCCTTTGTCATATCTTTTATTCTTAGGTTGTGGGTTATCAACAACAACAACAGGTTCAATCTCCACATCATTATCATTACTAGGTTGAGCATCAATATGAACATCATCATTAAGATTATCACTAGGCTCATGTTCATCACTAGATTGTGTCTCAACAATAGAAACAGAAATATCATTTGGGTTTTCAGCTATATCTATAACAAGTTCACTAGCAACATGCAAAGTTTTATCATCATCCTTGTTCCTCTTATTACTGGAGCGACTAGGTGCATCAATATTACTGCTCTGAGAATCTTGCACAATTCTCTTAGGATGACCCTCAGGATACAAAGGTTCCGGAGACATTCTTCCACCTCTAGTCACAACTTTAACAGAATGATCATTGTTCTTACTATTCATCTCATTAAGCAAATCATTCTGAGGTTTGAGTACTTGTTCTACTTGAGTAGTTACCATGGAAGCATGTTTACTAATCAGTTTAAGATCATTGATAGTTCTACTCATATAATCACCAAAGTGATCAAGCATGAAAGCATTATGTTTCAATTTTCTACTAACATAAGCATTAAAAATTTCTCGCTTAACAACCAAATTATCAAACTCATCCAAGCATTGGCTAGTAGACTTATTATAAGGAATATTGCTTTCATCTAATCTACGAAGAGCATTTACCTCTACTACTTTTGTCGGGTTATCAAGACCATGCATTTCTTAAATAGGTGGTAGATTCTTAATATCTTCACCTTTAATACCTTTTTCTTTCATAGATTTCTTTGCCTCTTACATATCTTCAGGACTTAGAAATAGAATACCTCTTTCCTTCAGAGTTGGCTTCAAAGGTGGTTTGGGAATAGTCCAATCATTATCATTGCTCAATATATTATTCAATAGTATTTCAGCTTATTCAATAGTTCGTTCCCTGAAAACACAACCAACACAACTATGCAGGTGGTCCCTAAAAGCATCGGTTAGTCCATTATAAAAGATATCAAGTATTTCATTTTCTTGAGAGGATGATCAGGCAAAGCATTTAGTAATTGGAAAAGCCTCCCCAAGCTTGTGAGAGACTCTCTTCGATTTGCACAAAGCTAAATATTTCCTGCAAGGCAGCTTGTTTCTTATAAGAAGCAAAATATTTTTCAGAGAAGTGATATATCATATCATGGGGGCTACGCACACAACCAGGAGCAAGAGAGTTGAACCATATCTTAGCATCACCATTTAATGAGAAAGGAAACAACTTAAGAATATAGTAATAACAATTTTTTTCCTCATGAGTAAATAGGGTGGCTATATCATTCAGTTTAGTGAGATGTGCCACAACAGTTTCAGATTCATAGCCATGGAAAGGATCAGATTCAACCAAGGTAATTAACTCAGGATCGACAGAGAATTCATAATACTTATCAGTAACAAAGATAGGTGAAGTAGAAAACTTAGGATCATATTTCATTCTAGCATTCAAACATTTTTCTTTCCACTTGCATAGCAATTTGTTAAGATCATCTCTATCATTACAAGCAACAAAGTCCCTAGCTAGCTCTCCTTCCATAACATAACCCTCGGGAATATCGGGTAATTCATATCTAGGAGAGATAGGTCTACTAGGTATCTCATAGTGTTCAGTTTAAATAATTTCATCAGTTTCAGAAGTATCATAATTTTCAGCATTGGCTCTAGCAATTTGTTCATGAAGAAATTCACCCAGTGGCACAATATTATCAAGCAAAGTATCATCATAAGCATCATGCATAGCAGAAGTGGCATCGTCAATTACTTGCGACATATCAGAATTACTAGCAGGTGGTGGTGTCGCAAACTTACTCATAACAGAAGGTGAATCAAGTGCAGAGCTAGATAGCAGTTCCTTACCTCCCCTCATAGTGGAGGGATAAATCTTGGTTTTTGGATCTGTCAGATTCTTCATAGTGATCAATAGATATAAATCCCAAGTGACTCAGAGAATAGTGATATGCTCCCCAGAAACGGCGCCAGAAAAAGGTCTTGATAACCCACAAGTATAGGGGATCGCAACAGTTTTTGAGGGTATAGTATTCAATCCAAATTTAGTGATTCGACACAAGGGGAGCCAAAGAATATTCTTGAGTATTCGCAGCTAAGTTGTCAATTCAACCACATCGGAAAGACTTAGTATCTGCAGCAAAGTATTCAGTAGCAAAGTAGTATGGAAGTAATGGTTGTCGTGGGAACGATTCGATATTATAGAGGGGTAGGATAACGGAGCATGATCTATCGAGATGCAAATGGGTGACATGATGATTTTAGTGAGTTTGAGCCTCTCATGGTGGAAATAACAACTGTACGTCTCGTGCTCCGGAGAGGCTTTGCTTATTTGTCATGAACACGGAGTTACATGGTGTATTTGAGAGAGAGAGAGAAGCAAAAAGAAAAAGCCAGCCCCAGGCTATGTGGTGGGGGTGGCTTACATAGAGTGATGCCATAATGTCGGCCCACTGTAGAACCTTCTCTAAGCTTCGACTGGCTTGACGACTGTTGGTCCTAGCATGTCCGAGTGAGTCGTACTGCTGAGTGAGCCGTACTGCCAAGTGGTTTGTACTGCCGAGTGGTTGACTGTCATCCGAGTGGATGGAACATTGCTTGCCGAGTGGATAGTATGTATGTATTTATCTGGACCCACCTGATGTGTGGACCCCATGCTATTATAATATTTCGACCCTTCATGGGCCTATCTATTTTGTGTATCCCCAACAATAGCCCATGAGAATCTGACTGACTGCTGACGTCGGTTGGAGTCTATTGAGTTTGTTGAACTTGAATGTTGTTGCCGGACCTGACCGAGCAGAATGTTTTTTTATTTCTCTTCCAGTGGGGGCACACTGAGTGCACCCAGTGGGTGTAGTCCCTGAGCCTCTGTCAGACTAGATGAGTCAGGACTAGGGTTTAAGGCTTCCAGTGCGGAACTAAACTAAATAGGTGAACTCTGATGCGCTTGGCGTAGTAAATTGTTGCAATCTGGAGCTGAATTAGTCGGACTGGTCTTTGTGCGCTAGGCATGGTAAATAAATATATCCTAGAACTAGGCCAATCAGGTAAATCTTGTTGTGCTTGGCATGTTGATTGCTTATTGAGTGTGCCTTATATCATTTCTGGATCAAGGCTAAGTCCCCGAGTGTGGATGATGTCCTCTCTCAGAGTAGTTTCTAACTTAGGCGAATTAGGTTCGCAACTAAGCCCTCGAGTGTGGATCAGGTCCTCACTCAGAGTAGTTTTTGACTTAGGCGATACGGAATCGCAACTAAACCCCCAAGTGTGGAGGATGTCCACACTCAGAGTAGTTTTTGACTTAAGTGATAAGGAATTACAACTAAGCCCCCGAGAGTGGAGGATGTTCACACTCGGAGTAGTTTTTGACTTAGGCGATACGGAATCGCAGCTAAGCCCCCGAGAGTGTAGGATGTCCGCACTCGGAGTAGTTTTTGACTTAGGCGATACAGAATCGTAGCTAAGCCCCCGAGTGTGGAGGATGTCCGCACGCGGAGTAGTTTTCGACTTAGGCGATACAGAATCACAGCTAAGCCCCCGAGTGTGGAGGATGTCTGCACTCGGAGTAGTTTTTGACTTGGGCGATACAGAATCGCAACTAGGCCCCCGATAGTGGAGGATGTCTGCACTCGGAGTAGTTTTTGAATTAGGCGATACGGAATCGCAGCTAAGCCCCCGAGTGTGGAGGAAGTCCGCACTCGGAGTAGTTTTTGACTTAGGCGATATGGAATCGCAGCTAAGCCCCCGAGTGTGGAGGATGTCCGCACCCGGAGTAGTTTTTGAATTAGGCGATACGAAATCGCACCTAAGCCCCCGAGAGAGGAGGATGTCCGCACTCGGAGTAGTTTTTGATTTAGGCGAAGTCAGGTTCGCTAAGCTGAGCGATGGCGCGTGGGGCGGCCGAGTGATGAAGACGTGCCACATGGAGTGGCGATGTGCGGGCATCCAAGTGAGGTAGACATGCCACATGGAGTGGCGATGCACGGTGCATCCGAGTGAGCTAGACGAGTCCGGCTGAGTGGCGACGCGCGAGGCGGCCAAGTGTTGTATGCGAGGACGCGTCTGACCCAGTGACGGTACGCGGGGCAGCCGTGTCCAGTACGTCATCGAGGGGGCGTCCGAACACGTGACGACATGAAGGGCGACCAAGTCGAGCATGTCGTCGCGGAGGCATCCGAACAAGTGACGGCGTGTGGGACGGCAGGACCAACATGTTATCGAGGAGGTGTCCGAACAAGTGAAAACACACGGACGCCTATTGCGGCGACTGAGCGTGAGTAGCGACAAAGATGGTGCACAGATGCGTCAAGTGATCTCGTAAGTTGTTTATGAAAGATAGCACAAGCTAAAATAAACATCTCTCAAAGTAATTTGTTATTTTCTGAAATAATTTGTGTAAATAACACCTATAGACACCCACTGGGTGTTCCACGTGCTTGTTGGTCCTGAACCAGCAAGATTCTAAAAGAGTGAACGATCCGACTGAACTTGCGAAAGTGAAGGATCCGACTGAACTCGTTTTGAGTACTGGACCCAAATGAGGAAGAAGTGAAGTGTTCCGACATGAAAATAAACAACCGAGCGCAGAGGTACACTCGGTGGCGTAGCCTCCGAGTGAACGCCATGTGCGACTGCCTTGTCGCTCGATGATGCGTAAACAACTATTTAATTGAATGCAACGTATGAAGAATGACTTAGCTATCTAATGGCGCAGGAGTGGCCGAGTGACGAAGGAGCGTCCAGCCGAGTGACGGCACGCGGAGCGACCGAGTGACGAAGGACCGTCCAGTTGAGTGACAGTGTGCGGAGCGACCGATTGACGAAGGAGTGTCCAGCGGAGTGTCGGCATGCGGAGCGGCTGAATGACGAAGGAGCGTCCAGATGAGTGACGGCGTGCGGAGCGCCCAAGTGACGAAGGACCGTCCACCCGAGTGACGGCGTCCAGAGCGGCTGAGTGACGAAGGAGCGTCCAGGTGAGTGATGATGCGTGGAGCGACTGAGTGATGCAGGTCTGTCTCACCGAGTGGCGACGCGCGGGGTGGCCGGGTGATGAAGGTGTGCCGCATGGAGTGGAAATGCGTGGGGCATCTGAGTGAAGTAGATGTGTCTGGCTGAGTGGCGACGCGTGGGGCGGCCAAGCGATGTAAATTCATCCAGCACAGTGGCGATGCGCGGGGCATCCGAGTGAGGTAGATACGTCTCATTGAGTGGCGATGCACGGGACGGTCAAGTAAGGGTGCGTGGGGTAGCCGAGTCGAGAATGTTGTCGCGGAAGTGTCCGAACAAGTGACTGCGCGCGGGGCGACTGAGTCCAGCATTTCGTCGAGAATGGCACACGGAGGCGTCCAGGTAACATGTGTATGAAAAATAACACAAGCTAACATAAAAAATTCTCGAAGTTATTTAATGTTTGTTGAAATGGTTCGTGTAAATTACACCCATAGACACCCGTTGGGTGTGCCAGGTGCTTGCTGGTCCAAAACAAGCAAGAGTCTAAAGGGTGAAGGATCCGACATGAAGATAAAGAACCGAGTGCAGAGGTACACTCGGTGGCGTGGCCTCCGAGTGAACGTCATATGCAACTTACTTGACACTTGGTAATGCATAAATATTTATTTAATTGAATGTAGTATGTGAAGAATGTCTTAGGTGTCTGAAGGCGCGCGGGGGCGGACGAGTGAAGTAGACGTGCTGCGCTGAGTGGCGAGATGCGGAGCGTCCAAATGATGTAGACGTATCCCGTGTAGTAGCAACGTGCGGGGCGGCTAAGTGTTGTAGACGCATCTGTCAGAGTGACGACGCGCGGGGCAGATCAGTGACGAAGGCATGGCTCACTGAGTGGTGATGTGCGGAGCGCCCAGGTGATGTAGGTGCATCTCACCGAGTGGCGGCACGCGGGGCGGCCGGGTGATGAAGGAGTGTCTCGCCGAGTGGCAGCATGCGGGTCGGCCGACTGATGAAGACGTGTCTCGCCGAGTGGCGATGCGCGGAGCTGCCAAGTGACAAAGGAGCGTCTTGCTAAGTGGCGACATGCGGGGGCGGCCGACTGATGAAGATGTGTCTCACCGAGTGGCGATGCGCGGAGCTGCAAAGTGACGAAGGACCGTCTCGCCGAGTGGCGATGCGGGGAGCTGCCGAGTGATGAAGGAGCGTCTCGCTGAGTGGTGATGCGTGGAGCTATCGAGTGAGGAAGACGTGTCTCGCCGAGTGGCGATGCACGAAGCTGCCAAGTGACGAAGGAGCGTCTCATCGAGTGGCGATGTGTGAAGCTGCCGAGTGACGAAGAGATGTCTCGCCGAGTGGCTATGCGCAGAGCTGCCAAGTGACGAAGGAGCGTCTCGCCGAGTGGTGATGCGCGGAGCTGCCGAGTGACGAAGGAGCGTCTCACCGAGTGGTGATGCGTGGAGCTTCCGAGTGACGAAGACATGTCTCCCCGAGTGGCGATGCACGAAGCTTCCAGGTGGCGATGCGCGAAGCTGCCAGTGACGAAGGAGCGTCTCGCCGACTGGCGATGCACGAAGCTGCCGAGGGACGAAGACGTGTCTCGCCGAGTGGTGATGGGCGGAGCAGCCAAGTTATGAAGGAGCTTCTCGTTGAGGGGCGATGCGCAGAGCTGCCGAGTGACGAAGACGTGCCACACGGAGTGACGACGCGTCCAGGAGAGTGACGGCGCGCAGAGCGGACAAGTGGCGAAGACATGTCTCTCCAAGTGGTGATACGCGGGGCTGCCGGGTGATGGAGGAGCCTCTCGCCGAGTGGCGATGCGCGAAGCTGCCGAGTGACGAAGACCTGTCTCGCCGAGTAGCGATGCGCGGAGCTGCCAAGTGACGAAGGAGCGTGTCACCGAGTGGCGATGCACGGAGCTGTCGAGGGACGAAGACATGTCTCGCCGAGTGGCGATGCATGGAGCTGGCAAGTGACGAAGGAGCATCTCGCCAAGTGGCAATGCATGGAGCTGCCGAGTGACGAAGACGTGTCTCGCCGAGTGGCGATGCGTGGAGCTGCCAAGTGACGAAGGAGCGTCTCGTCGAGTGGCGATGCGCGGAGCTGCCGAGTGACGAAGACGTTCCACACGGAGTGACAACTGATAACCCACAAGTGTAGGGGATCAATTGTAGCCTTTCTCGATAAGTAAGACTGTCGAACCCAATAAGGAGCTAAAGGTAGAACAAATATTCCCTCAAGTTCTATCGACCATCGATACAACTCTAAGCACACTTAACGTTCGCTTTACCTAGAACAAGTATGAAACTAGAAGTACTTTGTAGGTGTGATATGATAGGTTTGCAAGATAATAAAGAGCACGGAAAAAACTAAGGGCTGCTAAGATAAGGAAACAACTAAGTTAGTTTAACGAGTGTGGAAAAGTGGTGATAGGAATTGCGGAATTGTCCCTAGGCAAGCGATAACTAGACCGGTAATCATTATTGCAATTTTATATGAGAGAGAGGCATAAGCTAACATAATTTCTCTACTTGGATCATATGCACTTATGATTGCAAATGTAGCAAGCATCCGCAACTACTAAAGATCATTACGGTAAAACCCAACCATAGCATTATAAGGTATCAAGTCCTCTTTACTACCATATGCAACAACCCACCTACTCTGGTTTATGCTTCTTTCACTCAAGAAACCCACCATAGGCGAACCATGAACACATTGCAACAACCTACAGCGAGGATCCCTCACGCTTGCGCGAGGCAGAGAGCACCATAGGACAACACCAATAATAAAACATGCAACTTAAAGCAATCATGATCATCAATCAACCAATAGGACAAAATAGATTTACTCAGACATCATAGGATGGCAACACATCATTGGATAGTAATGTGAAGCATAAAGCACCATGTTCAAGTAGAGGGTACAGCGGGTTGCGGGAGAGTGTGCAGCTATAGATAGATGGGGGAAGGTGATGGAGGTGTTGGTGAAGATGACGGAGTTGTTGGAGTAGATCGCCATCACGATGATGGCCCCAACGGCTTTCCGGTGCCACCAGGAGAGGGGGAGAGAGCCCCTGCTTCTTCTTCTTCCTTGACCTTCCCCCTAGATGGGACAAGGGTTTACCCTTTGGTCCATGGCCTCCATGGCGGCAGAGGGGCGAGAGCCCCTCCGAGATTGGATCTCTTTCTCTGTTTCCTTCTATTTCTGCCCTCTAAGATTCCGGTCTTTCACCGTTTCTTAAATATCCGGAGATCCATACCTTCGATTGTGCTGAAATTTTAAGGGGATATTTATCCATAAATTATCTTTCTTTCGCCCAAAGGACAACTCCAACCGACCTAAGGGGTGACCACAAGCCCTCAGGGCGCGCCCTACCCCCCAGGGGTGCCCTCCGGCTTGTGGGCCCCTCGGGCACTGCCTTCTGTTGATTCCACTTCCCAAAATTCATATATATTACAAAAAATGTCCATAAGTTTTTATCCCGTTTGGACTTTGTTTGATATGGATTTTCTGCGAAACAAAAAACATGTAACAAACAGGAACTGGCACTGGGCACTGGATCAATATGTTAGTCCCAACAATAATATAAAAAGTTGCCAAAAGTATATGAAAGTTTTAGAATATTGGCATGAAACAATCAAAAATTATAGATATCATGGAGACGTCTCAGCGGCGCGTCCAGTAGAGTGACGGTGCATGGAGCGGCTGAGTGACGAAGACATGTCTCACCGAGTGGCAATGCGCAGAGCTGCCGAGTGAAGGAGGAGCGTCTCGCCGAGTGGTGATGCGGGGAGCTGCCAAGTGTCGAAGGAGCGCCCAGCTGAGTGACAACACGTGGAGCTACTGAGTGACGAAGGAGCGTCTCGCCAAGACACGATGCGTGGAGCCGCCGAGTGATGATGACACCTCTGGTAAAGTGACGACGCACGAAGCGGCCGAGTGATGAAGACGCACGAAGAGCCATGCCGATGTGCAGGGCGACTGAGTTGAACATGTTGATGAAGTCGCAGACATCTGAACGAGTAGTGAAGATGATGCGCCGATGACTGAGTGCCTGCGGACTATCCGAGTGGACGTCACAAGATGCAGTAGTGTGCTGTAAGTGAGTGTCTTCATGCCGAAGTTGCAGCAGCACCAGTCTGGTTGGCCATGTGAGCCGCCGCGCACGGACATCGCGTCACAACTTAGGAGGAGCCTCGTCCCCGGTCGGGGCCACTGGGTTGATGAAGAAGACATTACTATGCATTGATGGAGGAGTTTCTCAGGTCCGATGCACGACCTACATGCAAGAGATATGAATTAGTCATAATTAAGCAAGAGTTAAGACAGGTCTTGCATGCTATGGACGTTTCTATTTTCCACGATGCATTCACTGCATGCTGTTTATTGCTAAGCCGTGGGTCTTGCCGGACTCAATCTTGCGGCCGTCGAACTCGCTGGGGACAACCCACCGAACACACCGGAGAACAGCTCGGGAGCTTGATGTGGACATTGTCGAGGTCGCAGTCGGCTTGCAGTTGCCGGAGCACGACGGCGCCAGCGGGCACAACTAACAGCTCAAGGTCGAGCTCCAGCCGCCGGAGCAGCATGCCGGCGGACACAAAGACACCGGCGGGCTCGACTGATAGCTCGACGGCGTGCTCAGCGCAGAGCAGAGTTTCGACGGACACGCCGCCATCGGCCGACACGATGAATGCTCGAGGACGTGCTCGACGCGGCACAACATGCCGGCGGGCACGATGAACCTGACTATGGCATTCTGGGTCGGGTTGTGGTCGCCGGAATCGTGTGCGTGGGGTGGAGCCTGCCCTCGGCATGTACACGTCGACGTATATGCACCTCGAATGCCGAGGATGCTACAACACAACTGACCGGATGGAGAGGCCATCGTGGTGTCGTGCGTGAGAGTTTGACGACGATGTCGCGACCGGAGATGACCACAGGCGGTCGGTGTCAACGCCGATGCGTGGAAGTGTGGCGTTGCCACCATGGAAGGAGTCGAAGACGACGGGGCAGACCGCGTCGACACTCCTACATGAGTAAAAGATCAACTCATTGTTAGATAATTTAATGTAAATAGAGCGGATGGAATGGATACTTCCCTGATCCTTTTGTTTGTGCGAACGATGCGATTGCCAAAACTCCACCAGCAAATTTCTCTGGCGATGGTAGATGATCCGCTATTGAAGATTGAAGAAAAAACCATTCGCACCATAGCTCGATAGACGCCATGCCCCACGGTGGGCATCAAATGTCTTGGGAACGATTCCGACATTAGAGAGGGGTAGGATAACGGAGCATGATCTATCGAGATGCAAATGGGTGACATGATGATTTTAGTGAGTTCGGGCCTCTCACAGTGCAGATAACGACCCTACATCTCGCACTTCAAAGAGGCTTTGCTTATTTGTCATGAACACGAAGTTACATGGTGTATGTGAGAGAGAGAAGGGAGAAGAAAAAGGCTGCCCTGAGCTATGTGGTGGGGGTGGCTTATATAGAGTGCGCCAACCCATCACCTCCTATGGAACAAGATGAGGCATTAGTGCCATGATGTTGACCCACTATAGAACCTTCTCTATGCTTAGACTGCCTTGCCAACTGTTGTCCTCGCTTATCCGAGTGAGTCATACTACCGAGTGGTTGAATATCATCCGAATAGATGGAACGTTGCTTGCCAAGTGGATAGTATGTATGTATTTATCTGGACCCACCTAAAGTGTGGACCCCATGCTGTTATGATATTTCGACCATTCATGGGCCTACCTGTTTTGTGTATCCCCAATAACGGTAACGGTGGCAAAAGTAATAGTAGTAGTTTTGTAGTGATTGTAACAGTAGCAACAGAGAAGTAACTTAGCAAGGATCAATATCTGAAAAGCTAGTAGGCAATGGATCAATGATGGATAATTATGTCGGATGGCATTCATCATGCAATAGTTATAACATAGGGTGACACCAGACTAGCTCCAATTCATCAATGTAATGTAGGCATGTATTCCATATATAGTCATACGTGCTTATGGAAAAGAACTTGCATGACATCTTTTGTCCTACCCTCCCATGGAAGCGGGGTCCTAATGGAAACTAAGGGATATTAAGTCGTCCTTTTAATATAGAACTGGACGAAAGCATTAGCACTTAGTGAATACATGAACTCCTCAAACTACGGTAATCACTGGAAAGAATCCCAGTTATTGTCACCCTGGGGGATGCGGATCATAACTCGTAATAGGTGTCTACAACTTGCAAGATAGGATCAAGAACACATATATTCATGAAAATATAATAGGTTCAGATCTGAAATCATGGCACTCGGGCCCTAGTGACAAGCATTAAGCATGGCAAAAAGTTATCACAACATCAATCTCAGAACATAGTGGATACTAGGGATCAAACCCTAACAAAACTAACTACATTACATGATAAATCTCATCCAACCCATCACTGTCCAGCAAGCCTACGATGGGATTATTCACGAACGGTGGAGAGCATCATGGAATTGGTGATGAAGGATGGTTGGTGCTGACGATGGCGTCGATTTCCCCTCTTCGGAGCCCAAAAGGGACTCCAGATCTGGTCTCCTAAGGAAGAACAGGAGGTGGCGGTAGCTCCGTATCGTGAAATGCGATGAACTCTTCTCCTTGTTTTTCCTCCGCTAATAGGAATAAATAAGAGTGGAAGTGAGGTCGATGGAGTAGCACGGGCCTCACAAGCCTGCTAGGCGTGGCCAGGCGGGTGGCCACGTCTGGCAGGCTTGCCACCTGTGCATGGCCCCCCTCTGGTTGATTGTTTCGCCAGTATTTTTTATGAAACCCAAAAATATTCTCCGTAAATTTTCAGGTCAATTCGAGAACTTTTATTTCTGCACAAAATTAACACCAAGGCAATTCTGCTGAAAACAACATCAATCCGGGTTAGTTCCATTCAAATCATGCAAATTAAAGTCCAAAACAAGGGCAAAAGGGTTTGGAAAAGTAGTTACGATGGAGACGTATCAATGGTATTCCTGGATCTCCTAATTTGTTTTGTACTCCACCCTTAAAAGTATAATTAGCAAGCATGGTGGAAATTTCAGCTTCCGGTATCTTTCTTTTGTTAGTCACGATATCTTTCATATACTTAGCATAAGGAGACATTTTTCAGAATATCATTCAAGCGCATACACCAAAAGACAGGTCTAAGCATTTCAACAAAGCGCTCAAAATCCTCATCATCCTTGGTTTTGGATGGTTTAGGAGGAAAGGTCATGGGTTTCTGAACCCATGGTTCTCTTTCTTTACCATGCTTCCTAGCACTAAAATCTCTTTTGTCATATCTATTATTTTTAGGTTGTGGGTTATCAAGGTCGACAGCAGGTTCAATCTCCACATCATTATCATTACTAGGTTGAGCATCAACATGAACATCATCACTAATACTATCACTAGGCTCATGTTCATCACGAGATTGTGTCTCAGCATCAGAAACAGAAATATCATTTGGGTTTTCTGGTGTATCTATAACAGTTTCACTAGCAACATGCAAATTTCTATCATCATCCTTGTTCCTCTTATTACTGGAACGACTACGTGTGTCAGTATTACTCCTTTGAGAATCTTTCTCAATTCCCTTAGGATGGCCCTCAGGATACAAAGGTTCCTGAGTCATTCTACCACCTCTAGTAACAACTCTAACAGATTGATCATTGTTCTTACTATTCATCTCATTAAGCAAATCATTATGTGCCCTAAGTAGTTGTTCTACTTGAGTAGTCACCATGGAAGCATGTTTACTAATCAGCTTAAGATCATTGATAGTTCTACTCATATAATCACTTAAGCGATCAAGCATGAAAGCATTATGTTTCAATTGTCTACTAACATAAGCATTAAAATTTTCTTGCTTAACAACAAAATTGTCAAATTTATCCAAGCATTGGCTAGCAGACTTATTATAAGGAATATCACTTTCATCAAATCTACGAAGAGAATTTACCTCTACTACATGTGTCGGGTTATCAAGACCATGTATTTCTTTGATAGGTGGTAGATTCTTGACATCTTTAGCTTTAATACCTTTTCCTTTGATAGATTTCTTGACTCTTGCATATCTTAAGGACTGAGAAATAGGATACCTCTTTTCTTTGGAGTTGTCTTCGGAGGTGGTTCGGGAATAGCCCAATCATTATCATTGCTCAATATATTTTTCAATAGAAGTTTAGCTTGTTGAATAGTTCGTTCCTCGAAAACACAACCAACACAACTATCTAGGTGGTCCCTAGAAGCATCGGTTAGTCCATTAGAAAAGATATCAAGTATTTTGTTTTTCTTGAGAGGATAATCAGGCAAAGCATTAAGTAATTGGAGAAGCCTCCCCCAAGCTTGTGGGAGACTCTCTTCTTCAATTTCCAGAAAGTTAAATATTTCCTGCAAGGCAGCTTGTTTCTTATGGGAAGGAAAATATTTTTCAGAGAAGTGATATATCATATCCTGGGGGCTACACACACAACCAGGAGCAAGAGAGTTGAACCATATCTTGGCATCACCCTTTAATAAGAAAGGAAACAACTTAAGAATATAATAATAATAAATTTTTCCTCAAGAGTAAATAGGGTGGCTATATCATTCAAGATAGTAAGATGTGCTACAATAGTTTCAGATTCATAACCATTGAAAGGATCAGATTCCAGCAAAGTAATTAACTCAGGATCGACATATAATTCATAATCCTTATCAATAACAAAGATAGGCGAAGTAGAAAACTTAGGATCATATTTCATTCTAGCATTCAAAGATTTTTCTTTCCACTTGCATAGCAATTTCTTAAGGTCATCTCTATCCTTACAAGAAAGAAAGTCCCTAGCTACCTCTCCTTCCATAACATAACCCTCGGGTATATCAGGCAATTCATATCTAGGAGAGCTAGGTCTAGCAGGTGTCTCATAGTGTTCGGTTTCAATAATTTCATTAGTTTCAAAAATATCATCATTTTTAGCATTGAGAAATTTGTTCATCAAGAAATTCACCCAGTGGCACAATATTATCAAGCAAAGTATCATCATAAGCATCATGCATAGCATAAGTGGCATCATCAATTACTTGCGATATATCAGAATTACTAGCAGGTGGTGGTGTCACAAATTTACTCATAACAGAAGGTGAATCAAGTGCAGAGCTAGATGGCAGTTCCTTACCTCCCCTCGTAGTAGAGGGATAGATCTTGGTTTTTGGATCTTTCAGATTCTTCATAGTGATCAACTGCTATTAATCCCAAGTGACTCAGAGAATATAGCTATGCTCCCCCGCAACGGCGCGAGAAAAAGGTGTTGATAACCCACAAGTATAGGGGATTGCAATAGTTTTCAAGGGTAGAGCATTCAACCCAAATTTATTGGTTCGACACAAGGGGATCCAAAAAATATTCTGGAGTATTTGCAACTAAGTTGTCAATTCAACCACACCTAAAAGACTTAATGTCCGCAGCAAATTATTCAGTAGCAAAGTAGTGTGGAAGTAACAGTAACGATGGCAAAAGTGACAATAGTAGTTTTGTGGTGATTGTAATAGTGATGGATAATTATATTGGATGACATTCATCATGCAAAATTTATAACATAAGGTGGCACTGAACTAGCTCCAATTCATCAATGTAATGTAGGCATGTATTCTATATAGAGTCATACGTGCTTATGGAAAAGAACTTGCATGACATCTTTTGTCCTACCCTCCCATGGCAGCGGGGTCCTAATGGAAACTAACTGATATTAAGATATCCTTTTAATATAGAACCGGACCAAAGCATTAGCACTTAGTCAACACATGAACTCCTCAAACTACGGTAATCACCGGAAAGAATCCCAGTTATTATCACCCTGGGGGATGTGGATTATAATTCGTAATAGTTGCCTACAACTTGCAACATAGGATCAAGAACACACATATATATTCATGAAAACATAATAGGTTCAGATCTGAAATCATGGCACTCGGGCCCTAATGACAAGCATTAAGCATAGCAAAGTGATAGCAACATCAATCTCAGAACATAGTGGATACTAGGGATCAAACCCTGTCAAAACTAACCCAATTACATGATAAATCCCATCCAACCCATCACCGTCCAGCAAGCCTACAATGGGATTACTCACGAACAGCGGAGAGCATCATGAAATTGGTGATGAAGGATGGTTGGTGATGACGATGGCATCGATTTCCCGTCTTCGGAGCCCAAAACGGACTCCAGATCTGGTCTCCCGAGGAAGAACAGGAGGTGCCGACGGCTCCGTATCGTGAAACGTGATGAACTCTTCTCCTTGATTTTTTTCTCCATGAATAGGAATATATAGGAGTGGAATTGAGGTCAGTGGAGCAACAGGGGGCCCACAAGCCTGCTAGGCGTGACTAGGGGAGTGGCCACGCTTGGCAGGCTTGCCGCCTGTGGGTGGCCCCCTCCGGTTGATTCTTTCTCTGGTATTTTTTATTAATTCCAAAAAAATTATCCGTAAATTTTCAGGTCACTCTGAGATATTTTATTTCTGCACAAAAATAACACCAATGCATTTCTGTTGAAAACAGGGTCAGTCTGGGTTAGTTCCATTCAAATAATGCAAATTAGAGTACGAAACAAGGGCAAAAGGGTTTGGAAAAGTAGATACTATGGAGAGGTATCACATCACAGCGACGGCAAGTATTTCCCTTAGTTATGAAACCAATTTTATCGAACCAGTAGAAAAACCACGCAACACTATGTAAACAGTACCTGCACACAAAGAACAAATACTTGCAACCCGACGCGTAAGAGAGGTTGTCAATATCTCCACGGTAAAAAGATAGATTGGTTTGTAGTAGATTGGATGGATAGATCGCACAAGAACACAAAATGAAAGACGCAAATAAAAATTGTAGCAAAGTATTTTTTTTGTTTTTTGGAATAATAGATCTAAAAACAGAAGCGGCAAAAAGATAGGTAGGAAAGCAATATCTTGGAAGATAGACCCGGGGTCCATAGGTTTCACTAGTGGCTTCTCTCATGAGTATAGCACACGGTGGGTAAACAAATTACTGTTGGGAAATTTGCTAGAAGATCAAATAATCATGACAATATCCAAGGCAATGATCATTATATAGGCATCACGTCCAAGATAGGTAGACCGAAACGATTCTGCATCTACTACTATTACTCCACACATTGACCGCTATCCAACATGCATCTAGTGTATTAAGTTCATGGAGAAATGAAGTAATGCAATAAGAACAATGACATGATGTATACAAGATCTATTCATGTAGGAATAGACTCCACCATGTTATCCTTAATAGCAATGGTACATGTGTGTCTCGCTGCCCCTTCTGTCAATGGGAGAGGACACTGCAAGATCGAAACCATCACAAAGCACCTATTCCCATGGAAAGAAAAATTGATCTAGTTGTCATAACTAAAAACTAGATTCAAAGAAGAAATACGAGGATATAAGTAATCATGCATATAAGATATCAAAGAAGACTGCAATAATATTCATGGATAGAAACTGATCATGAACTCAAATGTCATCGGATCCCAACAAACACACCGCAAAAAGTCATTACATCAAATAGATGTCGAAGTGACCATTTTATTGATAATGAATAGAGAGAGAGAGAGAGAGCAAGCCATCTAGCTACTGCCTACGGACCCTTAGGTCTATGGTGGACTACTCACGCATCATCGGAGAAGCACCCATGAAGATGATGCACCCCTCCATGATGGTGTTAGATTGGATCTCACGGTTCTGGAACTTGCGGCGGCAGGAATTGTGTTTCGTTGACTCCCCAAGGGTTTTTGGAATATTTGGGCATTTATAGAGCTGATAGGCGGTGGAGAGGCGTCCCGAGGTGGGCACAACCCATCAGGTCGCGCTAGGGGCCTCTGGGCGCCCTAGAGGGTTGTGGCCTCCTCGGCCCTCCTCTCTCATACTTCTTTGGTCCCCACGTATCTTCTAGCCCAAAAAATCTCCAAAAATTTTCACAGTGTTTGGGCTTCATTTGGTGCTGATATTCTACGAAGTAAAAAACAACAAAAAATAGCAACTGGCACTTGTCACTATGTCAACAGTTTACTCCGAAAAATCATATAAAACAAAAAACAGCAACTGGCACTTGTCACTTGGCACATCTTCATCACATATTCTTTTCTTTTGTAGCATGGACATTGGAACTTTAGGTGGTTCAAAGAAACAGTGTAGTTTTGACATGAAGACTTTAATACTCAAGCATACCAACAAGAAACCATGTCTTTCAAAATATAAACAATAAAGAAAGTTATCCTTAGGCCATCATGCTCAATCATTGATCCATTCATGAAACACACTCAAATATCAGCTACACCTAATGATCGAGTATGATCATAGTGCCCCCTAGTTGGTGATGTATAAGAGAAGATGGAGACTCAAATAAAAGTAAAAATTGCATTTAGTAAATAGACAGGCTCTTCGCAAAGGTAAGTAGGGACTTGTAGAGGTGCCAGAGCTCAAAGTTTAAATTGAGAGAGAAAAATATTTTGGGTGGCATGCGTTACCTGTCAACAAAAATGACCGAGAGTTTTCAATACCTTTCCATGCTAGATATATCATAAGAGGTTCCCAAATATAAAATAAATTTTATTCCTTTTTCCACCATTCTTTCACAATCCATGTCTAGCAACAGTTTCCACGGAATTTATTATTTCACAACATAAAGTAAATTTCCTTTTCATTTCAACACTGGGCATCCCTATTACCGCCATACTCTCATGTAATGACAAGTGAATAAACACTCATCTTGAGAATAACACATCTAGCATGGAAAAATATCGGTCACCCCTTCCGCTTCATGAGCGGTACGAGCACACAAAAAGGAAATTAATTTTGAAAATTAGAGATGGGACATACAAATTTGCATGGAATGGCATGGAAATACCGCATATAGGTAGGCATAGTGAACTCATATGGCAAAACTAGGTTTAATTATTTTGTATGCACAAATTGTATTTCTACTTAGTGCAAGTGGAGGCTAGCAAATAGATTGAGAAGCAACCAACCAAGAAATGAAAATTCACATAAACAAGCATTAAGCATAACTAGCACCGAATAATGCACCATAAGTAGGATGTAATTTCACTACAAAACTATTGACTTTCGTGCTTGCATAGGGAATCACAAACCTTAACACCAATATTGTTACTAAAGCATAATTACTCACCAACATAACTCACATACTACTACCATCATGTCTCAAAACTATTCCAAGCTAAAAATCAAGTTTAATTTGTCCAATGACCTTCATGAAAGTTTTTATTATATCCCTCTTGAATATATACATCTCCTTAGGACTAGTTTCATATATTTCCATTGCTTTTGACAAGCTCAAATAAATTTAAGTGAAGAACATGAGAATAAAATTTCATCTCTCACAATAATATAAGTGAAGCATGAGAGAATTTCCTCAAAATTTCAATAACTCTCAAATTAATCTAAGTGAAGCATGAGAGTATTTCTCAAAAACTTAAAGCATGCCATGCTCAAAAGTATATAACTGAAGCATAAAGAGAAATTTCATAGCTGAAAAGGTTTAATTGAAGCATACAGAGCAATTCTAACAAATCATAGCATAATTTTGGCCCTCTCAAATTGGTGTCTACAACAAGGATACTGGTAACAAAATAAAAGGCAAATAAAGCAAATACTCATATAATACAAGACTGTCCAAGCAAAACTAATGATATGTGACGAATAAAAATATAGCTTCAAGTAAAATAACGATGGTCGTTAGAAGAAAGAGGGGATGCGAGTCGGGGCATCCCCAAGATTAGTTGCTTGTTCCTCTTTGGATATTATGTTGGTGTGCTATGGAATCCCCATGCTTAGGCTCTTTTCACTCCTTATTCCTTCATCTATAGTGATCTCACCCAAAACTTGAAAACTTCAATCACACAAAACTAAACAAAATCTTTGTGAGACCCGTTAGTATAAGAAAGCAAATCACCACTCTAAGTACTGTTCTAAAGCAATTAATATTTTATTATTGCATTATATCTACCGTATGCTAACATTACCATGGCTTATACCGTTCAATACAAGTCATAGATTCATCAAAACAAGCACACGATGCAACGAAAATAGAATCTGTCAAAAAATAGAACAGTCTGTAGTAATATGTACTCTAACCATACTTATGTAACTCAACAAATTCCAAAACATAATTGTGTAAACACTCAAAAACAGAAAGAAAAAGGTAAAATAAAATTTACTCATTGGGTTGCCTCCCAACAAGCGCTATCATTTTACGCCGCTAACAAGGCATAATACATAGATTCAAGTACTATCATCTTTAGTTTTTGCTCCATACGAGGCCCTCAAGATTAATTCATATGGTGGATTAATTCTTGTTCTAGGTAAGTGTTCCATACCATTTCTAAGTGGAAATGTAAATTTAATATTGCCTTATTTCATATCAATCACGGCGCATATAGTGCTTAAAAAACTGTCTACCAAGTATGATGGGACAAGACGGATTGCAATCAATATCAAAAATAATAAAATCTATGGGCAGATAGTCCCTATTAAAAAGAATAAGAACATAATTAATTCTACCCAAATGCTTTTTGATAGTAGAATCCTCAAAGTGCAAATTAAGAGAACATTCTTCAATATTGGTGAGACCAAGCACATCACAAAGAGATTTCGGAATTGTGGAAACGCTAGCACCCAAATCACATAAATCAAAGCACTCATAATTTTTAATCTTGAATTTAGTGGTAGGTTCCCACTCATCGTGTAATTTTCTAGGAATTGAAATCTCTAATTCCAAATTTTCTACTAAGGATTTCATCATGGCATCAACAATATGTTTAGTGAAAGCTTTATTTTATTCATAAGAATGGGGTGAATTTATCATGGACTGCAACAAATAAATACATTCAAACAGAGAGCAACTATCATAATTAAAATATTTTAAATCCAAAATAGTGGGCACATCACTAGTTAATGTTTTGACCTCTCCAAGCCCACTTTCGTCAATTTTTTGCATTGAGACATTCACCCTCCAAATCATGGGTACACCTTCTAGATAAAGTTGACTCTTCTTTAGTCCTGTTATCATCAATTTTAATATTACTAAACAAGGAATCAATAGAACAAACACCAATCAAAAGTATCAATAAAATTGGTTATGATCAATTTGATTCACTAAAGTGGCTTGTGCGTCAGATATTTTACATAGCAATTTTCAGCATGAGCATGCTTAGATTGCAGATTGAAAACTTCCCTACTAATATCATCCAGTTTTTTTCTTATGGCATATAGTGCGGTAGAGTGTTCTTTCAGCTCCTCGGTAAAATACTTATTATGCTCAAACTCTGTAGTCGTATATTCCTTGGTACTTTTCTCAATCTCAAGCAAAATATCGGGGTAAGGAAAATCATAATACTTTCATAAGGCATCATGAGTATGCAAATAAGATTGCAAGCAAACAAGAGATCTAACAAGAAAAAGGCAAACAAAAAAGATGGCGAATAAAATGAAATTTTTTGTGAAGTGGGGGAGGGGGAAACAGTAGGCAAATGGAAAATAATGTAAATTTCAAGGAGATGAGATTTGTGATTAGGAACCTGATAGATTTTGATGATGTCTCCCCGGCAACGGAGCCAGAAATTCCTTTGACGTGGCTTGAGACTGCGTCGGTATTTCCCAAAGAGGAAGGGATGATGCAGCACAGCGACGGTAAGTATTTAGCTCAGTTATGAAACCACTAGTCGTCAACCCGTGCAATGCACGGGCTAGAATTTGTAAGTCTTGGTCATATTTTCTTTGGCTTAATGTGCATATTTAAAATGACTGCACGTTAACTTTTATAAATATCACACATAGATAAGCATAATCATTCAAATGCCATATTGTTCTACCCACAAAGAGGTTACCATATAAAATTTAATGTTTCCAAAGGTTATTTGCGTTCCTTTTCTCTCCATCTACCATCTATTAGAAAATCAGTACTTGCTACATAGCTACCTTACAACTCTAGGCAAAATAATTTTAATATACTATTTATGTTCATGCTAATTATTCTAATATCATTAAATATTTGTAACTAACTTAGACAACCATTTATTTACAAATAACTATATTTTGTTGATCTGTTAGCAAGGTTTTGCTTAAAAACAATAATACGTTTTTTGTTTCCTTAATCACAAATACATTTCAGTATACGCCTGTAAATACTACCATTCTATAAAATTCTGTAAGAAGAAACATAAACTGTCATGCCTTAGACTTCATATTCATCCGGTGAAGTGAGAGGAAAAGAAGTTTCTAAAGAATGCAATATACGCAAGTGAGTAATTGATATTTCACGAACGTATCTATATTTTATGAAGTATTCATGCCATGTTTACAATAATTATATATGATTTTGGTATGATTTTATTAGAACTAACCCGGACTGACGCTGTTTTCAGCAGAACTATCGTGGTGTTCTTTTTGTGCAGAAGTAAAAGCTCTTGGAATGAGCTGAAAATTTACGGAGAATATTTTTGGAAAATATAAAAAATATTAGAGCAAAGAGTCACCGGAGAGGAAGGCCGAGGAAGCCACAAGCCACAGGGCCGCCCCCCTAGGGCGCGTCCCCATGGCTTGTGACTTCCTCGGGAACCTTCTAGACGTGGGACCGATGCCAAAAATTCCTATAAATACTAAAAACCCCAGAAAGAAACCTAGATTGAGAGTTCCAACGCCGCAAGGTTCCAAGGCCACGAATAACCAATCGAGAGCCCATTCCGACAACCTGTCAAAGGCGGAAACCATCACCGGAGGCCATCTAAATCATCCCGGTGGTCTCCATGACGAGGAGGGACTAGTTCACCCTCGGGGATGAGGGTATGTACCAATAGCTATGTGTTTGATCTCTCTCTCTCGTGTTCTTGAGATGGCACGATCTTGATGTACCGTAAGCTTTGTTGATATAGATTGAATCATATCGAGTTTTCCCCTCTCTATCTTGTTGTGATGAATTGAGTTTTACCTTTGAAGTTTGCTTATCGGATTGAGTCTTTAAGGATTTGAGAACACTTCATGTATGTCTTGCGATGGGATATCTGTGGTGACAATGGGATGTTCTATTGATCCACTTGATGTATGTTTTGGTGATCAACTTGCGAGTTCTGTGACCTTGGAAATCTATGCATAGGGGTTGGCACACGTTTTTGTCTTGACTTTCCAGTAGAAACTTTGGGGCACTCCTTGAAGTTCTTTCTGTTGGATTGAACATGATGAATCTGAAATTATGTGATGCATATCGTATAATCAAGCCCACGGGTACTTGTGGTGACATTGGAGTATCTAGGTGACATTAGGGTTTTGGTTGATGTGTATCTTAAGGTGTTATTTTAGTACGAACTCTAGGGCTGTCCGTGACACTTATAGGGATAGCTCATAAGATTGATCAGAAAAGATAACTTTGAGGTGGTTTCGTACCCTACAATAATTTCTTCGTTAGTTCTCCGCTATTTGTGACTTTGGAGTGAACTCTTTGTCGCATGAGAGGTATTTACATATGATTCAACTATGCCAATATTGTTGAGAGAAATTGCACTAGTGAAAGTATGGACCCTAAGCCTTGTTTCCAAGCATTTATACCACGTTTTGCTCGCTTTTTACTATTTGTTACCTTGCTGTTTTCATATTTTCAGATTACAAAAACCTATATCTACGATCCATATTGCACTTGTATCACCATCTCTTCGCCGAACTAGTGCACCTATACAATTTACCATTGTATTGGGTGTGTTGGGACACAAGATACTCTTTGCTATTTGATTGCAGGATTTTTTGAGAGAGACCATCTTCATCCTACACCTCCCATGGATTGATAAACCTTAGGTCATCCACTCTAGGATAAATTGCCATTGTCCTACAAAACTCTGCGCTTGGAGGCCCGGCACGAGTCTACAAGAAGAAGGTTGTGTAGTAGACATCAAGCACTTTTCTGGCGCCGTTGCCGGGGAGGTGAGTGCTTGAAAACTACAAATATTTTAGTTTCTTGTTTTTCACTAGTTTGGTTTTATAAAAGAAAACTACAAAAAAATGGAATTGAGGTTGCCTCATATTCTTCATCTTTCAATGTCTTTCGTGAAAATGATGGAAAGGAAAATTGTGCTTAAGTGTTAGAAGAAGAAGTTATTAAAATGTTTGACACTAAATCTATGAGTGATGATCATGATTTCAATGTTTTTAGTATGAATTCTCTGAATATACATGATGCTAATGATATGCAAAGCCACAAGCTTGGGGATGGTATGTTTGATGAAGATGATATTTTCAGTCCCCCAAGTTTTGATGAGCAAAACTATTATGATGATGGCATGCCTCCTATATATGATGATTATGATGATGACATGTATGCTATAAAGAGTGATAATGACCATGTATCTTGTCATAATGATTTTAATATTGAATGTGGGTATGTCAACCAAGTGTCCCGATAGTTATTTTGTTGAGTTTGCTCCCACTATTATGAATGAGAAGAAAATTGCTTATGTGGAGAGTGACAAATTATCTATGCTTGTAGATCATGAAAAGAATGTTTTATGTGCTGGTTATATTGTGGAATTCCTTCATGATGGTACTGAAAATTATTATTAGGGAGGAACATATGCTTGTAGGAATTGCAATAATATCAAGTTTCCTCTCTATGTGTTCAAAGTTTTGAAGTTATGCTTGTTTTCCCTTCCTATGCTAGATGATTCTTGCTCCCATAAATTGTTTTATCACAAAATCCCTATGAATAGGAAATGGGTTAGACTTAAATGTGCTTGTCATGATATTCATGATGCTCTTTTGCATGTTTCAATTATTATTCCTATGTGAGCATCATTAAAATCATCATGCCTAGCTAAAAGGCATTAAAGAAAAGCGCTTGTTGGGAGACAACCCAACACTTTTACCTTATGTTTTGACGAGTTCACATGATTAAGATACTGTATTAATCATGTTTTGTGTATTTTATTCCAATAAAGTTCCAAGTAAAGCCTTTGGGATAGTGTGGATACTTGCTTGTTTGATTCTGTGCAAAAACAGAAAGTTTTGCGTCTAGTATATGAATTATCTGATTTTACTAGAGTGTCAAAAAATTCCGAAATATTTAGAAAAACTTTATATGAAAATTCCATGAGTTGTAATTATGTTTCATAATTGTTAGTGTCTAGGAAGTTTGGTGATCGTTCAGATCTTTACAGACTGTTCTATTTTTGACAGATTTTGTTTTACATGCATAGTTTGCTTGTTCCAAGTGTTCCTATAGCTTATATTGAGTAATATAAATTGTGGGAATGATTTAATACAGTAGTTATCATGTGGGAACAATTATTAATCTTGTATTTATAGTACCTAAGTGAATGATCTATATTTACTACACTAACCCATCTCACGAAGTTCCGTTAAGTTTTGTGTGATTGAAATTATCAAGTTTTGGATGAGACACCGATATGAGGAGAATAAGGAGTGACAAGAACCCAAGATTGGGGATGACCAAGATACCCCCAAGGTAATATTAAATGAAGACTCAAGCGTCTAAGCTTGGGGCTGCCCCGAAAGGCATCCCCTCTTTCGTTTTCAACACTATCGGTGTATCTTACTTCGAGCTATATATTTATTCGTCACATAATATGTGTTTTGCTTGGAGCGTCGTTATATTTTTTATTTTCTTTTAGGTGTTATTTGTAATCTATTTTTTCAATAAAAAGTTCCAAGAATTGCCTTAGGATGCTTGCATTGCATGTTTTCATATGTGCTGGATAAAAACAGAAACTACTGCTGTAGTGTTTGAATTTTCATATTTTACTGGAATGTGGAAACTTTCTGAAATTTTTACACAGTGTTTTCATATAAATTTAGTATCATTTTATAAATTTTAATAATTGTTTGAGTTACATAAGTACACTACTTTCATAAATTGCTACAGACTATTCTGTTTGGACAGATTGCTGTCATAGTTTTGTTATCTACTTATCCTATAGTTTCCATAGCCTATATTGGTAAATATAAATTGTGGAAATGATAGTAGACAGTACATAATGTTTTAAAATTATTACGAAACTTGTCTTGGAAGTACATGAAGAGTTGATTTATTATTATGTGTACTAACCTATCTCACGAGTTCTTTTCGAGTTTTTTGTGGATGAAGTTTTTGAGAATAGATGAAACCATGATATGACAGGATTTGAACGAGATATACAAGCTCAAGATTGGGGATGCCCAAGGCACCCTAAGTAAATACTTCAAGAAGTCTCGAGCATCTAAGCTTCGGGTTGCTACACATCCCACCTCTCTTCATCAACAATTATCAGTTAGCCTATGTAGAGCCTAATGTTTAATTCATTCACATTATGCGTGCTATTCTTGGAGTGATATTTTTCCTTTGCTTGATGTTTAATAAAATACTCAGATCTCAAAATATTTATTGAGAGAGAGAGAGAGTCCTCACATAGCTACTTAATTCTTTGACTACTCGTTGATCTTCACTTATATGTTTCGGAGTAGTTTTGTCATTTACTCTCGTGCTTCACTTTTATCCTATGAGTAAATGGTTGAATGAGTTGAATATCATAAATCTGAAATTATATATGTTTTATATGCTTATCCCATGGGGAGTAATGAATCCACATATAAGAAGTATAGGTGGTAAAATTTACTGAAAGTTAGCAAACACCTCATTGGTCACTTGAACCAATCATGAAACAATATTGAAGGAAGAGAGATTTCATATATAAATATGCTATCTTGGAAATCTTCTATGATTGTGATTACCCATTCATTATTTTCAAACTTGAGCAAATTAGTTGAAGTTGGACAAGGAAGACAACGTAATGAGTTATGGTTGCGTATATTTGCATAGAAGTTATATTGTTATGGATCCTACTACATGTGTTGCTTGCTTCCACCTCATACTAGCCAAAACTTCCGCACCAAGTAGAAATACTACTTGTGCATCCAAACACCCTTAAACCCAAAGTTGTTCCATATAAGTCCACCATACCTACCTATATGCGGTATTTACCTGCCGTTCCAAGTAAATTTGCATGTTCCAAACTCTAAACCTTCAAATAATATTCTGTTTTGTATGCCCGGATCGCTTATACAGTAACTAGGGGCTGTCAGTATCTTCCAAGCTAGGTGGGTTATTCTCACGATATGTGTTGATTCACTATCATTCACGAGAAAGTGGCTGGTAATAAGGATTCTCAGGCCCGAAATAAAAAAATGCAAATAATTAAACAAAACTCCCCCATGAATGTTGTTGGTATGGACGGTACCCGTGGATTAGGCTCGCCGTGGAGTGTGATTGACTCGTGGAGGAGGAGTAAAAACTTTACCATTCTATTTGGGAACCGCCTATAATGTATCTAGCATGGAAGATACTGAGATCTCTCGGTTGTTATGGTGACAATGGAAGCAAACCGCCCAAGATTATTATTCATCTATATTTTAAAAGCTCGAGCTCTGGCACCTCTGCAAATCAATGCTTCCCTCTGGGAAGGGCCTATCTTTTACTTTCTAGTACTTACCTTTGTGCAAGAGTCATGGTGATCTTCACCACTTCCTTTATTTCGCCTTTTTCTCTTGGCAAGCGTCATGTGTTGGGGAAAGACACAAGCATATATGGCCATTCAAATACATTTGATCATGAATTATTATTGTTGACAATTATCTATATGATAAATAAGTTGGGAGGCGAAACTCTAAGCCCCTATCTTTCTCTGTGTTCGGCGGATGCCATTTGCTCTAAAAATATGCTTTGAGTGCTAGCAATCATGGAGGACTATATGATAGTTGAGTATGTGGAATTTGCTAAATCAAAGCTCTTACATAGACCCTTCCTGAAAATAAGATGAATTGTAATTGTTTGGTGATTTAAAGCATAGTTTGTTAGTCTATACTTTAAACATGTGGATAGCTTGTTATTTCATCATGAAGGTGTATCAGATGAGATACTGTTTATGATATATAATGATGCTAGAAAAAGTGTTTGGAATTATCATTGATCAAATTTATGCACTATGCTAGCATTCACACTTCATAAATTATTTCTTTTATCATTTACCTACTCGAGGATGAGCAAGAATTAAGCTTGGGGATGCTGATACGTCTCCAACGTATCTATAATTTATGAAGTATTCATGCCATGTTTATAATAATTCTATATGATTTTGGTATGATTTTATTAGAACTAACCCGTACTGACGTTGTTTTCAGAAGAACTACCGTGGTGTTGTTTTTGTGCAGAAATAAAAGTTCTCGGAATGAGATGAAAATTTACAGAGAATATTTTTGGAAAATATAAAAAATACTGGAGCGAAGAGTCACCGGAGAGGAATGTCGAGGAAGCCACAAGCCATAGGGGCGCCCCCCTAGGGCGCGTCCCCATGGCTTGTGACTTCCTCGAGAACCTTCTAGACGTGGGACCGATGCCAAAAATACCTATAAATACAAAAAACCCTAGAAAGAAACCTAGATCGGGAGTTCCACCGCCACAAGTCTCCAGAGCCATGAAACACCAATCAGGAGCCCGTTTCAGCACCCTGTCGAAGGGGTAAACCATCACCGGAGGCCATCTTCATCATCCCGGCGATCTCCATGACGAGGAGGGAGTAGTTCACCCTCAGGCTAAGGGTATGTACCATTAGCTATGTGTTTGATCTCACTCTCTCTCTCTCTCGTGTTCTTGAGATGGCATGATCTTGATGTACGACGATCTTTGTTGATATAGATTGAATCATATGGAGTTTTCCCCTCTCTATCCACGATCAACTTGCGGGTTCCGTGACCTTGGGAATCTATGCATAGGGGTTGGCACACGATTTTGTCTTGACTTTCCGGTAGAAACTTTGGGGCACTCCTTGAAGTTCTTTGTGTCGGATTGAACATGATGAATCTGAAATTATGTGATGCATATCGTATATAATCAAGCCCATGGGTAGTTGTGGTGACATTGGAGTATCTAGGTGACATTAGGGTTTTGGTTGGTGTGTATCTTAAGGTGTTATTTTAGTACGAACTCTAGGGCTGTCTGTGACACTTATAGGGATAGCTCATAAGACTGATCACAAAAGATAACTTTGAGGTGGTTTCGTACCCTACAATAATTTCTTCGTTAGTTCTCCGCTATTTATGACTTTGGAGTGAACTCTTTGTCGCACGAGAGGTATTTACATATGATTTAACTATGCCAAT
The DNA here is from genome assembly GCA_022496015.1 of Hordeum marinum. Lineage (NCBI taxonomy): Eukaryota > Viridiplantae > Streptophyta > Magnoliopsida > Poales > Poaceae > Hordeum > Hordeum marinum. The sequence goes on from CM039674.1 coordinate 331,017,825, forward strand.
ATTGTTGAGAAAAATTACACTAGTGAAAGTATGAACCCTAGGCCTTATTTCCAAGAATTTATACCACATTTTGCTCGATGTTTATTATTTGTCACCTTGCTGTTTTTATATTTTCTGATTACAGAAACCTATATCTATCATCCATATTGCACTTGTATCATCATCTCTTCGCCGAACTAGTGCACCTATACAATTTACCATTGTATTGAGTGTGTTGGGGACACAAGAGACTCTTTGCTGTTTGATTGCAGAGTTGTTTGAGAGAGACCATCTTCATCCTACACCTACCGCGAACTGATAAACCTTAGGTAATCCACTTGAGAGAAAATTGCCATTGTCCTACAAAACTATGTACTTAGAGGCCCATCACGAGTCTAAAAGAAGAAGGTTGTGTAGTAGATATCAGTAATCAATGCCTATAAATTGAAGATACACCTAATAAATTAGAATCTGAAGAAAGCACAACTTAAGAAATAGTAGAAAATAAGAGAACACCACAACTTTTGTGAACTTATGTCGAACATCAAGACAAAAGACATCTAATTAAGAAGACTGCACTAATATTAATACATGTTGAAAGTACGAATATGTATACAATTTTTTCCATTGCAAATAGTATAGTATTACATGGTTGATTCTATTATATGATAGTTTTCTTCCATCGTTACATGCATGGTACATCCTAGTATTTTTTATTGTATTAGAAAGAGTTGATAATAGTTTCCATTTTTTTCAATGACACAATTACTTGGTTAAAGGGGGTAATTTCAGAGTGCCCTATTATTTTAATATTGAAATATATAGCAGTCCAGGATTGGTATTGCTACAATGATTGAATAATTAAAACCAACTGAATGAAATGTTTTGTTGGACTTGGACCAATAGTTGTCATTGACATTTACATTTTAAAAGGAAGTTTTCATCGTTCATATAAATGCTTCTACTTATGTTTTCTACTATTGAGACAAAAAATACTATGTTAATTATGGGGTAAGATCAATTACCAAACTTAAACATGCATTCACAATCAAAAAGTCGTGTGTTCGTCCTTGGTCGTGCAATCTAGATCGTAGCTTGTATGTGTGCCTTGCTATATGGATGTTGATCTCCTTTTGGCATCGGATTGAGGAGAGAACGGATTAAGAGGAGTCACTGAAATAAACGTATTATTAGCATATATGGATGTGGTCGTAATTAAGAGCCAATAATAGAGAATTTGTACTGCTTGAACAACTATGATGTCACCTATAGAAAATATTGTCCATCGCAAGATGCTTAGTTGCTTGCCCATGCATTTGTGGTTCAATGTAAAAGTGATGCGTACATCTATGTATACCGGTTGGACAAAGCTACAGATTTTCTGTCAGACGGCGATGCGTCAAAACCAGCTACTCTCGTACTCGGCCAAGGTCAACTTGTGTAGTACCACAGTCCATGCATACTGAGAGAAAATGCAAAAATAAAGAAGTAAAATAAATGTATATTAATAAGTTGAAAAACAATCATAATCGAAGCTATGCGCGATAAAATTATTATCCAAAAGGGGCTCAATCAAATTACATGATATTCATTAGGACTCATGAATACTTGTGTCGTCTAACGTCCAAAAACACCAGGTATATGTATTTGTACTGCACATAGTCTCCAACCCGTGCGTCCATCAATGTGCATGTAGGTTTTCATGGATTGTTGGGACAATCTACATGTATAGCTGAATGAGATAGGAATGCCGGATGGATTGTCCAAATAGAGATGGATGCAACAGTGACCAAGCCCTAATGAGCCGACACACGTGTATGATTCTATTATAAAAATTATGAAAAGTGGAGTAGTCTTACACTACGACTTACAACTTCCACCAATCTTATAAAAAATCATAAGGAGAGAGAGAGAGAGAGAGATTCAGCTGGGAACACCCGGTTTTCCTTGTGAGGAAAGATTGGAAGTTTCCTATACAGAACAGACGTACTCGTGACAAAAACAATTAAGATCAGTTGCTATGAAAATAGCTAGGGGTCAATGTAATTAAAGGTTCGATATGATTACCAATAAAATTGCTGGTTGAACAACAAATAACACAACTTCTCATATTGTAGGTGGGAGGCGATGCTCCCTGCCGAACATGGTGATGCACTATGGTGATGCACTAAAGAAGGCATGAACATGACTAATCAGTTAAACGGCCAGGTCAAAGCGCTATGGTGATGCACTGACGCTTCCAGCGTAGCTGCACCATGAAGCATTGAGGACTGATGCAAGATTTAGGCTTGATCGATGGGTACGACTCAGGAGGCGGAGTGAGGGGACGGTTCACGGAGATCAGAGGGGAGATGTGCTGGGATCATCGTACTCAGATTGGTCACAGAAAACTGCTCAGCTATCTCTTACTTTTTTCTGGTAAGGAAAACCTTATGGGTCTTGCCGTTGCTTTTTAATTCTTGATAATCAATCTAGGCGGGATAAAAAAAAATCTTTAATAAAGGCACGTGGGATAGATTTTTTTTCTTTAACACATGTACGTGGGCTAGTGGATGGATGCAATCTACGTGCGAAAGTTTGTGGGATAGTATTTTTTCTTTGAGAAATGCATGCGGGATTTTTTTTCTTTAACACATGTACGTGTGCTAGTGAATGGATGCAATCTACGTGGGATAGTTTTTGTTTTCTTCTACCGCATGTATGTGGGATGGATGGTAAGGTCTCATCGAATCTACGTTGTTGTTTTTTCTTTTACCACATGTAAGTAGGATAGATGGTATGGACTCCTCGCACTTCATCCGACGGATGTGGATGTCCAATTTACATATCTAATGGTTAATTTATTATGTTTTGTGAGGATTAACGTGGAGTCTCGTATGGTGCATCCAATTAGTAATAGAGAAGAAGGTTATCGAACCAGTAGGAGAACCATACAACACAATGTAAACGGTACCTGCACACTTAGAACCAATACTTACAACACGATGCGTAAGAGAGGTTGTCAAACTCTCCACGGTAAAAAACATAGATTGGTTTGTAGTAGATTGGATGGATAGATCGCACAAGAACCCAAAATAAAAGAAGCAAATAAAATCTGCAGCAAAGTATTGTTTTTTTTTGAAATAATAGATCTGAAAGCAAAAGCGGGAAAAAGATATATCAGAAAGCAATATGTTGGAAGATAGACCCGGAGGCGTAGGTTTCACTAGTGGCTTCTCTCATGAGTATAGCACACGATGGTTGAACAAATTACTGTTGGGCAATTGATAGAAGATCAAATAATCATGATGATATCCAAGGCAATGATCATTATATAGGCATCATGTCCAAGATAAGTAGACCAGAACAATTATGCATCTAATACTATTACTCCACACATCGACCGCTATCTAGCATGCATCTAGTGTATTTAAGTTCATGGAGAAACGGAGTAATGCAATAAGAACAATGACATGATATAGACAAGATCTATCAATTAGTAATAGACCCCATCTTGTTATCCTTAATAGCAACGATACATGCATGCCTCGCTGCCCCCTTTCTCACTGAGAGAGGACACCGCAAGATCGAACCCATCACAAAACATCTCTTCCCATTGCAAGAAAAATCAATGTAGTTGGCCTAACTAAACCAAAGATTCGAAGAACAAATACGAGGCTATCAGTAATCATGCATTTAAGAGATCAAAGAATACTCAAATGGTATTCATGGATAGAAATTGATCATGCACTCAAAATTCATCGGGTCCAAACAAACACACTACAAAAAGTCATTACATAAAATAGATCTCCAAGAGACCATTGTATTGAGAATCAAAAGAGAGAGGGAGAGACACGAAGCCATCAAGATATTGCCTATGGACCCGTAGGTCTATGGTGGACTACTCACGCATCATCAGAGGCACACATGAAGACGATGCACCCCTCCGTGATGGTGTTAGATAGGATCTCGCGGTTGTGGAACTTGCGGTGGCTGGAATTGTGTTTCGTCGATTACCCTAGGGTTTTTGGAATATTTGGGTATTTATAGAGTTGATAGGCGGTGGAGAGGCTTCCCAATGAGGGCACAACCCATTAGGCCGTGCTAGGGGCCTCTGTCGCGCCCTGGTGGGTTGTGGCCTCCTCGGCCATCCTCTATGGTACTTCTTTGGTCCGCCAGGTTTCTTCTGGCCCAAAAAAACTCCAAAAACTTTCATGTTGTTTGGGCTTCGTTTGGTATTGATATTCTACGAAGTAAAAAACAAGCAAAAAACAACAACTGGCACTTGACACTATGTCATTAGGTTAGTCCCAAAAAATGATATAAAGTTGTTGTAAAATGATTTTAAAACATCCAAGATTGATAATATAACAACATGGAACAATCAAAAATTATAGATACGTTGGAGATAATGCAATTTCAGGGTCAGAGTCTGGAACTATTTGCAAATTGAGTGGCTGATTGGCACTGATATGGTGGACATTGCCAATGGGTCCAGAAAAGATTTCAACAAGACTTTTTTTGCAGAGGTTGTTTTTCTTGCCTCGTGGAATATTTGGAAGGTCATGAATAATAGAGCCTTTAGGTACGTCCGACCAACCTTTGGGCAGTTGAGAAGTGGTTTTGTGCATGAAATCACCCTTATCACACATAGAATCAAACATAAATTCAAGGATGATCTTCTCAGATGGATTGATTTTTTGCCTCCCTAGTGGGGTATTTTTTCCCTTTTCTTTTATTCTTTATTTTTTCTTTAGTTCCCTCTGCTGGAGGAACTTGTACGTATTTTGGTATTGTTTTGTTGCTCTTGAATTAATAAAATACTATGGGGTGTAAGCTCTGCATTCTTACAATTAAAAATGCCTCTGGCGGTGTATCAGGATGTGCAACGATCAAGCATAACATGTATAAAAAATGATGAATGATGGCTTTGCCACAAATATTATGTCAGCTTATATGATCATGCAAAGCAATTTGACAATAAAAATACTAGTCATATGATGTAACGGTGGAAGTTGCATGGCAATATGTCACGAAATGGCTATGCAAATGCCAGAATAGATAGGTATGGAGGCTGTTTTGAGTAAGATATAATGAGGCTTATGTGCAACAGAGCATATCATGTAACGATGTTTGGATGCACCGGCGAAGGTTGCACCAATCCTCGAGGTGAGAATGGGTAATGCACGGTACCGAAGAGGCTAGCAAATACGAGGTGGTGAGAGTGCGGACATCCATGGATTCAAATTAGTCATAAATAACTCACATACTTATTGCAAGGTTTTATTATCTCTCTCGAAGCAAAGTACTACTTGCATGCCCCTAGGGACGAGGTTGAGAGGAGTTAACCATCGCGCCACTAGGATTTCAATGAGGAATAAGAATGCTTACATATCATCACCATGCCATAAAAATATTTAGACAAACAGAAAGTTAACACCCTATAATTTATAATATTCTTATTAACCAATTATCATGCATTCATGCCCTTTCACGTTACCAGATTAATATCATTAACTCAAAATTTCTCTTTTATGTGTTACATGAAGCTTTTGACTATGCACTCCACGAATACCTATTATTTTTGGACTGTTCTAATAAGCCATGCAAATTACCATAACTATTTATTAACTCTCAAAACAAATATAAGTAAAGAAAGAGAGTGCAATTATTTCTTTGAAATCTATACGCCACCATGCTCTAAAAGGTATAAGTGAAGTACTAGAGCAACTTCTTAACTTAAAAGATATAAGTGAAACACAAAGAGTATTCTTATAAATCATGGTGATATTGTGTCTCTCCCAAGAGGGTATGCCCAAAAAATAATGATTGTGGAAAATCAAAACAAAAGCAAACTGAAGCAAACGACGTCCCAACAAAACTCATATCATGTGATAAATAAAAACATAGCTCCAAGTGACATACCAATTAATTGAGACGAAAGAGGAGGTGCCTTCCGGGGCATCCCCAAGCTTATACGCTTGAGTATTCTTAGAATATTACCTTGAGGTGCCTTGGTAATCCCCGATCTTAGTCTCTTGCCGCTCCTTATTCCTTCATCCATCGTGATACCATCCAAAACTTGAAAACTTCAGCACACAAAACTCAATAGGAACCTTCCGAAGATCCGTTAGTATAATAAACATATCAAATACTTGGGTACAGATATAAATTGACCCTCATTTTATTATTTCAGAAGGTACTGTATTATAACATATCCATGGCTTATACCCTTGATACAATCCATAACATCATCAAAACAAGCAAACTATGCACGCAAAAAACAGAACATTTTGTAATGATATAATTAATTACCATACCTATGTAAGTCCAAATATTCTTAAAAGTTGGGAAAACCCGAGGAATTTGTATAAACATACTCCATCAAAATTGCAGCTAAAAAATACATTCACGTAAAATCGGAGAAATTCTGTTGGACGCTAAAGTTTTTGTTTTTCCATGATACCAATTCTACTAATCATGCAAGTCATCCCAAAGGATTTACTTGGCACAAACACTAATTTAAACATAAAATCACAATAATTAAAGAGTCAATAATCATGTTATTAAAAACAAGTAGAAAGTAAAATCAAGAAAATAAGATAACTATTTGGTCGCCTCCCAACTCGCGCCATCGTTTTACGCCGCTAGCTAGGCATATTGCATTGTTTGAAGTGTTGTCATCTTTGACACTCCACCCATAAGTAGCCCTCATGGTATAACAATAAGGTGGTTTAATTATCTTCCTAGGTAATTTTTCCACCCCTTTATTTAATATAAATTGGAACCTTATGTTTCCCTCTTTCATATCAATAATTGCACCTATAGTTTGTAAGAAAGGTCTTCCAAGTATTATTGGACAAGTTGGATTGCATTAATATCAAGCACAATGAAATATACATGCACATAATTTCTGTTTGCAATAATAAGGACATCATTTATTCTACCCATAGGTTTCTTGATGGTAGAATCCGCAAGGTGCAAGTTAAGGGAACAATCTTGAATTTCGGTGAGAGCAAACACACCACAAGCAGATTTAGGTATTGTTGAAACACTAGCACCAAGGTCACACAAAGCATTGCATTCATATTATTTAAAATTTATTTTTATAGTATATTCCCATTCATCATGCAACTTTCTAGGAATAGAAACTTCTAGTTCAAGTTTCTCATCATAAGCTTTTATCATCGCTTCTACTATATGTTCGGTAAAAGCTTTATTTTGTTCATAGGCATTGGGTGAGCTAATAATGGATTGAAAAAAGGAAATATATTCTATTAAATATAAACTTTCATAATTAAAGTCCTTGTAATCCAAGATAGTGTGCACATTGCTAGTTAAAGTTTTGACCTCTCCAAACCCACTTTTTCAATTTTATCATTAGAATCTTCACCCTTCGAACAAATGGGACGCCTTCTAGATAAAGTTGACTCATATCCAGTCCCTTCATAATCTATTTTTAGATTGGTAAATAAAGATTCAAAAGGAGAAGTACCAATCATTTTAATATCTTCAGCTCGATTCCGGTAAAAACCGAGAGGAAGAGCTTTTCCTAAGAATTCTCGTCTAACTTTCAACTTAGCGGTACTCACCTTACTTTTATTGATAGATATTTGGATATATTTAATAGTTTCATTAATATCGTGCTTGGGAGGAAAGGTTTTATTCTTAAGAGTTTTCACATCAAGAGCAATTCTATCCATGTTTCTAGCCAAATCATCAACTTTATCCAACTTTTCTTCTACCATAGTATTAAAAATATTTTGAGAATTAATAAATTACTTAATGGAGTTCTCAAGATTAGACATATCCTATTATGATTTTTAGAAGAATTTCTATAACAATTGCCATAATTATTAGAAGAATTTTCGGGATACGGTCTAATATTTAAATTTTGTCTATAAGCATTGTTGTTGAAATTGTTTCAAGAGATAAAGTTCACATCAATAGTATCACCATTTTTCTCAATAAGGGCAGAGATGAAGTCATATCATTGGGATCCACATAAGCATGCTTACTATCAACCATATTCATAAGAGTATTCACTTTTTCACTCAAAGTAGCGATTTCCTCAACAGAATTTACCTTCTTAACAGTTGGAGCTCTTTCGGTATGCCATTGAGAGTAGTTTGTCATGATGTTATCCAGAAGTTTGGTGGCCTGTCCTAACGTCACCTCTCTGAAGGTACCATCTGCAGCAGAATCTAGAAGGTTTCTAGACACAAAGTTTAGCCAAGCATAGAAATTTTGGATAATCATCCACAAGTTTAAACCATGAGTAGGGCAATTTCCAATCATCAATTTCATCCTATCACAAGGTTGTGCAACATGTTATTGATCATGTTGTTTAAAATTCATAATTTAATATATAAGGGATATGATCTTAGTAGGAGGAAAATACTTGGCAATAAAAAGCATCTTCACACTTATCCCATGTTCTAATACTATAGCACGGTAAATATGAAAACCAAGCCTTATCTTTATCTCACAGTGAAAAAGGAAATAATTTTAATTTGACAAAGTAATTATCCATATCCTTGTTATTTTCCATATAACATAATTCAACAAAGGTATTAAGATGAGTAGCGGGATCCTCATTAGGACTTCACGAAAAATGATCTTTCATCACAAAATTCAGCAATGCGGCATTAATATCATAAAACTCTGCACTAGTGGTGGGTCGTATAGGAGTACTAATAAAATCATTTTTATTAGTATTTGATAAGTCACACAACTTGGTAGTATCTTGTGACATGGTGACCAAGCAAGCAAACTAACAAGCGTAGCAAGTAAACTAACAAGTAAAGCAAGCAAACAAGTAAACTACCAAACTAGCAAAGATAAATATTTTTAATTTTTAATTTTTATAGAAAGCAAAATATAAAAGCAAATAAAAAGTAGAACAAGTGAATGATAATTTGTGAATAGGTACTTGATAGTAGGTTGGTGATACTCCCCGGCAAGGGAGCCAAAAATCCTTCATGATACTTGTGATTTGCATTGGGTTTTACACGTAGAGGAGTAGTTGATGCAGCACATTATAGATAAGTATTTTTTTCATTAGTGAGAACCAAGGTTATTGAACCAATAGGAGTAGCACACAATCCCCATCTTCAACGACTACACACAAAGAAGCAATTTTCGTTGGCGCGTTCGGATGCAAAAAATGACTTCGATAATCTCTACCATGGCGTTCGATCCTTTGATGCACGACTACTTCATCTTGAAGAAAGGCATCGTGAGAAGGATTGGTATCTCTGGTTACCAGAAGTGCACGACTGCAGTGCGGATGCTTGCATGTGTCGCGCCCGTTGATTTGCGGGACGAGTACCTAGGGATGTCCGAGAGTACATGCGAAGATGCCATGGACAGATTTGCAACTACCATGGTCGAGGTGTTTGGACCTCAGTACCTAAGAAAAGCAACCATGGCATACACTCAGAGGCTCTTGGCAATCTCGGAAGCAATAGGGTGGACAGGTTTGCTTGAATCTCTTGGTTGCATGCATTGGAAATGGAAGAACATCCTGAAGGCTTTACAAGGGCAATACCTGGGTCATGTTAAGAAGCATGCCATCATTCTTGAAGTAGTTGCCTTATATGATCATTGGATTTGGTCCAGTTTCTTTGGCATGCCCGGGTCTCACAATGACATTAATCTACTGCAGCGATCACCATTGTTTGTGAGCCTGACTGAACGAAAAGCTCCTCCTTGCCATTATACTATCAATGGACATGAGTACAACATAAGCTACTATCTAGTTGACGGTATTAATCCTTCGTGGGCTATTTTAATCAACACCATCTCTTACCCAGTTGGCCAGAAAAAGTCTCACTTTGCCCAAAGACAAGAAGCAGCTAGAAATATTGTTGACGGGGCATTTGGAGTTCTTCTGGCACGTTTTGTAGTTGTTCGTGGACCTGCGAAACAATGAGATTCGGAGAACTTGTGGGAGGTGATGATGTGTTGTGTGATCATTCACAACATGATCGTGGAGGATGAGAGTGAGAATGTAGCCGCGGGTCTTGAGTCTGAGAACATGGGTTCTCCTATAAAACTTCCCGACCAAAAACTGGCCACATTTGAAGAGTTTGTTCAAATGCATCAACAACTTCGGCATCGAGCAACTCACGAGCAACTTAAGGAAGATCTGATTAAGCATCTATGGACGGTTATGGAGGACAATAGTGTTGGACTGTAATATTTAAACTTTTCTAATTAGAACTACTGTTGTATTTGAACATTTCAACTATTTTAGATTCTATATATGTGGCTATTTGAACTTGCAAACCTTTAACAAAAAAATAGGGTCAGACGTAGGTGGGCAGCTTTGGAAGGACGTATGTGGACGGATGCGGGAGGGAATTTCTGGGTCAGTATTGGAGATACCCTTAACATATTTTTTGGTGCAATGTTATTTTTTTTGGAAATGGAGGTTAAACCCCTGGCCTCTGCATTAGTCGATGCATACAGCCATCTTTATTAAATATTCCACGAAGGATTGACAAAAAAAATACATCAAGACACCCGAAGCCACCAGTCACACCTACAAACTCGATAATGTGGAGTGCTCTCACTCACATATATAAAACCGGTGTCGTCGCCGATCCATCCACATAACGTATCGGGACCAACAGCCGGCGCAACAGACCTAAAACGCGCACCACATACACACGTTGTAGAATCCAGAAGCCGCCATCATCCTCGGACCGCTGACTCATCTTCAAGATAGAGTCGACGCCACCACAACGGCACCACCACCTCGTGCTGCTCCATCCAGATGCGAAGACTCCGAAGGATCTGTTGTGCGTAGTACCTGGTGACCAGGCATGACGCACCTGTAGGCCAGGCATTACTTGACATCTCCGTCGAAGCTCCATGCAAGACTTAGCCGCTCCACCTCTTGCCTGTGTCATCCAGCGCTGCTCCACAAACGATGCTCCCAAGAAAATAACGACACCGCAGTATCGTCATCGTCCGATCTGGATGACCAGATCTTAGGGTTTCCCCCAGAGCAGCACGAGTGGGTCGACAATAGTTACACGACGATGCCTTCATCAAGGTAACGACGCAGAACGCCGCCATCACCCGCCATCGGCTCGGTTTTCACCGGCAACTCTGTCTCCCCAACTCGCAGCCGGGACCAGATGACGAATCAAGAGATCCGACCACCCAGCCTCAGGCCAACCACCTCCGACGAAGGAGATGGCCACCACCGCCGCGCCAAGGGCCGGAGCCCCCGATATCCTCGTGTTGCAGGACCAGCCCAGAAGCCGCTTGACGTCGTCGGATCAGCGGAGACGCACGACAGCGGGTGGCGCGGCCCGTCGAAGCCCATCTGAGCACAGATCAAGCGCCCTAGCCGCCGCCGCGGAGATCTCGCCGACTACGGCTCCAGCACATCGACCCTGGTCGCCGCTGGCCCGCGCCACCGCCCTTGATCCGGCCGGAGTAGAAAGCCGCCACCCAGATCCAATTGTGGGCCGAGAAGGATTGCCGCCGCCGCCGCTGCGGCCCACAGGCTTAGCCTGCAACACCCTCGACGACGGCGGCGGCAGAGGAGGGGCCGCTAGTGGCGACCGGAGGCGGCCGGCGAGGTTGCCCCGGTGTGGCACGGCGCCGCCACACGGGGGGAGGAGGGAGGAGGAGGGGGGAGATGGTACCTCGTATGGATATGTGTATTGGTCTGTGTTGAATGAACCTGGTGCAATGTTATTAATTCTCTCACTCCGTGTAAATTCTCTCACTATGTTCACCCTCTTCGCTTCTCTTCACAACTAGGTCATAATGTTGAGATGCAAAGATAATATGAATTAAATGCAACATCACTTAGATACAACACCTAATAAATAATATATTGAAGTGTTTATCTAGAACATTCCCCCCGCCTAATGCAACTTGTTAAGAGCCAATGCATTGTTAGTTCCGAAGAAACTGGCCATGTTTTGTACAGTCCTTATGATTTATGCATTATTTGGTACAAGCAAATGTGTACGTGCAACACACCTTTTAAACCATACATTAATCGTATGAACCCATAAAAAAAATATCTCAATAAATATGTACTGACATATGCTACTAGAGAAAGGGTTAGGGAGCGTACCATGCCTACTGGAAGAAAATCATCGTATTTGAGGTCACTGCGCGGGTCATCGTTGCACATTGCGATGGCCATGAAAGGTCTTGGTGAGGTTTCGTTCTTTTGGATTCGGTGTAGTTCGTAGATTGCGATGTTGTAGTTTGTCGATCATGGATCTGGTCAGTTTGGTTGTTTTTCCTCACCTACAGATTCTTTTGGTCTTATATGACTTTGTTTTTTGTTGATTTTTTTGTGTCCATTGGAATTTATTGCGTGCATCCTAATTATACCGATGCTTGGTGTGCTCATTGTAAACTCTTGATGCTTTATTTTAAACAAAATAAAATTCATCCTTTATCTTAAATTTGAAATACGAGTGGTTTGTGAAGGACGATTATTTGCTAAGAACGAAGAGTAATTATGCAATTGAGAGGATAATTAGTGTACGTATAAGACTGATTACAACGGCAAAATGTTTTCACTTATTTCTCTCATGGGTGCAATATTTTCGTATTCTCTAGATTAATTGATAAGACTTATTTTCTCATCCATTAGAGTATTTACATACACACAACAAAGCTGGCTCCTCAAACGTATGTGAACGTGCCACATCTAGTGACCGGGCAGCCCTCAAATTTTCCTCTCTGCATCCGAACACCTCATAGTTCAAACTTTAAAATTATACAAAGCATGTGGAACAAACATTTACATACTACATAGATTAACTAAACCCACAGTGCACTACTTGTTGTGGTTGGAAACGTGCTCGATCTTCATACCCGGCTCTAGGAACATGAGCGGCAGCTGCAACTCCGGCTCTTGCGGCTCCTCTGCATCGACCTTTGCCTTCAATTCGCCGAAAAGCGCTTTGGTCGTTGCATGTTCTTGTCGGATGAACCGCCGATTGGCTTCCAAATTGGCATCATCCTGGATGGACTCCAGGATGACGGTCTGCTCCGCCCTTTTCGCCGCTTGAGCGACCTCGTACTCCATGATGGCGTTCTCCATGTTGAAGCTAGCAACCGACTCCGCCTCTAGCTCCACTGCCGCCTCCTTATCCTCCTCCCGCACCAGCGAATCCAGAGTCATACCCGTTGTGAACTAGGCAGCGCATCTAGCCTAGATCTCCTCAAGTAGATGGAGGCGCCACTCGGCCATAAGCATAGAATATGTCGTCTTCTTATGCCGGGCCATGGGGGAAGACGGACGGTGAGAGGTAGAGGAGAAGCATATGTGGACAACGGTGAGAAGTCAATGAATGAGACAAGTCAATGAATGAGATCGTCCTAGCGGCACAGAGACAGAGGGAATTGTCATGGTTTTATCACGACGGATGTCCGTGGACTTATGTTCGAGGCCATCACTAAGGTGATGGACTCAAAGGGGTTGGTTGGGACGAAGGACACGAGTTTACCCAGGTTTGGCCCCTCGAGATGAGGTAAAAGCCAACGTCCTGCTTGAGTTGTATTGATTGGAGTCTCGATTACAAGGGAGCGGATTCGTTTGACCTAGTTCTCGATTGATAAGTTTCTGTCTAAGTCGCCCCGGGTCTCGCCCTTATATAAGAGGCCAAGACCACGGGTTACAAGTTTCATACCGACTCTTACAATGTATCCGACTCTATCTCTATGTCGCCTTGCCTTCTTGGGCAAGTCGTCTCTGGGCGGCTTAACCGCCCGGGTCTTCATGTTTTCTTGGTCTCGGCCTCGCCTAGGCCCATCTTGGTAAACCGCCATATGTCTAAGCTTACGTCTCCAGGCCCATCGGCATTGGTCTGGCTTATGAGCCGCCAAGTATAACCCGGCCCCACCTGGGTGGGTCTTACCATGGGGTTATATCCCCAACATTAGGCCCTAGGTTGATTTGAGCTTGCTCATGTAAATTGTCCATTTTAGTTGGCGGCGAGTCTCTTCCTTCAACACCTGAAAGTAAGAAGTGTAACCCGCCGTGACGTCATACTGGATATGCCAAAAAGATTCCCTAGCGACCACACGACCACAACGGATCTTTCATCATTAAACCAATGGCCCGAAAATCGAGGCGTCCGTCTTGGTCGGTCAGTTTCGGTTGCCTGGATTCCCGCGCTCGTTTCCTCTCTCCAGACTCTTAAATAGGACCGCGAACAGTCCTTCTCATTTCCTCCGCCACTTGCGCCTCTTCTTCTTCCTCTCGACGTCGTCGCCCCCAAGCTCTCTTTCTTCGATGAATCTCCTGTGCCGTCATCGCCTGAGGCCGCTGCATCGACCTGAATGGACCAAAGCATTATTCGCGCCCGTCGCATCTCCTCTGGTATGTCCTTCTTCGCCCCCTAGATCTTTAGTTTAGGGTAGTAAATCAACGGAGTTCCTCGGTCCGCTTAGAACGCGAGTTCCTCGTAATGTCGAACGACATAATACCCCATGAATCTTGTAATGAATCTCTCCCTGACGCGGTAAACCATAGGAAATCATCAATAATTCAAGTCAGATCGGTAGTTACTTCCTTTTACCGTCCGCGAATATCACCAGTTCCTCCATTCGTCGTTAGGTTTAGAATAAATATGTTTTTCCTCTGTCCGTAGATCTGTTACTGCAACGATAACATGTGAATCCTGTTTTCCACACTTAGCTGTATTTTGCTCCATTGCTCTGCAACGTAACTCACCATTAAATTGTCGGCTTTCGCCCTGAACTGCACGGGCGGCTCAGCCTCGTAGAACTTAGATTTCATCAGCCGCCCTTAGTTGTCTGTCACCTTCTAACTCGCCGCGCGCTGTTACTTTCCACAGCTTTTAAGATGCCATTATGCCTCGTGCGTCCAATTCCTGTAACTGGGTTGGCTCTGCCGTTACTGAAGAGTTTTTGAAGGATTTCATAGACATGAGGACCTTGCCGGCCAAAAACGTCATTCATTGGCGGGTTCCAGGCAATGAGAAGAAACCCATCCCCCAAGAGGGTGAAGTGGTTGTATTCGTAGACCACCTCTCACGCGATTTCATCCGTCCCGGCTCAAAATTCTTCCGAGACGTCCTTCACTTCTTCAAGCTGCGTCCTCAAGAAATTGCACCCAATTTCGTTTCAAACATGTGCAACTTCCAAATTCTCTGTGAAGTTTACTTGCAAGAAGAGCTGTCGGTTGATCTCTTCCGTGAGTTCTTCTACGCCAACCGCCAGACAGAAGTAGCAGCCGGCCCAAGCTCGGAACTCGGCGGTATCTCCATTCAAAGAAGACGGGACATGGCCTTTCCGGCTGTTCGTATGCCAAGTCATCCTATGGATTGGAACAAAACCTGGTTTTACTGCAAAGATACCTCTCTAGAAGGAGAACATCCATTACCGGGTTATCGCCCGTCCTGACTCAAGACCACAATCGAACTCCCTGACCAGATGTCAGCTTTTGAACGGGTGAAATATGCTCCGGCTTACGCCAAAATCAAAGCCCTCATGGCCAACGGTCTGACAGGGATTGATCTGACCCGTTGTTGGGTCTCTTGGTGAGTCATGCCTATAAGCCGGAGAAGCCGCCTCATGTGTGAATATATGGGTAACGCCACCGATCCCCTCTGTTTTAACCCTACCATTTTATCATAAGACGACATCGTTGCTGCAGTCAAAAGCCTTATCCATGAATCTCAAGATTCTTGCCGCACCATTGGATTATCACCCTTCTGCGTCGCAAACCCGGCCCCGGATGTAAGGGCGACTCACAATCTCCTGACTTCCGCATTTAGCTATCCCTGTATGTTTTATAATATTTTACCTCTTTTGGCTGCTTTTACTTCCAGGCTAACTCTAGCTTCTGGAAAAAGAAATACGTTCCTCCTCCGAAGAAGTTGAAGGAGAAGGCCGTCGGCCAAAAGAAGAAACCTACACCTCAAGAGCAGCGTGAAGCTGACAACTCAGAGGTAAAACTTGACTCTCTTGGCCATCTCTTCATATGCCTTACTGACAATAATAACTTCACAGGACGAGACAAAGACAAGCCATGCCAACGCCCCTAAGGTAACCTATGTCTCGTCCGACTCAGAACATCTTGCACCACAGAAGATACAGTGGGTCATCCGAAAAGTCCCATTTTCTCATCCTCTTGCTCATTTAGACCCCAACTTTCTTTTGAAAAAGCAACAACAAGTCTCCCGGCGCCAGACCCGGAGCACCCGCTCTGAAGATCTTATGGCCGGGTTATCTCACTCGCCGGTTCAATGGAAACGGTCGGCTAAGGTATTTGTTTCACTTGGCTTAATTTTGCCAACCTTGCCTTACAACTTTATTCTGTCTTTATAATGCCTTAACTTCTTTCAGGAATCACCCCCTCTTTAGGCGACTCTACGGCAACCAAGCTGCCGCCTCTGAAGATCAACCTAGAGTACGTGTGTCCATATTTGCATCCTATCCTTTGTCATCCTTTGGACTTTATATAACAACTTTCTATGACTTCCAGGGCTCAAGCAAAGCGAAGAAAAACCGTCGGGTCTACCTCAGCCCCCACTGCTCAAGAACCGGAGGCTGCCAAGCCAGACTCTCCGGTTGCACATGCTGATCCTTCTGGTGTCTCAAAGGATGCGCCTGAAGACACTCATCGTTCTGCGGAGCCAACGGCCCATGAGACGGCCATTGAGAGCCCTCAGAGGACCAATTCTAAGCCGCTGACCCCTTCAACGGCCGCTAACGACTCAATTACTCCAGATGTCATCATCACCGGGACCGGCTTTCAAACTCCTGAACCTCGTGTGTTGACAAAGCACACTGAGAAAATTGAAGCCTCTGACAAGCTGGACCTTGAACTCCCTGTGTTGGAGAAATTAAATGCTCACGATCTACACGCCGGTTATCTAAACCGCCTCCCCACGAGCCAGAACGTGGAACTCAAGCTCGTCAACCTGATGAAGAAAAAATACGAGGTACTCTTTCCTTTCCCTATATCCTTATGTAGCCCTCAAGAGCCGGTTTAGTATTTGTTAATGGTAAACTGGGTCTTCCAAACCAAGCCTTAAGTAGAACCACTTAACCTGTAGCCCCCAAGTATCAGCTTAAAATGCAAATATTGAGTTGGTACTTAGTTTTAAGTAGTTGATCAACTATAGCCCCCAAGTTTGGGTCAGTATAGAAATAATGGGCCGAACTTCCCCGTGGAAAGAGCCAACTGTAGCCCCCAAGTGCCGGCTTATCCTTGACAAATATGAGCCGGAACTTCATGGTAGATTTGAACCAAGAGCCAATTGTAGCCCCCAAGTGTCGGCTTAACTTGATAAAGATGAGCCGGGACTTACTTTGTGGTTTGTAGTTTGTAGTCTTGGAGAGAAAATAGACATTAGCCCCCATGTGCCTGCTTAACTTGATAAAGATGAGCCGGAACTTACTTGTAGTCTTGGAGAGCAAATAAACATTAGCCCCCAAGTGTCAAGTATATTGCTTGCAAACTTCTTGAGACTTGCATTATATTTGTTAATTTAACCATCTGACGACATACTATCCTGGCGACTTACCCTTCTTGTACCTTTTGTTTGTCACAGGAAGCTTTAAATAATGCTGAGTCTGAACTGGCCGGCTTGAAGAGCAATCTGGCCTCACAGCAGGCCGCCGGGAGTGCAGCAGAAGAGAAGTGTTGGCTTGCGGCCGAGGAACTAGTAAAAGCTAAAGCTGATTTCGCCGCCTTCAAGAAAGCTGCTGAGACGGAGAAAACTACCATGGCTCAGCGTGCAAATAATGCTGACCAACGGCTCATGGAAGTATCCGATGAACTGCACGCCCTGAAGCGCAATATTACAAAGATGTCTGTTGATATCTTTGGTAAGTACTTTAGCCAATATCCTTGTGTGAAGACTTAGACAGGCGGCTTATAACAAAAAATCCATCTTATACAGGTCCAAGGAGCCATCAACTCGCCGCTGATAGCCTATTCTCTCTGAAAGCCGTCTATACCCTCTTAGAATAGCTGTACTATGGAACACTCTGCACCATCAAAGCGATGCTTAACAAAGAGAGTATCCCCCAGTCCATGAAGGGAGTCATAGAAATGTTGTGCACTCTGCCCAAGAAAATCCATGAGCTCAAGAAATCATCCGCCAGAAAGGGAGCCATTGCGGCCATAAGCCGGGCTTTAGCCTTCGCCCCAGAGCTAACTCCTGAAGAGATGATGGACGGGTTTCCATCAAAGAAGGACGACGGCTCAGAGTTCACATAAGCCGACTATGCCCGTTGCATGAAGGACTCCAGAGTCCTTGCATTGGTATTAGCAGAAGAAGTGAACATATCAACATATCAAGCGGCTTACAATGCCGAGAACAAGCGAGTGTGTGGCCCAACTTTCGAGGCCACAGACTTAATTCCTTCATGCCGTAAGCACCTCTTTGCTCCTGATCTTGACCCGTCTCCCCTCTTTGAAGAGGCAACCTTTGAAGCTTTAACCAACCGCAACTGGGACGTGGACAATCTCCAGATCGAGGAGGTCGAAGACCCAGCGCAGGGTGACCCGCCGTCCAACTGATCAGTTTGACAATGCCATGGATAATCCGGCTCTCGTCACCCGCCAAACTTTGGGGGGTGTAAAAAACTTTAAGTCAATGCTTATGAGCTCTGTGGAAAGCATTGTAATAGGACTTTTAGTAAAACTTTGTCTTGCCTGAACTGTGCCATCATGCACATAGGAAATTACACTGCTTTAACATATTGTGTCCGCCTTGTGCTTCAACTCATACCAGATGTCATGGAGGCTCTTCTTGAGATAACCAACATGTGTGAACAGAATATGTTCCATACTGTTTCGTAGGGCGGTTTAGAACAACACAACTCGGAGATATTATATCTTTCCTAATTTTTGAAAAAAAATGAACTCATGTGTCAGTTCTTCTGGGTGGAGTTGCTAATATTAAAACTCCTAATCAGTACAGGGTCTCTATTGAGATTGGCCATCAATTTCTTAGAATGGCTCAGGGTCTCTAAGCGAGATTAACTGATAGGAAGTGTAGCGTCCCAGGGAGAGACACAATAGGGCATGAGTACCCTTGTAGCACAAAAATAGCCTCTCACGTGACATAAATTCGTCGTTTTAACCTTAAACAGTTTAGGGTCTTTAAAAGATTGACTGTCTAAGAGTACGAACGGGCCACATAGCGGAGAGTCGGCACTAGATGAGAAAGTTTATCCTCGCTTTCCGTAAGCCAGCCCTCACGTGACAAGAACCGCTGATTTAACCTTAACCATTACAGGGTCTCTAACGAAATTGGTCGTCAATTTCTTTGAATCGGCTCAGGATCTCTAAGCGAGATTAACTGGTAAGAGTTTGGCGGGTCACCTGGTGGAGTAGCAACTTGCAAATGGGCAGATTTAACTCTGGCGGCTTAAGAGCCGATCAAGAGGGTATGTAAGCTAAACCCGGTGGGTTGGAAGCCCCCAAATGACCTTTGTTGACGATATCAACTGTTTGGCTTGAAAGCCGATCGATAGGGTGTGATATGCTAAACCCGGCGGGTTAGAAGCCCCCTAGACGACATTTGTTGATGAAATCAATTATTTGGCTTGAGAGCCGATCGATAGGGTGTGATAAGCTACACCCAGTGGGTTGGAAGCCCCCTAGACGACCTTTGTTGACGAAATCAACTGTTTGGGTTGAGAACCGATCGATAGGGTGTGATAAGCTAAACCCGGCGGGTTAGAAGCCCCGTAGACGACATTTGTTGATGAAATCAAATGTTTGGCTTGAGAGCCGATCGATAGGGTGTGATAAGCTAAACCCAGTGGGTTGGAAGCCCCCTAGACGACCTTTGTTGACGAAATCAATTGTTTGGCTTGAGAGCTGATCGATAGGGTGTGATAAGCTAAACCTAGCGGGTTGGAAGCCCCCTAGACGACCTTTTTGCACAACTGAGATATGTGAAATGGCAGAGGCCCCGGCTTGCAGGGATGCCAACTTTATTCATATATATATATATATATATGATATGTACAATGATGGAGTACAATGTCGAGTCTCAACGACTCAGGTATAGTAAGGCCAAAGATGAGCTATGTTCCTGCCCAGAAGTGCTTGAGTCGTCCAGAAGTGCTTGAGTCGTCCCGGACGTCAATGAGGTAATATGATCCATTGTTGAGATTTTTTGCTGACCACGAAAGGCCCTTCCCACGAAGGGGACAACTTGTGTGCATCTATCTGATCTTGAATCAACCGCAACACTAAGTCGCCTTCTTAAAACGTCCGGGTCTTAACTCTGCGCCTATGGTAGTGATGCAAGTCTTGCTGATAGATCGCCGATCGAGCCGCCGCCAGATCACGTTCTTCCTCCAAGGCATCCAACGCGTCTTGACATGCTGTTTTGTTATCTTCCTCAACATAAGCTGCCACTCGTGGCGAGTCATGACGGATATCGCTTGGTAATACGGCTTCTGCGCCATAAACCACGAAGAAAGGTGTATAACCTGTTGATTTGTTGGGAGTGGTTCTGATGCTCCATAAGACAGACGACAACTCCTCCACCCAACAAACCGGCGTGTGCTGCAAAAGAACCATAAGCCGGGGTTTGATACCTCTCAAGATTTCTTGGTTAGCCCGTTCTTCCTGACCATTTGACTGGGGATGAGCCACCGTAGAAACGTCAAGTCAGATGTGCTTGCTTTCACAGAACGCTTGCATTGCCCCCTTGGATAAGTTCGTACCATTATCTGTGATGATACTATGAGGGTAACCGAAGGGGTAGATCAACTTCTTGATAAATTGAACCGTTGTAGCCGTGTCACACTTGCTGACCGGCTCAGCTTCTACCCACTTGGTAAATTTGTTCACAGCCACCAAGAGGTGGGTCTTCTTGTCCTTGGATCTCTTGAAAGGCCCGACCTTATCAAGGCCCCAGAATGCAACGGCCAAGTAATTAGAATCATGTGCAACTCTTGAGCCGGGACGTGAGCACACCGGCTGAACTTCTGACATCCATCGCACTTGCGAACAAATTCCTCTGCATCTTTATAAGCCGTCAGCTAGAAGAAACCATGTCGAAAAGACTTGGCCACCAGGGATTTTGAGCCGGCATGATGACCACAGTCGCCAGCATGAATTTCATTCAAGATTTCCTTGCCCTCTTCAGGTGAAACACAACATCGGAAGACGCCAGTGATGCTGCACTTATGTAACTCACCATTGATTATGGTCATAGACTTAGACCACCTGGTGATCTGTCTAGCCAGATTTTCATCGTCGGGTAATTTGCCGCGAGTCAAGTATGCCATGTAAGGCACGGTCCAGTCAGGAATAGCATGTAGAGCCACCACCAGCTGTCCCTCCGGGTTAGGTACGGCCAAGTCTTCCTCTAAAGGTAACTTAACTGACGGGTGATGTAATACATCTAAGAAAATGTTAGGCGGTACCGGCTTATGTTGAGAACCCAGCCTTGACAGGGCGTCAGCCGCCTCGTTTCTATGACGATCAATATGATCCACCTGATAACCCTTGAAATGACCAGCGATGACATCCACCGCCTGACGATAAGTCGCCATGCACGGGTCCTTGGAATCCCAAGTGCCTGAAACTTGCTGAGCCATCAGGTCTGAGTCGCCGAGACACCTAACCCGGCTCAGGTTCATCTCTTTAGCCACCCGAAGGCCATGAAGCAGAGCTTCATACTCAGCTGCATTATTAGTACAAGGAAACATCAACCTTAACATGTCACATAACTTGTCACCTTTGGGGGAGGTTAAGACAACCCTTGCCCCTGATCCTTCCAGTTGCTTGGATCCATCAAAGTGGATTGTCCAATATGTGTTATATGGCTTTCCTCGGGTGCCTGACACTCTGTCCAGTCGTTTATGAAATCCACTAGGGCTTGGGACTTGACCGTTGTGCGAGGCACGTATTTCAGATTAAGAGGTCCAAGCTCCAATGCCCACTTAGCAATCCTGTTGGTGGCATCTCTGTTTTGAAATATATCTCCCAACAGGGCAATGCTAACCACTTTGATCTGGTGCCCCACGAAGTAATGCTTCAGTTTACGATTGGCCATGAACACCCCATATACTTGCTTCTGCCAGTGTGGATACCTCTGCTTGGACTCTGTCAGGACTTCACTGATGTCATAAACCAGCCTTTGAACTGGATATTCCTTCCCTGCCTCCTTACGCTCAACAATGATCGCGATGCTGACTGCCCTGTTATTAGCCGCCACGTATAAGAGCAAAGGCTCCTTCTTAGCCGAAGCTGCTAAAACCGGCGGCTTTGTGAGCTGGCTCTTGAGGGCCTCAAATGCTTCACCAGCCGCCGCACTCCAGACAAAGTTATCTGTCTTCTTCATCATCTGGTACAAAGGAATGGCCTTCTCACCAAGGCGGCTTATAAACTGGCTTAATGCAGCGATCCGTCCCGCCAGGCGCTGAACATCATTGATGCATGCCAGCTCAGACAGGGAAGTGATAGCCTTGATATTATCCGGATTAGACTCAATGCCATGCTCAGAGACAATGAATCCCAAGAGCTTTCCTGCAGGAACACCGAAAACACACTTAGCCGGGTTAAGCATCATCTTGTAGACTCGTAAGTTGTCAAAGGTCTCCTTCAGGTCATCAAGCAAAGTCTCCTTCTTCCTGGATTTAATCGCAATTTCATCCACGTATTCATGAACGTTGCATCCAATTTGGCTGTGAAGACAGTTCTGCACACAACACTGGTAAGTCGCCTGGGCACTCTTGAGCCCGAGACGCATAGATACATACCAGAAGGCACCAAAAGGCGTGATGAAAGCCATCTTCTCTTCGTCCTTGACTGCCATCTTGATCTGATGATAGCCAGAATAAGCATCTAGGAAACATAAGCTCTCACAACCCGCCATTGCATCGATGATCTGGTTAATACGGGGAAGAGCAAACGGGTCAGCCGGACAGGCTTTATTAAGATCCATGTAATCCACACACATACGCCACGTGCCGTTCTTCTTAAGCACTAGCACCGGATTAGCAAGCCACTCTGGGTGAAACACTTCAACGATGAAACCCACCACCAGGAGCCGGGCCACCTTTTCCGCAATGGCCTTGTGCCTCTCTTCATTGAACCGCCGTAGAAACTTTTTGACCGGCTTAAACTTAGGATCCACATTAAGGTGGTGCTCAGCAAACTCTCTCGGTACACCCAGCATGTCAGAAGGCTTCCATGCAAAGATGTCCCGATTCTCACGGATGAATTCGATGAGCGCGCTTTCCTATTTGGGATCCATATTGGCCCCAATAGTAAATTGCTGCGATGAGTTGCCTGGAGTAAAATCCACTAGCTTGGTGTCATCCGCCGAGAACTTGAGGGGCGGCTCAAATTTCATGATGGGTTTTTTGAGCGGAGTCATGTCCTCCGGGTCAACATTTTCCTTATAGAACTTGAGCTCTGCTTCCGCGCAACTTGACTCTGCATAAGCTGCATCTCTGCCCTCACACTCAATAGCCATCTCTCGGTCACCATGCACCATAATCGTTCCTTTTAGACCCGGCATCTTGAGCTGCAAGTACATATAACAAGGCCTAGCCATGAACTTGGCGTAAGCCGGACGTCCAAACAGAGCATGATACGGATCCCGATTCTCACGGATGAATTCGATGAGCGCGCTTTCCTATTTGGGATCCATATTGGCCCCAATAGTAAATTGCTGCGATGAGTTGCCTGGAGTAAAATCCACTAGCTTGGTGTCATCCGCCGAGAACTTGAGGGGCGGCTCAAATTTCATGATGGGTTTTTTGAGCGGAGTCATGTCCTCCGGGTCAACATTTTCCTTATAGAACTTGAGCTCTGCTTCCGCGCAACTTGACTCTGCATAAGCTGCATCTCTGCCCTCACACTCAATAGCCATCTCTCGGTCACCATGCACCATAATCGTTCCTTTTAGACCCGGCATCTTGAGCTGCAAGTACATATAACAAGGCCTAGCCATGAACTTGGCGTAAGCCGGACGTCCAAACAGAGCATGATACGGACTTTTAATCTTGACGACCTCAAAACACAAGGTCTCTACCATGTAGTTGTATTCGTCACCGAAGGCGACTTCTAAAGAAATCCTCTCCACTCGATAAGCTGACTTGCCAGGCACCACACCGTGAAAGACTGTTGAGGAAGGCTTAAGATCTTTATCAAGCAACTTGATTAGGCGGAAAGTGTCGTAGTACAGAATATTGGTGCTGCTGCCACCATCCATAAGCACATTGGTAAACACATATCCTCCAACTTGGGGGGGCAACTACCAACACCAGCCGTCCTGGGTCATCAACACGCGGTGGGTGATCCTCTCTGCTCCAGGTTATGTCCTACTCTGACCACTTGAAGTACTGCGGGAGAGCCGGTGTGATGGCATTGACCTCCCGCCTGCGCAACTTTTGGTCCCACCTGTTAAGGCTGGTTGTAAAAACATAATACTGACCCGAGCTGAGATGCTTCAGATTACTGTGATACCCAGACTGGTTATTTTGCTGCTGATTATTGCCATTGGTTTGTTGATGACGCCCTCCTAGGCTGCCCTGGCCCTGGTAGCCGGATCCTGAACCGCCATACCCAAGCCGACACCTGACTCGCCTGGCGGGCCTCCGCCATTGTTGTTATGCTACCACACACTGTAATCCCGAAACTTGTGCATAATGTGGCAATTCCTCCATGAGTGATTTGCCACCTTATCGGGTCGGCTGTGCTCTGGGCAAGGTTTATTGAGCATCTCCTCCAAATTAAAAGGAGTTTTACCCTTATTAAAGGGTTGTCTAAAGTTCCATTGCCTTTAGCACGATTGTTCCCGGTGCTGGCGTTGGCCACCAATTCTGACCCGCCGTCCGGATTCTTCCTCTTGCCTTGGTTGCCATGGCTTGCTGGACCCTTGCCATTGTTACTCTTCTTGCCTTGACTAGGCTTCTCCTTGTTAGAGCTTGGATCCTTTGTATTGTCAGAGTCTGCGTACTTCATGAGAGACACTATGAGCTCCCCCATGTCCTGGCACGAACGCTTGAGCCGGCCAAGCTTCTACTTCTGAGGCGTAAAATGACAATTTTTCTCCAGAATCAAAACTGCTTGAGCCGCCATAATCTGTTCAGACGAGTGGATGATGGTTGAGACCCGTCGGACCCAATGATAAGCCGACTCATTCTCCTGTTGCACGCAATGATCCAAATCCACAATCGTCATGGGCTACTTGCACGTTCCCTGGAAATTTTTGATGAACTTCACCTTTAACTCGGTCTAGGAATTAATGGTGTTGGGTGACAAGCCCTTCAACCACGTGCGAGCCGGCCCTTCCGGCATCATGATCAAATACTTGGCACACACTGCGTCGTTGACGTCTAACATCTCCATTGCTAGCTCATAGCTCTCAGTCCACGCCTTTGGAGGCAAGTCAGCAATATAGTCTGGGACCTTGCGAGGGCCCTTGAAATCCTTCGACAGACGTTCTTTCCGTAAAGCCGGCACCAAGCACGGCATTCCCATGGCCTTGGTGGTTACTCCTGCTCCTACCGAGATAGAAGGTGCCAGTTCTTGATGAGCCACCGCTGCCGCCGCCGCCTCATGCTATGCCCTTGCCCAGTCCACCAGAGCCTGAGCATCCAGAACCACCTGATCGTGTTGTGGCGGGTCCCAGTGTTGGTCACTCCTACAAACCGCCGGCGACTCATAACGACAGCTGAAGCTGCGGCTGGGGATGGGGGTTGAGTGCACACGACTCCGGCTGTAGGTGTAGTTCTCCTGCTGGGCCATCGCCGTCTACAGGTATACAATAGCGTTCCTCACCTCTTCTGCGAAGGGCGCCTTGTCCGGGATAGGAATCATACCGATCTGGGTTGTCGCCGCCACCATGTTCTCTACCGGGTTTGAATAGTGACCCGCCGGCGTTGGGAAAGCCATTGGTGAGGGCTGGTTCCGTCGGGGCGGGTTAGGGCGCTGTTGTCGAGCCGCCGACCGACTCTCTAGTGCATCTGCGGTCTGTCCTGCCCCTGGTGTGTTAAAAAGATTCCTGGCCTCGAACTGTTCTGGCAAGCGGGACTGATGTCTCAACCGCTGAAACGCTGCCGCGGATTGCTGCTGCAGCTCAAGGCGGAAAGCGTTCGCCTTAAGGCGTTCTGCCTCTACGTCCATCTGGACCTTCAGCACACTGATCCCTTGCTGGACTTCAGTCATCTTGTCCTTTATCCTTGCGATCTCTGTGTTCCGTGCTGCTTGATTCTCTGGCGTGACCTCAGTTGCCATCAGGGTTGTGAGCTCATTCATCAGATCCAGGAGAACTTGAGCCGGCGGCGGGTTAGCCCCCGACCAGGCTGCCCCAGCGGCTGTACTGCTCATGCCTGGTGTTGAACCTGCCATGAAGACGTCTGCATGCATCAGCAGCCCATAGTCCTCCGACTCATGACACTCCGACTCGGGGTAAAGCTCGTCGTAGCCCCCGAGCCTGCCATTGTGAAGCGGGTAGATTGATTGTGTCTCTCCGCTCGAAGATTCATCCTCCGAACAGACAAGAGTTTCCTGTGACATGGACCCCTCTAGATCCATGCCTTGAGTAAAACCGACGAAGACATGCTTACTGCCCAGGTTAACACAAGCAGGTTGTGTGCGCCGAGTCGGCTCGATGATGTTGGTGCAGATGTCTGGCCCGGGTGTAGATCCGCCGACCTCGCCAATGAAAACGTGGATCCCATCGAAGGGACTCGGAAGCCATACTCGACAGAGTCAGCCTCGGGACCCCAGCCAGCATCGTCAATGTAGAGCCGGCCGCGGCAACTCTTGTTCATCCTGCCGACAACGTATCCCTCGATCCCTGGAAGAGAGCCCTTTGAGAACTCAACACCACCGAGCACTAGCCCCACGGTGGGCGCCAAATGTCATGGTTTTATCATGGCGGATGTCCGACGACTTATGTTTGAGGCCATCGCTAAGGTGATGGACTCAAAGGGGTTGGTTGGGACGAAGGACACGAGTTTACCTAGGTTCGGCCCCTCGAGATGAGGTAAAAGCCTGCTTCCTGCTTGAGTTGTATTGATTGGAGTCTCGATTACAAGGGAGCGGATTCGCTTGACCTAGTTCTCGATTGATTAGTTTCTCTCCAAGTCGCCCCGGGTCTCGCCCTTATATAACAGGCTAATACCATGGGTTACAAGCTTCATACCGACTCTTACAATGTATCCGACTGTATCTCTATGTCGCCTTGCCTTCCTGGGCAAGCCGTCTCCAGGCGGCTTAACCGCCCGGGTCTTCATGCCTTCTTGGTCTGGGCCTCGCCTAGGCCCATCTTGGTAAACCGCCATATGTCTAAGCTTACGTCCCCAGGCCCATCGGCCTTGGTCTGGCTTATGAGCCGCCAAGTATAACCCGGCCCCACCTGGGCGGGTCTTATCACGGGGTTATATCCCCAGCAGGAATGGATGTGGTTAGGGTTGGGCTAAAATAGCTAGGCCCTGGCCCTCGTGCGGCGAGCCGGAGTGGCTCCACGCGTGGTTCACACCCCCACCAGAGGAGACACCCGCCGGACCGTTGGATGTTTTTGGACTTTATATGTGGGAGCTGTCTATCAGCGTGACGTGGAAGACGCGTCTAGGCCGCCTCATATCGGCCCTATATATGAGGGATGCCGGTCAACCCAGATGTATGAGGCCGGTTTGAGGCACCCGGGTTGGTCGAGCTTTTTGGCAAGCCAGTGATCAAGCCGACCGCTCGATCGTTTGAGGCATGCTCTTAGAGCATATTTTATATTAGTCTAACAAAATTTGAAGGCGATGTGTTGAGATACCTTTTACTTTTATTTAAATAAATAGAAGTGCATATGTCTAGTTTTTATCAAAATCATTCTGAACTTCTTAAAACTATCACACCTAGTTTAGTTATTATCAGTCTATCTAAGCCATCTCTTTGATATGTTCCAGTATCGGAATTTCAAAGGGGCACGCAGGGGCAGGGCACACAACTTGCCAACCGTGCGAGCCGCAACCGTGCGAGCCGCACGATTGGTTCATGATTCATAACATCGTTGTATCACTGGGCACAATAAGTTTTAAGTTTTTGTTTCTGAAACTTGTGATTTTTGCGGTCGCTTATACTATTTTTTTTAAAAGGGAGGCAAAAGTTTTGCTTCATTAATTAAGAAGAAGAAAGTTGCCTGGTTAATTTGTGAAAAACCGCCCGAAAACAGTCACAACCATTCTCAAAAGCACGACCCCATCCAAATGTGAACTCTCCCAAACCTTGGAGCCACAGGACCGAAGCACCCAACACACTACTACTGCAACCTACAACCTACGTGTCCCAATATCGCAAAATAAAACCAATTGAGTCAATACAACTAGAGGAAAACACATCTATGAATACCACACACATGACCGAGCCCACATATGCAACAAAGAAAGCCAAGAATCATCCGTCATGGAACCATTTGCGCCTCCTCTCTAGCGCTATCCTTCTTGCTTTTTATCATGCAAGATTTAGAGCCACTCTTGTTGTGCTTTCCCCGCAAAAATTTTTCCTCCAAGAGGCATCCAATCGTCTTTCTAGAATTTTGAGAGTTCAAATTGGCGACGAACTCACAATTCCTGGTGGCTAAATGGCCCAGTGGATTAGGCAATAACATTCATCCGGCTTGCTAGGCTCCAACATAGGTGTAGAGGGTGTTAAGGCAACTGACGTCGCCCCAAGATAGCCCACCTTTGAGATCACCACTGATATAGGCGAAGAGGATTCCACACTTAACATCCGTAGCTCGGGCATACTCTATATCACCGAAGCCACGCCCTCAATAAAAACCTCACTCCCAAAGGCACTTGGTGTGACACGTAGTGGCGGCGTGCGAAGAGGAAATACCAGCCAACGACGTCAGCTAGCCACCTTCACCCATGGCTGCTCCGAAGTTTCCTCAGGAGAAGCAGCAGTCGAATCACTGACCCTTCAGGAGCAACTACCAGCCAACGACGTCAGCGAGGCAAGCTCATCATCATCGTCGATGTCTTCGTCTTTGGCGTTAAGGGAGGCCCATGACACATGCAGCGGCGGCTCCAGGGCACGCACAACTGCGTTGGTGGCACTGGCAGGAGAAGCGAGGGCATCGAGCAAGGCTAGATATTTTGTTGCCGCCATCGACGCAAAAGTTGAGCGAGGAGCCGTCGGGGTAGCTGTCGGGGCTGAGGAGGTCACCTCGCCCAGCACGGTCAAAGCAGTGCGGGAGGCCATCGGGGCAGAGGATACCGAGCGAGGAGGAGTGCGGGAGGCCGAGAGGGAGGCGGGTGGGGCTGGGGATGCCACGGCTGCCGCCGCCACCAATGACAAGGAAGCCGACATCAGGCGTAGATGACGAGCCATAGCGGAGGGAGACGCCGCTAGAGAAGTGTGGCCGCCGAGAGAGGACGCCGAGGGGATCCCAGATTTGGTCGCGGCTGCCGAAGGGCAGGTCGGAGGATGGAGATCGGGGGAGCGCCGCCGCATGCTCAACCGTCGGCCGTGAGGTCCCCCAGCGTGCTTATACCAAGTTTCAGGATTGAAACTTCTTACGATTTTATCGATCATAGGTACAAAAGCTTATGATTTTCTCGGTCACTCGTACTAATTTTAAGAAATTAAAACTTAACGAAACGGATCTTAACATATATCAAAACAATAATATATATCAAAATGTATTCAAAACGGATCTTATTTGTAAGCCCTCGTCACAAGAAACATGAATGTGAAAATAGAAGTTCATTTGAACTTTTGGGTTAAAATATATGAAAAATATGAAAATCTTAAGCCAAAAAGGGTGGGGGGGGCTGGATGGATTTTTTTTCAAAACTAGCACCAAAAATACACCAAATCCGGATAAAGTGTATCCATTTTTAAAAAATCAAAAATAACACCCCACCGGCCCGCGGGACCGGTCGACTTCGTCTAGGCCGAAGAGGGCCCATCGGCCAAAGGGAGGCCGAAGAGGCCCCCGTCGGCCCGCTCCAGGCCGAAGAGGGCCCGTCGGACTCCAGGAGGCCGAAGAGCCCCTGGATAAGGCCCGACGCCGGCTCCCTTCTTCCTCCTCCTGCCTGCTCGCTCATCCCCTCTCTAACTCGTTTTCTTTGACCGAAAATCCCCCCCCCCACCTTGATCTCCTTCATCCTCCACCCATTTTCCGTTTCAATCCATTGAAACAATAGATCGTGTCCCTCTCCCCCTCCGTACGGTCTCATTTTTTGCAATGGGGTAGTGTGTTGTTCGTTTGGAGGAGACGTGGTGGAGTGGTGGAGGTGTGTATGGTGAGAAGGTGGAGTGGTGGAGAGGAAGAAGAAGGTCACACACGCGTCGAAGGTATACATTTTTCTTTTAGTTTATGTTAGTTTTTTTAATGTACGTAAAATTAGTTTAGGTTAGTTTTATTAGTGCAGTGATTTTAGTGTATGTGTTAATAGTGTAGGTTTATTTAGTGTATGTGAGTATATTTTAGTGTAGGTTTATTTTAGTGTACGTGAGTATATTTTAGTGTAGGTTTATTTTACTGAAGTTCATTTTAGTGTAGGTTTATCCAACTTCTGAGTGTACATGCAACAAACTGCAGTTATTGCACCTGCCTTGCTCACATCTGTTGGCTTTCTGTGGCCAGATTTAGTTGGACGCCATCTCCTTCGTGTCACCGTACTATTCAAAAGAGGTAGTACTCAATGTCTGGACAGGTGAGATGACAGGGTTTAGAGTCGTGGGCAATTTTAACAAGGTAAACGATGAAGACAGAGTATACATCCCGGATCCTAGACTACGGCGAACTAGTAGGGGCAGGCGTAAGACAAAGCATATCCGAAACGATATGGACCAATTTAAAGCTGGTGGAGCAACCAGACAATGTTTGCTCTGGCCGGCTTATGGGCATAGGATGAAATATTGCCCCGACCTGAAGAAAAACGGTGCTTCCACATTGATGAGTGCTTCCACATCGACGACTGCAACAACAGTTGCAAGAGGAGGTCCTGGCAGTCATGGTGGACGTGGTAGTCGAGGCCAAAGGGGCGGACGAGGAATGAATAACTCAGAAGCTACATAATGTGTGGGACTATGTTTTTATTTGTAATATGTCTGCACTATGTTTTAATGTGTAATATGTGGGACTATATTTTAATGTGTAATATATGAGACTATGTTTTTATTTGTACTATGCAAACACCTATGTTTTATTTTGTAATAAGTTTGGACTATGTTTTAACCTGTAATATGTGCGGACTGTGTTCTAATTGCAGATATGACTTCGTATCCGTTGCTTAATGGTAATATCGATAGAGGGCACCGAGGCGCAATTATGGAATCGGGGACGAACTTAGACGTGTTGATCACTCGCACCCCAAAGTCTAACTGGATGATACACCCTCCATGGGTTGATAGGTATGTGTTGGTATAATCACTTACTATGTTTGACATCGTTTTTATAGCAGCTAATTGTAAGCTACATTCTATTTATTTTGTAGGTTTAGTTGGGCTGGACTTCTACCCTTGGCACGACTGGTTGAGGGCACATTGGATGAGTGGGTTGATCACCCGGACTTGGATGAGGCAGGTGAATCAATGCAGTTGCACAAGAGGCAAGTAGCACGTTTCTCTTACAACGTGACAGTTGAGGAGATGGCTATTCATAGGGTGATGAGACAGTTCGGTCTATGCCAAGAGCCTGGCATTCCTGTAATTTCACACTTACTAGATCACGTGCACAAGTAAGTAATACTACTTTAGTTCTCAGCTCTGCATTCGGCTTATAGCTAATCATGTAACGTGCATTTCAATCTCAGGTACAGTCGCGTAGGAGGAAACAAGTCCCAGGATTCTTGGTTTCGCGACATCAGGCCTTACCTCGACGAATGGACTACTACCCCGACAAATATCTGGGATGAAGTTCGTGCCTTTGACTGGGACAAGTTCGGGTTGTATCTGCAGCGTTACAGACAGAGCACGAGGATCTATTTGGTTCCATCATCTGCTCTGGATCATATACCGGTTCCTCTCACCAGCGATCTATTCCCAACCGCCTCAGTTGTGGAAACCAGACACAACACGGTATGTCCTTAGTTTTTCTCACATGCTACGTTTTCCCTTAACCTGAACATGTACAATTGGTTAACTTTCTGTGTACAGGGTGAATTGTCATCTCAGGCGCTAGAGGAGGTTACCGCTTTAGTGGACTGCTTTGAGAGAGGAGAAAATATCCCACTGCGAGATGCAGTAACAAGGTTGAAGAGTCTTCAAGCGAAGATACGCGTGCGTCGCAGCTGTTACATGTAGACGATCTTCGGATGTTGTTAACACTCGTGCAGCACATCATCCGCCACGCCCCTCTCTGCAGCGTTCGGAACCTCGACTTCACAACCAGGGAGATCCTCCAGGCAGCAGGCACCTCCTTCGCAGCCAGGGAGCTCCTCCTTGCAGCAGGCACCTCCTTTGCAACCAGGTATCTCTTCCTGGCAGCAGACACCTCCTTCACAACCCGGGGGCTCCTCCTGGCAGCAGACACCTCCTTCACAACCCGGGGGCTATTTCTACCAGCAGCCACCTCCTTCACAACCCGGGGGCTATTTCTACCAGCAGCCACCTCCTTCACAACCCAGGGACCCTTCTTGGATTCATCATATGGACCGAGGTAACTTTACTATGTACATTCTTTTAAAAATTGTAGCCTCGTAAATCATTCTTTACATGTTTTACTTTACCGCAGTCGGCAGCCAATCACAACCGTTTATGACTTCAGTTCGGTCACCTGTGTTTACTGCTCCTGGTTCATACATACCCGGCGACGGCAAGGATGATGATCGTGGTGCATGCACCTACGATATCTCGGAGATGGTTCTTGCCACTCCACCACCACCATCGACGCAGGAGACACAGACACCGACAAACGAGGTGGTCTATGGTCGTGGACATCGTGACACTCGTCCACCGCCTCAGCGCTTATCGCCTTCCGGTCCACGTCCGAGGAAGCCAAAGATTCGTCGCCGTCCCCAACAGTGATATGGTTATTTACGTATGAGACATGACTATTTATTTATGTATGAGACATATGTCTATTTTATGTATGAGACATATTCATGTATGAGACATATTCATGTTCTATTTCAGTAGTCATTTGGTTTAGAGAGACAACACTAGTACTGCAAACTAAATGCATCCAAATGAATTAAACAGTACAACTGAATTAAACATTACAACTGAAATAAACGTTACAACTAAATTAAACAGTACAACTGAATTAAACGTTACAACTGAATTAAAGAGCAGAACTGAATTAAACGTTACAACCAAATTAAACAACACTACAAAAAACAGCACTACAGAAAACAGTACTACATGAATGGATCATCATCATCCCCCGTCGATGCAGATCTCTTGCCCTTTGTTGATGCACAACTCTTTCCCTTCGACGATGCGGTCGTCTTGACCTTGTTACTCGGCATAAAGATGTCATCTTCGTCCTCCGTCGATGCAGAACTCTTCCCCTTCGTCGATGCAGAACTCTTCCCCTTCGTCGATGTAGAACTCTTCACCTTGGTGCTCAGCATGAAGAGGTCGTCTTCGTCCTCACTTTCTGCTGACCATAAACCTGAAATATTCACAAAATCCTGAGGTAAGATTCACCCTTGTGCAGTTGCTTTTGCCATCTGGCGTGCAACCTGAGAAGTTCTTTCCGTATCTCCTCAAAAGTCCTGGGAGGCCACCCACTCCTAGCTAATGAGTGAGCCAACTCATTCATTATAAATTCACTACTAATGAGTTCCTCCCATCGAACTACTCTATCATTCATCTTGAAATTGGCAGCTAGATGGAGAAGACGATCGGACATACCAGAGTGAAAACTATGATCAAAAGGATAGTGAGGATGAGGAAGATGAGAAATCTCCACGAAAGGATGGCAGGAGCGGAAGGTGGCGGAGTGAAAGGGAAAGGAAGGGCCTGCTGACCCTCCTTACTGCGGATGTGGTTATATAGGTTCACAAGGGAAGATGGCGGGAGAGACAGGCGGGAAAGAAATTGGCAGGAGAGAAAGGCAGGAAAGATAATGGCGGAAGAGAATGCGAGAGAGAAAGGAGGGAAATATAATGGCGGGAGAGAATGGCGGGAGAGAAAGGCGGTAAAGATAGTGGCGGGAGAGAATGGTGGAAAAAAGGTGACGGCAGAGTATGAAGGGAAATAAAATGGTAGGATAGTAGGGCAGGACAATAAAAAGGGGAATAGTAGGGCGAGACAATACGATAACTTTGGCAGATAGCTGCAAGCAACAGCTAGCTCCTGTTCACGCTGTTTGAAGGTTATGAGCACCAAATTGTTGACTTCAATAGATGATGCCAGCAGAAAATTACCGAAACCTTCCTTCTTCAACACCATTCTATCACCCAAGCCAATGAAGTAGGAACAAGGAATGCTCACAAATATATCATCATCTTCTGAATACAAAGTAATTTCAAGAGTTAAAGAACCAGTCCTAGGAATTGACACAAATTCCTTCAAACTCCTCACAACCATGGTAGGAATAACCTGACAAAAACAAGCAAGTTATATGATATTCAGTTTACAAATTTAAAACATTAGAATACAACAAAGAACAAATAAATAATAAAAACCAGAAACCAAAGTTTACCATATGTTGAGAAATAAGATTCATGTGATCCATCCTATGAACAAAAGGAGTACACAGTATGTAGTTGTCA
This sequence comes from Hordeum marinum, assembly GCA_022496015.1. Lineage (NCBI taxonomy): Eukaryota > Viridiplantae > Streptophyta > Magnoliopsida > Poales > Poaceae > Hordeum > Hordeum marinum. The sequence continues at coordinate 331,052,454 of CM039674.1, forward strand.
TCAAAGAGCTGCCGCGACATGACATACATTTGATGATAATTCAGAGTGACTCCACGACTATAAAAATAGTTGTCAACAAGTTCCCTCTGAGTTTCACTCAGATCCTCAAGAGCTATAAAAAATGATTTCATAAACTGAGTAGAATAGCAAAACGTATAATCTGAAATAAAACTGAAAATCAATCAAACAAATAACTTATCAACACGGGGTAAAGAAAACAACATAACACCATCCCGATGAAATTCGACACTTATATAAGTTCCATAGTGCTCAAGCATAACAGTCATCATGTCACGATGGCGGAGACCATAATCATTCACAAGTTCTTCCCACGAAGGACCATGGAATTTACTGCTCATCCTACCATGTCTAAACAAAACAGGGTATAAGTTACCCTCACTGTTGTGAAGAGCAAGATCAATATCTGTCTCACCTCTCTGAATAGCTAAAACTCTGTACTCCTTAATGTATCGAGCAAGATGTGATCTAACACTGCACGGAACATACTACAACAAGAATGAAAGCAAACATCATAATCATATAAACAAATGAATTCAGTCAGATAAACAAGACATAAAATCTTACAACACGTCTTGAACATCGACGATCCAGCACCACAGTAAATACAGACGTACCGGAATCAATGGCAGAACAAGGGCCACCTGAAGCTCGGCAAAATGGGCAAGCCATTTACCTGCAGACGAACGGTGACCAATGAGAACTAAATCCATAACCGAGTTGAAAGTTCACATTCGATTGAGTTGGAAGCCAAAAAAAAAACGTAGGCCGGCGAAGAGCACCCTGATCTATTGTTTTCGCGGGTTGGATAACAAAATGGGTGGTCGAGCGAAGAGATCGGCGTGGCGGTGGAAGCACCGAAGAGCAACGGGAGTAAGAGGTGGAGATGGACAGCCCAGAGGACGGGGGAGGGTGAAAGGAGTGGTCAGAGGCTCTTCGGCCTCCCTCTGGCCGACAGGCCTCTCTCCAGCCTCTGATCGGCTGACAGGGGGCCCTTCGGCCTGGTGTTGGCCGACAGGTGGCTCTTCGGCCTGGTGGTGGCCGACGGGGTGTTATTTTTGATTTTTTTTAAGATAAGTATACTTTATCCGAATTTGATATATTTTTGATGCTAGTTTTGAAAAAAATTCGACCGGATGACCGCTGCGCGTGTGCTACAGATCTTTCCCGTTCAAGTACTACTTAGAGTAGTTTTGCAACTGCTTTCCACATATGAGGTCATCCTCCCAATGAATGACATCCGACTAAACAGTAAGAGGTGCTATATCCGATTAACTTTACTTTGTTCTGACAGGATGTAACTTCTAGTACGCCACGAAAAAAGAACAAAAATGAGAGGTACTTCTAGTACGTGAGCAGAGGAATAGTATTGCATCTAATATCGAAATTCATGTGCTGCATGTGCAGCCTCATTATTTTGTCCAAAAATATCTAGGCTACCATACACGCATGAATGACCCATTCTCTCTGATGTACGTATTGTTGTCTTCCATTATCCTACACCGGCAATTCAGCTTACTGGATGGTTAGGCCAATTTCAGATCGCGACACTATCCTGTCCACGGGCATTCGTTTGGGGCAAAACGACCCAACAAAAGTTAGTTTGCACCCGCGCGCTAGCCGCATCCCCGCCGTTCTTGTCCCTCGCCACCGTCGCCATCGCTATCATTTATCGTTGTGCAGCTCGGACGCGTTCTCGGCCCAAACCTTGTCGCTGGCCCCACTCCCTCGACCCCCCCCCCCAAGCTACCCAACAACGACCACCTGATTTGGAGCAGATCCGGCCGGACTTGGGCTCGCCCGGCTGCGGGGAGGCCACGCCGTGCCATGATCTGGCCGGGCACCTAGCCAGGACCTCCCGGCAAGGCCGCAATGCCGCATGCAGGTACTGACTCCTCCTCTAGGTCGTTCGGATCTATGCCATCGACGGTTCTCAAGCAGATACAAGAACGGCGGGAGGCCGGGGTCGGTGCTGGACCAAAGGCTCGTCGGCGCGCCATTGCCACTTATTAAGTGTGACGATTGTCCAAGGAAGGTCCAGCGCCGCATGTCTACAACGCCGAAACATCCCGAATGGGTGTTCATCAAGTGCCCAAACGATGGGGAGGTATGTGCTACTTGATTAGCATCGTTTGTGCTCTCGAATTTGACTACTTATGCTAACTTAATTTTGTTGTTGTGTACAATGGATACGACTTTTGGTGTTGGAAAAAAGAATACATCGATATTTTGATAAAACGCAAATTAGTAGATGTTCGTATACTTTTAGCTACAATAGAGACTAGAAATAAGACTAGTGCACTTGTTGCTACAATAGATGCTAGAGATAAAAGTAGATGCGAGGAAGTAACGTCAACTTCTTTAGGCACGAAGAAAATAGAAGCACACAAGATCGAGCCTCTACAGATCAACAATGAATGCATCGAGAAGGCACTAATCCAACTTAGGGGAGGAGTTATGGAAGTTGGATTTATTTTAAAATGTCTTCTCGTGGTTCTTGTTTTCTTTGGTCTTGCTATTCTAGTCAAGATTCGATGATGTGCTACCATGTATCAAAAATCAATGATAAAAAAAAATATGTGCTTGAAAAATATGTATGCGGACGGGATGCGGTCGAAATGCGGTCCTGCGTTGGGCGCACGACCGACGCATCCAAAAAAAGGTCCGGACACGGCCCATTGCCAGTCCCAAACGGACAAAATCCTGATAAAACGGACATCCGGATGGGGTCGCGCGCTGGCGTTGGCCTTAGAGACTCTATAGCCGGAACTTGCAAATCCGGTCTCTCAAATGTCCGCGGGCTCGTTTGGTAGTGATCGGGTGTGTCCTTTATTTGTCCATCCATGTGTCATATTTTTTATTTTCTTTTTTGTTTTCGATTACTTGGACGTGATTGATGCAGAGGAAGAGAAAAAGAAAAGAATGAACAGAGAAAAAGAAAAGATAATCCTAGGTGGGGCGCATCCTATGTGGTGTACTGACCGGGCGCGTCCATGAGCCCTCATATATTTCCTATGTTTCAGATGGATATAAGGGTTTCTGGACAACATAGAAGTATAGAAATGATATATGAGGGATCTGGTTGGATTACTTTTCTCTTTTTTTCTTTCTTGTCCAATCACTAACCGGACGCGTTCACAAATGTATGAGAGGTTGTTTGAAGCTTTCGATTATAGATGCTCTTAGGGAGCGCTGCGCCAGCTGGTGATAACTGAAAGATGGTGGCATTTTTGCTAGGAAAACATGGTGCGCCGGACCGGTAGAGCATTTCCAGCCACAATGGTCAATTTTTAGCCCCCTCGACCTTCTTATGTACCCGGGACATGTTCCTGGAGAGTATGTACTTGATCCTCATTTGTCCGATCCAGCCAACATTGCTATCCATTTCGCACCCACTGAGTCCATGCAGCGTAGATGATACTAGCGAACGTTGCAACAACGTGCGTTGCAACGGGTAATTTTTTTTTATGTAAGCCGCTATCATTTCGGCTCAATTTTGATTCTGACTTGTCATATTGATGGCCAGCATCTAAGACCATACCCAGGCAGTACCTTTGCGGTGCCGTTTGACACTAAGGACGCCACATCTATAAATTAAATTTATTCAAGAAAGCCTACATGCATGAGCATCACATGCAACAGATGGAACATGAATTCAGATTGTACTTATCGGTTTCACTATTATTGTACATGGCTATCACACGAGTAGTTCTAATATTTTCAAAATAAACCTTTATGTACTTTTGATGTTTACGAATTCTATAAGTGTATGTACATCCTATAAATATTATTTGTGTATTCACTACAGAAAAATTGTATAGTCCGTTGGTAAGTATGTGCGTGGATTTTGCAAAGGAAAGTTATGTACCTAAGGTCTAAGATCATGAAACATGTACAAAGAGAAAACCCGGTGCAAGTAAAACATGCCCAACTATTATAATCTTTTTCAAATATTAACGTTCAATTTTATGTGTTGCAATACGGATCCCATCGTAAGACAGATTGTGCATTATTTATTAACATTGCATCCTAAAAAGCATTTAAAAATATGTAACATGTAAAATGACATCATATTATAATTCTACATATTTTTCTAATCAAATTAAATTATAACATGTTAAATTTACGGTTACGATTTAAAAGATATGGTTATTTGAAAAATATAATTATTTTTAATAGACTACGGGGCGATTACCATAGATATCACGGGTGTAGATGTAAAGCTGCAAAAAATGATTCGTCGTGAATTGAATATGGAACACATGTTAATTAGCGTAAAAGGCATGGGTTTTTGTGTAAACTGCAAAAAGGGCCCGTTCTGACTTAAAGATGGACTGTGGGTTAATTATTGTAAAAAGCAGGGGGGTTCTGGAAAAAATACGCGACGGACGAACAAAAACAACCGGTGCTTTATTGTTAAGAAGAGATATGATACACTTGGGACATGTTTGGTTGCTGGCATTATCCTCCGCCGGGCCCGCACAGAAAAATTAGCCCGTTTGGTTGGTTGGCCCGCATCAAAAAGTTGCCCTCCCCCCCCCCCCAATCCACAAAACTTAAAGCAGTCCTCAGCCAGACCTACTAGTAACGGTAGAATCAGATGTTTCCACCGAACCAGGCTCAAGCGATGCAGGGGAGTGGAACGCGACACTGACGTCATGTGCCCACGAAGATGGTGGGAGCTCGCACACGTCTCCAAAAAAGCGACTGGAGGAATTGGTGTCACGCGCCGCTGATTGAGCTGCCCAATACAGCCCCCCACCGCAGCATCAAAAATCCCTCCACCATTTGCCCCTCTCGAGATGTCCTCCGACGCAGATCAACATCGACGACGAGGTAAGCGGCGCTACTGCCCCGGCCATCGGTTGACGTAGGCGGTGATTCGACTCCTCTATTCTGGCGTGTATTGCGCCTCCTTCTCGGCTGCTCTGATAGCGTCGGTGAGTTGAATTGCTCCCTTCTCTCTACTAGTTCTAGCTACATCTAGAGCATGTGGTAGGGTTAGATTTGTGAGCGATGTACACCGCCGATCTGTCTGTGTGATATTCTAGTAGCTAGTGGTGATTGATTTGACGCATGCTAGGTAGTGGTGATGGATGCATTGTTAGTATGCTTGTGTAGTATGATTTGAAATGCTCCATCGAACTCCTTGATATGATTAGAGCTACTCTACTAAACTAGATCATCCGTCTTCGCGTGTGGTAGTGTTTGTTCGATCTGACCAGTGTTTGTTCATACTCTCCATGTTTAGGTAGTTCCTACCATCCATGTGGTAGTGTGTTGTGCTCTTGCTGATGCTTACGCTTGTAGGACATGAGCACACGAGAGTTTAGTAATGTCCTTGTCCTGTCCCAGAACCAGTTCCCGGCGCCGTACGCTCAAGGCAGGGACGGGCCCATTTCAATTCAAGGGTCTTCACTTGAATACACCTTATTTGTTTTCAAAAATATGTGTATATTGTATATATAATGTGTTGTTAAGGAAAAATGATACCGATTCTCCAGAACGTGCTAGTTAAGCATTTCATGCCAAAAACAGAGGCAACCGATCATTTCTATTTCCCGCTCACCACTATGCGGCACATATGTACCAAAACTCTGCATCACGAAGCAGAAAAATTTCATCGATTAGAGGACACAAACCGGCAGCGCCGTCCTCCCCTTGTTCTCTATAGACCGCACGCGACACGAGCCACCAATCGCCTAATCGAAACCACACGATGACCAGGACCGGAGCTGTCGTCGCCTGATCGGCGATTGATTGCCGGTGCACATTGCGCCGGTTGGGGCACAGACACGCCCGAAGAATCCATGCCTGAATCATTGTTCTTGGATCCCTCGCCCCCATGTGGCGGTTAGCAGGATTGCTGGAATTGAATCGATTTGAAAACCACAACCCGAATTCAACTTTTGAAGGTGTAATCGCTAATTCCATGTACTAATTATTTGCCCCATAAAATAGTAAGGCTTGTAATTTCAAAGCATGAAGAATCACAAAGTTATCCTGTAAGTTGTAAGGTTTTTCATCATTTGTTATTTTCTATCCACTATATATCTTAGATTTTGCCATGATATGTTGAACAATGTTTACTTCTAGATGTTGAACAGTACCAAATTATGGTCAATTTCTCTCAATATAATAGATTATGCGACATTTTTATATAGATTATAACTAGTACAATATGGTGCTATAATCGGTTATACACACCAAAAGAAAGGCTATACGTTTCAAAAAAGCATTTCAAAATTTGAATAGACGGTCCTCAATTTCGGGCCCTCCCATGTGTCGAGGATTCCCAGCCTCCCATCAAGCAATTGCCTTCTAATTCAAAAAAATTGAGGTGTCGGGTATAGTTCCACCATTTGTGGCTTCAACATTTGTGTTAGGTTAGCCCAATGCTGCAACTCATGCTACTACTGAAAAGGCAGCTGTAAAGGAGAAGAAAGATGGCACGGGGAATTCCATAAAATGGCAGTCCTTCATGTCGATGTTCGCGTTGAACAAGATGTGTGAGATCATAGATAGTGGGATGAGGAGTGGCAAGGGTTCAAGGACGTGCATTTGAACGTTGTTGCAAAGTAGGTGTTCGGGTTTTATGGACAGGGGGACAGCTCCACCCAAGCCTACAACCACCTTAGGAAGTGAAGATCTAGGTGGATCATAGTGTCCAAGACAAGAGACTCGAGTGGGGCTTTGTGGGATGAGGAGACGTGCTCGATCCTTTTGGTGGCAGAGCACTACCAGGGCCACACCACAATTGGCTGACAAACCATGCCATTCTAACCAACCATCTGTTTAAGCCTTTATAGCATGCCATTCAAACGAACCGCTCTGATGTGTTTCATTTGTAGGCATACCCCAATCAAGCAGTGTACCTCAAAACACCCATCCAGAACTACCACTACATGTAGAAGATTTTCTCCTTTGAGCTAGCAACGGGCAATCATGTCCTGGGCTTTGTTCAGCTGTTGGGCTCGCCTATGCACAAGAACCCAGACGGCCAGGACTCATATGCCATCAACCTCGATGGTCCTCTTGAAAAGGATGGTGATCACGTTCATATGCTTGATAGGAAGAGGAAGATGGGAGCCCTGATGGAGTAGGAGTTGTCCGTCTTCCCCAACATGGCTCGGGTCATCAAGGAGGTCACCAATGCCATCCTAACCTCTAAAACACCGTCTTGGACCAAGGTGGCTCCACCCCAGAGGCTCTCATGGTGGCTCTCAGCCACCTGCTGGACAACAAAGCCCAGGGTGTTGGGTTTGTTGCCATGTGAGAGACTCACTGATACGTCCATTTTGCATCATGCATTTATATTGATATTTATTGCATTATGGGCTGTTATTACACGTTATGGTACAATACTTATGCCTTTTCTATCCTATTTTACAAGGTTTACATGAATATGGAGAGTGCCGACAGCTGGAATTCTAAACTGGAAAAGGAGCAAATATGAGAGACCTATTCTACACAACTCCAAAAGTCATGAAAAGTTACAGCGAATTATTTTCGAATAAATAAAAAATATTGGGCGAAACAAATATTGGAGGGGACCCACCAGAGGGTCACAAGCCTGCCAGGCGCGGCCTACTCCCCTGAGCAAATTATCAAAGTAACAAACGCGGATCAAATGAGCATGATGAAAACTAGCTTGACAGAAATTCCGATGTGTCCTCGGGAGCGCTTCACTTTATATAAGAGTTTGTCCAGGCCTGTCCTTTGCTACAAAAAGGATTGTGATGCCTTGATGCACCTTTACTACACTTGTCACTTGTTACCCGTTATAAATTACCTTACCACAAAACTATATGTTACCGATAATTTCAATGCTTGCAGAGAATACCTTACTGAAAACCGCTTGTCATTTCCTTCTACTCCTCGTTGGGTTCGACACTCTTACTAATCGAAAGGACTACGATAGATCCCCTATACTTGTGGGTCACCAAGACTCCTTCTGGCGCCATTGTCGGGGAGTGAAGCGCCTTTGGTAAGTGGAATCTAGTAAGGAAGAATTTATATAGTGTGCTGAAATTTACTGTCACTTGTTACTATGGAAAGTAATCCTTTGAGGGGCTTGTTCGGGGTATCTTCACCTCGACTGGAAGCACAAAAAGTTGTTCCTCAACCTACTGAACCTACTGAAAATATTTATTATGAAATTCCTTCAGGTATGATAGAGAAACTGCTGGCTAATCCGCATGCAGGAGATGAAACACTACATCCCGATTTGCATCTAATCTATGTGCATGAAGTTTGTGGATTATTTAAGCTTGCAGGTCTGCCCGGGGATTATGTCAAGAAGAAGGTCATTCCTTTATATTTGAAGGAGAATTCATTGACATGGTATAGACTATGTGATGATATTGGATCATGGAGCTACAACCGATTGAAAATGGAATTTCATCAGAAGTTTTATCCTATGCATCTAGTTCACCGTGATCGGAATTATATCTTTAATTTTTGGCCTCATGAAGGAGAAAGAATCTCTCAACCTTGGGGGAGGCTTTAGTCAATGTTATATTCATGCCCCAATCATGAGCTCTCGAGAGAAATTATTCTTCAGAATTTTAATGCTCGGCTTTCTCGTAATGATCAATCCATGATCGATACTTCTTGTACTGGTTCCTATATGAAGAAAGATATTGACTTCAAATGGGATTTATTGGAAAGAATTAAACGCAACTCTAAAGATTGGGAACTCGATGAAGGTAAGGAGTCAGGTATAAACCTTAAGTTTGATTGTGTTAAATCCTTTATAGACACCTATGCTTGCCCTGAATTTAGCACTAAATATGGACTTGACTTTCAGATAGTAGCTTCTTTCTGTGAATCTTTTGATGCTCATGTTGATCTCCCTAAGGAGAACTGGTTTAAATATCATCCTGCCATTGAAGTGAAAGTAGCTGAACCTATTAAAGTTGAAGAAGAAACTATTACTTATAATGTTAGTCCTGTTATTCCTGCTGCTTACACTGAGAAACCACCTTTTCCTGTTAGAATAAAGGAACATGCTAAAGCTTCAAATGTGGTTCGTAAGAGATATGTTAGAACACCTACACCTCCTGAACAAATTAAAGTTGAACCTAGTATTACTATGGTTAAAAATCTCTTGGTTGATAATATTGATGGGCATGTTATTCATTTTTCTGTGATGAAGCTGCTAGAATTGCTAGACCTGATGCTAAAGATAAACATAGACCTATTGTTGGCACTCTTGTTGTTTTTGTTAAAATAGGAGATCATTGTCCTCATGGCTTATGTGATGTGGGTGCTAGTGTGAGTGAAATTCCCTTTACCTTATATCAAGAAATTATGAATGATATTGCACCAGCTGAGTTAGAGGAAATTGATGTTACCATTAAGCTTGCTAATAGAGATACTATAGCACCAGTTGGGATTGTTAGAGATGTTGAAGTCTTGTGTGGAAAAATAAAATATCCTATTGATTTTCTTGTCCTTTGTTCCCCACAAGATGATTTTTGTCCCATTATATTTGGCAGACCTTTCTTGAATATTGTTAATGCCAGGACAGATTGTGAGAAAGAAACTGTTCTAACACCATTACGGAGGGGTTCATCTTCTTCATAGGTGCATCTCCGATGATGTGTGAGTAGTCCACCATAGACATATGGGTCTGTAGGCAGTAGCTAGATGGCTTCCTCTCTCTCGATGTCTATGTTTCTCAATACAATGGTCTCTTGGAGATCTATTTAATGTAATGACTTTTGCGGTGTGTTCGTTGGGATCCGATAAATTTTGAGTTCATGATCAGTTTCTATCCATGAATATGATTTGAGTATTCTTTGATCTCTTATTTACATGATTACTTATAGCCTCGTATTTCTTCTTTGAATCTTTGGTTACTTAGGCCAACTAGATCGATTTTTCTTGCCATGGGAAGAGGTGCTTTGTGATGGGTTCGATCTTGCGATGTTCTTTCCCAGCGACAGAAAGGGCGGCAATACAAGCATGTATCATTGCCATTAAGGATAACAAGATGGGGTATGTTCCATCCTGAATAGATCTTGTCTAAATCATGTCACCGTTCTTATTGCATTACTCTGTTTTCCCACGAACTTAATACACTAGATGCATGCTGGATAGCGGTCGATGTGTGGAGTAATAGAAGTAGATGCAGAATCGTTTCGGACTACTTATCTTAGATGTGATGCCTATATAATGATCATTTCCTGGATATCGTCATGATTATTTGATCTTATATCAATTCTCCAACAGTAATTTGTTCACCCACCGTGTGCTATACTCATGAGAGAAGCCACTAGTGAAACCTACGGCCCCCGGATCTACTTTTCCAACATATTGCTCTCTGATGTACTATTTGCAACTTTTGTTTTCAGATCTAATGTTCCAAAAGAACCAAAAATATCTTGCTGCATGTTTTGTTTATTTATTTTACATTGTGTTCTTGTGAGATCTATTTGCCAAAACTATCAATACCTAATCTATCTTATTACCGTAGAGAGCATGACAACCTCTCTTTCGCGTCGGGTTGCAAGTATTTGTTGTTTGTGTGCATGTGTTTTTTTACATGGGTGCATGATCTTCCTCTACGGATTGATACCTTGGTTTCATAAACTAAGGGAAATACTTATTGTCGACGTGATGCATCATCAATTCCTCTTTGGGGAAATACCTATGCGGTCTCACGGCACGTCATACCTCGTTCGGAAATTTTGTGCCCCAAGACAATACCTTAATTAACCATAGAGTGGCACTTCTACCAATTCTAGACGAGATAAATTTGTTCACATCTTTGCAAAACTCGATCGAGGTTTCTTAAGCAATCATTAAAAGAAGTTCCGGAAACGGAAAAATTATCCATGAAAAGTTCAACAGTCTTTTCACAAAAATCAGACAATATAGTAGTCATACATCTTTGAAAGGTAGTAGGTGCATTGCATAAACCAAAGGGCATATGTCTGTAAGCATAGGTTCCAAAACGGCAAGTAAAGGTGGTTTTCTCTTGATCAGATTGTGACACATGTGTTTCAGAGAAACCAGAATATCCATCCAGGAAACAAAAGTGTGTGTGCTTACATATTGTTTCTAGCATTTGATCAATAAAAGGTAGAGGGTAATGATCTTTTCTAGTAGCTTTATTTAATTTTTTAAATCAATTACCATTCTATAGCAAGTGACAAATGTCTGTGGGATAAGTTCACTTTTATCATTAGGAACAACAGTAATACAACCCTTTAGGGACACAGTGAATGGAGCATACCCATCTACTATCAGCAATAGGATAGATTATATCTGCTTCCAGAAGCTTTAGTATCTCAGTTCTTACCACTTCTTTCATCTTAGGATTCAATCATCGTTGGTGATCAACAACGTGTTTAGCATCAGGTTCCATATTAATCTTGTGCTGATATAGAGTGGGACTAATGCCCTTAAGATCGTCAAGAGTACATCCAATAGCATCCCGGTGCTTCCTCCAATTTTTAATAATATTTCTTCTTCATGTTTTGAAAGGTTAGCACTAATAATAACAGGATATATCTTTTTCTCATAAAGATACACATACTTCAGAGTGTCGGGCAATTCTTTTAATTCAAACACAGGACCACCTGTAGGTGGATGAGGACCCCCTAGAGTTTCGATAGGCAAATTGTGTTTTAGTAGAGGTTGTTGTTAAAAGAAAATTTTATCTATTTCATTTCTTTCACGCAAGTGCATATCATTTTCATGGTCTAGCAAATATTGTTCTAGTGAATAAGTAGGAGCAACGGCAATAGAAGCAAGACCAATTGTTACATACTTACTAGGTAATTCCCTATCACGAGGTCGTCTACTACACATGGAAAATTAAAGTCATGAGATACATCACCAAACTCGACATTGACGAATTCTTTTTGACAATATATCTTAGCATTAATAGTGTTCAAGAAAGGTCTACCAAATAAAATGGGACAAAAGTCATCTTGTGGGGAACCAAGAACTAGAAAATCAGTAGGATATTTTATTTTCCCACATAAGACTTCAACATCTCTGACAATCCCAAGTGGTGTGATGGTGTCTGTATTGGCAAGTTTAATAGTAACATCAATGTCTTCTATTTCAGCAGGTGCAATGTTATTCACAATTTCTTGGTATAAAGTAAAAGGAATTTCACTTACACTAGCACCCAAATCACATAAGACATAATAGCACTGATCTCCTATTTTAACTGAGACAATAGGCTTGCCAACTATAGGTCTATGTTTATCTTTTTCATCGGGTTTAGCAATTCTAGCAGCTTCATCACAGAAGTAAATAACATTCCAAACATTTTCTACCAAGAGATGTTTAACTATAGAAACACTAGGTTCTACTTTAATTTTTTGCGAGGGATTAGGTGCTTTAATATTAGTCTTGTGAACCACAGTTGATACCTTAGCATGTTCCTTTATCGTAACAGTGAAAGCTGGTTTTTCAATATGATCAGTAGGCTCAACTGGATCAACATTCTAAATGATAGTTTCTTCTTTAGCTATGAATGGTTATTTGATTTCGTTTTTTAATAGGGGATGATATTTATACCACTTCTTCTTAGGGAGTTCAACATGAGTGGCAAATGATTCACAAAAAGAGGGTACTATCTCAGAGTCAAGTCCATATTTAGTGCTAAACTTGTGAAAAGCATCGGTATTCATAAAATATTTAACACAATCAAACTCAAGATTAATACCTGACTCATTACCTTCATCGAGTTCCAAGTCTTTAGAGTTGTATTTAAGTATTTCTAATAGATCCCACTTGAATTCAATAGTGTTCTTCATAAAAGAACCAGTACAAGAAGTATCGAGCATGGATCAAACATTATGAGAAAGCCGAGCATAAACATTTTTAATAATAATTTCACTAGAGAGATCATGATTGGGGCATGACTATAACATTGAATTAATACTCCCCCAATCCAGAGCGATCCTTCTCCTTCATGAAGCCAAAAATAATATATATAATTCCGATCACGATGAACATAAACTTTTGGTGGACTTCGAATTTCAATCCATTCCAGTTCCATGATCCAATATCATTGCATAGCCTATACCATGTCAATGCTTTTCCCTTCAAAGATAAAGGCAAAACCTTCTACTTAACTTCGTCTCCGGATAAGCCGGCAAGCCTAAACAATCCACATGTATTAGGTGCATATCGGGATGTTCGGTTTCGTCTCCTGCATAAGGATTAGCTAGCAGTTGTTCTATCATACCCGAAGGAATTTCATAACCAATATTTTCAGTAGGTGAAGTAGGTCGAGGGACAATTAATTGTGGTTTCGGTCAAGGTGAAGATACCCCGAACAAACCCCTCAAAGGAGTGTTCTCCATAGTGACAAGTGACAATAAATTTCACTCCCCGGCAAGAGCGCTTCACTCCCCGGCAGGCACCAGAAAAGAGTCTTGATGACCCACAAGTGTAGGGGTTCAATCTTAGTCCTTTCGATAAGTAAGAGTGTCGAACCCAACGAGGATCAGAAGGAAATGACAAGCGGTTTTGGGCAAGGTAGTTTCTACAATCACTGAAATTGTAGGTAATAGGTAGTTTGATAGCAAGACAATTGGTAACGAGCAAGTAACGGTAGGGTTAAATAAAGTGTAGCAAGGTAGCCCAATCCTTTTGTGGCAAAGGACATGCCAAAACTGTATCTTATAATAAGCAAAGTGTTCTTGAGGGTACACGGGAGTTTTATCTAGTCACTTTCATCATGTTGGTTTGATTCGTGTTCGCTACTTTGATAATTTGATATGTGGGTGGACCGGTGCTTGGGTGTCATTCTTACTTCAACAACCTTCCACTTATGATTAATCCCCTCACAAGCATCCGCAACTACAAGAAAAGTATTAAGATAGCATCTAACCATAGCATTAAACATGTGGATCCAAATCAGCCCCTTACGAAGTAGCGCATAAACTAGGGTTTAAGCTTATGCCATTCTGGCAACCCATCATCTAATAACTACTCCACAATGCATTCCCTTAGGCCCAAGGATGGTGAAGTGTGATGTATTGAACGTTCACATGACACCACTAAGGGAATCACAACATACATATCATCAAAATATCGAACACATATCAAACTCACATGATTACTTGCAACATGACTTCTCAGGCCACCTCAAGAACAAAGGTAACTACTCACAAATAATACGCATGCTCAATATCAGAGGGTTATTGAATAGCATAATGGATCTAAACATATAATCTTCCACCAAATAAACCATATAGTAATAAACTACGCAAGGTAATCAACACAACTAGTCACCCACAAGTACCAATCCGAGCTTCCGATAAAAAGATTAAACACAAGAGATGAAGTAGGGTTTGAGAGGAGATGTTGTTGTTGAACATGTTGGTGAAGAACGACGTCCCAAAAATGAGAGGGTTATTGGTGATGACGATGGCTTTGATTTCTCCCTCCGGGAGGGAAGTTCCCCCTAGCGGAATCGCTATGCTAGAGGGCAAAAGTGCTCCTGCCCAAGTTCTACCTCGAGACGGCGGCATTTCATCCCGAAAGTCCTCTCCTGATTTTTTTTTCTAGGTCAAAACACCATATATACCAGAAGATGGGCTTCGGAGGTGGGTCGTGCTGAGCACAACCCACTAGGGCGCACCCTGGTGTCTTGTGCTCACTAGGGTGGCCCCTCTGATAGTTATTTGCTCCAATATTAATTATATAGTCCATAAAAAATCTTCGTGAAGTTTTAGCTCATTTGAAGATGTGTAGAATAGGTATCTCTCGTATGCTTTTTCAGGTCCAGAATTCTAGCTACCGATATTCTCCCTCTTTGTGCAACCCTTGCAAATTATGAGAGAAAAGGTATTAGAATTACTCCATAAAGCATTATTATTCATAAAAAAATTATAAATAACAGTAGAAAATCATGATGCAAGATGGACGTCTCAGCCTCCGCCGGGATGATGAAGATGGCTAACCAATATGATTTCCCCCTCCGGTAGGGTACAAGAAAGGCTCCAAATTGGTTTTTCATTGATACAGAGAGTTGTGGCGACGGAGCGGAGATCCTCTCCTTATTTCTAGGGTTTCTAGGATTTATAGGATTTTTCAGCGTTGGAATCACGAGCAACGGAGCCACGTAGGCCCCACAAGCCTTCATGGCGCGGCATGGGGGCGCCCTATTGGCTTGTGGACCACATGTGGCTCCCCTCCGGTGGTTCTTCACTCCAATATTGCTTATTTCTTCCAGAAAAAAATATAAAAAAATTTCGAGCAATTCCGAGAACTTACATTGTCTGCACAAAAACAACACCCTGGTAATTCTACTGAAAACAGCGTCAGTCCGGGTTAGTTTTAAATAAATCATATAAAGTGCATCAAAACCATATAAAATGATTGTAAACATAGGAGAATATGGCATGAATTCTTCATACATTATCGATACATTGGAGACATATCAGGACCACGTACCAATATTTGAAAATTTAAGCATGTACAAGCAATAGGAGGTATAGTAGTGATCTCTTCCACCCAATAGTTTTATTAAAAACGTGGGAAACCAAGTAATCCCCTAACAATGGAGGATCCATGGAGAGGACCAATGGGTATGATAATGGGGCATTACCGGTGTCCATGGGAAGAGATCGGAGAGGAGGGGGCCTCCATGGAGCGGATCCCTGAGAAATCCGCAGATCCGAGGAGCCGGAGGGCACTCATTTATGATGGTGACGGCGGCCGGTGGCTAGGGCAGCAGAGAAGGTCCGGAATGAGGGAGAAACTGAATACCCCTTCGTCTCAGACCCTTTAAGTACCCTTCCCACATTATATTTGTGATCTGCCTTGGTTTTTTGTGAAGAGGAATGGGTTATCGCAACACAATTTGGGTAAGTATTTCCCTTAGTTATGAAACGAAGGTTTATCGAACCAAAAGGAATACCAATCCTCAATCGTCTTCAGCATCTACACAAAAAATAACAAACAACATGCACCCAACGTTGGCGAGAGGATTGTCAATCCCTTGGTCTCGTTATTTGCAAGGAAGTGAGTTGTGTAGATGTTGTGGGGACAGGCACCTATGGAATCGGAGGGGCCCACTTTGGTTCGGCAAGGGAGAAGGCTCATGCAAAGAGCCGGTCTGATGAACAGCACGCGGGGATTTTACCCATGTTCGGGCCGCAAGGATGCGTAAAACCCTACTCCTGGTTGGTTGTATTGAGAGTGTTCTTAGGGCTCTTGATACAGGGGTGCTACGAACAGCTTCCACCCATGTGAGCTAGAAATTCTATAGATTCAAAGGTCGAAAAGCCCTCTACCGCATCGCCTTGGGCCTCCTTTTATATTGAAGGGATCCTAACAGTGGCGTACAGTGCGTACACGGGGCGTATAGAGCTATGGTGCTATCATACCTAATACTAACGGAGTAGGACAGGCGCATTTAATGCACTGCCAGGCATCTCTGTCCGCCTGCGGGACGGGACAGGAGCCCGTACTATCGGCACCGCTTAGCACCCTCCCACGCCGACACCACGACACGCGTCTAGGCGGATTTACACCTGGCTTGTGCACTGACAGGGCCTTGCCGGGGCTTCGCCTTTGCCTGGGGGACCGATGGTCATATCGGCAAGGTCTTGCCGGGAGTCCCAATTCTTCCGTGCTGGTACCTGGAAAGACCCTGCTGGGCCTCGTCGCCAGGGTGGCTACTACTGGCCGTGCATGAGTAAAGGGGCACTAGGAAGGACAAAACTATAGTGCACTCACAGTAGCCCCTGGGCTTGGGCCACACACGTCTTGAGGCGCTATTGGGCTAGGCCCAAACAGTGCACGGGCATGCATGGCAGGGGCTTGCAGTTGTGATCATTGTGTTTGCTGTGTTTCCCCACGACGCCCATTGAATGTGGCTCATGGAATACATGCGCAGTGCAGCCGTCAAAATTTTAATTACCGCATGAGGACATTTCCACCACGTGCGCCCTATGCATAGTGGGGAGCCAGCAATAGGCGCCTCTGAGTTAAAGTCCCTGGGAAAAGCAGTAACTGCAGCGTCATGGATTGGGGCAACAGGGTGGTTGATGTTCGCCCCGTGATCGAGGGCACCGTTATTGGAGGAGGTGGGCGGCGTCCCTTGGAGTGGGGGAGAGCCAGCCCCCGCGCTTCCCCCTATAAATCGGGGGATAGCAACGGCAATGCTCATACATCCTTATTCCATCTTCCGAATGCGAAACTTCATAGTTTGCCCTCCCACGTTTTCCCAACCTTCAGGTAGCGCTCGCCCTTAGCCATGAACAGGGGGCGAGGGCGGCCACCGTCCTCCGCTCCAAGGAGGAGCTCTCAGTGGGATCATGCCGCCGCTTCAGCCACGGAGGCGGAGGATGGTTCGAGCTCGCGCGGTGGAAGAGGCACGAGGGGCCGCGACCGCCGTGGAGGCCGAGGTCGGGGGAGGCGGAGTGCCACTCCAGCCCCTCCTCCGATGCCAGGCCTCTCCCTTGAGGAGACCCATGCCGAGGGGACAGCGCTGGATTTTGTCCTCGAGCTGGTCGGTCCATTCCGGAGTCATCTGCGCCTCCCTTGCTTATTCGCTAGGGAAATGGAGGCCGATGAGCCGCACGTCCTATGGCTACGGGTGGCAGGTTGTTGTAACGGCGCAACGCGGGTAGACGTCGAGTACCCAGCGAATCACTTCATGTTTCTCAGGTACAGTTGGAAGAACTTCGCCCGCGCCCACAACCTCCAGGTGGGGCATGTCCTTCGCTTGAAAATCACGGAGGCCAATATGCTCTCCGTCAAGATTAATGGGAGCTCTGGCATCCGTCTCAGCTACTGCAAAGACCACTCGAGCAGTGCCGAAAGCTTGTCGTCGGGTGAGAGTGATGAGGAGGACAGCGGTGAAGACGATGAGGATAAGTCCAGTCTTCGGGTGGTCAAGTCGGAGCCTGACGACTCGAGCTCGGACTAACCGCCGGCCGCACCATCACCGCCTGCCTCACGCCTCTCCGCCTCCCGGTAGGATGACCTTGCTAGGGGCCTTTGTCCCAAGCACTGCCTCATCTTCCAGCTGGATCTCCCGGCAGACCCACGGCCTTCGGCTTCTGGGGTCCATCCCCCTTTTCGTCCGCGCTAGCCCTCTCCTCCGCGCAGTGCTGGTCTAGGAGGGGCTAGGTTCTTGCCTACCCATCTGGCAGCCTGAAAGCACATTTGCTCCCTTGGTGGATTTGGTAATTAATAACAACATATAAGTCATTGAACTAATGTTTCCACTAAGTATATTTCAGGAAATGTTCAATGAGAGGATTGGCAAAAGGAGATTGTGGAGAAACCCCAAGATTTAAGGAAATAGGTTAGCCAAGCTTCAAGCAAGAGGACTCTACATTTTATATTTGTGAGAAATCACTTTGAGTCCATAGGAAAGCTAATACTATTAAAAGGGGGTAAGGTGTTGTTGGTGAACAATATGCTCAAACGTGCACAAGTTATAGTCCCCAAAACCATCCACAAAACTCTTCCACCCAAGTTTGTTCTATACCCAACACTCGATATCGGTGCAACCAACTATCCCACTTCGGTGCCACCGATTCTAGAACCTAGACAGACTCTACCAAACCCTAGCCACTTTGCTGCAACCGATTCCGTACCGGTGCCACCGAGTTTAGGTTGCCAACTTTCTGTTATGCAAATTCACATTTTTGGTCCCACCGAAAATGTTGGATTGGCGTCACCGAGATTTGAAATCTGATCGTTGGTCACCTTATCGGTGCAACCGAGTTTCCTATATCGGTCTCACCGAGATTCAAAAGTTGCCACCTTTTGGTCACTTCGGTACCACCGAGATTAACAGATTGGTGAAACCGAGTTGGTCATTTTGTGTGTAACGGTTGGATTTTTGGGGATGCCCATATATACCCCTTCACCACCACTCACTCGATAGAGAAGCACTCAGAACTATTCCATACCTATCCTATCAGATTTTCTAAGGGAGAACCACCTACCCTTGTGTTGAGGTCAAGATCTTCCACTCCAATCATATGGATCTTGATTTCTAGCCTCCCCAAGTTGCTTTCCACCAATCCTATCTCTTCTACCAAGCCAAACTGTGAGAGAGAGATTGTGTGTTGAGGAGTCTATCATCTTGAAGCACAAGAGCAAGGAGTTCATCATCATTACCGAGCCTATTACCTTTTGGAGGGTGGTGCCTCCTATATTGGTTAGGTGTCGCTTGGGAGCCTCCTACTTCGTGTTGTGGAGTGAACCAAGAAGTTTGTAAGGGCAAGGAGATGGCCTATTTCGTGAAGATCTACCCCATAGTGAGGCTAGTCCTTCGTGGATGGAAGGCGTATGGAATAGTCGAGGTTGCTACTTCGTGGACCCTTTTGGGTGGAGCCCTCTGTGGACTCTCGGGACCATTACCCTCCGTGGGTTGAAGACTCCATAAACGTGGATGTACGATAGCGCCACCTATCGGAACCATGGGAAAAATCATCGTGTCTACAATTGTGTTTGATCTTCCTACCATATCCCTTCTATACATGCTTGTTGTTACTTTCCGCTGTTATATGCTCTTAGACTTGCATGTGTAGGGTGTACTTGACTTGCCATGAAATGCTAAAAAAATTCAACCCTAAAATTTGGTATAGGCAAAACCTTTAATTGGTCAAGTAGTCTGATCACCCCCCCCCCTCTAGACCTACTTTCGATGCTACAAGTGGTATCAGAGCATTGGTCTCCATTGCTTAGGTCTCACAACCTAAGAGAAGTATGGCGTCTAGTGAGGGAAGTTATCAACATAGAGGTCCGTACTTTGATGGCACTAATTTTGCTAGTTGGAAGCACAAGATGAAAATGCATATTCTTGGTCATAACCCCGCCGTTTGGGTTGTTGTTCGTGTTTGCTTGCAAGTTGAGTTCTTTGCAGATGGACGGGAACCGGATCATGAAGCGACCGCGGATGAATTGAAGATGTTGCAATAGATTGCTCAAGCATGTGACATTCTCTTCAACGGCTTATGCCCTGAAGAATTCAACAAATCAGACATCTTGAGAATGCAAAAGAGATTTGGGATACTTTGGTTGATATGCACGAAGGAACCTCGTCCGTGAGAGAATCCAAGTTAGATGTTCTTCAAGGTCAGCTTGACAAGTTCAAGATGAAGGATGGTGAAGGAGTCGCAGAGATGTACTATAGGCTAGCTCTCATCACCAATGAGATTGCCGGCTTAGGAAGCGAAGAAATGACCGACAAATTCATCATCAAGAAGATGCTTAGAGCTTTGGATGAAAGATACGATACCGTGTGCACATTGATCCAAATGATGCAAAACTACAAAGATCTCAAGCCTACGGAAGTCATTGGAATGATTGTTGCTCATGAGATTACACTCAAAGATAAAGAAGAGCTTCATCACAAGTCTAGCGGTGCTTACAAAGCCACAAGTGATGCTCCCGCAACTTCAAGCAACAACCTTGTCACCAATGAAGAAATAAGCCTCATGGTCAAGAAATTCAACAAGTTCTACAAGAATAGAAGCAAAGAAAGAAACTCCAACTCAAGATATGAAGAGAAGCATTCGTCAAGTCGTGACCGCAATTTCTACAATTGTGGGAAGCCCGGACACTACTCAAATGAGTGCACGGCTCCCTACAAAAGAAGAGAAGAGTCACCTCGAGGACGAAGCTCAAGGAATGAATCACCACAAAGAGAGAGAAGGAGTAGAGATGATCGTTATGAACGAAGACACTCAAGGAGAAGTAGAGATTCGGAGAAGAAGGACAAGTACACCAAGAGCTACACAAGAAGAAAACATCAAGCTCATGTTGGTGAATGGATTTCCGGCTCTGACTCCGACAACAACTCTGAGAGAAGCTATCACTCCGACTCCGACTATAGTCAAGATGATGGTGTTGCCAGAATAGCTCTAGTGACTACTAACTCCTACGATCTATTTGATCCACCAAATGAAGGGAGTGGAAGTTGCTTCATGGCTAAAGGCCCCAAGGTATCACACCCCGAATATCTTGATTTTGATAGTGATGAAGATGATCTACTTTATGATGATGACTTGCTTTGTGATAAAACTAGTGATATTGATCAAAATGAACTTGACAATTCTCATGCTAGTCAAGATAAGTCATTTGATGATGATAAGCTGAAAACAGAACAACTAACTAAATAACTAAACACTCTTAAGTTAGCTCATGAATCTACTCTCGAAGATCATAGAGAGCTTGTGAGAACTCACGAGAAGCTACGCTTCGAGAAGCTCAACTTGGAGCAAGAGCATGAGTTTCTCAAAGCTATCAATGACAATCTCCGAAAGAAGACCTCATCTTATCTAGCCAAACGACTACTCTTGTCTACTTTCATGCCACAAGTTAAAACTAAGCAATCTAGTAACAAAGGCAAGAAAGACTCTTCATCTAGTAGCAACAATAAAAGTGATAAATCCAATGATGTTGCTTCTAGTAGTTCTATTGATTCCACTAATGATGGTTCTCTTAGCCAAGTTACACTTGAGCAAGAAAATGCTTTATTGAAAAGAATTATAGAAAAAGGTATCTACAAGAGTCTTGCCGGATGTAAGCAATTTGAGGAAATTGTACGCAAGCATGGACGATATCGGAAGAATCGTGGTGTTGGCTACTTCAACGCTAATGGAGTTGAGTGGGAAGAAGGTCAATATCCCAAGTCCAAGTTTGTTCCTCAAAAGGAGAAGTATGAAAATACTCTTCCCAAGGGGACAAACACTCAAGATGACCTTCCACCACAAGACCACAAGCTCAAGGGCAAGAACAAGCTTCAAGAGGACATTGACTCATATGAAGATGAACCCCTTGCTTTGGTGGAGTGGGTTCCCAAGGCTCCTTCAAGCTCAAATACTACAAAGGACACTTCAACACCAAGGATCCCCATCAACTTGATGTGGGTTCCCAAGAAGAAGAACTAGTAAGTTCTTGAGAGGTGACTCCGCCAATGAAATCCACTCACATTCATTATTGGCAAGAACTTTTTGCACTCAACATAAACTCAATGCAATAGTTCAAGGAGTCACACATTCCCTCAAAGGTAAGCAAGGGACAAGGTAATCAACAAATCAATGGACATCATAACACATGCTTTGCACTCCATGTCCATAGATATCCTTGTATGTGTCTCTTGTATATTGGGACTAACCCATGTAGGTGAGAAGAGTAAGGAAACAACAAGGATGCTCCCAACTCTTGGTGATCTTCATCAACATTGAGTATCCACAACTACCTCACCAACATGAAGTCTTCATCGACAAAAACCCAAGGTTAGTTTATCCCACTTATGGGGGTATGTCACATTTAGGGGGAGCTTTACTCAAATTCATGAGTTAAAGCATCTCTTAGTATGTGACAACATTAAATGCTTTATGAAAAAGCGGTAACCCCACTTGTGCTTAATCGATGAGTATGACTTATGATCAAGTACTCTTTCTTTGCTCCTAAGTCAAATACTCATATATAGATGACTTTGTCATCGCCCAAGTTCTTGTTAGATGCTAGTATGTTTGTGCATGTTCGTCATGATTTCTTTTGACATCTTATTGTGTGAGCATGTTGGTCTGCATTTATTTTCTCATTCGAGGATATCCAATTGTTGCTATTTGGCTTTTGATTTATCCTTTGCCAATTGGATGGACAAGAATGCCTAGGACCACTCTTTAGCTATCTATGCTTTCTCACCTCATATTCCATTCATGTTGCATCACAAAATTTCAACAAGTGCTTTTCGATCCCTCTGTGTGTGGAGCACTCGGAGTTCCGTATCAACAAGGACTGACCATTAAAACCTCCCAAGTGCAACTCGGTGGAACCAACACCACAATCTCGGTCTCACCGATTGCCTAGGGTTGATCTGGTTTTTCAATCTCGGTACCATCGATTCAATTTTCTCGGTTACACCGAGTGTCCCTGTCAGCTGACAGTTGAGGCAATCGGTGACACCGAAACCTTAGAATCGGTGTCACCGACAGTGGTGGGTATATAACCCTGGACCCCGACGCTTTGAAATTTCATCTTCATACATCGCGCTCCAAAACCCTAAGTTGCCGCCCCAAAGACCCCTTGTCATCGCCCTTGACTTCTTGAGCTCCTCCGCCGCTGGGAATCACCACCATCGACGTAATCTTCACCAACGTCGCCGTCGTAGAGGATTCACGCCAATCTAGGGTACGGATTCGATCTCTAATGCACTCCCATTCTGATTCTTGCGCATTGGACCTAGTTTTCTCTATAAGCCACCTATTTCTCACATATTCATCCAATCAAAACTGCAAAATCTCGAGGTAGATGAATTTTTTAGGGTTTTTCTGTCCGCCCGATACATCTCGGTGGAACCGAAACGAACATATCGGTCGCACCGATATACTTTTCTATGTTGCTGAGAACTGACTCGGTGGAACTGACTGGCTCTTTTCGGTCCTACCGAAAAGGCTGCCAAGTTCCTGTTAAGGAGTTGGTCTGTCTCGGCCCCACCGAAAAATTCATTTCGGCTGTACCGATATGTATGTGACAGATTGCAAAACTTTTGAAAAACTCATTGCTCAAATTTCAAAAATAGCCCCATTTTGTGATGACTCATCTCCTTCTGCTCATCTACACTCTATTCACAGGGTCAGCATGTCAGGTTCAGAAGACAGTCAGAATAGATCAGAGCAAAGAGTAGACATGAGTTCAGGCACAAGCCCAGAGCCCAGTTCATTCTCACATCTAGGCACCCCCAGCTCACATTGGTTGCCCAAGGCTGTCACCAGAACTAGAAAGAGGTTGAACTCGGAAGAACAAGATTAAGACTTTGTCCCTGAGGAGATTCTTGCTAAGAAGCAAGAGAAGGCTACCAAGAAAGCTGCAACTGAAGCTACTTCCTGTAGAAGGGTTGTCAGCAAAATATAT
Organism: Hordeum marinum; assembly: GCA_022496015.1. NCBI lineage: Eukaryota > Viridiplantae > Streptophyta > Magnoliopsida > Poales > Poaceae > Hordeum > Hordeum marinum. Next base: position 331,076,337 of record CM039674.1, read on the forward strand.
GCACCAACTTCTACCTTCAAGGTTCATGAGACTGCCAGAGCAGCAATGTCTATTGAGATCCCCAAGAGAGCTATGCCCAAGAAGGCAGGAGAGAAAAAGGCCAGGAAGAGGATCATTCATATGACTGGCAAGCCTACCTCCATGTTTGAGGATCAGAAGCTGCTGCTGCAGAGGAAGAGGAGGTTGAGCTAGCTACAAAGGCTCCTCCCAAGAAGAAGGAAAAGAAGTTGGTGTCTGATGCTATGCCTAAAACCAGCACATCCAAGAAGGCTGCTGAGAAGCCCAAGAGGACAACCAGGCAGATTCCAGCCTCTAAGAAGAGCAAAGGGACTGCCTCTAGAGCTGAATCTAATGATGATCTGACAACACTGATGAAGCTTAGACCTCACCTCCCAGTTCATAATGCCAGCTACCCACTAGCTGAGGACATGAAGAAGAGGAAGGACTCAGGACTGAGGGCATGGAGAGCAATAGATCCTAATGCTCGAAGAAAGAAAACAGTTGTGGACTACAGGTTCTATACCAAGGAGCAGCAAGACTTCTATGAGACTGTGCTCTTTCACAAGAGTCCGGCTATCAGCGATATGTGATACGTTGATTGGAAGTACATCAAGGATAATGAGAACTACTTTCCAAGTGTCCAGGACAACTTCCATTGCATTGGTCCTGATGAATTCGTTGGCAGAGATTTCACAGCATGGAATGACGAGATGATCATGCAGTTGTACTCCACTGCACACTTCTACGAAGATGGTAGAATTGTGTGGATGACTGAAGGTGCCCGATATGAATCAACTGTTGAGGAATGGGCAGATATCTTAGGAGTTCCTGAAGCACAGGATGGTGACCTGGATGTCTACTCAGAATCCAAGGCTAGTCACAATGTTATGGCCAATATGTACAATGAGATCCCTGCTGACAAAGCGAAGTCTCACCAGCTAGGGTCCATTTACTTTCTCCAGGCTGGCCGATGCACTATCAACACCATTCTGAGGCATACCCTGATGCCCAAGTCCGGGATGAAAAGATGATCCGAGGCCACTCCATCAACTTGTTGATCCATCTTGACAGTCACACCAGGATCAGAGTCATGGCCTTGATTGTAGAGACAATCAACAGGGTTGCTGCTGATCAGAAGCGCTCATGTTGTTATGCACCCTACATCCAGGTGCTCATAAACTCAAGACTAGAGAAGCACATCTTTGCCTTGGATCACCGACATTTGCCCCTACAGCCAAATCTCGAGGACAATGTTGTGGTGATGGACGCTGATCAGCCCACTTCAACTATAGCTCAGGCAGCAGGAGAGGCAGTGAGAGCCGCTAGTGCTCAAGTCCCACGATCCAGGAGCGAGCAAATGGATCTGTTGATATCATCTGTTCAGGGCATGCAAAAGGACATTAAGGGGATTCTGGACAACCAGAACAGTCTTGTTAGAATCTTTGAGACCAGAATCAAGACCCTTACTGATAAGGTGGACGGGCTGACGAAGATAGTCACAGAACTTCAGCATGAAGTTGACTCCGTGAAAATCCCTTGGGTCTCTTATACTTCAGATGAGGATGATGACGATGAGGAGGAGGATGACTCACCTCTAGGGCCAAGCACTCAGTTCACTACTCAGGCCAGATCAGCCACATTGCCAGCTCCAACAGCTCCATCTACTCCATCAACTTCAGCTCCCTCAGTGACCACTCTAGCTCCATCTACGACATCTACAGAGATATTTGTCGACGCCGTCATCTCGAATCCTTCATCAACAACCGGAGGAGATGTACCCAAGAATGCTTAGATATATGCCTTTGAACTTTTTGGTAACTTGTTGCCAAAGGGGGAGAAGTGTATATAGATCTATAGGCTTCGAGCGAGAGAGAGATTTGTCTTTTATTTGCTTTTCAAAAACATTTCGTTCTGTTAATGTGAGATACATGTGTGTTATGCTACCATGTTACGGGTGATGCTACTATTTCCTATCATATTAATGCTCATAAGATGATCATTCACCTTTGTTTGATTGTGTTGTGCATTGTTATTCATTCTAATTATTCTTGCACACCACCAAGTTGTATGTGACAGGGAAGAAGTGCCCCATATGCCTAATCGATTGTGCATTTGCATTCAAACGCAAATTCAAAGTAATGCACAAATTTAGGGGGAGCTCTTGCTTATCACATACTTCTCAAAGCGACGATTATACTCATTGATTTGATCATATGTCGAAGCTTTGATCTATATGTTGTCATCAATTACCAAAAAGGAGGAGATTGTAAGCACATTTGCTCCCTTGGTGGTTTTAGTAATTAATAACAACATATAAGTCATTGAACTAATGTTTCCACTAAGTATATTTCAGGAAATGTTCAATGAGAGGATTTTCAAAAGGAGATTGTGGAGAAACCCCAAGATTTAAGGAAATAGGTTGGCCAAGCTTCAAGCAAGAGGACTCCACATTTTATATTTGTGAGAAATCACTTTGACTCCATAGGAAAGCCAATACTATTAAAAGGGGGTAAGTTGTTGTTGGTGAACAATATGCTCAAACGTGCACAAGTGATAGTCGGCAAAAACATCCACAAAACTCTTCCACCCAAGTTTTTTCTATACCCAACACTCAAAATCGGTGCAACCAACTATCCCACTTCGGTGCCACCAATTCCAGAACCTAGATAGACTCTGCCAAACCCTAGCCACTTCGGTGCAACCAATTCCATTCCGGTGCCACCGAGTTTAGGTTGCCAACTTTCTGTTACGCAAATTCACATTTTTCGTCCCACCAAAAATGTTGGATCGGTGTCACCGAGATTTGAAATCTGACCATTGGTCACCTTATCGGTGCAACCGAGTTTCCTATATCGGTCTCACCGAGATTCAAAAGTTGTCACCTTTTGGTCACTTCGGTACCACCGAGATTAACACATTGGTCACCGATTTGGTCATTTTGTGTGTAATCGTTGGATTTTTGGGGATGCCTATATATACCCCTTCACCACCACTCACTCGATAGAGAAGCACTCAGAACTATTCCATACCTATCCTATCAGATTTTCTGAGAGAGAGCCACCTACCCTTGTGTTGAGGTCAAGATCTTCCACTCCAATCATATGGATCTTGATTTCTAGTCTCCCCAAGTTTCTTTCCACCAATCCTATCTCTTCTACCAAGCCAAACCTGTCAGAGAGAGATTATGTGTTGAGGAGTCTATCATCTTGAAGCACAAGAGCAAGGAGTTCATCATCATTACCGAGCCTATTACCTTTTGGAGGGTGGTGCCTTCTAGATTGGTTAGGTGTCGCTTGGAAGCCTCCTACTTTGTGTTGTGGAGTGAACCAAGAAGTTTGTAAGGGCAAGGAGATCGCCCAGTTCGTGAAGATATACCCCATAGTGAGGCTAGTCCTTCGTGGACGGAAGGCGTATGGAATACTCGAGGTTGCTACTTCGTGGACCTTTTGGGTGGAGCCCTCCATGGACTCTCGCGACTGTTACCCTCCGTGGGTTGAAGACTTCATAAACGTGGATGTACGATAGCGCCACCTATTGAAACCACGGGAAAAAGCATTGTGTCTACAATTGCGGTTGATCTTCCTACCCTATCCCTTCTATACATGCTTGTTGTTACTTTCCGCTGCTATATACTCTTAGACTTGCATGTGTAGGGTGTACTTGACTTGCCATGAAATGCTAAAAACTGTTAACCCTAAAATTTGGTATAGGCAAAACCTTTAATTGGTCAAGTAGTCTAATCACCCCCCCCCCCCGCTAGACCTACTTTCGATCCTACATAGCCCTGCTCCTCCACGCAGTGCTGGTCCAGAGGGGTCAGGCCGGGCTTCTGCCGGGGGCCTCTCGCCATCTTTTTCTTCTTGTAGCTCGCCTCCCCTTTCCATCTTTTTCTTCTTATAATCTCCCGTAGGTGAGAAACTCAAATAAAGATGTACTTAGGAAAAAGCGATATCTCATGTAAATTTCACCCTATTCTGAATGACTGTTATTATCTTCCTTGTTAGACTGTTTCTATGTATGGAACTTTCCCTACGGCTTCTTGGAAGAATCTTCTGGGCGCGTGTAGCCCTACCGCGAGCGCTTTGAGGAACTAGTCCTTAGCAGGCTGCTAGCGGTGCCACTACTGGCAAGATACCTTGGCGTCCTTGGTATAGTCGTTCAAGATGTTGGCCACGCTCGAAACAGAATAAAGGCGCGAGCACTGTCACTTGAGTCATTGAGCGGACTCGAAACGAAACAAGGAGCGCGGGTGCGACCACTTAAGCCATTGAGCGGTCCCGAACACAGTGAGGGTGCAGCCAATCGCGACAAGGTTCCCATGCGTGCAGCTTTTCCATACAGAAGTCAAAATCGCCCAAGGAAAACAACTCCACGACAAGAATTCTCTTGGGGTTTTGCAACTTATCGGTTTGTTGCCGTACTCCTTTCCGCATGTTTTTTTTGGACGTCGCTCATATGTATCCATACCACCATTCCCCCCGACAAAGCTGCACGCGAGGTAACTTTCTGTCCTTTCAGAAAAAAAAAGAGAAAATATGGACATGGAACCTTGGCGGGCCATTAGCCCTTGCCGGGATTAAGTACAATGCAATACCTCAGACAAACATGCACAGAAGTCAATGTGAGAACTGATCAAGATTGCAGAACACTTATCTTTATTCTACTATGCACAGGGTCTGGGCTTGGCTTTATAACAAGGATTACATGCTTCAGCGGCAAGACTTGTACAAAAGGTAGTTGCCAGGAGGCCCAGCAACCGCGCCCTATGGGTATAACTTGCGAAGATGTTCGATATTCTAGGAGTTGCTCACTAGGATGCCATCTTCGGTCTCCAGGCGGACTGCGCCAGGCCTGGTGAATCGTACTACCCGATAAGGGCCTTCCCACTTTAGTGTCAACTTGTTAGAATTCTTGGCGGACTGAACTCGCTGAAAAACAAGGTCGCCTTCCTCAAGACTTGTGGAATTAAATTTGCGGCTATGGTAGCGGCGCAAAGCTTGCTAGTAGCGTGTAGCTCTCACATCAGTCTAAAGATGGTCTTCCTCAAGGAGTGTCATGTCATCTTGCCACAACTGCTCTTGCTCGAGTTCATCATAAGTGAGCACTCGAGGGGACCTGTATATGAGTTCTGTGGGGAGAACTACCTCCGCCCCATATACGACGGAGAAGGGTGTCTGGCCGGTAGCTCGATTTGGTGTCATCCTGATTGACCAAAGTACCATCGGCAACTCATCAATCCAGTGCCTTCCGCACTTGCGCAGCTTGTCGAAAATTCTTGTCTCGAGGCCTCGCAGCACTTCAGCATTAGCTCTTTCCTCTTGGCCGTTTCTCCTCGGGTGGGCAATGGAAGCAAAACAAATTTTACTGCCAAGGTCTTGGACATACTGCATGAAGGTGTGGCTCGCGAACTGTGTGCCATTGTCAGTGATGATCCTGTTGGCAGCGCGAGAGAAGGGACCCAAGATGTCGAGCCCCTAGACCAAAAATGGCCAGGAGAGAGGGATTGTTTGAAGGAGTTGATCTTCCTCTTGTTCCTCGGGGAGTTCTCTAGTTTGAAGGAATCGGACGATGTGTTGTGCCCATGCTTGAGCCTGGGGCTCGACAACAAGGACTAAAGGCATACCCTCGGCTAGGGAAGCGTTTGTCTCAACAGCAAGGGCCTGAGGGGCCATCGGAGCCTGCTGCACCCCCGGCAAGCCTGGCGGGAGCGTGTGCTTTCAGGGCAAGAGCCGGAGACTCTGCTGGAGCACGGCGCTCACCGACAAGCCTGATGTTGTCTTCGGCAACCTCCTCGTCGGCGACTTTTGGGAGCTCTGCCGGGAAATACTTGCCAGAACTCAACTTCCTTCTTTTCTCTTGTCCAGTTGATGGCACCACGAAGGGTTGAGCCAGCCGGAGTATGAAAGTTCCTGGTTCCACAGGCAACTTAAGGGCAGCACACTTTGACAGGCGATCGGCAACGCCGTTCTCTGCACGTGGAACGTGTTCCATTTGCAGGCTGTCAAAACGTTCTTCCAACTTCCTCACTTCATCTACATAAGCTTCCAACAACGGACTCTGGTAATCTTTGTTCACTTGCCTGACAACAAGCTGAGAATCACCCCTGACAATAAGTTTCTTGATCCCAAGGTCTTCTGCAGTCCTAAGACCGGCAAGAAGCCCTTCGTACTCGGCAGTGTTGTTCGTTGATATCTCCCGAGGAAAGTGCATCTGAATCACATATTTGAGGTGCTCTCCAGTGGGTGCGACAAGTAGCACTCCGGCACCAGCGCCTTGCAGCGAGAAAGCTCTATCAAAATACATGATCCATTCTTGATCAGTTTCCTTACCAAGGAGAGTTGACTCTGAAACTTCTTCATCGGGTGTTGGGGTCCACTCAGCAATGAACTCCGCCAAGGCCCAGCTCTAAATGGTCGAAGTGCTTTCAAATTTGAGACCAAAGCTTGACAATTCCAAAGCCCACTCTACAATCCTGCCGATAGCTTCTGGGTTTCGCAAGATCCGCTATAGCAGGAACCGAGTCACAATGGTCCTCTCATGTGCTTGGAAGTAGTGGCGCAACTTCCTTGAGGCCATAAGAAGGCTGAAGAGAAACTTTTGCATGCCAGAATATCTCGACCTAGCCTTCGGTAACAGGGAGCTGACAAAATAGAATGGGCGCTGCACCACTGTAACATCCCAAAATTTCATTTTGGAATGTTATGAAATATAGCTATGCATCATCATCGCATTGGTTGAATGAAATGAATTGTTGAAGTTCTTCTTGTGAATTTCTAAAAGGCCACTTTCACTTTTCCATTTACTTGTTTCTCTTATTTGAAAATCTCTGGAATTATTCAAAAAAAAGAGGAGTAACATGACACTCCACACCAGGGGTAACTTGGTGAATTATTTGAACAATAAAACCAGGGGTTTATTTGAAAGTTTATCTCAAAAGAATGTAAAATCAATTAGGCATTTTCTGAAAAATAATTTTTTTAAAGTATTCATTTTGATAGAGGAAAAATGTTCATTAAATAGCATTTATTCCCCTGATCATTTTGATATATATATCTTCAATGTTTGGAAAAGATTTGAATGCCTTAATGAAATTTTCTTTCTCTGGTAAATAGAAAAGGAAACGAATTTAAGGTTTTAATTAATAAACCGGCCGGCCCACCAGCCTTTACTCCTGAGATCCTTTCGGATCGCTCACCGACGCGCAGATTCTGCTCCCACTCTCACTAACACGCGGGACCCACTGTCCGACAGCACCGTCAGCGTGCTCGTCTCCCTCCTCGCGCCGTCGACGTCGCCGGAGATCCCTCCTCCGCGGATCTCGCTCCCCTTTTCCCTCTCTGCACCCTGCACCGAGGCTATAAGTAGCCCTGGCCTCATCGCACTCCATTCCACCCCCGAAACCCCTCTCACCTCGCCGGAACGCCACCGCACCACCTCGCCGGAGTTCTGACTCCACCCGAATCCCCCCAGAGCACGAGGCCGTCGCCACACTCACCTCCAGCCCCGTCTGACGCCACCATTTGACGCCGGAGCTTCGCCGCCATCGCTTGAGCATTTCGGACGCCACCCTCGACCACCGCATCGACGTCTCCGAGCATCTCCGACTTCCGGCCACCGTCGACCTCGCCGGAACCCCGACCTCCTCCTCTGTAAGCCACCCCCTCCGCACGTACCCTTTGGATCTGGATCCAACGATCCAAATTAGAACAATTAAACGGCAAACCGTTTTCTTCTAGCATCCGGTCATCTGCCCGTAAACACCCACGCGCACGCGATTTCAACCAATAGGAAGCCGCCACGTCACCCCCTGTCCGTTAAATAATCATTTCTTTTTCTATTTCTATTTTAGAAAACACAATGTGTTCTGCTTTTATTTTTATTATATCTTTTAAACTAATTAGTGTTTTTAATTGATTATTTTTGCATTAGATCACAAATTTCATGTATTTTCATCCTGTAGTCTTAGACTTGAAATTTGAACTTTAAAATTTGAATCTAACCAAATTTGGTTAAATTACTAAAATCTGTATAACTAGAGTTTAAAAATATATTTTTGAGCGTTTCTTTCTGCTACTGCTTTGTAATAGTTAGGCCTATCATCCAGCACTGTTTGAGAATTTTTAGGATACTTTAGACTAGGGTTTTTAGTAAAAACAGATTCTGTTTAGTTTCTTTTAGTGTTTATTTGAATTGTTTTAGTTTAGTTTAAAGTGATGTTTGTTTTAGTTTAACTTTTATTGTAGTTCTTTAGTTCTGTTATTCAACATTAGGTGAATTATTTTCTGAGAATAAAAATATTTTAAATTGTTTTGTCCTCTAGTTTAAATAGGTAAATTTGGTTTTCACCTTTAGTATTGTTTAGAAAAATGTTTTGTAGTAATCCTTTTTGCACAAAATTCTCATAATGAAATACTTCTTGTTTTCTTATAAAATTTGTATTTACTTGTCTGTTATCTATTGGTAAATTGCTGAAAACAGATTTGTCTTGTTATGTCTAGTAGATATTTTTGCCACCCAAAACTTTTAGAGTCTCCTACTTTGTTTTGGCTTCTTTCTTTTAAGTTTTACTATTGATTGTTGTTGTATCACTTGTTTACCTTGCTGTTGAGTGAATTGTATTTTGGTTATGCTTATTGTGTGCTTTGTTTGATTCGTTAGATCATCCGGAGTGCGAAGCTTGTTATCTATGGTCACTTGAGTACGAGGATCGTCAGCAAGGCAAGTCACTTTGATCATAATTACCCATGTTTTTATTGCATTAGTTCTACCATCCCCCCAATTGCATGCAAAGTAGGTAATTTGGAAACTTGGTTCTTGATGTAGTATCATGTGGTAGGTTTCCCCCTCAACCCTTTGACACCTTGGCCCTGGGAAACGTTGTTTTAAATTTTGCTATGCTATTTAGTAGACGGGGTTGGTTGTGTGATTCATGAGAGTTGTGAGATAATAATTACAAGACCTATATGATGATCAAGACTTCAAGACTCCATGTTTTCAATATACCTCTGGGTGGATGATGGTTGAACGGCGCCCTGGAGAAACCAGTGGTTAGCCTAGGTGTTGCTGGAGAAGTGCCAGTATTAACGCGGAAAGGTCCACCCAGGCACAAAGAGATGGATGGATGCTTCAAGACCCAAGGCTTACCTGCATAGCCACAAGCCATTATGGGCTCTGGCTTGGTTGGATATTGTGGTGACCCTGGACAGGCAGTGCTACGAGATGTAGAAGAACGGTAGGAAAGGATGGGCACCGACAGAGTCTCCGAGGAACCCCTTAGAAGACCATGTTTTGATCATCCGTTCCTCAAACACCCTGAAGTGCGAGGAAACCAACGGAGGCGATCAAATCTTGTGGGGAACGTGTGCAAAACTCTGCAGAGTACACAAACCTAATCGATTAGCCGTGTCCACGGTCATGGACAACTGGAGCCAAAGGAACTAAAACTATCTGAAATTCTCAACACAAATAATTATATTGATGTGGGTATTAATGACAACTTGGGTATGAGAATTGGTTGGTGGAACCATCTCATTAATCAACCAACATAGTAGTAATAACTTTTTGCCCTCTCTTGTTGTAGGAAAAAAATGGCTTTATGCAAAAGTTACTACCCCACCTGCCAAATATGCATATAGAATAGATGATTACTTTACACCCACCTCTTTTGTGACATTGCCGGCATATTCAATATGCTGACCTACACGGCTGCAACGTATCATGTTGCAGAGTACTTTTCCGACCAGGAGTGAGGATACGCTCTACGCTCGGTGAGATGCCCTTGGAGTCAGATGGACTCAACTACCTTTGAAGCTTCTGCAAGATTAGTTATTCTCATGAGTTGGCCTTCAGTCACTTTATTGTAATTCTTATTGTAATAAAGGACTCGATATGAGATTTTCGATTAATAAAGCTGTGTGATTTCTCTTTGATATATACATTGATGTACCGTGTGTGTACCAGCATGATCTTGGGATGGTACGGAAACACCGGAGATTCGACCTTTCAGGTCGGGTCGCTACAGAAATGGTATCAGAGCACACGCTAACCGTAGGACGTAACCTCTAGGATTTGAAAAGCCTTAGGATTTTTTTCCTTTGTCTTTAAAATCCTTATATTCTCATCTGTTCATTTCTGACTTCTCTCCGATTTATTTCAACATTTATAGATGGCCACCTTCACCCCAGTTTTGTTCACGGAGTTTTGCCAGCCTGACATGACCATGCCCTTTGGCAAAGAGCTGGTGAAGATCGTCAAGGACGTAAGGATCGCTTTGCCAAGCATCACCCAGACTCCTATCATGTCTTTTCCACAAGACGGTCGCTACAGGATCGAGGTGCACATCCCCGGAAAGACCTTTGGAAATCGTAAGGAACCCATTGACTTCAAGTTTGTGGCGCCCAGCTGGATTCTCGGGAGAGACATGGCAATTCATCGTGCCCTCGGACGTATTCAGGAGGAATACAGGGGTGGTCCCATTTCGCCAAGCCTCGGCATGGTTTGTCGCAGAGATGCCAATGGAGATATCATAAACACCCCACTCAAGACTCCACCATTTCCTATATCCAGACTTTGGAGACTCACTTCAAGACTCTGGAGCTTCGGGTACGTGCAAACACGAAGACGATCAAGAGGCTAATGAACCGCGAGATTGACCTCGAGGCTGACCTACGGGAAGCCAAGTACGAGCATGAGCATGAAGTGAAGGACTTCTTGGAGAGGATCGAGAAGCTGAACACTCGCATTGCCAATCTGGAGGAACAGCTGGACATGGGGGAAAATCTTCACCCAGAAGGAGACGTGGCTCCCTTGATTAGCAACGATGATGACTATGAGGAGAGCGTCACTGGAGGACCCACAACCATGTACTTTTGAGGAGAACTTTAGTCATGACCTCCATGTATCTTTTATTTCGTCGTTAAAACGTAGGTCGATGTCTAATCTTATTTCGAGACCTTGTATCTCGATGTTTGCACTTGATTTGAATAAATGAATGAGTGTTTTTGTGTGATACGTTTGTTGCATTGCATATGGGTAGTGAATTTTCCTTTAGGCCCTTGTTATATTCTAATTCTCATCCCTCTGAAAACAGCAAGATGCCTCCATGACGAGATCCTCACTTCACCTTTCCGCCGGAACTCACACAACTCCTCCAGCAGCAGAATGCCCTGATGCAGTTGCTGATCCAGAACCAGAACAACAACCACAACAATCACCCTCCACCTCAGGGCGAAAACCTCACCCGTTTTCTGAGGCTGAATCCACCCACCTTCTCCAGCAACACTGAACCCATTGTGGCAGATGATTGGCTTCGCAAGATGGAGAGGGAACTCATCACCGCTGGATGCACCAAGGCTGAAAAGGTGCGCTTTGCCGCCCATTAACTTGAGGGGCCAGCAGCTTCATGGTGGGAGAACTACACCACCACGTACCCCCTTGCTGGTGTGACTTGGGAGCAATTCAAGCTAGCTTTCCGCACCGCTCATGTCTCAGCTGGAGCTATGAGTCTGAAGAAGCGTGAGTTTCGCAACTTACGCCAGGGAATCGCTCCGTGGCCCAGTATGTGGAGGAATTCAGTATGTTGGCTCGTTATGCACCAAGAGATGTGGCCGTTGATGCAGCCAAACAAGAGAAATTCCTGGAAGGACTCAACGATGAGTTGAGCGTGCAACTGATGGTGGCTACTTTCAACAACTACCAGGAGCTGGTAGACAAGGCCCTTATCTTGGAGGGGAAGCAACAGCAAATTGAGAACCGCAAAAGGAAGTATGGACATGGGAAGTCTAACTCAAGAGCTCCACAGAAGCCCTGCTACTCCCCATACTCAGGGAATACCGGCTCAGGGACCGGTAAGTATGGAGGATACACTCATCCCATACATAGCCATGGAGGAAATGAGAATAATCGTCCCAACAATGGCAACTTCAAGAACGGCAATGGAAGTGGGAATGGCAACCAGCACCATCCCGCTCTAGCTCAGAAGGATCTGAGCCATATCACCTGCTTCAAGTGCCAGAAGACAAGACACTATGCCACTGAATGTCCTCAAAACAAGCAGGGAAATGGAAATGGCAACAACAACGGCAACTCGTCAGCTAAGAAGCCAAATCCTTTTCCCCATGCTCAGGTGAACCACATTGATGTGGAGGAAGTCTATGATCAGCCCGAGACTGTGGTTGGTATGTTTTTATTGAATTCACATTCAGTTATGGTACTTTTTGATTCCGGTGCAACTCATTCTTTCATATCAAGGGTAGTTGTGGAAAAGTATGGTTTACCCACCAGAACCCTTAGTCAGCCCATTAAGGTCAATTCCCCAGGAGGCATGATGATGGCAGGGATAGGATGCCACGCCTTGAAACTCAATATGGGAAACCATGTTTTCCCCCACTGACCTCATTGTCTTAGAGTCCCAAGGATTGGATGTAATTCTAGGCATGGATTGGTTAACCAAGTATGAAGGAAACCTTGATTGCCCCAGCAAGTCTATTTTGCTCACCACCCCAGAGAACAAGAGGATTAAGTATGTATCCCGACGTACACAGAAGAGTACTCGGTTAAATTCCCTCACAGGAGTTGTTCAGGAGGAAGTGCCGGTTATACAAGACTTTCTAGATGTATTCCCGGATGAATTACCTGGCATGCCACCAGATAGAGAGATTGATTTTCTGATAGAGTTACTACCAGGAACAGCCCCAATTTCCAAGAGACCCTATTGGATGCCCGCAAATGATTTAGAAGAAATCAAGAAGCAAATTAAGGAGTTATTGGACAAGGGGTATATTCGCCCAAGTTCTTCACCTTGGGGAGCCCCAGTTCTTTTGGTGGAGAAGAAGGATAAAACCTTGAGAATGGTAGTCGATTATCGTGCATTGAACGAGGTGACTATCAAGAACAAGTACCCTCTACCGATGATTAATGACTTGTTTGATCAGCTAGTGGGAGCCAAAGTATTCTCCAAGATTGATCTTTGATCAGGGTATCACCAATTGAAAATTCGTGAACAGGATATACCCAAAACAGCCTTCACCACAAGGTATGGCTTATATGAATATACAGTCATGTCTTTTGGCTTGACTAATGCTCCTGCATATTTCATGAGCATGATGAACAAAGTGTTTATGGAATATCTGGACAAGTTTGTCATGGTGTTTATCGATGATATATTGATATTCTCCAAGAGCGAGGAAGAACACAAGCAACACTTGCATTTAGTTCTAGAGAAGCTTAGAGAGCATCAGTTATATGCCAAGTTCAGCAAATGTGAATTTTGGATGACAGAAGTCGGATTCCTTGGACACATTATTTCCGGTGATGGAATAGCAATGGACCCCACTAAGGTTGAAGCAGTTACCGAGTGGAAGTCACCCACCTCAGTTAAGGAGATCTGCAGTTTCCTCGGACTTGCCGGATATTACCGGAGGTTCATTGAGAATTTCTCAAAGATTGCCAAGCCCATGACAGAGTTATTGAAGAAAGAGTATAAGTATATTTGGACGGAGGAATGTGAAGCCAGTTTCCAGGAGTTGAAGAAACGTTTGGTCATAGCCCTAGTGTTGATTCTGCCAAATATTCGGAAGGATTTCCAGGTATATTGTGATGCTTCGCGTCAAGGACTCGGAGGAGTACTCATGCAGGAGGGAAAAGTTGTAGCCTATGCATCCAAACAAGTACGACCTCATGAGTTGAACTATGCCACCCATGATCTGGAGTTAGCATCCGTAGTGCACGCACTCAAGACCTGGAGACATTTCCTTGTCAGAAATAGTTGTGATGTTTACACCGATCATAAGAGCCTGAAGTATATCTTCGCGTAGAAGGAGTTGAACCTCAGACAGAGGCGATGGTTAGAGTTAATCAAGGACTATGACATGAGATTACACTACCATCCAGGAAAGGCAAATGTTGTAGCAGATGCCTTGAGCCGGAAGAGTTATGTGAACACACTCATAGCGGGAGGATTACCCCAGGAGTTATGCGAAGATCTCAGAGAACTCCGGCTAGAGATAGTTCCAAGAGGATATGTTGCCACACTAGAGATCCAGTCCACCTTGACCGACAGAATTCGTGAAGCCCGGAAATCGGATAAGGAGATAGCTGAGATAAAGCAGAGAATGAAGGGTGGAAAAGCTAAAGGCTTTCGTGAGGATGAACACGGAACTCTGTGGTTTGAGAACCGAATCCATGTGCCCAATGACCCAGAGCTCAGGAAGTTGATACTTCAAGAAGCCAACGGTTCACCTTACTCAATACACCCAGGCAACACCAAGATGTATTTGGATTTGAAGGAAAGTTACTGGTGGACAGGTATGAAGAAGGATATCGCCGAACATGTGGAGGTATGTGATGTTTGTGAGCGAGTAAAGGCGGAACATCAGAAACCAGCAGGGTTACTCCAACCTTTGCCGATACCCGAGTGGAAATGGGATAAGCTTGGTATGGATTTCATCACAGGATTACCCAGGACTCGTTCAGGTTATGATTCCATCTGGGTAGTGGTCGATCGCTTGACCAAGGTGGCTCATTTCATTCCAGTGAAGACCACTTATACCAGTGCTAAGCTAGCCAAGATATATATGATTAGGATCGTATGTCTTCATGGAGTTCCGAGGAGTATTGTGTCAGATAGAGGAACAAAATTTACATCAAAGTTTTGGCATCAATTACATGAAACTTTGGGTACGAGGCTGGAGTTCAGTATAGCTTTTCATCCGCAGACCGATGGACAGACTGAGAGAGTCAACCAGATCCTAGAGGACATGTTGAGAGCTTGTGCGCTAGACTATGGGTCTAGTTGGGATGATAACTTACCTTACGCAAAGTTCTCATACAAAAACAGTTATCAGACTAGTCTAAAGATGGCCCCTTTCAAAGCTTTATACGGAAGGAGGTGCAGAACACCATTGATGTGGGATGGTGTTGGCGACCGAAAACTTTTTGGTCCCGATCTTATCCGAGATTCGGAAAAGAAGGTCAAACTGATTCATGACAGACTCAAGAAGCTCAATCCAGGCAGAAGAGCTATGCTGACAGCAAACGCAAGGAAGTGACATATGAAGTGGGAGACTGAGCTTACCTTCGTGTGTCCCCACTTCGAGGAATCAAGAGGTTTGGTGTTAAAGGAAAGTTAGCACCCAGATTCAAAGGCCCCTACAAAATTCTTGAACGTAGAGGTGAAGTTGCATACAAGCTAGAATTGCCGGAAGGATTGTCCGGAGTTCATGATGTTTTCCATGTTTCTCAGCTGAAGAAATGTCACGTTGAGATGGTTGATATTCCTTTGAGAGACATAGTGCCCCTACAGGCCATACAGCTGGACAGTAATCTAACTTACGAAGAGAAACCCGTCAAAATTCTCGAGACTGCCAATAGAGTTACCCATAGCAAGATCATCAAGTTTTGTAAGGTTCTGTGGAGTCACCACACAAAGGAAGAAGCCACCCGGGAACGCGAAGAAGATCTTCATAGAGACCACCCGCACCTATTTTCTAGCCAACCCGAATCTCGAGGGCGAGATTCATCTTAAGGTGGGTAGGTTTGTAACATCCCAAAATTTCATTTTGGAATGTTATGAAATATAGCTATGCATCATCATCACATTGGTTGAATGAAATGAATTGTTGAAGTTCTTCTTGTGAATTTCTAAAAGGCCACTTTCACTTTTCCATTTAGTTGTTTCTCTTATTTGGAAATCTCTGGAATTATTCGAAAAAGGAGAGGAGTAACATGACACTCCACACCAGGGGCAACTTGGTGAATTATTTGAACAATAAAACCAGGGGTTTATTTGAAAGTTTATCTCAAAAGAATGTAAAATCAATTAGGCATTTTCTGAAAAATAATTTTTTAAAAGTATTCATTTTGACAGAGGAAAAATGTTCATTAAATAGCATTTATTCCCTTGATCATTTTGATATATATATATATATCTTTAATGTTTGGAAATGATTTGAATGCCTTAATGAAATTTTCTTTCTCTGGTAAATAAAAAAGGAAATGAATTTAAGGTTTTAATTAATAAACCGGCCGGCCCACCAGCCTTTACTCCCGAGATCCTTTCGGATCGGTCACCGACGCGCAGATTCTACTCCCACTCTCACTGACACGCGGGACCCACCGTCCGACAGTGCCATCAGCGCGCTCGTCTCCCTCCTCGCGCCGTCGACGTCGTCGGTGATCCCTCCTCCGCGGATCTCGCTCCCATTTTCCCTCTCCTCACCCCGCACCGAGCCTATAAGTAGCCCTGCTCTCGCCGCGCTCCATTCCACCCCCGAAACCCCTCTCACCTCGCCAGAACGCCACCGCACCACCTCGCCAGAGTTCTGACTCCACCCGAACCCCCCCCCCCAGAGCACGAGGCCGTCGCCACACTCACCCCCAGCCCAGTCCGACGCCACCATTCGATGCCGGAGCTTCACTGCCGTCGCCTGAGCATTTCAGACACCACCCTCAACCACCGCATCGACGTCTCCGAGCATCTCCGACGTTCGACCACCATCGACCTCGCCGGAACCCCGACCTCCTCCTTTGTAAGCCACCCCCTCCGCTCGTAGCCTTCGGATCTGGATCCAAAGATCCAAATTGAACAATTAAACGGTGAACCGTTTTCTTCTAGCGTCCGGTCGTCCGCCTGTAAACACCCACGCGCACACGATTTCAACCAATAGGAAGCCGCCATGTCACCCCCTGTCCATTAGATAATCTTTTTCTTTTTCTATTTCTGTTTTAGAAAACAGAATGTGTTCTGTTTTTATTTTTATTATATCTTTTAAACTAATTTGTGTTTTTAATTGATTCTTTTTGCATTAGGTCACAAATTTCATGTAGTTTCATACTATAGTCTTAGATTTCAAATTTGAACTTTAAAATTTGAATCTAACCAAATTTTCTTAAATTACTAAAATCTGTATAACTAGAGTTTAAAAATAAATTTTTTGAGTGGTTCTTTTTGCTAGTGCTTTGTAATAGTTAAGCCTATCATCCAGCAGTGTTTGAGAATTTTTAGGATAATTTAGATTAGGGTTTTGTAAAAACAGATTCTGTTTAGTCTCTTTTAGTGTTTATTTGAATTGTTTTAGTTTAGTTTAAAGTGATGTTTGTTTTAGTTTAACTTTTATTGTAGTTCTTTAGTTATGTTATTCAACATTAGGTGAGTTATTTTCTGAGAATAAAAATATTTATATTGTTTTGTCCTCTAGTTTAAATAGGTAAATTTGGTTTTCACCTTTAGCATTGTTTAGAAAAATGTTTTGTAGTAATCCTTTTTGCACAAAATTATCAATGAAATACTTCCTGTTTTCTTATAAAATTTTGTATTTACTTTTGTATTATCTATTGGTAAATTCCTGAAAACAGATTTGTCTTGTTATTTCTAGTAGATATTTTTGCCACCCAAAACTTTTAGAGTCTTCTACTTTGTTTTGGCTTCTTTCTTTTAAGTTTTACTGTTGATTGTTGTTGTATTACTTGTTTACCTTGTTGTTGAGTGAATTGTATTTTGGTTATGCTTATTGTGTCCTTTGTTTGATTCGTTAGATCATCCGGAGTGCGAAGCTTGTTATCTAGAGTCACTTGAGTACGAGGATCGTCAGCAAGGCAAGTCACTTTGATCATAATTACCCATGTTTTTATTGCATTAGTTCTACCATCCCCCCGCTAATTGCATGCAAAGTAGGTAATTTGGAAACTTGGTTCTTGATGTAGTATCATGTGGTAGGTTTCCCCCTCAACCCTTTTACACCTTGGCCCCGGGAAACGTTGTTTTAAATTTTGCTATGCTATTTAGTAGACGGGGTTGGTTGTGTGATTCATGAGAGTTGTGAGATAATAATTACAAGACCTATATGATGATCAAGACTTCAAGGCTCCAAGTTTTCAATATACCTCTGGGTGGATGATGGTTGAACGGCGCCCTGGAGAAACCACTGGTTAGCCTAGGTGTTGCTGGAGAAGTGCCAGTATTCACGCAGAAAGGTACACCCAGGCACAAAGAGATGGATGGATGCTTCAAGACCCAAGGCTTACCTGCACAGCCACA
Source organism: Hordeum marinum (assembly GCA_022496015.1). Taxonomy (NCBI): domain Eukaryota; kingdom Viridiplantae; phylum Streptophyta; class Magnoliopsida; order Poales; family Poaceae; genus Hordeum; species Hordeum marinum. The sequence goes on from CM039674.1 coordinate 331,094,371, forward strand.
AGCCATTATGGGCTCTGGCTTGGTTGGATATAGTGGTGACCCTGGACAGGCGGTGCTATGAGATGTAGAAGAATGGTAGGAAAGGATGGGCACCGATAGAGTCTCAGAGGAAACCCTTAGAAGACAATGTTTTGATCATCCGTTCCTCAAACACCCTGAAGTGTGAGGAAACCAATGGAGGCGATCAAATCTTGTGGGGAACGTGTGCGAAACTCTGCAGAGTACACAAACCTAATTGATTAGCCGTGTCCACGGTCATGGACAACTTTAGCCAAAGGAACTAAAACTATCTGAAATTCTCAACACAAATAATTATATTGATGTGGGTATTAATGACAACTTGGGTATGAGAATTGGTTGGTGGAACCATCTCATTAATCAACCAACATAGTAGTAATAACTTTTTGCCCTCTCTTGTTGTAGGAAAAAATTGGCTTTATGCAAAAGTTACTACCCCACCTGCCAAATATGCATATAGAATAGATGATTACTTTACACCCCCACTTTTGTGACATTGCCGGCATATTCAATATGCTGACCTACACGGCTGCAACGTATCATGTTGCAGAGTACTTTTCCGACCAGGAGTGAGGATACGCTCTATTCTCGGTGAGATGCCCTTGGAGTCAGATGGACTCAACTACCTTTGAAGCTTCCGCAAGATTAGTTATTCTCATGAGTTGGCCTTCAACCACTTTATTGTAATTCTTATTGTAATAAAGGACTCGATATGAGATTTTCGATTAATAAAGCCGTGTGATTTATCTTTGATATATACATTGATGTACCGTGTGTGTACCAGCATGATCTTGGGATGGTACGGAAACACCGGAGATTCAACCTTTCAGGTCGGGTCACTACAACCACCTTCTTCTTCTAGATTTCCTCTTTCAACTGCACAGATCCTCCCTTGCCAGCACCTGACCCTGTCGGGGAATGCCCTGGCTCGTCGCTTGGCGGCCCTGCCGTTGCCTTTGCTTCTTCATCAACTTCTCTTTTAGCCACTAGTGCAGCACTCACCACTTGATTTGTTTCCGCCAGATATAGCAGTAACGGCTCTTGTGGTTTTGGCGTGACTAGGACTGGCGGAGAGGAGAGGTACTTCTTCAAATCCTACACCACTGCCTCCACTTCCGAAGTCCATTTCATTGGGCTTGCCTTCTTCAAGATTTTGAAAAAGGGCAGGGAGCGCTCAGCAGATTTTGAGATGAACCTACTCAGAGCAGTAACACAGCCGGCAAGACGGCGCACATCTTTGACTCGTGTTAGTGCTTCAATTTGCTCAATCTCTTTGATCTTGTCGGGACTTGCTTCAATTCCTCGTTGAGATACAAAGAACCCAAGAAGCTTGTCGGATGGGATGCTGAACACACACTTCTCATGGATTGAGCTTCATGTTGATCTTGTGCAGATTGGCAAATGTTTCTTGTAGGTCTGATATGAGCATAGCCTTGTCCTTGGTTTTGACCATATGTCATCCATATATGCCTCCATATTTCTATGTAGCTGGGGCTCAAAACCAATCTGGACCGCTCTAGAAAACATAGTACCGGCACTTTTCAACGTGAAAGTCATACGCAAAAAGCAATACGTACAACATGGGGTGATAAATGCGGTCTTCTCCTCGTCTTCCTTGGCCACGAAAATCTGATGATAGCCGGAATAGGAGTCAAGGAAAGACAACAAGTCGCAGTCGGCGGTGGAGTCCACAATTTGGTCGATGCACGGCAAGGGAAAAGGATCTTTGGGGCGGGCTTTGTTGATGTCTATGAAGTCAATGCACAACCTCCATTTTCCATTCGCCTTGCGCACTACGACTTGATTGGCCAACCATTCGCCTTGTGATCAATCCAGCCGCTTCTAGTTTCTTGATCTCTTCGGCAATAAATTGTTGCCGCTACAAAGCTTGCTTCCAGACCTTCTGCTTGATGGCCTGCGCGTGTGGGCAGACGGCAAAGTGGTGCTCAATCACCTTCCTGGGAACACCGGGGATATCAGATGGTTGCCATGCAAACACATCGACATTCGCCTACAGGAAGGCAACGAGCGTGCTTTCCTATTTGTCGCCAAGGGTGGAACTTATGGTGAAAGTCCCCCCCCCCCGTGCCATCCTCCTTGGTGGGCACCAACTTGGTTTCTGGCGAAGCAGCCTTGGACTTTTTGCTCTTGTCGGTGGAGCTCTATGGCACATCGTCAACGGGAGCGCAACACTCCGAGGAGGTGCGCTTGCCGAAATGTGCGCCAGAGGCCTTGCCGGTCTTCTTCCCCCCGGGAGCTTCAGCGGCAGGAGCAATTTCCTTGGCGACAGGTGCTGCGACTGCACCCCGGTAGAGCTGGTCGGCAGATAAGTGCACTTTTCTTGTCGGAGTTGATAGTTATGACGCTCATTGTCTCGGGCATCTTCAACACGTTGTAAGCGAAGTGGATGACCGCCATGATCTTCGCCAGTGCTGGGCGACCAAGGATGATGTTGTATGGCAACAAGATGTTGGCGACATCAAAAAAGATCTTCTCCGTTCTGAAATTGATATCACTGCCAAACATCACTGGCAGTGTGACCTTGCCCTTCAGCTTAGTTCTTCCTGAATTGACCCCTTGGAAAGTGCTCCTCGTCTCGAGGTCCTCATCAGGAATTTGCAGAACCTTGATGACATCAAGCAAGCTCAGGTTCAGGCTGGCCCCACTGTCGACTAGCATCTTCGTCACATTGAGGTTGCGGATTGTTGGTGAAACCAACAACGGCAGGCACCCGACCACAGTTATGCGATCAGGGTGATCCTCGGCGTCGAAGATGATAGGAGTGTTGGACCACTTCACAGGTCTCTAGGCACCGATAGAGGGCTCTGCCGCATTAACCTCGCATGCCCACTATTTAAGTTGGCGGTGGGAGGAATGCGATGCGGCACCTCCTTCTATGCACATCATCTTTGTAGCCTTCTGGAACTCATGCTCGCTGGATTCGTTGTCCTCTTCGATGTCATCATCATCTCCCTCTTGCTTGTCGCGGCCACGGGCGGGCCGGTCTTTTTGTTGCTTGGGCTTGCCGTGGCGACCTCCTCGGCCAACACGCTTCTTGTCGGACCCCTCAGCACCATCCTGGCCTTTATCCTTATCTCGCCTCTTGTACTCGGCTTTTTGCTTCTCGGCAAGCTGCTCAACTTGCCGGTAATCTTGGAGATCATGGCCTTTGGTGCGGTAGATCTTGCAATACTGCTTGCCGGAGCCTTTTCGCTCGTCGGCAGCCGCCATGGAATGGCAAGAGGCGCACCCGGAAACATCGTTGTCGGGGTTATTAACCTTGCCCTTCTAGTCTGTACTAGGGTTGCCGGATACCTCGACGGCAAGCACGGCCTTGCCCTTGCGCTTCTTGTTCTGCCGCCAGCCCTTCTTTGTTGGGGTGGCGGTATCTTCATCTTCAGAGTCAACCCATGTGCCGACATCTTCGCCGGGGAGTCTCCTCCCTTCTTCAACCCGAGCACATTTGTCTGGCAAAGCATCAAGCTTGGCAATGTCCCTGACCCTGTTCATCGCTAGCTCTTCCCACATCCTGTGATTGCGCACGTTCTAATGGAACGCGCTGATAACAACGGCAGGATGAACGTCTAGTATGTTGTGGTGCACGCGGCTGAACCTTTGGATGTACTTGCGCAAAGTTTCGCACTCCTTCTGAGGGATGATGTGCAGATCACTTTCCTAGCTAGGAGCTTGATTACCTCCTGTGAAGGCACCAACAAACTCGTGGCACAGGTCTGCCCAGGTGGCAATGGACCCCTCTGGCAGGTGCATCAACCACGACCTAACGTTGGGCTTAAGCACCAATAGGAATTAGTTGGCGAGTATCTTGTCGTCGTGACCCCCGGCAGCCTGCATCACAATGGTGTAGATGCTCGGGAACTCCGAAGGATGAGTCTTGCCGTCCTACTTCTCCGGGACTTCCGGTTTGAACGTGCGGGAGTTGGGCCACTAGACTTGCTGCAGCTCACGAGTAAACGATGGACAACCCATCTCGTAAGGTAGGCTGACAGGATACCCTGGTGCAGACTTATCTACAGTGGGCCCCGTGTGCCTATCAGACTGGAGGCGCGCTTCCCGCCACCGCTCAATTGCAGTTCAAGCATCTTCCTTGTCCCGTTCTCGAAGAACTTGATGTTGGTCCCGGCGTGTCCGTGGGTCATACGACGTCATCGAGTAACCAAGCCTCGGTCCGCCGAGTCAATGACCGGCGTTGTTGCTGTGGAGGAGAGTGCGCCGAAGTCACACCGCCTCCGGCCCTCTCACCACTGGGGTGAGCCGGCTCGGTGGACCGAAACTTATCTGCGAGGGTGGAGGCTCTGAATGGTCTCTCTTCATTTGTTGAGCTTCTCCATAGCAGGAGGGAAGTTTAGGAGTAGTTGCGCCCACGCCATCGCTTCCTCCAACATGGTCGGCAGCGAATGGCACGAGGAACGCGAGGTGCTCTGACTTCTAACTGTGTTAGAAGGAGCACCACCGCGGTCCCGCGACGGCACGCCACTCCCACTAGCATGCTGGCGAGCATGCTGGTCCCGTGCACCTTGGGAACGATGCGCAGGAGCTTTTCCGTGGGGATGCTGAGAACTGCGGGCGCCGTGGCGCGGCTTTTCGCGCATGTACTAGGAAGGACGCGACGTAGGTGCCGGCGTGGGTGGCATGGAAGATACCCTTCCGCCCCCGGAGCTCGCCATACCACCCACAGGCGGTACCGCTCCATCCTGAGACCCAGGGGCATGGGGGTTCCCGCCGTCGCCATCAGTGTCTCTATGGCGAGTGTCGGTGTTTGCTTGGCCTTGATCACCGGAGCGTTGCGGAAGTTCTGAACCTCTGCCTCCTCCTCCTCCACCCGCGTCTATGCCATCTCCTGTCTGTGCAGATACAGGGACGGCGGACGTGGATGGGCAACCGCCGTCACGCCCTTCTTCTTGGGAGCCATGGCGATGATGAGTATGAAGAAACTGACGCGCTGATCACCAGAACGGGTTCGCAGGACCTATCCCCCCTACCTAGTACACCAAAGATGTCGTGGGGACGAACACCTATGGGATTGGAGGGAACCCTTTCGGTTCAGCGAGGGAGAAGGCTCGCGCAAAAAGCCCGTCTGATGAACAGCACGCGGGGATTTTACCCAGGTTCGGGCCGTAAGGATGCGTAAAACCCTACTCCTGCTTGGTTGTATTGAAGATGTTCTTAGGGTTCTTGCTACAGGGGCGCTACGAACAGCTGCCACCCGTGTGAGCTAGAAAGTCTAAAGATTCAAAGGTCGAAAAGCCCTCTACCGTATCGCCCTGGGCCTCCTTTTATATTGAAGGGGGTCCCAATAGTGGCATGCAGTGCGTACACGGGGTGTACAGAGCTAAAGTGCTATCATACCTAACACTGACAGAGTAGGACAGTTGCATTTAATGCACCATCAGGCATTGTTGTCCGCCTGCGGGACGGGACAAGAGCTCGTCCCATCGGCACCGCTTATCCCCCTCCCACGTCGACGCCACGACACGCGTCCAGGCGGATCGACACCTGGCATGTGCGCTGGCGGGGCCTTGCCGGGGCTTCTCCTTTGCCTGGGGGTCCGATGGTCATCCCAGCAAGGTCTTGCCGGGAGTCCCAATTCTTCTATGCTGGTACTTGGCAAGTCCCTGCTGGGCCTCGTCACCAGGGTGGCTACTACTGCCCGTGCACGAGTAAAGGGGCACTAGCAAGCCCAAAACTCTAGTGCACCGACAATAGATAAATGTAGATAATTCTAAATTGCAATATAAAATAAAATCAAATAAATGGCAGCAAGGTAATAGTAGCATTTGTAAATATATAAGTGAATAGACCCGGGGGCCGTAGTTTTCTCTAGTGGCATCTCTCATCAAAATAGCATACAGTGGGTAAACAAATTACTGTTGGGCAATTGATAGAAAAGTGGATAGTTATGCGATTTTCATGGCAATGATCATGTGTTTATAGGCATCACGTCCATAAGCAAATAGGCCGACTCATGCGTGCACCTATTACTATCACTCCACTCATCGACCGCTATCCACCATGCATCTAGAGTATTAAGTAAAACATAGTAATGCTTGGAGAACGATTACATGATGTATACAAAGTAAACTCAAGCAATATGAATAAACCCTGACATTTTATCCTTAGTAGCAGCAACACAAAGATTTATCTTGTCCCCTGCTTTGTCACTGGGATATAGAAACTTGCCAGGTTGAACCTACTACAACGCACCTCTCTCACCAAAGAAATATCAATCTAGTAGGCCAAACTATTTAAATAGATCAGAGGTAATTACAAAGATATAATGATCATGAACATAAGAATCATATTACATTTCAGAGAAGACTCAAATATTTATCATGAATAATCTAAACATAAACACACAATTCATCGGATCCTAAAAACACACCATACAAAGGGATTACTGTTGGGGAACGTTGCATGGGAAACTAAAAATTTCCTACGCACATGCAAGATCTATCCATGGTGATGAGCATCTACGAGAGGGAGAGTGGATCTACATACCCTTGTAGATTGCTAAGCGGGAAGCGTTAAGAAATGCGGTTGATGTAGTCGAACGACTTCGTGATCCAAATTGCCGAGCGTCCCGCGATCCCATCACAATCCGTCCCGCGATCCAATCACTATCCGTCCGGCGATCCAATCACAAATCGTCTCGCGATCTTGACCACGGTCCTTCCGATCTAGCGCCGAACGAACGGCACCTCCGTGTTCAGCATAGGTACAGCTCGATGACGATCTCCGTCTTCTTGAACCAGCAAGAGGGAGCGGAGAGGTAGATGAGTTATCCGGCAGCGCGATGGCGTTGCGGCGATGGTGGAGGAGCAATTCCAGCAGGGCTTCGCCTAAGCACCGCTGAAACCGATCTAGAGGAGAAACTGCGAACTAGAGGAGAGGCAACACATGGCTTAGGGTTTCTTGATGTGTGTCAAGTGCTAGCCCCGCCCCTTTATTTATATGCTGAGCCTTGGGGTCGAAACTTGGAGAAAAATCCTCCTCAAGGTCGGTTTGGCCGCAAGGCAAGAGTCCTTCTCGGACTCTAGGACTAGACGCCAAGGTCCCCGGAATTTGGCCCCAAAGACTAGGGTCCCTGGCGTCTGGCCCCTGGCCTCTGCAAAACATATTTTGCACCTTCCTAAAGCCTCATGGGCTTTACCCCTTGGCCCAAATAAAGTGTCCTTGTACCCTGAACATTTCGGGAAACATCCGAAACTATTTCCGGTGAATTTCGGAAACCTTCCGGAGACCGAACACTTTTATCACATATATCAGTCTTTACCTCCGGACCATTCCGGAGCTCCTAGTGACGTCCGGGATCTCATCCGGGACTCCGAACAACCTTCGGTCACCACCATACATAACTCTATACTACCGAAACGTCACTTAACCTTAAGTGTGTAGACCCTGCGGGTTCGAGAACTATGAAGACATGACCGAGACACCTCTATGGTCAATAACCAATAGCGGGACCTGGATGCCCATATTGGTTCCTACATATTCTACGAAGATCTTTATCGATCGAACCTCTCTGTCAAGGATTCAGTTAATCCCGTATGTTGTTCCCTTTGTTCTTCGGTATGTTACTTGCCCGAGATTCGATCGTCGGTATCTGTATACCTAGTTCAACCTCGTTACTGGCAAGTCTCCTTACCCGTTCCGTAATACAATATCCCGTGGCTAACACTTTAGTCACATTGCTTGCAAGGCTTGTTGTGATGTTGTATTACCGAGTGGGCCCTGAGATACCTCTCCATCACACGGAGTAACAAATCCCAGTCTTGATCCATGCCAACCCAACAGACACCCTCGGAGATACCTGTAGAGCACCTTTATAGTCACCCAGTTACGTTGTGACGTTTGATACACACAAGGTACTCCTCCAGTGTTAGTGAGTTGCATGATCTCATGGTCATAGGAACAGATACTTGACATGCAGAAAACGGTAGCAATAAACTGACACGATCATATGCTACGTTTATAGTTTGGGTCTTGTCCATCACATCATTCTCCTAATGATGTGATCCCGTTATCAAATGACATCTCATGTCAATGTCTAGGAAACCTTGACTATCTTTGATCAACAAGCTAGTTTACTAGAGGCATACTAGGGACACAGTGTTGTCTATATACCCACACATGTATTTAGCTTCCAATCAGTACAATTATAGCATGGATAATAAAAGATTATCATGAACAAGGAAATATGATAATAACTAATTTATTATTGCCTCTAGGGCATATTTCCAACAGTCTCCCACTTGCACTAGAGTCAATAATCTAGTTCACGTCACCATGTGATTCGCATTGTTATGAATCTAACACCCAATGATTTATGGGGCTCGATCATCCTTTGCATGTGAGAGAGGTCTTTTAGTCAACGGGTCTGTGTCATTCAGATCCGTGTGTACGTTGCAAATCTCTATGTCATATTGTAGACACTGCTACCACACTCCACTTGGAGCTATTCCAAATGGCTGCTCCACTATACGTATCCAGATTGCTACTAAGAGTCATCCGGATTGGTGTTAAAGCTTGCATCGACGTAACTCTTTACAACGAACTCTTTATCACCTCCATAATCGAGAAACATTTCCTTAGTCTTTTAGTTACTAAGGATGATCTTGACCGCTGTCTAGTGATCCACTCCTGGATCACTCTTGTACCCCTTGATGGACTCATGGCAAGGCACACACAGGTGCGGTACACAGCATGGCATACTATACAAAGCCTACGGCTAAGGCATAGGGGAAGACATTCATCTTTTTTCTCTTTGTTCTGCCATGGTCGAGCTTTGAGTCTCACTCAACTTCACACCTTACAAAGCAGGCGAGAACACTTATGTCTGACTGATCCATTTTGAACTCTTTCAAAATCTTGTCAAGGTATGTACTCATTCAAAGTCTCATCAAGCATCTTGATCTATCTCTATAGATCTTGATGCTCAACAATTAGGTAGCTTTATCCAGGTCTTCCTTTGAAAAACTCCTTTCAAACAACCCTTTATGCTTTCTAGAAATCCTACATCATTTCCGATCAACAATATGTCAACGACATATGCTTATCAGAAACTCTATAGTGATCCCACTCACTTTGTTGTAAATACAAGTTTCTCATAAACTTTGTATAGACTCAAAAACTTTGATCACCTCATCAAAGTGTATATTCCAACTCCGAGATGCTTGCTTCAGTTCATAGAAGGATTACTGAAGCTTGCACACCTTTTAGCATCTCTAGGACTAACAAAACCTTCTGGTTGTATCTCATACAACCTTTCCTTAAGGAAGGAAACGATGTTTTGACATCCATCTGCCAGATTTCATAATTGAAAAATGCAACAACTGCTAACATAATTCCAATAGACTTTAGCATCGCTACGAGTGAGAAAGTCTCATTGCGGTCAACTCCTTGAACTTGTCGAAAACTTCTTTGCGACAAGTGGAGCTTTATAAATGGAGACATTTACCATCAGTGTCTGTCTTCATCTTAAAGGTCCATTTGTACTCGATGACCTGCCGTCCAACAAGCAAGTCTACCAAAGTCTATACTTGGTTTTCAAACATGGATCCTTTCTCGGATTTCATGGCCTCTAACGATTTGTCAGAATCCGGGCCCATCATCGCTTCTCCATAGCTCGTAGGTTCATCGTTGTCCAACAACATGACCTCTAAGACAGGGTTGTCGTACCACTCAGGAGCAGTACACATCCTTGTCGACCTACGAGGTTTGATAGTAACTTGATCCGAAGCTTCATGATAATCATCATTAACTTCCTCCTCAACTAACGTAGGCTTCACAGAAACATCTTCCTGCGCTGCACTACTCTCTCGTTGAAGCAAAGGTTCAACAACCTCATCAAGTTCCATCTTCCTCCCACTCAATTATTTCGAGAGAAACTTTTTCTCGAGAAAGGACCCAGTTTTAGCAACAAACACTTTATGCTTGGGTCTAAGATAGAAGGTACACCCAACTGTTCTGAGGGTATTCTATGAAGATGCATTTGTCCGCTTTGGGTTCGAGATCATTAGGTGAAAACATTTTTTCCACACAAGCCCCACAGCCCCAAACATTAAGAAATGACAGCTTAGGTTTCTATCAAACCATAATTCACACGGTGTCATCTCAACGGATTTAGATGGTGCCCTATTTAAAGTGAATGTAGTTGTCTCTAATGCATAACCCCAAAATTATAGTAGCAAAACGATAAGAGACATCATAGCACGCACCATATCCAATAGAGCATGACTATGACGTTCGGACATACCATCATACTATGGTGTTCCAGGTGGCGTGAGTTGTGAAACAACTTTCACATTGTCTAAAGTTGTATGCCAAACTCGTAACTCAGATATTCACCTCCACGATCATATTGTAGAAATTTTTATCTTCTTGTCACGATGATCTTAAACTTCACTCTGAATTTGCTTGAACTTTTCAAACGATTCAGACTTGTGTTTCATTAAGTGAATATACATTATATCTACTCAAATCATAAGTGAAGGTAAGAAAATAACGATATCCACCGCACTCTATAAGACTCATTCGATTGCATACATCAACATGTATCATTTCCAATAAATCACTTGTCCGCTCCATCAATCCGGAAAACGAGGTCCTTAGTCATCTTGCCCAAGAGGCATGGTTCGCATGTCTCAACCGATTCGAAATCGAATGAGTCCAAAGATCCATCTGCATGGAGTTTCTTCATGCACTTTATACCAATATGACATTTAGCGGCAGTGCCACAAGTATGTGGTACTATCATTATTAACTTTGTATCTTTTGGCATCAATGTTATGAACATTTGTATTACTACGATCAAGATTCAACAAACCATTCTCACTGGGTGCATGGCCATTGAAGTTATTATTCATGTAAACATAATAACCATTATTCTCTAACTTAACTGAATAACCATATTGCAATAAACACGATCTAATCATGTTCATGCTTAACGCAAACACCAAACAACATTTAGGTTTGTCACTAATCCCGAAGGTAGAGAGAGCGTGCGATGTTGATCACATCAACCTTGGAAACATTTCCAACACACATCGTCACTCACCCTTAGCTAGTTCTCTGTTTATTCCGTAGCTTTTATTTCGAGTTACTAACATTTAGCAACCGAACCGGTATCCAATACACAGGTGTTACTAGGAATACTAGTTAGGTACACATTAATAACACGTATATCAAATATACTTCTGTCGACGCTGCCAGCCTTCTTATCTACCAAGTATCTAGGGTTGTTCCGCTTCGGTGACTACTCTCCTCATAATAGAAGCACTTAGTCTTGGGTTTGGGTTCAACTTTGGGTTGCTCCACTGGAGCAACAACTGACTTGCCATCCATGAAGTTTCCCTTCTTGCCCTTGCCCTTCTCGAAACTAGTGGTTTTACTGACCATCAACACTTGATGCTCCTTTTTTATTTCTACCTTCGCGGTGTCAAACATCGCGAACAGCTCAGGGATCATTATTTCCATCCCTCGCATTTTATAGTTCATCACCAAGTTGTAGTAGCTTGGTGACAGTGACTTGGAGAACTATATCAATCACTATCTTATCTGGAAGATCAACTCCCACTCGATTCAAGCGATTGTAGCCCCCAGACAATCTGAGCACATGCTCAACGATTGAGCTATTCTCCTTCATCTTGCAGGCAAAGAATCTTGTTGGAGATCTCATATCTCACAACACGGGCATGAGCCTGAGATCCCAATTTCAGCTCTTAGAACATCTCATATGTTCTGCGATGTTCAAAATGTTTTGGAGCCTCAATTCTAAGCCGTAATGGATGACGCACTAAACTATCAAGTAGTCATCGGAACGTGCCTGCCAAATGTTCACAACATCTACAGACGACGCTAGAGGGGGTGGCGCACTGAGCGGTGCATTAAGGACATAAGCCTTCTGTGCAGCAATGAGGACAATCCTTGGATCAAGGACTCAGTCTGCAATATTGCTACCATCATCTTTCAACTCTATTTCTCTAGAAACATATAAAAATTCAAGGGTGCTACAGTGTGAGCTATAACATAATTTGCAAAGACACTACTCACTATTTTCATGATAATGAGTTCAACTAATCATATTACTGAAGAAATCCCACTCAAATTGACATCCCTCCGGTCATTCGAGTGATACATGATCCAAATTCAGCAACTCAAGTCCGATCATCACGTGAGTTGAGGTGGTTTCAATGGTTAACATCATCATGTTGATCATATCTACTATATGACTCATGTCCGACCTTTCGGTCTCTTGTGTTCCGAGGCCATGTCTGTACATGCTAGGCTCGTCAAGTTTAACCCGAGTATTCCGCATGTGCAACACTGGCTTGCACTCGTTGTATGTGAACGTAGAGTCTATCACACCCGATCATCACGTGGTCTCTCGACGATGAACTTTCGCAACGGTGCACACTCAATGAGAACACAATTTATCTTGAAATTTAAGTGAGGTATCACCTTATAATGCTACCGTCGTCCTAAGCAAAACAAGGTGCATAAAAGGATTAACATCACATGCAAATCATAAGTGACATGATATGGCCATGAACTTGTGCTTTTGATCTCCATCCTTAAAAGCACCGGCATGATCTCCATCGTCACCGGCATAACACCATGATCTCCATCATTGTGTCACCATCGGGGTTGTCACGCCCACCATGCTCATACTACTATAGCTACCGTTTAGCGATAAAGTAAAGCATTACATAGCTCTTAATGATTGACACACAGGTCATACAATAATTAAAGACAACCCTATGGCTCCTGCCGGTTGCCATACTCATTGACATGCAAGTCATGATATTCTATACAACACATGATCATCTCATACATCACATATATCTCATCATGTAATTGGCCACATCACATCACAACATACCCTACAAAAACAAGTTAGACATCCTCTAATTGTTGTTGCAAGTTTTACGTGGCTGCTACGTGCATCTAGCAAGAACAATTCTCACCTACGCAAAACCACAATGGTGATACATAAATTTCTTTTCAACCTCCTCAAGGACCGCCTTTGTCGAATCCGATCCAACTAAAGTAGGAGAAACAGACACCCGCCAGCCATCTTTGCGCAACGAAGTTACACGCCAGTCGATGGAACCGGTCTCTCGTAAGCATACGAGTAAGGTTGGTCCGGGCCGCTTCATACCACAATACCGCTGAACCAAAACACAACCAAGGGACGAAGCAATCTAAGCATCAACACCCACAAACTCTTTGTGTTCTACTCGAGATCTCATCTACACATGGACCTAGCTCATGATGCCACTGTTGGGGAACATTGCATAGGAAACAAAAAATTTCCTACGCACACGCAAGATCTATCCATGGTGATGAGCATCTATGAGAGGGATAGTGGATCTACATACCCTTGTAGATCACTAAGCGGGAAGCGTTAAAAAAGGCGGTTGATGTAGTCGAAGGTCTTCGCGATCCAAATCGCCGAGCGTCCCGCGATCCCATCACGATCTGTCCCGCAATCCAATCACGATCCGTCCCGCGATCTCATCACGATCCGTCCCGCGATCCAATCACGAATCGTCTCGCGATCTTGATCATGGTCCTTCAGATCTAGCGTCGAATGGACGGCACCTCCGCGTTCAGCACACGTACAGCTCGATGACGATCTCTGCCTTCTTGATCCAGCAAGAGGGAGCAGAGAGGTAGACGAGTTCTCCGGCAGCACGATGGTGTTGCTGCGATGGTGGTGGAGCAATTCCAGCAGGGCTTCGCCTAAGCACCGCTGAAACCGATCTAGAGGAGAAACTACAAACTAGAGGAGAGGCAGCACGTGGCTTAGGGTCTCTTGATGTGTGCCAAGTGCTAGCCCTGCCCCTTTATTTATATGGTGAGCCTTGGGGTTGAAACTTGGAGAAAAATCCTCCTCAAGGTCGGTTTTCCCGCAAGGCAAGAGTCCTTCTCGGACTCCAAGACCAGACGCCAAGGTCCTCGGCGTCTGGCCCCAGACGCCAGGGTCCCTGGCGTCTGGCCCCTGGCCTCCGCAAAAAATCTTTTCCACCTTCCTAAAGCCTCATGGGCTTTACCCCTTGGCCCAAATAACGTGTACTTGTACCCCAAACATTTCGGGAAACATCCAAAGCTATTTTCGGTGAATTCCGAAACCCTTCCGGAGACCAAACACTATTATCCCATATATCAATCTTTACCTCCGGACCATTTCGGAGCTCCTCATGACGTCCGAGATCTCATCCGAGAGTCCGAACAACCTTCGGTGAAAACCATACATAACTCTATACTACCGAAACGTCACTGAACCTTAAGTGTGTAGACCTTGCGGGTTCGAGAACTATGTAGACATGACCGAGAGACCTCTACGGTCAATAACCAATAGCGGGACCTGGATGCCCATATTGGTTCCTACATATTCTACGAAGATCTTTATCGGTCGAACCTCTATGTCGAGGATTCAGTTAATCCCGTGTGTTGTTCCCTTTGTTCTTCGGTATGTTACTTGCCCGAGATTCGATCGTTGGTATCTGTATACCTAGTTCAACCTCGTTACTGGCAAGTCTCTTTACTCGTTCCGTAATACAAGATCCCGTGGCTAACACTTTAGTCACATTGCTTGCAAGGCTTGTTGTGATGTTGTATTACCAAGTGGGCCCTGAGATACCTCTCCATCACACGGAGTAACAAATCACAGTATTGATCCATGCCAACCCAACAGACACCCTCAGAGATACCTGTAGAGCACCTTTATAGTCACCCAGTTACGTTGCGACGTTTGATACACACAAGGTACTCCTCCAGTGTTAGTGAGTTGCATGATCTCATGGTCACAGGAACACATACTTGACATGCAGAAAACAGTAGCAATAAACTGACACGATCATATGCTACATTTATAGTTTGGGTCTTGTCCATTACATCATTCTCCTAATGATGTGATCCCGTTATCAAATGACATCTCATGTCAATGGCTAGGAAACCTTGACCATCTTTGATCGAGCTAGTTTACTAGAGGCATATTAGGGACACAGTGTTGTCTATATACCCACACATGTATTTAGTTTCCAATCAATAAAATTATAGCATGGATAATAAATGATTATCATGATCAAGGAAATATGATAATAACTAATTTATTATTGCCTCTAGGGCATATTTACAACAATTACATCGGATAGATCAAGGCAAAGATGCGATCAACATTATATTAAAGATCAAGAGAGAGAAAGAGAGAGAGAGAGAGAGAGAGAGAGAGAGAGAGATTGCCATCTAGGTACTAGCTATGGACCCGTATGTCTGTGGTGAACTACTCACACATCATCATGCGGGCAGCAAGGTTGATGAAGAGGCCCTTTGTGATCGATCCCCCTTTCCGGCAGGGTGCCGTAACAGAGCTCTAGATGGGCTCACATTAGAACGGAGACTTGCAACAACGTAAAAATTGTTTCGGACCTCCTCTAGGGGTTTCGCGATATGTGTGAATTTATAGGCCAGATAGGGGCGTCGGGAGAGCCACGAGGGGGCCAGCACACATCAGCCCCCCTGGGGTGTGCCCTATTGTGTGTTGGTGCCCTCATGCGGCTCCCGTCCTCTTTCCAAAGCATCCAGGTCTTCTTTTCGTCTAGAAAAATCATAAAACAATTGTGGAAAATGGACTTCGTTTGGTAAAAACATGCATAAAACAACAACTAGCACTGGCACTAGCTCAATAGGTTAGTGCTAAAAACATTATAAATTGGTCAAAAAATGCCCAAAAAGTATCCTAGAATGATAATATATCAGCATGGAACAATTAAAAATTATAGATACACTGGAGACGTATCAAGGTGTTGTAGTAGTAGATGCTCATTGTTGACGAAGATCATCTAGAGTTGGGAGCAATCCTTGTTGTTTGGTACTCTTCTCACCTACATGGGTTAGTCCCACACAAGGAACAAATTCAAGTATGTCTATGAACATGGAGTAAAGTTTATATAGGAAGATGTACATTGATACATTAATTACCTTGTCCCTTGCTTACCAATGAGGAGTTTTGTGACTCCTTGAACTATTGCATAAGGTTGGAGTTGATTGCATTAGTTGTTGCCAAGCGATGAATATGAGTGAAGTTTATTGGTGGAGTCACCCCTCAAGAACTCTCTATTTCTTCTTCTTTGGGACCCACATCAACTTGATGGGGATCCTTGGAGTTGAAGTAGGACTTGATGAAGTATAGCTAGTATTTGTCTTGGGAACCCACTTGACCATGGCTTGACATTCTTCTTCAAATGATTTAATTTCCTCTTGAAGCTTGTCGTCTCCCTTGAGCTTCTAGTCTTGTGATGGAAGATCATCTTGAGCTTGTGTTCCCTTATAGAGAGTTGGATCATACTTCTCCCTTTGGGGAACAAACTTCGTCTTGGGGTATTGATCCTCTTCCAATTCAACTCCACTGGCATTTAATTTTTTTTCAAAACCAATACTTTGGTTCTTCCGGTGCCATCCTTGGTTGCGCACAATCTCCTCAAATTTCTTACTTCCGGCAAGACTCTTGTAGACACCTTTCTATATAATTCCTTTCAATAAATCATTTTCTTGCTCAAGTGTAACTTGACTAAGAGAATCATTAGTGGAATCAATAGAACTACTAGAAGCAACATCTTTAGATTTTGCATTTTTATTTTTGCTACTGGATGAATAACCTTTGTTGCCCTTGTTACTAGTTTTCTTAGATTTGACTTGTGGAACAAAAGTAGACAAGAGTAATCGTTTGGCAAGATAAGGAGAACTCTTATTTCGAAGATCATCATTGATAGCTTTAAGAAACTCATGCTCTTGCTCTAAATTTAGCTTCTCGAACCATAGCTTCCCAAGAGTTTTTAGAAGCTCTCTATGATCTTCTTGGGTAGATTCATGAGCTAACTTAAGAGTGTTTAGTTCTTTAGTTAAGCGCTCAATATCCTTCTTATCATCATCACGCGATTTATCTTGACTAGCATGATTATTATCAAGTTCATTTTGGCTAACATCACTATTTTTATCAAATAGCAAGTCATCATCTCCTAATAAGTCATCCTCATCACTATTAAAGTCAATGTATTCGGGATGTGATGCCTTTGGGCCTTTAGCCATGAAGAAACTTCCAATTACTTCATTTTGTGAATCTAATTAATCGTAGGAGTTGGAGGAAACAAGTGCTAGTCCAGCAACACATTCATCTTGACTATAATCGGAGTTGGAGTGGTAACTTCTCTCGGACTGGTTGTTGATTCGGAGCGGGAAACCATTCACCAAGATGAGCTTGATGTCTTCTTCTGGTTGAGCTCTTGGTGTACTTGTCCTTCTTCTCCGAGTCATTGCTCCCCTGGGAGGGTCTTCGTTCATAACGATCTTCTCTACTCCTTCTCTCTCTTCGAGGTGACTCATCTCTTGAGCTTCTTCTCCTAGGTGACTCTTCTCTTCCCATGGATAGGGTCATGCACTCATTGGAAAAATGTTCGGGTCTTCCACCATTGTAACAATTTTTGTCACGACTAAAACAATACTTTTCTTCATATCTTGAGTTGGAGCTTCTCTCTTTGCCTCTATTCTTGTAGAACTTGTTGAATGTCTTGACCATGAGGCTTATATCTTCATTGGTAACAAGGTTGTCACTTGAAGTCCCGGGAGTGTCACTTGTGGCTTTGTATGCACCACTTGGTCTGTGATGAAGCTCTTATTTTTCCTTGAGTGATATTTCATGAGCAACAATGCTCCTGATGACTACCGTAGGCTTGAAATCTTTGTAGTTTGGCATCACTTGGATCAATGTGCACATGGTTTCATATTTTCCATCCAAGGCTCTAAGGATCATTTTGATGATGTATTTGTCAGTCATATCTTCCCTTCCTAAGCCAAAAATCTCATTTGTGATGAGAGCAAGCCTAGAATACATTTCCGCGACTCCTCCACCATCCTTCATCTTGATCTTGTCAAGTTGACTTTGAAGCACATCCAACTTCGATTCCCTGGGGTATTCGGTTCCTTTGTGCATATCAACCAACATATCACAAATTTCCTTTGCATTCTCAAGATGACTTATCTTGTTTAATTCTTCGGGGCTAGGCGGTTGAATAGATGTCACATTCTTGAGCGTTCTACTGCAACATCTTCAATTCTTTAGCTATCGCTTCACGATTCGGTTCCTTTCCATCACCAAAGAATTCACCTTGCGATCCAATACGAACAACATCCCAAACGGTGGGGTTATGACCAAGAATAGGCATTTTCATTTTATGCTTCCATCTAGCAATTTTTGTACCATCAAAATATGAACCTCTATGGTGGTAATTTACCTCACTAGACGCCAAACACTTCTAGGTTGTGAAACCAATGCAATGGAGAACAAAGATCTGTAACCACTTGTAGGATCCAAACTATGTCTAGACGGGGGTGATTAGACTACTTGACTAAATAAAAACTTAACATTTTCCCAATTTTGTCGGTTGGCAAGTTTTAGCAATTTTACCAAGTCTAGCACACCCTACGCATGCAAGTCTACGAGTATTGCACGAAAAGTAAAGACATGCAACTGCGAGTAGAGGGTAGGGATAGGAAGATCAAACGCAATGAAGACACAGAGTTTTTTGGCGCAGTTCCTATAGGTGATGCTATCGTATGTCCATATTATTGGAGCCTTCAACCCACGGAGGGTAACAGCTGCCCGAGTCCACTGAGGGATCCACCCATAAGGGGTCCACGAAGAAGCAGCCTTGTCTATTCAACCATGGCGTACGTCCACAAAGGACTAGCCTCACTCTGGGTAGATCTTCATGAAGTAGCCGATCTCCTTGCCCTTACAAACTTCTTGGCTCAACTCCACATGATTTGGAGACTCCTAAGCGACACCTAACCAATCTAGGAGAGACCACTCTCCAAAAGGTAATAGATGTCATACGGATGATGAACTCCTTGCTCTAGTGCTTTGAAAGATAGTCTTTTCAACACTCAATCACTCTCTCAAAGAATTTGGCTTGGTAGAAGAGATTGATTGGGTGGAAGGCAACTTGGGGAGGCTATAAATCAAGATTCATATGTATGGAGTGGAATATCCTGATCTCAACATAGTAGTAGGTGGTTCTATCTCAGAAAATGAATGGTGGAAGTGTTTTCTTGTTCTAAGTGCTCTCTCTCACACACACTCTCTCTCTCTATCTGAATGAGAGGGAGGTGGAGTTGTCACACCCAATATGCGATCCTATCCTTATTTTGGCACGAGGGCCTCGACAGGGATAGAAGCGCATCTCGTCATGTTGCAAGAATGGATATCATTACAAGTACATGTATAGAAGAGATGAGTATATGGAATTGGCTTACACTCGCCACAAGCTACATCAAAATCACATCAATACAACAACATACTCAAACATCATACAGAAGAGCAGGGTCCGACAACGGACGAAATCAAATGATAAAATGACATCCATCCTTGTTATCCCAGGCTGCCACCTGGAACCCATCCTGGATTGATGATGAAGAAGAAGAAGAGGAATAAGAATACTCCAAATCAAACAAGCAATGCACTCACGTCAAATCATCGCATTACCTATACCTGCAACTGTTGTTGTAGTAATCTGTGAGCCACAGGGACTCAACAATCTCATTTCCAAGGGTATCAAGACAATTAAAGCTTAATGGGTGAGGTATGGTTAAGTGGAGAGGCTGCAGCAAACGACTAAACATTTGTTTGAGAGGCTAACTTACGAATACATAAAGTAAAGTATGATGGTCTACGTATAACGAACGTGAACTAGTAATGATCACTAACTGATCCTGAACACCTACTTACATCAAACATAACCCCACCGTATTCTCTCTCGGATAAGGACTCACGAGAAGAGACAGTCACGGTTACACACACAGTTGGTGTATTTTATTAGAGTTTACTTCAAGTTTACAATGATTGGTTGTTAAACAAAGTGTCTAAGTTTGCCACATAACCGCGGGCACGGCTTTCCGAAAGATTTAACCCTACAGGGGTGCTCCAACTCATCCATCACAAATTAACCACACACAACGGGAATAACCTCGACCACGGATCTCATGATCTTCCTAGGCGATTCCATAGGAAATCCGCCACCTCGAGATAGCCCGAAGAAAAATCGGAATTCCTCACTCAAGACATTCGAGAAAGGTAAAACAAATCCAGCAAGGCCGCCCGACGTGTCGACGAACCCGATAAGAGCCGCGTATCTCGTTCTCAGGACACGACCGGATGGGACTAGCTATGAGGAAAACCAATCCCCGAGTTTCCACGGGGCGGCCTTGCAGGCAGCCCATATTGGACCAACACTCATGAGGAGCATTGGCCTGGGGGTTGATTAAATTATCCGCGGGTGCCGGCGGGTCCCTATGCATTTTATGAGTTATTAGGCAAATGTAGAAACAATGTTGGGCCTTGCCAGACAAGCTTTATCCTAAAACGAAAATCAAGGGGGTCCCTATAACAACCCTGAGCATGTTAGGAGCGCTCAATTATGGAAAATAACACCGGTTCACAAGTAACTAGGGCGGCAAGAGTGGAACAAAACACCGAGCAAAAGGCCAAGCCTTCCACCCTTTACCAAGTGTATAAGTGCATTAAACTAAACAACACTAATATTGTGATAACAAAAGAATGTCCATGTTGACACATGGAAGCAATTGCACCTGCAGCTAGAAACGCTATAAGAAGGCTAAGCAAGCGGTAACATAGCCAGACAAAGGTTTGCTGGGATATGGAGGGGTTAGAGGCTTTCATGGCAATGTTGGGAGGCTTGTCAAACAAGTGGTAGGTAACGTGACATAGCGATAGAAAACGAGACATCTAGCATGGCAATGATAGTAGTGGTATCCAGGGAAATGTGTCATCTTGCCTGAGATCCCGCTCGGAAGAAGACCGAGTTCATGAAGAAGACGAGCCAACATAGTCGAACGAATCCTCACACTCCGAACGCTCTCAAAACTCTATCAAGAAGGAACAATACAAAACAACAATCAACACACAATACACCACAACATATGCATGACATGATGCGCAAATCAGTATGATGCATGTCCGGTTTAATTATGCAAGGCATGACAAACTCAACAATCAACTTCTAGACATTAAGTGAAGCTCAATATGCAACGAGTTGCATATTGACGAAACTTCACATTCGAATTATTTAGTTCACTCTTGTTAAGCACATGACAATATTAAATGTTGTTAAACATGGCAAGAGGTGAAGCATGAACAACTATATCGTCTAGGCATTTTAAATGGGGCCGGAAGCAACATATAGCATTTCCCAAACATCCCCAGAAGTATAATAGGAATTAGGTCCAGATCTGTCCTAACACAATCTTAGAGTTTTTAAACAGCAAAATAAATGTCACCATGAGATTCTACATGATTTTCTAGTCAAGTTACATATATAAAACATTTTCAACGGAGCTACGGTTAATTAGTTATGAAATAAATCATTTTAACATGGCATATGTGCAAATTAATGTAAACAGCAAGTTTACATATTTTATCACGTGTGAAAGTTGGATATTGTGGATCTACACGAAATTAAGCACTTTTTATATATAAAGTTTTTTAAATCCGATGCACGGTTATGGAGTTATTAAATGCATGATCTAGGGGGACTTTTCTGTAAAACAATAATTCATAGGATATTTGACAAAATCGCAGAATGAAAAAAAAATGATCCTGGGCTGAATCTAATAGGCGCAGCAAAAATATACAGTGCATTGGGCGGGGCTTAGCGGGGTGGCGCTCACCTTGGGCCATCATGGGCCAGGCGGCTAGCTGGACCGAAGGGGAGGCGCGCTGGGCCTTGGCGGGGCGACGCGGCCCATGCGCTGGCGGTCGAGCGGGGCTCGTCATCCTGTCGTTTGACCCCGAGCGGGGGCAAGGCACGATGGTGCTGGAGGTCAACCGGGCTAGCGAGCGGACGCATGAGCTGAGAAGAGGGGCTAGGACTGAGAAGAGAGGGAGGTGGTGGCCCGGCACCAGGTTTTGAAATACCGAGAAAATGTCCGATAATAAACCAATGATTGCGATGCTACAGTCGATTGTTTGGGTATCATACGAACTCGGAATGCGACGAAATTTGGCAGGATAATGAGACCGCACGCCAGGTTTCGACCCAATCCAAGAATATTTTTCACGCGCTTTAAAAACGGGTTTTTTAAATGATGTCGCGGGCGCGGGCATGTGTGGTTGGTCTCTAAAGGTCAGTGACACGAATCGAGAGAACCAACAACTACGAACGGATACAAGTTTTCGAAAACGAGTGACAATGCTACGCAGATCATGCGAATGATGCAATGATGAATGCGACAACCAGACGAACCCCGTGACGAGAATGAACAAAAGGGGAATCTTCTGGAGCGTCGGTCCCGGGTTGTTACAGGAGTGGTATATATAGCCATCTCAAAAAATCCAGCCATTACAACATTATTTCCCAACTTGGTGGAACCAAAGTAAAAACTTGGTTGCACACACTAATGCAAAATGTCCTAGCTTTTGGGTTCTCGGTGAGACCGATGAAGCATCTCGGTGAGACCGATTCGGTTGGCCTAGGCCGTTCCTCACTTCGGTGGCACCAAAATATAAAACCAAGAAATTCTGAGTTTTGAAAATTAGATACCAGAAGGTGAGTCACTTCTTTTCGGTTGTACCGAAGCATAACTCGATTGTACTAATTTGCTAGGATCTGGCTTGGGTTTTGTCTAAGGAAAACTCAGTGGGGCCGAAATGTGAAATATATGTGGCACCGAATTTGATCATTAGGGTTTTGGATAGAATTCTTTGTGGGAGAACTATTGAGGTTTCTGGTGGCAAATCTCTAAGAACTTTGAGCAACCATATCATCTTACATACCTCGTCACCTTTTAATAGTATTGGCTTTCTGATAATGCACAAGTATAGGGGATCGCAATAGTTTTCGAGCGTAGAGTATTAAACCCAAATTTATTGATTCGACACAAGGTGAGGCAAAGAATATTCTTGAGTATTAGCAGTTGAGTTGTCAATTCAACCACACCTAAAAGACTTAATATCTGCAGCAAAGTATTTAGTAGCAAAGTAGTATGGAAGTAACGGTAACAATGGCAAAAGTGACAGTAGCAGTTTTGTGGTGATTGTAACAGTAGCAACGGAAAACTAACTTAGCAAGGATCAATATGTGAAAAGCTCTTAGGCAATGGATCGGTGATGGATAATTATGTCGGATGGCATTCATCATGCAACAGTTATAACCTAGGGTGACACAGAACTAGCTCAAATTCATCAATGTAATGTAGGCATGTATTCCATATATAGTCATACGTGCTTATGGAAAAGAACTTGCATGACATCTTTTGTCCTACCCTACCATGGCAGCGGGGTCCTAATGGAAACTAAGGGGTATCAAGGCCTCCTTTTAATAGAGAACCGGACCAAAGCATTAGCACCTAGTGAATACATGAACTCCTCAAACTACGGTAATCACCAGAAAGAATCCCACTTATTGTCACCCTGGGGGATGCGGATCATAACTCGTAATAGGTGTCTACAACTTGCAAGATAGGATCAAGAACACATATATATTCATGAAAAGATAATAGGTTTAGATCTGAAATCATGGCACTAGGGCCTTAGTGACAAGCATTAAGCATAGCAAAGTCATAGCAACATTAATCTCAGAACATAGTGGATAATAGGGATCAAACCCTAACAAAACTAACTCGATTACATGATAAATCTCATCCAACCCATCACTGTCCAGCAACCCTACCATGGAATTACTCATGAACGACATAGAGCATCATGGAATTGGTGATGAAGAATGGTTGGCGATGACGATGGCGTCGATTTCCCCTCTCTGGAGCCCAAAACGGCTCCAGATCTAGCCTCCCGAGGAAGAACAGGAGGTGGCAGCGGCTCCGTATCGGGAAACGCGATGAACTCTTCTCTTTGATTTTTTTTCCATGAATAGGAATATATAGAGTTGGAATTGAGGCCGGTGGAGCTCCAGGGGGCCCCAAGCCTGCTAGGCGCGTCTAGGGGGGTGGCAGCCCCCTGTGAGCTTTTGACCTATCGGTCGGCCCCCTCCGGTTGATTCTTTCATCAGTATTTTTTATTAAATCCATAAATAATCTCCATAAATTTTCAGGATCCGAGAACTTTTATTTATGCACAAAAATAACACTAAGGCAATTCTGTTGAAAACAGCGTCAGTCCGTGTTAGTTCCATTCAAATCATGCAAATTAGAGTCCAAAACAAGGGCAAAAGAGTTTGGAAAGTGGATACGATGGAGACGTATCAAGTCCCCCAAGATTAACCCATTGCTTGTTCTCAAGCAATTCAGTTGATAAACTATAAGTGATAAATAAAAACTTTTACAAACTCTGTTTGATCTTGTTGTTGTAAATATGTCTAACTGATGCTTAGATTTTCAGCAAAGATTATAGACTAACCACATTCATAGTAACATTTAGGTCTCACATTTACTCATATCAATGGCATAATCAACTAGTGATCAATAATAATAACTCTCGGATGGCAACACTCAAAACAATCATGATACAATATGATATAATGGAATCTCGCTAGCCCTTTCTGAGACCACAAAACATAAATGCAGAGCACCCCTAAAGAGCAAGGACTGACTAGACATTGTAATTCATGGTAAAAGTGATCTAGTCACACTCATACTCAATATCAATTAATATCAAGGCATACAAATGACGCTGGTGCTCTCTAACTGGTGCTTTTTTATAAGAGGAGGATGACTCGATGGTAAAGTAAATAGATAGGCCCTTCACAGAGGGAAGCATTGATTTGCAGAGGTACCAGAGCTCAAGCTTTTAAAACAAGGATGAATAACAATTTTGAGCGGTATGCTTTCATTGTCATCATAATGACCAAGAGATTTCACCATCTTCCATGCTAGATACATTATAGGCGGTTCCCAAACAGAATGATAAAGTTTTTACTCCCCCTCCACCAATCAATCACACTCCACGGCGAGTCAAATCCACGGGTACTGTCCATACAAACAACAATCCTGGGGGAGTTTTGTTTCATTATATTTTGATTTGATTTTGAGCATGGAACTGGGCATCCCGAATACCAGCCACATTCTCGTGAATGATAGTGAATCAACACATATCATGAAAATAACCCACCTAGCATGGAAGATACTGACCGCCCCCAGTCACTACATGAGCGATTCGGGCATACAAAACAGAATATTATTTGAAAGTTTAGAGTTTGGCACATGCAAATTTACTTGGAACGGCAGGTGAATACCGCATATAGGTAGGTATGGTGGACTCAGATGGAACAACTTTGGGTTTGAGGAATTGGATGCACAAGTAGTATTCCCGCTTAGTACAAGTGAAGGCTGGCAAAAGACCTAGGAGCGACCAACTAGAGAGCGACAACAATCATCTACATGCTTTGAGATTAACTAACATTGAATGCAAGCATGAGTAGGATATAAATCACCATGAACATAAATATCGTGGTGGCTATGTTGATTTTGTTTCAACTACGTGCATGAACATGTGCCAAGTCAAGCCATTTGAATCATTCAGAGGAGGATTCCAACCTATCATACTAAATCAAAACTATTTTAATATGCATGTTGGCACTCAAGACAAACCATTATCCACTCTTAGCTAATTAAGCATGGATGAGTAACTATAATCTCTAATTGTCATTGCAAATATCTTTCACCCATAATGAACTGAATTCGGAACGATGAGCCAATCATATTTACAAAAGCAAAATAGGTCAAGTTAATACCAACTTTTCTCCATCTCAATCTTTTCATCATATATCGTCATTATTGCCTTTCACTTGCATGATCGAAAGGTGTGAATAATAATAAGAGTGTACGTGCATTGGACTAAGCTGGAATCTGCAAACAATAACTCAAAGGAGAAGCCAAGGTAATATGGGCTCTTTGATAGATAAACAATAATGCATATGAGAGCCACTCGATATTTTCATTGTGGTCTTCTCCTTACGACCCAAAGAAAGAAAATTCAAAACAAGAATGAGAAAAACTATTTACACGGGAAAGCTCCCAACAAGCAAAAGAAGAACGAGAAATATTTTTGGGTTTTATTTTAATACTAAAACTAAACAAACCGAAAGGTAAAGGTAGAACCATTTTTTTGGATTTTTCTCAAAGTTAATTAAACACACAAGAAGGAAGCAAAAATAAGAAATAAACTACCATGAATGGTACAATAAAAAAGTATGAACAACGACTACTAAGATGAATGTGTGAACATGAATGTAACGTAGGTGAGAAATACGTACTCCCTCAAGCTTAGGCTTTTGGCCTAAGTTCGTCTAGGGCCATGGCTGGCCCGGATGATATCCAAAGTTATAGTCGGGGTTGTACTGGGCTGCGGCAGCAACCGCCTAAACGGCTGCATTATGGAGGCGAGCGGCTTCCGCGTTTCTCTTGTACTTGTTTGTCTCCTCTCTGGTTATAAAGTATCTCCATTTTTCCTGAAAGTTAAAGAAGGCAGGAGCAGGAAGGGTAATATGGACAACACGTCTATCAAAAATTAGTCGACAAAGGAGGGATTGTTCATTCCTCTCAAGAAACTGATAACGCACCAAAGCCTCATAATCAAGAAAAGCAGCTGGTAACTCAATATCATTCCCCCATATGGGTACCTCAAGATAACTAGCTACACGAGTGGCATATATCCTACCAAAGAAATCTCCATCCTTAGCATTATTATGCAGCCTCCAAGCAATGATGGCCCCCAAGTTATATCGTCTATCACCCATTACTGCACTCTTAAGAATACTAAGATTAGGTACACAAAGGTGGCTATGATCAATTTTACCGTTAATACATCTACATAAGAAGAGAGCAAAATAATGTATAGCAGGAAAGTGAATGCTCCCGAAGGTAGCCTGTGTAATATTTCTAGTTTCTCCCACAGTGATGCTAGCAAGAAAATCATTATATTCAGTTCTGTGAGGATCACTATGGCTGGCCCATTGTGGAATTTTGCATGCACGGTTAAAATCATCAAGGTCCATAGTATAAGATTCATCATAAAGATTTAATAGTACGATAGGCTTATTACACCTAGACAAAAATTCAAACCTCCGCATGAAAGAGTCCGTGAGTTGATAATATTGCTTGCACTGGTCTGAAACGAATTCTTCAAGGCTAGCATTTCTTGTGTACGCGTAAAATTCTTCCTTGAAACCGGCATCAACCATGAATGTATCTGATGGCCATTCACAAGGACGCACTTGTGCTTCCCTCGATGGTTCAAGGTCGGGCTCACGTATCACGAGTCTCGAGGCCTTCTTGCTCGAGGAACCCCCTTGATATATTTGCCTCGACATTTTTCTTTCTCTGAAAAATTTCTGAAATTTTTAGTGACTCAAATAAAGGTGAGTAAAACTCAACAAAACTTATAGCAACTACTCCCATAAGTGTCTAGAGGCTATACCATGCATCAAAACTACTTGGGACCATACAAATTTGACATGCAAGCTCAAGAACAAGGTCACCACAACAGCAAAAATTTGCAATATATAAAGCACTAGAACAAAAACTAATTGGACCATTGGAGGAGTCACATACCGAAGAACAATCCCCTAAAACAGTTTTGCAAATTAAGCTTTGCACAAGGAGATCAAAAATGGCAGCAAAATGAGATAGAACACTGGTTTGAGGAATCGTGGGGTTTTTCTGGACGAAGACGAAGTGGATGGGTGCTGGGATAAGTGAAGGGGGGCTACGTGGGACCCACAAGCCACCTTGGCGTGGCCAGGGGTGGCCTCACCCTGTGGGCTTGTGACCCACTAGTGTTGCCCCCTGGTATGTATTCAGTGCCACATATTCTTAAATATTCCAAAAAAAATCATACGACATTTTCAGAGCATTTGAAGAACTTTTATTTTCAGGTCATTTTTCTATTGCTCGGAAACTCAGAAACAGAAAAATAATAGCATTTTTACTTTATTTAATCTAACTAACAGAAAGTAAAAGTTGGGTGCAGAAGGTTGTGCTTTCTAGATTCATCCATCTCATGCTCATCAAAAGGAATTCATTAACAAGGTTGATCAAGTCTTATTAACAAACCTCTTTCGAATAACATGAAACCGGAGAATTTTCAAATAACACTAAGTTACCTCAATGGGGATATGCATATCCCCAACAATAAGTATATCATATTTCTTCTTGATAGTAGGGAGAGGGAATTCAAAACCTACAATAATAATCATTGAAATTTTTTCAATGGAGTTGATACTATGAACTTGAGGTCGTTTCTTCAGAAAGTGTACCGTATGCTCATTACCATTAACATGAAAAGTGACATTGCCCATGTTGCAGTCAATAACAGCCCCTGTAGTATTCAAAAATGGTCTACCAAGGATGATCGACATACCGTCGTCCTCAGGAATATCAAGAATAACAAAGTCCGTTAGGATAGTAACATTTGCAACTATGACAGGCACATCCTCACAAATACCGATGGGTAAAGCAGTTGATTTATCAGCCATTTGCAAAGAGATTTCAGTAGGTGTCAACTTATTCAAATCAAGTCTACGATATAAATAGAAAGGCATAACACTAACACCAGCTCCAAGGTCACATAAAGCAGTTTTAACATATTTTTTCTTAATAGAGCATGGTATAGTAGGTACTCCGGGATCTCCTAGTTTCTTTGGTACTCCACCCTCAAAAGTGTAATTAGAAAGCATGGTGCAAAACTCAGCTTCCGGTATCTTTCTTTTATTAGTCACAATATCTTTCATGTACTTAGCATAAGGAGACATTTTCAGAATATCAGTCAAGCGCATAAGCAAAAAGACAGGTCTAAGCATTTCAACAAAGTGTTGAAAATCCTCATCATCCTTTTTCTTTGATGGTTTAAGAGGAAAGGGCAACAAAGTCTATTTTGTCATATCTTTTATTTTTAGGTTGTGGGTTATCAAGATCAACAACAGGTTCAATCTCCACATCATTATCATTACTAGGTTGAGCATCATCATTAATATTATCACTAGGCTCATGTTCATCACCACATTGTGTCTTAGCATCAGAAACAGAAATATCATTTGGGTTTCCAGGTGTATCTATAACAGGTTCACTAGTAGCATGCAAAGTCCTATCATCATTGTTTTTCCTCTTATTACTGGAATGAGTAGGTGCATCAGTATTAATTCTTTGAGAATCTTGCTCAATTCTCTTAGGATGACCCTCTGGATACAAAGGTTCCTGAGTCATTCTGCCACCTCTAGTCACAACTCTAACAGAATGATCATTATTCTTATTGTTCATCTGATTAAGCAAATCATTATGTGCCTTAAGTACTTGTTCTACTTGAGTAGTTACCATGGAAGCATGTTTACTAATAATCTTAACATCATTGATAGTTCTACTCATATAATCACCTAAGAGATCAAGCATGTAAGCATTATGTTTCAATTGTCTACTAACATAAGCATTAAAATTTTCTTGCTTAATAACAAAGTTCTCAAACTCATCCAAGCATTGGCTAGCAGACTTATTATAAGGAATATCACCTTCATCAAATCTACGGAGAGAATTTACCTCTACTACCTATGTCGGGTTATCAAGACCATGTATTTCTTCAATAGGTGGTAGATTCTTAACATCTTCAGCTTTAATACATTTTTCTTTCATAGATTTCTTTGTCTCTTACATATCTTTAGGACTGAATAGAATACCTCTTTTCTTCGGAGTTGGCTTTGGAGGTGGTTCGAGAATAGTCCAATCATTATCATTGCTCAATATATTATTCAATAGTAGTTCAGCTTGTTCAACAGTTCGTTCCCTGAAAGCACAACCAGCACAACTATCTAGGTGGTCCCTAGAAGCATCGGTTAGTCCGTTATCAAAGATATCAAGTATTTCCTTTGTCTTGAGAGGGTGATCAGGCAAAACATTAAGTAATTGGAGAAGCCTCCCCCAAGCTTGTGGGAGACTCTCTTCTTCAATTTGCACAAAGTTAAATATTTCCTGCAAGGCAACTTGTTTCTTATGGGCGGGAAAATATTTTTCAGAGAAGTAATATATCATATCCTGGTGACTACGCACACAACCAGGAGCAACAGAATTAAACCATATCTTAGCATCACCCTTTAATGAGAAAGCAAACAACTTAAGAATATAGTAATAATGATTTTTTTCTCATGAGTAAATATGGTGGCTATATCATTCAATTTAGTAAGATGTGCCACAATAGTTTTAGATTCATAACCATGGAAAGGATCAGATTCAACCAAAGTAACTATCTCACGATCGACAGAGAATTCATAATTTTAATCAGTAACAAAGATAGGTGAAGTAACAAACTTAGGATCATATTGCATTCTAGCATTCAAAGATATTTCCTTCCACTTGCATAATAGTTTCTTTAGATCATCTCTATCCTTACAAGCAAGAAAGCCCCTATCTACCTCTCCTTCCACAACACAACCCTTAGGTATATTAGGCAATTGATATCTAGGAGAGCTAGGTCTAGCAGGTGTCTCATAGTGTTCAGTTTCAATAATTTCATCAGTTTCAGAAGTATCATTAGTTTTAGCATTGACTCTAGCAATTTGTTCATCAAGAAATTCACCCAGTGGCATGGTATTATCAAGCAAAGTATCATCATAAGAATCACAAAGAGCAGAAGTGGTATCATCAATTAGTTGCGACATATCAGAATTAATAGCACGTCGTGGTGTCGCAAGTTTACTCATAACAGAAGGTGAATCAAGTGCAGAGCTAGATGGCAGTTCCTTACCTCCCCTAGTAGTAGAGGGATAGATCTTGGTTTTGGGGTCTTTCAGATTCTTCATAGTGATCCACAGATATAAATACCAAGTGACTCAGAGAATAGAGCTATGCTCCTTGGCAACGGTGCCAGAAAAAGGTCTAGGTAACCCACAAGTATAGGGGATCGCAATAGTTTTTGAGGGTAGAGTATTCAACCCGAATTTATTGATTCGACATAAGGGGAGCCAAAGAATATTATCGAGTATTACCAGCTGAGTTGTCAATTCAACCACACCTGAAAGACTTAATATCTACTGAAAAGTATTTAGTAACAAAGTAGTATGGAAGTAACAGTAACGATGGAAAAAGTGACAGTAGCAGTTTTGTGGTGATTGTAATAGTAGTAGCGGAAAAGTAACTTAGCGAGGATCAATATGTGAAAAGCTTGGAGGCAATGGATCAGTGATGGATAATTATGTTGGATGGCATTCATCATGCAACAGTTATAACCTAGAGTGACACAGAACTAGCTCCAATTCATCAATGTAATGTAGGCATGTATTCCATATATAGTCGTACGTGCTTAAGGAAAAGAACTTGCATGACATCTTTTGTCCTACCCTCCCGTGGCACCGGGGTCCTAATGGAAACTAAGAAATATTAAAGCCTCCTTTTAATAGAGAACCGGACCAAAGCATTAGCACTTAGTGAATACATGAACTCCACAAATTCTAGTAATCACCGGAAAGAATCCCAGTTATTGTCACCCTGGCGGATGCGGATCATAACTCGTAATAGGTGTTGATAAATTGCAAGATAGGATCGAGAACACATATGTATTCATGAAAACATAATAGGTTCAGATCTGAAATCATGGCACTTTGTCCCTAGTGACAAGCATTAAGCATAGCAAAGTCATAGCAACATCAATCTCTAAACATAGTGGATACTAGGGATCAAACCCTAGCAAAACTAACTTGATTACATGGTAAATCTCACCCAATGCATCACCGTCCAGCAAGCCTATGATGGAATTACTCACGAACGGCAGAGAGCATCATGGAATTGGTGATGAAGGATGGTTGGGGATGATGATGGCGTCGATTTCCCCTCTCCGGAGCCCAAAACAGACTCCAGATCTGGCCTCCCGAGGAAGAACAGGAGGTGGCGGCGGCTCCGTATCCGGAAACGCG
Organism: Hordeum marinum; assembly: GCA_022496015.1. Lineage (NCBI taxonomy): Eukaryota > Viridiplantae > Streptophyta > Magnoliopsida > Poales > Poaceae > Hordeum > Hordeum marinum. Next base: position 331,126,329 of record CM039674.1, read on the forward strand.
ATGAACTCTTCTCTTTGATATTTTTCTCCGCGAATAGGAATATATAGAGTTGGAATTGAGGTTAGTGGAGCTCTAAGGGCCCACAAGCATGCTAGGCATGGCTAGGGGGTGGCCGCGCCCTGTGGGCTTGTGACATGTGGGTGGCCCCCTCTGGTTGATTCTTTCGCCAGTTTTTTTTATTAATTCCAAAAAATAATCTCCGTCAATTTTCAGGTCAATCTGAGAACTTTTATTTCTGCACAAGAATAACACCAAGGCAATTCTGCTGAAAGCAGCGTCAGTCCGGGTTAGTTCCATTCAAATCATGCAAATTAGTGTCCAAAACAAGGGCAAAAGAGTTTGGAAAAGTGGATACGATGGAGACGTATCACTTTCCTATGGACTCAAATGTGATTTCTCACATAAAGTAAAATGTACAGTCTTGAAGCTCTTGTCAATTGATGTTCCTTGCATCTAGGGAATCCTCCTCACAATCCTAGCCAATCCATTTATTAAACTTCTCCTGAAATATACTTGATAGGCTTATTGGTTCAATGACCTATATGTTGTTATTAATTACCAAAACCGCCTAGGGAGAAGTTGTGCTTTCACTTAGTGACAGGTGCCAATTTGTGTTATTTTCCTATTTATTTATTTCGTGGAAAAACCATACCAAATGAAGTCCAAACATGATGAAACTTTATGGTGATAATTTTTGGACCAGAAGAGAACCTTGAAGCTTCGGCGATGCACTAGACGGTGATCGAGGGAGGGACAAGCTCAGGTGACAAGCCCCCAAGGTGCACCATGTGATCTTATGGGCCCCACATGGCTCCGTTTGACCTAATTCTAGTGCTACATATTCTCTAAAATCCAGAAACCACTAGAGCGAGCTCTCAAAAAAATCGCCACCACAAGGCTCCATTCTTCCATGAACCCATCTTGAGCCAGTTTCGAGTGCCGTCGGAAGGGGAATCCAGCATGGAGGCCATCTTCATCAATCTTGCTACCTCCATGTTGATGTGTGAGTAGTTCCCTACAGGACCTATGGGTCCATAACAGTATCTAGATGGCTCTCTCTCTCTCTCTCTCTTTGATCTTTAGTACAAGGTGTTGGGGAACGTTGCATGGGAAACAAAAAAATTACTACGCACACGCAAGATCTATCCATGGTGATGAGCATCTACGAGAGGGAGAGTGGATCTACATACCCTTGTAGATCGCTAAGCGGGAAGTGTTAAGAAATGCGGTTGATGTAGTCGAACGTCTTTGCGATCCAAATTGCCGAGCGTCCCGCGATCCAATCATGATCCGTCCCGATCTAGCGCTGAACGGACGGCACCTCCGCGTTCAGCACACGTACAGCTTGATGATGATGTCTTCCTTCTTGATTCAGCAAGAGGGAGCGCAGAGGTAGATGAGTTCTACGGCAACGTGAAGGCTCGGCGACGATGGTGGTGGAACTATTCCAGTAGGGCTTCGCCTAAGCACCACTGAAACGATCTAGAGGAGAAACTACGATCTAGAGGAGAGGGTACCACGTGGCTGATTTCTGTTGTGAAAACCCCTCAATACCTCTAGTATATATAGGAGGAGGGAGGGAGGAGACTTGGCCCCCAAGGGGCCAACCCTTGGTTCGGCCGAAGTGGGAGGAGGAGGAGGACTCCTCCAATCCTAGTAGGATTAGGACACCTTCTCTCCCACTTGGGAACCTTCTTTCCGCCTTGGGTTTCTCCTCCCAGCTGCATGGGCCTCTTGTGGGACTTAGGACAGCCCACTAAGGGCTGGTATACCTCCTCCCACATACCATGTAGCCTCTTCGGTCGAAACACCCCTCCCGATGGTCCCCCGGTAGCCTCCTGGCACTCCCGGTACACTACGGATGAGCCCGAAACTTTTCCGATGACCAAAACAGGACTTCCTATATATCAATCTTTACCTCCGAACCATTCCACAACTCTTCGTGACGTCCAGGATCTCATAAGGGACTCCGAACAACCTTCGATCACCACCATACATAATTCTATACTACTGAAACATCACCGTACCTTAAGTGTGTAGACCCTGCGGGTTCAAGAACTATGTAGACATGACCGAGACACCTCTATGGTCAATAACCAATAGCAGGACCTGTATGTCCATATTGGTTCCTACATAATCTACGAAGATCTTTATTGGCTGAACCTCTATGTCAAGGATTCAGTTAATCTCGTACGGTGTTCCCTTTGTTCTTCGGTATGTTACTTGCCCGAGATTCGATCGTCGGTATCTCTATACCTAGTTCAATCTCGTTACCGGCAAGTCTCTTTACTCATTCCGTAATACAAGATCTCGTGGCTAACACTTTAGTCACATTGCTTGGAAGGCTTGTTGTGATGTTGTATTACCGAGTGGACCCTAGTAGGATTAGGACTCCTTCTCTCCCACTTGGGAACCTTCTTTCCACCTTGGGTTTCTCCTCCCAGCCGCATGGGCCTCTTTTGGGACTTCGGCCAGCCCACTAAGGGCTGGTATACCTCCTCCCACAGCCCATGTAGCCTCTTGGGTCGAAACACCCCTCCCGATGGTCCCCCGGTACCCTCCCGACACTCCTGGTACACTACCGATGAGCCCGAAACTTTTCTGGTGACCAAAATAGGGCTTCCTATATATCAATCTTTACCTCCGGACCATTCCGGAGCTCCTCGTGACATCCAAGATATCATATGGGACTCTGAACAACCTTTGGTCACCACCATACATAACTCTATATTATCGAAGCGTCACCGTACCTTAAGTGTGCAGACCCTGCGGGTTCGAGAACTATGTAGACATGATCGAGACACCTCTACGGTCAATAATCAATAGTGGGACCTGGATGTCCATATTGGTTCCTACATAATCTACAAAGATCTTTATTGGTTGAACCTCTATGTCAAGGATTCAATTAATACCGTACGTTGTTCCCTTTGTTCTTCTATATGTTACTTGCCAGAGATTCGATCGTCGGTATCTCTATACCTAGTTCAATCTCGTTACTAGCAAGTCTCTTTACTCGTTCCATAATACAAGATCCCATGGCTAACACTTTAGTCACATTGCTTGTAAGTCTTGTTGTGATGTTGTATTACCGAGTGGGCCCTGAGATACCTCTCCGTCGCACGAAGTAACAAATCCTTATCTTGATCCATACCTACTCAACAGACACTCTCGGAGATACCTGTAGAGCACCTTTATAGTCACCCAGTTACGTTGCGACGTTTGATACACACAAGACACTCCTCCAGTGTCAGTGAGTTGTATGATCTTATGGTCATAGGAACAGATACTTGACATGCAGAAAACTATAGTAATAAACTGGCACGATCATATGCTATGTTTATAGTTTGGGTCTTGTCCGTAACATCATTCTCCCAATGATGTGATCCCGTTATTAAATGACATCTCATGTCAATGGCTAGGAAACCTCGACCATCTTTGATCAACGATATAGTCTACTAGAGGCATACTAGGGACAAAGTGTTGTCTATGTATCCACATATGCAATGTGTTTCCAATCAATACAATTATAGCATGGATAATAAACGATTATCATGAACAAGGAAATAGAATAATCACTACTGGAATCAGAAGATTTGCCGTATGCCACCTCTTTGCCGTCTGCAAGCGGACGGCAAAGAGTGGCTTTGCCATCAGCTAGCAGAAAGCAGACGGCAAAGAGGTGGCAGACGGCAAAGGGTGGCTTTGCCATCAGCCACTTCTTTGTCGTCTGCTAGCGGACAGCAAAGGAGGTTTGCCGTCCGCTAGGAGACGGCAAAGAGGGAGGGGGCCCACTAACGACCCAGCCCGCAACTTGACCTAACGGCCCTCCTCTTTGTCGTCCGCTAGCGGACGGCAAACCTCCTTTCCCATCCGCTAGCACACAGCAAAGAGGGGGGTTAACTAACGGCTAACGCCCCCCCTCGGCCCGCCTCTCTCTCTCTCTCCTCTCTCCTCCCCGTCGCCCCATGACCCCGCCGCCCGCGCCCACTTCCCCAGGACGCCACCGCCGCCCCGTCGCCCCCGCCGCCACGCACCCGGGCCTTCCTGCGCCCCGACGCGTCGACGCCTCCGCCCGCGCCCACCGCCCCCCACCCCCACCACGGCGTCGCCCCCGCCGCCCGTGCCCCCCACCCCCACCGCCGCGTCACCACCGCATCGCCACCGTCAGCCGCCGCCCTCGCCCACCACCCCACCGCCCGCGCCCACCACCCCACCCCTCTCTCCCTCCCCAGCGCCCCCGACACCCCACCGCCACCGCCCCCGCCGCGCCACCCGATGCCCCCGACGCCCCACCATCGGCGTCGGCCTCCTCCACCTCCACGAACGCCAGCCTCCACCTCCCCCACTCCGGTGAGCCCTCTCCCCCTCTTTCTTTTTTCATTTTTTTAATAGTTTAGTTAGTAGTTTAGTTAGTTAGTTGTAGTTAATTAGTTTAGTTAGTAATTTAGTTAGTTAGCTGTAGTTAATAGTTTAGTTTAGTTAGTAATTTAGTAATGTAGTTAGGTTAATTAGTTGTAGTTAATTAGAAGAAGAGATAAGAAGAAGAGGAGGAGAAGGAGATGAAGAAGAAGAAGAAGAGGAAGGAGAAGAGAAAAAAGAAGAAGAAAAGGAGGAGGAGGAGGAGGAGGAGAAGAAAAGAAGAAAAAGAAGGAGAAGAGGAGGAGGAGGAGGAGGAGGAGGAGGGGTGCGTCGGCGTCGATGTAACCGGGTCGAGGATCGCCAACACGACACCCCGACCGCCGACACGACACCACGACACCACGACACGGCACCCCGGACCCCAACACGACACCCCCGACACCCCGACCCCGATACGACTTGTATTGCAACATATCCAGTAGGCATTGTTGGATATGTTGTATGGTGGGAACTGTGGACATACAACACGACATGGCACTGGATATCAAGTCGGGGGTGTCACTTCCTGCATATAAAGACCTCTTGCAATACCCAACAACATATCCAACGAGCATAATTTTGTGCTTTAGTTGTATGGTGGGCACTGTGGACTGCCATAAATGAATTCATCAAGCATGTTACTGACTACTGACTGCCCCCTTGTAATGTGTCATGTTTCTACTTCACGAAGCAGTGGAGGACCAATCCAACAACTTTTTTTTCTGTGTGTCGGCATTCGGAGCCCCTGTTCTGTATCGCTAAGCAGTGGAGCTCATGGTCTGCATCTTCTCCTTCACTCCTCACTTACATACTTGTTCCATTCCACCTATTGAGCTCCATCAGATGGGTTGATGTTGGACTTTGATTTCCACTCTTAGAATCACAAATGTAACATGGCATCTACTCATGGCATTACACCCCGACACGGCACCCCGACACCCCGACACGACACCCCGACCCCTGACATGACACCCCGACACGGCACCCCCGACCCCGACACAGCACCCCTACCCCGACACGACACCACCGATACCCCAACCCCGACACGGCACCCCAACCCCGACACGACACCCCAACACGGCACCCCAGACCCCGACACAGCACCCCTACCCCGACACGACACCCCGACCCCGACACGACACCCCTGACACGACACCCCTGACACCCCAACCCCCCGACACAGTGCCCCTACCCCGACACGGCACCCCAGACCCCGACACAACACCCCTACCCCAACACGACACCCCCGACACCCTGATACCACGTGGCTATATAGAAAAAACAGGGGCTATATAGACACTTTGCCGTCAGCTGGCGGACGGCAAAGAACTAAGGTCTTTGTCGTCTGCCAGCGGACAGCAAAGCATGCCGTTAAGCCCTTAACGGAGCTAGGTTGCCACGTGTGTCATCCAGGCCCTTTGCCGTCCGCTGGCAGACGGCAAAGATTCAAAGGTCTTTGTCGTCCGCCAACAGACGGCAAAGCACCTTTTACCGTGGCTTATTCAGCCGGACGGTTGGCCGTCTGCTGGCGGACGGCAAAGACTTTGCCATCCGGGATGCATGCCTTTGCCCTCCGGGATGGCTGACGGCAAAGTGCCTCATTCCTGTAGTGAATAACCATTTTATTATTGCCTCTAGGGCATATTTCCAATAGTCTCCCACTTGCACTAGAGTCAATAATCTAGCTCACATCACTATGTGATTTACATTATAATGAATCGAACACCCATACAGTTCTGGTGTTGATCATGTTTAACCCTTGGAAGAGGTTTAGTCAATGGGTCTGCAACATTCAGATCCGTGTGCACTATGCAAATATTTATGTCCACCTCTATGATGTACTCGCAGATGGAATTGAAGCGTCGCTTTATGTGTCTGGTCCTCTTATGAAACATTGGTTCCTTAGCTAGGACAATGGCACCGGTTTTATCACAGAACAGATCCACTGGATTCAGTGCACTGGGCACTACTCCAAGATCTGTCATGAACTCCTTCATCCAGACACCTTCCTTCGTCGCCTCCGAGGCTACGATGTACTCCGCTTTCCATGTAGAATCGGCTACCACGCTCTGCATGGAACTGCACCAGCTTACCACTCCCCCATTAAGAATAAATATGTATCCGGTTTGAGACTTAGAGTCATCCGGATCAGTGTCAAAGCTTGCATCGATGTAACCCTTTACGATGAGCTCCTGATCACCTCCATAAACGAGAAACATTTCCTTAGTCATTTTCAGGTACTTAAGGATATTCTTGACCGCTGTATAGTGCTCCATTCTTCGATCACTTTGAAACCTTCCGACCATACTTATGGTAAGGCTGACATCGGGTCTTGTGCACAGCATTGCATACAAGATAGAGCCTATGGCTCAAGCATAGGGTATGACACTCATCTTCTCTCTATCTTCTGTAGTCACTAGGCATTGAGTCTTACTCAACTTCACACCTTGTAACACAGGAAAGAACCCCTACTTGAACTGATCCATTTTGAACTTCTTCAAAACTTTATCAAGGTATGTGCTCTGTGAAAGTCCTATTAAGCTTCTCGATCTATCTCTATAGATCTTAATGCCTAATATGAAAGCAGCTTCTCCTAGGTCCTTCATTGAAAAACTTTTGTTCAAATATTCCTTCATGCTTTCCATCATTTCTATATTGTTTGCAGTCAGCAATATGTCATCCACATATAATATTAGAAATGCTATAGAGCTCCCACTCACTTTCTTGTAAATACAAGCTTCTCTGTAAACTTGTATAAACCCGAGCGCTTTGATCACCTCATCAAAGCGCATATACCAACTCCGAGATGCTTGCACCGGTCCATAAATGGATTGCTGGAGTTTGCAAACTTTCTCAGCATTCTCTGGATCGACAAAACCTTCTGGTTGTATCATATACAACTCTTCCTTAAGGAAACCGTTAAGGAACGTTGTCTTGACATCCATCTGCCAAATTTCATAGTCGAAATATGCAGCTATTGCTAACATGATTCTGACAGACTTAAGCATCGCTACGGGTGAGAAGGTCTCATCGTAGTCAACTCCTTGAACTTGTGAAAAACCCTTTGCCACAAGTCGAGCTTTATACATGGTAACATTACCGTCCGCGTTCGTCTTCCTCTTAAAGATCCATTTGTTCTGAATGGCCTTTCGCCCTTCATGTAATACTTCCAAAGTCCATACTTTGTTTTCATACATGGATCCCATCTCGGATTTCATGGCCTCTAACCATTTCTCAGAATTCCGGCCCATCATCGCTTCTCCATAGCTCATAGGTTCATCGTTGTGTAACAACATGACCTCTAAGACAGGGTTGCCGTACCACTCAGGAGCAGCACGCGCCCTTGTCGACCTACGAGTTTCAATAGTAACTTGATCTGAAGCTTCATGATCATCATCATTAACTTCATCTTCAACTGCCGTAGGCTCCACAAAAACATCTTTCTGCGCCGGGCAACTCTTTGGTTGAATCAGAGGTTCAACAACCTCATCAAGTTCTATCTTCCTCCCACTCAATTCTTTCGAGAGAAACTCTTTCTCAAGAAATGTTCCGTTCTTAGCGACAAACACTTTTCCTTCGGATCTGAGATAGAAGGTATACCCAACTGTCTCTTTTGGGTATCCTATGAAGACGCATTTCTCCGCTTTGGGTTCCAGCTTTTCAGGCTGAAGCTTTTTGACATAAGCATCACATTTAACAAACGACAACTTTCGCTTCTTGTCAAACCACAGTTCATATGGCGTCGTCTCAACGGATTTTGATGGGGCCCTATTTAAAGTGAATGCAGCTATCTCTAATGCATAACCCCAAAATGATAGTGGCAAATCGGCAAGAGACCTCATAGAACGCACCATATCTAATAAGGTTCAATTACGACGTTCAGACACACCATTACGCTGTGGTGTTCCAGGCGGTGTCACTTGTGAAACAATACCACATTGTCTTAAGTGACTGCCAAACTCATAACTCAAATATTCACCTCCTCAATCGGATCGCAGGAATTTAATCTTCTTGTTACGATGATTCTCAACTTCACTCTGAAATTGCTTAAACTTTTCAAATGTTTCAGACTTGTGTTTCATTAAGTAAATATACCCATATCTACTTAAGTCATCAATGAAGGTGAGAAAATAACGATATCCACAATGCACCTCAATGCTCATCGGACCGCACACATCAGTATGTATGATTTCCATCAAGTCACTTGCCCGTTCCATTGTTCCAGAGAACGGCGTTTTAGTCATGTTGCCCATGAGGCACGGTTCACATGTGTCATGTGATTCAAAATCAAGTGACTCCAAAAGTCCATCAGCATGGAGCTTCTTCATGCGTTTTACACCAATATGACCTAAACGGCAGTGCCACAAGAAAGTGGTACTATCATTATAAACTCTACATCTTTAGGCATCAATGTTATGAACATGTGTATCATCACTATCGAGATTCAATATGAATAAACCCCTCACATTGGGTGCATGACCATAAAAGATATTACTCATATAAATAGGACAACCATTATTCTCTGATTTAAATGAGTAACCGTCTCGCAATAAACAAGATCCAGATATAACGTTCATGCTTAACGCAAGCACTAAATAACAATTATTCAGGTTCATCACTAATCCCGATGGGAATCGAAGAGAAAGCGTGCCGACGGCGATCACATCAACCTTGGAACCATTTCCCACGCGCATCGTCACTTCATCCTTTGTCAGCCTTCGTTTATTCTATAGTTCCTGTTTTGAGTTGCAAATGTGAGCAACCGAGCCAGTATCAAATACCCAGGCACTGCAACGAGAGCTGGTAAGGTACACATAAATAACATGTATATCATATATACCTTGTTTTTTGTTGGCCGTCTTATTGTCGGCCAGATACTTGGGGCAGTTCCGCTTCCAGTGACCAGTTCCCTTGCAATCAAATCACTTAGTTTCTGGCTTGGGTCCAGCCTTGAGTTTCTTCACGGGAGGGGCAACTGCTTTTCCACTCTTCTTAGAGTTACCCTTCTTGCCCTTGCCATTCTTCTTGAAACTAGTGGTTTTATTGACCATCAACACTTGATGCTCCTTCTGAATCTTAGACTCAATGACTTTTAAGATCGCAAACAGCTTGGTGACTGACTTGTTCATCTCGTGCATGTTATAGATCAACACAAAGCTCTTGTAGATAGGTGGCAATGATTGAAGAACTATGTCAGTGATCGCCTCAGTTGGAAGGGGCATCCCCAATTCGGCTAGATGGGAAGAATACCCAGACCTTCTGAGTATGTGTTCACTGACAGACCCGTTCTCCTCCATTTTGCAAGCATAGAACTTATCGGAGGTCTCATACCTCTCGATCCGGGCATTCTTCTGGAAGATAAACTTTAACTCCTGGAACATATCATATGCTCCATGACGTTCAAAACGTCTTTGAAGTCTCGGTTCTAAGCCATACAAAATTGCACATTGAACCATTGAGTAATCATCAGAACAAGCCTGCCATGCATTCGCAATGTCTGCAGACTCCACCGGAGCGGGTGGATCACCAAGCGGTGCATCAAGGACATAAGCCTTCTGGGAAGCAGTGAGGATAATCCTCAGATTACGGGCCCAGTCCACAAAGTTACTTCCATCATCTTTCAACTTAGCTTTCTCTAGGAACGCATTAAAATTCAGGGGTGCTACTGCGCGAGCCATTGATCTACAACATAAATATGCAAAGGTTACTAACACTATTGTTCAAGACAATGAGTTTAGTTAATCAAATTACTAAATCTCCCACTCAAATTGACATCCCTTAGGTCATCTGAGTGATACATGATCCAAATTCACCAACTCAAGTCCGGTCATCAAGTGAGTTCAGGTGGTTTAAATGGTGAACATCATCATGTTGATCATATCTACTATATGACTCATGTTCGATCTTTCTGTCTCTTGTGTTCCGAGGCCATGTCTGCACATGCTAGGCTCGTCAAGGTTAACCCAAGTGTTCCGCACGTGCAACACTGGCTTGCACCCGTTGTATGTGAACGTAGAGTCTATCACACCCGATCATCACGTGGTGTCTCGACACGACGAACTTTCGCAATGGTGCACACTCGGGGAGAACACAATTTATCTTGAAATTTAAGTGAGGGATCACCTTATAATTCTACCTTCGTCCTAAGCAAAACAAGGTGCATAAAAGGATTAACATCACATGCAAATCATAAGTGACATGATATCGCCATGAACTTGTGCTTTTGATCTCCATCTTGATAGCACTGGCATGATCTCCATCATCACCGGCATGACACCATGATCTCCATCATCTTGATCTCCATCAACGTGTCACCATCGGGGTTGTTGCGCCGACTGTTGCTTCCAGGACTATTGCTAACTCATAGCGATAAAGTAAAGCAAAACGGTGAAAATAATTAAAGACAACCCTATGGGTCCTGCCGGTTGTCGTACTCATCGACATGCCAGTCATGATATTCTATACAATACATGATCATCTCATACATCACATATATCTCATCATGTAATTGGCCATATCACAACACAACATACCCTACAAAAACAAGTTAGACATCCTCCAATTGTTGTTGCAAGTTTTACGTGGCTGCTACGTGCATCTAGCAAGAACAATTCTCACCTACGCAAAAACCCCAACAGCGATACATCAATTGCTTTTCAACCTTCTCAAGGACTGACTTTGTCGAATCTGATCCAACTAAAGTAGGAGAAATAGGCACACGCAAGCCATCTTTGTGCAACGAAGTTACACGTCAGTCGATGGAACCGGTCTCTCGAAAGCGTACGAGTAAGGTTGGTCCGGCCACTTCATCCCAATATACTGTTGAACCAAAACATGACCAAGGGAGGACGCAATTTAAGAATCAACGCCCACAAACTCCTTTGTGTTTTACTCGTGAACTCATCTACACATAGACCTAGCTCTGATACCACTGTTGGGGAATGTTGCATGGGAAACAAAAAAAATCCTACGCACACACAAGATCTATCCATGGTGATGAGCATCTATGAGAGGGAGAGTGGATCTATGTACCCTTGTAGATCGCTAAGCAGGAAGCGTTAAGAAACGTGATTGATGAACTCGAACGTCTTTGCGATCCAAATCGTCGAGCGCCCCGCGATCTAATCACGATCCGTCCCGATCTAGCGCCGAACGGACGGCACCTCCGCGTTCAGCACACGTACAGCTTGATGACAATCTCCGCTTTCTTGATACAGCAAGAGGGGGTGGAGAGGTAGATGAGTTCTCCAGCAGCGCGATGGCGTGGCGGCGATGGTGGTGGAACTATACCAACAAGGCTTCGCCTATGCACCGCTGAAATGATCTAGAGGAGAAACTACGATCTAGAGGGGGGGTAGCACGTGGCTGATTTCTCTTGTGAAAGACCCTCAATACCTCTAGTATATATTGGAGGGAGGGAGGAGACTTGGCCCCCAAGAGGCCAACCCTTGGTTCGGCTGAACTGGGAGGAGGAGGAGTCCTCCTCCAATCCTAGTAGGATTAGGACTCCTTCTCTCCCACTTGGGAACCTTCTTTCCACCTTGGGTTTCTCCTCCCAGCCGCATGGGCCTCTTTTGGGACTTCGGACAGCCCACTAAGGGCTGGTATACCTCCTCCCACAGCCCATGTAGCCTCTTGGGTCGAAACACCCCTCCCGATGGTCCCCCGGTACCCTCCCGGCACTCCCGGTACACTACCGATGAGCCCGAAACTTTTCCGGTGACCAAAATAGGACTTCCTATATATCAATCTTTACCTCCGGAGCTCCTCGTGACATCCAGGATATCATACGGGACTCTGAACAACCTTTGGTCACCACCATACATAACTCTATATTACCGAAACGTCACCGTACCTTAAGTGTGCAGACCCTGCGGGTTCAAGAACTATGTAGACATGATCGAGACACCTCTACGGTCAATAACCAATAGTGGGACCTGGATGTCCATATTGGTTGCTACATATTCTACAAAGATCCTTATTGGTTGAACCTCTATGTCAAGGATTCAATTAATACCGTACGTTGTTCCCTTTGTTCTTCGGTATGTTACTTGCCCGAGATTCGATCGTCGGTATCTCTATACCTAGTTCAATCTCGTTACTAGCAAGTCTCTTTACTCGTTCCATAATACAAGATCCCATGGCTAACACTTTAGTCACATTGCTTGCAAGGCTTGTTGTGATGTTGTATTACCGAGTGGGCCCTGAGATACCTCTCTGTCACACGAAGTAACAAATCCTTGTCTTGATCCATACCTACTCAACAGACACTCTCGGAGATACCTATAGAGCACCTTTATATTCACCCAGTTACGTTGCGACATTTGATACACACAAGGCACTCCTCCAGTGTCAGTGAGTTGTATGATCTCATGGTCATAGGAATAGATACTTGACATGCAGAAAACTATAGCAATAAACTGACACGATCATATTCTATGTTTACAGTTTGGGTCTTATCCATCACATCATTCTCCCAATGATGTTATCTCATTATCAAATGACATCTCATGTCAATGGCTAGGAAACCTCGACCATCTTTGATCAACGAGCTAGTCTACTAGAGGCATACTAGGGACAAAGTGTTGTCTATGTATCCACACATGCAATGTGTTTCCAATCAATACAATTATAGCATAGATAATAAACGATTATCATGAATAAGGAAATATAATAATAACCATTTTATTATTGCCTCTAGGGCATATTTCCAACACAATGATCTCTTCATAGACCTATTTTATGTAATTCTCATGGTGTGTTTTTTGGGATATGATGAATTATGAGTTTATGATCATATTATTCATTGAAAGTCATTGCATCTTCTTGGATATATTATGTATAATTTAATATCTATGTATGCTTTCCAACCTATATGTTTTCTTTGACCAAGTAAACGAGTAGATCTTCAGAAGGAGTGGTGCATAGTAGTAGGTTCAATCTTGCGGTGTCCTTACTCTGTGACTGGAGGGGTTGCAAGGCACGTATTGTATTGTCGCAACTAAGGATAAAACGATGGGATCTGAAATATTAATTGGTCTTATCTTGTATGTCATCCTGCTCCAAGCATTACTCTGATTCTTATGAACTTAATACCTTGTGATGCGTGCTGGATAGCGGTCAAGGGGTGAAGTAATAGTAGTAGGTATTAGTAAGTTTAGTGGTCTACTTATCATGGACGTAATGCCTATATATGAATTATACCATGAAAATCACAATGATAACTAAGCGCTTTTCTATCAATTGCCCAACACTAATTTGTCTACGCATTATATTATGCTTATGAGAGACATACTCTAGTGAATGTTATGGCCTCAGGGTCCACTTTTCCTATTAAATACCAAAAACACAAATACCTTGTTGTTATCATTTAACTTTTATTTATTTTATTATCTACCGATCACTAAAGATTTAATCCTCGCAATTAGTGGGACAAGGGGATTGACAACCCTCTTGTCTTTGGTGGGTGCGAGCATTTGCTTTCTGTGTGTGCAGGTACTACGGACGTTATATGTGTGGTGTCTCCTATTGGTTCGATGACGATTGTTTTTAACTGGGGGAAATAATATCTGCTATTATATTGCTTCATTCTTTCCTCTTCGGGGAAAAACCCAACACCTACACCAAGTAGCAAGCCCACTTGATGCTTCATTACCACTTTACAATATGGTGAACTTGATGTTGAACTATACACTAGCAATTGGTTTATCATAATTATGATTTTTGAAAAGTCCAGCCAGTGGAGAAGGATCCAATTATTTTATTATTTCAGTTTTTGTGTGTCAATAATAAAGATAGCATAACTAGGCAAGAAAGAAAACAAGCAAATAAGGTGCATGTGTGTAGGTACCTGATTTGGTAGATGATGTATCCCCTACTACATCGCCAGAAATCACATGAGATGTTCGATTTCCCCGAAGGGGAGGAGTGATGTAGCACAGCAGTAGAAAGTATTTCCCTGAGTTATGAACGAAGCTTTCAAACTAGTAAGAGGCACCACACTAACAACGTTAGAAGCACCTGCACGCAAATAAAATATCTACTTGCACCCAACAAAGGCAAGGGGGCGTCACTCCCCTCGTTCTAACCAGTTACAAGATTAAAGGTAGGTAGTGATGAAGAAAGCAAGATAATGATAGAAATTGTAGTAACTTGCCAATTAATTGAGAATGGACCAAGAAACCATAGGTTCACTTTAGTGGCATCTCTCTCGAAAGAAGAATAACAAATGGTAAACATGTTATTGTTGGGCAATTGACAAAATTGTGCATAATTATGCAGATCATCCATGGTATAATCATTAGATAGGTATTATGTATGTGATAAGTAGACCATTAAACTTATTGTGTCTACTATTATTACTCCACCACAAGCCCGCTATCCAGTATGCATCTCAAAGTATTAAGTTCATAACAAATAGAGTAACACAATAAGCAAGATGACATAATGCAGATAGAATAAGACCAATCAATATGATCAAACCCAATCATTTTATACTTAGTATAAACAATGCAAATATGTTCCCTTATCCCTTTTTTCACTGGACAGGATCATCGCGAGGTTGAACCTACTACAAAGCACCTCTTCCGCTGAAGATTAATCAATAAAACTTGGCCAAAGGACACTGGCAGATCAGAGAGAAATACAAAGCTATAAAATTACACAATAAAGAAGACTTGGGAACTCAAAATAGATCAATGAATAATCTGATTATAAACCCATAATGCATCGGATCCTAACAAACACACCGCAAAAGATTATATCAGATTGATCTTAGAGAATATCATTGTATTGGAGAGAGAGAGAGAGAGAAAGCAATCTAGTTACAAGTATGCACCTGTAGGTGTTGAAGGAATAACTCACATATCATCACGGAGGTAGAAAGTATGCACCTGTAGGTGTTGAAGGAACAACTCACATATCATCACGGAGGTAGAAGGAACAACTCACAATGATTTCCCTCTTCGGAAGAGTACCGAAAAAGGGCTTTAGATGGAATCACAGCGTAATAGAGGCTTGGGCAGTAATACAATTATTTCAGGTCTCGCTTCGAGGTGTTCGGAATATATGTGAATTTTTAAGCCAGAGACTAGGTCAATCAAAGCGGACGGATGCCCAGAAGTCAAGGGAGCATGCCTACCACCCTGGGCACGTCAGACTAGCTCGTAGGCCCCTCGTGGGTCTTCTCGTCCACCCCCCGAAGCTTCTAAGAACAAAAAAACACACACAAAAATATCGTGCTTGGACTCATGTAGGTATGGTTTTTCCGCAAAACAAAAAACATGCAAAAAACAGGAATTGACATTGGCCACTAAATTAACAGGTTAGTTGATAAAAAGTAATACAAAATGGCATATAAATCATTCAAAATAATAAATTAATTGCATTTAACAATAAAAAAAATATAGATAGAGGCGTATCATTGACCAGTCGAGAGAGGACAGTCAACACTAAAGAAAAATATGAAATGTGCAACAGAGCATACCGTTGGCTTTGTCACTCGAAGCAACCATCTAAGCAAGTCTACTACTCCTCACAAGGATCTGAGCGGGAATATCAGAACAAGGAGGATTTCTAGGTCCTCTGCTAACCCAGCTTGCAACACCGGGAGCAAGAACGTCAATCAATTGTAAATTGTTTACTTATTAAATCATGTTTGTGTTGTTCTCAACTATGTGGTGATGTACCAGATTTATGCTACTATGGTGTGAACTATGTGTGGGTGATGTATTACATGTGTGCCAATATGGTGTGAACACATGCCACTAATTCTTTGCATTGGTAACTTATATCTTAAAAGTTGTGAACTGATATTCTCTATTCCAAAAATATGTCAAATGTGAGCAACTGCTACTTTGCGATATTGTGTTGATGTTTAAATGCTTATGCTTTGATGTTGTTTAACTGCAGGTGTGCTCAAAGTTTGGTCCAACTTTTTTTTTGGTCATGCCAAAAATAGGACATGTCAACACTTTGTGCCAACTAATATTTGGGCATAGCAAAACAAATACATTTCATTTTGTCCAAGAACAACCAGAAGCATCATTTCCACATGAAACATTTCATATTAATTACATAACTAGTTCAGCTTTGGTCCAAACATAACTAATATAATTAAGATGGTTCACAACACTAGAAATCATATTCAGACCATCATCCACTTAGTTTGGATTCTTAGACCACCCAGAAACTAATGTGGACAAAATGCTTATGCCTCGAACTATGAGAAATCCCCATCTTTGCACTTGCTCATTTCAATTCTTCATCTTCAACTTTATTTCTTGTTTTTCGCAGTTAGATACATCACCCTCCTCTCTAAACGATGAGCTTTAAGCAAACCTCCCTCTAGTCCTGCATCAAGTTCCGCAATGGCATGAGGAACACGACATGTTGGATGCAGGTCAAGTCAAACAGCCCCGTCACAATCATCAGGGAGCTACAAAATTAATACTCCAATTATACAAATGTACTATTTGCAACGGATCAAAGTAAAATTAGGCACGCGGGGGAGAATTACATCAAGAGGGAAGCTCAAGAACTTTATTCATGTTCTTTCTCATTCTCATGCCACGCGGCGAGCAATAATCAACTTGTGCCCCGGGCACTGTCACATCGTGTGCATCTTGAGTCCACAGAATGTCGGAAATGAGATGTAGAACTCAGATGCAAATTGAACAATCCTGGCACTATCAATCTAAATGCAAAAAATCCCCCAAATCCTAATTCTCCAAATGGCCAAATCGATATCGCAACACTTACCTTGCCAGTCGACGAGGAGCTCGAGAAGACATGTCTGGCGTGCACATCAACTACCTCAAGCTCCAAATGGTTCTCTCCTCGAGCTCGAAATTGATGACCCCAACTGGCCTCCAAAGCACCTCACTTATCGATGGGAGGTTGAAGAAAGTGACGAGAATGAGAGACTAAACTGGTAGGTTTTGGCCCACCTATAAGGATAGAGGGGCAATTATGTCAAGGGAATGGCCAGATAGTAGTTAAAGAGCTTTGATTG
Source organism: Hordeum marinum (assembly GCA_022496015.1). Lineage (NCBI taxonomy): Eukaryota > Viridiplantae > Streptophyta > Magnoliopsida > Poales > Poaceae > Hordeum > Hordeum marinum. The sequence goes on from CM039674.1 coordinate 331,143,739, forward strand.
GAAGGAAATCTTGGAAGGGTATTTCTATAAAGGGAACCGACAACAGAGGGACAAATTTGAGCATGCTTTAAAACTACAGGTAAATCTAAGTAGTGGGTTCGAGATAGGGGCTGAAATGTAAGTGGTCTTTTTTGTTGCTCCACTTATTTCTGCTATTGCATAAGTAGGATGTTTGATAAACTACCATAGACAAGTGTAAAATTGCCAAGGAAAGTAAAGATTACCGGGGGGGGGGCCTTTGTTTATGCTTGCAATCTATTCAACCCCCATCATAGACTACATGAGACGCTTACAGCGAGCCCCACCAGCGTTGGAGGCGGTTAATGCTTGTGCTCGGTGGACTTAATCGTTTTCCTAAGTGTTGCATAGCCAAACTATCTTCTATCATTTTCTAATTACTATGGAAAATATGAAGTCAATCTTCAAAAGAAATCGGTACATTTTCAAAGGAGATCAATCACCCTAAGTTGCTGCATTAAAAAAATTGTAATACCGCTAACTTAGTTTTTTTTTCTTTTTGAGAAAAGGATTAGATCTGTTATAAAAGTTCACTGCTTCAGTGTTATTCTTTTTCGCTTAGACATCGGCATAACTTTGCTCTTGTATGACTTTGTTTTCCGTTGGTGTGTGTTTTTCTGTGTATGTGCATTGATGTCGCATGTGTGCATCCTATCCATATAGAAGTTGGGTATGCTCCTTGTGCTTCATATATGGAGTTCAAAAGAAAACACTTCCACACACAAAAAAAACACCATTTGTGGAAATTATTCCTTCGTAGAAACATGAAGAAACGGTGGAGTCTAATCGAGGGCAGCAAGAAGGGATTGATTTGATAATAAAAAAGCGAGACCTAGCCCACCTCATCAACAGTTAAGAGGACGCACGCATTGCCTACCGGAAAGGAAAGGAAACCGCAGAGTAGACGCTGTAGGGAGGCGCCAGAAAAGGCGAAGAGGCGTATTCGCCGTGCAGGGAGCGACATGTCGGGCCTCGCCGCGGCCGGCCTCGCGTGCCCATTTCTGCAGACTGCAGCGGCTCCACCCCCATTCATCGTCGTCATCATGGCCGTCTCCATCGAACCGTCCGGCCGGCTTGCTCCGTCCATCCATCCATCAGTCAGTCCGTACGGCGCCGGTCACCTTCACTGTTGCTTTCTTTCCCATCCCCAGTCCCACCGACACCGCTGCTGCTGAAGCGGCATGCAGCAGCCCGGCCTGGTTTGCGCCCGTCCGTCCCTCCGTACGTCCTTGCCGCGCTTCCCGATTTTTTCGCCATGCCGTGCCCTCCGCCGTATCGCGCACGGCGGCTCGCGAGCTCGAAACGTGGCACTGTGGCAGGTCCCAGTATAGGCAAGCAATGCATCGGAATTGCCTCTGGGCTCAGCGCTGGTGCAGTGCAGATCAAAGCTGAAGCTGAGGTCAAACTATGTACCATCTTGCGTGAGTTTACTATATGTACTTAAAATGTTAAAGTTACTCCTCCTGGTGTATGGACGTACGTAACCAAGTACTACAAACTTCATTGCACGAAGGGATATGTGGTCGAGATGCTTGACAAGCTTTGCTGGGAGTCATTCACGATAGACGAACGGTGAAGGTATCATTACCGTCAAAACTCGGCAATCAAGAGGTCACGTGATGAGAAAAACACCGCAAATTCGTAAAATGAGAACAGACAGGGTCACTGGTTGAGAACAGCTCCCAACTCCGGCCAATACCTCCGAACAAAACCCTATATTAGCAGATCGAATGACGACAGCATTCTTGTGTCCTTTCCTCCTTAGGACGTCATTCTTGAAGGTGTACATGGATTCGAGGGACCAGTGGATGGCATCTTTGATAGAGCGATGCTTCATCCTATATATTCATGGCGGTAGATCTCAGCGGCGTGAAATAGTGAAGACTCGTCATCCGATGTGTGGCGATGGACTCGCGCAGAAGGACGACACTATCTGGTGTCGTGCTGACGTCAATGGCAAAAAGACCTGGCAAGGTCGATGCGGATGATGAAGGTGACAGCCCTTGCAGCGTGCACGCGTGGTGCCTACTGGGAGTGCATCGGACTGGTGTGTCACCCAGTCCTGACGTTGTGGCTTGGCTGGGGCATCCGGCTTTAGATGTTAGGCATTGGTACGATGTCTGTTTGGTATTTGGCTCGGACATTCGACACCCCTTCATAAGGGGATAGAAGTAGCGACATGTGTTGTCAAGATGATGACTTCAGACTTACTGATGTTTTACTATGTAAGGTCTTAATGAATAATTAATAAAATGGTTGCATGCATCGCCCAAATGCAGAGGTCGGGATACATCTTCTTTTTCTAAATAAAGGGGTCATTGGTTGACTGGCTAGAATTTAGAAGAGCGATTGTACTCTCAGTCTGTTGGGGATCAAACAATAGGTTCTCACACGCTATATGTGTCTAGCTGATTTGGCACCGGAATATAATCTAGAGTGATTATTGCTTGGAAATAGCATAATTCTCCTGTTTCGGAACCAAGTGATTTGGCACTGGAGGCAAGAATCCCAACAGTTAAACCTAGATTCAATGGTTCCCTTGTTGGAAGAATATTATGAAAGTCGAAGGGAATGTAGTACTATATATTAGCTGGCAGAAAAAATTATGGATGTGACTAGGTCTCAATCAACTAAGATTTGATCAAGTCTCAGCCAAATAACATAACATGCAAGAAGAAAACAAAAAACTGAAGAAAAAATGTGCAAGGATCTCAATATAAGATCTCATGGATATAGCATTGACCGAGACTTGCAAAAATTATACCCCCTCCATTCACAAATATAAGATGTTTTGGATATCGTCACCCTGGTAAACCTCAATCCTATCCACCCTTGTGTCGGCGGCACCAAGACTAACACGTGGTTGGCGATAGAGATACCATTGAAAGGGGGTTGTAAAAACGTGCAAATCATAGAGGCAGTTATGCAAATGTTCCAATATGTGTGTGCGACACTTGCCTATGGAGGAGGTCCCCGACGAAGGGCGGCCGGCGGCGGCAGGGTCGCACACATGGGAACAAGAACGCGTGCCCGCGTCCACTGGCGAATCTGTTGTGGGCTTTAATAGGCTCGAGTCCCCCCACCCTCCCTCCAGCGCAACAAACATTTTTTACTACTTGTCTCAAGGCCCAGCCCGGCCACTTACCAGTCTATCCCCACATATGTTCACACGACACAGACAATCCAGCCCTCCCTCCGTTTTTTCTAGATTCGACACTATCATCACGCATGTGCAGAACACACGTGAGACGCCAAGGACTGACGATGTCCCTTGCCGATTCAAGACGGGGCACGAGGGGCGGATCTATCCTAGCTGAAAGTGTGCCAAAATGACACGATGATTTACTCAGGCCCGGACTGCATGGCTGCGTAACACTCTACTCCTTTGTGTGTGGTTGATTTGGTGAAAACTGAGCTTACAAGTTTTCTCCGAGAACGAAGAAAGTAGTGTTGCTCCTAATTGGCTTCTACCAAGTGTCCAACCCTGGTCTGGAGCCGATCAATCCCAAAGTGTCTAGGGATTGTCTAAAAGTCCTCTCTCCCTTTTCCACATCTCTCTCCTTAGTAGTGAGGTCCTCCTTTTATATCCCAAGGTGTACCACAGTTGCTTCGCTACTAAGGATCATACTCTTCCTGACAAGGCAGATACGTGTGTTGAATATGTGATGAAGTGGCGTCATCTTCTTGCTACCAGGAACAATCGCATGTCTTGTCATCGTCGACCATGGTGCCACTGGGGCTGGGCGTGACACGCCTCTGTACATGTGTGCACCATGTGTTGGGGATATAACCCCGTGGTAAGACCCGCCTGGGAGGGGTCGGATCATACCTGGCGGCTCATAATCAAGACCTGTAAGATGGGCCAAGACGAAGGCCCAGACAAAAGATGGTATGAACACCCGGGCGGTTAAGCCGCCCGGAGACGGCTTGCCCAAGATGGCAAGGCGACTTAGAGACAGGATTGACTACGTTGTAAGAGTCGGTGTAGGACTTGTGTAACCCAGGGCCTCGACCTCCTATATAAAGGCGAGACCCCGGGGCGGCTTAGACAGAAACCAATCAATCGAGAAATAGGTCAAACGAATCCACTCCCTTGTAATCGATACTCCAATCAATACAACACAAGCAGGACGTAGGCTTTTACCTCTTCTTGAGGGGCCGAACCTGGATAAACGCGTGTCCCTCGTCTCGACCAACCCCTTCGAGTCCACCACCTTAGCGATGGCCTCGAACCTAAGTCTTTAAACATATTCCGTGACAAAACCACGACAGTTGGCACCCACCGTGGGGCCCGCGCTCGGTGGTGTTGAGTTCTCAAAGGGCTCTCTCCCAGGGATCGAGGGGTACGCTGTTAGCAGGATGAACAAGAGTCACCGTGGCCGGCTCTACATCGACGACGCCGGCTCGGGCCCCGAGGCAAACTCAATTGAGTACGGTTTCCAAGTTCCCTTCGGCAGAATCCACGTCTTCATCGGCAGGATCGATGGATCTAAACCCGGGCCGGACATCTGCACCGACATCGTCGAGCCGGCCCGGCGCGCGCAACCCGCCCGACACGTGCAATCCACCCGTGCTAACCCGGGCAGGAAGCATGTCTTCGTCGGCTTTACTCAGGGCATGGATCTTTAAGATTCTATGTCACAGGGAACTCTCATCTGCTCGGAGGATGGATCTTCGAGCAGAGAGACGGAATCAATTTACCAGCTTCATAATGGCAGGCTCGGGGGCTACATCGAGCCTTACCCCAAGTCAGAATATCACGAGCCGGAGGATTATGAGCCGCCGAACCGTGCTGCCGTCTTCATGGAGGTTTCAGCGCCGGCCCCGAGCAGCATGGCCGCCGAAGCAACTGGATCGGGGGCTGGTAGGCCGCCAGCTCAGGTTCTTCTGGATCTGATGAACGGGCTTACAATCCTGATGGCAACTGAGGTCACGGCTGAAAATCAAGCGGCCCAGAACACGGAGATCGCGAGGCTGAAAGACCAGATAACCGAGGTCCAACAGGAGATCAGTGCGTTGAAGGCTCAGATGGATGCGGAGGCGGAGCGCCTTAGGGCGGATGCTTTCCGCCTTGAGCTGGAGCAGCAGTCTGCAGTAGCGGTTTAGCGGATGAGGCATTAGTCCCGCTTGTCGGATTAGTACGAGGCCAGAAACCTTTTCAACACGCCAGGAACGGGACGGAACATACCTTTAACCTTAACCCGGACAGCGGAAGTACCTGGAAGCCGGCCGGCGGTTTAGCGTCAGTAGCTTAACTCGCCCCGACGGAACCAGACCCCACCAGTGTCTTTCCCAACACCGGCAGATCACTATTCCAACCCGGCGGAGAACATGGTGGCGGCAGCAACCCAGCTTGGTACAATCCCTATCCCAGACGAGGCGTCTTTCATAGAGGAGGTACGGAAAACTATTAGATACCTGCAAATGGGGGTCGCCCAGCAGGAGAAGTACACTTACAGCCGGAGTCGCGTGCATTCAACCCCCATCCCCAGCCGCAGCTACAGCCGGCGTTATGAGTCACCGGCGGTTTCTAGCAGTGATCAACACCGGAACCCGCCGCGAGTTGACCGGGCGGCTCTGGATGCTCAGGCGCTAGTGGATCGGGTGAGAGCACGGCGAGAGGCGGCGGCTCTAGCGGCGGCGGCGGCTCATCAAGAACCCGCAAACTCACCTTCCATCTCCGTAGGAGCGGGAGTAACCTCCAGGGCTGTGGGAGTGCCGTGCTTAGCGCCGTCTTTGTGGAATGAGCGTCTGCCAAAGGATTTCAAGGGCCCTCGCAATGTCCCAAATTGTACTGCTTAACTACCTCCGGAGGCTTGGATTGAAAGCTATGAGCTGGCCATGGAGATGTTAGACATCAATGATGCAGTATGTGCCAAATATTTCATCATGATGCTGGAAGGACCGGCTCGCACGTGGTTGAAGGGTTTGCCACCCAACACCATTAATTCCTGGGCCAATCTAATTGTGAAGTTCATCAAAAATTTCCAAGGAACGTGCAAGCAGCCCTTGGCGATTGTGGATTTGGATCATTGTGTGCAACAGGAGGACGAATCGGCTCATCATTGGGTCCGGTGGGTCTCAACTATCATTCATTCGTCTGAGCAGATTACGGCGGCTCAAGCGGTTTTGATTCTGGAAAAGAATTGTCACTTTACGCCTCTGAAGCAGAAGCTTGGCTGGCTCAAGCGCTCGTGTCAAGACACGGGGGGAACACATGGCGGCTCTCACCAAGTATGCCGACTCTGACAATGCGAAAGACCCAGGCTCTGACGAGGAGAAATCAGGTCAGGGTAAGAAAAGTAACAATGGCAAGGGTGCGGCTGGAAACGGCAACCATGGCAAGCAGAAGAATCCGGATGGCGGGTCAGAATTGGTGGCAAACACCAGCGCCGGGAACAATCGTGCTAAGGGCAATGGGAACTTCAGGCATCCCTTTAATAAGGGTAAAACTCCTTTCAACCTGGAAGAGAGGCTCAATAAACCTTGTCTAGAGCACAGCCGGCCCGATAGGCCGGCGGGCCATACATGGACGAATTGCAGCATTATGCGGCAGTTTCGGGATTACAGCTTGCGGCGGCATCATAATAACGATGGTGGCCCGCCAGGCAGCTCAGGGTCGGGTGGGTCAGGAGCCGGTTTTGGTGCTAGCGGCTCAGGATCTGGCTATCAGGGTCACGGCAATCAAGGAGGTCATCATTAGCAATCTGGCGGCAGTAATCAGTAGTAGAATAACCAGTCTAGGTATGAGAGTAACCCAAAGCAGCTCAGCGTGGGTCAGTACCATGTTTTTACGACCTGCCTTGACAAGAGAGACCGGAAGGTGCGCAAGCGGGCGGTTAATGCAGTCACGCCGGCTCTCTCGCAATATTTGAAGTGGTCTGAGTATGACATAACTTGGAGTAGAGAGGATCACCCGCCACGTGTTGATAACCTGGGGTAGCTGGCTTTGGTAGTTGCCCCCCCCCCCCAAGTGGGAGGGTACGTGTTTACTAAGGTACTTACAGATGGCGGCAACATCATTAATATCATGTACTATGACACTTTCTGCCGGATGAATTTGCTTGATAAGGATCTTAGGCCTTCTTCGACAGTCTTTCATGGCGTGGTACCCGGAAAGTCGGCTTATCCAGTGGGTAAGATCTCTTTGTAGGTTACTTTTGGTGATGAATACAACTACAGGGTGGAATCCTTGTGGTTTGAGGTGGTCAAAATCAAATGTCCATATCATGCTTTGTTTGGACGACCGGCTTACGCCAAGTTCATGGCTAGGCCTTGCTATGTCTACTTACAACTCAAGATGCCCGGGTTGAACGGGACGGTTACCGTGCATGGTGATCAGAAGACGGCCATTGAGTGTGAGGAAGGAGACGCAGCTTACGCAGAATCAAGTTGTGCTGAAGCAGAGCCCAAGTTCTATAAGGAAAATGTTGACCCGGAGGACATGACTCCACTCAAAAAGCCTAACACGGAATCTGAGCCGCCCCTCAAGTTTGCGCCGAATGATACCAAGCTGGTGGATTTCACTCCGTGCGACTCATCACAACAGTTCACTATTGGGGCTAATATGGATCCCAAATTGGAAAGCACGCTCATCGAATTCATCTGTGAGAATAGGGACATCTTTGCATGGAAACCTTCTGACATTCCGGGTGTACCTAGGGAGTTCGCTGAGCACCATCTTAATGTGGATCCTAAGTTTAAGTCGGTTAAACAGTTCCTCTAGCGATTCAATGAAGAAAGGCACAAGGCTATTGGGGAAGAGGTGGCCCGGCTTCTGGCAGCAAGGTTCATCGTTGAAGTGTTTCACCCAGAGTGGCTTGCTAACCCGATACTAGTGCTTAAGAAGAATGGCGTGTGGCATATGTGTGTGGATTACATGGATATTAACAAGGCCTGTCCAGTTGACCCGTTTGCTCTCCCCCGTATCGACCAGATTATTGATGCAACGGCGGGTCGTGAGAGCTTATGCTTCCTGGATGCTTATTCCGGTTATCACCAGATCAATATGGTAGTCAAGGACCAAGATAAGACAGCTTTCATTACGCCTTTTGGTGCTTTCTGCTATGTGTCTATGCCTTTCGGGCTCAAGAGTGCCCAGGCGACTTACCAGCATTGTGTGCAGAACTGTCTTCATAGTCAAATTGGATGCAATATTCATGCGTATGTGGATGATATTGTGGTCAAGTCAAGGAAGAAGGAGACCCTACTTGACGACCTGAAGGAAACTTTTGATAACTTACGGGTCTACAAGATGATGCTTAACCCGGCTAAGTGTGTTTTTGGAGTTCTTGCAGGCAAGCTCTTGGGTTTTCAAGTCTCCAAGCATGGCACTGAGGCTAATCCGTACAAAATAAAGGCTATTACTTCCCTGTCTGAGCTGACATGCATCAATGATGTTCAGCGCCTGGCGGGTCGAATCATTGTGTTAAGCCGGTTCATAAGCCACCTGGGTGAGAAGGCTATTCCTTTATACCAGATGATGAAGAAAACAGACAACTTTGTCTGGAGTAAGGCGGCGAGTGAGGCATTTGAGGCACTCAAGAAGCAACTCACTGAGCCGCCGGTCCTGGCTGCTCTGGCTAAGAAGGAACCCTTGCTCCTATACGTGGCGACTAATAACAGGGCAGTCAGCGTCGCGATTGTTGTTGAGCGTAAGGAGGCAGGGAAAGAATATCCGGTTCAGAGGCCGGTTTACTACATCACTGAAGTCTTGATAGAGTCCAAGCAGAGGTAACCACATTGGCAGAAGTTGATATATGAGGTGTTCATGGCAAATCATAAGCTGAAGCATTACTTCCTAGGACACCAGGTCACAGTGGTTAGCTCTGCCCCATTGGGAGACATAATTCAAAACAGAGAAGCCACCGGAAGGATTGCTAAGTGGGCATTGGAGCTTGGACCTCTTAATCTAAAATATGTGCCTCACATGGTGGTCAAGTCTCAAGCCTTGGTGGATTTTATAAATGACTAGACAGAGTGTCAGGTGCCCGAGGAGAAGCCGGACAACACGTACTGGACGATTCACTTTGATGGATCCAGACAACTAGAAGGATCAGGGGCTGGGGTTGTCTTAACTTCCCCTAAAGGTGACAGGTTCTGTTATGTGCTAAGGTTGATGTTTCCTTGTACTAACAATGCAGCTGAGTATGAAGCTTTACTTCATGGACCCCGGGTGGCTAAGGAGATGAACCTGAGCCGGGTTCGATGTCTCGGTGACTCAGATCTCGTGGCCCAGCAAGTTTCAGGCACGTGGGATTCCAAGGACCCACGGATGGCGGCTTATCGTCAAGCAGTAGATATCATCGCTGGTCACTTCAAGGGGTATCAGGTGGATCATATTGATCGTCCCAGAAACTAGCCGGCTGACGCATTGTCAAGGCTGGGCTCCCAACGTAAGCCGGTGCCACCTAACGTTTTCTTGGACGTGCTACATCACACGTCAGTTAAGCTACCTTCGGAGGAAGACCTGGCTATACCAGACCCGAAGGGGCAGCTGGTGGCGGCTTTGCATGCTATCCCTCACTAGACGTTACCTTACCTAGCGTACCTGACTCGTGGTGACTTACCTAAGGATGAGACCTCGGCAAGACAAATCATCAGGCGATCTAAGTCTATGACGATCATCAATGGTGAGTTACATAAGTGCAGTGTTACCGGTGTTTTTCAACATTGTGTTTCACCTGAAGAAGGTAAGGAAATCTTGAATGAGATTCACGCTGGCAATTTTGGTCATCACGCCGGCTCAAAATCTCTGGTGGCCAAGGCTTTTTGGCATGGTTTCTTCTGGCTGGCAGCTCGTAAGGATGCAGAAGACTTGGTTCTCAAGTGCGATCGATGTCAGAAGTTCAGGCAGCATGCTCATGTGCCAGCTCAGGAATTGCGAATGATTCCAGTTACCTGGCCATTTGCAGTCTGGGGGCTTGATATGGTTGGGCCCTTCAAGAGATCCAAGGACAAGAAGACCCACCTCTTGGTGGCGGTGAACAAGTTTACCAAGTGGGTGGAGGCTGAGCCGGACAGCAAGTGTGACGTGGCTACAGTGGTTCAGTTTGTCAGAAAATTGATCTACCGTTTTTGTTACCCTCATAGTATCATCATAGATAACGGTACAAACCTATCCAAGGGGGCTATGCAAGCGTTCTGTGAAAGTGAGCACATCCGGCTTGACGTTTTTGCGGTTGCTCATCCACAATCCAATGGTCAGGCAAAGCATGCTAACCAGGAGATCTTGAGAGGCATCAAGCCCGGCTTATGGTTCCTCTACAGCGAACGCCGAGTTGTTGGATAGAGGAGTTGCCATTAGTTTTATGGAGCATCAGAACTACTCCCAACAGATCAACACATTATACGCCTTTCTTCATGGTTTATGGCGCAGAGGTTGTGTTACCAAGCGATATACGTCATGACTCGTTGCGGGTGGAGGCTTACGTTGAGGCGGATAATGAGACAGCGCTTCAAGACGCGTTGGATGCTTTGGACGAAGAGCGTGATATGGCGGTGGCTCGATCGGCGATTTATCAACAAGACCCACATCGCTATCATAGCCGCAGAATTAAGACCCAGACCTTTCAAGAAGGCGACTTGGTGTTGCATTTGATTCAAGATCAGACAGATGCGCACAAGCTATCCCCTCCATGGGAAGGACCTTTCATGGTTAGCAGAAATCTCAACATCGGGTCGTATTATCTCATTGATATACGGGACGAGTGAAGCACTTCTAGGCAGGAGGCTCGCCGGCCGTGGAATATAGCTCATCTGCAGCCTTACTATACTTGAGTCGTAAACTCCCGCCATTGTACATCATCATTATACATATCACATATATATATATATAATAAAGTTAGCATCTCTGCAAGCCGGGGCCTCTGTCGTTTTACGTATCCCATCTTGTGCAAAAGTTGTTTCCATCAACATGGTCACCTGGGGGCTTCTAACCCGCCAGGGTTCAGCTTACACACCCTTTTGATCGGCTCTTCAGCCACCGTAAGGCGGGTTGTATACCCAAAAGTTGACTCCATCAACAAGGTCATTTGGGGGCTTCTAACCCGCTAGGGTTCAGCTTACACACCCTTTTGATCGGCTCTTTAGCCACCGTAAGGCGGGTTGTATACCCAAAAGTTGACTCCATCAATAGGTCATTTGGGGGCTTCCAACCCACCGTGTTTAGCTTACACACCCTCTTGATCGGCTCTTCAGCCATCGCAAGTTTGAGTTAAACCTACATGTATGCTGCTGCTGCTCCGCTATGTGACCCGCCGAACTTTTGCCAGTTAATCTCGATTAGAGACCTTGAGCTATTCAAACATATTTGGCAGCCACTCTCGCTAGGGACCCTGTACTGGTCAAGGTTAAACCAGCGGCTCTAGTCACATGAGGGCCAGCTTACGGAAGCGAGGACAAACTCACCCATCTGCTGCCGACTCTCCGCTATGTGGCCCGTTCGTACTCTTAAACAGTTACTCTTTTAAAGACCCTACACTATTTAAGGTTCAAACGACGGATTTGTGTCACGTGAGAGGTAGCTTATGGGCCCTAAGGGTACTCATGCCCTATTGCGTCTCTTTTTGGTTTGTTGCGCTCTTATCAGTTAATCTCGCCTAGAGACCCTAAGCCGTTGAAAGAAATTTACGGTCACTCTCGATAGAGACCCTGCACTATTAAAGAGTTCTAGTAGCGAGTCCACCCAAAAGAACCGGCATATGAGTTTTCAAAAAAGCAAGGTCAGGAAAGATTTAACATCTCCGGGTTGTGCTTTTTCATGCCGCCCTCATAGCGATGCAGAACATATTCTGTTGTTCGTTTTCGCAGGTTTTATCTCTTAAGATAAGCCGCCATGAAGTCTGATGACAAGATATGAGTGAAACACAAAGCAGCTAAAGATATATCAAGTTGTGTAGTCTCCTACGTGCATGATGGCACGATTCAGACAATCAAGGTTTTTTCTAAGCCTATTACAAAGCTCTCCACAGAGCCCAAAAAGCAAGACTTAAGTTTTTGTACACTGCTAAAGTTTCGGCAGGTCAAGGAGCCGGGTTATCCCACCGCAGGATCAACTTGTTCAGCTTGTCGGCGGGTCATCCCGCGGCGGGTCTTCGACCTCCTCGATCTGAAGATTGTCCACGTCCCAGTTGCAGTTTGTTAATGCTTCAAACTGTGCCTCGTCAAAGAGGGGAGACGGGTCAATTTCAGGGGCAAAGAAGTGCTTATGACGTGCAGGAGTTAAGTCCCTGGCTTCAAAGGTTGGGCAGCGCACTCGTTTGTTGTCTGTGTTGTAAGCCGCCTCGTAAGTAGAAAGATCAATTTCATCCGCCAATACCGATGCGAGTACCCTGGAGGCCTTCATACAATGGGCATAGTCAGCTTCTATGAACTCTGAACCGTCATCTTTTTTGGACGGAAAGCAATCCATCATCTCTTCTGCAGTTAGCTCAGGGGCAAAGGCCAAAGCCCGGCTTACCGCAACCATTGCTCCCTTCCTGGCGGCTGATCGTTTGAGCTCTTAGATTTGCTTAGGCAGAGTTGATAAGAGTTCTATCACTCCTTTCATGAATTTGGGGGTGCTTTCTTTATTCAGCATTGCTCTGATAGCGCAAAGGGTCCCGCAGTACAGCTGCTCTAACAAAGGTGTATACGGCTTTCAGCTGGAATAGGCTGTCTGAAGCGAGATGGTGGCTTCTTGGACCTGCAAAGACGGGTTTAGCATTATAAGCCGCCTGCACAGTTTTTCAACAAGGAAATTTGTTGCGTTTTCGGTACTTACCAAATATAGCAGCAGTCATCTTCGAGATATGGCGCTTAAGGATCTGCAACTCATCTCATACAAGCTTGAGCTGCTGGTCAGCATCATCTGCACGTTTTGCCAGGGCGGCTTGATCCGCTTCGGCGGTCTTCTTGAAAGAACCAAAGTCAGATTGAACCTTTGTAAGTTCTTCGACGGCAACCCGACATCTCTCCTCCGCTTCACCCCGGGCGGTTTGCTGGGAAGCAAGATTGTCTTTTAAGCCGATCAGATCAGACTCGGGCTTGCTTAAACCTTCCTGTGACATACAAAAACAAAGTTGCCCACGAGGGGTAAGTCGCCAGGTTAAAATATTAGTGGATGATCGGCTAAGGGAATACAATACAAGTCTCAAGCAGATTGCAAGCAATATACTGACACTTGGGGGCTAATGTCTATTTGCTCTCCAGTTCTAAAATGAAGTTCCGGCTCATCTTCATCAGGTTAAGCCGGCACTTGGGGGCTACACAGGGCGCTTTCCAAGTTTTATAATGCAGTTCCGGCTCATCTTCATAAAGATAAACCGGCACTTGGGGGCTACATATGGATCTTCAATTCAAGTAAATTCCGGCTCATCTTCATAAAGATAAACCGGCACTTGGGGGCTACATCGACGCTTTCCAAGTTTACAGTGAAGTTCCGGCTCATTATTTCTATACTGACCCGGACTTGGGGGCTACCATTGATCAACTCGTCAAAACTAAGTACCGACTTAATATATACATATTAAACCGACACTTGGGGGCTACAGGCTAAGTTATTCTAGTTATGACAAGGATTGGAAGACCCGGTTTACCATTTGCAATACTAAACCAGCTCTTGGGGCTACATAAGGGTATAAGGGGAAAGCAGGAGTACCTCATATTTTTTCTTCATCAAGCCGACAAGTTTGAGCTCCATGTTCCGGCTTGTGGAGAGGCGGTTTAGATAACCAGCATGTAACTCATCTGCAGTTAACTTCTCCAGCACAGGGAATTCAAAGTCAAGTTTGTCAGGCGAGGAAGCTTCAGCCAACCCAGAGTGCTTTGTCAATACATGAGGTTTGGGAGATTGAAAACACGTCCCAGTAATGATGACGTCCAGAAGAACTGTGTCTTCGACAGCTATTGAAGGGCTGGGCGGCTTAGAATCGGCCCTTGGAAGGATATCAGTTGCCATCTCATGGTCTGCCGGTTCAGAGGACCAACAAATATCTTTAGGCGCATCTTTCATAGCTTCAGTGGGCTCAGCATGAGCTGCAGCAGAGTCCGGCTTAGCAGTCTCCGGCTCTTGGGCAGTGGGGGCAGAGGTAGACCCGCCAGTCTTCCTTTGCTTTGCTTGAGCCCTGGAAAACATAGAATATTATTATATAAAGAGCAAGGACGGTAAAAGGATATGATGCACACACAAGGATACGCACTCCGGGTTGATCTTCAGAGGTGGCAGCTTAGTCGCCATACGGTCACCAGACGATGGGGGCGTTTCCTGAAGGCAATTAAGGCAATATAAAACAGAGTAAGGTTATAATACAAGGTTGACAAAGATGAACTTAGTTAAACGAGTACCTCAGCCGGCCGTTTCCGCTGAGACGGAGAATTGGATAACCCGGCCACAAGATCTTCAGAGTCGGCGCTCCGGGTTTGGCGTCGGGAGGTGTGTTGTTGCTTTTTCAAAAGAAAATTGGGGTCTAAATGAGCAAGAGGGTGAGAAAATGGGACTTTTTGAAGGACCCGCTGTGTCTTCTTTGGTGGAAGGTGTTCTGAGTCAGAGGAAATGTAGGTTACCTCAGGGGCGTTTGCATGGCTTGTTTCCGTTTCCTCCTGTGAATAATTATTGTCAATAAGGCGCATGAAGAGACAGCCAAGAGAGTCAAGTTCTACCTCCGAGTCATCAACCTCAGGCTGTTCTTGAACATCAGTTTTCTTCTTACGGCCGCCGGTTTTCACCTTAGACTTCCTCGCAGGCGGGTTGTACTTTTTCTTCCAGAAAGAAGAGCCGGCCTGTAGATAAGCCACCAGCAAAGATTAGAAGAAGTAAGAGGAAAGTTAGAAAAATTTGACCTATTTGGTGGACCAAGAGTTTCTTATAGCCGGAGATGGATTCTTGGTGCAAAAGGGTTTCAACCCAGTCTTGTTGCAGATCTCCTACTTCTCGCCAAGAAGAGCTTTGATAGAGGAGTTGATGTCTTGTTCTGTCAGAGGAGTGGCGTTGAAGCAGAGAGAGTCATTTGGTTCACCCGTAAATTCATACATGAGCCAGTCACACCGGCTTAGTGGTAAGATTTTCCAAGAAACCCAGCAGCGGGTTAGGTTGACGCCTGTTAAGCCGTTCGCCAGTAAGGCCTTGATCTTTGCAAACTCCGGGGCATATTTAACTGGCTCTGCGGTGGACATCCGGTTTGGGAGTTCAGCGTAGCAAAGCTGGGTAGGACGGTAAACCGGCAGCGGATTCTCTTCTTCAGGAGAAGTGTCTTTGCAGTAGAACCAGGTCTTGTTCCATTCTTTGGGGTGACTTGGTAAGACGGCTAATGGATAGGGCAAATCTCTCCGTCTCTGAATGGAAACACTGCCAAGCTCCAAACTTGGCCCAGACGCCACTTCAGTTTGGCGGTTGACGTAATAATAATCACGGAAGAGGTCAACAGACGGCTCTTCTTGCAAGTAAACTTCGCATAACACTTGGAACTGACACATGTTGGAGACAGAGTTTGGGCCTATGTCTTGAGGGTGAAGCTTGAAGAAGTGAAGAACATCTCGGAAATTTTTTGACCCGAACAGGCTGAATCCATGAAGGAGGTGATCAGTAAACACAACCACTTCTCCCTCCTTAGGTTTAGGCCTTGATTCTGGCCCGGGAACCCGCCAGTGTATGACATCCTGAGCTGGAAGGATACCCGTTTCTACGAAGTCAAGTAAGAGTTGTTCGGTGACTCCGGAGCTAACCCAATTGCAAGATGAAGGTGCTCTCGACATGATGGTGATTCAAACTGTGAAAAGGCCCAGAGTATGGCGGCTTAGAAAAATATTAACTAGTCAAGGCAGCTATGGTCAGTATAACGGTGAGGTATTAAGCCGCCGACGTATCTTATCAGAAGAGCCGCCAACGCAATGGCGGGTTAAGTTGACAGAGCGACGATGGAAAATACAGCTAAGTGCGGATAAACAGTTTTCACATGTTGTCTTTATAACTACAGATCTACGGGCGAAGGGAAAAAGAAATATAAACCCTAAAAACAGCAGTGGAAGAACAAGCAGTTACCGCACGAGAAAGAATGGGATGCATATCTATAACAAGTGGATATCTACTCCGTACGGATAGCCGCGATGGACTAGCAACATTGCAAGACTCGGGGGACTAATCATTAATTTACATTACGTTGAACGATCTAATGAACAGCGAAGAACGCTAATGGAAGCCCGAAAAGCTTGGGGGATTCAAACGAGGGGATTGTGGATCTGGCAAGGAATGAGAGGAATACCTTGCCGATGCGGTTGACGCGGGCGAGAATCTGGACTAATCAGGTTGATGCAGCGGTCGGCGTTGTGGGCGATGGCGAAGTCCGGTCGGCTCGGCGGAGCTCCAGAGGAGTGAAGCGTCGAGAGGAAGAAGAAGAAGACAGGGGCGGCAGGGAAAAAGAAAAGCCCCCCTCGTGTCCCTATTTAAGAGATGAGGTGGCACAACAGTGTGCGCAGGAATCGAGGAGGCGAAATGATGATTGACCGAAGGGGGTGCATCGATTTTCGGGCTGACGGTTTTTAATGAGACGATCCGTTGCGGATGTCACGGAATCTTTTTGGCATATTCGATATGACGTCACGGCGGGTTACATATTTTCTTTTTGAGGAAATAGAATATGAGACTCGCCGTCAAGTGAGTTTGAAGATTGACATGAGCAGGCTCAAATCAACCTAGGGCCTAATGTTGGGGATATGACCCTGTGGTAATACCCGCCAGGGAGGGGCCGGGTTATACCTGGAGGCTCATAATCCAGACCTATAAGATGGGTAAAGACGAAGGCCCGGACAAAAGATGGTATGAAGACCCAGGCGGTTAAGCCGCCCGGAGACGGCTTGCCCAAGATGGCAAGGCGGCTTAGAGACAGGATTGACTACGTTGTAAGAGTCGGCGTAGGACTCGCGTAACCCATGGCCTCAACCTCCTATATAAAGGCGAGACCCCGGGGTGGCTTAGACAGAAACCAATCAATCGAGAACTAGGTCAAGCGAATCCGCTCCCTTGTAATCGATACTCCAATCAATACAACACAAGCAGGAAGTAGGCTTTTACCTCTTCTTGAGGGGCCGAACCTGGGTAAACTCGTGTCCCTCGTCTCGACCAACCCCTTTGAGTCCACCACCTTAGCGATGGCCTCGAACCAAAGTCTTCGGACACCTGCCATGACAAAACCACAACACCATGTGACGAACGGTGGGCCGGCTCATCCCTGGCGCCTTGTCCCTCCACTGGCACGCCTGCACCCCCATCGGGTGGCACGAAAGCTCCGCATGTGCAGAACGGACGCACCATGCGGGGGGAAGGAGATAGCTTGCTGTCGATGCTTGCTGAGCGTGGGTCAATTGAAGTGGTCGTTGTTAGGCGTTGGTGTTCCCGGGTGTTGGTGAAAGGACGTGGATGTCGCCTAGAGGGGGGTGAATAGGCGCTTTAAAAATAATTATGGTTTAGGCTTGAACAAATGTGGAATAAAACTATCATTTAATTTGTCAAGCACAAAACTTAAAACAACTAGGCTCACCTATGTGCACTAACAACTTATGCTAAGCAAGATGAACAACTAAGTGATAGCAAGATATATAACAAGAAACAATATGGCTATCACAAAGTAATGTGCATAAGTAAAGGGCTCGGATAAGAGATAACCGAGGCACGTGGAGGAGACGACGATGTATCCTGAAGTTCACACCCCTACGGAAGCTAATCTCCGTTGTGGAGGCACAATGCTCCCCAAGAAGCCACTAGGGCCACTGTAATCTCCTCACGCCCTCACACAATGCAAGATGTCGTGATTCCACTAAGGGGCCCTTGAGGGCGGTCACCGAACCCATACAATTGGCAACCTTGGGGGCGGTCACCGAATCTATACACTTTGTTAACCCTTGGGGTCGGTCACCTGAACCCGTACAAATTGCTCGGGGCAATCTCCACAACATAATTAGAGACCCCGATGCTCGCCCGGAGCTTTACACCATAATGACTGAGCTCCGAGGTACCAGCAACCGTCTAGGGTGCCAAAGCACCCAAAAGGCACAAGCTCCAGGGTTCCCAAACACCCAAGATTAATAAACTTTTCAAACTTCACTTCCACGTATCACCATGGAGAACTGAAACCGATGCAACCAATGCAATGGCAAGAACACACGAAGTGGTCAAGTCCCTCATTCCCTAATCCCACCACAACAACAAAAGCTATGAAGGAATATGAGAGGAAGAACAAGGAGCTCACAAAGAACTCCAAGATCTAGATCCAAGGGGTTCCCCTCACATAGAGGAGAAGGTAATTCGTGGAAATGTGGATCTAGATCTCCTCTCTCTTTTCCCTTAAGAAGGAGCAAGAATCATTGGAGGAATTGAGAGTTAGCAAGCTCGCAGAAGGTCAACAATGGGGAAAGAACACGAAGCTCTAAGGATGAGATTCATTGGAGAAGAAGAACCCCTTAAATAGGTCCCGCAAAATCCAACCGCTATGCACTCAGCCCGTGCATAAGCGGTAGTATCGCTAAGGCGAGCAGTATTTTTGTTGGCATGGAAGTTTCAATCCACAATGTGGAACCGAGAGGCTCCAGTAGGTGGTAGTGCCGCCGGAGCGGTACTACCACTCCCACCAGCGGTACTACCACTAGGTGTTGCAAGTGTTGGTGAAACCGCGGTAATAGAGTGAAGTAGGAGTGTACAACCACGCAGAGCGGTACTACCACCCATTACTGTTGTTCTACTAACGCTCGAAGGAATGCACTGAACAGAGAGCAAAATATAAGGTGTAATCTAGTAGTACTGAAGTGCGGCAGTACCGCTGGAGCGGTAATACCACTTCGGTGCTTCAAGCAAGCCCCAAGCAAAACTGATGGAGCAAGAAAACCGAAATTGCCATAACTTACGCATACGAGCTCCGAAGTGAGCAAACTCAAGCTTGTTGGGTAGCAGATGACAAGTACTATCCAAACAATTGGATAGAAGACAATAATAAGAAGTGGCAGTAGAAAATTCCCAATGATATAAAGGTGTGAAACCTCTATGAATGAAGAACCGGTAAAAACTCCTACATCGAAAACATCATATAAGATGCATATGAACTCTGTTTTCGATGAACTCGAGCTTATCATGAAGATGACCATAAGCTCTAAGACCCTTATAAAGAAAAGCCAAACAAAGACCAAGAAAGATGATGATGCCAAGAATGCAATGGTTTGATCTCTCAACGAACGATACGATTAAGACTAGTAGGTTGCTCCCCCATACTCCACTATGGGTGAGCCTCTCTTAGGCACATCTTCACATGTCCATTATTACCATAATGGAAGGCAAGCTTCAAGCATGTGATTTCTTCGTGATGCTTCACTTGAACTTGCACACCGCAACCTTGATGACGATCACCACTTGATGTCATCCTCCATGGGTTGTATGGGACCTTCCTTTTGATGCATGCCCATGTTAACATACCTAACTCCACAAAGAACTCTCACGTAGACCATGAGTTAGTACACAAAGCGCAATGGACAATGCTGACCATACCATGAGATCACTTGATCCCACTTGATACAGCTTCTATGCTTTGTGTGTTGATCAACTTGAATTAATCTTTGCCTTAGTCTTGATCAACCTTGTATATTATCTTTTCTATTCATAAAGATGATATCTTGAAGGTAAACATGAATGTTCACAATCTTCTTCTTCAAGACATGTTTGCAATAAACTCAACTCTCACATGACCAATCTTTGAATAAATCCTTAAATACCACCTTGGTCGTCTCATAAACTCCTTGAAACCAACAAAGGGCCTTCAAGGAATGCCTATGGACAAATACTTCGAATGTAACTCAAGGCAACCATTAATCCATAGGGATTGTCATCAATTACCTAAACCAAACATGAAGGCACAATGTTCTAACAATTGGTCGTTCAGACTCATTGCTGGAAGGTTCGAACTTGTACTTCCCAGCCCTTGCCTGGCTGGGAAAAAGGTGCGGCAGTATTTGAGAAAGACTAGTGAACTCCTTCTGAGCTTGGGCTCCTTCTTGAATATGATGATGATGATGATGATGATGATGATGATGATGATGATGATGATGATGATGATGATGATGATGATGATGATGATGATGATCTCGACAAAGATCTGCATACCACTATGAAGTGGTAGAGGGAACTTTTATCGGAGAGATCCCGTGTCCTACTTGCTTCTAGTCAGGAGGCAAGCGTAACCCGTGCATAGTTGGGTCCCTGAACCCAACGATCATGGTATTGACAACCACGGCATGCTCCGTTCGTCTCCTGTTGTGGCGCGAGACCGCGAGAGGAGGGAGTAGGTGGTGGTGGCTCAGCGGCATGGAGATGACCCGGAATAACGGCAGCACCACGTGTGGGTGGGGTTGCGCGAGCTCCTCTCCTGAAGTTTCAGCCCATCAAATCATATGAGAAGGTTATCTTTCTGTAAACGTGAGGGAGATGAGGGAGTTATACAGATCTCGTATAAAAATCGAGTTTATGGGAGCTGTTTCAGGGCTATTTTAGCTTTAACTTTCCGTAAATGGTAAAGAAATTACTGATAGGGAAGCTGTTGGAGTTGCTCAAACAGTTGTTATTGCACCAAGAGACTGACAAACAACAAATGAATTTACTATAATGTCTTAATTTATGATGCTGACTACTTTATAGATGGTGAAAAGGATACAAGCAAGAGGTGACGCCAACATAGGAGCATCCAATTGGCAAAAGATACATCTACATTCTAACACTTGTAGAGGGAAAATAAAGATGTCGCTAGCAGGTGGATTCGAACAATGGAGGGTCTTAACATAATCGATTAGGCTCTGAATTAAGTCTAGCCAGCCCAGGCAAAGATCACCGCATCCCTACAACACATGAGTGGATAATCCGCATCGTTGTGATTAGTTTATCTCCAATATCTCATAGAATCGCTGAAGTGTGTGATATATCAAACATATACGTGCCATTTTGGATCTCTACCAAGATGACCGGGAAAGGGGAGGGGTGTGGATTTATGTAGCATCGGAAGTTACCATAAGAATTCTCACTCACTTTGTGTTTGGTAGGCATGCCAAACAGAAACAATTGGGTTGGCTCTTTGACAAGGGACATGTTGCATGCATGGTTGTAACATGGTCGAACTTGCAACGAGCCTAGTTCATGCTTCTTCACCCGAAGTACACACTCTTTTCTTTCGTTTCTTTCTAGAAGCACACAATGCTGGCATGAGGTTTATATCATTTTTATTCTTACTTCCGATTAATATAACATGAAAACATATAGAAGTAGCTTATACAAGTCACTACAAGAAAACAGACTTTAAGTAACACAATCATGTAACAGATTGAAAAATGTGTGACAAGGGAAATTACCGTAACACATCATTTTTTGTCCAACGGAAGGCAGTAACACATACTATATAAGGCCTCAAAATGTGTTACATCGATATTGTAATAGTAACATAAAAATATGTGTTGGTCGAATGTGTTACATAGATTTTTACATGGTAACACATAAATACGTGCTACTAAAATGTATTACGTGTTAGTAACACATAATCATAATTGATACGTAGTGTTACAGGCTCTAATATAGGGGAAACTATAGAAAGCTAAAATTAAGTGCGTACATAGATCAGAAATACCTTGACACATGGGGCCCATGTGTCAACTTGATCTTTTACAAATATATTCTTGTTTTGGTAAATAGTTCCATTGTTTGGTAATATGGTATAAGAAAAGAATACATTTTGGTTGGTAAATACCGAACTATTTTTGGTATGGTTGCAGTTAATGTCTTATTAACCATATTTTAAGCCAATGTTAGGATGACTCGGCGACCATAAAATGTGAAATGCACACTTTGAAATGATCATATGAAATTAACTATTTGACGTCCATACTCACAAAGACGTGGAATTTGTTTTAAGAACCGGACCAACGGCCTGACCAGAAAAAAGGGAACCAAGGTCTAATCCGAGTTTTCAAGGTGTGTTGGTCTTTTAATAAAAACTAATAAATTATAATAAAAATGTGCTTCTTTAGCAAAACAAAAAAATTGTGAAAATAGGAATCGGACCATTGACCATGAGCCGCCGGCAGTGGCAGACCCGTGTAGGCCAACCGGTCCCACAGGACACCGGGTAATTTTTCTCATTACATTAATATAAACGCATGACACCGGTCAAATTTGTTGTACGAAACCGGCAAAGCAACCACCAGCGACTACTGAGCGCTTGTGCAGACCATCCAACGGTCACACACTCACGAGATCAGTTGATCAATCTGATTGACGGATCAGCTTTGTCTGTATCTATCAATGTTGCCTGAGAATTGGATTATTGCCACATTCCAATAAGAATTGGATTATTGCCACATTCCAAAATCTTATTGATATGCACATCTATTTGATAATCGAATTACTGTGATTTTCCAGGTATTGGGGCTGATTTCGAATTTACCAATCATTTTTGTTTCCGTAGTTTAGAGTTCCCTACGTATATATTCAACTAGTATTTCTAGCAAAACAGTCCATTTTACTATTTTGTAAACATTTTTACTGTCGGCCATTTTAAGTTATTGAGGTGTTATTCCTATGCAAACCATGCATTACATGCACAATTTTAAATCGCCAAGATCGTGCGCCGATATTTTTGTTCGAGAGGCTCGGCGACCGTGGGGGCAGCAGGGGCGATGCCCTGTCGCCAGCAAGACCATACGGCAACCGTGGTCGCGACCACGACAGAGGCGCCGGAAACCTGCAAATAAACAGCTACCTCACCTCCAGCATCCTCGGCTAGAGGCTCGCTTGAGTGGGCAGCATCTTGTTTGGTGTTCCGTGAGAAAACCGGTCAGATTACCATGCTATCCAAACAACAGTTTCGGTTGTATTTTCTTTACACTTGTATATCTCCCGTGCACAACAAAATACCCTTGTAAAGAATCACAGGCGAAAAATGTATCCGATATCCCTAGCAGAGCCTAAAGATCACAAGATCAGAAGCCAACAAGATATCAAGCTTGGCTAGAAACATGATCACAAGAGAAGATGATATCAGGCTTCACCATCAGAAATAAGATCACAAGAGAACATTCAACAAGATATCATCAATCAAGAGAGCAGATGCAATGATCAAAGAATCACTTGAGTGGCTGGCATGACCATCTGACTTGGATCTTGAGAACTCAGTCATCGATATTATAAATATATATCAAGAAAAACCATGGTTATTTGTACAAAATTGTTTGTATGTCAGAGTAACAGAATCTCAAATACGATGCGGACCTGCTGTGAACCTACTATGAATAGGTATGTAAATTTTTTGTTGTCTGCCGCTGCTGTCGTCGCCACCACGGCGGCTTATTGTCCGAGTCTAGCACTCGTGTAAAAAATAGCTTCACGCACGCACGCTGGATGATGATGATGATCTGCTGCTGTTGTGAAATCCTAGGGATCATCATTAGTAGTGGGTTTTCAGAAGAAATTGAAAAGCAATAAAGAAAAATAAAAGTCGGGTTTATATGTTGAGTGGAACACCTCATTCCTTCGAATTTTCAGAGGTGTGTAATCTCAGCCAACGATCTTTGAGAACATACAATGGTTCTTAATGTCATGCAAACTCAGCTTTGACTTCAGGTAAAACTACAGTGTAGATATAATCATAAAAAAGTTGCTCGAACAGAGAAATACCTTTATATGAATATGATTAACCTCCACTATTCTTCATAGATCAAACCATTATCAGTAGTATCCACAATTGTTCCCTCTATCGGTTCGTACCCAATGTTCACCTTTCCTTTTCTTTTTAAACATAACCGTGAGGTGAGAAAATGGAACGGCTCGGCTTCTACGTCTTGTGTGCATTCATCATTTCCAGTGTTACATTTATCTAAAGGTAGTTTATCCTGCATCACCACTGACCAACCTAGGTTCAGTTCATCTTCTAGGTAAAACACTTGATCGGCTTGGTTAGGCAAAATAACAGGCCCATGCTCAATCTTGTCTTCTTTGTGAATCAAATGTGAAAGTTAACAAGTGTGTAGCCATACTTGTCCTTTTTAATTCCTTTTTCAGAAACATCAACCCATTCACACTTAAATAAATTCACCAAAATTGTCGAGAGTAGTTCAACTGAATATCAAGGTGAAATTCCGCTACAACCCAAGTGCTCATACACGTCCTCCCACTTCAATAACGATGCATTAACGCATATGAAGCATCGACGACGAATCTTGGCATCAATTTTTTTCCAATGTAATCAAAGTCAAGAAAACCAGCTACACTAGCCAAGTATACCTCACTTGGTCTAGGAGAAAGCAATAGCTCCTTTATAGATTCTAAATCCATCGGTACACTGTGTAACAAAAAGAAATGCAGTTACCGGGCTGAGTGACAAGGGACAAAACTAACATGTATATTCATATAATGCCTTAAACGGACTTGGTTCATGGAGTGTCAATAGGAATCACCAAATACCAAGGGGCCGTTTGGATGGCGCCCAGGCCAGCCACGCCAAATCGCAGGCGAGCCAAAAAATTGGCGATGGAATTGGCCGCCACGGATCTGACCTGGAGTTGGCATAGAAAACGAACTGGCGACCAAAATATTGGCGTGGGCTAGGAAATTTGGCTGCCAACCAAACAGCCACCAACGCTGGTGGTCAACGCCCAGATTTTGGTAAGGTGAACATCGGCTCTCATCCAAACAGCCCCCAAATACCAATCTCTAATTCTTTTCCCTAATCTCAGACAAGGAAGTGCGCAACACAATCAAACAAATACAGTAGCAATCAGTAATAAATCTGTATAAAAAGGGCAAACCTTTGCTTTGCTCTGTTGTTGCTTGTCTGACGAGCCGAGAAGAAGTGGGCGAGGTGGCGACTAACACCCTGGTTCCGGCAATCCGGTGAGGCGGCGACAATCGCCCGGCCGGCCGACGCACTCCAGTATGGCGAGGCGGCGACCAGCACCCTGCGCGTAGTGATGGCGTGACCTGCTCACTTGGGACGGGACGGGATCATGGGAAGAAGAGAGCGACTTGGGACGGGCGGAATCCGGCGACCGGCGACTAGAGGCGGCGACCGGCGACTAGAGGCGGCGACCAGCGGCTCGCAAGGGTTGGTGTACGCCGAGCAGTGCGGGGCGGCCGGCGGCGCAGCCACTGCCTTGCTCGATTGCCTAGCTGCGAAACGAGTGCCTTGTGCGGGGCAGTTGGGCTGGGTTACGTTGGTCAGTTAGTGGGCTGGTGAAGCACAAGTGAAAAAACCCTAAACAAACTAATCAAAAGACCAACCCTAAAAAAACAAAACGAAATACCAGGTTTTTATGTTTTCTCCTATTTTTTTCGTTTTTTGTTTGTTTTTAAATTTCTTCACCGATTTTAATTTTTAAAATCCTTTTATGGTTTGGTTTTCTTTTTTATTCTCCATTATTTGTTTTTATTTTGTTTTTTCTTATGTTTGTTCATCAATTTAAATACTTATTAAATATTTGTTCAACATTTGTTTATAGTCGTACAATATTTAATACTTATTCAATATTTTATATACTTTGTCAACAATTTAGTATTTATTTAACATTTTCAAATACTTGTTCAACATTTTCCAAATTCTTAGTCAATATTTTTTAATACTTATTCAAAAACAATTCAAATACTTGATCAAAAAATTCAAATGTTTTTTTGAATGTTTTTAATATATAAATATATATACATAAATATAATTTTTGAAGTATAAACAAAAATAAAGAAAAAAAGAAAAAAACGTAAGAAAAACGAAACAGGAACTGGCAGGTGCTTCCCGCGCACATGGACCGACGCATATGCTTGCTCGCTTGAACGCGAGACATAGCCATGGCCACCACGGAAGTGGCGATTGTGCCTAACAGTGGAAGCAAGAGCGGCGACGGAAGGGACAAAAGTGGATGGATGTCCATCCATTCGGGATAAACCCCTACCTTATTGATACGAATGAAAATTAATCGAATGATGGTCTTTTCTGGAAACACCAGTTTATCTTATTTTTGTTTGATTGCACGGCCGGTCTATGGATCTTAACCAACTGCCTAGGTCATTGATTTTGTTTTTTCCAATCATGCTGTCGGTTCGGGTCCTTTTTTGTAAACCAAGGTCTAATGTAATGGATAGGTGGTTGTGATGACCCATAATCCTGACGGCTGCCTAACTTCCGTCCATGGACTCAGTTGACCCATGCAAAGCCATGGAGGTGGAAGGAAGGAGGGGACTGGTTTGATGTGCCAACCTCTAAAAAAGGTCGTTTGCAGCACCATCGACGCTCAGTCCCACCCGACGCATCTCGTCATCGCCACTTTGTAGTACCACCGCATTTGCTCTTGGCACCCATCGAAAGTCGTTGGCCTTGTGGTCTCGGCTTTCTCCCACGTCGGTCGTAGCTTCCATGGGCAGTCTTGTGGGAATGAAGCAATCTTGGTCAAGGTATCCGATCAGGAGTGAGATTCATTGGCCAAATTACAATGTTTTTCTTTAATTAACCAACCATCGATGTAGCATGTTGTTATTTTTCTTGTCGGACTGTGGGTGTGGTTGGTCTCCTATTCCTTTAATCTCGGCCGCCGTGGAGGTGGAAGGAAGGAGACGACTGGTTTGATGTGCCAAGCTCTTAGATCTGTCTTTGCAACACCGTCGGCGCTCGGTCACACCTGATGCATCTTGTTGTTGCCACTTTTTAGCACCACCGCATGTGCTCTTAGCACCCATCGAAAGCTGCGGGCCTTGTGGTCGCAACTTTCTTCCACGCGGGTCGTAGCTTCCATGGGCAGTCATATGGGAATGGTGTGATCTTTGTTGAGGCGACTGATCAGGAGCGAGATTTATTGGCCAAATTACAATGTTTTTATTTAACCAACCATCGAGGTAGCATGGTGTTATTTTGCTCGTCTGATTGTGTATGTGTTTGGTCTCTTATTCCTTTATTCTCAGCCGTCGTGGAGGTGGAAGGAATGAGACGACTGGTTCGATGTGACAAGCTCTTAGATCTATCTTCAACACCGTCGGCGCTCGGTCGCACCTGATGCATCTTGTTGTTGCCACTTTTTAGCACCACGGCATGTGCTCTTAGTACCCATCAGAAGTCGCCGGCCTTGTGGTCGCAACTTTCTTCCACGTTGGTTGTAGCTTCCATGAGTAGTCATATGATAATGGTGCAATCTTTGTCGAGGCGACTAATCAGGAGCAGTTGGCCAATTACAATGTTTTTTTTAACCAACCGTCGAGGCCGCATGTTTTCCTTTGTCAGGTCCGATAAGTATGACCAAATTTTAAAACCGAGGGTGTAGTTGGTCTCGTCTTCACTTATTCTCTGTCGCCGTGAAGGTGGAAGGAAGGAGAAGACTGGATTGATGTGCTAGCCTCTCATATCTGTCGTTGCAACATCGTCGGTGGTCGATCACAACTGATGCATCTCGTCATCGTCACTTTGTAGCACCACCACATGCGCTCTATTTATGACATTATGGGTGGTAACTTTCTCCCACACCAATCGTAGCTTCCGTGGGGCAGTTGTGTGGGAAGGACCCGATTTCGACCGAGGCAATCGGTGAGGAGTAAGATCGGATGGTCGAATTCCAATGTTTTTTTGTTTAACCAACTATTGTCGATGGTATTAACAACACAGCCTGCCAAATCGTCACTACGTACTATTTAACTATATCTAATTTCCCTCTCAATAATAAATAAATAAAAATATTTTTCGTGCAAAGAACACTTTCAGATAATTTCCATGTCAAACAAACAAATATATGTAATAATGCCCTGCTTGTTCCAAAACAATTTTCCTTCAGTTCTTTATGGATAAAAAAATTATAGATCCAAATTTACCTCCTTAAGATTTTTCCTGGCACAAAACCAATCTCGCGCTTACTTTTTCAATTACCGAAAAACGCTAAATAAAGCACCATATATCAACCGCCTGACCGCGCAGCACGCCCCTTCCATCGCTGCCCTTCAGCGCCGAGCCCGACCGTCGCCTGCAAGTCCCCCTTCCCCCTCAACCCTAGCCCAGCCGCCACCTCACGGCCCGACCGCCCAGGACGTCCCAGTTCTGGCGGCTACCTCGCCGCCCTCGAACGCCGAGAAGGCCGCCCTTCAGAGCCCTGCCCGACCGTTGGCTGCAACCGCCCCCATCCCCACGTCAACCACCGGATCGATCTGGTTCTTCCTGGACCTGCCCCGGCACCGTTTGGATCGGTGCGGCAATGGCTTCGTCGGTGTTCAACTCCGACACCTTTTGTGGCTGGTATTGATCTGAATGCCCGCCCCTTCTCTGATCTGAATATCCACCCCTTCTCTGAAGATATAAGTCCAGTTCTACTGCCCCTATAAATCTCAGTTATACTATATGTTTCGGTAGGCATTAATCAGTACAAAATATGACTTTTGTTCGTCAAATGATTGAAATTCAGACTGTTCAGAGTGATATAGCCAACAGACCATACAAAATTGGCATCGTCTTATAAATGGGAAGTTTGGGGGAAAACAAAACTATGCATGTGCGATTGTGTCTGTGCAGCATAACAGACAATAGTGCTCATTGCTTGAGTCCTCACTTGCTAGTCGTTGGGATAACATAGTGTGCTGCCGCATCGCTGCTGTATGGTTGGACCTCATGGCTGGTCAGCTGGTGCCCTACTGCAAGCAGACACTAACGACGAGTCGCCGGGGCAGCTGGGAGGGTGCGGCGCGAGACACTTAGGGTGGCAGCTGCTCCCTGCCATGTGCCTGTGCAGCTGCCTTGCCGGCTGTCGGCGCTAAACCTAGTGCCACTACGGCGCTGCTCGTGTGAGGACGGAGCCTTCGTGCTTGAAATGATAGTGTAAACTGGGAAGGGGTTGAGGTGGAGTGCTTCGTTCTTAAGGCCGTAGCCTACTTGTGTTGGGCTATGGGCTAGGATCCTAGGCATAGGTAAAATAAAACCGCAAAAACCTCGGCGGGCATGGTCCAGTTCGGCCTCAAGGAAGCTGCGCCCCTGCTGGTAGTTATCCACTTGCTCTCAAATTAATTATAGTTGCAAGATAAACTCAACAAACTAGTTAAATGAGTGAGATGGCAAATAGGGGTAAACCAGTTTATGATTCCGGATGCAGCCGGTGTACTGCACCATCACCTCACGATCCTATGTCCTTCTCTTTACCCTTCTGTTTAGGGAAGTAGACAACATCATCAGACTTCTTCTTGTAGGAGTATCTAGCTTCTTGGAATAGTTGGTGGAATCGTAGTGATGAATTATATATCGCTCTGAATAGTTGGTGGAATAGTTGTTGGAGGAAAAATATTGCAATGTGTACAGGTACTTCACAATTAACAAGAAAACAAAATATGCTATTTTCTACCCTTCTATTGATACCTAATTTGTGCACTTTAGATGTAATGTGGTCTGCATGTCTATTTACATTCATTCTTCGTATTGTACTTTCAGACAAAGTTCGTGTATCCTGGATCATGTGAAAAATGGATACTCAAATCAATGGGAAGAGACTGGAGGAAATTTAAGTCTGGTTTGAAAGATGCTTTCTTTAAACCCGCCATTAAAAAAAATCCAAACATCAAGCGAAAGGCATTGTATAAGTTTTGTCCAGAAGATGTGGACAACGATCAATGGCGTGGGCTTGTTAAATATTGGAAGTCGAGAAAAGGAAGGGTAATGAATAAGATATTGTACTTGCATGTTTCGACATTTAAATGCGAGTTCTTGGGCTGATACTAAAAGTTGCACTTATAATATGATTGCATCTTAACAGGCCCTTGCTGAGAAGAACATAATTAGTCGTTTCCTCGTAAAGAATTCACATAATCCTGGTTCAAAGAGTTATACTTGTTGGGTTGAAGACATGGTGAGTAATCTTTATTCCTGAAGTGTTTTTCTCTGTCTCTTTTGTCACATTGGTGCTCTTTCTGTTTTGTAGAGGCAAGTTGATCCTGGAAAAAAAAACCGCACAGATCAAAGGTTTATTTAGTAACTCACAACAAGGACGGTGCTAATGTTAAAAATTAAGATAGGAATGAGAGTCTCATAGGAAATTAATACATAAATGATCTAATTGTTTTTGGGATCAACTTACATTTTAATTTAACGAGTAGTATATGCATGACTCTTTTCTTATAAGATCCATTGGAGAATCTAATAACTGAAAGACCAGAGTTGACACAAAATTTGAATGGAAGATTTGCATGGGAAGGTGATGCCCTGCAGGAAGTGTTAGGGGAAAAAAGATTGGACAAGTGCAATGGACCTGTTAAGGCACGCTCGCCTTTGCAACATGACATTTCTGAGGATACGAATTTATCACGTTCGCATGAAAAGGTATGCCTATAGTTACTCTTACTCATGTCACAAACATTCAGTATAGAATAGTTAGTTCCTTGCCATTGTCGTGTCATGTAACTAGGTTGGCGACCATGATGTCAATCAATTACAAATACAAGAAAGTTCATCATCGCCACAAGACCTTGTTATTGATACTATGCCAGAGGTAATTTTTGTGTGCTTTTGAGCTTTTGAAGTTGCAGCTTTTTGTACCTTCAACATATGAATATCACTCCATCTGGTATTATTGTCTCTTGGTAGGTGAGGGAAACTAGGGATCTTATGCGTGAATCCTTTTCAAGGCCGAACCAACAGGGGACTATAACTAAACACCCACACCCAACTCGCACCAAAACAAGGTGTATGTCTTCCATTAAGGCAAAGATCTGCAATGGGCCGTGGTTTAATACACTCAAATCACATTATCATGCCTCCTTGAAAAATTGATTTTGTTACAAAATTTGGCCAATCTGTTATACTCAAGTAAAGGATAATTTTACCAAGCATGAGCAAGTGAGGTGACCTTGGGCATTAGACTTCGATGACGGATCCAGTTTATTTAGTTTTTGGGGGCACCTATACTGGGCTAACATTCAAAAGAGCTCATATTGTTCATGCAAATTATACTATCTCTGTTGTTCAATGCTAATATTGATCATAGATCAACCTATTCTTGATAGTGAGGAGTTGGAAGGGAAGTTTCTAATTGCAAGACAATTGGTGAGGCTTTCTTTTCAGGATACTTAATTGCCTGGCCTTCTGCTTTGTAAGTTAAAATCTTCTCTTCCACATTCTGAAAACATATTTGTGTACATTTAATCACATATATCTATGGTGTAATTTTCTTGTACAGATTCAAGAGAAGGATAATTGAGTTGCAGCTGAATCCTTGGATTAAGAAGCAAATAAAATTTAAAGATTTTAGCTACCAATAGTCAATAGTTTTACATTGATATATTGAAAAATGTAATATCATCTACAAGATCTTTTTCTTTCTTCAAATTGATGCAAGTGCTATGTTGTAATAGTCTCCATAGTTGTGTTTTCTACGCTCAAAATCATATGAATGATAAATTTATTGTAATGCATATGTATCCGACACGATATATCCATAATAAATATCTTCATATTTTGAATTTATATGTGTGTTGTGCTTCAATTTCTATATCATTTTGATGCTGCCAAGCATAATAATAAAATGATTTAACTATATGCACAATTGCATCGATTTTATTACATAAAATTATATTCCATAAAATGGGTATCAGATTTTTTGATTTATAATAAACAAATACATTCATTGTGTAACCATATTGATACAGTAGTGTTACCGATTATGTTACTATAGTTATAAAATTTATTACTAGACTAGATGCCAACAAAAATCTATAGTGTTACAATATTTGGATATCATGTTACTAGTTGCGTTCTGACGTTAAAGATATTGTTTTATTATTGTGTTACTCTAGTTACAAAAACATGTTACCAGCAATGTCTATGTCTATGAAAACATGTTACTATGGGTGTTACTACAATTACAAAAATGTGTTACTAGTATGTTTGGTAACACATAATCTGCATGTTACTACAATGTAATTGTAACACTGTTTCTAATATGTGGTAACAATTACTATGTGTGACAGTTGACACCACTTAGTAACACGGTCTAACGAAACACATTACAAATTATGTTACTAAATGACTTAGTAACACACTTTTGGGCCTATAGTAACGCAAGACGGTGTTACCAAAGCTCTGTTCTGTTGTAGTGAGTGGATATACCAAAAATAACCTTTTTTGTGAGAAATAACTTCCAATCTATTCATCAATAGTCATGGCAGTACAGAGAACATCAGAAGCAAAAAAATACATTTAGGTATGTAGACCACCTAGCGAAGGACTACAAGCACTGTAGCGAGTCGAATACATGCCACCGTCATTGCCCCTTCCTTACCGAAGTCGGACAAACCTTGTTAGAGTAGACAGTCGGGAAGTCATCGTGCTAAGGCCTCATGGGACCAGCGTACCAGAACAACAAACGTTGTCGATGAGAAGAAGCGTAGATCAAAAGTACCCCGCCTGCAGCGAATGTAGACCAACGAAGATGTATCCAAATAGATCCAACGAAGACAAACGACGACCGTATCCTTCGAAATCCATCGTAGACACACATCTTCATGCCCTCCGACAATGTTAGACTCTCCATCGGGACGATGGAGACAGGAAAACGAAGCAGGAGCCCTCCCGCCAACAAGGGTCGAGGTCCACCGCGCCTCCATGGCCTAAGACCATAGAAGTCTAGGCAGAAATGTGATGCCACTCGTAGGAGGCGAGCAACCCTAATCGCCTGAGTCACTAAGGAAAGGGGAGAAGGGTTACGAGGCATGTATACCAGAATCAACCTTGATGTCAATGCCAAGCCGAAAGCCCAAATTATGTGGTTTTGTGTCCCATGTACATGCATTTTGGAGTGAATTGTGCCATTAGTTATTAACTCATAGTGATTGCACATTTTAGGCGAAGAACTCACGA
This sequence comes from Hordeum marinum, assembly GCA_022496015.1. Lineage (NCBI taxonomy): Eukaryota > Viridiplantae > Streptophyta > Magnoliopsida > Poales > Poaceae > Hordeum > Hordeum marinum. The sequence goes on from CM039674.1 coordinate 331,176,609, forward strand.
ACCGATTGATCAAATAAGGCCAAAACCGATTTGAGAGTGAAAAGGCTGGCCACATGGCCGCCAAGTCAGCATAGCTTAGACCCCTTGCACTTTTGGTTAATTTGTATAGGGTGTTTTTTGCACACTCACCATCACAATAAAGATAATGGTGCAATTAATTTTTTGGAAAAGCAATGTTTGCATGGTGCGAATGCCTTTAGGCATGAGCAAACAACCACCGGGACATTTACAAGTTTTGTGTAATAGGAAGCAGCGCATCCTGTATATTACAACATTTTGACATTAATCTTTGCATGCATGGTTTGGTTTCTGACCGTTCGCTTTTCTATTTGTCGGTAATCTTCTATGAAAACGAAATAAAATAAAAAGTAGCTACAAGCAGGCGTCATAGTTTATTTTATTCAGTTGCGCGCAGCCTCTCGCTGTCCATCTACATTTAAATACAGTTTTGTTAAATCTCAGTGACTTGGTTATGTCTCAGTCAATATCATATTTATGAGATCTTATATTGAGGTCCGTGTAACTTTTTCTTTTCAGTTTTTTTCTTTCCTTTTTTACATGTTATGTCATTTCACTCAAACTTGGTTAAGTCTCAGTTGACCGAGACCTAGCCACACCCATTTAAATACGCATTGTTGCTTACGATCTGACAGAAAGTACCTTCTACCATGGACACCATCGCCCCGAGCCCTCCGTGTGGTTCACTTCGTCGCCCGCCCGTCCAGGTACGCCTCAAAGCCTCCCCCTTTTGTCGGATCCAACGATGTGGGTTCGGAGGCGGTGCCACACTCCAATGGCAAGTGCAGCCCCGCCAACCCCCTCCCGACATGGAGGTTCCGACCAACGTGGACTTCCCCATCTTCGATTCCAGACTCGGCGGCAATGGGATTGCTCAGCTTCAGGACAGGGAGAGATCACTGTTCGGCTTGCCGGTGCTGGAAATGACGGCGCCCGCGGGTGTTGTTTCCTTCTTGGAGGCGCTACCGAGGCCTTCAGCTACTCCCCTCTTTGAACTCAGGGAAAACCCTAGGTCTGGTTACCCCAGACCGGATGTCGGCGGCGTCTCGACGTTGTCTTCCTTCTTGAAGGCGCTATCTTGCTTGCTCACTGTGTCTCCGGTGTTGGTTCGGGTGATGTTGGAATTCTTGTTTGGTTCGGCATTGTCGCCCGTGCTTCGGGCTTGGTAGGTTTAGCTATGATGTATCTTTTGTTCGGGTCGAGCATCCTTTGTCTCTCTGCTTCGGATACCGATGTTCACGTCTGTCTGCGTTGCGTTCGTATCATGTGTTGTACATATGTACTCATTCTATTCCTTCAATCATTGAAAAGATACATAACATTTTCGTATTCGCGAAAAAAGTTTTTTCTGTATGTAAGATTAAGCATCCCTCCATTCCTTTTTTTAACAAACAATTCAATGGAAAAAATAGTGTGCTACAAGATTTAGGGTGGCCTTGTTCAAATGCTATATAAGTTATAGCATGCTAATTGCGTGCTATATTCAAAAATAGGGTTTTGCATAAAAATGACAAATATACCATAACATTTAAGGCTTCCAAAATTTACAAGGAAGATGACCACTGCAAAGTAAATAGAGAAGCATACAAGAGCTAGACTCACTGGCATGTATACTCCTTATTTGTAAGAAAACAAAACACTCCCGAGTAAATAAAGAAGCATCGGGGCTGACTTGGCGCGCCGGCTGCGTGGTTAACATCGCGTTGTCTTGCTGGAGTTGGAGGTGTGGTCAACGCCGCTGCTTGGAGAGGGGATGAAGAGAAGCTTTTGTCATTCATGAACTTCCACCGCCGCCTTTGTTCACAAGTCACGAACGTTGTCGTTGTCGCCGCCCTCGATCACGAGCTAGTGCGAAATTGGTGATGAGTTAGCTAAGTTAGGCTGCATACGTTGCGTTTGCTTATAAGCGAGAGTGGGGTGAGTTGGACCGATGCGCCGGCATATAAGCGAGAGTGGGGTGAGTTGGATCGATGCGCCGACAATGCATGATGGGCTGTTGTGTGGTACATGCTAAAACAATTTAACACCATTTTGTTTAGCATCAAGATAGCGTACTATAGCGCGAATAGCGTCATACTGAGCAAATTAGCTAAAACGTAACGTGACCCTTTCAGATATGCTATAGCGAAGCTATAACATCGAAATAGTGTGCTATTTTTTCCGTTGGTTCCTGCTCATCATCGTCGGACAAAAAAACTACCTCTGTGGGCTATGTATAGGCCATCAATTTGGCGGGGTCGCTGCCTTGCCGTTGGCGGGCTGTGAGCCTGTGACGATCCATTATTCTAGGCCCACAAGGCCTAAACCCAACCCCCAACTCCCCGAAATCCCCAAAGCAGTTCTTCTTTCTCTGCAAGGCAACCGGCGGCAGATTGAAGAACCGATACCTGGTCCGGAATCCAGATACCCACCCTCCTTCCTCTGCAAGCCGGGGCAGATTCCACCCACTCCGTACAGCAGTATTCCCTCGCCCCCCGACGATCGGACTGGGAAAGCGAGAGCGAGATGCCGACGCTCACGAAGCTGTACAGCATGAAGGAGGCCGCCCTCCACAACACCCCCGACGACTGCTGGATCGTCGTCGACGGCAAGGTAGCGCCGCCGCTAGCGCCTCCCTCGTACTCCCCGCTGCCGATCTGGCTTCAGCAATAGTGCCCGTGAGATCAGTAGGTTGGTAGGTAGGTAGGGGTGTATGGACGCGCTTCGTCGTTGCTAGTTGGGCCTCGACCCCCGCCCGTAGCCTGTTCGACCGAATGCCTAGGAGGTCCTGCGCTCGCTTTGTCAGTGAGAAGGCTGCAGAAATCGAAACCGAACGTCTCTGCGAGTGGCGTGGCCTGCTAGTCCAGGCACCAATCCTGTGCAGTGGCGATGCAAGGTTTAATCCTCGTGGGGCGGTTGGTGCTGGGGTATCTTATTTGTGGAGGTTGTGTGCCTCTGTTGAAAGCAACCGCAGCAGATGCACCTGTTGAGGACTTTGAATCGAATAGAATTTGTGTCAGCAGAGAGTAGATACGCATTGTAGTACGTGGCAATATGCTCACTATTCTGATTGTGTGGAGATCTCATGCCGCGTTGATGAATACATTGCAGATTTATGATGTGACCGCATATTTGGATGACCATCCTGGGGGTGCTGATGTTCTGCTTGCCGTGACTGGTACTGCTTCTCTCCTCCTGTTTTCATGTTCTTGTTCAGCACATTTTATTTTCTCCTAGGCTGTCTGCTCATATATGATAATCCGTTTGAAGGTATGGATGGCACCGAGGAGTTTGAAGATGCAGGCCACAGCAAGGATGCCAAGGAGTTAATGAAGGACTACTTCATTGGGGAGTTGGACTTGGATGAAACACCTGACATGCCTGAGATGGAGATTTTCAGGAAAGAGCAGGACATGGACTTCGCCAGCAAGCTGGTGGCCTATGCAGTGCAGTACTGGGCCGTTCCGGTAGCAGCAGTCGGGCTATCAGCCGTTGTTGCCATATTGTATGCACGAAGGAAGTGATGATCGGTTATAGGTTGATTGAAAGACCATTTTGGGTAACCAACCCATTTATAGCTGATTATGGATGGAGAGATTATGTACTTCTATCCAAAGGCGAATACACATTGCTGTATTGAGCCCTTAGGTACTTGAGTCAAATATTTGTCAACAAAATTTGTGGTACTATTTTATCAATGTCATTCAATGGATGGATTCATTACAAAACCTGAACCATGTGTGTGATGTAAACCCTCTTACACCTCGAGGCAGCTGCTGGCACAAATTTCTTCCATGCCATTACTGCTTCTATTTTTGTTATTTTCCAGGGATATGCCAGAGTACTGCTATTTCTGAATATTGTGGTTTTTCAATCTCTCTCACTTCCTCCGGAATAACCCTGAAGACTTTTGTGTAACTTGTTCTTTTGTAACATTCAAGATGTAAAATGGGATTTGGTGGGCCCTCCATTTGAGTCGACATTTGCTGAAAGCTTCCTGTGCAAGCATTTCTTCCACATATTTCCTATTCGTTTTTCTTCCCCTTGTGTCACCTCACAAGGTGTAGATAGTTGGGCAGTAGACTTCAGAAAGATAACAGGTATTTTTTGCCGGACCCTCTTGACATTTCTCTACTGGGGATGTTTCACCATCACTAGGTGATAGTTGGAGAAAATTTCTCATGTGTTAGTAACCTGGAAATGTACTCCTTACTTGATTGTATTGTGCAGAAGTCTCACTTGGAATGGATGGCGTTGCTTGAAGGCAGAGCAAAAACCAACATGTGGAAGGTGGTGCTGACTGCTGAGCTTCTTCTGGACCTGGGGCTTGCTTGCAACTGCAACCAGCCAACAAACCAACAGCTACGGGTGAACCATATCCCTGATCCTTCCATTACACTGCAATCTTTGACTCCACTCATGGGTATATATGCCAGGCCATAGGCAGCATATGTCCTCTGATCTCCGAGACTCGGCAGAGACGACACCATGAAGCTTCTGAGGCAAAGAATAGCTCCCTTTAACAATGTCCGGTTATTCTTTGTTGCAGAGGAGGATGTTTCGGAGGGCATTGATACAGCATCCTTCGAAAGGTAAATTGTTTCCGGGATTTCTTGTGCTGTTATATATCTTGACATGTTTTGTAATTTGTAGTAACGCTGTTATGTTTCTCTGAATGATACAAGTTCCTCTTGTTTGATTAGTAACGTTGCCTGGTGATTATTGATCGAAGATATTTTTAGATCATTGGGGAGGTTTGCTCCCTGGTTCCATCACTAGAATGAAATTTGGGTAAGCGCAGTCATTTCTGTACGGCCTCATCTCAAACAGAAAATCATTTAGCGCCGTCAGTCCGTTTGCCAAACTAACTGCAGATGAGCATACAATTTTCTTTCAGAAGAATAAAAGGTAGACGGGCATATCTTGTACCCGTCAAAATGGTGCTATTTTGGGGGCAAAACGGCACAACATACAAGCAGCTTACCTCCTTTAAATTTGAAACAACGAGCCTCCCCTCGTCGGTTTCCATTAAAGAAACCGACAGTCTTACGACATTCAAAAGAGAGAAAGCATAAGAATTCCTGGAGCGATATACCCAGGGCAGTATGGGCATCATCAGTCAGGCAAACTAACATCTAGTAGCTTTCAGGTAACTGCGCAGGTCCTGAGAACCAGCTCACTCACAACAGTTTCTTCGGAACTTCTAAAACAGAGTGTTTACACAAACTGGAACAATTCTTGTAAAGCAAACTAAAGAGCTTATATCACTCAAGGAAGAAAGAAAACAAGAAGGGAGTGTAGTAGAAATCATCCACCCGTGATTCTTTGAACCCTAGGGCTTCTGTTGTAGATCTCCTGCACCACCTGTTTGGTCTCCTCCACGGCGAGCTCAATGCTTCCTTCTTTTAGGTTTGTCTATAAGATTTTCCGGTCGGTGAGATGACTGCAAAGATTGGAAGATAACGGCTGCGGGATCATTAGGCATTTTCTTATCAAAACATGCTGCATTTCTGGTTTTCCATTATTGTCCAGCATAGAGCAGTCCCTCCCATCATATCTATTACTCCCTCCCTCCCATAATATAAGAACGTTTTACAAGGTGTTTTAGCTGGACGGGGGGAGTATTTATTTATTTATTTGGCTGGGAGGGAACTGGTCCAGCCAGCCAGAAGTAATAAGATGGTAAGATCATGAACATCATCAGGGCATCTCACAAGATCAAAAGCAGAGAATCACATTACATTCAAACAACAAATGTTTGATGAAGAAGCAGCCCGTAAAACGCAACAATCAGGAAGACAACCTGGTACGTGGGAAGCATGCTCGTTTACTGCTGCAGGATTGCAATTTTCTAAATTCATACAATGTGCAGATAGAGAAGAACCATTTCATGCCTTTTTTGCTGTACATTATAGTTTTGTGATCTCAGGTACGTTTCTGTTCAGCCTAGCCTGAGTGTTGTCATGTGCTAATTTTGATTCTTGTTATCTCTAGCACTTGCTTCGAAAACCAGAGGGCTCAGGAAAATAATGCTAGATTGTCTCAACAAACAGCATCTTCTCAGTTTTTACAAATTATACAAAAAACATTATTATGTTCATACAATCACTACAAAGAAAGGCAGTCATATGATTCAATTAAAATGTCTGCGTCTGCTATAAAACACAGAAGGTGCAACCGTAATTACCTAAATTGCAGTAACTAAGTTCACCAAAGTTTCCGTGGCAAGTATATACCAAACAAGAAATACATTTCCAGCCCCTTTTAACTTACAAAACACAAACATATCAGCTTCCCTCAGCGCGGCACCCATCTCTTCTATGCAACCGTGGAATTGAATGAACAAATGACCTGCTGCCACGCACATCATGGAACCTGACAGCGACTTGAAGTTCGCTGAATCTCTTGGGTCTCATTCATCATACATAGTAAGCCAGCAAAGTAGCTAATGCAGTCCAGAACATCAAGAGTGGGAGTGTCCATGGTTGTTTTGTTAGAGGGCTTGCACTAGGCAACCATGGATAGTCATCAGGAGATGGCATGACACAGTTATCACCATTGAAGTACACACGCCGAGGAAACGCCCATCCTTTCTGGAAGGTGAAAGTCTCTGAGTCCTTCCGCATGAGTAGTTCTGACTGCGCGTTTCCAAGCGGACCAGCTTGATTGAGCAAATCATTGTAGAACTTCATTCCCCAGAACATTGCAGTATCATCTGAAATGGGAGGAATAAGCAGATTAGATAGGAGGCACATCTCAAGTCAGAAACTAATTAAAACAGTTCACGAGGTAACTTACTTATGCGGCCTCCATATGGGGTAAGTGGCTTATAGTTGAAACTGAACAGCTTTGTGATATTATCGAAGTTAGGATGCTGGGCAACCAAGTTCCAGTCTGTATAATTCATGCGGTAGTTGAAGTTTGTGATGGTGACTTTCACTCTCCAGTAGTCCTTGTAGTTGAGCTTCACATGCCAATGGATTCTTATTGGGCACATGTGGGAAGTACATTGGACAAGAGGCTGTCCGGTTAATTTGCCAGGGCCATTGATGGCAGATTGTAAATAAGGTGAATTGTCACTGTAAAATGGATAGGATTCGTAAGGAATTTGCAGAAAGTTAGAATCTTAATAGGAAGCATAGTAAAGAGTAATAATTATTAACTCACTTTACACAGCTTCCTGGACGAGTGATATTGTTTTGGCAGCCGCAAGAACACGTTGGGCAGTTCACAATAGTGTCATTATAAAACGATGAGAGAGATACACAGCAGGTCGGAGTCTTCTGAGCAAGAAATTGGGAGTATGTGCAGGTTACATTCCAGGACACTGCCAATAGAGAATTTCTTTTTGTTAATACCCACTAAATAAAGAACATTATCAGCGATAAAGCATAAAACATATATGGAACCAATCTGATGTTTCCTGCATTTGACATGCATTATTTGCAAGTGAAGAAAACTAGTTAAGATATTATCAGGCTTAGCGGTAGCTTATTTTCAAATAAATATCAGCTAAAATCGATCGTAGGTGATGAACTCATCTCCTTTCAAAAATGAATCACTTCTCGTTTCAATGGTTTCGCTCCTTTCAGTCTTTCACTAATCCTACACATATTGTAGCATAACCTTCATTAACGATTAAGGAGCAGAAAACATGCAAAAGTGGTACTAAGGTGTGTTTAGCTCAGTTGGTTTAGCTTGCTAATGCATTTACGCAGAGTATTAAAGCAATATAGAGCAAGCAGTGAGGAGCAATAAGTGGGCATCTTACTGAGAGCTTGTGTTACCCTGCGCCCATCTGACGAGTAATACTTGGTAGGCCTGCCAACAAGAGCACGCCCACATGTGTACCCCGGACCTGGGGCCTTAAGGGTGAAGTTTTTCGGCATCTTAACCGTCTTATTGGTAGTCCCAGCAAGACCTACACTAATCTGGAAGGAGGAAGCAGCATTTCCTGGGTCCTGGTTAAATGTCTTTATAACTCCTGCCTTACAACAATTGGCAATTTGCTGGTTGAATGGGGTGCCTGGAAGAAGATCAACAATCGTCGGATCTCTCTTGCAGCAATGGGGAGGGGCACTCTTGAATTTTGAGCAATCACCCTGCTCAGTGGCCTGAGCCCCCACCATCGACCAGATGACCTCTTTCTTTGCCCACGACCACCCCAGCTGCCACCCAGGTGCAGATATGTGTCGGAACTGCTGGTAGTTGAACATTGTGACTGTGGCCTGCGCATGACAAGTTCGGGATAAAGATCAGGATACAGGTAGAAGGTGACCAGATATCCATAATCTGCTGATAACTGTACTTGGTGGCTACGATATTGTTTGTGGCAAAGTTAGTGATCGATCATTGGCAAACTGTTGATGTGAAGAGGTGCTACTTACAACATAGCCATCAGGAGTCCACGAAATAATATCCCATTTTATGGTGATGTTGCCATTTGGATCCAGCGAATCATAAGCCTCTGCGAGAACAAACAAACAAACAAAGGGTGCATATATTAGATATACATACGGAAAGAAACTAAATAAAGAAGGTGAGACACACTAGATATGTTTTTAGCAGGATACAATAAAGAGTACTGCTAATAATGAAGGTGAGACTCACTAAATAAAGAGAATTACATCATAATTCCAATTTGCAGGATCTATCCGCTTAAATTGGTCGATATGTTTTTACTGATTTGCTTCCCTCCTGGACAGATCTATCGCCACAGAGCTCGCCACGAGCAAGTGGGAACAAGGATCAGCAGAGTGGCAGCGGGGAAGCTCGACAGATCGCTCGTCTTACAGATATGGATAGCTTCCTAATTTGGCTTCAGGATTCGGACACGGTCGAAATGAACGGACGGAAGTAACCCAGTGGGATTAAAATCAGAAGCCACCGACACCGACAGCACTAACTAAACGGGAGTGGGCATTGACCAGCGCGCAGAGCAGAACCGCGCGACCGCCTCGCTCTCAGCGATGCTCCGCCGCGATCGGGATCCGTGTACCGATTCGCCGGCTCCAGGCACGACGACGAGGCGAGAGAGAGAAAGAGAGAGAGAGAGAGAGAGAGAGAGAGAGAGAGAGAGAGAGAGAGAGAGAGAGGAGGGAGGGAGGGAGGGAGGGACCGGTGTGGGCGGGAAGGAGAGGAGCCGAACCTGTGGTTGCCGGCGAGGAGAAGAAGAGCACGGCCGCGAGCAGCACGGCGCAGCAGGCCGCGGATCTGGAGCCCCCGGCGACGCCACCAACCGGCGCCATTTTTCCTCCCGCGCTACTCCACCGACACTCCCCAGCAGCCGCACCAACCCACCCGCCGATCCCCGCTTCGCTCTGTACGGCGAGGAATGCGGCCGCGCCCGCCGATGAAGGGGGGAGCTGGAGATCTGAGGCGACTGAGCAGGTGGTGGTGGTGGTGGTGGTGGAGGGAGTGGGACTTAAAGCATGTGCGGCCGCGGCCGTCTCCCCAGTTTTTACTGCGACGAGACGAGACGAGACGCGCTCCGTCTGCGACTGCGAGTCTGCTCGCTTCCTTCCGCGCCTCGGTGGGAATTATATCGCCGGGAGGGGACGCCTTTTTTTTCTCCCCCGCGAGGGGCGAGCAGATGTGACGGCCCAACCTCCGAGGTGGTTTGGACTGAAATGCCCTCTGCTCGTACAGCTGTTCCCTATTGGGAGCTGGGACAGGGACTGCGACCTCCCCCGCCTATGGCGCTCGGGAGTGGGTTGTTTGGATGTCGGTTCCGGAGATCGGCAAACTCTGCTAAATGTGACAAAGTCCGATGCCAAAATGTAGCACATGTTTGAAGCAAAAGTACTAGCCATGTTCAGTTCTGCATCAGCAAACTTTGCTAAATTTGATAAAGTTTAATGTCAAAATACTAGACATGTTCATTGGGGCACCGCACACACGACAAGACAGCCATCCCCCCCCTCCCCCCCGCGCTGTGGGACCGTGGGACTATGCATACGTCGATCTTTTTGATAACGTTGTGAATATAATTTGATTTGAATGACCCACAAATTGGTCCAGCCCTACTGTACAAATGTGGAGTGAACAAATCAACTCGAAAGCCCCAGGGCGCCCGAAGGACGGGGGGTGACAACAATGTCCACATAAAACACGAAAAATAATGATGTCGACGCACTTGGGAAGAGACTCACATCTCCACCAGCGCTCTGTCACTATATTGTTGTCTTGTCTTGACATTCACGACGTTGCCCATTCTCGCCTCCACCTAGGGGGGGTTGCCATGTGTCACCTCTCTCAGGCCTAGTCTTCATAATGGCCGGAGGACACAACGCAAGAGCTAGATCTGGCTATATCCAACATGTCCATCCTCCAATCCAACAAAGAACAACTATACCCATAACACACATCTCCTTTGGTTGTTGTTTATCTTCGACGCCACACCGCCATACAAGATGGCATTTCATTTAGAGGTAAACCTTTGTCAGAGCCATGCCAAGAGACTATTGTTAGGTTCCACGCCGCAGGTAACAACCATGTTGGGAAAGAAAGAGCGTTTTGGGATATGGAAAGGCATGTGCCATTTGCTCAGGACGTCCTAATTTGATCGAGAAAAAGATTTGATCTTATGAGTTTTTTTTCCTTGGAGGCTGAGACTACAACGTCCTACCTTTGATGCTAGAGGATATTGGGATTCCTATTTTGGAGAGCCAAATTCTGGACTGCCAACTTTGTTAACTCTGAACAAATTCGATGTCAACTGTCAAGATGGTGTGGAGGTCATGTTTCTTTGGCTACCTAGCTTAATTTGTACAAAGAAACTTCGCAAAGACAATATCCAGAACTTAAATTGGTTCCAGTGAGATCACAAGCCAAATGGTGACACATGAAGTATGCTTCGGTGAATTGCCATGGGTTAAATGTTGTTGAGCTAACTATGCTCGATCAGGAGGGTGCCTCGGCACGTGTCTCGTACCTCCCATGTTGTTGATTTGATCTTTTCTCTATGGATTCAATTCTATGGATTTTGAATGGCAACTTAGTTTTCATATGGTGAGGACAACCTGACATAGTCGTAAGGAGAGGCAATGAGGAACATCCGCCTAAGGTGAGTTTTGCGAGCTCATGGAGATCACTATTGTGGATTATGAGACATGTCTGGTGATTCTGGGTCTGGGCACCCTTGTACCAAGCTTGGGCCATGTTTCTTTTTCTATGTGACAATGATTGATTTGATGTATGAAGCTCGGCAATGTTCCCTTTACTATGTGACAATCTTTGAGTTGATGCATGAAGTTTGGATTTATTTTTTTCCCGTGTCAATGTATCAAGCTCTAGTGTTCCTTTTTCCCTTCTCATGAGATAATGTTCGAGTTGTTGACCGTGCTTGACGCATATTAGCTCGAACAGTGCTTTTTGGTTTTCCTTTTTCGTTTATTCAAGACCATATACCATACTCTAGTGTGTTTGTATTTTCAATGTGTTCTTATCTGTAATCTTCTCACATTAAAATAGCATGTTGTAGTAATTTTGTAAGAAAAAACAATCTCTTCGTTGACGGCCCATGAAAAGTAAACCCCAAATTGATAATGAATTTTTTTCTTTAGTTTTACCATAATTCTAGCTTGTTCTTTGCCTTCATGAGGAAAGCACCACACACACACACACCAACATGTAGACATTATCGTCAATGTTGAGCTTCTTTGGTGTGCTACATTTAGTCAGGTATTCCGTCACTTTTTGATGTCTTTTGCTTTTAACACTATTGTCACTTGTGCTAAGTGCATGTACAGCGATGGCATACAAATACGTATGCCTCATGACAAATAGTAGCTTGAGGTATCTATATTTATTTATTTATTTTCGAATACAACCTATCACTAGTGGGCCGCATAAAGGAAAACAAAATGGAAATTCTGGTACACATACATCTCTATTTTCTATTTTAACTTCTCAGTTTTTTGCATCGAGCCATACTTTTTCTTCCTAAACACCCACCTCCCGTCGAGGATCCCGGTATATCATCCGATCCTACATAACATGTGAAGTATCACCTTGGGCATTGACGGAGCTACAATGAATTCCATGGGTGGGCCAGCCAAAAGAAGAAAGCATAGAAAAGAGATGGGCCACGCAGCTTGGCAGGCCAGTTAGACAGTTTTTCAGCTTGGAAGGACGGTAGAGCACAGGATGGCCTCAACGTACCCCATCATTGATCCTGAAGCTATGCATTGGTCATGCCTTAAGTGAAAATAACTTCCCAGCTGATCGAACGGTTGCCCTGCTTTGAATCCTAGCAATTCATCATGTTCAGACAGAAACACACGGCATGCAAAGAAGATCCATGCACGCAATTAATCATCTCTCCGTCGCTCTAAATATCAGCGACAGTGATGCAACATACGGACAGCAAAGCCTCGATGTGCCATTCCACTTGCTCGCTGTTTGCTGGCCTTCTGTGCTGTCGTCGGTTTTGCAACTAACAGTCGGGCCTCGGGCGGGCATCATACGAAACGAAAAAACCGTGCTCTCCATGAACCGTGGCACGCAAGTCCAAAGCCGCGAGGGGCAAAACCGGGAGACACCGTACTCGATCACCACCAATCCTGTGGAGAGTTCACTAAAGAGAATTAAACTAATGGCATGGGGTCGGTGGTGACTGTCATGTGGGTCTAGCCAAACCACACATGCGGACCGACACCTCGGGGAATAAAGAAACGCGCCGTGACACAGCGTCTCTCCCTTCTTTCTGTCGGTGGGACGAGAAGGGGAAAAAAACATTCGGATGCCACTAATCAACAGCGGTGCACGGCGCAAATTGCAGCTTAGACGACATGGGCGCGCGTGAGCCCGGTGCACCAACTAACGCCGTGGACGGACGGGCCCCCATCGCCATCGTCACCGGTTGGTGCCGCCGGTATCTGGACGTACCACCAACCCCATCGCGTGCGACCGATGCGGTTAACGATTCAAGAATCGTTTTCTAATTTTATTTTAAAGCTCCTGTTTTTGTTGTTAATTGGTTTCCGGCCAGCGTCGGGATCCATCTCCAGCTGTGCGTGTTAGTGTCCGGCTCTAACGACCCTCATGGACACGTTCTTTTCTCCTCGTTTTTTTTCTTAATCTGGGAGCGTGACATGAATGGAGTTTATTTTAGCTAAAAAAAATTTAGAGATAAACCACACTTTATTCAATGTTTGGAGTACGGTTTACAGGAAATTACAGACGGGTCGTGGGGTTTTATTTTAGCTGGTGAAGAGACCAATAATGCTCCGGACGGCCCACGCGACAGTGGGTGAATGGAATGTAGCAGTTGCCTCGACGTCCGCATGGTTGAATAGCATGGGCATGGGGGTTGGATGTGCATGTGGCCTGCAAAAGGAAATCTCTGCCGAGATCATCAGGAAAGGTTCAACATTGAACTGGGCTTTTTTAAGTGCTAAACATGCGATATGTTCTTGTACCACCGGGGAAATAATGAATTCCTTTGAATTTCCTTGCTAGTAGTCCTTACCGCAAGGAAGCTTGTTAGATGGTGAAGACTAATGTTGCAAGATAAATAAGAGAGCGGCGATTTGGCTTTCGGGCTCATCTACATCCGCCTGACGAAAAAAATAAAAACAAATAGTAGAAAAATTAAAAAAAATCCAATTTTTTTGATAGATATTTTGAGGCGTGAGGTTCGCTTCAAATTTGAAATTATTTGGACATTTGAGCAGCTCTCGGCAAAAAAGTCAAATCGGGGTCTGTAAAAAAAGTTTACTATTCACGAACTTTTGTGACCCGTTTTGTCTTTTTTGCCGAGAGCTGCTCGCATGTCCAAATAATCTAAAATTTGAAGCGAACCTCACGCATCAAAATATCTACCACAAAAAAATTGATTTTTTTGAATTTTCTACTATTTTTTTATTTTTTCCGTCAGCGGGAGCAGCTGAGCTCGAGCTCAGAACCGAATTTTTGGATAAATAAAGACTATTCCGTGGGCGAGGGTTGTTTCTTTTTATTTCCTGACATTCTTTTTTTGGCAAATATTATTTCTGGACATTTCATTGCTATTATTTTCATTATGATTTTCCTCGAGTCAGCCTAGGACATCTAGACACGGTATCCGTCCGTAGAAGCATTCGGAGACAATGATGTGGAAGCCGTCCATCCAACCGTCTGTGTTGGATTATAGATGGGCTTAGGACCATATAAGACAATAATTCTTGATTAATCTTTATGGACCATGCGAGTGTACGACAAGTGGTGGGAAGTTTAGGACGTATTTGTTTCCGTGGGTAGCTTCTCGCTGCATCGCATGAGGGATCCTGGGTGAGTGTGGCCTGGTTGAGATGATGCAAGGATGAGTTGAGATGAGTGTTTGGTGAAAATTTGTATGACATGCCTGCATGAGACCTGAATGTCACTGACACCAGTGAGGAACAAGGATCCAGTGAGGGGCGATGGGATCTGGGTACGGCGGTGGTGCTTGGACGAGGATGACGACGACGCTTGGACGAGGGATCCGGGGACGATGACGGCGCTTGGACGAGGGATCTGGGGACGACGACGACGCTTGGATGAGGTATCTGGGGACGACGGCGGTGCTTGTACGAGGATGATGGCGGTGCTTGGACGAGGGATCCGGGGACGACGTCGGTGCTTGGATGTGGGATCCGGGGACGGCGGCGACGCTGGACGTGGGATCTAGGGACGACGGTGGTGCTAGACGTGGGATCCTGGGACGGGAATAGCGGCGGTGCTTGACGAGGGATCCAGGCGGTGACGGGTTGTGGTGCTTTCGCAATGCGTTGACGACAGGAGAAGGGATAAGATAAAAGTGAACGAACGAGCCTGCATGCGTGCTACGCTCGATTCCTGCGTTTTGCTCAGCCTGGCTGAGAGGGCCTTTTTGCATTCGCCGGGTCTGGCTGAACAACCCATGAAGGGTACCGGACAACTTAAATTTTGCACGGTGGATGTGAGCCAGCTGTAATGCAGGGAACCAAACACCCAATTAGTATCATACTGGTGCAGTAATAAGAGTAAGACCCCTTTACAAGGGCTGCTCTAACATTTATCATTGGAAGCTTGGGAAAAAAGTTGTACACGTGCGCTCCTCCTCCTTGGCCACCCACCTCGCCTCGCCACATCACGCCACACCTTGTCACGACGCGCGCGCCGCGGGTTGCAGGTTGCGGGAATGAGCCAATCCTTATTTTTGTCGGTAAAGGTTAATTAATTGGAGATTAATTAATGAGTCGCTAAACAAAAATGCCATTGTTCGAGACGTTGGACTGTGGGTTGTTCGCGGACTTGGTTGTGGGCCTGGCCCAGGCCCATCTACCTGACGACCTATATAAGGAGGCGCTGACCGTGGAGTGTAACCTAACCCGTTCACTCTCTCCCTCTCTATGCAACCATAGCCATCATCTATTGTTCCTCTCAGTGTGCTGCTTCCGGCGATCCCATCCCGACGACCGCGTGCACAGTTGGTCGGGAGAGCAGGTGCCTCCAGAACCCTGTCGTTCGAGATCCTGCCTGGGAGAACGGCAATAAGGTTTTTGGGGAGCGTCTCGACACGACTGCTCCCGATCCGTCCCCATCTTCGTCCTCCTCTGCTTCGATTACTTCCCCTGCATCGACACCATGGTCGAGGACGCTGATGACCCACAAGTATAGGGGATCAATCATAGTCCTTTCAATAAGTAAGAGTGTCGAACCCAACGAGGAGTAGAAGGAAATGACAAGCGGTTTTTAGCAAGGTAATTTCTGCAGGTACTGAAATTGTAAGTAGCAAGTAGTTTGATAGCAAGGTAATTTGTAACGAGCAAGTAGCGGTAACAATAGGTAAGGTGCAGCAAGGTAGCCCAATCCTTTTGTGACAAAGGACATGCCAAAACTATTTCTTATGATAAGAAAAGTGTTCTTGAGGGTACACGGGAATTTCATCTAGTCACTTTCATCATGTTGGTTTGATCCGTATTTGCTACTTTGATAATTTGATATGTGGGTGGACCGGTGCTAAGTTGATGTTCTTACTTGAACTAACAACCTACTTATGATTAACCCCCTCGCAAGCATCCGCAACTACGAGAAAAGTATTAAGACAAAGTTTAACCATAGCACTAAACATGTGGATCCAAATCAGCCCCTTACGAAGTAGCGCATAAACTAGGGTTTAAGCTTCTGTCACTCTAGCAACTCATCATCTAATAACTACTCCATAAGCATTCTCTTAGGCCCAAGGATGGTGAAGTGTCATGTAGTCGACGTTCACATGACACCACTAAGGCAATCACATACATATCCTCAAAATATCAAACACATATCAAATTCACATGATTACTTGCAACATGACTTCTCTCGTGACCTCAAGAACAAAGGTAACTACTCACAAATAATATGCATGCTCAAGATCAGAGGTGTATTGAATAGCATAATGGATCTGAACATATAATCTTCCACCAAATAAACCATATAGCAATCAAATACACAAGGTAATTAACACTACTAGTCACCCTGAGGTTCCGATACGAAGATTGAACACGAGAGATAAACTAGGCTTTGAGAGGAGATGGTGTTGTTGAAGATGTTGATGAAGAAGGGCCTCCCCAAGAAGAGAGGTTTGTTGGTGGTGACGATGGCTTCGATTTCCCTCTATTGGAGGGAAGTTCCCCTAGCAGAATCCTTCTACCGAAGGGCAAAAGTGCTCCTGCCTAAGTTCCACCTCGAGACGGCAGCGCCTCGTCCCGAAAGTCCTCCTCTATTTGGGCCAGGGTGAGCACCACCCATCCGACCATGCCTGGGCGGCCTGGCGCACCCTGGTGGGTGTTCCTCACCTTGTGGCCCCCTCCGGTAGTTCTTTTGTCCAAAATTCCCGATTTATTCCACAAAAATTCTCGGTAAAATTTCAGCTTCATTGGGAATGTACAGGATAGGTATCTTTGACATGCTTTTTCAGGTCCCGAATTCCACCCGCCGGTATTCTCCCTCTTCGTGTAAACCTTGCAAATTATGAGAGAAAAGGCATTATAGTGACTCACCAAAGCATTATTATGCATATTTTTTATAAATAATAGTAGGAAAACATGATGTAAAATGGACGTATCAACTCCCCCAAGCTTAGACCTTGCTTGTCCTCAAACGAAAGCCGATATCGAAAAACATGTCCACATGGTTTGAGAGAGAGGTGTCGATAAAAACAAAATACAGACATGGTGGCATCATGTTTATTATTATAACAACAACAAACTTTAACATATACTCTTTCATATAACTTTTATTTCATAACAACATCATATAACTGTTGGAAATATGCCC
The DNA here is from genome assembly GCA_022496015.1 of Hordeum marinum. Classification (NCBI taxonomy): domain Eukaryota; kingdom Viridiplantae; phylum Streptophyta; class Magnoliopsida; order Poales; family Poaceae; genus Hordeum; species Hordeum marinum. The sequence goes on from CM039674.1 coordinate 331,193,868, forward strand.
TAGAGGAAATAATAAAATGGTTATTATTATATTACCTTGTTCATGATAATCGTTTATTATCCATGCTGTATTTGTATTGATTGGCAACACATTGCATGTGTGGATGCATAGAAAAAACTGTGTCCCTAGTATGCCTCTAGTAAACTAGCTCGTTGATCAAAGATTGTCAAGGTTTCCTAGCCATGGACATAAGATGTCATTTGATAACGGGATCACATCATTGGGAGAATGATGTGATGGACAAGACCCAAACTATAAACATAGCATATGTTCGTGTCAATTTATTGCTATAGTTTTCTACATGTCAAGTATCTGTTCCTCTGACCATGATATGATGCAACTCATTGACACTGGAGGAATACCTTGTGTGTATCAAACATCACAATGTAACCGGGTGACTATAAATATGCTCTACAGGTATCTCCGAGGGTGTCTGTTGAGTAGGCATGGACCAAGACTGGGATTTATTACTCCGTGTGACGGAGAGGTATCTCAGGGCCCACTCGGTAATACAACATCACAATGAGCCTTGCAAGCAATGTGACTAATAAGTTAGTCACGGAATCTTTTATTATGGAACGAGTAAAGAGACGTTTCGGTAACGATATTGAACTAGGTATAGAGATACCGACGGTCAAATATCGGGCAAGTAACATACCGAAGAAAAAAGGGAACAACATACGGGATTAACTGAATCCTTGATATAGAGGTTCAAACCGATAAATATCTTCGTGGAATATGTAGGAACCAATATGAGCATCCAGGTCCCTCTATTGGCTATTGACCATAAATGTGTCTCGGTCATGTCTACATAGTTCTCGAACCAGTAGGGTCTGCACACTTAACATTCAGTGACGTTTTGGTAGTATAGAGTTATGTATGGTGGTGACCTAAGGTTGTTCGGAGTCCCATATGAGATCCCGTATGTCACGAGGAGCTCCGGTATGGTCCGGAGGTAAAGATTGATATATAAGAAGTCCCGTTTTGGTCACCCGAAAGGTTTCTGGTACTTCGTAGTGTACCGGGAGTGCCGGGAGGGTACCGGGGGACCATCGGGAGGGGCCTCTCGCCCCAAAGAGCCTCATGGGCTGTGAGAGGAGGTGAACCAGCCCCTGGTGGGCTGGTCGAAGCCCCCACTAAGGCCCATGCGGCTGGGGTGGAGAAACCCAAAGGTGGAAAAGGTTTCCATGTGAGGGAAGGAATCCTACTTCTGGTTGGATTGGAGTAGGACTCCTCCCTCCTCCACTTTGGCCGAAGCCTAGGGGGAAACCCTATCATGTACATACATGGCCTCGGGACACAAGAGACCGAAAGGTCGAACATGAGTCATATAGCAGATATGATCAACATGATGATGTTCACCATTGAAACCACCTCAACTCACGTGATGATCGGACTTGAGTTGGTGAACTTGGATCATGTAACACTCGGATGACCGGAGGGATGTCAATTTGGTGGGAGTTTTTAAGTAATTTTATTAACTAAACTCATTATCTTGAACAATAGTCTTAGTAACCTTTGCATATTTATGTTATAGATCAATGGCTCGCGTAGTAGTTCCCCTGAATTTTAATGTGTTCCTAGAGAAAGCCAAGTTGAAAGATGATGGAAGTAACTTTGTGGATTGGGCCTGTAATCTGAGGATTATCCTCATGGCTTCCCAGAAGGCTTATCTCCTTGATGCAACGCTTGGTGACCCACTCGCTCCTGTATCGTCCGAAGACGTTAAGGACGCTTGGGAGACACGTTCTGGAGATCACTCAATAGTTCAATGTGCAATGTTGTATGTCTTAGAACCGGGACTTCAAAGACGTTTTGAACATCATGGAGCATATGATATATTCCAGGAGTTGAAGTTCATATTTGAGAAAAATGCCCGGATCAAGAGGTATGAGACCTCCGATAAGTTCTATGCTTGCAAGATGGAGGTAAACGGGTCTGTCAGTGAACATATACTCAGAATGTCTGGGTATTCAAACCGTCTGGCTAAGTTAGGGACGCCCCTTCCACCAGAGGCGATCACTGATAGAGTTATTCAATAATTGCCACCTAGCTATAAGAGCTTTGTGATGAACTATAACATGCATGGGATGGACAAGTCAGTCACCGAGCTGTTTGCGATGCTGAAAATCGCTGAGTCTGAAATCCAGAAAGAGCATCAAGTGTTGATGGTTAATAAAACCACTAGTTTCAAGAAGAATGGCAAAGTCAAGAAGGGTAACTCCAAGAAGAGTGGCAAATCAGTTGCCCCTCCCGTGAAGAAACCCAATACTAGACCCAAGCCAGAAACTAAGTGCTTTCATTACAAGGGAACTGGTCACTAGAAGCGGAATTGCCCCAAGTATCTAGTCGACAAGAAGGCGGCCAACACCAAACATAGTATATATTATATTCATGTTATTGATGTGTACCTTACCAACTCTCATTGTAGTGCCTGGGTATTTGATACCGGTTTGGTTGCTCACATTTGCAAATCAAAATAGGAGCTACGGAACAGACGAAGTGACAATGCACGTGGGAAATGGTTCCAAGGTTGATGTGATCGCCGTCGGCATGCTCGCTCTTCGATTACCATCGGGATTAGTTATGCACCTAAATAATTTTTATTTGGTGCCCGCGTTAAGCTTGAACATTATATCTGGATCTTGTTTATTGCGAGATGGTTACTCATTTTAATCAGAGAATAATGGTTGTTCTATTTATATGAGTAATATCTTTTATGGTCATGCACCCAATGTGAGGGGTTTATTCCTATTTAATCTCGATGGTGACAATACACATGTTCATAACATTGATGCCAAAAGATGTGAGTTGATAATGATAGTACCACTTTCTTGTGGAACCGGCGTTTAGGTCATATTGGTGTAAAACGCATGAAGAAGCTCCATGCTGATGGACTTTTGGAGTCACTTGATTTTGAATCACTTGACACATGTGAACCATGCCTCATGGACAAGATGACTAAAACCCCGTTCTCTGGAACAATGGAATGGGCAAGTGACGTGTTGGAAATCAAACATACCGATGTGTGCAGTCCGATGAGCATTGAGGCGCGCGGTGGATATCGTTATTTTCTCACCTTCATTGATTGACTTAAGTAGATATGGGTATATTTACTTAATGAAGCACAAGTCTGAAATGTTTGAAAAGTTCAAGCAGTTTCAGAGTGAAGTTGAGAATCATCATAACAAGAAGATTAAATTCCTACGATTTGATTGAGGAGGATAATATCTGAGTTATGAGTTTGGCAGTCACTTAAGACAGTGTGGAATTGTTTCACAATTGACACTGCCTGGAACACCACAGCGTAATGGTTTGTCTGAACGTCGTAATCGAACCTTATTAGATATGGTGCGTTGTATGATGTCTCTTGCCGATTTGCCACTATTGTTTTGGGGTTATGCATTAGAGACATCTGCATTCACTTTAAATAGGGCACCATCGAAACCTATTGAGACGATGCCATATGAACTGTGGTTTGGCAAGAAGCCAAAGTTTCCGTTTCTTAAAGTTTGGGAATGTGATGCTTATGTCAAAAAGCTTCAGCCTGAAAAGCTGGAACCCAAAGCGGAGAAATACGTCTTTATAGGATATCCAAAAGAGACATTTGGATATTCCTTCTATCTCAGATCCAAAGGCAAGTGTTTGTCGCTAAGAATGGAACATTTCTTGAGAAAGAGTTTCTCTCGAAAGAATTGAGTGGGAGGAAAATAGAACTTGATGAGGTTATTGAACCTTTACTTCAACCAGAGAGTAGCGCAGCGTAGAAAGATAATTTTGTAGAGCCTGCATCGGTTGAAGAGGAAGTTAATGATGATGATCATGAAGCTTCATATCAAGTTACTATCAAACCTCATAGGTAGACAAGGGCGCATGCTGCTCCTGAGTGGTATGGCAACCCTGACCTAGAGGTCATGTTGTTAGACAACGATGAACCTACGAGCTATAGTGAAGCGATGATGGGCCCGGATTCCGAGAAATGGTTAGAGGCCATGAAATCTGAGATGGGATCCATGTATGAAAACAAAGTATGTACTTTGGAAGTATCACCTGAAGGGTGATAGTCCGTTCAGAACAAATGAATCTTTAAGAGGAAGACGGACACGGACGGTAATGTCGCCGTATATAAAGCTCGACTTGTGGCAAAGGGTTTTTCACAAGTTCAAGGAGTTGACTATGCTAAGACCTTCTCACCCGTAGCGATGCTTAAGTCCGTCAGAATCATGTTAGCAATAGCTGCATTTTTCGATTATGAAATTTGGTAGATGGATGTCAAACAAGTTCCTTAATGGTTTCCTTAAGGAAGAGTTGTATATGATACAAGCAGAAGGTTTTGTCGATCCAGAGAATGCTGACAGAGTTTGCAAACTCTAGCGATCCATTTATGGACTAGTGCAAGCATCTCGGAGTTGGAATCTGCACTTTGATGAGGTGATCAAAGCGTTCGGATTTATACAAGTTTACGAAGAAGCTTGTATTTACAGGAAAGTGAGTGGGAGCTCTATAGTGTTTCTAATATTATATGTGGATGACATATTTCTGATTGGAAACAATATAGAAATGCTGCAAAGTGTGAAGGAATATTTGAATAAGATTTTTTCAATGAAGGACCTAGGAGAAACTGCTTTCATATTAGACATTAAGATCTATAGAGATAGACCAAGACGCTTAATAGGACTTTCACAGAGCATATACCTTCACAAAGTTTTGAAGAATTTCAAAATGGATCAGTCAAAGAAGGGGTTATTTCCTGTGTTACCAGGTGTGAATTTGAGTAATAGTCAATGCCCAGTGACTGCAGAAGATGGAGAAAATATGAGTGTCATCCCCTATGCTTCAGCCATAGGCTCTTTCATGTATGCAATGGTGTGCACAAGACCCAATGTCATCCTTGCCATAAGTATGGCCGGAAGGTTTTAAAGTGATCCAGGAATGGAGCACTGGATGTCGGTAAAGAATATCCTTAAGTACCTGAAAAGGACTAAGGAAATGTTTCTCGTTTATGGAGGTGATCAAGAGCTTGTCATAAAGGGTTACATCGATGCAAGATTTGACATTGATCCGGATGACTCTAAGTCGCAAACCGGATACGTATTTATTGTCAATGGGGGAGCAGTAAGCTGGTGTAGTTCCAAGCAGAGCGTGGTAACCAATTCTACATGCGAAGCAGAGTACATCGCAGCCTCGGAGGCAGCGAAGGAAGGTGTCTGGATGAAGGAGTTCATGACAGATCTTGGAGTAGTGCCCAGTGCACTAAATCCAATGGATCTGTTCTGTGACAACACTGGTGCCATTGCTCTGGCCAAGGAACCAAGGTTTCACAAGAGGACCAGACACATAAAGCGATGCTTCAATTCCATCCGTGAATACATCAACGAGGAGGACATAAATATTTGCAAAGTGCACACGAATCTGAATGTCATAGACCCGTTGACTAAACCTCTTCCAAGGGCTAAACATGATCAACACCAGAACTGTATGGGTGTTAGATTCATTACAATGTAAATCACATAGTGATGTGAGCTAGATTATTGACTCTAGTGCAAGTGGGAGACTATTGGAAATATGCCCTAGAGGCAATAATAAAATGGTTATTATTATATTTCCTTGTTCATTATAATCGTTTATTATCCATGCTATAGTTATATTGATTGGAAACACATTGCATGTGTGGATTCATAGACAACATTGTGTCCCTAGTATGCCTCTAGTAAACTAGCTCATTGATCAAAGATGGTCAAGGTTTCCTAGACATGGACATAAGATGTCATTTGATAACGGAATCACATCATTGGGAGAATGATGTGATGGACAAGACCCAAACTATAAACATAGCATATGATCGTGTCAGTTTATTGCTATAGTTTTCTGCATGTCAGGTATCTGTTCCTACGACCATGAGATCATGCAACTCACTGACACTGGAGGAATACCTTGTGTGTATCAAACATCGCAACGTAACTGGGTGACTATAAAGATGCTCTAGAGGCTTTTTTGAGGGTATTTGTTGAGTGGGCATGGATCAAGACTGGGATTTGTTACTCCGTGAGATGGAGAGGTATCTCAGGGCCCACTCGGTAATACAAAATCACAATGAGCCTTGCAGGTAATGTGACTAATAAGTTAGTCACGGGATCTTGTATTACGGAACGAGTAAATAGAATTTCTGGTAACTATATTGAACTAGGTATAGAGATACCGACGATCGAATCTCGGGCAAGTAACTGTTGGGGAACGTCGCATGGGAAACAAAAATTTTCCTACGCACACGCAAACCTATCCATGGTGATGAGCATCTACGAGAGGGAGAGTGGATCTACATACCCTTGTAGATCGCTAAGCGGGAAGCGTTAAGAAACGCGGTTGGTGTAGTCGAACATCTTCGCGATCCAAATCGCCGAGCGTCCCGCGATCTCATCACGATCCGTCCCGCGATCCAATCACGATACGTCCCGTGAACTCATCACGATCCGTCCCGCGATCTCATCACGATCCGTCTCACGATCTTGATCACGATCTGTCCCGCGAACTCATCACGATCCGTTCCACGATCTCATCACGAACCGTCTCGCGATCTCGATCACGGTCCTTCCGATCTAGCGCCGAACGGACGGCACCTCCGCGTTCAGCACACGTGCAGCTTGATGACGATCTCCACCGTCTTGATCCAGCAAGAGGAGGTGGATAGGAGAGAGAGTTCACCGGCAGCGTGACGGCGCTCCGGTGATGGTGGTGGAGCAATTCCGGCAGGGCTTCGCCTAAGCGCTGCGGAAAACCGATCTAGAGGAGAAACTGTGCACCGGTGAAACGGGTAGCACGTGGCCGGAAATTCTGTCCAAAAACCACCCAATCCACTAGTATATATAGGAGGAGAGGAGAGGAGAGGCAGCCAAGGCCTTTGGGTCGGCCGAAATAGGAGGTGGGAAGAAATCCTACTTCACCTCCAATCCTAGTTGGAGTAGGATTGCCTCCTATTGGCTGATTTTCCACTTTTTGCTTTAGGACTTTCTCTCCTGCGCCATGGGCCTTTGTGGCTGTTTTCCCAGCCCACTAAGGGCTGGTTATTATTCTCCCACAGCCCATGGACCTCTTGGGGTCGAAATACCCCTCCCGGAGGCCTCCCGGTACACTACCGGCACTCCCGGTACACTACCGGCACTCCCGGTACACTACCGATGAGCCCGAAACTTTTCCGGAAACCAAACTGGGACTTCCTATATATGAATCTTTACCTCCGGACCATTCCGGAGCTCCTCGTGATGTCCGGGATCTCATCCGGGACTCCGAACAAACTTCGGTCACCACCATACATAACTCTACACTACCGAAACGTCACCGAACCTTAAGTGTGCAGACCCTGCGGGTTCGAGAACTATGTAGACATGACCGAGACACCTCTACGGTCAATAACCAATGGAGGGACCTGGACATCCACATTGGTTCCTACATATTCTACGAAGATCTTTTTCGGTCGAACCTCTATGTCAAGGATTTAGTTAATCCCGTATAACGTCCCCTTTGTTCTTCGGTATGTTACTTGCCCGAGATTCGATCGTCGGTATCTCCATACCTAGTTCAACCTCGTTACTGGCAAGTCTCTTTACTCGTTCCGTAATACAAGATCCCGTGACTAACACTTAGCCACATTGCTTGCAAGGCTTGTTGTGATGTTGTATTACCGAGTGGGCCCTGAGATACCTCTCCGTCACACGGAGTAACAAATCCCAGTCTCGATCCATGCCAACTCAACAAACACCATCGGAGATACCTGTAGAGCACCTTTATAGTCACCCAGTTATGTTGCGATGTTTGATACACACAAGGCACTCCTCCGATATCCGTGAGTTGCATGATCTCATGGTCATAGGAACATATACTTGACATGCAGAAAACAGTAGCAATAAACTGACACGATCATATGCTATGTTTGTAGTTTGGGTCTTATCCATCACATCATTCTCCTAATGATGTGATCCCGTTATCAAATGACATCTCATGTCCATGGCTAGGAAACCTTAACCATCCTTTGATCAACGAGCTAGTCCATTAGAGGCATACTAGGGACATGGTTTTGTCTATGTATCCACACATGCATTTAAGTCTCCGATCAATACAATTATAGCATGGATAATAAACGATTATCATGAACAAGGAAATATGATAATAACTAATTTATTATTGCCTCTAGGGCATATTTCCAACAGTCTCCCACTTGCACTAGAGTCAATAATCTAGTTCACATCACCATGTGATTCGCATTGTTATGAATCTAACACCCAATGAGTTTTGGGGCTCGATCATGCTTTGCATGTGAGAGAGGTCTTATAGTCAACGGGTCTGCGATATTCAGATCCGTGTGTACTTTGCAAATCTCTATGTCAAACCGTAAACACTGCTACCACACTCCACTTGGTACTATTTCCAAATGGCTGCTCCACTATACGTATCCAGATTGCTACTACTAGTCATCTGGATAGGTGTTAAAGCTTGCATCGACGTAACTCTTTACGACGAACTCTTTATCACCTCCATAATCAAGAAACATTTCCTTAGTCCTCTGGTTACTAAGGATAATTCCGACCGCTGTCCAGTGATCCACTCCTGGACCACTCTTGTACCCCCTGACAGACTCGTGGCAAGGCACACATAGGTGCGGTACACAGCATGGCATAATATAGAGCCTATGGCTAAGGCATAGGGGACGACATTCATCCTTTCTCTTTCTTCTGCCGTTGTCGAGCTTTGAGTCTCACTCAACTTCACACCTTACAAATCAGACGAGAACTATTTCTCTGGCTGATCCATTTTGAACTCTTTCAAAATCTTGTCAAGGTATGCACTCATTGAAAGTTTCATCAAGCATCTTGATCTATCTCTATAGATTTTGATGCTCAACAATTAGGTAGCTTTATCCAGGTCTTCATTTGAAAAACACTTTTCAAACAACCTTTTATGCCTTCCAGAAATTCTACATTATTTCCGATCAACAATATGTCAACCACATATACTTATCAGAAACTCTATAGTGCTCCCATTCACTTTATTGCAAATACAAGTTTCTCGTAAACTTTGTATAAACTACAAAAACTTTGATCACCTCATCAAAGTGTATATTCCAACTCCGAGATGCTTGCTTCAGTCCATAGAAGGATCACTGAAGCTCTCTCATCTTTTAGCATCCTTAGGACTGACAAAACCTTCTGGTTGTATCACATACAACCTTTCCTTAAGTAAACCGTTAAGGAAACGACGTTTTGACATCCATCTGCCAGATTTCGTAATTGAAAATGCAGCAACTGCTAACATAATTCCAACAGACTTTTAGCATCGCTACGAGTGAGAAAGCCTCCTCGCAGTCAACTCCTTGAACTTGTCACAAACAACTTTGCAACAAGTCGAGCTTTACAAATGGTGACATTCACCATCAGTGTCTGTCTTCATTCTAAAGGTCCATTTGTACTCAACGACCTGCCGTCTAACGAGCAAGTCTACCAAAGTCTATACTTGGTTTTCATAAATGGATCCTATCTCGGATTTCATGGTCTCTAACCATTTGTCGGAATCCGGGCCCATCATCGCTTCTCCATAGCTCGTAGGTTCATCGCTGTCCAACAACATGACCTCGAAGACAGGGTTGTCGTACCGCTTAGGAGCAGTACACATCCTTGTCGACCCACGAAGTTCGATAGTAACTTGATCCTGAAGCTTCATGATCATCATCATTAACTTCCTCTTCAACTAACGTAGGCTTCACAAAAACATCTTTCTGCGCTGCGCTACTCTCTGGTTGAACAAAGGTTTAACAACCTCATCAAGTTCTATCTTCCTCCCACTCAATTCTTTCGAGAGAAACCTTTCCTCGAGAAAGGATCCGTTTTAGTAACAACCACTTTGCACTCGGATCTGAGATAGAAGGTTCACCCAACTGATCTTAGGGTATTCTATGAAGATGCATTTGTCCGCCTTGGGTTCGACCTCATTAGGTGAAAACATTTTTCACACAAGTGCCGCAGCCCCAAGTATTAAGAAACGACAGCTTAGGTTTCTATCAAACCATAATTCATATGGTGTCATCTCAACGGATTTAGATGGTGCCCTATTTAAAGTGAATGTAGTTGTCTCTAATGCATAACCCCAAAATTATAGTAGTAAAACGACAAGAGACATCATAGCACGCACCATGTCCAATAGAGCATAACTATGATGTTCGGACACACCATCACACTATGGTGTTCCAGGTGGCGTTTAGTTGTGAAACAACTTTCACATTGTCTTAAGTTGTATGCCAAACTCGTGACTCAGATATTCACCTCCACGATCATATCGCAGTCATTTTTATCTTCTTGTCACGATGATCTTTAAACTTCACTCTGAATTTGCTTGAACCTTTCAAACGATTCAGACTTGTGTTTCATTAAGTAAATATACACTATATCTACTCAAATCATCAGTGAAGGTAAGAAAATAACGATATCCACTGCACACTACAAGACTCACTAGATTGCATACATCAACATGTATCATTTCCAATGAATCACTTGCCCGCTCCATCCAACGGGGTCCTTTAGTCATCTTGCCCAAGAGGCATGGTTCGCATGTCTCAACCGATTCGAAATCGAATGAGTCCAAATATCCATCAGCATGGAGTTTCTACATGCGCTTTATACCAATATGACATTTAGCGGCAGTGCCACAAGTATGTGGTACTATCATTATTAACTTTGTATCTTTTGACATCAATGTTATGAACATGTGTAATACTACGATCAAGATTTCAACAAACCATTCTCACTGGGTGCATGACCATTGAAGGTATTATTCATGTAAACAGAATAACCATTATTCTCTAACTTAAATGAATAACCGTATTGCAATAAACATGATCTAATCATGTTCATGCTCAACGCAAAACACCAAATAACATTTATTTAGGTTCGTCACTAATCCTGAAGGTAGAGAGAGCGTGCGATGTTGACAACATCAACCTTGGAAACACTTCCAACACATATCGTCACCTCACCCTTAGCTAGTTCTCCGTTTATTCCGTAGCTTTTATTTCGAGTTACTAACATTTAGCAACCGAACCGGTATCCAATACCCAGGTGCTACTAAGAGTACTAGCAAGGTACACATTAGTAACTCGTATATCAAATATACTTCTATCAATGTTGCCAGCCTTCTTATCTACCAAGTATCTAGGGTTGTTCCGCTTCAGCGACCTCTCACCTCATAATAGAAGCACTTAGTCTCGGGTTTGAGTTCAACTTTGGGTTGCTTCACTGGAGCAGCAACTGACTTGCTATCCATGAAGTTTCCCTCCTTGATCTTGCCCTTTTCGAAACTAGTGGTTTGATTAACCATCAACACTTGACGCTCCTTCTTGATTTCTACCTTCGCGGTGTCAAACATCGCGAACAGCTCAGGGATCAATACTTCTATCCCTGGTGTATTATAGTTCATCACTTAAGTTCTAGTAGCTTTAGTGACAGTGACTTGGAGAACTATATCAATCACTATCTTATCTGGAAGATCAACTCCCACTTGATTCAAGCGATTGTAGTACCCAGACAATCTGAGTACATGCTCAACGATTGAGCTATTCTCCTTCATCTTACAGGCAAAGAATCTTGTTGGAGATCTCATATCTCGCAACACAGGCACGAGCCTGAGATCACAATCTCTGCCCCTAGAACATCTCATATGTTCCGTGACGTTCAAAACGTTTCGGAGCCTCAATTCTAAGCCGTAATGCATGACGCACAAAACTATCAAGTAGTCATCGAAACGTGCCTGTCAGATGTTCACAACATCTATAGACGACGCTAGAGGGGGTGGCGCACCGAGCGGTGCATTAAGGACATAAGCCTTCTGTGCAGCAATGAGGACAATCCTCAGATCACGGACCCAGTCCGCAATATTGCTACCAACATCTTTCAATTCTATTTCTCTAGGAACATATAAAAATACAAGGGAGCCACAACGCGAGCTAGTAATCTACAACATAATTTGCAAAGACACTTTGACTATGTTCATGATAATGAGTTCAATTAATCATATTATTTAAGAACTCCCACTCAAATTGACATCCCTCCGATCATTCGAGTGATACATGATCCAAATTCACCAACTCAAGTCCGATCATCACGTGAGTTGAGGTGGCTGCAATGGTGAACATCATTATGTTGATCATATCTACTATATGACTCATGTTCGACCTTTCGGTCTCTCGTGTTCCGAGGCCATGTCTGTACATGCTAGGCTCGTCAAGTTTAACCCGAGTGTTCTGCGCGTGCAAATCTGGCTTGCACCCGTTGTATGTGAACGTAGAGTCTATCACACCCGATCATCACGTGGTGTCTCAACACGACGAACTTTCGCAACGGTGCACACTCGGGGAGAACACAGTTCATCTTGAAATTCAAGTGAGGGATCACCTTATAATGCTACCGCCGTACTAAGCAAAACAAGGTGCATAAAAGGATTAACATCTCATGCAATTCATAAGTGACATGATATGGCCATGAACTTGTGTTTAAGATCTCCATCTTCGAAACACCGGCATGATCTCCATCGTCACCGGCACAACACCATGATCTCCATCATCTTGATCTCCATCAATGTGTTGCCATTGGGGTTGTGGCGCCAGCCCTGCTTCTACTTCTATTGCTACTGCTTAGCGATAAAGTAAAGCATTACATAGCGCTTAATGATTGACACGCAGGTCATACAATAATTAAAGACAACCCTATGGCTCCTGCCGGTTGCCGTACTCAACGACATGCAAGTCGTGAAATTCTATACATCACATGATCATCTCATACATCACATATATCTCATCATGTAATTGGCCATATCACATCACAACATACCCTGCAAAAACAAGTTAGACGTCCTCTAATTGTTGTTGCATGTTTTACGTGGCTGCTATGGGTATCTAGCAAGAACGATTCTCACCTACGCATAAACCACAACGGTGATACACTAGTTTGCTTTTCAACCTTCTCAAGGACCGCCTTTGTCGAATCCGATCCAACTAAAGTGAGAGAAACTGTCACCCGCAAGCCATCTAGGCAACAAGTTGCGTCGAGGGAACCGGTCTCTCGTAAGCGTACGAGTAATGTTGGTCCGGGCCGCTTCATCTCACAATCCCGCTGAACCAAAATACGACCAAGGGAGGAAGCAATCTAAGCATCAACGCCCACAAACCTTTTGTGTTCTACTCGAGATCTCATCGAACCATCAACCTAGCTCATGATGCCACTGTTGGGGAACGTCGCATGGGAAACAAAAATTTTCCTACGCACACGCAAACCTATCCATGGTGATGAGCATCTACGAGAGGGAGAGTGGATCTACATACCCTTGTAGATCGCTAAGCGGGAAGCGTTAAGAAACGCGGTTGGTGTAGTCGAACATCTTCGCGATCCAAATCGCCGAGCGTCCCGCGATCTCATCACGATCCGTCCCGCGATCCAATCACGATACGTCCCGTGAACTCATCACGATCCGTCCCGCGATCTCATCACGATCCGTCTCACGATCTTGATCACGATCTGTCCCGCGAACTCATCACGATCCGTTCCACGATCTCATCACGAACCGTCTCGCGATCTCGATCACGGTCCTTCCGATCTAGCGCCGAACGGACGGCACCTCCGCGTTCAGCACACGTGCAGCTTGATGACGATCTCCACCGTCTTGATCCAGCAAGAGGAGGTGGATAGGAGAGAGAGTTCACCGGCAGCGTGACGGCGCTCCGGTGATGGTGGTGGAGCAATTCCGGCAGGGCTTCGCCTAAGCGCTGCGGAAAACCGATCTAGAGGAGAAACTGTGCACCGGTGAAACGGGTAGCACGTGGCCGGAAATTCTGTCCAAAAACCACCCAATCCACTAGTATATATAGGAGGAGAGGAGAGGAGAGGCAGCCAAGGCCTTTGGGTCGGCCGAAATAGGAGGTGGGAAGAAATCCTACTTCACCTCCAATCCTAGTTGGAGTAGGATTGCCTCCTATTGGCTGATTTTCCACTTTTTGCTTTAGGACTTTCTCTCCTGCGCCATGGGCCTTTGTGGCTGTTTTCCCAGCCCACTAAGGGCTGGTTATTATTCTCCCACAGCCCATGGACCTCTTGGGGTCGAAATACCCCTCCCGGAGGCCTCCCGGTACACTACCGGCACTCCCGGTACACTACCGGCACTCCCGGTACACTACCGATGAGCCCGAAACTTTTCCGGAAACCAAACTGGGACTTCCTATATATGAATCTTTACCTCCGGACCATTCCGGAGCTCCTCGTGATGTCCGGGATCTCATCCGGGACTCCGAACAAACTTCGGTCACCACCATACATAACTCTACACTACCGAAACGTCACCGAACCTTAAGTGTGCAGACCCTGCGGGTTCGAGAACTATGTAGACATGACCGAGACACCTCTACGGTCAATAACCAATGGAGGGACCTGGACATCCACATTGGTTCCTACATATTCTACGAAGATCTTTTTCGGTCGAACCTCTATGTCAAGGATTTAGTTAATCCCGTATAACGTCCCCTTTGTTCTTCGGTATGTTACTTGCCCGAGATTCGATCGTCGGTATCTCCATACCTAGTTCAACCTCGTTACTGGCAAGTCTCTTTACTCGTTCCGTAATACAAGATCCCGTGACTAACACTTAGCCACATTGCTTGCAAGGCTTGTTGTGATGTTGTATTACCGAGTGGGCCCTGAGATACCTCTCCGTCACACGGAGTAACAAATCCCAGTCTCGATCCATGCCAACTCAACAAACACCATCGGAGATACCTGTAGAGCACCTTTATAGTCACCCAGTTACGTTGCGATGTTTGATACACACAAGGCACTCCTCCGATATCCGTGAGTTGCATGATCTCATGGTCATAGGAACATATACTTGACATGCAGAAAACAGTAGCAATAAACTGACACGATCATATGCTATGTTTGTAGTTTGGGTCTTATCCATCACATCATTCTCCTAATGATGTGATCCCGTTATCAAATGACATCTCATGTCCATGGCTAGGAAACCTTAACCATCCTTTGATCAACGAGCTAGTCCATTAGAGGCATACTAGGGACATGGTTTTGTCTATGTATCCACACATGCATTTAAGTCTCCGATCAATACAATTATAGCATGGATAATAAACGATTATCATGAACAAGGAAATATGATAATAACTAATTTATTATTGCCTCTAGGGCATATTTCCAACAGTAACATACCGAAGAACAAAGGGAACGACATACGGGATTAACTGAATCCTTGAAATAGAGGTTCAAACCGATAAAGATCTTCGTAGAATATGCAGGAACCAATATGGGCATCCAGGTCCCACTATTGGTTATTGACCATAGAGGTGTCTCGGTCATGTCTACACAGTTCTCGAACCCGCAAGGTCTGCACACTTAACGTTCGGTGACAGTTCGGTAGTATAGAGTTATGTATGGTGGTGACCGAAGGTTGTTTGGAGTCCCGGATGATTTCTCGGGCATCACGAGGAGCTCCAGAATGGTCTAGAGGTAAAGATTTATATATAGGAAGTCTCGTTTTGGTCACGGGAAAAGTTTCGGGGTACTTCGATAGTGTACCGGGAGTGCCGGGAGGGTACCGAGGGACTATCGGGAGGGGCCTCTCGCCCCAAATGGCCTCATGGGTTGTGATAGGAGGCAAAGCATCCCCTGGTGGGATGGCCAAAGTCCCCACTAAGTCCCATGCGGCTGGGTTGGAGAAACCCAAAGGTGGAAAATGTTTCCAAGTGGGGGAAGGAATCCTACTCGTATTAGGATTGGAGCAGGACTCCTCCCTCCTCCACTTTGGACGAAGCCCAGAGGGAAACCCTAGGGCACTAGCCTCCCTCCCCTTCCTCCTATATATACTGGAGGGGAGAGAGGGCACCCACACCAGAAAACCCTAAGCCACGGTGCAGCCCTCTCTCCCCGATAGATCGTTCCTTCTAATTTCGCCAGTGCTTAGGCGAAGCCGTGCCGGAATAGTTCCATCACCACCGCCGCTGCGATGTCACGCTGTCGGAGAACTCGTCTACCTCTCCACTCCCTCTTGCTAGATCAAGAAGGCCGAGATCGTCATCGAGCTGTACATGTGTAGAACACGGAGGTGTATTCCGTTCGGCGCTAGATCGGGACGGATCGTGATTGGATCGTGGGACGCTCGACACTTTGGATTGTGAAGACGTTCGACTACATCAACAACGTTTCTTAACGCTTACCACTTAGCGATCTACAAGGGTATGTAGATGCACTCTCCCTCTCATAGATGCTCATCACCATGGATAGATCTTGCGTGTGCGTAGGAATTTTTTTTGTTTCCCATGCAACGTTCCCTGACAATAACTTCTTATGAGCAAGTAACAATTCATCACAACATGGAAGTATAAAGAATAAACCTTATTGGAAACCAAAAAACTATGTTCTCAGTCAACTTTGCAACTACAATTCATCATATTTTCAGGAAGGGTCTCATATAGGAGCCTTTTGGCAAGTCCACATACTCAACCATCATCTAGTCTTCTATGATTGCTAACACTCACATCATACCATGAGCAAAAAGTTTCAACCAGACACATAGAAAGATAGGGGCTTATAGTTTCACCTCCCAACGTATTCACCTCACGATTCTGGAGTTTTCCGGAAAGTTTCTCTTATGTGTTCCTCCGGTTTCATGGTTTGGATAACATTGCTTTCAACATTAATAGGTGTACCTGAGATATAGTGTTTAATTCTTTGTCCATTGACCACCTTCGGATTAATACCTTTAGCATTATTAATCTTGATAGCTCTAGAGTGATAAACTTCTTCGATAACATATGGTCCTTCCCATTTGGAGAGAAATTTTCCTCCAAAAAATCTGAAATGAGAGTTGTACAAAAGAATATATTCTCCAACTTTGAATTCTCTCTTTTGGATTCTTTTGTCATGCCATCTTTTAACCTTTTCTTTAAATAACTTGGCATTTTCGTAAGCCCGAGTTCTCCATTCATCTAACGAGCTAATATCAGACAACCTCTTTTCACCGGCAAGTTTGAAATCATAATTGAGTTCTTTAATTGCCCAGAATGCTTTATGTTCTAACTCTAGAGGCAAATGACAAGCGTCCCCATATACAATCTTGTATGGAGACATACCCATAGGATTTTTATAAGATGTTCGATAAGCCCAAAGTGCATCATCTAATTTCTTAGACCAATTCTTTTGAGACCTATTGATAGTCTTTTGTAATATTAATTTTATTTATCTATTGCTAAGTTCAACTTGACCACTAGATTGAGGATGATAGGGTGATGCAATTCTATGGTTAACATCATATTTAGCAAGCATTTTACAGAAAGCATCATGGATAAAATGTGATCCACCATCAGTCATTAGATATCTAGGGACTCCAAACCTCGGGAAAATAACTTCTTTAAGCATTTTAATGGAAGCGTCATGATCAACACTATTAGTTGGAATAGCTTCTACCCACTTAGTGACATAATCAACAAGAACCAAAATATCGGTATACCCATTAGAGGAAGGAAAAGGTCCCATGAAATCAAAACCCCAAACATCAAATGGTTCAACAACAAGTGAATAATTCATAGGCATTTCCTGAAGCTTACCGATATTACCAATTCTTTGACATTCATCACACAACAAGACAAACTTACAAGCATCCTTGAAGAGAGTAGGCCAATAAAAACCAGATTGTAATACCTTACGAGCAGTTCTATCTCCCGCATTATGTCCTCCATAAGCTTCGGAATGACAGTTCCGAAGGATTTGTTCATGTTCATGCTCAGGTACACAAAGTCTAATAATACCATCTACTCCTTTATAAAGATGCAGGTGATCCCAAAAGTAGTGTCTTAAATCATAGAAGAATTTTTTTCTTTTGTTGGTATGTGAAACTAGGTGGAAAATATTTAGCAACAATGTAATTAACATAATCAGCATACCATGGAGTGCTTTGAGAAACATTTATTACAGCTAATTGTTCATTAGGAAAACTATCATCAATAGGTAGTGGGTCATCAAGAATATTTGCTAACCTAGACAAGTTATCAGCTACGTGGTTCTCAGCTCCTTTCCTAACACTAATATGTAAAATCAAATTATTGAAGTACGAGAACCCACCTAATGAGTCTAGGTTTAGCATCTTTCTCTTCCATTAGATATTTTATAGGAGCATGATTAGTGTGAACAATAACTTTGGAGTCAACAATGTAAGATCTAAATTTATCACAAGCAAACACAACTATTAAAAATTCCTTTTCAGTAGTGGCATAATTTCTTTGGGCACTGGCTAGAGTTTTGCTAGCATAATGGATAACATTTTATTTCTTATCAACTCTTTGTCCTAGAATGACATCAACAACATAATCACTAGCATCACACATAATTTCAAAAGGCAAGTTCCAATCAGGTGGTCGAACAATAGGTGTAGTGGTTAAGGCTTTCTTAAGTGTTTCAAAGGCTTCCACACAATCATCATAAAAAATAAAGGGAATATCCTTTTGTAAAATATTAGTAAGAGGCCTAGAACTTTTAAGAAGTCTTTGATAAACCTCATATAGAAACCAGCGTGACCAAGGAAACTTTGAATACCTTTAATATCTTTAGGACATGGCATTTTCTCAATTGCATCAAGTTTAGCTCGATCCACCTCAATACCTCATTCAGAAATTTTATGCCCCAAGACAATACCTTCATCAACCATAAGGTGACACTTCTCCCAATTCAAGACGAGATTAGTTTGTTCACATCTATGCAAAACTCGATCAAGGTTTCTTAAGCAATCATCAAAATAAGTTCCGTAAACAGAAAAATCATCCATGAAAACCTCCACAATCTTTTTACAAAAATCAAAGAATATAACAGTCATACATCTTTGAAAGGTAGCAGGTGCATTGCATAAACCAAAAGGCATACGTCTATAAGCATAGGTTCCAAAAGGTCAAGTAAAGGTGGTTTTCTCTTGATCAGATTGTGACACATGTAATTGAGAGAAACCAGAATATCCATCCAAGAAACAAAAGTGTGTGTGCTTAGATAATCTTTCAAGCATTTGATCAATGAAAGACAGAGGGTAATGATCTTTTCTAGTAGCTTTATTTAATTTTCTAAAATCAATTACCATTCTATAGCTAGTAAGAATTCTTTGTGGGATAAGTTCATTTTTATCATTAGGAACAAGAGTAATACCTCCTTTCTTAGGAACATAATGAACGAGACTTACCCATCTACTATCAACTATGGGATAGATTATACATGCTTCCAGAAGCTTTAATATTTAAGTTCTTACCACTTCCTTCATCTTATGATTCAATCGACATTGGTGATCAACAACGGGTTTAGCATTAGGTTCCATATTAAACTTGTGCTGACATAGAGTGGGACTAATGGCCTTAAGATCATCAAGAGTATATCCAATAGCAGACCAGTGCTTCCTAAGATTTTTCGACAATCTTTCTTCTTCATGTTCTGAAAGGTTAGCACTAATAATAACATGATATATCTTTTTCTCATCAAGATAAGCATACTTCAAAGTGTTTGGCAACTGTTTTAATTCAAACACGGGATCACCTTTAGGTGGAGGAGGACCTCCCGGAGTTTCAATAGGAAAATTGTGTTTTAGTAGAGGTCGTTATTCAAAGATTTTTTTATCTATCTCGTTTCTTTCACGCAAGTGCATATGGTCTAGAAAATATTGTTCTAGTGGATCGGTAGGAGGAACGGTAATAGAAGAAAGACCAATCATTTCATCCTTACTTCGTAATTCTTTACCACGAGGTTGTCTACTAAACTTGGAAAATTTAAAATCATGAGAAACATCACCAAACTTAACACTAATGGTTTCCTTTTGACAATCTATCTTAGCATTAACAGTGTTCAAGAAAGTTCTACCAAAGATAATGAGACAAAAGTCATCTTGTGGGGAACCAAGAACTAGAAAATCAGCAAGATATTCTATTTCCCACACAAGACATCAACATCTCTAACAATTCCAAGTGGTGTGATGGTGTCTTTATTGGCAAGTTTAATAGTAACATCAATATCTTGTATTTCAGCAAGTGCTATTTCATTCATAATTTCTTGATATAAAGTAAAAGGAATATCACTCACACTAGCACCCAAATCAGATAAGCCATGATAAGCCATGATCTCCAATACGGGTCTATGTTTATCTTTTTCACTGGGTTTAGCAATTCCAGCAGCTTCATCATAGAAGTAAATGCCATGCCCATCAATATTTTCTACCAAGAGATCTTTAACCATAGCAACACTACGTTCTACTTTAATTTTTTCAGAGGGCTTAGGTGCTCTAATATTACTCTTGCAAACCACAGTTGATACCTTGGCATGTTCCTTTATCCTAACAGGGGAAGGTGGTTTTTCAATGTAAGCAATAGGCACAACTGGATCAACATTGTAAATAATACTTTCTTCTTTTGCTAGGATTCTTTAATTTATTTGTTAATAGTGAGAAGATACTTAAACCACCTCTCCTTTGGGAGATCAACATTAGCAGCAAATGATTCACAAAAAGAGGCTACTATCTTAGAGTCAAGTCCATATTTAGTGCTAAACTTGTGAAAAGCATCGGTATTCATAAAATATTTAACAGAATCAAATTCAAGAATAATACCTGACTCATTACCTTCTTCGAGTTCCCAATCTTCAGAGTTGCATTTAATTCTTTCCAAGAGATACCACTTGAATTCAATAATCTTCTTCATAACAGAACCAGCACAAGAAGTATCAAGCATGGATCGATCATTATGAGAAAGCCGAGCATAATTTTTTTGAATAATAACTTCTCTCGGGATATCATGATTGGGGAATGAATATAACATTGACTTAAGCCTCCCCCAAGCTAGAGCGATACTTTCTCCTTCATGAGGACAAAAATTATATATATAATTCCGATCACAATGAACTAGATGCATAGGATAAAACTTTTGGTGGAATTCCAATTTCAATCGATTCCAATTCCATGATCCAACATCATCACATAGCCTATACCGCATCAATGCTTTTCCCTTAAAAGATAAATGGAAAACCTTCTTATTAACTTCATCCCCGGATAAACCTGCAAGCTTAAATAATCCAGAAACTTCATCCACATGTATTAGGTGCATATCAGGATGTTCAATTCCATCTCCTGCATAAGAATTAGCTAGCAGTTGTTCTAACATCCCCGAAGGAATTTCATAACCAATATTTTCAGTAGGTGTTGTAGGTTGAGGGGAAACTAATTGTGGTTCCAGTCGAGGTGAAGATACCCCGAACAAACCCCTGAAAGGATTGCTTTCCATAGTAACAAGTGATAGTAAATTTCAGCAGGTAGTATAAATTTTTCCTTACTAAGAGCGCTTCACTCCCCGGCAATGGCACTAGAAAAGAGTTTTGATTCCCAAAAGTATAGGGGATCAATCATAGTCCTTTCGATAAGTAAGAGTGTTGAACCAAACGAGGAGTAGAAGGAAATGACAAGCAGTTTTTAGCAAGGTAATTTCCACAGGTATTGAAATTGTAAGTAGCAAGTAGTTTGATAGCAAGGTGATTTGTTAAGAGCAAGTAGCGGTAACAATTGGTAAGGTGCATCAAGGTATCCCAATCCTTTTTTGGCATAGGACGGGCCAAAATTATATCTTATGATAAGCAAAGTGTTCTTGAGGGTACATGGGAATTTCATCTAGTCACTTTCATCATGTTGGTTTGATTTGTGTTCGCCACTTTGATAATTTGATATGTGGGTGGACCGTGTGCTGTTCTTACGTGAACTAAAAACTACTTATGATTAGCCACCTCGCAAGCATCTGCAACTACGAGAAAAGTTTTAAGACAAAGTCTAACCATAGCATTAAACATGTGGACCCAAATCAGCCCCTTACGAAGTAGCACATAAACTAGGATTTAAGCTTCTGTCAATCTAGCAACCCATCATCTAATAACAACTCCACAATGCATTCCCTTAGGCCCAAGGATGGTGAAGTGTCATGTAGTCGACGTTCACATGACACCACTAAGGGAATCACAACATACATATCATCAAAACTATCGAACGCATATCAAATTCACAAGATTACTTGTAACATGACTTCTCCTGTGACCTCAAGAAGAAAGGTAACGACTCACAAGTAATATGCATGCTCAAGATCAGAGGTGTATTTAATAGAATAATGGATCTGAACATATAATCTTCCACCAAATAAACCATATAGCAATCAACTACACAAGGTAATCAACACTACTAGTCACCCATAGGTACCAATCTGAGGTTCCAGTACAAAGATTGAACACAAGAGATGAACTAGGGTTTGAGAGGAGATGGTGTTGTTGAAGATGTTGATGAAGAATGGCCTCGCCAAGATGAGAGGGTTGTTGGTGATGACGATGGCTTCGATTTCCCCCTCCGGGAGGGAAGTTCCCCCGACGGAATCGTTCCGCCGGAGGGCAAAAGTGCTCCTTCCCAAGTTCCGCCTCGAGGCGGTGGAGGCTCGCTCCGAAAGTCCTCCCCTTAATTTTTTAGTTTTTTTGGAAATTTATACCAGAAGATGGGCTCTAGAGGTGGGCCAGGGTGAGCACCACCCACCAGGCCGTGCCTAGGGGGGCTCGCGCGCCCTGGTGGGTGTTCCTCACCTGGTGCCCCCTCGGTAGTTATTTGGTCCAAAATTCCTCATTTATTCCACAAAAATTCTCCCTAAAATTTCAGCTTCATTGGGGATGTGTAGGATAGGTATCTCTTATGTGCTTTTTCAGGTCCCGAATTCCAGCAGTCGGTATTCTCCCTCTTTGTGTAAACCTTGAAAATTATGAGAGAATAGGATTTAGTTATACTTCCCAAAGCATTATTATGCATAAAAACATTATAAATAACAGTAGGAAAACTTGATGCAAAATGGACGTATTAAGCGCTGCTGCCGTCGCCACCAAGAAGAAGGCCACGGCCACTGCCGCCGCCGTGTTAGCTTGGCCAACCGAGGGTATGATTTGCTCATCCCTCCTTTACTCGTTCTCGTGCTAGCAGTTGATACATCTCCAACGTATCTATAATTCTTGCTCGTTCCATGTTGTTATATTATCATTCTTGGATGTTTTACAATCATTTTATTACAACTTTATATCATTTTTTGGACTAACCTATTGACATAGCGCCACAGTGACAGTTGCTGATTTTATTGTTTTTTACTTCGTAGAAAATCAGTACCAAATGGAGACAAAATACTGCGGGGATTTTTGTGGATTTTTACCAACCAAAAGAAAGAAGATGGGCCAAAGAACATCTAAAGAGGGGGCACCCCCTCAACCGACTATCGTGTCTATAAATTCCCAGAAAATCCAAAAAACATAGGGGAGTCGACGAAACACAATTCCAGCCACCGCAAGTTCCAGAACCTTGAGATCCAATCTAGACACCATTGATCATGGAGGGGTTCATCTTCATCATAGGTGCCTCTCCGATGATGCGCCAGTAGTCCACCATTGACCTCTGGGTCCGTAGGCACTAGCTAGATGGCTTCCTCTATCTCTCTCTTATGATTCTCATTACAATGGTCTCTTGGAGATCTATTTGATGTAAACTTTTGTGGTGTGTTTGTTGGGATCCGATGAATGTTGAGTTCATGATCAGTTTCTATCCATGAATTGACAAAATGCGGCGGGGATTTT
This sequence comes from Hordeum marinum, assembly GCA_022496015.1. Taxonomy (NCBI): domain Eukaryota; kingdom Viridiplantae; phylum Streptophyta; class Magnoliopsida; order Poales; family Poaceae; genus Hordeum; species Hordeum marinum. The sequence continues at coordinate 331,217,561 of CM039674.1, forward strand.
TGTGGATTTTTTATGGACCAAAAGAAAGAAGATGGGCCAAAGGACATCTCTAGAGGGGGCCTAGGGTGGCTAACACCCACAAGGGCGTGCCAGAGGCCCCCTGGCGCGACCTAATGGGTGCCGAGGCCCTCAGGCACCCCTGAACCGACTATCATATCTATAAATTCCCAGAAAATCCAAGAAACATAGGGGAGTCGACAAAACACAATTCCAACCGCAACAAGTTCCAGAACCTCGAGATCCAATCTAGACACCATCAATCACAGAGGGGTTCATCTTCATCATAGGTGTCTCTCTGATGATCCGTCAGTAGTCCACCATAGACCTACGGTTCTATAGGTAGTAGCTAGAGGGCTTCCCCTCTCTCTCTTATGATTCTCAGTACAATGGTCTCTTGGACATCTATTTGATGTAAACTTTTGCGGTGTGTTTGTTGGGATCCGATAAATTTTGAGTTCATAATCAGTTTCTATCCATGAATATTACTTGAGTCTTCTTTGATCTCTTATTTGCATGATTGCTTATGGCCTCGTATTTCTTCTTCGAACCTTTGGTTTAGTTAGGCCAACTAGATCGATTTTTCTTGCCATTGGAAGAGGTGCTTTGTGATGGGTTTGATCTTGCAGTGTTCTTTCCCAGTGACAGAAAGGGCAGCAAGACATGCATGTATCGTTGCTATTAAGGATAACAAGATGGGGTATATTCCTAGATGAATATATATTGTCTAGATCATGTCATCGTTCTTATTGCGTTACTCCGTTTTTCCATGAACTTAATACACTAGATGCATGCTGGATAGCGGTCGATGTGTGGAGTAATAGTGGTAGACACAGGCAGGAGTCGGTCTACTTATCTTGGACGTAATGCCTATATAAAGATCATTGCCTTCGATATTGTCATGAATATTCGATTTTCTATCAATTTCCCAACAGTAATTTGTTCACCCACCATGCGCTATACTCATGAGAGAAGCCACTAGTGAATCCTACGCCCCCTCGTCTACTTTCCCATCATATTGCTTTCCGATCTATGTTTTTGCAATCTTTGTTTTCAGATCTACAAAACCAAAAACGCAAAAATATATTGCTGCATATTTACTCTTTTAGTTTGTGTTCTTGATATATCTATCTCTCCTATCTATCATTACCTAATCTATCTTATTACCGTAGAGAGCGTGACAACCTCTCTTTCGTGTCGGGTTGCAAGTATTTGTTGTTCGTGTGCAGGTGTTGTCTACGTGGGTGCATAATCTTCCTCTACGGATTGATGACTTGGTTTCATAACTAAGGGAATTACTTACCGTTGTTATGCTACATTATCCCTTCCTCTTTGGGAAAATACCAACGCAGTCTCAAGCCACGTCAAAGGAATATCTAGCGCCGTTGTCGGGGAGGAAGCAATCTCATCTACCAGGTTCCTAATCCTAAATCTCATCTCCTTGCAATTACATTATTTTGCCATATGCCTCTCGTTTTCCTCTTCCCCACTTCACCAATTTGTCGTTTTATTCGCCCTCTTTCTCGTTTGCCCTTTTTCTTGCCGGATCTCTTCCTTGTTTGTAATCTTGTTTGCATAGTCACGATGACTCAAGAGAACACCAAGTTGTGTGATTTTTCCAATACTAATAACAATAATTTTATCAGTATGCCTATTGCTCCTCCCACAACTAGTGCGGAGTCTTGATATTAATGCCGCTTTGTTGAATCTTGTCATGAAAGATCAATTTGCCGGTAATCATAATGAGGATGTTGCATCCCATCTAAACACGTTCGTTGAATTGTGTGATATGCAAAATAAAAAAGATGTGGACAATGATATTGTCATGTTGAATCTATTTCCTTTTTTCCTTGCATGATCGTGCAAAAATTTGGTTTTCATCTTTGCCTCACAATAGTATCGATTCTTGGAATAAGTGCCAAGATGCTTTTATCACTAAGTATTTTCCACCCACAAAAATTATTTCCCTTAGGATGCAAATCATGAATTTTAAGCAACTTGAGCATGAACATGTTGCCCAATCTTGGAAAATAATGAAGGTGATGATAAGAAATTGTCCTACACATGGTTTAAATCTTTGGATGATCATACAATTTTTTTATGCAGGATTGAATTTTGTCTCTAAAAATCTTTTAGATTCCGCCATGGGTGGTACATTTATGGAGATTAATTTGGGTGAAGCTACTCAGTTGCTAGATAATATCATGGCTAATTATTCTCAATGGCATACTGAAAGAGAACCTATTAGTAAAAACGTCAATTCGGTATAGCAAATTAGTACTTTAAGTAATAAAGTTGATGCTTTGATGAAATTGGTTGCTAGTAAAAATGCTCCTATTTATATTAAGGATGTACTTTTGTCTACCTTGATTGAGTAAAATAATGAATCCGTAGATGTGAATTTTGTCTCGCGCAACAATTTCAATAACAATGCTTATGGAGGTAATTTTAATCGTAGGCCTTTTCCTGGATATTCCTCTAATAATTATGGTAATTCCTATGGTAATTCTTCTTACAATAATAATAGGAACAAGTCTGATCTTGAGAGTAATATTAAACAATTTATCAATGTGCAAAAGGTTTTCAATACTACGATAGAAGAAAAGTTGAATAAGATTAATGATATGTCTAGAAGCATCGATAGAATTTCTCATGATGTTGAAAATCTCAAGTTGAAACCTTTTGTGCCTAATATTGATGGATCTATTAAATCTTTATATGTCTTTATGGATGAGAGTAAGAAAAGAACCGCTATGCTTAGAGCTAAAAGAGAAATCTTAGAAAAATCATCTTTTAGTGATTTCCGCTAAAAGAATGATGAAGATCTTAAAGTGATTGGTATTTCTTCTATTGGTTCCTTGTTTAGAAATATTCAAATTGATAATGAAGGGACTGAATAAGATTCAACTTTAGCTAAGAGGCGTCCCAATAATTTGGAGGGTGTCGGTGCACTAGAGTTTTGGGCTCTCCAGTTCCCCTTACTCGTGCATGGGTAGTAGTAGCCACCCTAGCAGTAAGGCCCGACAGGGAGCCGCCAGTTGCAAGCACATGAGAACCAAGACCCCTGGAAAGACCTTGTCGGGATGGGCATCGAACCCTCAGACAAGGCGAAGCCCCGACAAGGCCCCCGCCAGCGCACAAGCCATGTATCACCCCGCCTGGGCACGTGTCGCGGCATCGACGATGGAGGGGCTAAGCGGTGCCGATGGGACGGGCTCCGATCCTGTCCTGTAGATGGACAGAGATGCCTGACGGTGCATTAAATGCGCATGTCCTATTGCTTCAATGTTAGGTATGATAGCACTGTAGCTTTGTACACCCCGTGTACGCACTGTACGCCACTGTTGGGATCCCCTTCAGAATATAAAAGGAGGCCCAGAGCGATACGGTAGAGGACTTTTGGACCTTTCGCACCTCTAGACTTTCGGACTTTGGGGCCTCCTAGCTCATACGTGTAGCAGCTCCTCACAGCGCTCCTGTAGCTAGAACCCTAAGAACAACCACAATACAACCAAGCAAGAGTAGAGTTTTACGCATCTTTCTGGTCCGAACCTGGGTAAAATCCCCGCATGTTGTTCATCAGACCTGCTCTTCATGCGAGCCTTCTCCCTTACCAAAACGAAAGGGGTCACTCCGATCCCATAGGTGTTCGTTCCCCATGACAGAGGGTGAAAATCTTGATGATTTTTTTGATAAAAGTGGGTTTGAAGAGGTCAAAACTATAACTAGTGATGTGCCCACTATCATGGACTGCAAAGATTTTAATTATGATAGTTGATTTTTGATTGAATGTGTTTCTTTGCTGCAATCCATGTTGAATTCACCCCATGTTTATGAGCAAAATAAAACTTTTACTAAACATATCGTTGATGCCATGATGAAATCTTTTGAAGAAAAGTTGGAGTTGGAGACTTCTATTCCTAGAAAATTGTATGATGAGTGGGAACCTACTATTAAGGTCAAGATTAAAAATTATGAATGCTTTGCCTTTTGTGATTTGGGTGCTAGTGTTTCCATGATTCCGAAATCTCTATGTGATGTGCTTGGTCTAACCAACATTGAAGAATGCTCTCTTAATTTGCACATGGTGGATTCTACTATTAAAAATCCTATGTGAAGAATTAATGATGTTCTTATTCTTGCAAATAGGAATTATGTGCCCATTGATTTTATTGTGCTTGATATTGATTGCAATCCATCTTGTCCCATTATACTTGGTAGACCGTTTTTACGCACTATAGGTGCCGTGATTGATATGAAAGAAGGCAATATTAAGTTTTAGTTTCCCTTGATAAAGGGTGTGGAACACTTCCCTATAAGGATGGCGATGGGTAGGGTATGGGCAGGGTAGAGCAATACCATACCCATACCCGAATGGTCAGTGGGTACAAAATTCTACCCATACCTGTACCCATGGGTATGAAATTTTACCCATACCCATACCCGATGGGTGCCCATACCCATTGGGTACCCGGCGGGTAGAACAAATAATACACAAGTTGTTTATAATTTTACACTCAATGATAGCACATTTGACAAAAAAATCAATTATCGCAACTACATAACAGGTAGATAAGTACATAACCACCACCAAAATTTAGAAATCATAACATACTCATAAGAGAGTAGAAGTAGACGAGTCACATGAAAAACAATGAATAATTGATGACAATTTAACATTATTTCACAAGCGGGAAGGGTATGGCTATACCCGTGGGTACAAGGCTATACCCATACCCTACCCATGACTTAACGGGTAGGGTATGGGTACTACCCATGGGTATCAAAGTGTGCCCATACCCGGACCATGTGGGTACGGTACCCGCGGGTACCCTTACCCATGGGTAAAATTGCCATCCTTACTTCCCTAGAACTAGAACTAGGCCACCATATGAATCAGTCATGAGGGCATCCTATGGATCCAAAACCAAAGATGACAATACTTGAATCTATGCGTTATGCCTATCTAGGGCGTAAAAATAGTGCTTGTTGGGAGGCAACCTGGTGAACAAATATTTTTTTCCTTTTTCCTTTATGTTTTTGTGTGTTGACACAATTATTCCTCTATTATTCCTGTGTTTTATGGTGTATTTAGTGTTTGTGCCAAGTAAAGCCTTTAGGATGATTCATGGGAAGAGTAGAAGTGATGCTGAATCTGGAACAAAAACTTTGCGTCCATTATATGAATTTTAATATTTTAATGGAACATGATATTGAGAGCAACTTTTAACAAAGTATTTCTATATAAATTTTATATGTTGTCCTATTTTTCGGAATTTTTAGAGTTCTAGAAGTATGGGTAGAATATAGATTACTACAGACTGTTCTGTCTGAAACAGATTCTGCTTTCATTTCATTGTGTGCTACTTTTGATTAATCTATGGTTTGTATTGGGGGTATAAGCCATGGTATAGTTAAAATACAGTATTTATAATGCAATAAAAAATATGAATGGGTTTGCAACAATACCTAAAGTAGTGATTTGCTTTCTTATACTAAGGGATCTCATGAAAATTTTGTTGAGTTTTGTGTGATTGAAGTTTTCAAGTTTTGGGCGAGATCACGATGGATGAAGGAGTAAGGAGTAGCAAAGCCTAAGCTTGGGGATGCTACCGCACCCCCAATATATATCCAAAGAGAAACAATCATTTAAGCTTGGGGATGCCCCCAAGTGGCATCCCCTCTTTCTTCCAACAACCATCGGTATACTACTTGGAGCTATATTTTTATTCGTCACATAACATGTGTTTTGCTTGGAGAGTCTTGTATCTTTGCTTTCTTTGTTTGTTAGTTTTTCATTTCTATCCTTGCTATACACACCTATTTGAGAGAGCCACAATCATTGTATGATTTAATAGAATTGCTCTATGTGCTTCACTTAAACTTCTTGAGCTATAGAATTGCTCTAGTGCTTCACTTATATCTTTTTGAGCACGGTGTGCTTGGAAACGTTTGTAGAAATCCTCTCATGATTCACTTAGATTAATTTGAGAGTTAGTAAAACTTTGAATAAATCCTCTCATGCTTCACTTATACCTTTGTGAGATATGAAACTTGTATGCTCATGTTCTTCATTTACATCCATGTGAGCTTATCAAAAGCAATGGCAATATATGAAACTAGTCCCAAAGTGATAGATATCCAAGGAGGATATAATAAAAACTTTAATGAAGATTATTGGACGAATTAAACTTGATTCTTTGTAATAGTTTTGAAACATGATGATAGTAATATGTGAGTTATGTCAGTGAGTAATTATGCTTAGTAGGAATATTGCTGTTAATGTTTGTGATTCCCAATGCAAGCATGAAAGTAAATAGTTGTGCTAAGAAATTACATCCTACTTGTGGTGCATTATTCAGTGTTAGTTATGCTTAATGCTCTCTTATGTGATTTTTCGTTTCTTAGTTGGATGCTTCTCAACCTCATGCTAGCCTTCACTTGTACTAAGTAGAAATACTACTTGTGCATCCAGAACCCTTAAACCAAGTTTTGCCATATGAATCCACTATACCTACCTATATGTGGTATTTCCATGCTGTTCCAAGTAAATTTGTATGTGCCATCTCTAAAACCACTGCTCAAGAATTCATCCGATTAACCAGTTAACTTGCCAGTTAATCTCTACTCATAGGGTGACCGAATCCAATAGCACCTATTCATCACGTTAACTTGCCAGGCCAATTAATTGGCCAGTTAGACCGATTAATCAGTCGTCATACCAATTAATCTGTTGCCAGGCCGATTAATCGCTATTGGCCCATTAACTGATGGGCAAACGAATCCCAAAATTTTGGCTCGTAACCACTCCCACTACCTCTTGCTACTAAATACCTAGGGTTTGGCCCTCCTCCCTCTCACCGATTCTCCTTTCATCCTCTCATAACCTGGCTAGGCTAGCCAAGTCCTCACTGGTGCCAGCCACCACACTACACCTCCAAGATCCAACTATTGCGCCACTCTGGTCACCTGCCTAGACTCGCCCCCTGGATACTCCCCATCCTCTCCCATGGGATGCCCCCAATCTCTTCCTCCATGGCTCCACCAGCAGGAAAGGTACTACCATCTTTTCTCGGGACTTATTGGAGAATCCAACATTCGAATATTACTAGATAGAAATTACAATTTTGTAGATTAGTGGATGGAACTATTGTTGTGGTTGTTATTTGTAGTATACTATGTGATTTTATCAAGTATATTGACATGTTTAAATGTTTAATTAATAATTTTCAATTTTTAGATTTTGTAGATTTGGATGAATAATGATAATTAATTTTACCTCTAGTCCATTCTTTTATATGCCTACAATAGAATATTTTGGTATATTACATAGCTAGGTCCATGGAAGTATGCTATAATAAATAAAAAATTAGATATAAGTTGGCAAGTTTGTATTTAATCTACCGATTAATGGTCGACCGATTAATCTAGTTAATAGACCGATTCGTCGATTAATCTCTACTCCCAAGCCAACCGAGCAACTACCAGTTACTGATTTCGTGAACATTGTCTAAAACTTTGAAAATAAATTTTCCTTTTTGTGTGCTCGTACAGCTCATGAAACGGTAGGGGGTGACCGATATTTTTTCATGCTAGATGTGTTATTCTCAAGATAAGTGTTTATTCACTTGTCATTGCACGAGAGTATGGAAGTAATAGGGATTCCTAGTCCCAAAATGAAAAACTGAAAAAAATATTTACTTTATGTTGTCAAATAATAAATTTCTTGGAAGTGTTGGTATGGAAGGCAACCGTAGATATAATCCGCCATGCAAAGTGAAAGTTTGGTGGAAAAAGGAATAAACTTTATTTTCTGTTTGGGAATCGCGTGTGATGCATCTAGCATGGAAAGATATTGAAATCTCCTAGTCGTTTTCATTGAGAGGGAAGGCATGCCACTCAAAAAAATCACTCTCAATTTAAACACTTGAGCTCTGGCACCTCTACAAATCCCTACTTCCCTCTGCGAAGGGCCTATTTATTTACTTTATGCATTTTTTCTTTTTCAAATTTGAGTCTCCATCTTCTCTTATAAAGCATCAACTAGGGGGCACTATGATCGTGCTTGAGCATTAGGTGTAGCTAATATTTGAGTGTGTATTGTGAATGGATCAATGACTAAGCATGATGGGCTAGGGATAACTTGCTTTAGCGTTGATATTTTTGAAAGACATGGTTGCTTGTGGATATACTTGAGTATTGAAGTCATTATGTTAAAACTAGACTATTGGTTTGAATCATTTACGAGTCCAAATGTCCATGCTATACAAAGAAGAAAAGAATGTGATGAACATGTTTCCACATAAAAAAATCTATTTTTATCATTTACCTACTCGAGGATGAGTAGGAATTAAGCTTGGGGTTGTTGATACGTCTCCAACGTATCTATAATTTTTGCTTGTTCCATGCTGTTATATTATCATTCTTGGATGTTTTACAATCATTTTATTACAACTTTATATCATTTTGTGGACTAACCTATTAAGATAGTGCCAAAGTGCCAGTTGCTATTTTTGCTTGTTTTTACTTCGTAGAAAATCAGTACTCCCTCCATTCCATAATGTAGTGCGCCCGCGCTTCTCCAAATCTAACTTTGACCATAAATTTAACTAACGAGACCGGTTGCGGCGGGAGTAAAAATTATATCGTTGAATTCGTATTCGAATCAAGTTTTGGATGGTACAATTTTTACTCCCGCCGTAATCGGTCTTGTTGGTTAAATTCATGGTCAAATTTAAAGCTCGAAAACCGAGGACGCACAATATTATGGAATGGAGGGAGTACCAAATAGAGACAAAACACCGTGGGGATATTTATTGATTTTTTATGGACCAGAAGAAAGAAGATGGTCCAAACAACATCAGAAGAGGGGGGCCAGGGTGGCTAGCACCCACAAGGGCGCGTTAGAGGCCCCCAAGCGTGACCTGGTGGGTGCTGAGGCCCTCGGGCACCCCCTGAACCGACTATCGTGCCTATAAATTCCCAAAAAATCCAAAAACCCTAGGGGAGTCGACGAAACACAATTCCAGCCGCTGCAAGTTCCAGAACCTCGAGATCCAATCTAGAGACCATCACGGAGGTGTTCATCTTCATCATAGGTGCCTCTCTACTAATGCGTGAGTAGTCCATGATAAACCTACGGGTCCGTAGGCAGTAGCTAGATGGCTTCCTCTCTCTCTCTCTCTTACGATTTTCAATGCAATGGTCTCTTGGAGATCTATTTGATGTAAACTTTTGCAGTGTGTTTGTTGGGATCCGATGAATTTTGAGTTCTTGATCAGTTTCTATGCATGAATACTTTTTGAGTCTTGTTTGATCTCTTATTTGCATGATTGCTTATAGCCTCATATTGTTTAGTTAGGCAAAGTAGATTGATTTTTCTTGCCATGGGCAGAGGTGATTTGTGATGGGTTCGATCTTGCGGTGTTCTTTCCTAGTGACAGAAAGGGCAACAAGACACGCATGTATCGTTGCCATTAAGGATAAAAAGATGTGGTCTATTCCTACATGAATAGATCTTGTCTACATCATGTAATCGTTCTTATTGTGTTACTCCGTTTTTTCATGAACTTAATACACTAGATGCGTGCTGGATAGCAGTCGATGTGTGGATTAATAGTGGTAGATGCAGGCAGGAGTCGGTCTACTTATCTTGGACGTGATGCCTATATAATGATCATTGCCTTGAATATCGTCATGACTATTCGATTTTCTATCAATTTCCCAACAGTAATTTGTTCACCCACCGTGTGCTATACTCATGAAAGAAGCCACTAGTGAATCCTACGCCCCCGGGTCTACTTTTCCATCATATTGCTTTCCGATCTACGTTTTTGCAATCTTTGTTTTCAAATCTACAAAACCAAAAACCCAAAAATGCATTGCTGCATATTTACTCTTTTATTTTGTGTTCTTGAGAGATCTATCTCTCCTATCTATCATTACCTAATCTATCTTATAACAGTAGAGAGCGTGACAACCTCTCTTTCACGTCGGGTTGCAAGTATTTATTGTTTGTGTGCAGGTGATGTTTACGTGGGTGCGTGATCTCCTTCCACGGATTGATACCTTGGTTTCATAACTAAGGGAAATACTCATCGTCGCTGTGCTGCATCATCCCTTCCTATTTGGGGAAATACCGACGGAGTTTCAAGCGACGACAGTCTTATATCCCATGTTCATAGATATTTCGTTTCTATGTACTATACATGCTAGTATGCTTAGGTATCGGTATGAAGTGTATACCATATTTACTATGCTTGTTATTTACTTGCGGATTAATCTAATCGGGTAAGTGCTAATATTTCCAACAATCCAAAAACCTTATTTTAGGCACTTTTCGATTCATGGCTTCGCCGTACACTAAAGTCGGAAAAGTTTACCGGAACGCATTTTAAGCGTTGGTAGACGAGGACCACCTTGTGGCTCATGGCTATGAACGTGTTGTGGTTCGATGATGTGGATCCCGCAGGAACGATTGCTCCTGAACAGTAGAAGGCGTACAGGGAGGCCACCACTATTTTTGTGGGAGCCGTTCTTACTATGATCGGAGACAAGTTGGTTGACATATAACTCCATATGCGCATTGCCACAAACTTGTGGGATGCGCTCAAAGCTAAGTTTGGCACAACCTATTTTGGAAGCAAACTGTATGCTTTGTAGCAGTTCCATGATTACAGGATGGTTGATAACCATCATGTTCTGGACCAGGCTCATGAGATACAGTGCCTCGCTAAGGAGATTGAGCTCCTGAAGTGTGAGTTGCCGGACAAGTTTGTTGCGGGTTGCATTATTGCAAAACTCCCTCCTGGTTGGAGGAACTTTGCTACTTCTCTCAAGCACTTGAGACGTGAATTATCTATTGAGGATGTCACTGGTCATCTAAGTGTTGAGCATAACACGAGATCAAAGGACTCACACGTGAAAGTGAAAGAGGGTTCTTATAGCGCCAATGTGGTGCAGAATAATTGCCACAAGTTCAAGGGAAAGGACTCTGTCTAGCAAAATACCAACTTCAAGAAGAAGGGTAAGAAGAAAGACAAAAGGAAAGATGGTTGTTTGACTTGTAGTCCAGAGGTACATTGGGAAAACAAGTGCCCAAACAAGTACAAGAAGCCATGACATGACTCTAGGTCTGTCAATGTGACCACGAGCAACAGTGATGGGGCAACTTGGTATGGTAATTTGTTTACTATACTTTCAGTTTGTCAGTCCACTGATTGGTGGGTTGACACCAGGGCCAAATTCATGTGTGGGCTGATGTGCCATTGTTCTCATCTTACCAGGTAACACGAGATTGCTCCATCCTGATGGGGAATGGCTCGCTTGCTTCTATTCATGGTGTTGGCACGGTAGATCTGAAGTTTACTTCGGGAAAGATCATGCAACTGAAGAACGTGCAGCATGTCCCTGCTATCAAGACGAATATCATTAGTGGCTCCCTTCTATGCAAAGAAGGGTTTAAGTTAGTATTCGGGTCCAATAAAGTAGTCGTATCTCGGTATGGATTATTTGTTGGAAAAGGATATAATTGCAGAGGTTTGTTCAACCTTTCTGCATCGGGTTTCTATAATAATGTCGTGAACCAAATGCATTCTAATGTCAAATAATGTGAGGTTTGGCATTCACATCTTTGTCAAATTAATTTTGGTTGTATGATGCGGATAGATAAGATGGATTTAATCCCGAGTTTCACTTTAGCTAAAGGTTCTAAGTGCCATGCGTGTGTGCAAGCTAAACAACCTCGTAAGCCTCACAAGGCTGCGAAGGAGAGACACTTGGCACCGCTAGAGCTCATACATTCTTATATGTGGAATGAATGGTGTGTTAACTAAAGGTGGAAAGAAATATTTTATGACAATTATTGATGATTTCACTAGATTCTTCTATGTGTATTTGTTAAACACTAGAGATGAGGCTCTACACTACTTTAAAATCTATAAGGCCGAAGTTGAGAACCGAGTTGAAAATAAAATAAAACGAGTTCGGTCTGATCGTGGTGGAGAGTACTTTTTTTGGTGAGTTTGATTTATTCTGTGTGGAACCTGGTATTATTCATGAGAGGACGCATCCCTACTCACCCCAATCAAACGGGGCCACCTAACGGAAAAACCGTACTCTAACAGATTTGGTTAACGCCGTGTTAGATACATCGGGTTTATCCAGGGCATGGTGGGGGGTGTATTGAAATCATGTCATGTCCTGAATAAAGTTCCCACGAAGGATAATGAGACTACTCCATTTGAGCAGTGGGAAAATAAAAGAAATACACTCTCTTACTTGCGCGCATGGGATTGTTTGGCGAAAGTCAACGTGCCGATAACCAAAAATCATAAGTTGGGACCAAAGACCGTGGACTGCATTTTTTGGGCTATGCGAAGTATAGCTTTGGCTATAGATTTCTAGTGGTGAAATCCGACGTACACAACATGAAGGTCGGTACGATCATGGAGTCTAAAGATGCCACATTATTTGAGGATATTTTCCCCATGAGAGATATGCAAAGCACTTCTAGACTGGAATCTAATGAGGCTCCTGAACCTGCCATTCTGATGGAATATTAAGACCACAAAAGTGATGAAAGTTCCATGGAGGATGACGAGGAAGCTTATGTTAGGAGCAAGATACAAAAGACTACATATTATTTTGGTGATGATTTCCTTGTGTACCTCGTGGATGATGACACTCCTAGTTCCATTTTAGAAGCCTACGCATCACCAGATGCTGACTACTAGAAGGATGCGGTCCGCAGCAAGATGGATTCCATCTTGGCTAACGAGACCTGGGAGATCACTGATTGCCCTTATGGTTGCCAATCATTGGGATGTAAGTGGGTGTTCAAGAAGAATCTTAGGCCCAATGATACCATTGAGAAGTACAAGGCTAGGCTTGTGGACAAGGGTTATACCCAAAAAGAAGAAGAAGATTTCTTCGATACTTACTCACAAGTGGATATCCTGACAACCATTTGAGTGTTGCTCTCATTGGTTGCCTCACATGGTCTTCTCCTTCATCAGATGGACGTTAATATGGCTTTCCTTAATGGAGAGCTAGATGAGGAAATTTACATGCAACACTCGGATGGCTTTGTGGTAAATTGTCACGAAAGAAAGGCGTGCAAGCTATTGAAATCTTTATATGGACTGAAACAAGCACCTAAGAAATGGCATGAGAAGTTCAATATAACTTTAACATCTGCTGTCTTTGTTGTTAATGAAGCTGGCAAATATGTATACTCTCGCCATGGTGGGGGCAAAGGAGTTATACTTTGTCTGTATGTCGATGACATACTTATATTTGGGACCCACCTCAAAGTTATTGAGGAGGTCAAGGCTTTTCTATCACATAATTTTGAGATGAAAGACCTAGGTGTGGACGATGTTATATTAAACATCAAGTTGCCGGGATATAGTGAGGGTGGAATTACACTTTTGCAATCCCACTATGTTTAGAAGATTTTGAGTCGTTTTGGATATTCTGACTGCAAACCTTGTGCAACACCATATGATCCTAGCATGCAGATTTGAAAATTCAAAGCCACTTCTATTGATCAATTGAGATACTCTCAAGTGATCGGTTCACTCATGTACCTAGCATGTGCTACTCTTCCTGACATCTCATTTGTTGTGTGCAAACTAAGTCGGTTTGTTTCCAACCCGGGAGATGTGCATTGGCATGTGACGAGGGTTGAGAGTGCGTCGGTATTTCCCCAAAGAGGAAGGGATGATGCACCACAACGATGGTAAGTATTTACCTCAGTTATGAAACCAAGATATCAATCTGTCGAGGAAGATCATGCACCCACGTAAACAACATATGCACACAAATGACAAATACTTGCAACCCGACGCGAAAGAGAGGTTGTCAAGCTCTCTACGGTAATAAGATAGATTAGTTAATGATTGATTTGCTAGATAGATCTCCCAAGAACACAAAATAAAATAAATAAACAAAAAGTGCAGCAAGGTTTTTTTGTTTTTTTGGATTAATAGATCTGAAAACAAAAGGGCAAAATAGTAGATCGGAAAGCAATATGTTGGAAAAGTAGACCCGGGGGTTGTAGGTTTCACTACTGGCTTCTCTCATGAGTATAGAACACGGTGCGTGAACAAATTACTGTTGGGCAATTGATAGAAGATCAAATAATCATGACAATATCCATGCAATGATCATTATATAGGCATCACATCCAAATAAGTAGAACAAAATGATTCTGCATCTACTTATTACTCCACACATCAATCGCTATCTAGCATGCATCTAGTGTATTAAGTTCATGGAAAAACAGAGTAATGCAATAAGAACGGTGACATGATGTATACAAGATCTATTCATCTCGGAATAGACCCCATCTTGTTATCCTTAATGGCAACGATACATGTGTGTCTTCCTGCCCCTTCTGTCACTGGGAAAGAACACAGCAAGATCGAACCCATCACAAAGCACTTGTTCTAATGGCAAGAAAAATCAATCTAGTTGGCCTAACTAAACCAAAGATTTGAAGAATAAGTACAAGGCTATAAGTAATCATGCAAATAGGAGATCAAACAAGACTCAAATCATATTTATGCATAGAAACTGATCATGAACTCAAAATTCGTCGGATCCCAACAAACACACCGCAAAAGTCATTACATCAAATAGGTCTCCAAGAGACCATTGTATTAAGAATCATAGAGAGAGAGGAAGCCATCTAGCTACTGCCCACAGACCCATAGGTCTATGGTGGACTACTCACGAATCATCGGAGAGGCACGTATGATGAAGATGAACTCCTCTATGATGGTGTTAGATTAGATCTCGAGGTTTTAGAACTTGCGGCGGCTGGAATTGTTTTTCGTTGACTCCCCTAGGGTTTTCCAAAAATTTGGGAATTTATAGGCTTTATAGGCGGTTGAGGGGGGTCCTAGGGTGGGCACCCTCCACCAGGCCGTGCTAGGGGCCTCTGGTGCTCTTTGGCCCATCCTGGCTCTTCTGGTCCATCAAAATTCGCCAAATATTTTTTGTAGCATTTGGGCTCCGTTTGGTACTCATTTTCTCTGAAGTAAAAAACAACCAAAAAACAGCAACTCGCACTTTGGCACTATGTCAATAGGTTAGTCCCAAAAAATGATATAAAGTTGCTATAAAATGATTATAAAACATCCAAGATTGATAATATAACACCATGGAACAAGCAAAAATTATAGATATGTTGGAGACGTGTCAACGTCCCCTAGCTTAATTCCTACTCGTCCTCGAGTAGGTAAATGATAAAAACTGAATTTTTGATGTGGAATGCTGCCTAACATGTTCATCATATATTCTTTCTTTGTAGCATGGACATTTGAACTTTTAAATGGTTCAAAGCAATAGTCTAGTTTTGACATTAAAACTTTAATACTCAAGAAACCATGCCTTTCAAAATATCAACGCTAAAGCAAGATATCCCTAGTCCATCATGCTCAATCATTGATCCATTCACAATACACACTCAAATATTAGCTACACCTAATGCTCAAGTACGATCATAGTGCATGCTAGTTGGTGCTTTATAAGAGAAGATGAAGATTCAAATTGAAAAATAAAAATTGCATAAAGTAAATAGATAGGCCCTTCGGAGAGGGAAGTAGGGATTGTAGAGGTGCCAGATCTCAAGTGTTTAAATTGATAGAGAAAATATTTTGTGTGCCATGCCTTTCCTTTCAACGAAAACGACCGAGAGATTTCAATATCTTTCCATGCTAGATACATCATAGGCGGTTCCCAAATAGAAAATAAAGTTTATTCCTTTTTCCACCATAACTTCACTTTCCATGGCTATCCGAATCCACAGCCGCCTTCCATACCAACACTTTCCAAGGAATTTATTATTTGACAACATAAAGTATTTTTGTTCATTTCGGGAGTGGGCATCCCTATTACCGCCGTACTCTCGTGCAATGACAAGTGAATAAACACTCATCTTGAGAATAACACATCTAGCATGGAAAAATATCGGTCACCCCCTACCATTCCATGAGCAGTACGAGCACACAAAAAGGAAAATTTATTTTGAAATTTAGAGATGGCACATACAAATTTGCTTGGAACGACATGGAAATACCATATATAGGCAGGTATGATGGATTCTTATGGTAAAACTGGTTTAAGGATTTTGGATGCACAAGTAGTATTTCTACTTAGTACAAGTGAAGGCTAGCAATATATTGAGATGCATCCAACCAAAGAAACGAAAAATCACATTAGCGAGCATTAAGCATAACTAACACCGAATAATGCACCGTAAGTAGGATATAATTTCGTAGCACAACTATTGACTTTCATGTTTGCATAGGGAAACACAAACCTTAACATCAATATTCTTGCTAAGCATAATTACTCACCAACATAACTCACATATCACTATTTTCATGTCTCAAAACTATTACAAAGAATCAAGTTTAATTTGTCCAATGATCTTCATGAAATTTTTATTATATCCCTCTTGATTATCTATCACTTTGGGACTAGTTTCATATATTGCAATTGCTTTTGAGAAGATCACATGGATATAAGTGAAGAACATGAGCATACAAGTTTCATCTCTCAAAATAATATAAGTGGAGCATGAGAGGATTTATTCAAAATTACTAACTCTCAAATTAATATAAGTCAAGCACGAGAGCATTTCTTCAAACATGTAAAAGCACGCCATGCTTAAAAAGATATAAGTGAAGCATAAGAGCAATTCCTTTGCTCAATAGATTTATGTGAAGCATAAAGAGCAATTCTAGCAAATCATAGAATAATTTTGGCTGTCTCAAATAGGTGTGTGAAGCAAGGATAAAAGCAAAACAAGCAAAGATACAAGACGCTCCAAGCAAAAGTCATGACATGTGACGAATAAAAATATAGTTCCAAGTAAAATACTGATGTTTGTTATAAGAAAGAGGGGACGCCACTCGGGGCATCCCCAAGCTTAGTTGCTTGTTACTCTTTCGATATTACCTTGGGGTTATGTATCTAACCCAAGCTTAGGCTCTTCCTACTTCTTCCTTCATCCATCGCGATCTCACCCAAAACTTGAAAACTTTAATCACACAAAACTTGACAAAATTCTCATGAGATCCGTTAGTATAGTAAAGAAAATTACCACTTTAGGTACTGGTGTAAACCCATTCATATTATTATTGCATTTTATCAACTGTATTCTAACTTTACCATGACTTATATCCCCCTTCCCGATACAAGCCATGGATTCATCAAAACAAGCACACAACACAATGAAAACTGAATCTGTTTTAGACAAGATAGTATGTAGTAATCCGTATTCTAACCATACTTATGAAACTCTAAAAATTCTTAAACAGTATGAAAACGTAAATAATTTGTATATCAATACTGTGTTAAAATTTTAGGTCAATATCACTTTCCAGCAAAAAATGAAAATTCGTCCGCTGGGAACAAAGTTTCTGTTTCTGATTTAGCATTATCTCTACTCATTTTATGGATCATCCTAAAGACATTACTTGGCACAAACACTAAATAAAACATAAAAACACAATCATAACAGAATCATAATTCTACAAAACACTCAAAAATAGAAAGGAAAAGATAAAAATAATTTGTTCATTGGGTTGCCTCCCAACAAGCGCTATCATTTTACGCCCCTAGCTAGGTATAACGCATAGATTAAAGTATTGTCATCCTTAGTTTTTGCCACTTTTATGATGGGTTTCTCAAATCCGTGAGGTTCTTTGCGCTTTGCCACATTCCTATGAGAACAGACCATCTTGAGATCTGAAATATCCAAATGCTTATTGCAAAGAGTAATCAAAGTGTTCATGCGATTCCAGTTTCCCCCAATATGTTTAAGAGGATCATGATATTTTTGCAACTCAACCATATGTTTATGTAAATCACCCAATTTGTCTGGAATTTGCACCCCTTCCTGTGTGAGAAATGGAACCTTTTTGGGCAGAGGAACTCCCAATATCCCTTCTAAAACTTCATAAGAAGCATTGGGATCAAGTTCAGTAAAGTTTACTTTAGCGGCAAAATCCAAGAGTTGGTTATAATGCAAAGTTAATCCCATGTAAAAATTCTGAAGAAAAATATTTGCATCTCCCTTTAGATTGCAGATACAATAAGACTCCATCAATCTATACCAAGCATCTTTCAGATTTTCCCCTTGTTTTTTGTTTGAAGTATAGAACTTCAAAATCTGGTGACAAGGGAGTAGTGATGCTAGTCATAGTGAAGAGATATGCAAACAAGACATCTGACGAGAAAAAGGCAAACGAAAAAGAGAGGGTGAATACAACAGAAAATTTGTGAAGTGGGGGAGAGGAAAATGAGAGGCAAATGACAAATAATGTAAATTGCAAGGATATGAGATTTTTGATTAGGAACCTGGTAGATGAGATTGCTTCCTCCCCGGCAACGATGCGAGAAATTCCTTTGACGTGGCTTGAGACTGCATCGGTATTTCCCCAAAGAGGAAGGGATGATGCAACACAACGAGAGTAAGTATTTCCCCCATTTATGAATCCAAGGTATCAAACCATAGAGGAAGATCAAGCACCCACGTAAACCACACCTGCACACAAATTACAAATACTTGCAACCCGACGCGAAAGAGAGGTTGTCAAGCTCTCTAGGGTAATAACATAGATTAGGTAATGATAGTTTTGGCAAATATATCTTGCAAGAACACAAAATAAAATAAGCAAATAAAAAGTGCACCAAGGTATTTTTGGATTTTTGGATTAATAGATCTGAAAATAAAAGGGCAAAATAGTAGATCGGAAAGCAACATGTTGGAAAAGTAGACTCGAGGGTCGTAGGTTTCACTAGTTGCTTCTCTCATGAGTATAGCACACGGTGGGTGAGCAAATTACTGTTGGGAAATTGATAGAAGATCAAATAATCATGACGATATCCAGGCAATGATAATTAGATAGGCATCACGTCCAACATAAGTAGACCGAAACGATTCTGCATCTACTTCTATTACTCCACATATCAACCGCTATCGAGCATGCATCTACTGTATTAAGTTCATGGAAAAACGGAGTAACACAATAAGAATGATGACATGATGTAGACAAGATCTATTCATGTAGGAATAGACCCCATATTGTTATCCTTAATGGCAATGATACATGCGTGTCTTGCTGCCCTTTCTATCACTGGGAAAGAACACTGCAAGATCGAACCCATCACAAAGCACCTCTTGCCATGGCAAGAAAAATCGATGTAGTTGGCCTAACTAAACTAAAGATTCAAAGAAGAAATACGAGGCTATAACAAATCATGCCAATAAGAGATCAAAGAAAACTCGCATAATATTCATGGATAGAAACTGATCATGAACTCAAAATTCATCGGATCCCAACAAACACACCGCAAAAGTCATTACATCAAATAGATCTCCAAGAGACCATTGTATTGAGAAACATAGAGAGATAGGAAGCCATCTAGCTACTGCCTACGGACCCGTAGGTCTATGGTGGACTACTCACGCATCATCGAAGAGGCACCTATGATGAAGATGACCTCGTTTGTGATGGTGTTAACTTGGATCTCGAGGTTCTGGAACTTGCGGCAGCTGGAATTGTGTTCCATCTACTCCCCTATGGTTTTCCAAAATTTTGGGAATTTATAGGCTTGATAGACGGTTGAGGGGGATCCCGGGGTGGGCACCCTCCACCAGGTCGTACCAGGGGCCTCTAGTGCGCCCTCGTGAAGGGTGGCCACCCTGGGCCCCCTCTCCCGATGCTCTTTGGCCCATCCTGGCTCTTCTAGTCCATAAAAATTCTCCAAAAAATCCCCGTAGCGTTCGGGCTCTTTTTGGTACTGATTTTCTGCGAAGTAAAAACAAGCAAAAACAACAACTGGCACTTTGGCACTATGTCAATAGGTTAGTCCCAAAACATGATATAAAGTTGCTATAAAATGATTGTAAAACATCCAAGATTGATAATATAACAGCATGGAACAAGGAAAAATTGTAGATACGTTGGAGACGTATCAACATGCTGTTGAGCGAGTCATGCCTTATTTGCAAGGTATTGCCAACTACGAAATTCACTATTCTGAGTACCCAACGGTAGTCAAAGGGTATAGTGATTCGAATTAGATATCTAACGGTGATGAGATGAAATCCACAAGTGGTTATATCTTTACACTTTGTGGTGGTGTTGTTTCCTAGAAGTCTTGCAAGCAGGCGAGCTTAACGAGATCGAATAAGGAAGCAGAATTCACAGCATTAAACACATCATGCTTCAAAGCAGAATGGCTTCGAGAGCTTTTGATGGATTTGTTAGTGGCTATCTATAAGTGCATCTAGTGCCCCTTAGTGATTTTGGTGTATTGAAGACTTATAGGTTAAGGAACTAATGTGTTTGTGAGTGTACACAGGCTCTATAAGTCGATGAGGAGTTTGAAATATTCGGAGATTACCGACCCCTAAAAATGTATGTCTTCAACTGAAGACTTTGGTATTCCTTGAAGACTTTGAAAATGAAAAAGTTGGTCTGACCTTGAAGATATGAATGAGGACTATGAAGCGTGAAGACTTTTGTTTTCCTAGTTTCATTTCCTTTCTTTGAGTCATAGGAAACACCGTACTGTTAAAGGGGGCCGAGGTAATACTAAGGAAAATTTCCAACTGATGCTCAACTCCAAAAGCCTCAACCTATCCAATCCTTCGAGTGAAGCCTTTGGAAATCTCTTGTAGTTCAGTCAAGTTCTTCAGTGATAGAGACGATGTTCTTCTGGTCTCTAATGAAATTGATCTGACTGAGGAGTTAGGATTTCGCTAGTGCGAATTGCCTACAAGTGAGGAACATGATAAGCCCGAGGACTTTCATAGTTCAAATTCCGACCGTTGCTGTGCTGAGCGCCAGCTATCCCCAATCATCTTATCCACATAATGGTCATATCATTGGGGGCATTTATGTCTTATCATGTTAGGTTGCACCCTGGCTATAAATATCCGCCCCCACAACCACTAGTTGGTTGGCTACTCCGAGAAAGAACTAACACTTGTCATTTGAGAACAATCCATCCTCCGAGGACTTTGAGAGAAAATCATTAGTGAGGAAAAACCCAAATCCAAACCACCAAACCCAAAGTGATTGAGCATCACTGAAGAGATTGTTCCTGTGTGGAACTGACACATGTTACCTTTGAGAAAAGTGTTACCTCCAGACGGTTAGGCGTCATGGTCTAGTGCATCCTGTAGTCAATTGGGAATCACAGAGTGACCTTGGTCTAGAGCATCCAGTAGTAAATTGTGGATCGCCGGGTGACCAATTTGTGAGGGTTTTGGAAGTCTACCCTGAAGACTTACCACGAGTGTTCGGCTAGGACTTTGTGACCTTATCTCAAGGAGAATACAGTAAGGATTGTGTGTCATGTTTAAATACCAGGGTGCTCCAAACCAGACGTACGACTGTCACAGCAGTTTGAACTGGGTCATCAAACCATTGTCTTCATCGAGCTACCTGGTTCTATTTCCTCAACCCCTCTATTCCTTGTATACTTGTTGACGAAATTGGTTGTTACTGTTTGAAGAATTTGACTAAAGATTTTCACAATTTCCTCACCTCAAATTCTTCAAGTTACCTTGTTCCTCACCTGCTTATCCTGTATCATGCTACGTGTAATCTGTGCATGCTCATTTCATCATCATGACTAAGTTGTTGCTATGTTTCTCATGCACTTGAGTACTTATTCCGCTGCTAGTTATTCATCACATTTCAAATTCCTCAAGTTGAAATTCCTCAAGTGATGAATTTGTAAAAAACCGCCTATTCACCCCCCCTCTAGTCAATATAACACACTTTCAATTGGTATCAGAGCAAGGTACTCCATTGTTCTATGTGATTTTGGTTTAACCACCTGGAGTTCTAGTTATGTTGACTGCAGGTATGATCAAGGTTTCCACAGGGTGTCCTACCTTCGATGGGATGGATTACCCCTTTTGGAAGAACAAGATGCGCATGCATCTTGAGGCCATTGACAATGATCTTTGGTACGTTGTGGAAAATGGTGTTCCCTGCATTTCTCCAACTGTCACTGCTGCCAATATGAAGAAGTTCAAGCAACTCAATTCTCAAGCGAAGAATATCATCTGTGGCCATCTGAGAAAAGGTCAGTATGGCAGAGTGAGTGCTTTGGAGTCTGCTAAGCTTATCTGGGATAGGCTGTCCAAAGTCAATGAAGGTGTTTCCACTCAACGCGATTCTCGTGTTGACGTTCTTCGCAATCTCTTCAACCGCTTCAAGAGACTAGACAATAAAAATGTTCAACAAACTTTTGATCATCTCACTGATATGTCCAATGAGCTTCAAGCTCTGGGTGCTACTGATATCACCGGCCATGAGGTGGTGAAGAAACTGCTACAATCTCTTGATTACTTATTCGATACTCTGGCTTTGATGATTCAAGAATGTGGAGACTACAAGTCACTTGATCCTGCTGATATTCTTGAGAGACTCAATACTCATGAATTCCAACAAGCTGAGAAGAGAGACCTCTAAGGGCCAAGCAATGGAAGATCTCGTGCTCTGAAGGCAAAAGCAATTTCCTCATCCAAGGGCGAAGACTCTGATAGTAGCCTTGGTGATCTCGAAGAACTAAGTCAGGAGCTAGCAATGCTCGTGAGGAAATTCCAGAAGTTCTCAAGGAAAGGTGGATTTGGAAAGTCATCAAAAGTGGTTTGAGGAAATCAGATTCCTCAGATGACTACAAGAAAAGAAATTATCACAAATGCAAGAAATTTGGACACTTCATCTCTGACTATCCTCTCTGGGAAAAATAATCAAAGAAGAAGAAGAAGACGTACAAGGACGACAGTTCTGATGACTCGAAGAAAAAGAAGAAATCTTCAAAGTCCTCATCTGCAAAGTCCTGATCTTCAAAGTCCTCAATGAACAAGAAGAATGGTTCCAGAAAGGCTCAGGCTTTCATTGGCAAGGAAATGGACTCAGAAGAAGAATCTGAAGAATCCGAAGAAGATGAAAAATCTGAGGTGGAATCTGAATCCGGTGTCGCTAGCCTCGCTCTTGCTACTGCTTTCGTGAGCAAGTCCATCTTCAACAATGAAGAAAATGACTACTCCAACGACTCTGACGTCAGCAATGATGATTACGCTCCCACCTATTGCTTCATGGCTAAAGGCTCCAAGGTACATAAGCATCACTCCTCCTCTGAATCAAGTGATGGTGAATGTGATGAATATGTGAAACCTAGCTATGCCAAACTTGCTAATATTGCTACTAGGCAACAAAGTGCACTTGAAAAGCTTCAAAAAATGCTAGACAAAAGTGATGATCTGTTGAATGAGGAAGTGGATCGGACTCAAACTCTGTCTGACGATCTCAAAAGTCTTTAGACAAAGTATGATAACCTTTAGAGTCATCATAATGCTCTCTTAGCCAATCATGAGAAGCTTTCTTATGAATTTCTTCAAATAAAGCAAGATCTTGAGAAACTAAGGGTGCCACATGAGGATCTCCAAAGGGAATATGATTCCTTACTGGCTCAACAGATCAATACCGCTCAGGAAGAATTTGTTCCATCTTGTTTGAAATGCGTCGAACGTGAAACTGCTAATTCTTCACCTGAATGTTCAAATACTTCTATTGCTGCAAATTCTTCAACTATTCCAGTGGTCACAAATTCCTCATCTGAGGATACCACAAGTATCACTGACGAAAATGTAGGGTTGAAGGAATTGTATGTGATAGGCATGTACAAAAGTCTCAAAAGGCATCAAACCCTTTGCAATGTCCTCAAAAAGCAGATTCTGAATAGGAACCCTAGGAAAGAGGGTATTGCCTTTGAGAGGAAACTCAACGCTGATGGATCCTACTGGACACCTGAGCAGTACCCCAAAACCTCATGGGTTGCTGCAAAAGGACCTCCTGTAGATCCATCCACTTTATCTGGCTTTACTTGTGAAACATCATATTCCTCTTATGAGTCACTTGACTCCAACTGCAAATTCTTCAAAAATCAGAAATGTGAAGTATTTGCCAGATTTGTTAGAACTAACTGCAGCAACGGTTCTCCTATGAAGAAAGTCTGGGTTCCCAAGAGCTACCTACAAAATCTTCAAGTGAATGTCCTCACGACACCACTAATGAAGAACAGGAACCCCATATCAAATTCCTCATATGGACCAAGGTCTTCACATGGACCAAATTCCTCATATGGTCAAAAATATCATTCTCGTGCTAATGCATCTGTTTCAAAGGGAAAATCTAAGAGTTCTGAATATGTGCATTATTCTTCAAATCATTATGTTCATAAGTCCTCGAAGAATTTCTCTTCTTATTCATATGAGTACTCTAACCCTCGTCCTGTGAAACAAAGCGCACTTGCTTCAATGCCTCCCTTCTCATATGGTGCTCGCAGAATGATGAACTCTTTGCCACCACTCCAAATGTGGGTGGTGAAGAAATTGAACTAATTTCTTATGAAGGGTCAGGTATCCAGATGAACTTAAACGTCTAATGAATTGGCTGGAGACCTGAGGAAATGCTTGAAAGGACGCAAGCTAACCATGTAGAAATGAATTCCTCATTTCTCACATCCTCACACTACTTGCTTACTATCTTTTGTAATGAAATTGACGTCATATTCTTCACTCTGAAGCATATGAGTTCGTAAGTTGTACTAATTCATCTGCAAGATGAACCTCCAAAAGCTACTGAGTGGGTCCTCTAAAGTGGATGCACAAACCACATGACTGGTGACAAGAATCTACTGATGAATTTGCCACTTGCTCCATCTCATCTTAAGAATATCACCTACGCAGACAAAGGAAAAAAGCAAGGTATTGGGTCTAGGTAAGGTTGCAATTTCAAAGGACCGCACCATGGATAAGGTGATGCTTGTCGAATCCCTTGGGTTCAACCTTATGTATGTCTCAATGCTTTGTGATCTTGATATGGTTGTCGTATTTGGAAAATATCATTGTGTTGTCATCATGGAATCTGACAATTCCAAAGTCTTCGAAGGCTTTAGGAGAGGATACTTGTATATTGATTTCTCTACAGGTCCTTAGCCTGCCACATGCCTACTTGCAAAGTCCTCAGAAGACTGGCTGTGGCATCGACGACTTGGACATGCTGGTATGAGGAACTTGCACACACTCATGAAGAAAAAGCAAGTCATTGGCATTGAAGGTGTCAAATTCCTCAAGGACCACCTTTGTGGTGCATGCGAGTCTGGGAAGATGACCAGATCCAAGCATCCCTCGAAGACAATCATGACCACGACTCGACCCCGTTGAATTGATTCACATGGATCTCTTTGGCCCCACTCATTACTCCACACTAACAAATTTTTCAAGTTTGTATGGCTTTGTCATTGTTGATGATTACTCTCGTTACACTTGGGTGCATATTATTCTGTACAAGTATGAAGCATATGAGGAGTGATAATGGGACTAAGTTTAGGAACACCAATATTGATGAATATATTGATGAACTTGGTATTACTCATGAGTTATCTGCCCCATATACTCCTCAACAGAACGACATCGTGGAGCACAAGAACATGACTCTTGTTGAGATGGCTCGCACCATGCTTGATGAATACAAGACTCCTCGCCTCTTTTGGCCTGAGGCAATTGATACTGCATGCCACATCATCAACATTGTATATCTTCACAAAATCTTCAAGAAGACTTCGTATGAACTTATGATTGGCAAGAAACCCAATGTAAGTTATCTCAAAGTCTTTGGTGCAAAATGCTGGATTAGAGATCCTCACCATAGTTCTAAATTTGCATCGAAAGCACATGAAGGTTTTATGCTTGGTTACGGAAAAGACTCGCACACCTACAGAGTCTTCAACACCTACCACCACAAGCTTGTTGAAACTGTAGATGTGCGGTTCGATGAAAATGAGGGCTCGCAAAGAGAGCACCTGCCTTCTGTGCTAGATGAACAGTCTCATGAGGAATCCATTAAGCTGAAGGCTACTGAAGTGTCATACTCACTAAGGAAGTCATTCCGACGAATGAAGACATTCATGCTGATACACCTAAATAAAATGGTGCTGAAGAAAATCTCAGCCACGTCAACGTGCTCACCCAAGAGTTGCAAATGAAGTGCAGATTGACAAAATCATCGATGACATCAATGCACCAGGTCCCCTCACTCGCTCAAGAGCTTCACATTTGACTAGCTTTTGTGGGCAGTTTGCTTTTGTCTCTATCATAGAGCCCACCAAAGTTGATGAAGCATTCAAGGAGCGTGAGTGGATTCAAGCTATGCAAGAGGAATTGCATCAATTCAAGCTCAACAACGTGTGGGAACTTGTCAAGCGGCCAGATCCTCGCAAGCATAACATTTAAGGTACCAAGTGGATCTAACGGAACAAGCAAGATGAAAATGGCCTTGTGGTAAGGAATAAGGCTCGTCTTGTAGCTCAAGGCTACCCATAGGTTGAAGGACTTGACTTTGATGAAACTTTTGCACCTGTTGCTAGACTCAAAGCTATTCGCATATTGCTTGCTTATGCTAACCATCATGATATCATCTTATATCAAATGGATATGAAAAGTGCATTCCTCAATGGTAAGCTTGAGGAAGAAGTATATGTTGCTCAACCCCCAGGTTTTGAAGACCCTAAGCATCCTGACAAAGTCTTCAAACTCAACAAGGCCCTCTATGGCCTCAAGCAGGCCCCTCGGGCGTGGTACGCCACTCTGAAGGAATTCCTCACGAAGAAAGGCTTCAAACCCGATTCACTCGACCCAACTCTTTTCACAAAATCCTATGACAATGACCTGTTCATATGCCAAATATACGTAGACGATTTTATCTTCGGCTGTACTGACAAACGTTACAGTGATGAATATGCCTATATGATGAGTGAAGAATATGAAATGTCTATGATGGGGGAGTTGAAATTCTTCTTAGGTCTTCAAATTCATTAGCAAGACAATGACATCTTCGTCTCTCAAGAGAAATACCTCAAGGATGTTCTGAGGAAATTCGACATGCAAGATTGCAAAGGCGTCAAAACTCCAATGCCTTCAAAAAGCCACCTCTGCACTGACGAAAATCAGAAGGTATATCGCTCCATGATTGGCTCATTATTGTATCTATGTGCATCTAGGCCTGATATTATGCTGAGTGTTTGCATGTGTTCCCGATTCCAAGCAACATCGAAGGAATCACACCATAAGGCTGTGAAACATATTCTTCGATACTTATCTCACACACAGACGCTTGGATTATGGTATCCCAAGGGCTCAAATCTTCACCCTGTCGGATACTCTCATGCTGACTATGCTGGAGATCGTGTGGATCGCAAATCAACCTCAAGCACATGTCATTTCCTCGGACGATCCTTAGTTTGTTGGTCCTCGAAGAAGCAGAACTGCGTGTCACTATCCACTGTTGAAGCTGAGTACATTGCTGCTGGTTCATGTTGCGCTCAATTGCTGTGGATGCAGAAAACCCTTTACCGCGACAACGAGAGTGCCATCAAGATTGCTTACAACCCAGTTCAACATTCCAAGACCAAGCACATCCAGATTCGTCATCACTTTCTTCGAGATCATGTACTCACGGGCGACATCTCCATCGACCACATCCCTACTGAAGAACAACTGTCCGACATGTTCACAAAGCACTTGGATGAAAAGAGATTTTGCAAGTTGTGGTGTGAGCTAAATATCTTAGAATCTTCGAATGTTCTTTGAAAAAGGACACACATCCTAACACTGATGCAAAATTGATGACTTAGATGTGCAACACATGAAGTAACGTTTTTCTTCAGTCAATGAAGAATAACCCTCTAAGTGTGAAGAAATTAATGAAGAATTTGATTCTTAGAACCCTACGACAATTGTAAGCGGTGTCTAAAGTCATCATTCTTATAAGGTGGGTCACGCCACCAACCATAGTTGAAATTCTCCAAAGTTGAGTTTTTCCTCATTTTGCAAATTCTTAAAATTTTCAAATTCCTCAAGTTTGCAAACTCCTCAACTTTTCAAATTCTTCAAACTATGAAACTCATGTTCTTCATTAACTATATACATATATATTTGAGTCTTCAATGTCCTCAACAACATTCACTTATAGCTAATTGTTCAAGTTGATTTTCATTTAAGTGAATGTGATCGGACCCTTTCCCCCTCCATGTTAAACTCAACCTAGTCTGTTCACAAATTCTTCATATGCGTTCTACTTTGAAACTCGTTCAAAGTCTTCACTGTGTCCTTGATAGCTGAAGAATTTGCGAACGAAAACTTTAAAATTTTCACTATCAAAATTTTCGTCGTTTCCCGCTCAAACTGTTCCGATTCCCATGACTGGATAACCACGATCCCCCACTATCGCCACTACTCAGTACGTGGGTGACACATGTCACGTGGAGAGCAAGAGTCAGGGGCAATCTGGTCCAAAATCCTCGGACAGATTGGTTTTCACCTCTGCTATAAATACCCCTTCCCTTTCACTGTGCTCGGTTACTCCTCACTCCTACTCTCTCCCAATCTCAAACCTAGCACTGCCGCTAAAATCATCGCCGCCGGTGTGGAAGAGCTTCACTGCCTGAACCTCGCAGTCATCGTACACGCATCGGTCGCGGAAGTCTTCACCCCACCGCCGCTGTAGCTGTCTCCCTCTGCCAAGCTAGGGCGTGGGAGATCTGGACTCACGAACTTCCTCAATTTCATCTCACAGTTCGTCGTGTTCTTCATCAGGGTAAATAAAATCTATTTTTATTGCCTTGTTTGATATTCAAGTTTTCCTCAATTTTCTCAAAGGTGTTTATTCTTCAAGAATCTAATTCTAAAGCACCTTACAAGTTCATACACTTGATGTTTTTCCCTAAGTTATGATTTTCTTCAAGATTCCTCAATTGTGTGGATCCTCAAAATTTGCACAACTCTGGAACCTAAGACAAAGATCACCTAGTGAAGATCCTCAAGACACCCATGGTCAAATTCCTCACACTTGATGTTTTTGAAAAACTTCTGAGAATGCATATGACCTCTTCAAATTCGTTGGACCTATACTCTGTTCGCAGGTACAAACATGTCCGCTGATGAATCACTAGGTTCTCATCAACTTAACTCATTTGCAGAATTTCTTGAGGGAAAACTGTGCACTTCTTCAGAATCTTCAAGAGTTCAGAGTCCTGACCCGAAGAAAATGGCTGATGGGAAGAAGCCATAGAAAGGTGGAAAGAAACCTGATGTGTAGACTGCTTTTGAGATCCCTGATGACTTGTATGAGGAATAGTGCAAGCCAGATGAAGAAATGAGTCCAAAGATCCATCAACATGGAGTTTCTTCATGCGTTTTATACCAATAGGACATTTAGCGGCAGTGCCACAAGTCTGTGGTACTATTATTATTAACTTTGTATCTTTTGGCATCAATGTTATGAACATGTGTATTACTACGATCAAGATTCAACAAACCGTTCTCACTGGGTGCTTGACCATTGCAGGTATTATTCATGTCAACAAAATAACCATTATTATCTAACTTAAATGAATAACCGTGTTGCAATAAACACGACCCAATCACGTTCATGCTCAACGCAAAACACCAAATAACATTTATTTAGGTTTGTCACTAATCCCGAAGGTAGAGAGAGCGTGCGATGTTGATCACATCAACCTTGGAAACATTTCCAACACACATCGTCACCTCACCCTTAGCTAGTTCTCCGTTTATTCCGTAGCTTTTATTTCGAGTTACTAACATTTAGCAACTGAACCGGTATCCAATACCCAGGTGCTACTAGGAGTACTAGCAAGGTACACATCAATAACACGTATATCAAATATACTTCTGTCGACGTTGCCAGCCTTCTTATCTACCAAGTATCTAGGGTTGTTCCGCTTCAGCAACCGCTCTCCTCATAATCGAAGCACTTAGTCTCGGGTTTGGGTTCAACTTTGGGTTGCTTCACCGGAGCAGCAACTGACTTGCTATCCATGAAGTTTCCCTCCTTGCCCTTGCCCTTCTCGAAACTAGTGGTTTTACTAACCATCAACACTTGATGCTCCTTCTTGATTTCTACCTTCGCGGTGTCAAACATGGCGAACAACTCAGGGATCATTATTTCTATCCCCGGCGTTTATGGTTCATCACCAAGTTCTAGTAGCTTAGTGACAGTGACTTGGAGAACAATATCAATCACTATCTTATCTGGAAGATCAACTCCCACTCGATTCAAGCGATTGTAGCACCCAGAAAATCTGAGCACATGCTCAATGATCGAGCTATTCTCTTTCATATTACAGGCAAAGAATCTTGTTGGAGATCTCATATCTCGCAACACGGGCACGAGCCTGAGATCCTAATTTCAGCTCTTAGAACATCTCATATGTTCCGTGACGTTCAAAATGTTTCGGAGCCTCAATTCCATGCCGTAATGCATGACGCACTAAACTATCAAGTAGTCATCAGAACGTGCCTGTCAGATGTTCACAACATCTACAGACGATGTTAGAGCGGTTGGCGCACCGAGCGGTACATTAAGGACATAAGCCTTCTGTGCAGCAACGAGGACAATCCTGAGATCACGGAGCCAGTCCGCAATATTGCTACCATCATCTTTCAACTCTATTTCTCTAGGAACATATAAAAATTCAAGGGAGCTACAGCGCGAGCAAGTAATCTATAACATAATTTGCAAAGACACTACTGACTATGTTCATGATAATGAGTTCAATTAATCATATTACTTAAGAACTCCCACTCAAATTGACATCCCTCCGGTCATCCAAGTGTTACATGATCCAAATTCACGAACTCAAGTCCAATCATCACGTGAGTTAAGGTGGTTACAATGGTGAACATCATCATGTTGACCATATCTACTATATGACTCATGTTCGACCTTTCGGTCTCTTGTGTTCCGAGGCCATGTCTGTACATGCTAGGCTCGTCAAGTTTAACTTGAGTGTTCTGCATGTGCAACACTGGCTTGCACACATTGTATGTGAACGTAGAGTCTATCACACCCGATCATCACGTGGTGTCTCGACACGAAGAACTTTCGCAACGGTGCACACTCGGGGAGAACACAATTTATCTTGAAATTAAGTGAGGGATCACCTTATAATGCTACCGTCGTCCTAAGCAAAACAAGGTGCATAATAGGATTAACATCACATGCAAATCATAAGTGACATGATATGGCCATGAACTTGTGCTTTTGATCTCTATCATGAAAGCACCGGCATGATCTCCATCGTCACCGGCATGACACCATGATCTCCATCATCTTGATCTCCATCAACGTGTCGCCATCGGGGTTGTCGCGCCTACCATGCTTCTACTGCTATTGCTACCGTTTAGCGATAAATTAAAGCATTACATAGCACTTAATGATTGACACATAGGTCATACAATAATTAAAGACAACCCTATGGCTCCTACCGGTTGCCGTACTCATCGACATGCAAGTCGTGATAATCTATACATCACATGATCATCTCATACATCACATATATCACATCATGTAATTGGCCATATCACATCACAACATACCCTGCAAAAACAAGTTAGACGTCCTCTAATTGTTGTTGCATGTTTTACGTGGCTGCTATGGGTATTTAGCAAGAACAATTCTCATCTACGCAAAAACCACAACGGTGATACACTAGTTGCTTTTCAACCTTCTCAAGGACCGCCATTGTCGAATCTGATCCAACTAAAGTGAGAGAAATTAGCACCCGCAAGCCATCTATGCAACAAGTTGCGGTCAAGGGAACCGGTCTCTCGTAAGCGTACGAGTAATGTTGGTCTGGGACGCTTCATCTCACAATACCACTGAACCAAAATCCGACCAAGGGAGGAAGCAATCTAAGCATCAACGCCCACAAACCTTTTTGTGTTCTACTCGAGATCTCATCTACACATAGACCTAGCTCATGATGCCACTGTTGGGAAATGTCGCATGGGAAACAAAAAATTTCCTACGCACACGCAAGATCTATCCATGGTGATGAGCATCTACGAGAGGGAGAGTGGATCTACGTACCCTTGTAGATCGCTAAGCGGGAAGCGTTAAGAAACGCGGTTGGTGTAGTCGAACGTCTTCACGATCCAAATCGCCGAGCGTCCCGCGATCCAATCACGATCCGTCCCGCGATCCAATCATGATCCATCCTGCGAACTCATCACGATCCGTCTCGGGAACTCATCACGATCCGTCCCGCAAACTCATCACAATCTGTCTCGCGATCTTGATCACGGTCCTTCCGATCTAGCGTCGAACGGACGACACCTCCGCGTTCAGCACACGTACAGCTTGATGACGATCTCTGCCATCTTGATCCAGCAAGAGAGAGAGGAGAGGAAGAAGAGTTCTCCGGCAACGTGACGGTGCTCCGGCGATGGTGGTGGAGCTATTCCGGCAGGGCTTCGCCTAAGCACTGCAAAAAACCGATCTAGAGGAGAAACTATGCACTAGAGGAACGGGTAGCACGTGGCTGAAAATTCTATGCTAAAACACTAAAATCCTCTAGTATATATAGGAGGAGAGGAGGAGGAGGCTTGTCTGACAAAAATCCAGCCCTTGGGTTGGCCAAAGTGGGGAGGAGAGGAGGACTCCTCCTCCAATCCTAGTAGGACTAGGATACCTCCTTTTTTAGCCTTTTTCCACCTTTTTCCCTTTGGGATTTTTCTCCCAGCCGCATGGGACTTGTGTGGGACTTCCACCAGCCCAAAAAAGTCTGGTATTTACTCTCCCACAGCCCATGAAGCCTCTTGGGTCGAAATACCCCTCCCGGTGGTCTCCCGGTACACTACCGGCACTCCCGGTACATTACCGATTAGCCCGAAACTTTTCCAGCGACCAAAATGGGACTTCCTATATATCAATCTTTACCTCCAGACCATTTCGGAGCTCCTCGTGACGTCCGGGATCTCATCCGGGACTCGGAACAACCTTCGGTCACCACCATACATAACTCTATACTACCGAAACGTCACCGAACCTTAAGTGTGCAGACCCTGCGGGTTCGAGAACTATGTAGATATGACCGAGACACCTCTACGGTCAATAACCAATAGCGGGACCTGGATGCCCATATTGGTTCCTACATATTCTACGAAGATCTTTATCGGTTGAACCTCTATGTCAAGGATTAGTTAATCCCGTATGATGTTCCCTTTGTTCTTCGCTATGTTACTTGCCCGAATTCGATCGTCGGTATCTGTATACCTAGTTCAACCTCTTTACTGGCAAGTCTCTTTACTCGTTCCGTAATACAAGATCCCGTGACCAACACTTAGTCACATTGCTTGCAAGGCTTATTGTGATGTTGTATTACCGAGTGGGCCCTGAGATACCTCTCCGTCACACGGAGTAACAAATCCCAGTCTTGATCCATGCCAACCCAACAGACACCCTCGGAGATACCTGTAGAGAACCTTTATAGTCACCCATTTACGTTGCGACGTTTGATACACACAAGGCACTCCTCCGGTGTCAGTGAGTTGCATGATCTCATGGTCATAGGAACATATACTTGACATGCAGAAAACAGTAGCAATAACCTGACACGATCATATGCTACGTTTGTAGTTTGGGTCTTGTCCATCACACCATTCTCCTAATGACGTGATCCCGTTATCAAATGACATCTCATGTCCATGGCTAGGAAACCTTAACCATCTTTGATCAATGAGCTAGTCCATTAGAGGCATACTAGGGACATGGTTTTGTCTATGTATCCACACATGCATCTAAGTCTCCGATCAATTCAATTATAGCATGGATAATAAACGATTATCATGAACAATGAAATATGACAATAACTAATTTATTATTGCCTCTAGGGCATATTTCCAACAGTATATCCCCCCTCCCCGATACAAGCCATAGATTCATCAAAACAAGCACACAACGGAACGAAAACATAATCTGTTTCAGACAAAACAGTTTGTAGTAATTCGTACTATAACCATACTTATGAAACTCTAAAAATTCTTACACATTAGGAAAACTTAAAGAATTTTTATATCAATACCGTGTTAAAATTTTAGGTCAATATCATGTTCCAGCAAAAAATGAAAATTCGTCCACTCGGAACAAAGTTTCTATTTCAGATTCAACATTTTTCTACTCATTTTATGGATCATACTAAAGAATTTACTTGTCACAAACACTAAATAAAACATAAAAACACAATAATAATAGAATCATAATTGTGAAAAACACTCAAAATTAGAAAGGAAAAGATAAAAATAATTTATTCATTGGGTTGCCTCCCAACAAGCGCTATCGTTTTACGCCCCTAGCTAGGCATAACACATAGATTAAAGTAATGGCATCCTTAGTTTTTGCCACTTTTATGAGGGCTTTCTCAAATCCGGGAGGTTCTTTGTGCTTTCCCACATTCTTAGGAGAAGAAACCATCTTGAGATCTAAAATATCCAAACACTTATTGCAAAGAGTAATCGAAGTGTTCATGCGATTCTAGTTTCCCCCAATATGTTTAAGAGGATCATGATGTTTTTGCAACTCAACCAATTTTTTTGTAAATCACCCAATTTGTCTAGAATTTGCACCCCTTCTTGTGTGAGAAAGGGAACCTTTTTGGTCGGAGGAACTCCCAATATCCCTTCTAAAATTTCATAAGTAGCGTTGGGATCAAGTTACTAAAGTTTCCTTTAGCGGAGAAATCCAAGAGTAGTCTATGATGCAAAGTTAATCCCATGTTAAAATTTCGAAGCAAAACCTTTGCATCTCCCTTTAGATTGCAGATACGATAAGACTCCATCAATCTATACCAAGCATCTTACAGATTTTCCCCTTATTTTGTTTGAAGTATAGAACTTCAAAATCTGGTGACAAGGGAGTAGTGATGCTAGTCATAGTGAAGAGATATGTGAACAAGACATCTGACGAGAAAAAGGCAAACGAAAAAGAGAGGGCGAATACAACAGAATTTTTTTGAAGTGGGGGAGAGGAAAATGACAAATAATGTAAATTGCAAGGAGATGAGATTTTTGATTAGGAACCTGGTAGATAAGATTGCTTCCTCCCCGGCAACGGTGCCAGAAATTCCTTTGACGTGGCTTGAGACTGCATCGGTATTTCCCCGAAGAGGAAGGGATGATGCAGCACAGCGACGGTAAGTATTTCCCTCATTTATGAATCCAAGGTATCAAACCGTAGAGGAAGATCACGCACCCACGTAAACAGCACCTATACACAAATTACAAATAACTGCAACCCGACACGAAAGAGAGGTTGTCAAGCTCTCTACGGTAATAACATAGATTAGGTAATGATAGTTTTGGCAAATAGATCTTGAAAGGACACAAAATAAAATAAGCAAAACAAAAGTGCAACAAGGTATTTTGGTTTTTTTTATTAATAGATCTGAAAATAAAAGGGCAAAATAGTAGATCGGAAAGCAATATGTTGGAAAAATAGACTCGGGGGGTCGTAGGTTTTAGTAGTTGCTTCTCTCATGAGTATAGCACACGGTGGGTGAACAAATTACTGTTGGGAAATTGATAGAAGATCAAATAATCATGACGATAGCCAGGAAATGATAATTATGTAGGCATCACGTCCAAGATAAGTAGACCGAAACG
This sequence comes from Hordeum marinum, assembly GCA_022496015.1. Lineage (NCBI taxonomy): Eukaryota > Viridiplantae > Streptophyta > Magnoliopsida > Poales > Poaceae > Hordeum > Hordeum marinum. The sequence continues at coordinate 331,253,121 of CM039674.1, forward strand.
ATTATGCATCTACTTCTATTACTCCACACATCGACCGCTATCCAGCATGCATCTAGTGTATTAAGTTCATGGAAAAATGGAGTAACACAATAAGAATGATGACATGATGTAGACAAGATCTATTCATGTAGGAATAGACCCCATCTTGTTATCCTTAATGACAACGATACATGCGTGTCTTGCTGCCCTTTCTGTCATTGGGAAAGAACACTGGAAGATCGAACCCATCACAAAGCACCTCTTGCCATGCCAAGAAAAAACAATCTATTTAGCCTAACTAAACCAAAGATTCGAAGAAGAAATACGAGGCTATAAGAAATCATGCAAATAAGAGATCAAAGAAGACTCAAATAATATTCATGGATAGAAACTGATCATGAACTCAAAGTTCATCGGATCCTAACAAACACACCGCAAAATTCATTACATCAAATAGATATCCAAGAGACCATTGTATTGAGAATCATAGAGAGAGAGGAAGCCATCTAGCTACTGCCTACGGATTCGTATGTCTATGGTGGACTACTCACGCATCATCGAAGAGGCACCTATGTTGAAGATGAACCCCTCCACGATGGCGTTAGATTGGATCTCAAGGTTCTGGAACTTGCGGCAACTGGATTTGCGTTTCGTCGACTCCCTTAGGGTTTTCCAAAAATTTGGGAATTTATAGGCTGATAGTCGGTTGAGGGGGATCCCGAGGTGGGCACCCTCCACTAGGCCGCACGAGGGGCCTCTGGCACGCCCTGGTGAAGGGTGGCCACCTTGGACCCCCTCTCCTGGTGCTCTTTGGCCTATCCTAGCTCTTCTGGTCCATCAAAATTCTCCAAAAATTCCCGTAGCATTCGGGTTCTGTTTGGTACTGATTTTCTTCGAAGTTAAAAACAACCAAAACATCAACTGGCACTTTGGCACTATGTCAATAGGTTAGTCTCAAAAAATGATATAAAGTTGCTATAAAATGATTCTAAGACATCCAAGATTGATAATATAACAGCATGGAACAAGCAAAAATTATAGATACGTTGGAGACATATCAGCATGTTGTTGAACGAGTCATGCGTTATTTGCAAGGTATTGCAAACTACGAAATTCACTATTCTGGGTACTCAACGGTACTCAAAGGGTATAGTGATTCAAATTGGATATCTGACGCTGATGAGATGAAATCCACAAGTGGGTATGTCTTTACAATTTGTGGTGGTGGTGTTTCCTGCAAGTCTTGCAAGCAGACGATCTTAACGAGATCGAATATGGAAGCAGAATTCACAGCATTAAACACATCATGCGTCAAAGCAGAATGGCTTCGAGAGCTTTTGATGGATTTGTTAGTGGCTATCCTTATGAACTATGACAATCAAACAATGATTGCCAAAGCTAAGATTTCAAAGGACAACATGCAATCCACAAAGCATATAAGAAGAATACTGAAATTTGTCAAGCACTCAAGAAAATCCAGAGTAATAGCGTTGGATTATATTCAGACGGCTAAGAATCTGGCAGATTCCTTTACAAAAGGGCTATCAGGAATTGTGATAGAAAATGCATCGAGGGAGATGGGCATGAGACATCGGTAAGTTGCCATGGGGATAGCCCAACCTATGTGATCGAAGATCCCGTGAATTAGGACATGGGAAAATAATCCAGTGGTCAATTGAGGAGAGTATCCTTACTAACCCACTCCGTTGGAGATGCAATACTCTCATAATATGTAAGGCACGCAGACTTTGTCTTAATGTGTTCCAAAGCTTGTGAAAGCAAGATGCTAACCTATAGAGCATTCTTTGGAGGAACACGCCTATGTGAGACCGGATGCTGGTCACAGTCTATGAGATTGGTTAATCTCTAGGAAGCTCATGAGAAGGTAAGGAGTGTGGCTAATAAGCTCCACCCGTGGGGTTTAGACTTCACAGCCACGTATCAGCTGACAATAGGCAAAACTTCTGCACGCTAAACTGACAATTCAAGGCCTTGTCCATTGTTCAGTTATGAAGAAGTCTAATCATGTTGCTCTAGGTGGAAGTTCAACTTAATAGTCTCCACTGAAAATTCTGGTATATCAAACATTGTTTGGAATAGTTGAAAAACTTATGTGCCTCGAGATCTGGTGGGGGATTGTTGGATTATAGATGGGCTTAGGTCCATATAAGACAATAATCCCTAGTTAATCTCTATGTCCCATGTGAGTGTATGTCAAATGGTGGAAAGTTTAGTACCATACTGCTACAATAGTAAGAGTGAGACCCCTTTATAAGGGATGCTCTATCACTTACCATTGGGAGCTTGGGAAGAGGAGTTGTGCACGTGCGCTCCTCCTCCTCCACCGCCCGCCTCGCCTCGCCAGGCCTCGCCTCGCCATGACGCACGTGTGCGTCGGTGTTTGCAGGAATGAGTCGAACCAAGCCTTATTCTTGCTAGTCAGAAATGGTTAATTAATTGTGGATTAATTAATGAGTCGCTAAACGAAAGTGCCACTGTCCGAGACGTTGGACCGTGGGCTATTCACGGACTCGGTCATGGGCCTGGCCCAGGCCCATCTACCCGACGACCTATATAAGGAGGCACCGACTGTGGAGTGTAACCTAACCCGTTCACTCTCTCCCTCTCTGTGCAACCCTAGCCATCATCCATTGATCCTCTCAGTGTGCTGCTTCCGGCGATCCCATCCTGGCGACTGCGTGTATGGTTGGTCAGGAGAGCAACTGCCTCCGGAACCTTGTCGTTCGAGATCCTGCCCGGGAGGACGGCAATAAAGTTTTTGGGGAGCGTATCGATGCGAGCACTCCCGATCTGTCCCCATCTTCGTCCTCCTCTACTTCAACTACTTTCCCTTCATCGACACCATGGTCGACGATGCGGCCGCCGTCGCGTTGGCTTGGCCAACCGGAGTGTATGATTTGTTTATCCCTCATTTACTCGTTCTCTTGTTAGTCGTATATGCCATGTTCATAGAAATTTAGTTTCTATGTACTGTATGTGCTAGTATGCTTAGATATTGGTATGAAGTGCATACCATGTTTACCATGCTTGTTATTTACCCGTGGATTAGTCTAATCGGGAAAGTGCTAATATTTCCAACAGTGTACACATGCATTTCAAATGGAATTTCAACAAACCGGATGATTTTCATTTAAATCGGAACACATCCATTACATTTTTTAAATCTTTCATTAAACCAAAGTGTACAGAAATTAACCTAGTCTAAATCTTCACTAGCGTCCATCCTCCAAGTCCTTGTTGCTCCCATGTCCGGCATCCACACAAAAATTCAAAAAGCTTATTAGAGGGGTTGGTACACATAAAAATAAATCATTTTCATGTACTGTCAAGACAAGATGCATAACTATTTTGAAACATTATCTACTGTATACCATCATTTTCATAATTTATATGCCCCAATGTAAGCTATTAATACACAAGTATAAGAGAATAACAAATTTATAACTACAAATTGTCCAAAAAAATAGTTTATAGCAACAGATTTAATACCATACTTATATAACTCTAAAAAATCTGAAAAATTAGGAAGCAATAAAGATTTTGTATGAAAGTACCGTGTAAAAAAATGCATAAAATGATCCCGATTCAATAAAATAAAACAATTCAAATATTACAAAAAAATTATGTTTCTATACAACACATATCAAACTTGCAATTTAACATCCCAAAGGATACTCTTAGCACTTTATTTAAAAAAATAATACATAACATGATTACTATAGTAACATTAATCATGTAGACGCACACAAACAGAAACAAAACAATATTAGGTTGCCTTCCAACAAGTGCTTTTATTTAATTTCTTTAAGATAGGCTTGAGATTACAATGATAACCACATGAAAAATAAGAATTGAAGCACGAAAGATAGCATCAATAAGCATGTAACAGAAACACATTTAAGTCTAACCCATCTCATATGCATAGGCACCTTACAAGTAAAAAATCATTAGCGCAAGTAATCCCTAGCACATGCAAGAGAAGCATAACACAAATTTAAAACTTTCAGTGTAAAGAGAGGTGATTTAGTGTCATGAAGACTTCTATAGCCATACTTGCCTCTCTCATAATAATTATATGTGGGGTCATAATCAAATTCAACAATATAGCTATCATAGAACACATTCTCTTCATGATCCACATGCATATATATTTTATGATCCTCCAAGATTGTAGCATTAATATTAGGTAAAGTAATGACCTCTGCAAACTCACTTTTAACGATATTATCACAAGATTGAACACTCTCCAAAGTAGTGGGATCATTACTACCTAAAGTCATGACCTCTCCAAACCAACTTTAAATAGTATTAGAAATATTATTATCAATAATAGATTCATCAAAAGACTTAAAGAAAACTTTAAAGCCACAAGAAGTATCATAGTTGTCTTCCTAATCATGATCATCGTAATAAGTAGCGGGAATAACATTATTAGTACCTACAAACATAGTGTCATTATAGAAAGCAATACTTTCATCAAGTGTATCATCTTCATCACTTGAATCATAAAGATTATCATGTTTATTCAAATCATGCTTTTCTTTCAATGAGCACATCCCAATAACCTTTTCTTTTATAACTTCTTCATTATTAGATATTAGTTCAAAGTATGTAGCAAATGTCTGAAAAGTACAAAAATTGTAAGATCCACATCCATCCTTTTCTTTTACTTCTTCGTGAGTTAATGATGCTATTTTTATAATAAGATAAAAGAAGGATACCATTGAAATATTTTTGGCATTTTGAGTTTGTCACATCCCACATTTTTCTCAAATATGGTATGTTGAAAAATTCACAAGGAATTAATTTTTTCTAGGAAATACCCATGATTGCCCAGGATTGCTTGTGTGTGACTTTGATTAGCTTGATAGTTTGCTTAGGAAGGGTTAAAAGCACGACGCAACTAATTGAAACCTAGCTAGCCTTAGTTGAGACCAAACCATTGTTTTGAAATATTAATTGGGCATAAGGCCATCCTAAATAAGACCCAAGAAATATTCAAAGCCCTGATAATTTTTCTCTAAAATAATTAATTGGTATCTATGTTCGAATAAATCCAAAGTCAAGGGAAATTATTTAAAAATGGCTTCACAAATATTTGGTGGGAAGGTGAATCTCATAAGTCCAAATAATGCACTTGACCTTCTGCAAATTTTCCAAAATGAATTTGAAACAAACTTGGTTTTGAAAACCAAATTTAAATTCAGAAAGAAAAAAATAAAGTGCAGAAAATATATGTCCCAAGTGGGCAAATAAAACACCAAATTATAAATATCCCATTTGGAATTTAGAGCAAGTTTTAATTTTCTGGAAAATTCAAATTCATAATATATTTGAATTTACACAAGAAATAAAAAAGGAAAAGAGAAAAATAGAAAGAAAAGAAAGAAAAAAAGCTACGCGGCCTAGACAGGCTAGCAGGCCCAGCCACGTGCCCCCTCTCCCTCTCTCTATCGCCAACAGGTGGGACCGACCTGTCAGGATCATTCCCAACCTCGCAACTGCCCACGCGCCCACGACGCCACGGTCTCCTCACCCTAAGCTCTCAGTGCCCGCGAACCTACCCTATAAAATCCCCCGCACCCCTCTCCCTTTTTCCCCAAGCCCCGCACAACGAGCGCCGCCAGGCTGCTCAGAATCGAGCTCGTAACCTCGCCGCCGCAGCCACTGTCTCCGGCCAGATTCGGTCGTTCACACGCCAGTTAGTTGCATCAATGGAAACAAATTCATATAAGCATATAACACAACAATGGCAACAATCATCATGACACAAAGTAACATGAATATTTACACAAAGTTGCAAAACACTTAACTTTATTTAACATACACGGGAGCTGAGCCCGATTTTTACATGATATAGTTGCTTGTTAGAACAGGTCCAACAGCTATGTGCCCTGAAGGTAGAACTTGCGAAGATAGTATTTCTGTAGGTCCTCAATGTTCCATGAGTTCCGCACAAGGATCTCATCTTCAGTTTCTAGGCAACCATGGATAATCATCGGGAGATGGCATGACACAGTTATCACCATTGAAGTACACACGCCGCGGAAACGCCCATCCTTTCTGGAAGGCGAAAGTCTCTGAGTCCTTCCGCATGAGTAGATCTGACTGCACGTTTCCAAGCGGACCAGCTTGATTGAGCAAATCATTGTAGAACTTCTTTCCCCAGAACATTGCGGTGTCATCTGAAATGGGAGGAATAAGCACGTCAGATAGGAGGCACATCTCAAGTCAGAAACTAATTAAAACAGTTCACGAGGTAACTTACTTATGCGGCCTCCATATGGGGTAAGTGGCTTATAGTTGAAACTGAACAGCTTTGTGATATTATCGAAGTTAGGATGCTGGGCAACCAAGTTCCAGTCTGTATAATTCATGCGGTAGTTGAAGTTTGTGATGGTGACTTTCACTCTCCAGTAGTCCTTGTAGTTGAGCATCACATGCCAATGGATTCTTATCGGGCACATGTGGGGAGTACATTGGACAAGAGGCTGGCCGGTTAATTTGCCAGGGCCACTGATGGCAGATAAATAAGGTGAATTGTTAATGTAAAATGGATAGGATTCGTAAAGAATTTGCAGAAAGTCAAAAGCCTTAGGAAGCATAGTAAAGACTAATAATTATTAACTCACTTTACACAGCTTCCTGGACGAGTAATACTGTTTGGGCAGCCGCAAGAGCACGTTGGGCAGTTCACAACAGTGTCATTATATAACGATGAGAGAGATACACAGCAGGTCGGAACTTTCGAAGCAAGAAATTGGGAGTATGTGCAGATTACATTCCACGACACTGCCAATAGAGAAATTCTGTTGTTAGTACCCACTAAATAAAGAACATTATCAGCAATAAAGCACGAAACATATATGGAACCAATCTGGTGTTTCCTGCACTTGACATGCATTATTTGCAAGTGAACAAAACTAGTTATGATATTATCAGGCTTACCAGTGGCTTATTTTCAAAGAAATATCAGCTAACATTGATCCTAGGTGATGAACTCATCTCCTTTCGAAAATGAATCATTTCTCGTTTCGATGGTTTCACGCCGTTTAGTCTTTCACTAATTGTACAAATATTATAACATAACATTCATTCGTGATTAAGGAGCAGAAACATGCGAAAGTGGTACTAAGATGTGTTTAGCTCAATTGGTTTAGCTTGCTAATGCATTTGCGCAAAGTATTAAAGCAATATAGAGCAAGCAGCGAAGAGCAATAAGTGGGCAAATTACTGAGAGCTTGGGTTACCCTGCGCCCGTCTGACGAGTAATACTTGGTAGGCTTGCCAACAAGAGCACGCCCACATGTGTACCCCGGACCTGGGGCCTTAAGGGTGAAGTTTTTGGGCATCTTAACCGTCTTATTGGTAGTCCCAGCAAGACCTACACTAATCTGGAAGGAGGAAGCAGCATTTCCTGGGTCCTGGTTAAATGCCTTTATAACTCCTGCCTTGCAACAATTGGCAATTTGCTGGTTGAATGGGGTGCCTGGAAGAAGATCGACAATCGTTGGATCTCTCTTGCAGGAATGGGGAGGGGCGCTCTTAAATTTTGAGCAATCACCCTGCTCAGTGGCCTGAGCCCCCACCATCGACCAGATGACCTCTTTCTTTGCCCACGACCACCCCAGCTGCCACCCAGGTGCAGATATGTGTCGAAACTGCTGGTAGTTGAATATTGTGACTGTTGCCTGCACATGACAAGTTTGTAGAAAAGATCATGATACAGGTAGAGCGTGACCAGATATCCATAATCTGCTGATAATTGTACTTGGTGGCTACGATATTGTTTGTGGCAAAGTTAGTGATCGATCAGTGGCAAACTGTTGATGTGAAGAGGTGCTACTTACAACATAGCCATCAGGAGTCCACGAAATGATATCCCATTTTATGGTGATGTTGCCATTTGGATCCAGCGAATCATAAGCCTCTGCATAAACAAACAAACAAACAAACAAATGGTGCATATATCAGATACATATATGGAAACAAACTAAATAAAGAAGGTGAGACACACTAGATATGGTTTTAGCAGGATAGCAAATACGAGTAGTACAATAAAGAAGGTGAGATACTAAATAAAGAAGGTTACATCATACTTAAGTTCCAATTTGCAGGATCTATCCGCTTAAGTTGCCCGCCGGATACTTTCTAGCAGCAAAACACTTGGTCGATATGTTTGTACTGATCCGCTTCCCTCGCCACAGAGCTCACCACGAGCAAGTGTGAAGAAGAATGGCGGGAAGCTTGACAGATCGCTCGTCTCACATATATGGAGCTTCCTAATCTGGCTTCACAATTCAAGGAAGCTCGAAATGAACGGACAGAATTGAAGCCACTCTCGTCTAAACGGGAGTACACACTACACAGTCGAAGGTGTCTCACTGACAGCACTAACTAAACAGGACTGGGCATTAACCAGCGCGCAGCAAAAATGCTACATCTACGTGGTGGTGGCCAGCGCGCAGAGCAGAACCGTGCTTCTCGGCACGACGGGGCACGAAAGAGAGAAGGGCCGAATGGGTGGGAAGGAGAGGAGCCGAACCTGTGGTGGCCGGTGCGGAGAAGAAGAGCACCGCCGCGAGCAGCACGGCGCAGCAGGCCGCGGATCTGGAGCTCCCGGCGACGCCACCAACCGGCGCCATTTCCTCCGCCGATACTCCACCGACACTCCCCAGCAGCTGCACCTACCCACCCACCGATCCCCGCTTCGCTCTGTACGGCGAGGAATGCGGCCGCGCTCGCGCCGGTGAACGGGGGGAGCTGGAGATCCGAGGCGACTGAGCAGGTGGTGGTGGGAGTGGGACTTAAAGCATCCTACAAGTGGGAGTTCAAGAATGTGCGGCAAAAAACCAAGAACAGACTTCAAACTGGAACCGTGTTGACCACAGCACGGCGAAGCTTCCTGGTAGGTTCCCCCGCTTGAGCCCCCGCTGAACGCCACTCTGGCGCCGGCGGCCACCAAACCCCTGTCGGTCCCCACTCCGGAACCGGCAGCCACCCCTCCTTCCTCCCCATGGCTTCTGAGGCTTCTGGTCGAGATCTGGTTAGGGTGTCTGGCTCACCCCTGACCTCGTCCGCGGGGCGGTCTGCCTCTCCCCCGCCGGTGGCCGGCCGTCCAACCGTTCGCTCGTTTGTGGTGGTTCACGAGGGCCGCTAGATCCTTCCGCCCCCTCCTTTGTTATTAGCGAACATGGTACTGTACACTCTAATGGAAAAATTGATGAACTAAATTGTCATCTAAATTCAAATATTTTGGATCACTTTTTAATAGAGGCACCATAATAACATCAGGATATCCAGTCATGCAAATAAAACCTAAGAGCATACCGGACATCTCAAACCCACCTCATACGCCCGGGTCACTTTTTTCTAACCCACACGGCCCCCTCAAACGCCCAGACTGACCGGCATCCCCCCATATCCAGCACAAATATGGGGCGGATATGGGGACGCCTAGGCGTGCCCGCCACGTCGGAGCCGGCCCATGCTGGCCCACCCCTACCCCATTTATATTCGTTCCCATCCGCTCGCCGACCAAACCCTAGCCACTTCACTTCCTCCCCTCCACTCCCCCCCTCCCCCCGCCACCCGAGCTCTCCTTCGGCGGATTCCGGTTGTCTCCGGCATGGCGGGCAGTGGATCCGAATCCTTCAACTCCAGATCCATCGACCCCGAGCTCATCCCACGCGGCCCCGAGGAGGAGATGGTCGTCCGGCTTGCGCTCCACCGCGTCTGGGAGGATGCCCGTGGACGGCTTGGCTCGGACTCCCTCCGTTGGGAATCCATTTCGTCCGCCCAAATGGCGCATGGATCTGGCGTTAGGCAAGCCGCCGCAGCCTCACCGGAGGCCGTGCGGTCCGCCTGGCGTCCAAACGCGCTGGCGGACGCGCAACCCCTCTAGTGGTGCGCTCATTTTTGGGACGCTTCCGAAGAAGGCATGGCTCGTCGTGGACGCCGTGCAAGGCAGCGGGCGCGAGAGGCGGCGGAAGCCCTCGCGACGACGGATGTCGACGAGGCAGAGTCGCATTCTCCGGCGCCCCGTATGGCGCATCAATCCGGACGCCACAACCGCATCGTGGTGGACATCGGGGGCTCTTCCTCGGAAGGATCCATCATCGATCTGACGTCCACCGGCACCGTTCGGGTTCCGGTCTCCGACAAGGAAGAGTAAGGCATGGGAGACGGCGGGGCCTCGAGTCCCGTGAGCCAGCTCGTGTCCCATGCCCTACTCTACCTTGCCGGCGACCGGACCAACACTCTCGGGAGTGCAGTCGGCTGCCGGACATGCCCACGGCGGAGGGGCGAGCTGGGAGCGGAACCGGACGAGCTCCCTTCAAAGATCGGATCACGTTGCATGTAATAATATGGATTCGAGGTTTCTAATTTGAGATGTCCAGATGTGGAATGTGTTTTATGAGGGGTGACCGGTCACTGTTCGCGGACGCGTCTGGACGCGTCCGCTCGCGTTTGTGAGGTCGGATTTGCCAAGTCCGACTGTAGATGCTCTAACACTCCGTATATACTGTTTTTTGCATATTCCACATGTCATATATTTGCTGAAGACTTGTCATACAATAAGATTTATATAGCTTATTATTCTTTTACATGAAGTTAGTTCAAAATTTCAAAAGCATTGTATCCATTATCTTACCAGGAGATACACATAAACAACTCAACATGATGTAAAACTGTTTGATGAATGAAGTGAGGTTGCACCTGCAAAAAACCCTTAACCAAAGGTGCATGTTTCAAAGTTCTAACATCTTTGTACCAATTAATATTAAAATGTTCTTACATTTGAGATGGATGACGGGAACACTAATTCAAAAGCACAAAAATGTTAAACAGATCCACGTGGCGAAAAAACCCATTATCTCCAAATCCAGGCGTAAGATCAGGAATTTCCTTCTCTTCTGTTTTCAAAGGTAAGATAGGTTGGTTGTATTATGCACATCTAACCTAATATATATATTGCATAATACAACCAACTTATCTTACCTCTAAAAATTATATATATATATATATATATATATATATATATGACATGGCTAAATATTATTTTGTTACTATGACCCCTATAAGGGAGCGGCGCATCCAATATGTACGAGGCTGGACTCTGCTGCGACCCGGCCCACACCGACCCGCCTCCTACCATTGGAGGCAGTCGTCGCGTCGCCCCAGCTCATCGGCCCCATGCGCCGCCCCATCCCGCCGGCCCGCGCGCTGCCCTTGCTCGACGATCAGTTCGACAAGACGGAAAGCGTCAGTACGACGTTGGGCTCTGCTGCGACCCGCCCCAACCCGACCCGCCTCCTACCGTCGAAAGCAATCGTCGCGTCGTCTCATCCCGCCGGCCCAGTGCGACGCCCCAGCTCGATGATCAGTTTGACGAGACGAAAAGCGTCAGTACAACTGCTCCAAGTCGTCAGTTTCAAAATAGTAACAGAATAATATAATTTGCTCAACTCTGACAAATGGTTGAAAATTTCTAATAAAAACAGTAAAAAAACAAAGTAAAGTACATTCAGTGAAAAACGCTAGGTACAAACACACACATTGGTTAGGACGGGAAAACAGCAAGATAGGTCTCACCGTATTCAAAATTACTGTTAAACGGTTGTGAATTTCAGAAAACGTTCAACATGACAAAGTTTTGCATTTTTGATAGCTTTCTATCGGTATATTATTTGCCTTATTTCGACAAACTTTTCAAAAAAATTACGTTTGAAACCAAATTTCACTGAATTCGAATTTAAACCGTAAAGAATTAGAAGAAACTCTCAAAACACAAAAGTTATGCATTTTCCATAGCTATCCAACGCCATGTCATTTGCATCAATCCGACAAGCCGTTTGCAAAAAATCGCGAAAATACGTTTCGCCTGGAATTTCACCATTTTTCAAATTACTTTTAAATCATACAGAATTTGAAAAATCAATCTGCATATGGAAGATGCGGATTTTCATTAGCTTTTCAACGCCATCTCATTTCCTCAATTGTGAAAAACTGTTTGAAAATTAACTCTAAAATATGATTCGCGTTTTCGGTTTAAAAAAAAGGTTTATAAACGGGATGATCTATAATTTAGATGTTAAAGGCTTTCCAACGATATATTACACGCCCCGTTCCGACGATTTTTTCTTGCGTTGTTTGATTATTATGTTTTTGAACTAAACAGGATGATCAGTTCAGCGTAATGAAAGCATCAGTCCACCCGCTCGAATTCGTCCGTCCAATCTGTAAACTACGTCACTTCAAGTAATATTCTGTTACGCGAAATTAATAATCTGTAAACTCTCTTCTTTTCTGCTTTTTTTAAAAATCGAGATCCCTAGAGGCCATGTTTCGAATATATATATAGATATATATGTGAAACACGGCCCCTGGGATCTCGATTTTTTAAAAAAGCAGAAGAGAGTTGCTCGGTTAATTTACGAAGAACCGGCTAAAACCGTTACAACACGCCCAACAAAAAGGACACCCCGACTCACCTGGCACCCACATGACCCACACACACCGTCGAGGCGAGGACACCATCGAGGTTGCTAGCAAAGTCATCGTCATCACCTCTCCCTGAGCAAGCGAATCCGACTCCTACGCAGACGACCCGTCCAGGCCCCTCCGAACGAACGACACACAAGAACCATGTTGACCACAACCTTGCAATCGGCTAGCGACGACGAAGACTATGCAGCTCCGACCTTGATGACGATCATCGCAGGGAAAAAGGAGCACGTCTGGCGCCAACAGAGCCCGAATTACCCATCTCCTGGCATCGTTGCCGCTGCGTCGCCCCGCAACACCGCAACTCCGACTTCACTCTCAGAAGCAAGCCGACTATCAAGGACAAAGACCAGCCACAATCTTGCACATCCTGCCACCATCATCTTCGCCGCACAAGTCGTGACGCCAGAACCTCCACACTACCCATTAGACACCTGTCGACCGCAGTCTGTGAGCGTCTAGCACATGGAATGCACAAACCAGATCTTAAGGTATTCAGGACGACGCCCAAAAGGGGGAAGCGACAAGCAATCCCGCGTGAGCTCGCGCCGGCAGCTGTGGCAGTGTGGGCGGCGCGACTGCCGGACTTCTGGTTGAGGAGGATAAGCCCTCTCGCCTGCGTAGTGTGGCGGCCTCTTGTGGTTTCCCTAGCAGCATTGTCAACGACTGGCTGCTTTGTCATTTGTCTATGTGGCACTGCAGCGACGACGGGCTTAGGCTTCGGCTTGGCATCCCTCGGACGTGTGAGTGTGGGGTGGCGGTCCACCTCCATGAAGCTTGGTGGTCTTTGTTCGACGCTGGGTGCCGCAGGTTGTGGTGGCTCTCATGTGCAGTTGGCGCGTCGTCGTCACGGTAGGTGTGCGGGCTAGTGGAGGTGAGGTGTGTGGGGGTGTGGTGTTGGGTGGTGCTCCAAGCGAAAGCTCGCTAGATTTTGCCGGCCGACAGCGTCGGTGTCTGTAGATGTTGTTTTACCTTCTTGGAAGCGCTATTGTGGAGTTCATCCCCTGCACATCCTCGGTCTTAGGAATTCGGGTGAAAGCCTAAGGCCCGGTCGGGCTGGGCGACGACATCTATATATTTAGTTTCATCATATCTCTTCCCTGCAAAAAAAATAAAAAGAAAATCCATCATATCTACCCTACTTCGTAAGAAAGAACACCAATCGCCATGCTGATAAAAGTCTGGATCCCAATTTCATCAAGATCCATGTAGAAACAGTAGATCTAAAAAGAATAAAAACAACAGTCAAGAACACAACCACGAACTAATTAAGTGCACCGGTTGTCGGTGTCAAAACCGGCGGATCTCGGGTAGGGGGTCCCGAACTTTGAGACTAGAATCAACGGTAACAGGAGACGAAGGGGACACATATTTACCCAGGTTCGGGCCCTCCTATGGAGGTAATACCCTACGTCCTGCTTGATTGTATTGATGATATGGGGGGTTACAGAGTTGATCTAGCTCGAGATCGAATAGCTAACCCTAGATGAGTTGTTCAATCCTATACCCTAAAACCCTCCGGCTTATACAGATGTCGAGGATGCCTAGGGTTTACACATGGTCGGTTACATGCCAAAGAGATAAACATGCTTATTTACTACATCAAACGTGGAGCACAAGCCGTGCTTCCCGAAGCTTCCATCATGGAGACTGGGCCTTCAAACCTTCCACTGTTCGGTAAGTAGCCCATATAGTCCGGCCCATAAACAATAGGTCGGCTATCCGAGGACCCCTAATCCAGGACTCCCTCAGTAGCCCCCGAACTCGCCTCCAATGCCAAGGGTCTTCATCTCCAATTGCTTCGCGAACAGAGTGTTCAGCTTGCGAGGTGAGTTCCTTCCCGCCGAACCATAGTTCGGCCTCCGATGATAAGTAGTTTTCCGCATAGTAGCATGTCCGGACACTGCAAATTGGTTGGCTTTGAAGGCCGAACATCAGGGGGTAAACAACGTTCCTCTGACGACCTCTCTAACAAAAGGCCACATCCCACCACGACCGCTAGGCTAGTTGCATAGACTCGTTTCGCGGTTCGAGGCCGTTTTAACCATCACGATCTACCAATATACCGATTGTGTCCTGTTTTATACGGGATATACTTAATCACGCGTGCGCAACGGCTCGCACGTCTCGAGAAGTGGAGGGATTCATGGCACAGCAAGGGGATTCCAAATCGATAGGCCTCATAAAAAGAGGAGGAAAAAACCTGAAGGCTATTCACGCTCTCCATTCGACTTCTCCGCCTCCCATTCCTTTGCGCCTCCGAAGCTCAGATCTAGGTCTTTTCGCCCCCACCTCCGAGCTCATCAATGGCAGGCTCCAACGGCCAATGGGAAGCTTCCACGGTCATCGACCGGGACATTCTCGACCTCAAGAAGGCCGACTACCTTTTCGCCGACATCCCTCACCGCGCGGCGGAGGAGGGCCAAGTGATCCCCACCCCCAAGCGAGGCGAAAGGGTGGTGTTCAGCCCCCACTTCATCAGGGGGCTGAGCTTTCCCCTCCACCCCTTTGTCCGGGGGCTGATCTTCTTCTACGGCCTCGACTTCCACGACCTCCCACCGAACTCCATCATGTACATCTCGGCGTTCATCCTCGTCTGTGAGGCCTTCCTGCGCATCGAGCCACATTTCGGGCTCTGGCTTCGGGAGTTCAACATCAAGCCCAAGTGCGTCGGTGGCAAGCACGCAGATTGCGGTGGGGCCGTCATCGGCAAGCTCACCCGCGTCGGGTGGCCGTCGGGCACCCTTATTGACACCATCAAGGGGTGGCAGAAGGAGTGGTTCTACGTCACCAAACCACAAGAAGAAGGTCAATATCGCGCTGCCGCATTTAGATCCGGTCCCCCCACCAGACTGGCTTCTTGGCTCGAAAAGGGCCTTGTTTGGGGACCGGGAAAAGAGGTGAGCGACCTGCAGAAGTGCATCCTCTCTATGGTAGAGGAGGGCACCAAGTTGACCGATGTGGTCCAGGTGATGCTCCGAAGACGCATCCTCCCTTGCCAGCGCCGGGACACCCCCCTGTGGGCTCGTGAGATCGACGCCGAGCCCATAGTCCGGAATCTCTTCCGCACTACGCGGGAGAAGTTATGGAAGGCACTCTTCAAATCACAGAAGAGCTGGCCATCCGAGGAGGAGGACAAGGTTCTGCATAGCTTCATTACATAAGAAGTCCTCATAACCCCTTATCCGATCTGTCTTTGCAGAGATGACTGAAGAAAGCCATCAACATTAACAGTCCGGCGCTTCAGCCCGAAGACAAGAGGACCGGGCTGTTAGCAAAAATGCTCGTGGTAAAACCTTACGAGGCTCCCACGAAGAAAGAGAAGAAGAAGAAACCAGGACAGGCTGGCATCCACATCAAGGACCAGCCTGACGCCGCATTGGAGGATACCCCCGCCTCCTCAAATGAAGAGGAGGCTGAGAAGGAGGAAGAGGAAGAAGAAGAGGAGGAGGAGGCCGAGGTCGAGGGCGAGGGGGAGGAAATTCCCCCCGTGCCAGGAAGAGAGCGGCGTCTTCGGACGCTCTGGAGTAGGTGTTGGGGAACGTTGCATGGGAAACAACAAATTTCCTACGCACACACAAGATCTATCCTTGGTGATGAGCATCTACGAGAGGGAGAGTGGATCTACATACCCTTGTAGATCGCTAAGCGGGAAGCGTTAAGAAACGCGGTTGGTGTAGTCGAACGTCTTCGCGATCCAAATCAGCGAGCATCCCGCAATCCAATCACGATCCGTCCCGCGATCTCATCACGATCCGTCTCGCGATCTTGATCACGGTCCTTCCGATCTAGCGCCGAACGGACGACACCTTCGCGTTCAGCACACGTACAGCTCGATGACGATCTCCGCCTTCTTGATCCAGAAAGAGGGAGCAGGGAGGTAGATGAGTTCTCCGGCAGTGCGACGGCGTTGCGGTGATGGTGGTGGAGCTATTCTAGCAGGGCTTCGCCTAAGCACCGCTGAAAACCGATCTAGAGGAGAAACTGCGATCTAAAGGAGAGGTAGCACGTGGCTATTAGGGTTAGCTTTTTCCTCTAAATCCTCTAGTATATATAGGAGGGAGGGAGGGGAGGAGGCAGCCTCAAACTCTCAAGGTTTGGTTGAAATTAGAGGTGAAGGAGTCCTACTCCTATCCTATTAGGAGTAGGATGTTGGGGAACGTCGCATGGGAAACAAAAATTTTCCTACGCACACGCAAACCTATCCATGGTGATGAGCATCTACGAGAGGGAGAGTGGATCTACATACCCTTGTAGATCGCTAAGCGGGAAGCGTTAAGAAACGCGGTTGGTGTAGTCGAACATCTTCGCGATCCAAATCGCCGAGCGTCCCGCGATCTCATCACGATCCGTCCCGCGATCCAATCACGATCCGTCCCGTGAACTCATCACGATCCGTCCCGCGATCTCATCACGATCCGTCTCACGATCTTGATCATGATCTGTCCCGCGAACTCATGACGATCCGTTCCGCGATCTCATCACGAACTGTCTCGCGATCTCGATCACGGTCCTTCCGATCTAGCGCCGAACGGACGGCACCTCCGCGTTCAGCACACGTGCAGCTTGATGACAATCTCCACCGTCTCGATCCAGAGAGAGGAGATGGAGAGGAGAGAGAGTTCACCGGCAGCGTGACGGTGCTCCGGTGATGGTGGTGGAGTGATTCCGGCAGGGCTTCGCCTAAGCGCTGCGGAAAACCGATCTAGAGGAGAAACTGTGCACCGGTGAAACGGGTAGCACGTGGCCGGAAATTCTGTCCAAAAACCACCCAATCCACTAGTATATATAGGAGGAGAGGAGAGGAGAGGCAGCCAAGGCCTTTGGGTCGGCCGAAATAGGAGGTGGGAGCAATCCTACTTCACCTCCAATCCTAGTTGGAGTAGGATTGCCTCCTATTGGCTGATTTTCCACTTTTTGCTTTAGGACTTTCTCTCCTGCGCCATGGGCCTTTGTGGCTGTTTTCCCAGCCCACTAAGGGCTGGTTATTATTCTCCCACAGCCCATGGACCTCTTGGGGTCGAAATACCCCTCCCGGAGGTCCTCCGGTACACTACCGGCACTCCCGGTACAATACCGATACTCCCGGTACACTACCGATGAGCCCGAAACTTTTCCGGAAACCAAACTGGGACTTCCTATATATGAATCTTTACCTCCGGACCATTCCGGAGCTCCTCGTGACGTCCGGGATCTCATCCGGGACTCCGAACAACCTTCGGTCACCACCATACATAATTCTACACTACCGAAACGTCACCGAACCTTAAGTGTGCAGACCCTGCGGGTTCGAGAACTATGTAGACATGACCGAGACACCTCTACGGTCAATAACCAATGGCGGGACCTGGACGTCCACATTGGTTCATACATATTCTACGAAGATCTTTATCGGTCGAACCTCTATGTCAAGGATTCAGTTAATCCCTTATATCGTTCCCTTTGTTCTTCGGTATGTTACTTGCCCGAGATTCGATCGTCGGTATCTCCATACCTAGTTCAACCTTGTTACCGGCAAGTCTCTTTACTCGTTCCGTAATACAAGATCCCGCAACTAACAATTAGTCACATTGCTTGCAAGGCTTATTGTGATGTTGCATTACCGAGTGGGCCCCGAGATACCTCTCCGTTACACGGAGTAACAAATCCCAGTCTCGATCCATGCCAACTCAACAGACACCATCGGAGATACCTGTAGAGCACCTTTATAGTCACCCAGTTACGTTGCGACGTTTGATACACACAAGGCACTCCTCCGATATCCGTGAGTTGCATGATCTCATGGTCATAGGAACATATACTTGACATGCAGAAAACAGTAGCAATAAACTGACACGATCATATGCTATGTTTGTAGTTTGGGTCTTATCCATCACATCATTCTCCTAATGATGTGATCCCGTTATCAAATGACATCTCATGTCCATGGCTAGGAAACCTTAACCATCCTTTGATCAACGAGCTAGTCCATTAGAGGCATACTAGGGACATGGTTTTGTCTATGTATCCACACATGCATTCAAGTCTCCGATCAATACAATTATAGCATGGATAATAAACGGTTATCATGAACAAGGAAATATGATAATAACTAATTTATTATTGCCTCTAGGGCATATTTCCAACAGTCTCCCACTTGCACTAGAGTCAATAATCTAGTTCACATCACCATGTGATTCACATTGTTATGAATCTAACACCCAATGAGTTCTGGGGCTCGATCATGCTTTGCATGTGAGAGAGGTCTTATAGTCAACGGGTCTGCGATATTCAGATCCGTGTGTACTTTGCATATCTCTATGTCAAACCGTAAACACTGCTACCACACTCCACTTGGTACTATTTCCAAATGGCTGCTCCAGTATACATATCCAGATTGCTACTACTACTCATCCGGATAGGTGTTAAAGCTTGCATCGACGTAACTCTATACGACGAACTCTTTATCACCTCCATAATCAAGAAACATTTCCTTAGTCCTCTGGTTACTAAGGATAATTCCGACCGCTGTCCAGTGATCCACTCCTGAACCACTCTTGTACCCCTTGACAGACTCATGGCAAGGCACACATAGGTGCGGTACACAGCATGGCGTAATATAGAGCCTATGGCTAAGGCATAGGGGACGACGTTCGTCCTTTCTCTTTCTTCTGCCGTTGTCGAGCTTTGAGTCTCACTCAACTTCACACCTTACAAATCAGACGAGAACTATTTCTCTGGCTGATCCATTTTGAATTCTTTCAAAATCTTGTGAAGGTATGCACTCATTGAAAGTCTCATCAAGCATCTTGATCTATCTCTATAGATTTTGATGCTCAACAATTAGGTAGCTTTATCCAGGTCTTCCTTTGAAAATCACTTTCCAAATAACCGTTTTATGCTTTCCAGAAACTCTACATTATTTCTGAACAACAATATGTCATCCACATATACTTATCAGAAATTCTATAGTGCTCCCACTCACTTTATTGCAAATACAAGTTTCTCATAAACTTTGTATAAACATCAAAACTTTGATCACCTCATCAAAGCGTATATTCCAACTCCGAGATGCTTGCTTCAGTCCATGGAAGGATCACCGAAGCTTGCACACCTTTTAGCATCCTTAGGCCTGACAAAACCTTCTGGTTGTATCACATACAACCTTTCCTCAAGTAAACCATTAAGGAAACGATGTTTTGACATCCATCTGCCAGATTTCATAATTGAAAACACAGCAACTGCTAACATAATTCCAACAGACTTTTAGCATCTCTACGAGTGAGAAAGTCTCATCATAGTCAACTCCTTGAACTTGTCACAAACATCTTTGCAACAAGTCGAGCTTTACAAATAGTGACATTCACCATCAATGTCTGTCTTCATTTTAAAGATCCATTTGTACTCAACGACCTGCCGTCCAACGAGCAAGTCTACCAAAGTCTACACTTGGTTTTAATACATGGATCCTATCTCGGATTTCATGGCCTCCAACCATTTGTCGGAATCCGGGCCCATCATCGCTTCTCCATAGCTCGTAGGTTCATCGTTGTCCAACAACGTGACCTCCAAGACAGAGTTGTCGTACCACTTAGGAGCAGTACACATCCTTGTCGACCTACGAAGTTTGATAGTAACTTGATCCTGAAGCTTCATGATCATCATCATTAACTTCCTCTTCAACTAACGTAGGCTTCACAGTAACATCTTTCTGCGCTGCGCTACTCTCTGGTTGAACAAAGGTTTAACAACCTCATCAAGTTCTATCTTCCTCCCACTCAATTCTTTCGAGAGAAACTTTTTCTCGAGAAAGGACCCAGTTCTAGCAACAAACACTTTGCACTCAGATCTGAGATAGAAGGTATACCCATCTGTTCTTAGGGTATTCTATGAAGATACATTTGTCCGCCTTGGGTTCGACCTCATTAGGTGAAAACATGTCCACACAAGCATCGCAGCCCCAAACATTAAGAAATGACAGCTTAGGTTTCTATCAAACCATAATTCACACGGTGTCATCTCAACGGATTTAGATGATGCCCTATTTAAAGTGAATGTAGTTGTCTCAACCCCAAAAATTATAGTAGTAAAACGATAAGAGACATCACAGTATGCACTATATCAATAGAGCATGACTATGATGTTCGGACACACCATCACACCATGGTGTTCCAGGTGGCGTTAGTTGTGAAACAAATTTCACGTTGTCTTAAGTTGTATGCCAAACTCGTAACTCAGATATTCACCTCCACGATCATATCGCGGTCACTTTTATCTTCTTGTCAGGATGATCTTTAAACTTCACTCTGAATTTGCTTGAACCTTTCAAACGATTCAGACTTGTGTTTCATTAAGTAAATATACACCATATCTACTCAAATCATCAGTGAAGGTAAGAAAATAACAATATCCACTGCATGCTACAAGACTCACTAGATTGCATACATCAACATGTATCATTTCCAATGAATCACTTGACCGCTCCATCCAACGGGGTCCTTTAGTCATCTTGCCCAAGAGGCATGGTTCGCATGTCTCAACCGATTCGAAATCGATGAGTCCAAATATCCATCAGCATGGAGTTTCTACATGCGCTTTATACCAATATGACATTTAGCGGCAGTGCCACAAGTATGTGGTACTATCATTATTAACTTTGTATCTTTTGACATCAATGTTATGGACATGTGTACTACTACGATCAAGATTTCAACAAACCATTCTCACTGGGTGCATGACCATTGAAGGTATTATTCATGTAACCAGAATAACTATTATTCTCTGACTTAAATGAATAACCGTATTGCAACAAACATGATCTAATCATGTTCATGCTCAACGCAAAACACCAAATAACATTTATTTAGGTTCGTCACTAATCCTGAAGGTAGAGAGAGCGTGCGATGTTGATCACATCAACCTTGGAAACATTTCCAACACACATCGTCACCTCACCCTTAGCTAGTTCTCCGTTTATTCCGTAGCTTTTATTTCGAGTTACTAACATTTAGCAACCGAACCGGTATCCAATACCCAGGTGCTACTAGGAGTACTAGCAAGGTACACATCAATAACTCGTATATCAAATATACTTCTGTCGATGTTGCCAGCCTTCTTATCTACCAAGTATCTAGGGTTGTTCCGCTTCAGCGACCTCTCACCTCATAATAGAAGCACTTAGTCTCGGGTTTGAGTTCAACTTTGGGTTGCTTCACTGGAGCAGCAACTGACTTGCTATCCATGAAGTTTCCCTCCTTGCTCTTGCCCTTTTCGAAACTAGTGGTTTGATTAACCATCAACACTTGACGCTCCTTCTTGATTTCTACCTTCGCGGTGTCAAACATCGCGAACAACTCAGGGATCAATACTTCTATCCCTGGTGTATTATAGTTCATCACTAAGTTCTAGTAGCTTTAGTGACAGTGACTTGGAGAACTATATCAATCACTATCTTATCTGGAAGATCAACTCCCACTTGATTCAAGCGATTGTAGTACCCAGACAATCTGAGTACATGCTCAACGATTGAGCTATTCTCCTTCATCTTACAAGCAAAGAATCTTGTTGGAGATCTCATATCTCGCAACAAAGGCACGAGCCTGAGATCACAATCTCTGCTCTAGAACATCTGATATGTTCCGTGACATTCAAAACGTTTTGGAGCCTCAATTCTAAGCCATAATGCATGACGCACTAAACTATCAAGTAGTCATTGAAACGTGCCTGTTAGATGTTCACAACATCTATAGACGACGCTAGAGGGGGTGGCGCACCGAGCGGTGCATTAAGGACATAAGCCTTCTGTGCAGCAATGAGGACAACCTCAGCTCACGGACCCAGTCCGCAATTTTGCTACCAACATCTTTCAATTCTATTTCTCTAGGAACATATAAAAATACAAGGGAGCTACAGCGCGAGCTAGTAATCTACAACATAATTTGCAAAGACACTTTGACTATGTTCATGATAATGAGTTCAATTAATCATATTACTTAAGAACTCCCACTCAAATTGACATCCCTCCGATCATTCGAGTGATACATGATCCAAATTCACCAACTCAAGTCCGATCATCACGTGAGTTGAGGTGGCTGCAATGGTGAACATCATTATGTTGATCATATCTACTATATGACTCATGTTCGACCTTTCGGTCTCTCGTGTTCCGAGGCCATGTCTGTACATGCTAGGCTCGTCAAGTTTAACCCGAGTGTTCTGCGCGTGCAAATCTGGCTTGCACCCGTTATATGTGAACGTAGTCTATCACACCCGATCATCACGTGGTGTCTCAACACGACGAACTTTCGCAACGGTGCACACTCGGGGAGAACACAGTTCATCTTGAAATTCAAGTGAGGGATCACCTTATAATGCTACCGCCGTACTAAGCAAAACAAGGTGCATAAAAGGATTAACATCTCATGCAATTCATAAGTGACATGATATGGCCATGAACTTGTGTTTAAGATCTCCATCTTCGAAACACCGGCATGATCTCCATCGTCACCGGCACAACACCATGATCTCCATCATCTTGATCTCCATCAATGTGTTGCCATTGGGGTTGTCACGCCCTGCATGCTTCTACTACTATTGCTACCGTAGCGATAAAGTAAAGCATTACATAGCGCTTAATGATTGACACGCAGGTCATACAATAATTAAAGACAACCCTATGGCTCCTGCCGGTTGCCGTACTCATCGACATGCAAGTCGTGATAATCTATACATCACATGATCATCTCATACATCACATATATCTCATCATGTAATTGGCCATATCACATCACAACATACCCTGCAAAAACAAGTTAGACGTCCTCTAATTGTTGTTGCATATTTTACGTGGTTGCTATGGGTATCTAGCAAGAACGATTCTCACCTACGCATAAACCACAACGGTGATACACTAGTTTGCTTTTCAACCTTCTCAAGGACCACCTTTGTCGAATCCGATCCAACTAAAGTGAGAGAAACTGTCACCCGCAAGCCATCTAGGCAACAAGTTGCGTCGAGGGAACCGGTCTCTCGTAAGCGTACGAGTACTGTTGGTCCGGGCCGCTTCATCTCACAATCCCGTTGAACCAAAATACGACCAAGGGAGGAAGCAATCTAAGCATCAACGCCCACAAACCTTTTGTGTTCTACTCGAGATCTCATCGAACCATCAACCTAGCTCATGATGCCACTGTTGGGGAACGTCGCATGGGAAACAAAAATTTTCCTACGCACACGCAAACCTATCCATGGTGATGAGCATCTACGAGAGGGAGAGTGGATCTACATACCCTTGTAGATCGCTAAGCGGGAAGCGTTAAGAAACGCGGTTGGTGTAGTCGAACATCTTCGCGATCCAAATCGCCGAGCGTCCCGCGATCTCATCACGATCCGTCCCGCGATCCAATCACGATCCGTCCCGTGAACTCATCACGATCCGTCCCGCGATCTCATCACGATCCGTCTCACGATCTTGATCACGATCTGTCTCGTGAACTCATCACGATCCGTTCCGCGATCTCATCACGAACTGTCTCGCGATCTCGATCACGGTCCTTCCGATCTAGCGCCGAACGGACGACACCTCCGCGTTCAGCACACGTGCAGCTTGATGACGATCTCCACCGTCTCGATCCAGCGAGAGGAGATGGAGAGGAGAGAGAGTTCACCGGCAGGATGACGGTGCTCCGGTGATGGTGGTGGAGTGATTCCGGCAGGGCTTCGCCTAAGCGCTGCGGAAAACCGATCTAGAGGAGAAACTGTGCACCGGTGAAACGGGTAGCACGTGGCCGGAAATTCTGTCCAAAAACCACCCAATCCACTAGTATATATAGGAGGAGAGGAGAGGAGAGGCATCCAAGGCCTTTGGGTCGGCCGAAATAGGAGGTGGGAGCAATCCTACTTCACCTCCAATCATAGTTGGAGTAGGATTGCCTCCTATTGGCTGATTTTCCACTTTTTGCTTTAGGACTTTCTCTCCTGCGCCATGGGCCTTTGTGGCTGTTTTCCCAGCCCACTAAGGGCTGGTTATTATTCTCCCACAGCCCATGGACCTCTTGGGGTCGAAATACCCTTCCCGGAGGTCCTCCGGTACACTACCGGCACTCCCGGTACAATACCGATACTCCCGGTACACTACCGATGAGCCCGAAACTTTTCCGGAAACCAAACTGGGACGTCCTATATATGAATCTTTACCTCCGGACCATTCCGGAGCTCCTCGTGACGTCCGGGATCTCATCCGGGACTCCGAACAACCTTCGGTCACCACCATACATAACTCTACACTACCGAAACGTCACCGAACCTTAAGTGTGCAGACCCTGCGGGTTCGAGAACTATGTAGACATGACCGAGACACCTCTACGGTCAATAACCAATGGCGGGACCTGGACGTCCACATTGGTTCATACATATTCTATGAAGATCTTTATCGGTCGAACCTCTATGTCAAGGATTCAGTTAATCCCGTATATCGTTCCCTTTGTTCTTCGGTATGTTACTTGCCCGAGATTCGATCGTCGGTATCTCCATACCTAGTTCAACCTCGTTACCGGCAAGTCTCTTTACTCGTTCCGTAATACAAGATCCCGCAACTAACAATTAGTCACATTGCTTTCAAGGCTTATTGTGATGTTGCATTACCGAGTGGGCCCCGAGATACCTCTCCGTTACACGGAGTAACAAATCCCAGTCTCGATCCATGCCAACTCAACAGACACCATCGGAGATACCTGTAGAGCACCTTTATAGTCACCCAATTACGTTGCGACGTTTGATACACACAAGGCACTCCTCTGATATCCGTGAGTTGCATGATCTCATGGTCATAGGAACATATACTTGACATGCAGAAAACAGTAGCAATAAACTGACACGATCATATGCTATGTTTGTAGTTTGGGTCTTATCCATCACATCATTCTCCTAATGATGTGATCCCGTTATCAAATGACATCTCATGTCCATGGCTAGGAAACCTTAACCATCCTTTGATCAACGAGCTAGTCCATTAGAGGCATACTAGGGACATGGTTTTGTCTATGTATCCACACATGCATTTAAGTCTCCGATCAATACAATTATAGCATGGATAATAAACGGTTATCATGAACAAGGAAATATGATAATAACCAATTTATTATTGCCTCTAGGGCATATTTCCAACATAGGATTCCTCCTTTCCACTTGGAAACTCTTTCCACCTCTCCACCTTTGCATTTTTTCCTTCTCAAACCACTCCAGCCGCATGGGCCCTTAGAGGAGGCTTTGTCCAGCCCACCAGGGGCTGGTTTACATCCTCCCACAGCCCATGTAGTCTCTTGGGTCGAAATACCTCTCCCGATGGTACACTACCGGCACTCCTGGTACACTACCGATGAGCCCGAAACTTTTTCGGCAACCAAAATAGGACTTCCTATATATCAATCTTTACCTCCGGACCATTCCGGAGCTCCTCGTGATGCCCAGAATCTCACCCGGGACTCCGAACAACCTTCGGTCACCACCATACATAACTCTATACTACCGAAACGTCGCCGAACCTTAAGTGTGCAGACCCTGCGGGTTCGAGAACTATGTAGACATGACCGAGACACCTCTACGGTCAATAACCAATAGCGGGACCTGGATGCCCATATTGGTTCCTACATATTCTACGAAGATCTTTATCGGTCGAATCTCTATGTCAAGGATTTAGTTAATCCCGTATGATGTTCCCTTTGTTCTTCGGTATGTTACTTGCCTGAGATTCGATCGTCGGTATCTCCATACCTAGTTCAACCTCGTTACCAGCAAGTCTCTTTACTCGCTACGTAATACAAGATCCCGTGACTAACACTTAGTCACATTGCTTGCAAGCTTATTGTGATGTTGTATTACCGAGTGGGCCCTGAGATACCTCTCCGTCACACGGAGTAAAAAATCTCAGTCTTGATCCATGCCAACCCAAGAGACACCCTCAAAGATACCTGTAGAGCACCTTTATAGTCACCCAGTTACATTGCGACGTTTGATACACACAAGGTACTCCTCCGGTGTCAGTGAGTTGCATGATCTCATGGTCATAGGAACAAATACTTGACATGCAGAAAACAATAGCAATAAACTGACACGATCATATGCTACATTTGTAGTTAGTGTCTTGTCCATCACATCATTCTCCTAATGACGTGATCCCGTTATCAAATGACATCTCATGTCCATGACTAGGAAACCATAGCCATCTTTGATCAACGAGCTAGTATATTAGAGGCATACTAGGGACATGGTGTTGTCTATGTATCCACACATGTATCTGAGTTTCCGATCAACACAATTACAACATGGATAATAAACGATTATCATGAACAAGGAAATATGATAATAACCAATTTATTATTTCCTTTAGGGCATATTTCCAACAGTCTCCCACTTGCACTAGAGTCAATAATCTAGTTCACATCACCATGTGATTCGCATTGTTATGAATCTAACACCCATTGAGTTCTGGGGCTCGATCATGCTTTGCATGTGAGAGAGGTCTTATAGTCAACGGGTCTGCGACATTTAGATCCGTGTGTACTTTGCAAATCTCTATGTCAAACTGTAAACACTGCTACCACACTCCACTTGGAGCTATTCCAAATGGCTGCTCTACTATACATATCCGGATTGCTACTAAGAGTCATCCGAATTGGTGTCAAAGCTTGCATCGACATAACTCTTTACGACAAACTCTTTGTTACCTTCATAATCGAGAAACATTTCCTTAGTCTTTTAGTTACTAAGGATGATCTTGACCGCTGTCCAGTGATCCACTCCTGGATCACTCTTGTACCCCTTGACGAACTCATGGCAAGGCACACACAGGTGCGACATAGCATGACATACTATACAGAGCCTATGGCTAAGGCATAGGGGACGACATTCGTCCTTTCTCTTTCTTCTGCCGTGGTCGAGCTTTGAGTCTCACTCAACTTCACACCTTACAACGCAGGCGAGAACACTTCTCTCTGACTAATCCATTTTGAACTCTTTCAAAATCTTGTCAAGGTATGTACTCATTCAAAGTCTCATCAAGCATCTTGATCTATCTCTATAGATTTTGATGCTCAACAATGTGCTAGCTTTATCCAGATCTTCCTTTGAAAAACTCCTTTCAAACAACCCTTTATGCTTTCCAAAAATTCTACATCATTTCCGATCAACAATATGTCAACCAAATATGCTTATCAGAAACTCTATAGTGCTCCCACTCACTTTATTGTAAATACAAGTTTCTCATAAACTTTGTATAGACTCAAAAACTTTGATCACCTCACCAAAGCATGTATTCCAACTCCGAGATGCTTGCTTCAGTCCATAGAAGGATCACTGAAACTTGCACACCTTTTAGCATCCTTAGGACTGACAAAACCTTCTGGTTGTATCTCATACAACGTTTCCTCAAGGAAGGAAACGATGTTTTGACATCCATCTGCCAGATTTCATAATTGAAAAATGCAGCAACTACTAACATAATTCCAACAAACTTTAGCATCGCTACGGGTGAGAAAGTCTTATCGTAGTCAACTCCTTCAACTTGGCGGGAACTTCTTTCCGATAAGTCGAGCTTTACAAATAGTGACATTCACCATCAGCGTTTGTCTTCATCTTAAAGGTCCATTTGTACTCAACGACCCGCCATTCAACGGACAAGTCTACCAAAGTCCATACTTGGTTTTCATACATGGATTCTTTCTCGGATTTCATGGCTCCTAGCCATTTGTCGGAATCCGGGCCCATCATAGATTCTCCATAGCTTGTAGGCTCATAGTTGTCCGACAACATGACCTCTAAGAGAGGGTTGCCGTACCACTCAGGAGCAGTATGCGTCCTTGTCGACCTATGAGGTTCGATAGTAACTTGATCCGAAGCGTCATGATCATCATCATTAACTTCCTCTTCAACTAACGTAGGCTCCACAGAAACAACTTTTTGCGCTGCGCTACTCTCTGGTTGAAACAAAGGTTCAACAACCTCATCAAGTTCTATCTTCCTCCCACTCAATTCTTTCGAGAGAAACGCTTTCTCGAGAAAGGACCCGTTTTTTTTGCAACAAACACTTTGCACTCGGATCTGAGATACAAGGTATACCCAACTGTTCTTAGGTTATTCCATGAAGATGCATTTGTTCACTTTGGGTTTGAGCTCATTAGGTGAAAACCTTTTTCACATAAGCGTCGCAGCCCCAAACATTAAGAAATGACAGCTTATGTTTCTATTAAACCATAATTCGTATGGTGTCATCTTAACGGATTTAGATGGTGCCCTATTTAAAGTGAATGTAGTTCTCTTAATGCATAACCCCAAAACGATAGTGGCAAAACGATAAGAGACATCATAGTATGCACCATGTCCAATAGAGCATGACTATGACATTCGAACACACCATCACACCATGGTGTTCCAGGTGGCGTGAGTTGTCAAACGACTTTCACATTGTCTAAAGTTGTATGCCAAACTCGTAACTCAGATATTCATCTCGACGATCATATCGTAGACATTTTTATCTTCTTGTCATGATGATCTTAAACTTCACTCTGAATTTGCTTGAACTTTTCAAACGATTCAGACTTGTGTATCATTAAGTAAACATACACTATATCTACTCAAATCATTAGTGAAGGTAAGAAAAAAACGATATCCACCGCACGGTACAAGACTCATTGGATTGCATACATCAACATGTATCATTTCCAATAAATCACTTGCCCGCTCCATCAATCCGGAAAACGGGGTCCTTAGTCATCTTGCCCAAGAGGCATGGTTTGCATGTCTCAACCGATTCGAAATTGAATGAGTCCAAAGATCCATCAACATGGAGTTTCTTCATGCGCTTTATACCAATATGACATTTAGCGGCAGTGCACAAGTATGTGGTACTATCATTATTAACTTTGTATCTTTTGGCATCAATGTTATGAACATGTGTATTACTATGATCAAGATTCAACAAACCATTCTCACTGGGTGCATGACCATTGAAGGTATTATTCATGTAAACAGAATAACAATTATTCTCTAACTTAAATGAATAACCATGTTGCAATAAACACGATCTAATCACGTTCATGCTCAACGCAAAACACCAAATAACATTTATTTAGGTTCGTCACTAATCCCGAAGGTAGAGAGAGCGTGCGATGTCGATCACATCAACCTTGGAAACATTTCCAACACACATCGTCACCTCACCCTTAGCTAGTCTTCGTTTATTCCGTAGCTTTTACTTCGAGTTACTAACATTTAGCAACCGAACCGGTATCCAATACCTAGGTGCTATTAGGAGTACTAGCAAGGTACACATCAATAACACGTATATCAAATACACTTGTGTCGACATTGCCAGCCTTCTTATCTACCAAGTATATAGGGTTGTTCCGCTTCAGCGACCGCTCAACTCATAATAGAGGCACTTAGTCTTGAGTTTGGGTTCAACTTTGGGTTGCTTCACTGGAGCAGCAACTGACTTGCCATCCATGAAGTTTCCCTCCTTGCCCTTGCCCTTCTCGAAACTAGTGGTTTTACTAACCATTAGCACTTGATGCTCCTTCTTGATTTCTACCTTCGCGGTGTCAAACATCGCGAACAACTCATGGATCATTATTTCTATCCCTGGCATTTTATAGTTCGTCAGCAAGTTCTAGTAGATTAGTGAAAGTGACTTGGAGAACTATATCAATCACTATCTTATCTGGAAGATCAACTCCCACTCGATTCAAGCGATTGTAGCACCCAGACAATCTGAGCACATGCTTAACGATTGAGCTATTCTCCTTCATCTTGTAGGCAAAGAATCTTGTTGGAGATCTCATATCTCACAACATGGGCATGAGCCTGAGATCCCAATTTCATCTCTTAGAACATATCATATGTTCTGTGACGCTAAAAATGTTTTGGAGCCTCAATTCTAAGCCGTAATGCATGACGCACTAAACTATCTAGTAGTCATCGGAATGTGCCTGTCAGATGTTCACAACATCTACAGACGATGCTACAGGAGGTGGCGCACCGAGCGGTGCATTAAGGACATAAGCCTTCTGTGCAGCAATGAGGACAATCCTCAGGTCACAGACCCAGTCCGTAATATTGCTACCATCATCTTTAAACTCTATTTCTCTAGGAACATATAGATTTTTTTTCAAGGGAGCTACAGCGTGAGCTAGTAATCTACAACATAATTTTGCAAAGACACTATTGACTATGTTCATGACAATGAGTTCAATTAATCATATTACTTAAGAACACCCACTCAAATAGACATCCCTCCGGTCATTCGAGTGATACATGATCCAAATTCACCAACTCAAGTCCGATCATCACGTGAGTTGAGGTGGTTTCAATGGTGAACATCATCATGTTGATCATATATACTATATGACTCATGTTCAACCTTTCAGTCTCTTGTGTTCCAAGGCCATGTCTGTACATGCTAGGCTCGTCAAGTTTAACCCGAGTGTTATGCATGTGCAACACTGGCTTGCACCCGTTGTATGTGAACGTATAGTCTATCACACCCGATCATCACGTGGTGTCTCAACACGATGAACTTTCGCAATGGTGCACACTCAGGGAGAACACAATTTATCTTGAAATTAAGTGAGGGATCACCTTATAATGCTACCGTCGTCCTAAGCAAAACAAGGTGCATAAAAGGATTAACATCACATGCAAATCATAAGTGACATGATATGGCCATGAACTTGTGCTTTTGATCTCCATCTTGAAACCACCGGCATGATCTCCATCGCCACTGGCATGACACCATGATCTCCATCAACGTGTCGTCATCGGGGTTGTTGTGCCCACCATGCTTCTACTACTATTGCTACCGTTTAGCGATAAAGTAAAGCATTACATAGCGCTTAATGATTGACACGCAGGTCATACAATAATTAAAGACAACCATATGGCTCCTGCTGGTTGCCGTACTCACCGACATGCAAGTCGTGATATTCTATACAACACATGATCATCTCATACATCACATATATCTCATCATGTAATTAGCCATATCACATCACAACATACCCTGCAAAAACAAGTTAGACGTCCTCTAATTGTTGTTGCATGTTTTACATGGCTGCTACGGGTATCTTGGAAGAACAATTCTCACCTACGCATAAACCACAACAGTGATACATAAGTTGCTTTTCAACCTTCTCAAGGATTGCCTTAGTCGAATCCGATCCAACTAAAGTAGGAGAAACAGACACCCACCAGCCATCTTTGTGCAACGAAGTTACACGTCAGTCGATGGAACCGGTCTCTCATAAGCGTACGAGTAAGGTTGGTCCAGGTCGCTTCATCCCACAATACCGCTGAACCAAAACACGACCAAGGGAGGAAGCAGTCTAAGCATCAACGACCACAAACTCTTTGTGTTCTACTCGAGATTTCATTTACACATAGACCTAGCTCTGATACCACTGTTGGGGAACGCTGGATGGGATTTTTTTTCCTATGCACACGCAAGATCTATCCATGGTGATGAGCATCTAAGAGATGGAGAGTGGATCTACATACCCTTGTAGATCTCTAAGCGGGAAGCGTTAAGAAACACGGTTGGTGTAGTCGAACTTCTTCGCGATCCAAATCGCCGAGCATCCCGCGATCTCATCACGATCCGTCCCTCAATCCAATCATGATCCATCCCACGAAATCATCACGATCCGTCCCGCGATCTCATCACGATCCGTCTCGCGATCTTGATCACGGTCCTTCCGATCTAGCGCCGAACGGACGGCACCTCCGCGTTCAGCACACGTACAGCTCGATGACGATCTCCGCCTTCTTGATCCAGCAAGAGGGAGCAGGGAGGTAGATGAGTTCTCCGGCAGCGCGACGGTGTTGTGGCGATGGTGGTGGAGCTATTCCAGCAGGGCTTCACCTAAGCACCGCTGAAAACCGATCTAGAGGAGAAACTGCGTTCTAGAGGAGAGGTAGCACGTGGTTAGCTTTTAACTATAAATCCTCCAGTATATATAGGAGGGAGGGAGGGGAGGAGACAGCCTCAAACTCTCAAGGTTTGGTCGAAATTGGAGGTGAAGGAGTCCTACTCCAATCTTATTAGGAGTAGGATTCCTCCTTTCCACTTGGAAACTCTTTCCACCTCTCCACCTTTGGATTTTTTCCTTCTCAAACCACTCCAGCCACATGGGCCCTTAGAGGAGGCTTCGGCCAGCCTACCAGGGGCTGGTTTACCTCCTCCCACAGCTCATGTAGCCTCTTGGGTCGAAATACCTCTCCCGATGGTCCCTCGGTACACTACCGGCACTCCTGGTACACTACTGATGAGCCCGAAACTTTTTTGGCGGCCAAAACAGGACTTCCTATATATCAATCTTTACCTACGGACCATTCCGGAGATCCTCGTGACGCCCGGGATCTCATCCGGGACTCCAAACAACCTTCGGTCACCACCATACATAACTCTATACTACCGAAACGTCACCGAACCTTAAGTGTGCAGACCCTGCGGGTTCGAGAACTATGTAGACATGACCGAGAAACCTCTATGGTCAATAACCAATAGCGAGACCTGGATGCCCATATTGGTTCCTACATATTCTAAGAAGATCTTTATCGGTCGAACCTGTATGTCAATGATTCAGTTAATCCCGTATGATGTTCCCTTTGTTCTTTGGTATGTTACTTGCCCGAGATTCGATCGTCGGTATCTCCATACCTAGTTCAACCTCGTTACCAGCAAGTCTCTTTACTCATTCCGTAATACAAGATCCCATGACTAACACTTAGTCACATTGCTTGCAAGGCTTATTGTGATGTTGTATTACCGAGTGGGCCCTGAGATACCTCTCCGTCACACGGAGTAACAAATCCCAGTCTTGATCCATGCCGACCCAACAGACACCCTCGGAGATACCTGTAGAGCACCTTTATAGTCACCCAGTTACATTGCGACATTTGATACACACAAGGTACTCCTCCGGTGTAAGTGAGTTGCATGATCTCATGGTCATAGGAACAAATACTTGACATGCAGAAAATAGTAGCAATAAACTAACACGATCACATGCTACGTTTGTAGTTTGGGTCTTGTCCATCACATCATTCTCCTAATGACGTGATCCCGTTATCAAATGACATCTCATGTCTATGACTAGGAAACCATAGCCATCTTTGATCAACGAGCTAGTCTATTAGAGGCATACTAGGGACATGGTGTTTTCTATGTATCCACACATGTATCTGAGTTTCCGATCAACACAATTATAGCATGGATAATAAACGATTATCATGAACAAGGAAATATGATAATAACCAATTTATTATTTCCTCTAGGGCATATTTCCAACAGCAGGTCCCTTCTCCTGCCCAGAAGAGGGCGCGGCGAACGCGGGTGATTCTGTCCGATGATAGTTTGGACTCGGACACCGCGTCCGAAGACCTCAAGGAGGTTCCACGAAGGAGTCTACGGGTCAAAGCCCCCCAAAAGGTTAGGATCCGAAGAACCTCCTACACACTACGAATAGTTTTATAGTTTGCTAACATGCAGGTTATTGGCCTTGTAGCCCCCCGCGTGTTATCCCTACCGAGGTGATATCGGACGGGGAGACCTCGCCCGCCGAACTGGCGGAGAGCGGGGATGCCTCGTATCCCACCACTCCAGGCGCCACGAGGGACGCCGTGGAGGTGTCGTCCTAGCACACTCCTATGGAGGCGGACACCGGTGGCGAGGGAGACCATACCGTGGCCGATGCTAACGCCTCGGCCACTAAATACCGGGGGGCAACACCCTGCCCGGATACTGAGGAGGCCGGACGAGCGGGTGCTCAGTCCCCTCCGAGAACATCTTCGGGGCGCACTATGCCTCCGGAGGCACCGGTCCAATCCCTGGTGGGTGATCGGGGAATCCGATCATCACCAGCACCACCGACCAATAGGTGGTTGGTCATGGAGGAGGCTCTATCGAGTGCCTCCATCCCCGAAGATCACCGCACCCTTATGGGTGCGGTACTACAGAGCATCCAGTCCGTTGACAACAGACTGAAGGAGGCCTTGAAAGGTCTCCTTACGGGTTTTCAAGTAAGTCACCCGATGTGTTTATTTGCAAAGATTTTATTTATTCACATTATATACATGGAAGCCCCCGAGCCCTAGGTGAGGTGAAAACTCACCTAGGGGTCACGTCTGTATCTGATATCGAACTAGATGCACTTTAAGTGTCCCACATGTTAGAATAACTCAACATATGATCAAATTGTCTATAATTCGGGAATTGAGAGCCCATGCAACGTATCAATTGTGTGTGTAATGCAAGCTTTGTCATCTGTGGCGGCCATAAATGGCGTCGAGCTAGAAAAGCTAAATCGGAAGCTTAAGTGTTCCAAAGACGAAGTTGAGGCCCTTAACTATAGGTTTGACGAGGCTCAAGATGGAGTGATGAAGAGTGCTCGGGTGATAGCGCCATAGTGTTCGGGCGATAAAATGTTTGAATGAGTTGTAACGCGTCCGAAGACTTGCCCAAACTTTTAATGATAATAGTATTTGTTCTTATATGGTTTTGCATTCCTTTATAACTCCTATGTGGCTGTTTAATACCGAAAGATGTGAGTCATCGGCTTCAGCCCCCATGTAGATACTACATGGGGTGTCAATGCCAATGCACTATGTCCCTTAGCCGAATTATCGGAACCCGGAGGGGGTATAGTGCGGCAGACTAGGCAAACAAACTATAGTGCTTTATTTCTTTCACTTAGCCGTAGGGGCACGAAAAGGACTACAGGAAGCGTACGATTAGCTACCGAAGTGTTGTGATGTCCGAACGAATCGTGGCCAAAGCCTGTATCACAATGTTTGCGCAAAGGGCAAGTTCCTCGTATAACACAGAATAACCGCTTACGAGGAATGAAGTATAATACTTCTAGCTCGGGGTTCACAAACCGGATCGCGCATACTATGTCAGTCCATTTTTGCCTTTCTCCCCTGAGGTGCTTGACCAGACTATCCGGAAGCACGATCGCGGGGGTGATTCCTGCCCTTTTAGCCGAACGAGCGGAACCGATGCATATAAAGCGAACGCCAAGACATAGTTCGGAACCGATGCATATAAAGCGAACGCCAAGACGCCGAACACATGATAGATAAGGCGATTTATGTTTGAACTCGAGCCCCCGGTCTATTAGCCGGTTACCTCGCATCATACCTAACTGCTCCACGAGAAGAGGGAGAGAGGAGAAAAAATATGCGCCATAAAAAGGACATATGTGGAAAACTTGCACCACGCAATTTGCATTTTCTCAACAACTCTTATAGATCGGATTGCCAAAGCAATTTTTTACAGGTATGTGAAAGAAATAAAAATATACATGAGTTGTTGTACTAGGGGTCTTCGATTGATAACCTGACATCCTTGATATGCCCCGTTGCTAGTTGACTCCTGCTCTTAGATGCACCTTGATGGGTGTTAGTGTTCGGTGGACGGATTTTACAAACAAAGTCTTGAGAGGCCGTTGAATTGTAGGTGAGCTTTACGCCATAGGCAGGCTCTTTGAGGAGCGTCTGCGTTTTGTCCGAAGACGTGTTGATGGTAGAGGTTTTGGCTAGCCGAAAACCCATCTTTAGTTCCCCACCGCTACCCATGGGATCTTAAGTGCGAAGTTGTGCCTCCTCGGCCCGTACTTTGCTGGTTTTAAGGTTGTGTGGTGGGGGGCGAGTCCCTATAGAGGGGAGGAGGAAGGATCTAAGTTTTTGGTCTGAAGCCGAACTCACTTCCCAGCCTTGTGTGCCTTTATGGCGGATGTCGGAACTTGTCGATCTTCTTTGTAGCTGAATTCAGCTGCTAGGGCCAATGCATGTTCCTCAGTTCTAAGGGAGCGCTCTGTATTGCCGTTTACGGTAATGGCCCCCTTGGGGCCCGACATCTTGAGCTTGAGGTATGCATAATGTGGGACCACGTTGAAACGAGTGAATGCTGTCCGACCAAGCAGCGCGTGATAGCCGTTGCGGAAGGGCACGATGTCGAAGATCAAGTCTTCACTGCGAAAGTTATCAGGCGAGCCGAACACAACTTCGAGAGTTACGGAACCCGTACATCGGGCCTCAACGCCTGGTATCACTCCTTTGAAGGTAGTGCTGCTGGGTTTGATCCTTGACGGATCTATGCCCATCTTTTCACCGTATCTGAGTAAATCAGATTGAGGCTACTTCCTCCGTCCATTAGGACTTTTCTGAGGTTATGCCCATCTATAATGGGGTCTAGGACGAGGGTCGTCGAACCCCATGATGGATACTGGTCGGGTGATCACGCCAATCAAAGGTGACCGGGTATGCCGACCATGGGTTGTACTTCGGGGCTACGGGTTCCACAGCGTAGACCTCCCAAAGGGCGCACTTCCTTTCCTTCTTAGGTATATGGGTGGCATATATCATGTTCACCGTTTTTACTTCGGGAGGGAATTTCTTCTGTCCACCACCAATTGGACCCCAAGGCTCATCCTCGTCCTCGCTGCGAGAGCTTTTGCCTTGGTCCTCGGGTGGTATCTTGCCGACCTGTTTAAACACCCTGTGGTTAGCGGGCTTCTCCGAAGTCCCATGGATTTGGCAAGGCCTTTCCATGATCTTCTCTAGATGAGTGGGTCCATCGTGATTGCCTTGGGAGGCTTCTTCCACTGCCTAGTTTGGGAGTTGCGGAATCCGACGTTTACAGTCGTGTCATCGGCATTGCTAGTATTGTGTTGGCGCTTATTCTTATTACGCTTTGGTTTTAAGTTGCCATCCTGGGCTTCAGGTGCTACGAGATCTTCGAAATTGTGGATGCGTCTTGCCAGCCAATTGTCTTCACCCACGCAAAAGCAGGTCATGAGGGAGGTAAGGGCGGACATGGTCCGAGGTTTGTCCTGGCCTAGCTGGCGGGCCAGCCATTCGTCCCGAATATTGTGCCGGAAGGAGGCTATGGCCTCAGCATCCAGACAATCAATGATTTGGTTCTTCTTAGTCAAGAAACGATTCCAAAATTGCCGAGTAGACTCGCCAGGCTTCTGGACGACGTTGCTGAGATCGGAAGAGTCCGGCGGGCGGACATAGGTTCCCTAGAAGTTAGAGCGGAACACATCTTCTAGGTCTTCCCAGCATCCAATGGAGTATTCGGGGAGGCTGTTTAACCAGTGCCGAGCTGGCCCCTTAAGCTTAAGAGGGAGATATTTGATGGCATGGAGATCGTCTCCTCGTGCCATGTGGATATGGAGGAGGAAGTCCTCAATCCATACGGTTGGGTCAGTGGTCCCATCATACTGTTCCATATTCACGAGTTTAAACCCCTCGGGGAATTGATGCCGCATTACCTCATCTGTGAAGCACAGTGGGTGAGTGGTGCCTCTGACCCGTGCTATGGCGTGCCTGTATTCGGCGTTCGTATGGGGCCGGTTGCGAGTACTCTCAGGATCCATAGATGGATCTTGTACGGCCTGCTCTATGATCCAGGTCATCTCGCAAGTCGAACCTGTCATTGGGCTCTAATGGCTCCTTACCCCGTCTTTGGGGCACTGCCGGTATATAACCAGTGTCTTCAGCTGTCCTGTCCTGACCACGGGGGGGGGGGGGGGTCCGGCTTGTCGTATGGAGTACGGTTTGGAGATGGAGTATCAATGAGTTCATCATCAAATTGCGGCAGGAGCCTTCTCCGAGGGTAGCTTTTGGGCTGGTTCGACAGACCGGTGCCGTATACTTCCTCGCCTGAGAGGACTTTCGTCCATCGATCATTGAGGTCGTCCTGTTCACCTTTGAGTTGTCGTTCTTTAGCCTTTAGGCTGTGAGCCATTGCTATGAGTCGTTGCCTGATTTCCTCCTGATCTTTGAGGTTATCAGGGATGTACATGCCATCGGCTTCCGGTATATCATCCTCCTCGATGAGGGGGAGGTAATTGTCGTCTTTAGAGTCGTTGACGTTATCGGCGTTGTTTTGGTCCTCAGGCCCTCCCGGACCCTCTAACGGGTGCTCGGGGATATCGGGATTGCCATGATCAATGGGGGTATTACCGTCCCCATTCCTGATAATCGCTTTTCTTCCCTTTTGTGTTTGCACTGCTTATGCAGTTTCTGGTGCCTTGATGGCGCATCGCCCGATTTGTCACCGTCGTTGTGAGGCGTGTTGTTGCCATTAGTGGCAGGAGTATCTACCATGTAGACGTCGTATGTGGGTGGGAGCACGGTCCTCTTCATCCATGTATTCTGCCTCCTCGGAGCCATAGTCCAGCATGTCGGTTAAATCCTCGACAGTGGCTATCAAGTGGGTGGTGGGTGGGTCGAAAGATTCGTCCTGGCCCGCACCGTAACCAAACCAAGCATAGATAGGGGCTGGTTCATCGGTGATCTTCATCGACGAGATCCGATCTTGGGCTTTGTCGACCGCTAAGGGGCCGATCGGATCCAGCTGTTCGGAACTTGTGGAGTTAACCTCCAAATCGTCCGAACATGGGAAGTGTTCGGCAAGAATGCGTGTCCAGTCATCTGGCTTAATGGCCGGACCAGGATAAGAGATCAGTTCACTGCTATGGGTAACCCCATTAGCATGTCCGAAGAAGGGGCTCGAGGTTGAAGCCTTAGAGTCCTCGGGGGCTACAGGCGGAGCTACGAGCCCGATTAATGACAAGTCACCCCGAGAGTTGACAGATAACTCTAAGTTTCCAAATCTGACCTCTCGATCAGGGGCAAAGCTCTCAACACGGCCTAGATGGCCAGCGGAGTCAGCGTGCAACACAATGCTGCCGAAGGCGAAGATCTGTCCGGGGACAAAAGTGTCCATGTTGCGGACCTCCTCGTTGATGACAAGGTGAGACGTCGATTCCATCTTGCTCACAAAGGACTCTCAATGAAAGCACCACTGTCGGTGTCAAAACCGGCGGATCTCGGGTAGGGGGTTTCGAACTGTGAGACTAGAATCAACGGTAACAGGAGACGAAAGGGACACAGATTTACCCAGGTTCGGGACCTCCTATGGAGGTAATACCCTACGTCCTGCTTGATTGTATTGATGATATGAGGGGTTACAGAGTTGATCTACCTCGAGATCGAATAGCTAACCCTAGATGAGTTGTTCTATCCCTATACCCTAAAACCCTCCGGTTTATATAGATGCCAAGGATGCCTAGGGTTTACACATGGTCGGTTACATGTCAAAGAGATAAACATGCATATTTACTACATCAAACGTGGAGCGCAAGCCGTGCTTCCCGAAGCTTCCATCCTGGAGACTGGGCCTTCAAACCTTCCAGTGTTCAGTAAGTAGCCCATAAGTCCGACCCATAAACAATAGGTCGTCTATCCGAGGACCCCCTAATCCAGGACTCCCTCACCGGTTTCCATTGGTTGTCTTGCACGTCCTCCACATTTTTCTTATTTAAAAAATGTAAACCGATCATTTCATATCTCGTGAGCAGGAAACTACATGAGCTCCCAGTCTTCTGTGATAAAACATTCGGGATGAAGCCGTTTTATTTAGAGCTTGCTAATCCTCTATTCTTAAATAGTTGTAGCCCACTACCTAATTTTCCTAATCATGCAACCATGCCACATCGACACCTATTTGTGCCAATCATAAATCACAAGTTAGATTTTATTTCATGGAGCCCACTACCTCACTTTCCGAAGCATGCAACGATGCCACTTAAGCACCTATGCATGCCAAACATAAGTTGAAAATTTATGCATTGATTTAACCATTCAAGCATACCACATTAGCAACATGCATGTCACTTATAAGTTACATTGCTTTAATTATTTTTTATGCTTTCACATCTGATGTATGTGTCACATACTTGAAGCATACCCACGTACTTTATGATTCATATTTTTTCCGGAACATACCTATGTGGTCTATGGTTTATATTTTGGTTAGGAAATAACATTCCTTTAACATTTGCATTACTTTTAGTTGTTTTTAGCAGATGTCGATACAATTGCTTCAACAAGATTCCCGCGGCAACGCGCGGGGCATCATCTAGTGAATCCAACATCACAGGAATTTCCCGTTTAGCAAAATATTGATGGGACTGAACTAAAACCGTGATAGGGACAACAAAACTTGGCTGACTGATCATGGTTGACACTGGTTTGTTTCAAACCTCAATACAGTGCACTTTGTCAAATAATTGAATAGCGAAGCCGATTGAACAATGATCTTGGCCGAAGCTATTAATGGAGAGGTCGGGGCGATGGAGGTAGTCCGACGCACGTCCAATGCGATCCTCCACTGTGCGATGCTTCTATGGCCAGCCTCATGCACTTGGGAATAACAAACATGCTGATGTGGTAGCGAATTACAGAAGAGAGAGGGGGGGGGGTTAGAGTAACATATGTAGATATTGTATCATGTTAAATGCTATACCACTTTCTGTCATGCATGGCAATAAATATGATCATACATGATACTACTCTATAATACTATGCACTTTGTCAACATACACAACCGGTGTGCGATCATTTCTCCTAGAGCAACGTAGGCCTACACTTAAATCTCTACACATAAACAAACTTCTAGTTGATTCTCGTCGATTCTCCAAATAGATATGGCAGCCTACTACTTAAATCTCTACACATAAATAACACACACACTGAAAAAAGTAGGGAGGAATAAAAAAATAAGGCGGGGGGAGAAAGAGCCTGAACTGGAAACATCCATCCTGATCCCAACGATGTGCCTCCGAGGGCTTGGTCCACCACGACGTTCCCGGTTGGCGGACGACATGTAGCGTTGGTGGAGACCCCGTCCTCTCTGCCCAAGGGGGGCAGTTCTGCAATCAGACGGCGCCTTGAACAACAGGAAGAGCACATCGGCAACAACATTAGTCCGTCTCCTTGTCTGATCATGCCACTAGGCACTGATTCTTCTCGAGGGGAGGCGTCTCCTGGTGGACGGGTGGCAGCCGATTTGACATGGGTTGCACACTGGTGTGGAAGCATTCTTGGGAGGTGAGAAGCCAAGTTGGGTGGACTAACATGCATCCAACAGAAGTGGGTGGACTACGGGAGGTTGAACCCAGAGTTGCAGATATGTCGACCCATACTTAATCAAATGGCTGAAAGAATTTGTAGTGACGTGGCAACACGCGAGGCGCCATCTAGTGAATCTAACATTAGAGGAATTTCCCGTTTTAGCAAAATATTGATGGGCTTGAACTAAAACCGTGTTAGGGACAACAAAACTTGGCTGACTGATCATGGCTGACACAGGTTTGTTTCAAACCTCAATACAGTGCACTTCGTTAAATAATTGAATAGTGAAGCCGATTGAACAATGATCCTAGTCGGAGCTGTTGACGGAGAGGTCGGGGCGAAGAAGGGAGTTCGACGCACGTTCAATGCGGTCCTCCACCACGCGATGCTTCTATGGCCAGCCTCATGCACTTGGGAATAGCAAACGTGCTGATGTGGCAGAGAATTAAAGAAGAGAGAGAGGGGGTTAGAGTAACATAGGTAGATAATGTATCATGTTAAATGCTATACTACTTTCTGTCATGCATAGCAATAAATATGATCATAGATGATACTACTCTATGATAATATGCACTATGAAGATAAGATCTGATACATCTCCAACGTATCTACAATTTTTTATTGTTCCATGCTGTATATTATCAATCTTCGATGTTTTACAATCATTTTATAGCAACTTTATATCATTTTCTGGGACTAACCTATTGACATAGTGCCAAGTGCTTGTTGCTATTTTTTGCTTGTTTTTTACTTCGCAGAATATCAGTACCAAACGAACCTCAAACACCGTTAAACTTTTTGGAGATTTTTTTGGGCCAGAAGACATCCAGTGGGCCAAAGAAGTGCGAGAAAGGAGGGCCCATGAGAGAAAAGGACACCAGGGCACGCTAGAGGCCCCAGGCGCTCCCTGGTGGGTTGTGTCCACCTCGGGATGCCTCTCCCCCGCCTATCAGCTCTATAAATACCCAAATATTCAGAAAACCCTAGGGGGGTCGACGAAACACAATTCCAGTCGCTGCAATTTCCAGAACCACGAGATCCAATCTAACACCATCACGGAGGGGTACATCGTCTTCATGGATGCCTCTCCGATGATGCGTGAGTAGTCCACCATAGACCTACGGGTCTGTAGGTAGTAGCTAGATGGCTTCTTCTCTCTCTTTTGATTCTCAATACAATGGTCTCTGGGGCATCTATTTGATGTAATGACTTTTTGCGGTGTGTTTATTGGGATCCGATGAATTTTGAGTTCATGATCAGTTTCTATCCATGAATATTATTCGAGTCTTCTTCAATCTCTTATATGCATGATTACTTATAGCGTCGTATTTCTTATATTAATCTTTGGTTTAGTTAGGACAACTAGATCGATCTTTCTTGCCATGGGAAGAGGTGCTTTCTGATGGGTTTGATCTTGCGATGTCCTTTCCGAGTGACAGAAGGGGCAACAAGGCATGCATGTATCGTTGCCATTAAGGATAACAAGATGGGGTCTATTCCTACATGAATAGATCTTGTCTACATCATGTCATCGTTCTTATTTCATTACTCCGTTTTCCATGAACTTAATACACTAGATGCATGCTCGATAGTGGTCGATGTATGGAGTAATAGTAGTAGATGCAGAATCGTTTCGGTTTACTTATCTTGGACGTGATGCATATATAATGACCATTCTCTTGGATATCGTCATGATTATTTTATCTTCTATCAATTGTCCAACAATAATTTGTTTATCCACCGTGTTCTATACTCATGAGAGAAGCCACTAGTGAAATCTACGGCCCCTGGGTCTACTTTTCCAACATATTGCTTTTCGATCTACCTTTTTGTCGTATTTCTTTTCAGATCTATTAATCCAAAAACCCAAAAATACATTGCTGCACTTTTTATCTACTTATTTTATTTTGTGTTCTTGTGAGATATATTTGCCCAACCTATTACAATCCAATCTATCTTTTTACCGTTGAGAGATTGACAACCTCTCTTACGCGTCGGGTTGCAAGTATCTGTTCTTTGTGTGTAGTTACCGTTTACATAGCATTGCGTGATCTTCCTCCATGAATTAACCTTGGTTTCTTAACTGAGGGAAATACTTACCGTAGTTGTGTTGCATCATCCTTTCCTCTTTGGGGAAATACCGATGCAGCCTCAATCCACTTCAAAGCAACTTCTGGCGTCGTTGCCGGGGAGGAGGTGCGTAAGCAGTCTCTCTTCAACGTGCCAATCTCTGGTGCCGGGGTGACATCATCAACATCTATCAGGTTCCTAATCACAAATCTCATCTCCTTGCATTTTACATAATTTTCCATTTGGCTCTCATTTCCCTCTCCCCACTTCACAAAAATGTGTCATTTTATTCGCCCTCTTATTCGTTTGCCTTTATCCTTGTTTGCTATCTTTGCCTGTGTTGCCATGTGCCTTCTATTTGCTTGCATCTTCGCTTGCTAAAAATCTATTGATATGGATCCTCATCCACTTGCTAATCTTTTCAAAAGACCAAATTATGATGAACCAATTGCTAGT
This sequence comes from Hordeum marinum, assembly GCA_022496015.1. Classification (NCBI taxonomy): domain Eukaryota; kingdom Viridiplantae; phylum Streptophyta; class Magnoliopsida; order Poales; family Poaceae; genus Hordeum; species Hordeum marinum. The sequence goes on from CM039674.1 coordinate 331,297,107, forward strand.
GAGTTGTTTGCACTTGATTATCTCTATGAAGTTTTGTCTGAAAATCATGAATCTAATTTTTTATGAAGTGTTGAAAGAAGAAATATATAAGGTAATTCATGATAGCTCCTTGATTGGAAAGCTTGATTGCTATGATGTTACTATAAACTCTATTAATGTCAGTTATGTTAATGATATGCAAAACTACAAGCTTGGGGACGATAGTTTTGTTATGTCCACTTCTTAATGCAATGATCATGATTGGGGTGATAATGCTTCTTATGATCTTGAAAATTTATTTAATCCTCGTGTTGAATATGTTATTGATAATAATGTTTGCAATAGTATTGAAAGTGGGTTTGGAACAGCGTCAACTTTAGGTAAAAATAATGCCACATATTTGGAGAGTGTTCAATCTTATGAATGTTTTGGTAAAAGTGGGTTTGAGGGGTCCGGCTATAGATGCTCTTACGGACGCCAGGTTCCACAGCCTTGCCTCGATGTAATCGAGCAGGACTATAGGTCGCACGCTCGCAGTTTGGCTCGGAACGTGTCGTGGTTTTGTCACGACAGATGTCTGAAGACTTAGGTTCGAGGCCATCGCTAAGGCGGTGGACTCAAAGGGGTTGGTCGGGACGAAAGACATGGGTTTACCCAAGTTCGGACCCTCGAGAAGAGGTAAAAGCCTACGTCCTGCTTTGTGTATATTGATTGGAGTATCGATTACAAGGGAGCGTATTCGCTTGACCTAGCTCTCGATTGATTGGTTTTTCGTCTAAGCCATCCCCGAGTCTTGCCTTTATATAGGAGGTCTAGACCCTGGGTTACACAAGTTCCAAACCGACTCTTACAACGTGTCTGGCTCCGTCTCTAAGCCGTCTTGTCTATCTTGGCAAGCTATCTCCGGGCGGCTCACCTGCCCCAGTGTTGTGCCTTCTTCCTGTCTCTAGGCCTCCATCTTAGCCCATCTGGTGAACCACTGTGCGGCCCAGCCATCCTCTTCCAGCCCATATGATAACGAGCCGCCAGGTATGACCCGGCCCTTCCTGGGCGGGTCTTACCACGGGGTTATATCCCTAACATTAGGCCCCAGATTAATTTGAGCTTGCTCATGCCAATCTTCACTTTTTCATGCGGCGAGTTTCACGTCCTTGTCACCTGAAAACAAAAGAATTCATAACCCATCGTGACGTCACCCGCGGATATGCCAAGAATATTCTGTGACATTTGCAACGGATCTCCTCATTAAACGGTCAGCCCAAAAATCTAGGCGTCCGTCTCGATCAGTCATCATTTCGTCTCCTCGATTCCCGCACACACTCTTTGCCATCCCATCCCTTAAATAGGGCCATGAGGGGGTCTTTTCTTTTCTTTACTGCCACCATTCTTCTTCCTCCTCCCGATGCCCGCGCTTCCTGAACTCTGTCGTGCCGGCGGGACCTCATTGTCATCACCAACCTTGGCCGCTGCATCAACCTGAACCGTCCAGATTTTTGCCTGCGTCGACCGCATCTGCAAGGTACCCTTATCAAGTCCTACCAGATCTGTAGTCACCTCACTTGAACCCTTTCGAGTTCCTCGGGCTTCCATTAACTTGCTCCGCTCGTTCATCCAATCGCCCTCATAATGCAAACTGATAAGTAGCCTTTTGAATCTCACAATATTGTTAATCCATCGCGGCTGTCCGTGTAGAGCCAAATATAACTTACCCTAGATCTGTATCGTGCTCGTTTTCTTGCGCTAACTGCCCGTTCTTCGATGACCTCACTTCTAGGGTTGAATTAAGTTTGATTTTTTCCTTGCGTGTAGATCTTGCAGCCACAGTATAATGTGTGAAACATGTTTGTTTGTCCTTGTCATTATTTGTAGCACGGTATTGCCCACTTAACCCGCCATCGAATCACCGGCTCTTTCGATAAATTGCGTTGGCGGCTTAACATTGCACTATTTAGTTTAATCAGTCATCTTGATTGTCTGGTCGTTTTCTGACATGCTGCGTCCTGCCCCTTTTCACAGTTTGACCCGCTGTCATGTCTCGAGCACCTACATCCTGTGATTCGGTCGGCTCTAAAGTCACCAAGCAATTTTTATTGGACTTCGTAGAGGCAGGCGCATTGCTGGATCAGAATGTCATTCACTGGCGGGTTCCGGGGTCAGATTAGAAACCTACCCCTAAAGAAGGGGAAATTGTTATCTTCGCCGATCACCTTCTCCGTGGTTTCAGTCCGCCCAGATCAAAATTGTTCCGAGACGTCCCCCATTTCTTTAAACTAAATCCTCAAGACATTGCCCCTAATTCTGTTTCCAATATGTGCAACTTTCAAGTCTTTTGTGAGGTTTATTTGCAAGAAGAGCCATCTGCCGACCTCTTCCGTGACTTCTTCTATGTCAACCGCCAAACGGAAGTGGCGGCTGGACCAAGCTTGGAGCTCGGCGGAGTCTCCATCCAAAGATGAAAAGATCTGGCCTATCTAGCTATCCTTATGCCAAGCCACCAGAAAGACTGGAATAGAACTTGGTTTAACTGCAGAGACACCTCTCTAGAAGGAGAAAATCCACTTCCAGGTTACCTTCCTACCTGGCTCTACACTTCCACTGAGCTTTCAGACCGGATGTCTGTGACGACACGAGTGAAGTATCCTCTGGCTTTTGCAAAAATCAAGCCCTTCTAGCGGACGATTTGACGGGAGTTGACTTAACCCGTTGTCGGATATCATGGAAAGTCCTCCCACTAAGCCGACGTGACCGGCTTATGTGCGAATATACAGACGATGAGAATGATCCTCTCTGCTTCAGCCACACACCCCTGACAGAAGAAAACGTTAATTCTGCTGTCAAAGGACTTACCCGCGAATCCCAGGAGGTGTGCCGTACGATCGGGTTAAAGCCCTTCCGCGTCGCAAATCCAGCTCCGGACGTAAGGACGACTTTCAAATTTGCTTTCTCTCTGTCTTGGCTTTGTATATGGCAACTTTAAATCTTTTTGCGGCTTCGCCTACAGGCCAACTCCAGCTTCCGGAAGAAAAAATACACCCCCCATGAAGAAGAAATCTCAGGCAGGTAACATCCGTGGCCGCAAGCAGAAAACTTTGGCTCAAAACCTGCTTCAACTTGATGATTCATGGGTAGAACTTGACTCCCTTGGCCGTTTTTTATGCAACTTATTGACAATGACTGTACACAAGAGGAGACAGAAACGAGCCACGCCAACGCCCCTGAGTTAACTTACATTTCTTTCGACTCAGAAATCTTACCAAAAGAGAAGATACGGCGGGTCGTCCGAAAAGTTCCTTCTTCACATCCCCTTGGTTACTTAGATCCCGAATTTTCCTTGAAAAAGCAACAACACGATTCTTAGCGTCAGACCCGGAGCACCGGCTCTGGGGATCTTATGGCTGGCTTACCCAACTCCCCGGCGCCGCGAAAACGTCCCGCGGAGGTACTCTCTTACTAAGAATCCGATATTTGTCTTATATTTTTGTACTGTTGTCTTACCCTTGTGCTTTATTGTCTTTAATTTGTAGGAGTCACCTCTTTCGTCTGGCGACTCGACTGCCTCCAAGCTTCCTCATATGAAGATCAACCCAGGGTATGCTTTTACCCTGTCGTGTGTACATTATCTATATTGTCTTTGTACTGTGTACTGACTCTTTGCACCTTCAGGGCTCAAGCCAAACGTAGGAAGACAGGCGGGTCCACTATTCCTCTTGTCGCTCAACAGCTGGAGATTGCTGAGCCATCTCCCTCCACTCATGTTGAACCTTCTGACGCTAACAAGGAAGCATCTGAGCGCTCTCCTCCACCCTCAGAACTGGCGGGTCATCACATGGCGACTTTTGACAGTCCAGCGGCTAACCCTAAGCCGCCCAGTCCTGCCACCGAAGATTCGTCTCTTCCCGATGTTACCATCAACAGGACAGGTTATCAATCCCCGACTCATCATGTATTGGCAAAACACTCTAGCAAGATTGATACTTGTTCTCCAGAGAAGCTTAGCTTCGAATTCCCCGTCTTGGAGAAGATGACTATAGATGACCTGCATGTCGGTTATTTGAACCGCCTTTTTGCCAGTCGCAACATGGAGACCAAACTTGTTGGTTTGATGAAGAAAAAATATGAGGTATCTTTCATCTTCTGCATTTCTCTTATACCCTTATGTAGCCCCCAAGAACCGGTGTAATATTGCAAATAATGGACTGGGTCTTCCAAACCTTTGACATGTTGTATAGAACTTAACCTGTAGCCCCCAAGTAACGGGTTAAATTGCATATAAGCCAGTACTTTACGGTAAATCATAGATCCAAGTGTAGCCCCCAAGTCCGGATCATTATAATAATGATGAGTCGGATCTTTCATATTTGAGAAGTTCGCCGGGTGTAGCCCCCAAGTCCCGGTCATTATAACAACGATGAGCCGGAACTTCACCGTAGACTTGGAGCGCAAACAGACATTAGCCCCCAAGTGCCAAGTATATTGCTTGCAATTTGCTTGGGACTTGTATCAGAAAATAACTCCACCCTCGAGACTTAATCTTTATAATCTTTCACTTGTATAATGCAGGAGGCGTTAGACGCAGCCAAGTCTGAACGTGTCAGCTTAAGGAAAACCTAACCACGCAACAGACCGCCCGAGTCACAACATAAGAGAAATTACGGGTGGCTGTCGAACAACTTGAGAAACTCTAGGTCGATTTTACCGCATATAAAAAGACTGCCGAATCTGAGCAAGCTGTCTTGTCCAAGCATGTAAGCGACACTAAGGAACATCTCAAACTTGTATAAGGAGAGCTAAAGACTCTCAAAGACCACATATCCAAGATGACTGTCGCTATCTTTGGTAAGCATGTACGGCTTAAAAAAATTCCTTGTGAAAGAAATTCCTGCTAGGAGGCTTATCAGTTTAAACCTTTTTCTTGCAGTCCAGAGGAGCCGCTAGCTATCCTCTGATAGTCTGATGAAATTGAAAGCAGTATATACCTTGACTGAGCAACTATATAGTGGAGCCCTCTGTACCATCAAGGCCAAGATGACGGCCATGTATGTCCCCAAATTTATGAAGGGTGTTATAGAAGTCTTATCAACTTTGCCCAAGCAAGTAGAGGAAATAAGGCGATTAGCCGCCAGGAGAGGGGTCATAGCTGCGCTGAGCCGGTCCCTAGCCTTTGCTCCTGAATTAACCGCTGAAGAAATGATGAACGACTTCCCGTCCAAAAAGGATGACGGCTCAAACTTTACTGAGGCGGATTACACCAAATGCGCCAGGGCCTCCAGAAGACTTGCCTCTGTCCTTGTCGATGAGACAGATCTGACTCCTTACCAGGCGGCTTACGATGCGAACAACCAACGGCTGCGTTGTCCGACTTTCGAAGCTAGGGACTTGATCCTGGCATGCCATAAGCCACTCTTCGCCCCTGAAGTTGATCCGTCTCCTCTTTTTGATGACGCTCAATTCGAAGCTTTATTAAACTGCAACTTGGATGTGGATAATCTTCAGATCGAAGAGCGCGAAGACCCGGCTCGAGATGATCCGCCGTCAAGTTAAAACTTTTGTTGTTCTCAACTGAATGTAACCCAGCCAGCTAAGCCACCGAGATGAGGAAATGTGTGAAAAACTTTAAGTCCATTGTATTTTGAGCTCCTGGAGAGCTTCGTAATAAACCTAGAAAAAACTTGATTGCCTCAGCCGCCGGGTATCCATGACTTTGGACTCATCATTTTCTATCTGCCTTGCATCCTTCTCATAATGTCTTAACAGCAACTCATCTTTGGAGATACAACCTGCAAAAAAAACAAGACAAAAATGTTGGGGAAAGTTGCATGGGAAACAAAAAATGTACCCATGGTTATGAGCATCTACGAGAGGGAGAGTGGATCTACATACCCTTGTAGATCGCTAAGCGGAAGCGTTAAGAAACGCGGTTGATGTAGTCGAACGTCGTCACGATCCAAATCGCCGAGCGTCCCGTGATCCCATCATGATCCATCTCGCGATCTAATCACGATCTGTCCCACGATCCCATCATGATCCGTCTCGCGATCTTTATCACGGTCCTTCTAATCTAGCGCCGAACAGACGGCACCTCCGCGTTCAACACACGTGCGGCTTGTTGACGCCTTCACCTCCTCGATCCAGCGAGTGATGGTGAAGTAGTAGATGAGTTCTGGTAGCACGACGACGTGGTGACGGTGTTGGTGAATAATAATCTCTGCAGGTCTTCGCCAAGCACAACGAAACTATAAAGGAGGATAAACTAGAGGGACGGGGTTGTCGGCACACGGCTTAGGGTTTCTTGATGTGTTCCAGGTGCTAGCCCCGCTCCTTTATTTATATGCTGAGACCTGGGGTCGAAACTTGGAGAAAAATCCTCCCCAAGGTCGGTTTGCCCGCAAGGCAAGAGTCCTCCTCGGACTCCGGGACCAGACGCCAAGGTCCTCGGCGTCTGGCCCTAGACGCCAGGGTCCCTGGCGTCTGGCCCCTGGCCTTCGCAGAACACCTTTTGCACCTTCCTAAAGACTCATGGGCTTTATCCCTTGGCCCAAATAAAGTGTTCTTGTACCCCGAATAATTCGGGAAACATCCAAAACTATTCCGGTGAATTCTGGAACTCTTCTGAAGACAAAACACTATTATCCCATATATCAATCTTTACCTACGGACTATTCCGGAGCTCCTCGTCTTGTCCGGGATATCATCCGGGACTCTGAACAACTTTTGGACACCAACATAATAACTCACGTATACTTATATCGTCACCAAACGTTAAGTGTGTAGACCCTGCGGGTTCGAGAACTATGCAGACATTACCGAGACACCTCTACGGTCAATAACCAATAGCGGGACCTGTATGCCCATATTGGTTCCAACATATTCCACGAAGATCTTTATCGGTCAAACCTCTATGTCAAGGATTCAATTAATCCTATATAATGTTCCTTTTGTTCTTCGGTATGTTACTTGCCCGAGATTCGATCGTCGTCATCTCCATACCTAGTTAATTCTCGTTACCGGAAAGTCTCTTTGCTCGTTACGTAATACAAGATCCCATGGCTAACACTTTAGTCACATTTCTTGCAAGGCTTGTTGTGATGTTGTATTACCGAGTGGGCCCTGAGATACCTCTCCGTCACACGGAGTAACAAATCCCAATGATCCATGCCAACTCAACAGACACCCTCGGAGATACCTGTAGAGCACCTTTATAGTCATCCATTTGCGTTGCGACGTTTGATACACACAAGGTACTCCTCCGGTGTCAGTGAGTTGCATGATCTCATGGTCATAGGAACAGATACTTGACATGCAGAAAACTGTAAACTGACACGATCATATGCTACGTTTATAGTTTGGGTCTTGTCCATCACATCATTCTCCTAATGATGTGATACTGTTATCAAATAACATCTCGTGTTCATGGCTAGGAAACCTTAGCCATCTTTGATCAACGAACTAGTCTACTAGAGTCATACTAGGGACATAGTGTTGTCTATATACCCACACATGTATTTAGTTTCCAATCAATACAATTATAGCATGGATAATAAACGATTATCACGAACAAGGAAATATAATAATAACTAATTTATTATTTCCTCTAGGGCATATTTCCAATAGTCTCCCACTTGCACTAGAGTCAATAATCTAGTTCACATCACCATGTGATTTACATTGTTATGAATCTAACACCCAACAAGTTCTGGGGTTCGATCCTGCTTTGCATGTGAGAGAGGTCTTTAGTCAACGGGTCTGCGACATTCAGATCCGTGTGTACTTTGCAAATCTCTATGTCATACTGTAGATACTTCTACCACACTCCACTTGGAACTATTCCAAATGGCTGCTCCACTATACGTATCCGGATTGCTACTCAGAGTCATCTAGATTGGTGTTAAAGCTTGCATCGATGTAACCCTTCACCTCCATAATAGAGAAATATCTCCTTAGTCCTCTATATACTAAGGATAATATTGACCGCTATCCAGTGATCCACTCCTGGATCACTCATGTACCCCTTGATAGACTCATGGCAAGGCACACATCAGGTGCGGTACACAGCATGGCATAGTATAGAGCCTATGGCTAAGGCATAGGGGACAACCTTCGTCCTTTCTCTTTCTTCTGCCACGGTCGAGCTTTGACTGATCCATTTTGAACTCTTTCAAAATCTTGTCTAGGTATGTACTCATTGAAAGTCTCATCAAGCATCTTGATCTATCTCTATAGATCTTGATGCCCAACAATTAGGTATCTTATCCAAGTCTTCCATTAAAAAACTCTTTTCAAACAACCGTTTATGCTTTCCAGAAATTCTATATCATTTCTGATCAACAATATGTCAACCACATATACTTATCAGAAATTCTATAGTGCTCCCAATCACTTACTTGTAAATACAAGTTTCTCGTAAACTTTGTATAAACCCAAAAACTTTGATCACCTCATCAAAGCGTATATTCCAACTTCGAGATGCTTGCTCAACCCTATAGAAGGATTGCTGGAGCTTGCACACCTTTTAGCATCCTTAGGACTGACAACACCTTCTGGTTGTATCACATACAACCTTTCGTCAAGTAAAACGTTAAGGAAACGTTGTTTTGACATCCATCTGCCAGATTTCATAATTGAAAAATGCAGCAAGTGCTAACATAATCCCAACAGACTTTAGCATCGCTACGGGTGAGAAAGTCTCATCGAAGTCAACTCCTTGAACTTGGTGAAAACTCCTTTGCGACAAGTCGAGCTTTATAAATGGTGCCTTTCACCATCAGCGTCTGTCTTCATCTTAAAGGTCCATTTGTACTCACTGACCTACCATCCAACGGTCAAGTCTACCAAAGTCTATACTTGGTTTTAATACATGGATCCTTTCTTAGATTTCATGGCCTCTAGCCATTTGTCGGAATCCGGGCCCATCATCGCTACTCCATAGCTCGTAGGTTCATCGTTGTCCAACAACATGACCTCTAAGACAGGATTGTCGTACCACTCAGGAGCAGTACGCGTCCTTGTCGACCTACGAGGTTTGATAGTAACTTTTCACGAAGCTTCATGATCATCATCATTAACTTCCTCTTCAACTGACATAGGCTCCACAGAAACATCTTTCTGCGTTGCACTACTCTCTGGTTGAAACAAAGGTTCAACAACCTCATCAAGTTCTATCTTCCTCCTACTCAATTCTTTCGAGAGAAAATCTTTCTTGAGAAAGGACCCGTTTTCAGCAACAAACACTTTGCACTCGGATCTGAGATAGAAGGTATACCCAACTGTTCTTAGGGTATTCTATGAAGATGCACTTTTCCGATTGGGTTCGAGCTTATCAGACATAAGTGTCGCATTCCCAAACTCTTAGAAATGACAGATTAGGTTTCTGCCAGACCATATGGTGTCATCTCAATGGATTTAGATGGTGCCCTATTTAAAGTGACTGTAGTTGTCTCTAATGTAGAACCCAAAATCGATAGTGGCAAAATGATAAGAGACATCATAGTTCGCACCATATCCAATAGAGCACGACTACGACGTTCGGACACACCATCACACTATGGTGTTCCAGGTGGCGTGAGTTGTGAAACAACTTTCACATTGTCTAAAGTTGTATGCCAAACTCGTAAATCAGATATTCACCTCCACGATCATCTCGTAGACATTTTTATCTTCTTGTCAAAATGATCTTAAACTTAACTCTGAATTTGTTTGAACTTTTCAAACGTTTCAGACTTGTGTTTCATTAAGTAAATATACTCATATATACTCAAATCATCAATGATGGTAAGAAAATAACGATATCCACTGCGCGCTACAACACTCATTCGACCACATACATCAGCATGTATTATTTCCAATAAGTTACAAGCCCGCTCCATCATACTGAAAACGGGGTCTTTAGTCATCTTGCCCATGAGGCATGGTCTGCATGTCTCTACGGATTCAAAATCAAATGAGTCCAAAGATCCATCAGCATGGAGTTTCTTCATGTGCTTTACACCAATATGACATTTAGCGGCAGTGCCACAAGTATGTGGTATTATCATTATTAATCTTTGTATCCTTTGGCATCTATGTTATGAACATGTGTATTACTACGATCAAGATTTAACAAACCATTCTCATTGGATGCATGACCATTGAAGGTATTATTCATATAAACGGAATAACCATTATAATCTCACTTACATGAATAACCATATTGCAATAAACACGATCTAATCATGTTCATGCTTAACGCAAACACCAAATAACATTTTATTTAGGTTCTTCACTAATCCCGAAAGTAGAGAGAGCGTGCGATGTTGATCACATCAACCTTGGAAACATTTCTCACACACATCGTCACCTCACCCTTAGCTAGTCTCCGTTTATTCCGTAGCTTTTATTTCGAGTTACTAACATTTAGCAACCGAACCGGTATCCAATACCCAGGTGCTACTAGGAGTACTAGCAAGGTACACATCAATAACACGTATATCAAATATAATTTTGTTGACGTTACCAGCCTTCTTATCTACCAAGTATCTAAGGTTGTTCCACTTCAGGGACCGCTCTCCTCATAATAGAAACACTTAGTCTCGGGTTTTGGTTCAACATTTGGTTTCTTCACCGGAGCAGCAACTGACTTGCCATCCATGAAGTTTCCCTACTTGCCCTTGCCCTTCTCGAAACTAGTGGTCTTACTAACCATCAACACTTGATTCTCCTCTTGATTTCTACCTTCGCGGTGTCAAACATCACAAATAGCTCAGGGATCATCATTTCCATCCCTAGCATAATTATAGTTCATCACAAAGTTCCAGTAGCTTAGTGACAGTGACTTGGAGAACTATATCAATCATTATCTTATCTGGAAGATCAACTCCCACTCGATTCAAGCGATTGTAGCACCCATACAATCTGAGCACATGCTCAACGATTGAGCTATTCTCCTTCATCTTGTAGGCAAAGAATCTTGTTGGAGGTCTCATACCTCACAACACGGGCACGAGCCTGAGATCCTAATTTTAGCTCTTAGAACATCTCATATGTTCCATGCTGTTGAAAATGTTTTGGAGCCTAAATTCTAAGTCGTAATGCATGACGCACTGAACTATCAAGTAGTCATCGATACGTGCTTGTCAGATGTTCACAACATCTACAGACGACGCTAGAGGAGGTGGCGCACCGAGCGGTGTATTAAGGACATAAGCCTTATGTGCAGCAACGAGGACAATCCTCAGATCATGGACCTAGTCCGCATTATTTCTACCATCATCTTTCAACTCTATTTCTCTAGGAACATATAAAAATACAAGGGAGCTACAGCGCGAGCTAGTAATCTAAAACATAATTTGCAAAGGCACTTTGACTATGTTCATGATAATGAGTTCAATTAATCATATTACCTAAGAACTCCCACTCAAATTGACATCCCTCCGGTCATTCAAGTGATACATCATCCAAATTCACCAACTCAAGTCCGATCATCACGTGAGTTGAGGTGGTTTCAATGGTGAACATCATCATGTTGATCATATCTACTATATGACTCATGTTCGACCTTTCGGTCTCTTTTGTTCTGAGGTCATGTCTGTACGTGCTAGGCTCATCAAGTTTAACCCGAGTGTTCCGCACGTGCAACACTGGCTTGCACCCGTTGTATGTGAATGTAGAGTTTATCACACCCAATCATCACGTGGTGTCTTGACACGACGAACTTTCGCAATGGTGCACACTCGGGGAGAACACAATTTATCTTGAAATTTAAGTGAGGGATCACCTTATAATGCTACCGTCATCCTAAGCAAAACAAAGTGCATAAAAGTATTAACATCACATGCAAATCATAAGTGACATGATATGGCCATGAACTTGTGCTTTTGATCTCCATCCTTAAAGCATCGGCATGATCTCCATCGTCACCGGCATGACACCATGATCTCCATCATCTTAATCTCCATCAACGTGTCACCATCGGGGTTATTGCGCCCACCATGTTTCTACTACTATTGCTACCCCTTAGCGATAAAGTAAAGTATTACATATCGCTTAATGATCGACACACATGTCATACAATAATTAAAGACAACCCTATGGCTCCTGCCAGTTGCCGTACTCATCGACGTGCAAGTCATGATATTCTATACAATACATGATCCTCTCATACATCACATATATCTCGTCATGTAATTGGCCATATCACATCACAACATACCCTGCAAAAACAAGTTAGACGTCCTCTAATTGTTGTTGCAAGTTTTACGTGGTTTCTACGGGTATCTAGCAAGAACAATTCTCACCTACGCAAAAACCACAACGGTGATACATAAGTTGCTTTTCAACCTTCTCATGGACTGCCTTTGTCGAATCCGATCCAACTAAAGTAGGACAAACAGACACCCGCCAACCATCTTTGTGGAATGAAGTTACACGTCAGTCGACGGATCCGGTCTCTCGTAAGCGTACCAGTAAAGTTGGTCTGGGCCGCTTGATCCCACAATACCGCTGAACCAAAACACGACCAAGGGAGGAAGCAATCGAAGCATCAACGCCCACAAACTCCTTTGTGTTCTACTCAAGATCTCATCTACACATGACCTAGCTCATGATGCCACTATTGGGGAACGTTGCATGGGAAACAAAAAAATTCCTATGCACACGCAAGATCTATCCATGGTGATGAGCATCTACGAGAGGGAGAGTGGATCTACATACCCTTGTAGATTGCTAAGCGGAAGTGTTAAGAAACAAGGTTGATGTTGTCAAACGTCTTCGTGGTCCAAATCGCTGAGCGTCCCGTGATCCCATCATGATCCATCTCGCAATCCAATCACGATCCTTCTCGCGATCCCAGCATGATATCTCTTGCGATCTTGATCATGGTCCTTCCGATCTAGCACCGAACGGACGACACCTCCGCGTTCAACACACGTGTGGCTTGGTGACGCCTTCACCTTGTCGATCTAGCGAGTGATGGTGAAGTAGTAGATGAGTTCGGGCAGCACGACGACGTGGTGATGGTGTTGGTGAATAACAATCTCCGCAGGGCTTCGCCAAGCACAACGGGAACTATGACAGAGGATAAACTAGAGGGACAGGGTTGCCGGCACACGGCTTAGGGTTTCTTGATATGTTCCAGGTGCTAGCCCCACCCCTTTATTTATATGCTGAGCCCTGGGGTCGAAACTTGGAGAAAAATCCTCCTCAAGGTCGGTTTTCCCGCAAGTCAAGAGTCCTCCTCGGACTCCAGGACCAGACGCCAAGGTCCTCGGCGTCTGGCCCCAGACGCCAGGGTCCCTGACGTCTGGCCCATGGCCTTCGTAAAACACCTTTTGCACCTTCCTAAAGCCTCATGGACTTTACCCCTTGGCCCAAATAAAGTGTTCTTGTACCCCGAACATTTCGGGAAACATCCGAAACTATTCCGGTGAATTCTAGAACTCTTACAAAGAGAAAACACTATTATCCCATATATCAATCTTTACCTCCGGACTATTCCGGAGCTCCTCGTCTTGTCCAGGGTCTTATCCAGGACTCTGAACAACTTTTGGTCTCCAACATAATAACTCAACTATACTTATATCATCACCAAACGTTAAGTGTGTAGACCCTGCGGTTCGAGAACTATCCAGACATGACCAAGAGACCTCTACGGTCAATAACCAATAGCGGGACCTAGATGCCCATATTGGTTCCTACATATTCTACGAAGATCTTTATCGGTCAAACCTCTATGTGAAGGATTCACTTAATCCCGTATAATGTTCCCTTTGTTCTTCGGTATGTTACTTGCCCGAGATTTGATCGTCGGCATCTCCATACCTAGTTCAATCTCATTACCGACAAGTTTCTTTACTCGTTACGTAATACAAGATCCCGTGGCTAACACTTTAGTCACATTGCTTGCAAGGCTTGTTGTGATGTCGTATTACCGAGTGGGCCCTGAGATACCTCTCCGTCACACGGAGTAACAAATCCCAGTCTTGATCCATGCCAACTAAATAGACACCCTCGGAGATACCTATAGAGCACCTTTATAGTCACCCAGTCACGTTGCAACGTTTGATACACACAAGGTACTCCTCCGGTGTCAGTGAGTTGCATGATCTCATGGTCATAGGAACAGATACTTGACATGCAGAAAACTGTAGCAATAAACTGACACGATCATATGCTACATTTATAGTTTGGGTCTTGTCCATCACATCATTCTCCTAATGATGTGATCCGTTATCAAATAACATCTCATGTTCATGGCTAGGAAACCTTAGCCATCTTTCATCAATGAGCTAGTCTACTAGAGGCATACTAAGGACATAACGTTGTCTATATACCCACACATGTATTTAGTTTCCAATAAATACAATTATAGCATGGATATTGAACGATTATCACGAACAAGGAAATATAATAATAACTAATTTATTATTGCCTCTAGGGCATATTTCCAACAAGAAAATATTTTGCAGTGTTTGTAAGGGTGGCTTGAAAAAGCATAACCCGGAGATGTTAATATTTGTATAGCCTTGCTTCTTCGTTCATAATCTTGCTCTAACCTGGCTTTGGAGACCGGCATGATATGTATGCAATGCATGATGTACTGTACGATGCCATGTATGATGCACTGTATGATGTTCTTGCTTTTCCTTCCTTTTTTGTTTTTCGAAAACTCATTGTTGGCCCTTCAGGGGGGATATGTTGCTTTGAACTGCCTAACAGTGCAGGGTCTCTAACGAGAGTGATCATCAACTTTGAGCAGCTCAGGGTCTCTAGGCGAGATTAACTGTTAAGGGCGCAACAGACCAGAATTTGCAGTGGGGTGAGTACCCCTGACTCATAAGCTACTTCTCACGTGACATAAATCTGTCGTTTGGAACCTTAAACAGCGTCACTTTCTTAAGAGTACGACGGGCCACTTGGCGGAGAGTACGCAGCAGATGAGAGAATTTGCCTCACCGCTGTAAGAGGCCCTCGCAGGGGGTAAGTTGACGACTCGCTGCACCCCTGGCAGAGCGACAACTGCTTACACGCAGGTATAACTCGGCCTTGCATATCAAAAGGGGGTAAGTTCACAACTCGCTGCACCCCTTTTGACCTTGTTTGATGGAGTAAGTTCGGGGTCCCCAATCCCGCCTTACGGTGGCTGAAAAGCCGATCAAGAGGGGGGCGACCTTCACCCCCTCTTGACCTTGTTGATGGAGTCAACATTTTAGGTCCCTGACTCGCCTTACGGTGGCTGAAGAGCCGATCGAGATGGTTGAAGCTTAACCCGGAAGGTTGAACGCCCCCAAACGACTTTGTTGACAGGGCCAACCTTTTCACCGTCTTGCATGCTGCCGTCTTGTGGACCGCCAACTTGTAAGTCGTCATCTTGCAAGCCGTCGTACAATGCTGCTGTCTTAGCTGAAGAGCCGATCAACAGGGTGAGCAAGCTAAACCCAGTGGGTTGGAAGCCCCCAAGTGACCATGTAGAAGTGTTCATCTTTTGCACAAATCTGTAATGCAAAAAGAAAAATGGCATAGGCCCCGGCTTGCAGGGATGCCAAATTATTATATGAGAAATATATATATATATAATGAAGTATGTATGTACAAAGATGGGATTCGATGACTCAAGTATTGTAAGGCCGCAGATGAGCGATGTTCCAAGGCCGGTGAGTCTCCTGTCCAGAGGTACGTGACTTGTCCTGTACGTCAATGAGATAATATGACCCATTGTTCAGATTTCTGCTAACCATGAAAGGTCCTTTCCATGTGGGAGATAACTTGTGTGCATCCGTCTGATCTTGAATTAAACGTAACACCAAGTCGCCTTCTTGGAATGTCCGGCTCTTGACCCTGCGGCAATGGTAGCGATGCAGGTTTTTTGCTGATAAATCACCGACCTAGCTGCTGCAAGATCGCACGCTCCATCCATAGCATCCAACGCATCCTCACGTGCCGTCTCATTGTCAGCTTTGACATAAGCCGCCACCCGCGGTGAATCATGACATCTGTCGCTTGGTAACACGGCCTCCACACCTTAAACCATGAAAAAGGCGTGTAACCTGTCGACCTGTTAGGCATAGTATTGATGCTCTAGAGGATAGAAGGTAGCTGCTCAACCCAACAGCCTGACGTTCTCTGCAAAGGAACCATAAGCTAGGGCTTGATACCTTGCAAGACTTCCTGGTTAGCTCACTCCGCTTGACCATTGGATTGTTGATGAGCTATAGCAGAAACATCAAGCCAGATGTGCTCGCTCTCGCAGAACGTCTTCACAGCCCCCTCGGATAGATTTGTCCTGTTCTTCGTGATGATGCTATGAGGATATCCAAATTGGTAGATCAACTTTTTGACAAACTGAACCGACGTGGACGCATCACATTTGTTGACCGGCTCAGCCTCCACCCACTTGGTAAACTTGTCCACCACCACCAAAAGGTGGGTCTTTTTATCCTTAGACCTTTTGAAAGGTCTGACCATATCAAGACCCCAGACTGCAAACGGCCAAGTGATGGGAATCATCCACAATTCCTGAGTCGGTACATGAGCACGTCTTCCGAACTTCTGACACCCGTCGCACTTGGCGACCAGGTCCTCCGCGTCTTTATGAGTCATTAGCCACAAGAAGCCATGCCGGAAAGCCTTAGCCACCAAGGACTTTGAACCGGTGTGATGTCCGCAATCGCCAGCATGTATTTCATATAGAATTTGCCTACCCTCTTCTGGAGAAACACAACATTGGAAAAACACCGGTAACACTGCATTTATGAAACTCACCATTAATGACAGTCATGGATTTAGAGCGTCTCATAATTTGTGGTGCCAGAGTCTCGTCCTTAGGCAACTGGCCGTGAGTCAGGTATGCCAGGTATGGTAGCGTCCAGTCCAGAATAGCATGCAGAGCCGCCACTAGCTGTCCTTCCGGGTCAGGTACAACCAGATCCTCCTCTGAAGGTAACTTAACAGATGGGTGACAAAGTAAATCCAAGAAAACATTAGGCGGCACCGTCTTACGCTGGGAGCCCAATCTTGAAAATGCATCGGCCACCTTGTTCTTGCAACGATCAATATGATCCACCTGATCACCCTTGAAGTGACCAGCAACGATATCCACCTCCTATCGATAAGCCGCCATCCGCGGGTCCTTGGAGTCCCACGTACGTGAAACTTGTTGTGCCACAAGATCTGAATCGCCAAGGCATTTAACCCAGCTCAGGTTCATTTCCTTTGCCACACGAAGTCCATGAAGCAAAGCTTTGTATTCAGCTGCATTGTTCATGCAAGGAAACATCAGCCTTAGCACGTAACAGAACTTATCACCTTTGGGGGAAGTTAAGACAACTCTATCCCCCGATCCCTCCAACTTTCTGGACCCATCGAAGTGAATTGTCCAATACATGTTGTCTGGCTTCTCCTCCGGCGACTGACACTCCATCCAGTCATTTATGAAATCCACCAATGCCCGAGACTTCATGGCTGTGCAAGGTACATACTTCAAATTGAGAGGCCCAAGCTCCAGTGCCCACTTAGCAATTCTGTCGGTTGCCTCCCAGTTCTGAATGATATGTCCCAATGGAGCAGAGCTAACCACCATGATCTGGTGTCCAAGGAAATAATGCTTCAACTTGCGATTTGCCATGAACACCTCGTATATTAGTTTCTGCCAATGTGGGTATCTTTGCTTGGACTCTATAAGAACCTCACTGACATAGTAAACCAGCCTCTGGACCGGGTACTCTTTCCCTGCCTCCTTGCGCTCTACCACGATCGCGGCACTGACCGCCCTATTGTTAGCCGCTACGTATAGGAACAAGGGTTCTTTCTCAGCCGGAGCAGCCAAGATCGGCGGCTCAACCAACTGCTTGTTGAGCACTTCAAGGGCTTCATGCTCAACCTTACTCTAGACAAAGTCATCCGTCTTTTTCATCATCTGGTACAGAGGAATAGCCTTCTCACCCAGGCGGCTGATGAAGCGGCTTAAAGCGGCAATACGACCCGCCAAGCGCTGCACATCATTGATGCTTGCTGGCTTAGCCAGTGACGTGATGGCCTTTATTTTGTCCGGGTTGGCCTCGATTCCTCGCTCCGAAACCAAGAAACCCAGAAGTTTACCTGCAGGAACTCCAAAAACACATTTAGCCGGGTTAAGCATCATCTTGTAGACCCGTAAATTATCAAACGTCTCCTTCAGGTCGTCAAGCAATGTCTCCTTCTTCCTTGACTTAACCACAATGTCATCCATGTAAGCATGAACATTGCGCCCAATCTGACCGTGAAGGCAATTCTGCACACAACGTTGATAAGCCGCCTGTGCACTCTTGAGCCCAAACGGCGTAGACATATAACAGGAAGCCCGAAAAGGTGTTATAAACGACACCTTCTCTTGGTCTTTAACTGCAATATTGATCTGGTGATAACCTGAATAGGCGTCCAGGAAGCATAAACTCTCACAACCTACCGTTGCATCAATAATCTGGTCGATACAAGGGAGAGCAAATGGGTCAACTGAACATGCCTTGTTAAGATCCGTGTAATCTATACACATACGCCACGTGCCATTCTTCTTGAGCACCAGCATGGGATTTGCTAACCACTCTGGGTGAAATACTTCCACGATGAACCCTGCCGCCAAGAGCCGGGCCACCTCTTCTCTAATTGCTTTATGCCGCTCCTTGTTGAAACGGCGGAGGAATTGCTTAATAGGCTTAAATTTAGGATCCACATTTAGGTGATGCTCAGCGAATTCTCTCAATACACCCGGCATGTCAGATGGCTTCCATGCGAATATGTCCCGATTCTCACGGATGAATTCGATGAGCGCGCTTTCCTATGCGGGGTCCATGTTAGCCCTGATAGTGAACTGTTTGGGTGAGTCGCCTGGCGTAAAATCCACCAGCTTTGTGTCATCCGCCACAAACTTCAAGGGCGGCTCAGACTCTGTATTGGGTTTCTTCAACGGAGTCATGTCCGTCAGGTCAACGTTATCCTTGTAAAACTTAAGCTCTGCCTCTGCGCAACTTGACTCTGCATAAGCCGCATCTCCTTCCTCACACTCAATCGAAACCTTCTGATCACCATCGACCGTGATCATTTGGTTGAGGGCCGGCATCTTGAGCTGCAGATAGACATAACAAGGCCTGGCCATAAAGTTTGCAAAAGCTGGTCGGCCAAACAGAGCATGATACAACCTCTTTATTTTCACCACTTTGAACCACAAAGTATCCACCGTGTAGTTGTACTCATCCCCAAACGCCACTTCTAAAGCAATCTTCCCCACTGGGTAGGCTGACTTACCCGGCACCACCCAATGAACAACTGTTGATGACGGCTTAAGAGCCTTGTTAGTTAACTCCATCCGCTCGAAGGTGTCGTAGTACAGGATATTGATACTGCTACCACCGTCCATGAGTACCTTTGTAAACTTATAACCCCCAACCTGAGGAGCGACCACCAGAGCTAGGTGACCCGGATTGTCAACCCGCGGTGGGTGATCCTCCTGGCATCATGTGATCGGATACTCAGACCACTTTAAGTATCGCGGGAGAGCCGGCGTGGCCGCATTAACCACCCTCTTGTGCAGCTTCTGATCCTGTTTGTCAAGGCTTGTAGTAAAGATGTGATATTGCCCCCCCCGCTAAGTTGCTTCGGGTTGCTCTGATATCCTGACTGATTACTCTGTTGCCGACCACTGTTGCCCTGCTGTTGATGATGACCTCCCTAATTTCCTTGACCCCTGGTAACCTGAACTTGACCAGCCGACTCCAAAACCTGCTCCTGAACCGCCCGACGGGCCTTTACCGTTATTATGGTGCTGACGGAGGCTATGATCCCTGAACTGGCGCATAACGTTGCACTCCTTCCACGTGTGGGTGGCCACTTTATTCGGCCAGCTGTGCACTGGGCAAGGTCTGTTCAGTGCCTCTTCCAAGTTGGAAGGCATAGGTGCCTTATGTTTGTTGAACAGCGGCCTAAAATTTCCGTTGCCCCTGGCACGACCGTTCCCAGCATTGGTGCTCACCACTAACTCTGACCCGCCATCCGGGTTCTTCCGCTTGCCCTGGTTGTCGTTTCAACACTGCCCTGCTAATTCTTACCGTTTGTTGCCCTTCTTGCTGTGAGGTGACTTCTCATCGTCGGAGCCTGGGTCTTTGGTGGTATCTGAATCCGCATACTTGGTGAGAGCCGTCATGAGCTCACCCATATCCTGACAAGAACGCTTCAACCACCCAAGCTTATGTTTAAGGGGTACAAAGTGACAGTTCCTTTCCAAAATCAGAACTGCTTGAGGCGTCGAAATATTCTCAGACAAGTGGATCACCGTCAAGACCCGCCGGACCCAATGATGGGCCGATTCACCTTCCTGCTGTACACAGTGATCAAGATCCATGATCGTCATAGGTTGCCTGTAGGTTCCCCTGAAATTCTTGATAAAGCATGCTTTCAACTTGGCCCAAGACGTGATGGTGTTAGGTGGCAAACCCTTCAACCAAGTGCGGGCCGGTCCTTCTAACATCATGATGAAGTATTTCGCACAAACCGCCTCACTGACATCCAGCATCTCCATAGCAAGCTCATAACTTTCGCCCCAGGCCTCCAGGGGCAGATCTGCAGTGTAATTAGGCACCTTCCGTGGCCCCTTAAAGTCCTTAGGCAAACGTTCATTCCTTAGATCCGCCGTGAGACATTGCACACCAACTCCCCTGGAAGAAGTGTTGGCCGGGGGGAGGTTGCTGGTGCCGACTCAGGGATCTCCGGGTAATCCGTCACCGGCGTTGATCCTCGCTAAGCCCGACCCCTATCCATAGTCCCCTGAATACCCCTCTCACGCATGTTATCATTGGCGGGTTCCGCCTTTGGTCACTACTGGAAACCGCCGGTGACTCAATGCGTCGGCTATAGATACGGCTATGAACCGGCATAGAGTGCACCCGGCTCCGACTGTGTGTGTACCATTCTTGCTGGGCCACCGCTGTCTGCAATAGGCTGATTGCATTCCTCGCCTCTTCAGCGAACGGCGTCCCTTCAGCCAAGGGGAGGGCGTCAAGCCGGGCAGCCGTCGCTATCATGTTTTCCACCGGGTTAGAATAATGGCCAGGTGGCGTCATGACGTGTCGCGGCAAAGTTTTGTTCCTCCGCGGCGGGTCTAGCTGTCGCGGCGGCTCTACCGCCCGGGTTACCATGGGTGGCGTACTCGGCCTGGCTCCAGGAGTATTGAAGAGATTTCGAGGCTGGATAGGGAGACCAACTTCAGTCCTTCTACGTTGAATCGCCTCTGAAGCCCGCTGATCCAGATCAAAACGGAGAGCCTTGGATTTAATCCTCGGACTTGCTGGACAGAGAAGCAGTACACTGGCCAATTGGGCTGGCCTATGATGGAAAAACTTTTTTGGTAATTTTAAATTTGAACCATCAATCTTTATAGTTAACATAAATATAACGGATACAAAAGGATGACGTATGAAGAACTATAATTTTGTTCATCCTTTAATATTAGTTATATTTATAGATATAGATATAGATACATAGTAGTTGTGAACGTAACTACCATGTACGTGCTAGTTTTTCAATAAATATCAGCTAACATCGATTCTAGTTGATGAGCTTGTCTTCTTTGGAGAACAAATCACTCCTCGTTTCAATGTTTTCACTCACCGATTCTGCTTTATGAGATGGCTTCCTTACCACCTTAGAGCATCTCCCAGAGGCACCAAAAAACAGTTCCGCCCTGAAATTTCAAATCTTTTTGCGCGCACGCAGCGGATCCGAGCGCTCTAGTGGTCGAGCAAAAAACACACGCGCGACACAAGTGTTTCCGCACGCGTAGCGAAATGGCATCACGCGGCGCTTATTTCATGCACCCGCTCCCACGGACGGAAGCGCTCGAGCGCTCGCGCCTCGTCTGCCACCTCCCTCCACCCCCAGCGCCCGCGCCGCCACCTGCGCCACCCCATTTGCTCCGACGACCCGACGACGCTTCCCCGACCTATCCCCGCGCCGCTGCAGCTTCCTCCCACTCCCTCTAGTCGTCGCCGCCCCTTGCACGCGTCATTCCTCCGGCAAACAGTGCTCGACCGTCCACTGTGGCTCGGTGCCCACAAGGTGTTCGACAGAACGCCCCGAAGGTATGTATTGCTTAAACTTCACATTTTTTACATTAATTTGATGCATGTTGTTCGTAGTTTTTATAGACTAGTTTAAATTTAATATTGTAGATGAGTTAATCATATGATTCTTCCGAAGAAGAATTTGATATTGAAGAGGAAGAGGACCTTGCAGTCATCCTAGCTATGCACATCAATAAAAAACCGAAGCACGGTAGTTCGTTTATGGGTCGACAGAAAATTTGGAGGGACAAGATCGATGCCGACAACAAATTGATGTGGCACTATTTTGTGGAGAATCCCGCATATCCCGAGTAGTAGTTCCGATGCCGTTTTAAGATGAGCACCGAGTTGTTCAGGCGCATTGCAGAGAAACTAGTGAGTCATGATCGTTTGTTAGCAAAGGAGGAATGCCGCCGGAGAACTCGGGCATAGCACCTTTCAAAAGGTGACAACGCTTTGCGTATGTTAGCATACGGTATTCCGACTGATCTAGTTGATGACCACTTGGCCTTGGGTGAAAGTCAAGTCATCATGTGTTTTAAGCACTTTGCAGTCGGAAATTGTACAAGTGTTTAGTACAGAGTATTTGAGATCTCCCAATGCTGAAGACGCTGCCAGGCTTTTGGAGATGAACAAAGCTCGCGGGTTCCCAGGTATGTTTGGCTCAATAGATTCCATGCATTGGAGTTGGAAGAACCGTCCTAAGGCATGGCATGGACAATTTCACGGCTCAAAAAAGGGTTTCACTATAATCCTTGAAGCGGTGGACAATCAAGAGACTTGAATTTGGAATGTTTTTTGAAATGCCTGGATCGTTGAGTGACATCAATGTTGTCACCACTCATCAATAAGATTGCAAATGGTGAACTGCTACCGATGCAGTTTGTAGCAAATGGTCATACATACAATTATGTCTACTATCTTGCAGATGGCATATATCCAAAGTGGCAAACATTTGTGAAGCCGTTGAAAAAAAACAAAAGTTAAGAAAAAACTAGATTTCCACAATGCTCAGGCGGCGACTAGGAAAGATGTGGAGAGAGCATTTGGGATTTTACAAGCCCAATTTGCTATTGTGAGAGAACCGGCTAGATTTTGGGATTAAAAGTTCCTTTGGTACATCATGCACACTTGTGTGATCATGCATAACATGATTATCCAGAATGAACGTAGCCAAAATTTAGACTACTCTCAGTACGAGCTCTTGGGACATCCCGTGCGAGTGCGGCAGAGTGTTGCGAGGGTGGCTCGATTTGTTGCCTCCTATCATGCTATTCTGCGTGCCTAAATGCATGATAATCTTCAGAACGATCTCATCGAGGAGTGATGGAAATGGAATGGCCGATAAAATGCATGATGATTTGGTTGTTTGATGTTGTACGTTTGATGTTGTATTGTTGAACTATTTTTTGTATTGGATGATAAACTATTTGTTTGAATTGTAATAAAATTGAACTATTTATTGTCGATTTATTTCTTATATGTGTTTGATCTTTTTGGTTTTGTTTGGAGTGCATATGTTGTTTGTGTGGGACGCGCGTGCCGTGTTTTTTAGCACTTGCTTGAGTGTTGAGCGCACGTTATATTTTGCGGCGGCCGTTGGAACCAACGCTCAGCTGCGCGCTAAAATTTGCTATTTGCGCGCTATAAACTCGCTTTTTACGCGCCACGCGTTGCGCGTCTCTTGGAGATGCTCTTAGATCATCTATAGCCGGACCTCTTAAACCCGCCTCAAACGTCTAGGCAGGTCGCCCGGTCACTGACCGGTCACAAAAATGCGACCTAGACGGACCTCTGAAACCGGCTTCAAACCCCGGGCTGACCGGCACCCCTCATATCTAGACCAAATATAGTGCGGATATGTCCCGGGCACGTCTACCTGGCCCACACTGGCCCGCATCTACCCCACATATATTCGTCCCCATCCGCTTGCCGGACCAAACCCTAGCCACTTCACTCCACTCCCCTTCACTCTCATCCACCACCCAATCTCACCTCCGGCATTCTCCGGCCTTCTCCGACATGGCGTGCAGCAGATCTGAGTCCTTCACCTCCAGATCCGTCGACCACGAGCTCACTCCATGCGGCCCCGAGGAGGAGATGGTCGTCCGGCTTGCACTCCGCCGCTCCCAGGAGGCGGCCACATGACGGCAGCGCTCGGACTCACAACGCCGGGAATCCATTGCGTCCGCATAACCGATGCTTGGATCCGGCATCGCTGCCTCACCGGAGGCGGTGCAATCCGTCTGGTGTCTGAACATCGTGGCGGAAGCACGAAGCGTGGCCATCCTCGGATGATGTCATGGCGCGCCGTAACAACCGGATGAGGCAGCGGGCACGAGAAGCGGCGAGAGGCCCTCGAGGTGGTGGATGTTGAAGAGGTGGATGCACACTCTTCGACGCCCCGTAGGGTGCACGAGTGCGGGCGACGCAACCGCGTCGTGATGGACGTCGGCTCCTTCCAGGAAGGATTCGTCATCGACCTCACGTCAACTGGCACCGTCCGGGCTATGGGCTCCGACGAGGAAGAGTAGGGCATGGGAGACGGCGATGGATCGAGTCACGTGAGCCGGCTAGTGCGCCATGTCCTACTCTACCTGGCCGGCGACCGGACCGACACTACGAGGGGCGCAGGCAGCCGCCAGACATGGGCACGGTGGAGCCGAACAACCTCCGCTTAGTATTAGGTTTACGTTACATGTAATAATATGGATTTGATGTTTCTAATTTGAGATATCCGAATGTAGAATGCATTATTTGAGACGTGACCGGTCAGTGTCCGCGGACGTGTCCGGGCGCATCCATGGATGTTTGAGGAGCCGAATTTGTAAGGTCCCGCTATATGAGGTTGGACTATGTATTTTGGTTTCTGCAAGGGGGCGAGAGAGAGTCAGTTTATCTCTACTTCTAAATCCTCAGTTGGTTGAATAACATCCACATTTTTTTGTCTCCCACTTTAGTATGGTTTTTTTGTCTCTCCACCCTCCACCCTCACCTAGTCCATCGGTTTATTTTTCTCTCCACTCTTCGTTACAAACCAGGACTTTCCTAACTTTTAACAAATCATGAATCTAACTTTCTTAAGTTATCCAAACCAGTTGATCTCTCTTATTAATGCAATTTGTTTTAGGAAACAAATAACAGATTCTCAGGAAACAAATAATATATTTTAATCTAACTTTTCTTACTTATCCAAATCAACCAATCCCTCTCATTAGGGTAATTTATTTTAGGAATCAGATAACATATTTTCAGGAAACAAATGATGGATTTTTTTTCCATATTAACATCTAAATCATGACAAACAAATCCTCTTTCTAGTGCATTTTCATGAGCAAACACAATCAGCGAAGAAAACAAACAAATATCAACACTTTCCCACTAATGAATACTTTCCTTCTAATCAAAACTCTCCACATACAACTCTCCGTATGAGAGAGTCTCATCCACCGGCATTTTGGGGAGCTTTTTTCGGTCGCCACGATTTATGGATGCAACATTTGGGTGCCTCGCTGATTTGGCGTGTGGATTTGTTGGTGGTGTGGTAGGGTGGCTAGTCATTTGGATGTCGGCGATGTTGTTCATGGAGGGCTTGGACCCTGGATCGGGACGCACGCAAGTTGGTGCGGGGGGTGAGCAGGCAGCAGCGGCCTCATGACACCACCGGAGAAGTTCAGGAGCAGTCACATGCCCCGCGCGTCGGTGCCACTGCACGTCGCAGGCGGGTGCGCCTCCACGGCCTCTGACGTGGACAAGTGCTCAAACGCCAAGGAGGTCGAGGTCTGCATCTGCGGTAGGTACTCCATCGTAGGCCTCGCTCGGATGTCACACATCTGTTGCCCTATGCCGGTACAGCAACATGCCCGGACAGCAGAACTACTACTCCACCAACGGCTACTCAAGGGAGACGGCACTGCCAGGGAGAAGGTGACGCGACAACAGGCATGTGTTGCTGTGTACATCGGAGGAAGAGTATTCGGACTCTGTGTAGCCTTCAAGGATGGGTATGCATCTGATTACTCCCATATTGATCCAGTCCGAAGAGAAGCGAACAATGTGATTCCTAAGGCTTGTACGACATCCAAGCCGTCAAGTTCGATCGTGTCCCTGCGGGAGGCGATGTCTAATCTTCTCATGGTTAGTTTTCTGTGCTAATTGATAAAATATTCTCATCTTTTTACTCGCTGCTTCATTCTCTACCATATGTAGCATTTTTTTTCTTGAGATACACAATCGTTCGTCTTTGTGTGTAACATGAAGGTCAATATGTCCGTCGTAGATAGTCTTTGCACTTGCGTTAGGCATTAAAATTGTTCAACATAGAGATATTGCAATTATTATGTGTTCATCGAACAAACCTTGTCTATGTGGTACTATTAAGACACACAAGCTGTTTATTGGTAATCCTTGGTTTCAGGTGAGAGGTAATACCCTTTAAAAAAACAAAGAGGTAATACTAAGGAAATTTATCCATACATAAGTTGACGCTCCTTGCAATTCAGAGAAGTTCATGTTTGTTTCTTATATGCAGGAAGACATGTATTCAATGGAAAAAAACTTCAATCAGGATGCGTTCTTCTAGGCAGGAAGACATGGGAAAAAATTGATCAGTATGCGGCTCTTTAGGTAGGGATGGCATCGATCCAACATCAATAGCATCAATCAGGATGAATTCAACCAGTGTGATGAGTTATTGGATGACATAATATAATCATGATGTGGATTGATGGTGGTACTCTAGCGTCAACCAAACTCCGGCTCATCCGGTTTAGGTCACTATTCATCAGTTTTACTGCTATGTATTCCTATTTGGATTATACTTGATGCATAAAATTAACGTGAGAAAGAAACACCTTTTTTGTCTAGGTAGGGGGCTCACTTTGTTCGGATGATTGTTCTTGGACATCATATTTCAAAAAAAGGGGGATTTTGTCAGTGTTGTGGATAACAAGCCGGTGAGGGTTGATAGTTTAGTTAGACCCTGTCACTATATTATGCAACATATGTGGATGGGGGTTGGTGGTGGTCTGTTTAGTTACCACTGTCTATGAGGAATAATTAGTTTACTTTAGAAATGTGGTAAATTGCATTTCATTACAGATGGCTTTGCAACAAACTGAATGAGTGAGCGGTTCATGCATATTTTTTCCATCAAATCGTACATTTTTTTAGTTAGGATGGAAGGGTAAATGCACTGGTTGGTTACTTCAAGAGTTAATAACGAATATCATCGTATTTTTGTTTTGTGTTAATGCAAGACACTCAACTATACATTGCAATGTGGTAATGTCTCACGAGACATCGGGCGATGGAGACATGGTAGAAAACTTACATCTTTTCAAATTCCCTTGTAGAAACGATCGCCCGGACTTGATCCAGTTGTCCCGCACATGAATGGAAACATCTTATCCCTGGTAATACGGGCATAGAATGAATGGTAGCATCTCCTATGGAGACTTTCGCTGGCTGGAAGAAAATGAAGACGCTATTGGCGTGGTGAATGGAGTTGTGTGTAGTTGAAGATATTTTGGCTTGGTGGCGTATGGAGGAAGACGACCACAACACTTGTTAAGTGGGGTTGGGTGAGGGGCGCAAACGTGGACGACCGTTTGTGCACGTGCGACAGAGTTGACCCTCCCGTTTGTTGGCGTCATATATTAAATGTGTTGGGTGGGGTCGCAAGTGGATTTCTATCCATCGAATACGAAATGGATAGAAGGCTGTGCGCGCATCGCGAGGCATCTGGTCGGTCAAGATTCCAGGTTCATGTGAACCCGAGAGCCGAATTGCATTTCCGGATGTTTCGGCTTATTTTTTATCTCACACTCCATTATAACGCTTCCTAGATCTGGGATGTTAAGATATAAAAATAGATCTTAGTTTGTAAGAGATAATTAGTTGGATCATGGAAGTGGATTTCAATTACTTCTCATTAGTCATTAACCCGTGCACCCACACCACCCACACGGGCTAGTGAAAATTTAATATTTATGATTTATGACATTATACGAAGTACAATTTTTGGCAACTATATTAATATTTTAAACATGTAATATGTTTGATTAGTGATCGCTGAGAAAGAGGGATTACCATTGTTTGATCAAGTTATGATTAGATGATTTGCATGAATTACACTTTTTCGGACGTCGCATGTGTCATAATTCTCAAATATGACATATAGTTCACATTAATATGAAGAGGTATTGGCGGGCAACATAGTTGCAAATGTGAAGTTTGTTTGATGTGTTATTTCCTTATAACCTATGTATCTATAATTTATTGTAACAAATCGTGAGGTCCGATGAAATTAAACACTTTCTTTGTGTCTGGTAGTTTGCAACGACAATAAGCAATTCTCATCTTATCTTTTCTATGCTTCTTCATGAAAACATATTTTATCAGACACAACTACCTCGGATATGTTTTAGCTCGATCCATGCAAAACCGTATAATTATATCAAGTTCAGAGGACAATCATTTCCTTTCAGATTTTGGCCACCGAGAATGAGCACATGCACATTGTCCTACGGGTAATATGAGTGATTCCCTTATCATAAAAAGATATTTGCTTATATAACCTTCGCCACATAAAAAGTTTATTCCATTAAGAATGAATACCTAACTTACCTTTATTTCTCTCAGTACGGAAGCCGGATGACACTAAATTGAATGTCCGATTTTGCTCTTTATTATATTGCCCTTTACTTCCCTAACGTTTCATATATGCCTTTGGGAAATCATGAACTTATTTATAAAAAAATATTAATATTGAACTGGGGATTCTTAAATACTTCCGTGTAAGATGTATATTTAATCACTTAACACTTGACTATACAAATAGTAGATATATGGTGTACATATGTACTAACGCAAATATGATAAATTTGTCAAGGAGAAGGATAGCTCATTGTTTTCTCCCTTCTCCCTTCTTTATTTGTACACAAATTTCTGGTCAATTTAAAGATGTTGTTGTCCGTTCTGACCAATCAGTTGTTCCATGCACGTACACATATGTATAAAGCATTGTGCAAAATAATAATGAATTAGAAGAATTAGCCGAGAATACATTGCTACTACCTTGGTTGCGTCCAGAAAATAAAAACAAGTATGACTATGCACTACTCCAGTATACTCTACATGATGCCATTGCATTACCTTCGTTGCCTGAATGGCTCTGGCTGCATACTGAAACATGCGCTCCCATGAGTAGCTCTCGTCAAGGCAGTCCTCACAATTTGTCGTTGATCTACCACTGATACAAATATCTTTTGTGGAAGATAATCACATCATACAATCTGAAGACTAATATGAAAATTCAGAATTCATGTCAAAAGAAAGAGAGAGAACGTGATGTCTTTCCCCAAAATATATAGTAGTGGTATTATATATGAAGAAAAGAATAAGTGCATAACTGACAATATACAATGATTTGCTAACTACTATGATGAGTTGTTGGCAGCACAGCATCATCTCCTGAACATTATAATTTTGTAATTCTGTACGTACATAAGGAAGAGCTTTAAAGATACTAACAGTACATATGCAGTACATATGCCTCCAAACTTAGTTGCTAATCAGAAGAGTTCTTTTCTAGGGAAAAGAAGAGATCGATATGACTTCCAATTAAAGCAATTCACAGGATCCGGACTCATATATTTTTCCGTAAATGTATTCATTGTCTATGATTAATAGCAAACTTATTTTTCATATCTGCACAAAGCTCATTCCAATGACATGATGGAAACTATTTGAAAAACATGTGCCCAATCCAGGAAAACATCAGAAAAGCGCAAACATGATCCGGCCTACCTGATTTATTGATCCTGGACTGTATATAGTAGCCAAACGGGACCTGAAGGAGCATCATGGAGCTAGCCTTCATAGCAGGATTCATGGAGGAGTTGGGTGCTCTCAAGCTCGTGCTATCACTAAACTCAAATATGATCATCATCGGAGAGATGATCATGCAGGGTTCCACTCTAGGCGATGCAGAGCACCCTTGCTGGTTCCCCTCCCCTTCGCTAACGTATAATCTGGTAAAGAGAGGTGCTGCAACATTAAAAAGGAAGAGGTTGATTTTTCTTCATGATATGAAGCCGAATTATTATAGATTATTTGATTAACTCAACAAACCGTATAACAGAGGAATGATTTAGGAAGCTGGATTACTTACCAGCGGGATAGGGCAGGGTTGTTGGGAGATGAACTCGATTTTATTTTAGAGTGTGAGTTGGGTGTCGCCACCACTCCAACGTAATTCCACCACTTAGCAGCCTCAAGTATTGTTGTCACGCCCCTCTCTACAAATTATCGTGGATACACCTCCTCATCTGATCCATCAACCATCCTGAATTGCATAAGTTGGAATAAGAGAATATCTAGAGGTTGTACGGGAGGGTACCAAAATTGAGAACGCGGAGGTCGACAATGGCATCAAAATACGACCTGAAGAGATAGAGGAGGAAAAGCGGTTCTAGGGTGTGGAGAGATATGCGGAGAAGGAGAGGTATTTTTGTTGGATTCGTTTTGCAGAAGCTGCATACGTGTGGGATAAATGAGGACTCTGTACTTCCTCCGATGGCTGTACATAGATTGGATCGGATGAAATACTTTTTCACCCCTAATGGAGTTTTTATGCGTCAAGGCTTTCTTTGTTTATTTTATCAACGGTGGACGTGCAAGATGGTTTTCATATGGGACTGGACTATCCCTATTACGCAACTTTTTCTTTTATATCATGGCTAGGAGGAGGATGGAGGCACGATGCATCTACAATTTTTTTGTTCTGTTCTGGACTTCAGATCGTACAGCAATAGGAATCTAATTTTTGCATGTTGGGCTACAGATAACAGATCGTATAGTAATAGGAACCTAATTGGTTTTAACGTGAGGCTTTTCTTGTCATTTGACGTGTCAGCTGCGTTTTTTATAGGACCGGAACATCTGCGTTACACACGTTTTCCTTTTATCCTAACCGTAGAATTTACCATCTAACGGTTTGATTAATTTTGATGATGTGGATTAATGAGAGGTTACTAAAGCTGCCTCCAATTAGTAATAGGAAGATTGTTACATGCTATAATTCTATGCATTCAAATTTTGACATGCATTATAATCATGTTTATAACTGATAAAAAATATGGACGCGTCTAGCGGGCGGCCGGGCATCCCTGGGATGGTTAGGGAGCGGCCCGCTCAAAAAGGAAACCACCTGGTCCTCTCCTGACAGAAAAGGAATACCACCTGCCCCTACCCCCGAAACTGCCCACACGCGCGATAGCTGGCCGCGGTGTCACGTGACCTTCGACCGAACCACCCCCTGCTTTTGTCGTCTTGGATCGGGCCCAACTCCCCCAGGCCATCTACTTCTTCCCCACGAAAGAAGAATCTGTCCAGGGCGAAATCCTTCATCGCTAAAAAGAACATGGTGGCTGCCAAGATCCAAGAAAGAAGGAAAAGAGAAGAGAGGACTTAGAAATCAGACGGCAAATCAAAAAGCAAACCCAGGAAAACACAGATCTAATAGAGGAGGAGGGTAGAGAGGCAGAACTTACCTAAAGGAAAAGAGAAGAATCAAGAGGTGTGGATCCTCCCTTCAGCTGATTTGTATTCAACTTCTTGTTTCCTCTTGTATACTTGCTCTTCTACTGATTTTCTTACATACATCCTTGATTCATGTATCTGATTGTCAGAAATCAAAAAGTTCTACATATTGTGCTTTCAGAGAAAATGTGCAACCAGTATGTTGCTTTCGTGCAACTGAAGGAGTATTGTGTGCCAAAAAGCATGAAATTATGTGCAACCAATGAGATTGGGACTGTGCAAGTATTAAACAACTTTGTGCAAGTATACCAGTTGCAGCTACCAACTATAGCCACAAACTGTGCAAACAAAAAAAGTATGAAACAAAAAAAATTGGCAAATCTAGAAGAAAACATCTTCTACGATATCATGCCTTCCGCATAAGTTCTTCTACGACATCATTTACGATAAGTTCTAGTAAAAAGCAGTAACACACATCATAAATGGTAGCTCACTTCTGTTGGTCTACCAACTATTACAATCTGTAACACAATGCCAACCAACTATTGCTCTAACTATGCAATCTAACCGATATGTTTACTTGTGTTAGTCTGCGACGATATCATGCCTTCCGCTTCTTGTCAGTCTTGCACATTGTAGATACAAAAAAAAACAGAATTAATGCCTGAATATTATTGTTATGCAACTAGTTGGTGTTTCTGAGCCACTGGAAATGATGTTTTGTGCAACTTGAATGCTATTTGTGTGCAACTTGTATACTACATTTTCTGTCCAACTTGTATGTAACTGTTATGCAAATTGTGTAACAATTTTGTGCAACTGGTATGCTACCTTCCTGCAACTAGAATCAAAAAATATATTGGATAAAAAATTGAATGAGCAGTAAGCTAAAGATATGTGCAAAATTCTTGTTCCTGTATGCAAAAGACTGACTACTTGCGGTTTACAAAACAGAAAAATGACTGTAATTATGATAATTCCATGCTACAGTTGGCTAGCAACAATGCGCCAATACATCTTGTTGATGACTTTCTTTAACATTCCTTTGTTGAAAAAATGCAGGTTCGACGAGCCCTCAAGGATGATAGACCTCAATGAGCTGCCTCCCGATCTAAATGCGTTGCCTAATGATGATGTTGAGTTTGTACAACCACCTATTTTCACACAGCCAAATACAGGACATGGTTTCATGGTTGATGTTGATGTTAACATGCAATCAGAAAGTCTTACACTTGAGGAAACAAACACAACAGTGGCTGGACCTACTAAAACAGAACTAAGGGAAGGGGAAGTTGATAGTGATCAAAATGCTGTGGAGGAAGATGAGGCTGGTTCTCAGCCAATGGAGCCGTTTGTTGGGATGAGATTTGATAGTCTGAAAGGTGCTTATGACCATTACAATGATTATTCCCTAAGGTTAGGTTTCTCTATTAAGATGAACACTTCAAGGAGGAATACTAGAACAAACATATTGTAGAAACAACAGTTTGCATGTAACAAGTTTAGGAAGCCAAAAGAGGATGATGTAGGAGTTGAGTTACCACATGTGCTAGATCCTATACCAGACCCCAAACCTTTGTGTGAAGAAGGTGACATGGAAGAAGTGCCAATATTCCAAGGAGAAGAGAGTCAACAAAAGAAGAAGAAGAAGAAGAAGAACAAGAAGCGAAAAAGAGAAAGAATAAAGCAAACAACCGATGGGGAACATTGCATGGGAAACAAAAAAAATCCTACGCACACGCAATATCTATCCATGGTGATGAGCATCTAGGAGAGGGAGAGTGGATCTACATACCCTTGTAGATCATTAAGCGGGAAGCGTTAAGAAACGCGGTTGATGTAGTCGAACCTCTTCACGATCCAATCACGATCCGTCCCGCGATCTCATCACGAGCCGTCCCG
Organism: Hordeum marinum; assembly: GCA_022496015.1. NCBI lineage: Eukaryota > Viridiplantae > Streptophyta > Magnoliopsida > Poales > Poaceae > Hordeum > Hordeum marinum. Next base: position 331,330,589 of record CM039674.1, read on the forward strand.
TGATCCCATCGTGGTCCTTCCGATCTAGTGCCGAATGGACGACACCTCCGCGTTCAGCACACGTACAACTCGATGACGATCTCCGCCCTCTTGATCCAGCAAGAGGGAGCGGAGAGGTAGATGAGTTCTCTGCCAGCACAACGGCGTGGTGGCGGTGGTGGTGGAGCTGTCCCGGCAGGGCTTCACCAAGCACAGCCGAACAGATCTAGAGCGAGAGAGAGGGTAGCACGTGGTAATTCTCAGGTGCAGCTGCCCTCCCTCTCCTCATCTATATATAGGGGGAAGGGAGGAGGGGTGGCGCCCCAGATGGGGGTGCCCCCTAGGGAAACCCTCGGGTGACTTGGCCCCCAAGCCAGGTGGAGGGAACCCTAGATGGGGCGCCCCACCTCTCCTGGTTACGTAGGAAAGGGTGAGGGGGGTGCACAACCCCTTAGTGGGCTAGTTTGCCCCTTCCCCTTGGCCCATGAGGCCCCCCAACACTTGTTAGGGGCCCCCGAAACCCCTTTCGGTACTCCTGGTCATAACCCCGTACTCCCGGAATGCTTCCAGACTCCGATTCCATTCGTCCTATATGTCGATCTTCACCTCCAGACCATTCCAGAGTTCCTCGTCACGTCTGGGATCTCATCCGGGATTCGGAACAACCTTCGGTCACCAACATACATAACTCAACTATACCGAAACGTCACCGAACCTTAAGTGTGCAGACCCTGCGGGTTCGGGAACTATACAGACATGACGGAGACACCTGTACGGTCAATAACCAATAGCGGGACCTTGATGCCCATATTGGTTCCTACATATTCTATGAAGATCTTTATCGGTCGAACCTCTATGTCAAGGATTCATTTAATCCCGTATGTTGTTCCCTTTGTTCTTTGGTATGTTACTTGTCCGAGATTCGATCGTCGATATCTCTATACCTAGTTCAATCTCGTTACCGGCAAGTCTCTTTACTCGTTCCGTAATACAATATCCCGTGGCTAACACTTAGTCACATTGCTTGCAAGTCTTGTTGTGATGTTGTATTATCGAGTGGGCCCTGAGATACCTCTCTGTCACACGGAGTAACAAATCCCAGTCTTGATCCATGCCAACCCAATAGACACCCTCGGAGATACGTGTAGAGCACCTTTATAGTCACCCAGTTACGTTGCGATGTTTGATACACACAAGGTACTCCTCCGGTGTCAGTGAGTTGCGTGATCTCATGGTCATAGGAACATATACTTGACATGCAGAAAACTGTAGCAATAAACTGACATGATCATATGCTATGTTTATAGTTTGGGTCTTGTCCATCACATCATTCTCCTAATGATGTGATCCCGTTATCAAATGACATCTCATGTCCATGGCTAGGAAACCTTACCATCTTTGATCAACGAGCTAGTCTATTAGAGGCATACTAGGGACATGGTGTTATCTACGTATCCACACATTTATCTGAGTTTCCGATCAATACAATTCTAGCATGGATAATGAACGATTATTTTGAACAAGAAATATGATAATAACTAATTTATTATTGCCTCTAGGGCATATTTCCAACAGTCTCCCACTTGCACTAGAGTCAATAATCTAGCTCACATCGCCATGTGATTTGTTATGAATCTCACACCCAATGAGTTTTGGGGTTCGATCATGATTTGCATGTGACAGAGGTTTTAGTGAACGGGTTTGAGACATTCAGATCCGTGTGTACTTTGCAAATCTCTATGTCATACTGTAAACACTGATACCATGCTCCACTTGGAGCTATTCCAAATGTCTACTCCACTATACGTATCCGGATTGCTACTAAGAGCCATCCGGATTGGTGTTAAAGCTTGCATCGACGTAACTCTTTACAACGAACTCTTTATCACCTCCATAATCGAGAAACATCTCCTTAGTCCTTTGGTTACTAAGGATAATTTTGACCGTTGTCCAGTAATCCACTCCTGGATTACTCATGTACCCCTTGACAGACTTATGGCAAGGCACACACAGGTGCGGTACACAGCATGGCATACTATATAGAGCCTATGGGTAAGGCATAGGGGACGACGTTCGTCCTTTCTCTTTCTTCTGTCCTGGTCGAGCTTTGAGTCTCACTCAACTTCACACCTTACAAATCAGGCAAGAACTCTTTCTTTGACTAATCCATTTTGAACTCTTTCAAAATCTTGTCAAGGTATGTACTCATTGGAAGTCTTATCAGACGTCTTGATCTATCTCTATAGATCTCGATGCCCAACAATTAAGTAGCTTTATCTAGGTCTTCCTTTGAAAAACTCCTTTTAAACAACCCTTTCTGCTTTCCAGAAATTCTACATCATTTCCGATCAACCATATGTCATCCACATATGCTTATCAGAAACTCTATAGTGCTCCCATTCACTTTATTGTAAATACAAGTTTCTCATAAACTTTGTATAGACTAAAAAACTTTGATCACCTCATCAAAGCGTATATTCCAACTCCGAGATGCTTGCTTCAGTCCATAGAAGGATCACTAAAGCTTGCACACCTTTTAGCATCCTTAGGACTGACAAAACCTTCTGCTTGTATCTCATACAACCTTTCCTCAAGGAAGGAAACGATGTTTTGACATCCATCTGCCAGATTTCATAATTAAAAAACGCAACAACTGCTAACATAATTCCAACAAACTTTAGCATCGCTACGAGTGAGAAAGTCTCATCATAGTCAACTCCTTGAACTTGGCAGAAACTTCTTTGCGACAAGTCGAGCTTTATAAATGGTGACATTCACCAGCAGTGTCTGTCTTCATCTTAAAGGTCCATTTGTACTCAATGACCTGCCGTCCAACGAGCAAGTCTACCAAAGTCTATACTTGGTTTTCATATATGGATCCTTTCTCGGATTTCATGGCCTCTAACCATTTGTCGAAATCCGGGCCCATCATCGCTTCTCCATAGTTTGCAGGTTCATTGTTGTCCAACAACATGACCTCTAAGACAGGGTTGCTGTACCACTCAGGAGTAGTACGCATCCTTGTCAACCTACGAGGTTTGATAGTAACTTGATCCGAAGCTTCATGATCATCATCATTAACTTCCTCTTCAACTGACGTAGGCTCCACATAAACATCTTTATGTGCTGCACTACTCTATGGCTGAAACAAAGGTTCAACAACCTCATCAACTTCTATCTTCCTCCTACTCAATTCTTTCGAGAGGAACTCTTTCTCGAGAACGGACCCAGTTTTAGCAACAAACACTTTGTACTCGGATCTGAGATAGAAGGTATAGCCAACTATTCTTAGGGTATTCTATGAAGATGCATTTTTCTGCTTTGGGTTTGATCTTATCAGACATAAGTGTCGCATTCCCGAACTCTAAGAAATGACAGCTTAGGTTTCTACCAAACCATATGGTGTCATCTCAATGGATTTAGATGGTGCCATATTTAAAGTGAATGTACTTGTGTCTAATGCATAACCCCAAATTGGTAGTGGCAAAACGATAAGAGACATCATAATTCACACCATATCCAATAGAGCACGACGACGACGTTCAGACACACCATCACACTATGGTGGTCCAGGTGGCGTGAGTTGTGAAACAACTTTCACGTTCTCTCAAGTTGTATACCAAAATCGTAACTCAGATATTCACCTCCACGATCATATAGTAGACCATTTTTATCTTCTTGTCACGATGATCTTAAACTTCACTCTGAATTTGTTTGAACTTTTCAAATGTTTCAGACTTGTGTTTCATTAAGAAAATATACTCATATATACTCAAATCATTAGTGAAGGTAAGAAAAATAACAATACCCACTGCACGCCACAACACTCATTTGATCGCATACATCAACATGTATTATTTCCAATAAGTTACTAGCCCGCTCCATCATACTGAAAAAGGGGTCTTTAGTCATCTTGCCCAAGAGGCATGGTCCGCATGTCTCAACCGATTCGAAACCGAATGAGTCAAAAGATCCATCAACATGGAGTTTCTTCATGCGATTTATACCAATATGACATTTAGCGGCAGTGCCACAGGTATGTGGTACCATCATTATCAACTTTGCATCTTTTGGCATCAATGTTATGAACATGTGTATTACTACGATCAAGATTCAACAAACCATTCTCATTGGGTGCATGACCATTGAAGGTATTATTCATGTAAACAGAATAACCATTATTCTCTCACTTAAATGAATAACTGTATTGCAATAAACACGATCTAATCATGTTCATACTTAACGCAAACACCAAATAATATTTATTTAGGTTTGTCACTAATCCCAAAGGTAGAGAGAGCGTGCGATGTTGATCACATCAACCTTGGAAACATTTCCAACACACATCATCACCTCACCCTTAGCTAGTCTCCGTTTATTCCGTAGCTTTTATTTCGAGTTACTAACATTTAGCAATCGAACCGGTATCCAATACCTAGGTGCTACTGGGAGTACTAGCAAGGTAAACATCAATAACACGTATATAAATATACTTCTGTCGGCGTTGCCAGCCTTCTTATCTACCAAGTATCTAGGGTTGTTCCGCTTCTGCGATCGCTCTCCTCGAAATAGAAGCACTTAGTCTCGGGTTTGGGTTTAACTTTGGGTTGCTTCACTGGAGCAACAACTGTCTTGCCATCCATGAAGTTTCCCTCCTTGCCCTTGCCCATCTCAAAACTAGTGGTTTTACTAACCATCAATACTTGATGCTCCTTCTTGATTTCTACCTTCGCGGTGTCAAACATCGCGAATAACTCAGTGATCATTATTTCCATCCCTGGCATTTTATAGTTCATCACGAAGCTCTAGTAGCTTAATGATGGTGACTTGGAAAACTATATCAATCACTTTCTTATCTGGAAGATCAACTCCCACTCGATTCAAGCGATTGTAGCACCCAGACAATCTGAGCACATGCTCAATGATTGAGCTATTCTCCTTCATCTTGCAGGCAAATAATCTTGTTGGAGATCTCATATCTCACAACACGGGTACGAGACTGAAATCCCAATTTCAGCTCTTTAGAACATCTCATATGTTCCATGACGTTTCAAAACGTTTTGGAGCCTCAATTCTAAGCCGTAATGGATGACGCACTAAACTATCAAGTAGTCATCGGAACGTGCCTGTCAAATGTTCGCAACATCTACAGACGACGCTAGAGGGGGAGGTGCACCGAGCGGTGCATTAAGGACATAAGCCTTCTGGGCAGCAATGAGGACAATCCTCAGATTACGAACCCAGTCCGCAATATTGCTACCATCATCTTTCAACCGTATTTCTCTAGGAACATATAAAAATTCAAGGGAGCTACATCGTGAGATAGTAATCTATAACACAATTTTGCAAAGACACTACTGAGTATGTTCATGATAATGAGTTCAATTAATCATATTACTTAAGATCTCCCACTCAAATTGACATCCCTCCGGTCATTCGAGTGATACATGATCCAAAATTCACCAATTCCAGTCCGATCATCACGTGAGTTGAGGTGGTTTCAATGGTGAACATCATCATGTTGATCATATCTACTATATGACTCATGTTCAACCTTTTGGTCTCTCGTGTTCCGAGGCCATGTCTGTACATGTTAGGCTCGTCAAGTTTAACCCGAGTGTTCCGCATGTGCAACACTGGCTTGCACCCGTTGTATGTGAACGTAGAGTCTATCACACCCGATCATCTCGTGGTGTCTCGACACGACGAACTTTCGCAACGATGCACACTCGGGGAGAACACAATTTTTCTTGAAATTTAAGTGAGGGATCACCTTATAATGCTACCGTCGTCCTAAGAAAAACAAGGTGCATAAAAGGATTAACATCACATGCAGATCATAAGTGACATGATATGGTCATGAACTTGTGCTTTTGATCTTCATCTACAAAGCACCGGCATGATCTCCATCGTCACCAGCATGACACCATGATCTCCATCATCTTGATCTCCATCAACGTGTCGCCATCGGGGTTGTCACGCCCACCATGCTTCTACTACTATTTCTACCTCTTAGCGATAAAGTAAAGCATTACTTAGCGCTTAATGATTGACACGCAGGTCATACAATAATTAAAGACAACCCTATGGCTCCTGCCGGTTGCCATACTCATCGACATGCAAGTCATGATATTCTATACAATACATGACCATCTCATACATCACATATATGTCATCATGTGATTAGCCATATCACTTCACAACACGCCCTGCAAAAACAAGTTAGATGTCCTCTAATTGTTGTTGCAAGTTCTACGTGGCTGCTATGGGTATCTAGCAAGAACAATTCTCACCTACGCAAAACCACAACGGTGATACATAAGTTGCTTTTTACCCTTCTCGAGGACCGCCTTTGTCGAATCTGATCCAACTAAAGTAGGAGAAACAAACACCCATCAGACATCTTTGTGCAATGAAGTTACACATCAATCGATGGAACCGGTCTCTCGTAAGCATACGATTAAGGTTGGTCCGGGCCGCTTCATCCCACAATACCGCTGAACCAAAACACGACCAAGGGAGGAAGCAATCTAAGCATCAATGCCCACAAACTGCTTTGTGTTCTACTCGAGATCTCATCTACACATAGACCTAGCTCATGATGCCACTGATGGGGAACGTTGCATGGGAAACAAAAAAAATTCTACGCACACGCAAGATCTATCCATGGTGATGAGCATCTACGAGAGGGAGAGTGGATCTAAATACCCTTGTAGACCGCTAAGAGGGAAGCGTTAAGATACACGGTTGATGTAGTCAAACTTCTTCATGATCCAATCAAGATCCATTCCGCGATCTCATAACGAGCCATCCCGTCATCCCATCGTGGTCCTTCCGATCTAGTGCCGAACGGACGGCACCTTTGCGTTCAGCACACGTACAACTCGATGACGATCTCCACCTTCTTGATCCAGCAAGAGGGAGTGGAGAGGTAGATGAGTTCTCCGCCAGCACAATGGCGTGGTGGTGGAGCTGTCCCGGCAGGGCTTCACCAAGCACAACCGAACAGATCTAGAGCAAGAGAGAGAGGGCAACATGTGGCAATTCTTAGGTGCGGCTGCCCTCCCTCTCCTCATCTGTATATAGGGGGAAGTGAGGAGGGGTGGCGCCCTTAGATCCAATCTAGGGGCGGCGGCTAGGTTAGATGGGGACGCCCCTAGGGAAACCCTAGGGTGACTTGGCCCCCAAGCCAGGTGGAGGGAACCCTAGATGGGGCGCCCCACCTCTCCTGGTTATGTGGGAAAGGGTGAGGGGGTGCACAGCCCCTTAGTGGGCTGGTTTGCCCTTTCCCCTTGGCCCATGAGGCCCCCCCAACATTTGTCGGGGCCCCCCGAAACCCCTTTCGGTACTCCTGGTCATAACCCTGTGCTCCCGGAACGCTTTCGGACTCCAATTCCATTCGTCCTATATATCGATCTTCACCTCTGGACCATTACGGATTTCCTCGTCACGTCCGGGATCTCATCCGGGACTCCGAACAACATTCGGTCACCAACATACATAAGTCAACTATACCGAAACGTCAGTGAACCTTAAGTGTGCAGACCCTGCGGGTTCGAGAACTATGCAGACATGATCGAGACACCTCTACGGTCAATAACCAATAGCGGGACCTGGATGCCCATATTGGTTCCTACATATTCTATGAAGATCTTTATCGGTCAAACCTCTATGTCAAGGATTTGGTTAATCCCGTATGTTGTTCCCTTTGTTGCTCGGTATGTTACTTGCTCGAGATTCGATCGTCGGTATCTCTATACCTAGTTCAATCTCGTTATCGACAAGTCTCTTTACTCGTTCCGTAATACAAGATCCCGTGGCTAACACTTAGTCACATTGCTTTCAAGGCTTGTTGTGATGTTGTATTACCGAGTGGGCCCTAAGATACCTCTCCGTCACACGAAGTAACAAAACCCAGTCTTGATCCATGCCAACCCAACAGACACCCTCGGAGATACCTGTAGAGCACCTTTATAGTCACCTAGTTATGTTGCGACGTTTGATACACACAAGGTACTCCTCTGGTGTTAGTGAGTTGCATGATCTCATGGTCATAGGAACATATACTTGACATGCAGAAAACTATAGCAATAAACTGACACAATCATATGCTATGTTTATAGTTTGGGTCTTGTCCATCACATCATTCTCCTAATGATGTGATCTCATTATCAAATGACATCTCATGTCCATGGCTAGGAAACCTTACCATCTTTGACCAACAAGCTAGTCTATTAGAGGCATACTAGGGACATGGTGTTGTCTATGTATCCACACATGTATCTGAGTTTCTGATTAATACAATTCTAGCATGGATAATAAACAATTATTATGAACAAGGAAATATGATAATAACTAATTTATTATTGCCTTTAGGGGATATTTCCAACAACAGAATGTAAGGCAAAAATGTTGGCTAAATTGAAGGATGGGCGGTGGGAAGTAACCCACTTTGTTCGTGATCATACACACCCTTTGGTTGCCAAACCTTCGCTATCCAAATACTTGCGATATCACTAGGGGATATCATCAGAGGAGAAGAGGTTCCTAGAAATACTACACAACTACAACATGACTTCAGGTGTGTTCTCATTCAAATCCCTAGAGCGGACATGTTTTTTTATTTATGCTCTGTTATGTGTGCAACTACCAACAGTGAATTGTGCAAGCACATCCTATAATTTGTGAAACCAGGGTTGAGTATTTGTCCAAAATTAATCCTAGGAAAAACAATTTGTCCAACGGCTTGCTTCTTAGAAAAGATATATTATGCAACTCCATAGTGTTCATTGTGCAACTAGTGCTCCTTTAAATGCAAGTAAACCTTCTTTCGTGCAACTAGCGTGCAAAACTGATTTATTTTAAAACATGAGTGCAATTAACTTAATCGTTTCACATCCGATAAGTAGAATAAAATAGAAACAAGCAAACAAAGAAATTACTTGGCAACCGCATGTTGATTGTTGTGCAAATATTATTGTTAATTCTGCAACTTTGCAACTATATAACAATTCCCATATCACTTAACTTTGTCCTTCAGGCCGTATGATGCATATCATGTTAGAGTTTTATGTCTCGGAGCTAAATGTACCGTATGGGCCAAAGGCAATAACCAACTTGTGTGCTGGCTTCTGCAAGGACTCAACAAAAGAGGGGCACATTATTGAGACAATTGCACATTTTAAAGACTTGCAAAAAGATTATCCAGATTTTTTCTATAAGATAAAATATGATCTTGAAGGGAGAGCAAAAAACATTTTTTGGGTGGATGACTTGGCACGGAAGGCTTATGCGGAGACATATCATGATTGTGTCTCCTTTGACACAACCTACATGACAAATATGTACAACATGCCATTTGCTCCGTTCATTGGGATCAACCGTCATGGGAAGTCTTCTATATTGGGGTGCGCATTTGTGAGGCAAGAAATGGAGACCATCTTTTATTGGGTTTTTGAAACTTTCCTAGAGGCTATGAATGGAAGGGCACCGGATAACATCATTACTGATCAGGATGTGGCAATGAAAGAGTCCATAAAGAACATATTTCCCACAACTGTGCATCGATGTTGTCGGTGGCACATCATGAAAAAATCTCAAGAGAAAGTTGGGTGGCTGCTAGGCCAGAACTCGGGATTGTCTGGAGATTTCAATCTCTGCGTTGATTTTAGTTTCACACCAGATCAGTTTGAATAGAATTGGGTTGCGTTGATGTTGAAATATGAGGCAATTAAACACACACATTTTGAGAAGCTTTATGAATATAGGAACACTTGGGTGCCATGTTACTTCAAACACAGATTTCCCCCCTTCTTACAGTCTACACAAAGAAGTGAGAGTTTTAATGCAGTCTTGAAGCGGTATGCCAACCCTCACAAGTCTTTTGTAAACTTTCTGAAGAAGTACCACAAAATACAGACGCACATCCTTGTCAAGGAAGGATCCAATGACTATAGGACAGAACATCTCGATGTTGACATGTGGTCGCCGTTTCCAATAGAGGAGCAGGCGTACAAGACATACATTAGAGACCTTTACTGCAAGTTTCGTGACGAGTTTGAGATGATTGGACAGTACAACACATTCCAAGTTGCTGCGGAAATGTTTGAGGTGAGACCAAACACAGATCAGGTTTTGAAGTATGGCTCTAGGAACTTCTTAGTGATGGCAAAAATAACCGAGGGACAATATTCTTGTGAGTGTTGCAAGATGGAGAGGGATGGCACCCTTTGTTGCCACATACTCAAAGTGTTCACACAAATTGGGCTTGATGTCATCCCGGAGCAGTACATGTTGAAGCGTTGGACACTAATTGCTATCCCAAGTGTGCCAAGTGCCACTAGCCAGCTGCCTGATGTAATGCCTCCTCAATTTTAAAGGAAATTAGGCATGCAAACATGACTGCAGATTTCCAGAAACTAGAGAAGTTTGCTAGTGGTTCTGATGCAACAAAAGGCATTGTTGATAAGCACATGCGTGCAGCACGGATAGAGATTGTGCAACTGAACAAGTCTAGTGGAAAAAGAGGGCCGAAAGAGAGGCAGGCCCATCCGCTAGTGATAACAACCAAGATCCTCCTGCACCGCCTACATCTACAGGGCCTAATGCAGCGCCTGTCGCTACTGGTAATGCTCCACCGCCGCCTCCCATGGATCGTGGTGGACCACCTCCTTCCATGGGCTGTGGTGGTTGTGGTGGATCACCTCCTTCCATGGGTCGTGGTGGTCGTGGTGGACCACCTCCTTCCATGGGACGTGGTGGTCATGGTAGTCCACATGTGAGTGTGGGAAATGCTTCAGCAACTCTTCCTATGGATAACACAACACAAGGCCATCCTATGGGTCATGCTCAGCAGATGTCACCTACGAGCAACGACTATTACGATGCAATTCCTAGGGATCCGCCAAAGTCAACTACAAAAGGGAGGTCAAGGATTAGACGCTATCATTCAGCTATTGAGCTGCACCTGAAAAGGAAAAACAAGTGCAGCTTCTGCAACTCAGATAAGCACAATGCCGCTAGTTGCTCTGCGAATATGGCGTGACAACTTGGAGAGATACAAGCAAGAGAGACATGGTGGAAACTTGGCATGGAGTTATGGAGATGCAGCAACAGACAAGTGCTTTGTAGACTTCAATCTTTGTGTTCTTTAAATTTATTGTACAAATATTTTGTATTCATGTTAAAAATGGAACACAAAAAAGATGACTATTATGTGGCTATGTGTGAGACTACCTATTTGTGCCTCTCTTGGCAAATTTCGACATTTATGTGTGTTCCCTTTTGTGATTGAGATTTGGATGGTCTACCAGAAGCAAAAAAACTGTGCGAGTTGAATAGAAACAGTGTGCAAGTATTTTCCCTGTATGTGCAACTGTAACATCTCCAGGTACTTTGCCATCTAAAAATAAAAGTAAAAAGAGTAAAATTGTGCCACTCTGAAAAAATACTGCAACCTGGGCAAGAAAGACTAGGTCGAATTGTGCAATTGAATTATTGTTAGGTGTGCAACTGAACTAGTATCATTGTGCAACTATACATGTCCAACAAGAGGTAGAAAAAAAGAAGACAGCAAATACAAAACTAACTCTTTGTAATTTAGAATAGCCTTCCATGGGGCTTTGTTGTGATCAGTGTCAACCATCCTTTGGGTCATTATCTTTCTCATGCTTAGGCACTCTATCGGGTCATAACTCGGTAGTTGTCTCCCATTCCAGGTGCTAGTGTTGAACACCGTAAACATGCCACATTCATTGTTGTACAAAAAAAGGAACACGTTGTTATTCAACATGGGTTGTAGACATGCTAGTCCAACTAAAAAACAAACTATGTATCAAATGTAAAAGAATTGCAACTAGTAGACTTGCTAATGCAAACCATGTTCTCTGTCATGCGACTTCCCCTGGACAGTTGTTGTTGCAAAATACAAAAACAAACAAGTGGACAACCAAAAATTATACACTATATCATCTCCATCATGCACTTGCCATGAATGTGCAACTACATTGGTCTTGTGTTCAACTGTATGAAGACTTTGTGCAACTAGGTGGTAAGCTTGGTGCAAAAACAAAATCCGAGCATCATGCACCCTAGTGGACTTTCTCTTGATCGGGAGTGAACTATTAAAAAAATAAAGATGAACATGTTATAGTGCCAAATCAAAAAAATGTCTAGTCTGCATGACTTACTTCCCGATTTGTTTGGGACATCAATGTCAACCACCACATAGTGACTAATATTGTGCTTTGGGTAATGCTGCTTCCATAAACACCTCACTGCCCCCACTATGGTTGAAGCACAGTCCATTAAGTGAGGGCTGTCGAGCTTCCTCCAAGAATCTAGCACCTCGAAACGTTGATCCCCTAGGTTGATGTTAAACAACCAATAGTGCCTGCCTCCACTAGGGTCATTGGGATCCGTGAACTCGAGCACATGGAGCATCACCTGCACATATAGACATTACAAAAGAAGGAAAACCAGAAAATTATGAGTTGTGGAAAACTCTCCAATGAAAAACAAGAATTATGCAACAAACAAAATTGAAAAATAGCTCAATATCTTGACGGTCTAGTCGTTTAGTCTTCTCAAATCTAGCATGTATCTTGGCAACATTGTATATACCTTGCTGCAACCGTGCATGCATTGAAAAGATGGGTCTGAATAACACACTATGAAAAAATAAAAAGAAAGCTGTGTGAAACAAAAAACAGAAGTCCTCATTGAACTTACGACAACCCTCAATGGCATGATGATCTTCTTTGAGTCACTAGGTAGTGTTTTTTTGATATGGATAAGTGCAGCTTCAACAACAGTGTTTGATAGCCATCTGGTTGGCCTCATTGAATCAGCTAGCTCTTTTAGGGTGACAAAATACCCATCAGAGTCAATGATGCCAGGGTTGTTCACAAAAAACAAGGAATACTATTTAAGGTGTCTAGGACAATATGTGCAGCTGCATTGCTATTGTTGTGCAAATACTATTTCATGAACTACAACTATAAACAATGATTTGACAACTAAAAAATTGATTTAATTGTTCTTCTCTCTATAGTAGTTTACCTCGTTTCTGCATTGTTTGCTCCAGGTGTGTTCCGAACATAGTAGAGGACTGACGCATAAAGCTTGTTGACTTGTTCACCACAAGTGAATGTCTTTTTATTGTTGTAGTCAATGTAAGGAGACCTTTGGACAGTAGTTGGCTTGATTATCCTCCTGTCGCGTTTTTGAACTGGTGGTCTAGATGTGGTACTGCCGGACCCACTTGCACCCCCTATAGCAGCTGTGACATTTGGGGTGTGAAACCCATCTGGAGAAGCCGAACGGGATGTCTGAATTGTTGCCTTCCCACTGACAGCCATATTTGTAGCAGCACAAACCTCTCTAATAGTTACTGAATCCCAATCGTCCTACTCAATGCGTGTAGATAACCCTGCCTCTTGTGGTGTCATTTGTGATTTGTTAAGGTCGTTAGCTGCGGCATCTTGGGAGTCATTGTCCAAACCCAAGTCAAATGGTGGAGCGTCACGGCACCCATCGCCATGATATGATAATGCTGACGATGCTCTACGAATGGGATGCACACTATTCTTGGGTCCTTGGAGATCATTGGGTGCATCGCCCGCTGACTTGGTTCGTGCAATTATGCTTGGAGGCAGTCTCGGCGGTATACACTTGGAAACAAGGTTGTACACTTCCTCTTGTGTAAGGGTTGACTGTTGACCAATAGCATAAAATATAGGCAATTGCGGTTGCTGAGTCTGCACAACATTGCACATATCTGGTAACAGGTGTGCTGGAGTTGGCACACTTGAAGCTAGAGTTGGCACAATCACTGCTTGGGTTGGCAAGGTGGCTTCTAGGATTGACACACTAACAGCTGGGGCGGCCATGTTGACCAATAGGGGTTGGACAGTTGCCTCACTGACTCTTCCTATTGGCACAATGGTTGCTGGAGTTTCATTAATCGTCGATGTACCCTGCGCAGTAGATGTTGCAGTTGGCATATTTGCACCAGTAATTGGCACACTTGAAGCTGGAGTTGGCACAATCACTGCTTGGGTTGGCAAGGTGGCTTCTGGGATTGGCACACTAACAGCTGGGGCGTCCATGTTGACCAATAGGGGTTGGACAGATGCCTCACTTCCTCTTTCTCTTTGCACAATGGTTACTGGACTTTCCTTAATCACTGATGTACCTTGCGCCGTAGATGTTGCAGTTGGCATATCTGGACCAGTAGTTGGATCACTTGAAGGTGTAGTTGGCACAAAAGTTGTTGGTGCTGCTGAGTTGCTACAGGGCATTCTGACAGAGGGCTTTTGACTGTTTGATCCAAACTTAACAGCATGGATTGGCACCTTTGTTCCCATTTCTCCAAAATTTGTGTCCTTGGCAAAAGAAACGGTTTTCTTGCATTTTTTTACCAGGGAGCTTGAGCGTTGTAGAGGGGAGCTTAGCATTTACATGCCCAGCAGTTGGCTTCCATAGAAAAACACTTGCATTCTTAGGCTCTTGAGTTGGCACCTGCTTCCCCTTTGATTTACTTCCGTTCTTGGAATTTTTCTCTTCCATACAAGGGATCTTATCTTTTGGTTGACCCAACACCAAGTTCTTGATTAATGTGACAAGCTTCTTAATCTTTAGGACTAGGGGTTGGCGTGGTGGGGATGCTACCATCCTCTTGCTACAAAAGGACATTGAACCATCTTCAAATGCAACACTTTCCTTCATGATCTTCTCAACCATTGATTTTGAACCAATCCAGTCCAAACCCTTTCCTGCCTCTTCCATTTCTTCCTGAGTGCTTTTTGCTCTGCCTTTGATTATTTCTTCAAAGGTAGTATCCTTCTCTTTCATGTCAATCATTTCATGAGTTTCAAGCAATGGTATTTCAAAACTATTGGGGATTACTGGCTCTGGTCTACACAAGTCAATAAGGGCGAAACTATCCTCTAACACATCTGATTTGGTCCCAACTGATTTGTGATCTAAACCTTTGCGATATATGCCCCTTTTGATGAAAAACTGTCGAGTTACACTATCCTCAATTGAGCTGCTACTGTTGTTCCCTCCATCTGCACCACTGTTCGCCCTCTTTGAACTGCTGCCACCGTTGCCACCCAAGCCATCGTCATCGTCCCCGCTGCTACTCATGCCATCATCATCCTCCCCCCCCGCCACCCATGCCACCATCAAAGTCCCCCTATCATCGTCCTGTGTCTCCTTGTTGTCATCATCACTTTTAGGGTCCTCTCGTTGATCAGCATCATCAACCTTGTGACCTTTCTCAACTGCACCCTTGTTTGTTACATCACCCTCCTCTTCCTCTTCCTCTTCCTCAACGTCATTACCGGTATCATCTTTGTTTCCAAAGTTGTCTTCATCATCATCATCATTGTCTTCATATTCTTCATGATTCCCTGCCTCTTCATCCTCATCCTCTTCTTCGGACTCATCACTTTCTTCAGCATCATTGCCAGCTCTAGGATCAACATCTTCTTCGTCCAACTCAGTTTTGTCCTGAAATTCATCTTCTTCACTTTCCTCCACCTCTTCTTTTTGCTTGGAAGGAGCTTGACGTTTCCGTCGCCCAGTGTGCGAGCTTTGAGTCTTTGTTGAACCACTTGACGGCCCCCTGATAGGTGACAATTCTGGTTCCTCTTCATTAAGCTTCGCAAATCCTTCGATGAAGTTGCCAAGATTTTAAGATATTCCTTTGCATAGATCATGGACCATGCTTGCTAGTTTGAACTTCTTCTGGAAAACAGTAAAAAACAAAAAAACAAATTTAAGTTTGAACCAACTGAAGCATAAGCTTGCTGCTAGCAAGAAAAATGCTAGGTGCAACTGAAGCATAAGTTTGGTGCAAATATAACATCTGAGATAATAACAATGTGCAATTGAACCTTATGTTTGGTTCAACTAAGGAAAAAGGTGCTTGGTGCAATTGTAATATAACTTTGGTGCAAGTAAAAAAAAGATAGTTTGCAACCGAGTTAAGAACTTTGTGCAACGGACAGCATAAGTTTGATTTCAGGTAAGAAAAATGGTGACTAGTGCAACTAAGACAAATAAATGGTGCAAGTAAAGATGGGATAGTTAGCAACTGATATAATAACTTTGTGCAACTAAAGCATACGTTGGGTGCAAAGTAAAAAAAGTGATTTGTGCAACCAAGAAATAAAAAATTCCAAGATATGTTTCAATATGGAAAAACACAAAAAATTGAGCTAGAGAACAAACGGGTGAGCAAAAGGATAACTAACATGTGGATTGTAGCTCATTGGAATCTTTGACGCCACAAACGCTTCTGAACTGCTCTTTGAGCTGATGCACAAAAGAACAAAAAATTAGCTATAGAACTTCATGCTAGATAAACAAGAAAAATACTTAAATTACTTATTATGTGCGCCTATAAAGAAATAGCACAACATGTGAAAAACTACCATATGACTACCAGCAAAACAACAATTGAAAATTACTATGTGAAGACCCAAAAAACAATGAAAGTGTTATGGATAAAAATATTGTAAACAAGCATATGTGCAACTATCATAAGTCTGTGTACCAACTATAACAATGGGCTTGTGCAAGTACCCATTAAATGTGAAACATATGTGCAACTTCATAACAATAGTTATATAGATAAACCCTAAAACATAAACATATTATGAAACTCACACATTAATATATTTAAGAAGTATGATTTCACTTTGAAGTTTGCCAACTCACTTGAAGTTTGCCAAAGACGTCAGGTGAAATCAAATCCTTTTTTATAATCTTGTTGATCAGGTTCTTATCAAATGCATTGGCTCGAACAGCGCATATGCTTACTCTCTCATCAACATCAAGTGCATCAATGTAAAGAATCTGCTCACGTACCGCCCCAATAAACAAAAAAAGGAAAGACAGCATGTGAGCACATTGGTCAGACAAAAGCACAACATGCAGAAAAGTACATCTAACAAGAACATAATATAGTTTCAACTTACCATTAATTGATATAGATAACAACAGACTGTTTGCTTCTTCTCACCCATGTTGTGAAAAGCTTCATTTATGTGCTCAGCAACAAATAAGCACACATTGCTCTTCAACAGCAATTCAGGTTCCAGGACAACACCGTAGCAGTGTGGGCTCAGGGACAGGCTTGTTGTAGGAGCTAAAAAGGTGCTGAAAGCAAGTGCAAGCCAGCCAATGAGGAACTTTTAACAACAGCTCCCTTCATATCTTTCAACGTCTTGTTGAAATTGGTGACCATGGGGTGTTTGGGCATCCCGGAGTAGTTGAACATCTCATTGAATCTCTTCACAACTTCCTTTTCAACAACATATTTTAGACGTGGCCCTCTGTTGGGTAACCCAAAATTCCTGTGTACACTAGCACCATCTACTGGAATAGTACCCCTGCCTAGAAATACCAATGCTGAAGTGCCTGGGTCGTAAGCCTGGACTAGGAACTTGGTCAAGTCCGAAGGAAGAGTGTCGGCTAAGTTTACCAAGCCTCCTAACATCTTCTCATACAGGAAAGACCTTTGAACAGGTGCCAATCCCTTGTTCACCTTCACAAACCTCCCTGGTGAGGCCCTAATCCTTCCAGCTTGTGAACGTCGCCCAGGAACATTTCCTTCAACTCCAACTTCAGAACCCTGAGACAACAATAGAGGTGGAACTGAATACACAATAATAGATGTGCAACTATTAAACTTATGTGTGCAACTGATCATAGATAAATAACTAAATTATTTAACATCGGGGGAAAAAAGGGTGGAAAAGTAAACAGAAAATGTATGGCAATGACATGTTGAAAGTTGTGCGACTATTATCGGAAAACAATGCAACTGTTATGTATACAATGTGCAACTAAAGACTGTCAATTCTATACATGTTTTGCTGCAGCTGTTTGTGACAAATGGGTGCCAACTGTAAATACATCACTTATCTCAGCACATGAAAAACTTAGCTGAAAATTATAACACTTGTGCACACAAACAGAACAAAGTGCCAAGTAAATAGAATTCGGGTGCAACAGTAAACAACAGAGGTGCCAACTGCTACCAATATATTATGCAACTGTTAAAAAATGTACAATGGGTACCTTAGTAGTTTGTCCACACGTTGTGCCACCCCCATCAGAGCATTTGGCTTTGCCTTTCCCTTTGGCACACGTTACAACATGGAACTAATCATCATCCTCGAACTACAAAAAAAAGGATGCCACACATGAAAATTCATCAATAGAGAAAACAAAAAGGAAATGCTACAAATCTGCAAAATTGCACATTGCATTCAAAAAAGACAAAAAAGTGTTGAAGCTTGGGCTAAAAACTTACCCCTACTTCCTCACCATCATCGAGAACACCGCGGCTGCGAACGCCCCACTCAGCAGCCCTTTTCTTGTTCCGCCGTTTACCCAGTGGTGCAATTCTCTGCATGGGCCAGAAGAAGAGAACCAAAAATGAAAAAAATAAACGTGCGAAAATAGCACATATATTGGATCATGTTTGCTGCTTTTTGGGCACAAAAAATAAACCTCTTCTTCGCTTCCACCGGCGTCTCCATCTTCAAACATTGTCACTACAAAAAATAAAGGCTCAACATGAAAAATAAGGACAAAAAATTGTAATGGCACACTAAGAAATGTCAGTAACCAGGGTTGACTATAATTTTGCAGGTCGGTTGTCTCATGGGATGAACAAATGCATAAAAACCATGAACAATGCCAACTATTGGCCTGGATCTGCCAACTAGGGACAGGGTAATGGCAAATATAAAATTCACACAACCAAAATCACACCAGTATGCAACCATTGGGCCTGGATCTGTCAACTATGGACATGGCAATGTCAAGTACAAAATCACATTAGTGTGCAACTATATCACAGAAGTGTGCAACCAATATGACAGTAGTGTGCACGAATTTGGCCTGGATCTTCCAAGTGGGGACAGGGCAATGGCAAATATAAAATCCACACAACCAAAACCACACCTGTGTGCAACCATTGGGCCTGGATCTGCCAACTGTGGACATGGCAATGTCAAGTACAAAATCACATTAGTGTGCAACTATATCACAGCAGTGTGCAACCAATATGACAGTAGTGTGCACCTATTTGGCCTGAATCTGCCAATTGGAGACAGGAAAATTGCAAATATAAAATCCACACAACCAAAATCACACGAGTGTGCAACTATTGCGCCTATATCTGCCAACTGTAGACAAGAAAATGCCAAGTACGGACGAGAACACTACGGGCGTGACCTCACACTGCTATGTGCATGGCGAGAACACCACGGGCGCCCCCTCTCCTGGTATGGGCGCGGCCTCTCCCAGTACGGGCACGGCTAGAGCAGTACGCAGTTGGCAGATCCAGGCGCCAACTGTGTAGAGGACTGCTCCTCGCCGGCTCAGTTCCCATACGGGCATGGGCCTGTGCCGCTACGGAAACGGCGAGAGCACTACGGCATACGTGTTGGAAATATGCCCTAGAGGCAATAATAAATTAGTTATTATCATATTTCCTTGTTCATGATAATCGTTTATTATCCATGCTATAATTTTATTGATCGGAGACTTAGATGCATGTGTGGATACATAGACAAAACCATGTCCCTAGTATGCCTCTAATAGACTAGCTCGTTGATCAAAGATGGTTAAGGTTTCCTAGCCATGGACATGAGATGTCATTTGATAAACGGGATCACATCATTAGGAGAATGGTGTGATGGACAAGACCCAAACTACAAACGTAGCATATGATCGTGTCAGTTTATTGCTACTGTTTTCTGCATGTCAAGTATATGTTCCTATGACCATGAGATCATGCAACTCACGGATACCGGAGGAGTGCCTTGTGTGTATCAAACTTCGAAATGTAACTGGGTGACTATAAAGGTGCTCTACAGGTATCTCCGAGGGTGTCTGTTGAGTTGGCATGGATCAAGACTGGAATTTGTTACTCCGTGTGACGGAGAGGTATCTCAGGTCCCACTCGGTAATACAACATCACAATAAGCCTTGCAAGCAATGTGACTAAGTGTTAGTCACAGGATCTTGTATTACGGAACGAGTAAAGAGACTTGCCTGTAACGAGGTTGAACTAGGTATGGAGATACCAATGATCGAATCTCGGGCAAGTAACATACCGAGGAACAAAGGGAACATCATACGGGATTAACTGAATCCTTGACATAGAGGTTTGACCGACAAAGATCTTCATAGAATATGTAGGAACCAATATGGGCATCCAGGTCCCGCTATTGGTTATTGACTATAGAGGTGTCTCGGTCATGTCTACATAGTTCTCGAACCCGCAGGGTCTGCACACTTAAGGTTCGGTGACATTTCGGTAGTATAGAGTTATGCATGGTGGTGACCGAAGGTTGTTTGGAGTCCCAGATGAGATCTCGGACGTCATGAGGAGCTCAGTAATGGTCCGGAGGTAAATATTCATATATAGGAAGTCCTATTTTGGTCGCCGGAAAAGTTTCGGGCTCATCGGTAGTGTACCGGGAGTGTCCGTAGTGTACCGGGAGACCATCGGGAGGGGTATTTCGACCCAAGAGGCTACATGGGCTGTGGGAGTATGAATACCAGCCCTTAGTGGTCTGGTGTAAGTCCCACACAAGGCCCATGCGGCTGGGAAGAAAAGCCCAAAAGGAAAAAAGGTGGAAAAAGGCAAAAAGGGCTAAATTAGGAAGGAGTCCTAATCCTACTAGGAGTGGAGGAGGAGGACTCCTCCCTCCTGGTTCGGCCAACCCAAGGGCTGCCTCCTTGGGAGGCAAGCCTCCTCCTCCTCTCCTACTATATATACTAGAGGGTTTTAGGGTTTTGGCACAAGATTTTCAGCCACATGCAACCCTACCCTCTAGTCCATAGTTTCTCCTCTAGATCGGATTTCTGCAGTGCTTAGGCGAAGCCCTGCCGGAATAGCTCCACCACCATTGCCGGAGCGCCGTCACGCCACCATCGCCGGAGCACCGTCACGCTGCGTAGGAAAAATTTTCTTTACCATGCGACGTTCCCAAATAGTGGCATCATGAGCTAGGTCTATGTGTAGATGAGATCTCGAGTAGAACACAAAAGGTTTGTGGTCGTTGATGCTTAGATTGCTTCCTCCCTTGGTCGGATTTTTGTCCAGAGGTATTGTGAGATGAAGCGGCCTGGACCAACATTAGTCGTACGCTTACGAGAGACCGGTTCCCTCGACCGCAACTTGTTGCATAGATGGCTTGCGGGTTCTAGTTTCTCTCACTTTAGTTGGATCGGATTCGACAAAGGCGGTCCTTGAGAAGTTTGAAAAGCAACTAGTGTATCACCGTTGTGGTTTTTGCGTAGATGAGAATTGTTCTTGCTAGATACCCATAGCAGCCACGTAAAACATGCAACAACAATTAGAGGACATCTAACTTGTTTTTGCTGGGTATGTTGTGATGTGATATGGCCAATATATGTGATGTATGAGATGATCATGTGATGTATAGATTATCACGACTTGCATGTCGATGAGTACGGCAACCGACAGGAGCCATAGGGTTGTCTTTGATTATAGTATGACCTGCATGTCAATCATTAAGCGCTATGTAATGCTTTACGTTATCGCTAAACGGTAGCAATAGCAGTACAAGCGTGATGGGCGCGACAACCCCAATGGCGACACGTTGATGGAGATCAAGATGATGGAGATCATGGTGTCGTGCTGGTGACGATGGAGATCATGCCGGTGCTTTCAAGATGGAGATGAAAAGCACAAGTTCATGGCCATATCATGTCACTTATGATTTGCATGTGATGTTAATCCTTTTATGCACCTTGTTTTGCTTAGGACGACGATAGCATTATAAGGTGATCCCTCACTTCCATTTCAAGATGAATTGTGTTCTCCCCAAGTGTGCACCGTTGCGAAAGTTCGTCGTGTTGAGACACCACGTGATGATCGGGTGTGATAGACTCTACGTTCACATACAACGGGTGCAAGCCAGTGTTGCACATGCAGAACACTCGGGTTAAACTTGACAAGCCTAGCATGTACAGACATGGCCTCGGAACACAAGAGACCGAAAGGTCGAACATGAGTCATATAGTAGATATGATCAACATGATGATGTTCACCATTGAAACCACCTCAACTCACGTGATGATCGGACTTGAGTTGGTGAATTTGGATCATGTATCACTCGAATGACTGGAGGGATGTCAATTTGAGTGGGAGTTCTTAAGTAATATGATTAATTGAACTCATTATCATGAACATAGTGAGTAGTGTCTTTGCAAATTGTGTTGTAGATTACTAGCTCACGCTGTAGCTCCCTTGAATTTTTATATGTTCCTAGAGAAATAGAGTTGAAAGATGATGGTAGCAATATTGCAGACTGGCTCTGTGATTTGAGGATTGTCCTCATTGCTGCATAGAAGGCTTATGTCCTTATTGCACCGCTCGGTGCGCCACCCCTCTAGCGTTGTTTCTAGATGTTGTGAACATATGACACACACATTCTGATAACTACTTGATAGTTTAGTGCATCATGCATTACAGCTTAGAATTGAGGCTCCGAAATGTTTTGAACCTCATGGAACATATGAGATGTTCTAAGAGCTGAAATTAGGATCTCAGGCTCGTGCCCGGGTTGCGAGATATGAGATCTCCAACAAGATTCTTTGCCTATAAGATGAAGGAGAATAGCTCAATCGTTGAGCATGTGCTCACATTGTCTGGGTGCTACAATCGCTTGAATCGAGTGGGAGTTGATCTTCCAGATAAGATAGTGATTGATATTGTTCTCCAAGTCACTGTCACTAAGCTACTAGAACTTGGTGATGAACTATAAACGCCGGGGATAGAAATAATGATCCCTGAGCTGTTCGCGATCTTTGACAGCGCGAAGGTAGAAATCAAGAAGGAGCATCAAGTGTTGATGGTTAGTAAAACCACTAGTTTCGAGAAGGCGAGGGCAAGGAGGGAAACTTCATGGATAGCAAGTCAGTTGCTGCTCTGGTGAAGCAACCCAAAGTTGAGCCCAAACCCGAGACTAAGTGCTTAGATTATGAGGAGAGCGGTCGCTGAAGCGGAACAACCCTAGATGCTTGGCAGATAAGAAGGCTGGCAACGTCAATAGAAGTATATTTGATATATGTGTTATTGATGTGTACCTTGCTAGTACTCCTAGTAGCACCTGGGTATTGGATACCGGTTCGGTTGCCAAATGTTAGTAACTCGAAATAAAAGCTACGGAATAAACGGAGAACTAGCTAAGGGTGAGGTGACGATGAGTGTTGGAAATGTTTCCAAGGTTGATTTGATCAACATCGCATGCTGTCTCTACCTTCGGGATTAGTGACAAACCTAAATAAATGTTATTTGTTGTTTTGCGTTGAGCATGAACGTGATTGGATCGTGTTTATTGCAACATGTTTATTGATTTAAGTTAGAGAATAATGGTTATTCTGTTTACATGAATAATACCTTCAATGGTCATGCACCCAGTGAGAATGGTTTGTTGAATCTTGATCGTAGTAATACACATGTTCATAACATTGATGCCAAAAGATACAAAGTTAATAATAATAGTACCACATACTTGTGGCACTGCCGCTAAATGTCATATTGGTATTAAAAGCATGAAGAAACTCCATGCCGACGGATATTTGGACTCATTAGATTTCTAATCGGTTGAGACATGCGAACCATGCCTCTTGGTCAAGATGACTAAGGACCCTGTTTTCTGGTTTGATGGATCGGGCAAGTTACTTATTGGAAATGATACATGTTGATGTATGCAATCCAATGAGTCTTATAGCGTGCGGTGGATATCGTTATTTTCTTACCTTCACTGATGATTTGAGTAGATATAGTGTATATTTGCTTAATGAAACACAAGTCTGAATAGTTTGAAAGGTTCAAGCAAATTCAGAGTGAAGTTTAAGATCATCGTGACAAGAAGATAAAAATGTCTACGATATGATCATCAAGATGAATATCTGAGTTACGAGTTTGGCATACAACTTTAGACAATGTGAAAATTGTTTCACAACTCACGCCACCTAGAACACCATAGTGTGATGGTGTGTCTGAATGTCATAGTCATGCTCTATTGGATATGGTGCATGCTATGATGTATCTTATCATTTTGTTACTATAATTTTGGGGTTATGCATTAGAGACAACTACATTCACTTTAGATAGGGCACCATCTAAATGCGTTGAGATGACACCGTGTGAATTATGGTTTGATAGAAACCTAAGCTGTCATTTCTTAATGTTTGGGGCTGTGACGCTTGTGTGGAAAATGTTTTCACCTAATGAGCTCGAACCCAAAGCGGATAAATGCATCTTCATAGAATACCCTAAGAATAGTTGGGTGAACCTTCTATCTCAGATCCAAGCATAAAATGTTTGTTGCCAAAACTGGGTCCTTTCTCGAGAAAAAGTTTCTCTTGAAAGAATTGAGTGGGAGGAGGATAGAACTTGATGAGGTTATTGAACCTCTGTTTCAACCAGAGAGTAGCGCAGCGCAGGAAGTTGTTGCTGTGAAGCCTACGTTAGTTGAAGAGGAAGTTAATGATGATGTTCATGAAGCTTCAGATCAAGTTACTATCGAACCTCGTAGGTCGACAAGGACGTGTACTGCTCCTGAGTGGTGCAGCAACCCTGTCTTAGAGGTCAAGTTGTTGGACCACGATGAACCTACGACTATGGAGAAGCGATGATGGGCCCAAAAACCAACAAATGGTTAGAGGCCATGAAATCCCAGAAAGGATCCATATATGAAAACCAAGTATAGACTTTGGTAGACTTGCTCGTTGGACGGCAGGTTATTGAGTACAAATGGATCTTTAAAATGAAGACAGACGCTGATGGTGAATGTCACAATTTATAAAGCTCAACTTGTCGCAAAGAAGTTTCCGGCAAGTTCAAGGAGTTGACTGCGATGAGACTTTCTCACTCGTAGCGATGCTAAAGTCTGTTAGAATTATGTTAGCAGTTGCTGCATTTTTCAATTATGAAATCTGGCAGATGGATGGCAAAACATCGTTTCCTTTCTTGAGGAAAGGTTGTATGTGATACAACCAGAAGGTTTTGTCAGTCCTAAGGATGCTAAAAGGTGTGCAAGCTTCAGTGATCCTTTTATAGACTGAAGCAAGCATCTCAGAGTTGGAATGTACACTTTGATGAGGTGATAAAAGTTTTTGAGTCTATACAAAGTTTATGAGAAACTTGTATTTGCAATAAAGTGAGTGGGAGCACCATAGAGTTTCTGATAAGTATATGTGGATGACATATTGCTATTCGGAAATAATGTGGAATTTCTGGAAAGCATAAATGGTTGTTTGAAAAGTGATTTTCAAAGGAAGACCTGAATAAAGCTACCTAATTGTTGAGCATCAAGATCTATAAAGATAGATCAAGATGTTTGATAAGACTTTCAATGAGTACATACCTTGACAATATTTTGAAAGAGTTCAAAATGGATTAGTGAGAGAGAAGTGTTCTCGCCTGCTTTGTAAGGTGTGAAGTTGAGTGAGACTCAAAGCTCGACCACGGCAGAAGAAAGAGAAAGGACGAATGTCGTCCCCTCTGCCTTAGCCATAGGCTCTGTATAGTATGCCATGCTGTGTAGCGCACATGTGTGTGCCTTGCCATGAGTCCGTAAAGGGGTACAAGAGTGATCCAGGAGTGGATCACTGGACAACGGTCAAGATTATCCTTAGTAATGAAAAGACTAAGGAGATGTTTCTCGATTATGGAGGTGATAAAGAGTTCGTCGTAAAGAGTTACGTCGATGCAAGCTTTAACACCAATCCGGATGACCCATAGTAGCAATTTGGATGCATACAGTGGAGTAGCCATTTGGAATAGTACCAAGTAGAGTGTCGTAGCAGTGTTTACGGTTTGACATAGAGATTTGCAAAGTACACACGGATCTGAATGTCGCAGACCCATTGACTATAATACCTCTCTCACATGCAAAGCATGATCGAGCCCCAGAACTCATTGGGTGTTAGATTCATAACAATGCGAATCACATGGTGATGTGAACTAGATTATTGACTCTAGTGCAAGTGGGAGACTGCTGGAAATATGCCCTAGAGGCAATAATAAGTTAGTTATTATCATATTTACTTGTTCATGATAATCGTTTATTATCCATGCTATAATTGTATTGATCGGAGACTTAGATGCATGTGTGGATACATAGACAAAACCATGTCCCTAGTATGCCTCTAATAGACTAGCTCGTTGATCAAAGATGGTTAAGGTTTCCTAGCCATGGACATGAGATGTCATTTAATAACGGGATCACATCATTAGGAGAAAGGTGTGATGGACAAGACCCAAACTACAAACGTAGCATATGATCGTGTCAGTTTATTGCTACTGTTTTCTGCATGTCAAGTATATGTTCCTATGACCATGAGATCATGCAACTCACGGATACCGGAGGAATGCCTTGTGTGTATCAAACGTCACAACGTAACTGGGTGACTATAAAGGTGCTCTACAGGTATCTCCGAGGGTGTTTGTTGAGTTGGCATGGATCAAGACTGGAATTTGTTACTCCATGTGATGGAGAGGTATCTCAGGGCCCACTCGGTAATACAACATCACAATAAGCCTTGCAAGCAATGTGAGTAAGTGTTAGGTACGGGATCTTGTATTATAGAACGAGTAAAGAGACTTGCCGGTAACGAGGTTGAACTAGGTGTGGAGGTACGACGATCGAATCTCGGGCAAGTAACATACCGAAGAACAAAGGGAACATCATACGGGATTAACTCAATCCTTGACATAGAGGTTCGACCGATAAAGATCTTCGTAGAATATGTAGGAACCAATATGGGCATCCAGGTCCTGCTGTTGGTTATTGATCGTAGAGGTGTCTCGGTCTTTCTACATAGTTCTTGAACCCGTAGGGTCTGCACACTTCAGGTTCGGTGACGTTTCGGTAGTATAGAGTTATGCATGGTGGTGACCGAAGGTTGTTTAGAGTCCCGGATGAGATACCGCATGTCACGAGGAGCTCCGGAATGGTCCGGAGGTAAATATTGATATATAGGAAGTCCTATTTTGGTCGCCGGAAAAGTTTTGGGCTCATCGGTAGTGTACCGGGAGTGCCGGTAGTGTACCGGGAGACCATCGGGAGGGGTATTTCGACCCAAGAGGCTACATGGGCTGTGGGAGTATGAATACCAGCCCTTAGTGGGCTTGTGGAAGGCCCACACAAGACGCATGCGGCTGGGAAGAAAAGCCCAAAAGGAAAAAGGTGGAAAAAAGCAAAAAGGGCTAAATTAGGAAGGAGTCCTAATCCTACTAGGAGTGGAGGAGGGGGACTCCTCCCTCCTGGTTTGGCCGACCCAAGGGCTGCCTCCTTGGGATGCAAGCCTACTCCTCCTCTCCTCCTATATATACTAGAGCGTTTTAGGGTTTTGGCACAAGATTTTCAGCCACGTGCAACCCTACCCTCTAGTCCATTGTTTCTCCTCTAGATCGGATTTCTATAGTGCTTAGGCGAAGCCCTGCCGGAATAGCTCCACCACCATCGCCGGAGCGCCGTCACGCTGCCGGAGAACTCTTCTACCTCTCCGCTCCCTCTTGCTGGATCAAGAAGGCGGGGATTGTCATCGAGCTGTACGTGTGCTAAACGCGGAGGTGCCGTCCGTTCGGCGCTAGATCGGAAGGACCGTGATCAAGATTGCCAGACGGATCATGATGAGTTCGCGGGATGGATCATGATGAGTTCGTGGGACGGATCATGATGAGTTCGCGGGACGGATCATGATGAGTTTGTGGGACGGATCGTGATTGGATCGCGGGACGGATCGTGATGAGATCGCGGGACACTCGGCGATTTGGATGGGGAAGACGTTCGACTACACCAACCGCGTTTCTTAACGCTTCCCGCTTAGCGATCTACAAGGGTACGTAGATCCAATCTCCCTCTCGTAGATGCTCATCACCATGGATAGATCTTGCGTGTGCGTAGGAAATTTTTTGTTTCCCATGCGACGTTCCCCAATAGTACGAGCCTCTACGACCACGGTCCTCTCCTGTTGGGGATATAACCCCACAGTGAGACCCGCCCCAGAGGCTCCGGGTCACACTAGGTGGCTCGTACACCAGCCCAAGAGTGGGTTGTGAATACTTAAGCCCAAGATGTTTGGCGGCTTGACAAGATGGGATAGAACGTGGCCCGGACAGAGAAGACCCGGGCGAGTGAGCCGCCCGGAGACAACTTGATCAGGAAGGCAAGATAAGGTAGAGATAGACTCAGACACGTGATGAGAGTCGGTTACAACTTGTATGACCCATGGTCTTGACCTCCAATATAAAGGCGAGACCTGGGCGACTTAGAGATTTAGACTATCGAGAACTAGGTCAAGCAATAGCTCCCTTGTAATCGATACACCAAGCAATATAAACACAAGCAGGACGTAGTCTGTTACTCGACTTGAGGGGTCGAACCTGGGTAAACCCGTGTCTTTCGTCCCAATCAACCCCTTTGAGTCCATCACCTTAGCAATGGCCTCGAATCCAAGTCCGTTCACCCGGACATCTACTGTGATAAAACCTCGACAGTTGGCGCCCACCGTGGTGTTGAGTTCTCAAAGGGCTCTCTCCCAGGGCTCGAGGGATACGTGGTTGGAAGGATGAACAAGAGTCACCGTGGCCGGCTCTACATCGACGACATCGGCTGGGGTCTTGATGCCGGCTCTGTCGAATATGGATTCCGGGTTCCCTTTGGCGGGATCCATGTATTCATCGGTAGGATCGACGGATCTACACCCGGGCCGGACATCTGCACCAGCATCACCGAGCCGGCTCGGCGCCCGCAACCCGCCCGTGATATGCGACCCGCCCGTGTTAACCCGGGCCGGAAGCACGTCTTCGTGGGCTTCACTCAAGGTATGGATCTTGAAGCTTCTGCATCGCAGGAGACTCTTGTTTGTTCAGAGGACGGATCTTCGAGCAGGGAAGCAGAGTCGATCTACCAGCTTCACAACGGTGGGCTCGGGGGCTACAACGAGCTTTACCCTGAGTCGGAGCGTTCTAAGCCGGATGATTTCGGGCCACTGGTTTATGCGGCCATGTTCATGATGGGATCGGCCCCAGGTGCGAGCAGCACAGCCGCCGGAGCAGCAACCTCAGGGGTTGAGCCGCCGCCGGCGCCCCAAGTTCTTCTGGATTTGATGAATGAGCTCGCGGGCCTAATGGCCACTGAAGTCACGCCAGATAATCAAGCCACTCGGAACTTGGAGATCGTGAGACTCAAGGACCGTATGGCGGAGGAGCAACAGAGGATAGCTGACCTAAAAGTTCAGATGGAGGCAGAGGCAGAACGCATTAAGACGGATGCCTTCCGCCTTGGGCTAGAACAGCAATCAGCGGCTGCGGTGCATCGGATGAGGCATCAATCCCGCTTACCAAAACATTATGAGGCTAGGAATCTCTTCAATACGCCAGGAACGGGATGGGCAGTGGATGCACCTGGAAGTCGGCCAGCGTCTTGACCGCAGCTTAACCCGCCCCAACGAAACCAGGCCTCCCTAGTGGTCTTTCCAACGCCGGCGGGTCATTATTCCAACCCGGTAGAGAACATGGTGGCCGCGGCCACCTGGCTTGAAACAATCCCAATCCCAGATGAGGCACCTTTTGCAGAAGAGGTACGGAACGCCATTGGGTACCTTCACACGGCAATGGCCCAGCAGGAGAAATATGCTCATAGCCGGAGCCACATTCATTCAACCCCCCCTCCCCAGCCACAACTTTAGCCGGCACTATGAATCGCCGGCGGTCTCCAGTAGCGATCGGCACAGAGGGCCTCCAGGGGATGATCAGGCGGCTCTAGATGCACAAGCGCTCATAAATTGGGCGAGAAACCAGCAAGAGGCGGCAGCTTTGGCTACGGCGGCTCACCAAGTGCCCGCGCCCTCCGTATCAGTAGGAGTGGGAGTGACCACCAGGGCCGTGGGAGTGCCATGCTTAGCACCGGCTCTGCGGAGTGAGCGGTTGCCGAAGGATTTCAAAGGACCTCGCAAGGTCCCGAATTACACTGCTGACTTACCTCCGGAGGCCTAGATCGAAAGTTATGAGCTGGCTATGGAGATGTTGGATGTTAGTGAGGCGGTGTGTGCTAAGTACTTCATCATGATGCTTGAAGGTCCGGTCGCACGTGGTTAAAGAGTTTGCCACCCAATACCATCAATTCATGGGCTGAGTTGAGGGAAAGGTTCATCAAAAACTTTCAAGGGACTTGCAAACAACCTATGACTATTGTGGATCTCGATCATCATGTCCAGCAAGAGAATGAGTCAGCTCATCATTGGTTCCGACGGGTGTCGACCATCATCCACTCATCTGAACAGATCACGGCGGCTCAAGCGGTGTTGATCCTAGAAAAGAACTGTCACTTCGTCCCTCTGAAGCAGAAGCTCGGCCGGCTCAAGCGTGTGTGTTAGTACATGGTAGAACTCATGCTGGCTCTCACAAAGTATGTTGACTCTGATAACACGAAGGATCCAGGCTCTGATGAGGAGAAGGCCGACCAAGTTAAGAGGAACAACCAGGGCAAGGGTGCGGCAAACAATGGTAACCATACCAGAGGAAAAACCCGAATGGCAGGTCAAAACTGGTGGCCAATGCGAGCACCGGCCAGAATCATTCTAAGGGCAATGGGAAGTTCATACCACCTTTTAACAAAAATAGGACTCCTTTCAATTTGGAAGAAATGCTCAAAAAACTCTATCCGTAGCACAGCCGGCCCGATAAACTTGTGGCGCACACATGGGGTGATTGCCATATCATGCAGAAGTTCAAGAATTACAACATGCAGCAACACAACAACTATGGTGGTGGCTCGCCCGGTGGCTCAGGGCCAGGCAGGTCAGGAGCCCGATCATCATAGTCAGGGCAATCAAGGAGGACATCCTCAACACTCTGGTAACAGCAATCAGCAACAGCATAATCAATCTAGGTATCAGAGTAATCCAAAGCAGCTCAGTTCGGGTCAGTATCATGTTTTGCGACCAGCCTTAACAAGCGGGATCAGAAATTGCGCAAGCAAGCGGTTAATGCAGCCGCGCCGGCTTTGCCACAATACTTGAAGTGGTGTGAGTATGACATAACATGGAGCTGGTAGGATCACCCGTCGTGTGTTGATGACCTGGGGAAGCTAGCCTTGTTAGTTGCCCCCAAGTGGGAGGATATATGGTGAATAAGGTACTTATGGATGGTGGCAGTAGCATCAACATCCTGTATTATGATACTCGTCCAAACAGTTCATTGTTGGGGCTAACATGGATACCAAATAGGAAAGCGCGCTCATCGAATTCATCTGTAAGAATCGGGACATCTTTGCATGGAAACCTTCTGACATGCCAGGTGTACCGAGAGAGAACGCTGAGCATAACCTTAATGTGGATCCTAAGTTTTAAGATCCTTAATGTGGATCTTAAAAAGGCATGTCTGGCTGATCCTTTTGCTCTCCCTCGTATTGATCAAATCATTGATGCTATGGCTGGTTGCGAAAGTTTATGCTTCCTGGATGCTTATTCGGGATATCATCAGATCAAGATGGTAGTTAAGGACCAAGAGAAGACGACTTTCATCACGCCTTTTGGAGCCTTCTGCTATGTGTCTATGCCTTTTGGGCTCAAGAGTGCCCAGGCGACTTATCAGCGTTGTGTGCAGAATTGTCTTCACAATCAGATTGGATGCAACATTCATGCTTATGTGGATGATATTGTGATCAAGTCAAGGAAGAAAGAGACCCTACTTGATGACTTAAAGGAAACCTTTGACAATCTGCGGATCTATAAGATGATGCTTAACCCGGCAAAGTGTGTCCTTGGTGTTCCGGCTGGCAAGCTCTTAGGATTTCTGGTTTCTGAGCGTGGTATTGAAGCCAACCCGGATAAGATCAAGGCTATCACCTCCCTGGCTGAGCCGGTTTGCATCAATGATGTCCAACGCCTGGCAGGGCGGATCGCCGCGTTGAGCCGGTTCATAAGTCGCCTTGGTGAGAAAGCCATCCCTCTATATCACATGATGAAAAAGATAGACAATTTTGTCTGGAGTACGGCGGCGGGTGACGTGTTTGAGGCGCTCAAGAAGCAACTCACTGAGCCACCAGTTTTAGCTGCTCCGGCTGAGAAAGAGCCTTTGCTCCTATAAGTGGCGGCTAACAACTGAGCTGTCAACGCTGCAATTGTGGTCGAGCGCAAGGAAGCAGGGAAAGAGTATCCGGTTCAGAGGCCGGTTTATTATATCAGTGAAGTCCTTACAGAGTCTAAGAAGAGGTATCCACATTGGCAGAAGCTAGTGTATGGGGTGTTCATGGCCAATCGCAAGTTAAAGCATTACTTCTTAGGCCACCAGATCACCATGGTCAGTTCTGCTCCATTGGGGGACATAATTCAAAATAGAGAAGCTACTGGTAGGATTGCTAAGTGGGCATTGGAGCTGGGACCTCTCAATCTGAAATACGTACCTTGTATGGCTGTCAAGTCTCAAGCCCTTGTGGATTTCATAAACGACTGGACAGAGTGTCAGGCGCCTGAAGAAAAGCCGGATAACACATACTGGACAATACACTTTGATGGATCCAAGCAGCTGGAAGGATCAGGGGCAGGAGTTGTGCCCAAGGGTGATAAGTTCTGTTATGTGCTCCGGCTGATGTTCCCTTGCACTAATAATACGGCTGAATACGAAGCCCTGCTTCATGGCCTCAGGGTAGCTAAGGAGAAGAACTTAAGCCGGGTAAGGTGCTTCGGTGACTCAGACCTTGTGGCTCGGCAAGTTTCAGGTACTTGGGATTCCAGGGATCCGCGGATGGCGGCTTATCGTTAAGCAGTGGATGTCATTATTGGTCATTTCAAGGGTTATCAGGTGGATCACATTGATTGTCACAGGAACGAGGCGGCTGATGCCCTATCAAGGTTAGGCTCTCAGCGAAAGCCAGTGCCACCCAATATCTTTCTGGACGTCTTGCATCACCCGACTATCAAATTACCCTCGGAGGAAGATTTGGCTATTCCTGACCCTGAGGGACAATTGGTGGCAGCTCTACATGCTATTCTAGATTGGACTGTGCCTTACTTGGCGTATTTGACTCGGGGCGAGTTACCTGATGATGAAAATCTGGCCAGACAGATCACCCGGCTATCTAAGTCCATGACAATAGTTAATGGTGAGTTGCACAAGTGTAGCGTCACCGGGGTGTTTCAACGTTGTGTCTCACCAGAGGAGGGTAAGTAAATCTTGAATGAAATTCACGCTGGAGATTGCGGACATCACGTCGGCTCAAAATCTCTAGTGGCCAAGGCTTTCCAACACGGTTTCTTCTGGTTGACGGCTCACAAGGATGCAGAGGATCTGGTCCGCAAGTGTGACGGCTGTCAAAAGTTCGGCCGACGTGCTCATGTTCCGGCTCAAGAATTACGCATGATACCAATTACTTGGCCGTTTGCAGTCTACGGGGTAGAGGCTGAGCGGGTCAGCAAGTGTGACGCGGCTATGGCGGTTCGGTTTATTAAAAAGCTGATCTACCATTTTGGTTACCCTCACAGCATCATCACGGACAATGGCACAAACTTGTCCAAGGGGGCTATGACAAAATTCTGCGACCTGGAACACATCCGGCTTGATGTTTCTATGGTTGCTCATCCATAGTCCAATGGTCAGGCGGAGCGTGCTAACCAAGAAATCTTGAGAGGTATCAAGCCCCGGCTTATGGTTCCTTTACAGCGGACGTCGGGGTGTTGGGTGGAAGAGTTGCCACCCGTCTTATGGAGCATCAGAACTACCCCCAATAGATCCACGGGTTATACACCTTTCTTCATGGTTTACAATGTAGAGGCCGTGTTACCAAGTGACATCCGGCATGACTCGCCACGAGTGGCGGCTTACGTTGAGACGGACAATGAGACGGCGCGTCAAGACGTGTTGGATGCTTTGGAGGAGGAATGAGAACTAGCGGCTGCACTTTTGGCGATCTATCAGCAAGACCTGCACCGCTATCATAGCCGCAGAGTCAAGACCCGGACGTTTCAAGAAGGTGACTTAGGGTTGCGGCTGATTCAAGACTAGACAAATATGCATAAGTTATCTCCTCCATGGGAAGGACCTTTCGTGGTCAGCAGAAATCTCAACAATGGGTCGTATTATCTCATTGACATTCGGGACGACTCAGATACCTCAGGGCAGGAGACCCACCGGCCATGGAACATAGTGCATCTACGGCCTTATTATACCTGAGTTGTTGAGACTCGACATTGTACACTATCATTGTACATATCATATTTACATATGAATAAAGTAGCATCCCTGCAAGCCAGGGCCTCTGCCATTTCGCATATCTTCATCCATGCAAGAAAGATCCAAAACATAGCTGTTGAAGGGGGCTACCCACCTCCGGGTGTAGCTTATCTAACCCTAACAGCCGGCTCTTATGCCAAAAAAGTTGACAAGTCCACATAGCTATCGAAGGGGGCTTCCCAACTCCGAGTGTAGCTTATCTAACCCTAACAGCCGGCTCTTATGCCAAAAAAGTTGACAAGTCAACTTGGTTGTCGAAGGGGGCTTCCCACCCTCTAGGTGTAGCTTATCTAACCCTAACAATCGGCTCTTAAGCCAAAAATGTTGACAAGTCAACATAGTTGTCGAAGGGGGCTTCCCACCTCCGGGTGTAGCTTATCTAACCCTAACAGCCGGCTCTTATGCCAAAAAAGTTGACAAGTCAACTTGATTGTCGAAGGGGGCTTCCCACCCTCCGAGTGTAGCTTCTCTAACCCTAACAGCCGACTCTTATGCCAAAAAAGTTGGTAATTCAACTTGGTTGTCAAAGGGGGCTTCCCACCCTCCGGGTGTAGCTTATCTAACCCTAACAATCGGCTCTTAAGCCAAAAATGTTGACAAGTCAACATAGTTGTCGAAGGGTGCTTCCCACCTCCGGGTGTAGCTTATCTAACCCTAACAGCCGGCTCTTAAGCCAAAAATGTTGACAAGTCAACATAGCTGTTGAAGGGGGCTTCCCACCTCTGGGTGTAGCTTATCTAACCCTAACAGTTGGCTCTTATGCCAAAAAAGTTGAAAAGTCAACTTGGTTGTCGAAGGGGGCTTCCCACCCTCCGGGTGTAGCTTATCTAACCCTAACAGTCGGCTCTTAAGCCAAAAATGTTGACAAGTCAACATAGCCATCCAAGGGGCTTTCTACCCTACGGGTGTAGCTTATCAAACCCTATCGGCCGGCTCTTAAGCCAAGCAACATCTTTGGGTTATGCTTTTAATCCGCCCTCCTAACGATATAAAGATACATCTATTCTTGCAGGAAATTAAGCTGCTAAGAGCTGGTAAATCATCCAATGAGAAGCACAAGGAAGATGACATATATATGTTAAGCCGGACTGTTTCATAAGTGCATGATGACACAATTCAAGCAAAGGCAAAGTTACTACCAGTCTATTACATATGCTCTCTGTAGAGCCCAAAAATATCTTAAAGTTTTTTACACTGCTCATGGCGGGTCACGAAGAGCCGGCTATCAACAGGCGTCCACAGCGCGATCAGCTGGCTGGCGGGTCACCCTGCTCGGGTCTTCGACTGCCTTGATCTGAAGATTTTCCAAGTCCCACTTGCAGTTGGTTAAAGCCGCAAAGGTTCCTTCTTCAAAGAAGGGGGACGGGTCAAGTTCAGAGGCAAAGGTTCCTTCTTACTGCGGGCATGCGTCAGATCCTTGGATTAAATAGAGGGTCGTGAATTCTTTTCTGGTCAGCGCTGTAAGCCACCTGGTATGTCTCCAGGTTGACTTCTTCTGCTAACACAGAGGAAAGGACTTTGGAAGCCTTTACACACCGTGCATAGTCAGCCTCTGTAAACTCGGAGCCATCGTCTTTTTTGGAGGGAAACTCGTCCATCATATCAGCCGGAGTTAACTCTGGAGCAAAAGCCAATGCCCGGCTTATGGCTGCGATCGCCCACTGACGGGCGGCTGATCTCTTCAACTCTACAATCTACTTTGGCAGCGTCGACAGAAGCTCTAAGACCCCTTTAATAGTTGAAGGGGTAGTATCCTTGTACAGTACAGCCTTGATTATACACACAGCGCCACAATAAAGTTGTTCTGTCAGAGTATACATTGCCTTCTGGGGGAGCAAGCTGTCGGAGGCAAGTTGGCAGCTTCTAGGCCCTTCATAAGATGGACGCCTCGTCATGAGCCGCCAGCACAAGTACAATACACAAATTGAGTTAATTTATCAAATACTTACCAAAGATGGCGGCTGTCATCCTTTTGATGTGGCACTTCAAGGACTGCAACTCATCAGATACAATCATATGCCGTTGATCAGCATCATCTGCCCCTTTAGTCAGGGCGGCTTGTTAAGTCTTAGCAGATTCCTTGAAGGTTGCGAAGTCGGCCTTAATCTTGGTCAATTCTTTGGAAAGGAGTCGGCATTTTTCATCAGCCTCACCCCGGGCGGCTTGTTGCATGGCACGATTACTCTTTAAGCCGGCCACTGCTGACCGGCTTCGTTTAAAGCTTTCTGTGAAATATCAAAGTATAGGATAAGTCGTCAGGAGGAAAATTTTCAGATAAGAAAGATCAAGCAAGTCTCAAACAGATTGCAAGCAATATGTATGGTACTAGGGGGCTAATGTTGTTGGGTAACGTCGCATGGGAAACAAAAAATTTCCTACGCACACGCAACATCTATTCATGGTGATGAGCATCTAGGAGAGGGAGAGTGGATCTACATACCCTTGTAGATCGCTAAGCGGGAAGCGTTAAGAAACGCGGTTGGTGTAGTCGAACGTCTTCGCGATTCAAATCGCCGAGCGTCCCGCGATTTCATCACGATCCGTCCCGCGATCCAATAAGGATCCGTCCCGCGAACTCATCACGATCCGTCCCGCAATCCAATCACGATCCGTCTCGCGAACTCATCATGATCCGTCTCACGATCTTGATCACGGTCCTTCCGATCTAGCGCCGAACGGACGGCACCTCTGCGTTCAGCACATGTACAGCTCGATGACGATCTCCGCCTTCTTGATCCAGCAAGAGGGAGCGGAGAGGTAGACGAGTTCACCGACAGTGTGACGGCGCTGCGGTGATGGTGGTGGAGCAATTCCGATAGGGCTTCGCCTAAGCACTGCAGAAATTAGATCTAGAGTAGAAACTATGCATTGGAGGAATGGGCAGCACGTGGCTAAAAATTATGTGCAAAAACCCTAAAATCCTCTAGTATATATAGGAGGAGAGGAGGAGAGGACTTTGCGCAAGGGCCAAGCCTCCTTGGGTCGGCCGAAGTGGGGAAGAGAGGAGGACTCCTCCTCCAATCCTAGTAGGACTAGGATTCCTCCCTTTTTCGCCTTTTTCCATCTTTTCCCCTTTGGGCTTTTCTTCCCAGCTGCATGGGCCTTGTGTGGAACTTCCACCATCCCACAAACGGCTGGTATTTACTCTCCCACAGCCCATGTAGCCTCTTGGGTCGAAATACCCATCCCGATGGCCTCCCGGTACACTACCGATTAGCCCGGAACTTTTCCGGCGACCAAATAGGACTTCCTATATATCAATCTTTACCTCCAGACCATTCCGGA
This sequence comes from Hordeum marinum, assembly GCA_022496015.1. Classification (NCBI taxonomy): domain Eukaryota; kingdom Viridiplantae; phylum Streptophyta; class Magnoliopsida; order Poales; family Poaceae; genus Hordeum; species Hordeum marinum. The sequence continues at coordinate 331,368,159 of CM039674.1, forward strand.
GCTCCTCGTGACATCCGGGATCTCATCCGGGACTCCGAACAACCTTCGGTCACCACCATGCATAACTCTATACTACCGAAACGTCACCGAACCTTAAGTGTGCAGACCCTGCGGGTTCGAGAACTATGTAGACGTGACCGAGACACCTCTACGGTCAATAAACAATAGCGGGACCTGGATGCCCATATTGGTTCCTACATATTATATGAAGATATTTATCAGTCGAACCTCTATGTCAAGGATTCAGTTAATCCCGTATGATGTTCCCTTTGTTCTTCGGTATGTTACATGACCGAGATTCAATCGTCGGTATCTCCATACCTAGTTCAACCTCGTTACCGGCAAGTCTCTTTGCTTGTTCCGTAATGCAAGATCATGTGACTAACACTTATTCACATTGCTTGCAAGGCTTCTTGTGATGTTGTATTACCGAGTGGGCCCTGAGATACCTCTCCGTCACACGGAGTAACAAATCCCAGTCTTGATCCATGCCAACTCAACAGACACCCTTGGAGATACCTATAGAGCACCTTTATAGTCACCCAGTTCATGTTGCGACGTTTGATACACACAAGGTACTCCTCCGATGTCAGTGAGTTGCATGATCTCATGGTCATAGGAACATATACTTGACATGTAGAAAACAGTAGCAATAAACTGACACGATCATATGCTACGTTTGTAGTTTGGGTCTTGTCCATCACACCATTCTCCTAATGATGTGATCCCATTATCAAATGACATCTCATGTCCATGGCTAGGAAACATTAACCATCTTTGATCAACGAGCTAGTCTATTAGAGGCATACTAGGGACATGGTTTTGTCTATGTATCCACACATGCATCTAAGTCTCCGATCAATACAATTATAGGATGGATAATAAACGATTATAATGAAAAAGGAAATATGATAATAACTAATTTATTATTGCCTCTAGGGCATATTTCCAACAGTCTCCCACTTGTAGTAGAGTCAATAATCTAGTTCACATCACCATGTGATACGCATTGTTATGAATCTAACACCCAATGAATTCTGGGGATCGGTCATGCTTTGCATGTGAGAGAGGTCTTATAGTCAACGGGTCTGCGACATTCAGATCCGAGTGTACTTTGCAAATCTCTATGTCAAACCGTAAACACTGCTACCACACTCCAGTTGGTACTATTCCAAATGGCTGCTCCACTATACGTATCCAGATTGCTACTACGAGTCATCCAGATTAGTGTTAAAGCTTGTATCGACGTAACTCTTTACGATGAACTCTTTATCACCTCCATAATCGAGAAACATCTCCTTAGTCTTTTAGTCACTAAGGATAATCTTGACCGCTGTCCAATGATCCACTCCTGGATCACTTTTGTACCCCTTGACTGACTCATGGCAAGGCACACACCAGGTGCGGTACACAGCATGGCATAATACAGAGCCTATGGCTAAGGCATAGGGGACGACGTTCATCCGTTCACTTTCTTCTACTGTTGTCGAGCTTTGAGTCTCACTCATCTTCAAACCATACAAATCAGGCGAGAACTCTTTCTCTGACTGATCCATTTTGAACCCTTTCAAAATCTTGTCAAGGTATGTACTCATTGAAAGTCTCATCTAGCATCTTGATCTGTCTCTATAGATCTTGATGTTAAACAATTAGGTAGCTTTATCCAGGTCTTCCTTTGAAAAACTCTTTTCACACAACCTTTTATGCTTTCCAAAAATTCCACATCATTTCCAAATAGCAATATGTCATCCACATATACTTATCAGAAACTCTATAGTGCTCCCACTCACTTTATTGCAAATACAAGTTTCTCATAAACTTTGTATTGATTTAAAAACTTTGATCACCTTATCAAAGTGTATATTCCAACTCCGAGATGCTTGCTTCAGTCCATAGAAGGATCACTGAAGCTTGCTCACCTTTTAGCATCCTTAGGACTGACAAAACCTTCTGGTTGTATCTCATACAACCTTTCCTTAAGGAAGGAAACGATGTTTTGGCATCCATCTACCGGATTTCATAATTAAAAAATGCAGCAACTGCTAACATAATTCCAACAGACTTTAGCATCGCTACGAGTGAGAAAGTCTCATTGTAGTCAACTCCTTGAACTTGTCGGAAACTTCTTTGCGACAAGTTGAGCTTTATAAATGGTGACATTCACCATCAGCGTTTGTCTTCATTTTAAAGATCCATTTGTACTCAACGACCTGCCGTCCAACGAGCAAGTCTACCAAAGTCTATACTTGGTTTTCATATATGGATCCTTTCTCGGATTTCATGGCCTCTAACCATTTGTCAGAATTTGGGCCCATCATAGCTTCTCCATAGCTTGTAGGTTCATCGTTGTCCAACAACATGACCTCCAAGACAGGGTTGTCATACCGCTCAGGAGGAGTACACGTCCTTATCGACCTACGAGGTTCGATAGTAACTTGATCCGAAGCTTCATGATCATCATCATTAACTTCCTCTTCACCTAATGTAGGCTTCATAGAAACATCTTCTTGCGTTGTGCTACTCTCTATTAAACAAAGGTTCAAAAACCTCATCAAGTTCTATCTTCCTCCCACTCAATTCTTTTGAGAGAAACTCTTTCTCGAGAAGGGGCCCAGTTTTAGCAACAAACATTTTATGCTTGGATCTGAGATAGAAGGTTACCCAACTGTCTTTAGGGTATTCTATGAAGATGCATTTGTCCGCTTTGCGTTCGAGCTCATTAGGTGAAAAACCTTTTTCACATAAGTGTTGCAGCCCCAAACATTAAGAAATGACAGCTTAGGTTTCTATCAAACCATAATTCACACGGTGTCATCTCAACGGATTTAGATGGTGCCCTATCTAAAGTGAATGTAGTTGTCTCTAATGCATAACCCCAAAATTATAGTAGGAAAACGATAAGAGACACCAAAGCCCGCACCATATCCAATAGAGCACGACTATGACATTCGGACACACCATCACACTATGGTGTTACAAGTGGCGTGAGTTGTGAAACAATTTTCACATTGTCTAAAGTTGTATGCCAAACTCGCAACTCAGATATTCATCTCGACGATCATATCATAGACATTTTTATCTTCTTGTCACGATGACCTTAAACTTCACTTTGAATTTGCTTGAACCTTTCAAACGATTCAGACTTGTGTTTCATTAAGCAAATGTACACTATATCTACTCAAATCATTAGTGAAGGTAAGAAAATAACGATATCCACCGCACGCTATAAGACTCATTGGATTGCATACATCAACATGTATCATTTCCAATAAGTCACTTGTCCGCTCCATCAAACCAGAAAACGGGGTCCTTAGTCATCTTGACCAACAGGCATGGTTCGCATGTCTCAACCGATTCGAAATCGAATGAGTCCAAAGATCCATCAGCATGGAGTTTCTTCATGCGTTTTATACCAATATGACATTTAGCGGCAGTGCCACAAGTATGTGGTCCTATAATTTTTAACTTTGTATCTTTTGGCATCAATGTTATGAACATGTGTATTACTAGGATCAAGATTCAACAAACCATTCTCACTGGGTGCTTGACCATTGAAGGTATTATTCATGTAAACAGAATAACCATTATTCTCTAACTTAAATGAATAACCATGTTGCAATAAACACGATCCAATCACGTTCATGCTCAACGCAAAACACCAAATAACATTTATTTAGGTTTGTCACTAATCCCGAAGGTCGAGAGAGTGTGCGATGTTGATCACATCAACCTTGGAAACATTTCCAACACACATCGTCACCTCACCCTTAGTTAGTTATCCGTTTATTCCGTAGCTTTTATTTCGAGTTACTAACATTTAGCAACCGAAAAAGTATCCAATACCCAGGTGCTACTAGGAGTACTAGCAAGGTACACATCAATAACACATCGACGTTGCCAGCCTTCTTATCTACCAAGTATCTAGGGTTGTTCCGCTTCAGCGACCGCTCTCCTCATAATCGAAGCACTTAGTCTCGGGTTTGGGCTCAACTTTGGGTTGCTTCACCGGAGAGCAACTGACTTGCTATCCATGAAGTTTCCCTCCTTGCCCTTGCCCTTCTCGAAACTAGTGGTTTTACTAACCATCAACACTTGATGCTCCTTCTTGATTTCTACCTTCGCGGTGTCAAACATTGCAAAGAGCTCAGGGATCATTATTTCTATCCCTGGCGTTATAGTTCATCACCAAGTTCTAGTAGCTTAGTGATAGTTACTTGGAGAACAATATCAATCACTATCTTATCTGGAAGATCAACTCCCACTCGATTCAAGCGATTGTAGCACCCAGAAAATCTGAGCACATGCTCAACGATTGAGCTATTCTCCTTCATCTTACAGGCAAAGAATCTTGTTGGAGATCTCATATCTAGCAACACGGGCACGAGCCTGAGATCCTAATTTCAGCTCTTAGAACATCTCATATGTTCCATGACGTTCAAAATGTTTCAGAGCCTCAATTCTAAGCTGTAATGCATGACGCACTAAACTATCAAGTAGTTATCAGAACGTGCCTGTCAGATGTTCACAACATCTACAAACAACGCTAGAGGGGTTGGCGCACCGAGCGGTGCATTAAGGACATAAGCCTTCTATGCAGCAATGAGGACAATCCTCAGATCATGGAGCCAGTCCGCAATATTGCTACTATCATCTTTCAACTCTATTTCTCTAGGAACATATAAAAAATCAAGGGAGCTACAGCGTGAGCTAGTAATCTACAACACAGTTTGCAAAGACACTACTGACTATGTTCATGATAATGAATTCAATTAATCATATTACTTAAGAACTCCCACTCAAATTGACATCCCTCCAGTCATTCGAGTGATACATGATCCAAATTCACCAACTCAAGTCCGATCATCACATGAGTTGAGGTGGTTTCAATGGTGAACATCATCATGTTGATCATATCTACTATATGACTCATGTTCGACCTTTCTGTCTCTTGTGTTCCGAGGCCATGTCTGTACATGCTAGGCTCGTCAAGTATAACCCGAGTGTTCTGCATGTACAACACTGGCTTGCACTCATTGTATGTGAACGTAGAGTCTATCACACCCGATCATCATGTGGTGTCTCAACACGACGAAATTTCGCAACGGTGCACACTCGGGGAGAACACAATTCATCTGGAAATTTAAGTGAGGGGTCACCTTATAATGCTACCGTCATCCTAAGCAAAACAAGGTGCTTAAAAGGATTGACATCACATGGAAATCATAAGTGACATGATATGGCCATGAACTTGTGCTTTTGATCTCCATCTAGAAAGCACCGGCATGATCTCCATCATCACCGGCATGACACCATGATCTTCATCATCTTGATCTCCATCAACGTGTCACCATCGGGGTTGTCGCGCCCAACATGCTTCTACTACTATTGCTACCGTTTAGCGATAAAGTAAAGCATTACATAGTGCTTAATGATTGACACGCATGTCATATAATAATTAAAGACAACCCTATGGCTCCTGCCGGTTGCCGTACTCATCGACATGCAAGTCGTGATAATCTATACATCACATGATCATCTCATACATCACATATATCACATCATGTAATCGTCCATATCACATCACAACATACCCTGCAAAAACAAGTTAGACGTCCTCTAATTGTTGTTGCATGTTTTACGTGGCTGCTACGGGTATCTAGCAAGAACAATTCTCATCTACGCAAAAACCACAATGGTGATACACTAGTTGCTTTTCAACCTTCTCAAGGACTGCCTTTGTCGAATCCGATCCAACTAAAGTGAGAGAAACTGGCACCCGCAAGCCATCTATGCAACAAGTTGCGGTCGAGGGAACCGGTCTCTCGTAAGCATACGAGTAATGTTGGTCCGGGCCGCTTCATCTCACAATACTGTTGAACCAAAATCCGACCAAGGGAGGAAGCAATCTAAGCATCAACGCCCACAAACCTTTTGTGTTCTACTCGAGATGTCATCTACACATAGACCTAGCTCTGATACCACTGTTGGGTAACGTCGCATGGGAAACAACAAATTTCCTACGCACATGCAAGATCTATCCATGGTGATGAGCATCTACGAGAGGGAGAGTGGATCTACATACCCTTGTAGTTCGCTAAGCGGGAAGCATTAAGAAACGCGGTTGGTGTAGTCAAACGTCTTCGCGATCCAAATCGCCGAGCGTTCCGCGATCTCATCACGATCCGTCCCGCGATCCAGTCACAATCCGTCCCGCGAACTCATCACGATCCATACCGCGATCCAATCACGATCCGTCCCGCGAACTCATCATGTTTTGTCTCGCGATCTTGATCACGGTCCTTCCGATCTAGCGCTCAACGGACGGCACCTCCGCGTTCAGCACACGTACAGCTCGATGACAATCTCCGCCTTCTTGATCCAGCAAGAGGGAGCGGAGAGGTAGACGAGTTCACCGGCAGCGTGACGGCGCCGTGGTGATGGTGGTGGATCAATTCCGGCAGGGCTTCGCCTAAGCACTGCAGAAATCAGATCTAGAGGAGAAACTATGCACTGGAGGAACGGGCAGCACATGGCTAAAAATTCCGTGCAAAAACCGTAAAATCCTCTAGTATATATAGGAGGAGAGGAGGAGAGGACTTGGCGCAAGGGCCAAGCCTCCTTGGGTCGGCCGAAGTGGGGAGGAGAGGAGGACTCCTCCTCCAATCCTAGTAGGAGTAGGATTCCTCCCTTTTTTGCCTTTTTCCACCTTTTTCCCTTTGGGATTTTCTTCCCAGCCACATGGGCCTTGTGTGGGACTTCCACCAGCCCACAAAGGGCTCATATTTACTATCCCACAGTTCATGTAGCCTCTTGGGTCGAAATACCCCTCCCGATAGCCTCCCGGTACACTATCGGCACTCCCGGTACACTACCGATTAGCCCGAAACTTTTCCGGCGACCAAAATAGGACTTACTATATATTAATATTTACCTACGGACCATTCTAGAGCTCCTCGTGATGTCCGGGATCTCATCCGGGACTCCGAACAACCTTCGGTCACCACCATGCATAACTCTATACTACCGAAACGTCACCGAACCTTAAGTGTGCAGACCCTGCGGATTCGAGAACTATGTAGACATGACCGAGACACCTCTACAATCAATAACCAATAGCGGGACCTGGATGCCCATATTGGTTCCTACATATTCTACGAAGATCTTTATCGGTCGAACCTCTATGTTAAGGATTCAGTTAATCTCGTATGATGTTCCCTTTGTTCTTCGGTATGTTACTTGCCCGAGATTCGATCGTCGGTATCTCCATACCTAGTTCAACCTCGTTACCGACAAGTCTCTTTACTCGTTATGTAATACAAGATCCTATGACTAACACTTAGTCACATTGCTTGCAAGGCTTTTTGTGATGTTGTCTTACCGAGTGGGCCCTGAGATACCTCTCCGTCACACGGAGTAACAAATCCCAGTCTTGATCCATGCCAACTCAACAGACACCCTTGGAGATACCTGTAGAGCACCTTTATAGTCACCCAGTTACGTTGCGACATTTGATACACACAAGGTACTCCTCCGATGTAAGTGAGTTGCATGATCTCATGGTCATAGGAACATATACTTGACATGCAGAAAACAGTAGCAATAAACTGACACGATCATATGCTACGTTTGTAGGTTGGGTCTTGTCCATCACACCATTCTCCTAATGATGTGATCCTGTTATCAAATGACATCTCATGTCCACGGCTAGGAAATATTAACCATCTTTGATCAACGAGCTAGTCTATTAGAGGCATACTAGGGACATGGTTTTGTCTATGTATCCACACATGCATCTAAGTCTCCGATCAATTCAATTATAGCATGGATAATAAACGATTATCATGAACAAGGAAATATGATAATAACTAATTTATTATTGCCTCTAGGGTATATTTCCAACAAATGTCTGTTCGATCTTCAAGATTAAAATGCAGTTCCGGATCATCTTTATCAACTTAACCCGGAACCTGGGGGCTATATACTGGTTTTTTAAGCTATTCAGAATGAAAGTCCTGACTCAATTTTTGCAAAGATTGAGCCGGCCCTTGGGAGCTACAATTGGCTCTATTACCTATCTTCCATAAAGCTCTGACTCAACTTTGGCAAAGATTGAGCCGGCCCTTGGGGGCTACAATTGGCTCTATTACCTATCTTCTATAAAGCTCCGGTTCAATGTTATCAACTTTGAGCCAGCCCTTGGGGGCTAACAAGGATGATTTGAGATTACCTCTAAGTAAGTTGAGGCCTACAAGCTAAATATTTCTACTTCTACCAAGATTGAAGACCCGGATTATCATCAGCCAATATTAACCCGACTCTTGGGGGCTATGTAAGGGTATAAGGAGAGTAAAGAATACCTCATATTTCTTCTTCATTAAGTTAACAAGCTTGAGCTCCAGGTCTCGGCTTGTGGACAGTCGGCTCATATAGCCAGGATGAAGTTTGTCAGCTGTCATCTTCTCAAGGGCGGGGAGCTCAAACTCCAGCTTCTTTGAGGCCTCAGTCGTCTCACTATGCTTTGTCAGCACATGAAGTGGAGGAGAGTGGAAGCCGGAGCCGGTAATCAAGACTTCCAGATTAGTGGTGTCAGCAGCAGCCTTGGCGGGGCTCGACGTCTTGGAATGGTCCTTCTGAGGACTCTCTGGAATAATATCGTCAGCTGGCGACTCTGCAGAAGCCGCCGAGGGATTTATATCCCGCATAGGAGCATCCGGCTTGGCAAGCTCCGGTTCTTGAGCATTAGGGCCAGGGGAGGACTTGTTGGTCTTCCTTCGCTCGGCTTGAGCCCTGGAAAAGCATAAAAGTTAGAGCCCAAGGTTTACAACCGCCAAAGACTCGGATGTAAGGCTTGAAAAACACGTACAGCGGATTAATCTTTGGAGGCGGCATAGTAGTGGCCGTAGAGTCGCCAGACGAAGGCGATGATCCCTGAAAAGCAGTTCAGGTAATGTAAGGCAATGTTGGAATTACAAAGGAAGAACTAGTAAAATCAAGCAGAGAAGAAATACATACCTCCGCGGGACGCTTCTTCTGAGCCGGGGAGTTAGGTAACCTGGACATGAGATCGATAGAGCCGGCGCTCCGGGTCTGGCGTCAGTCGGCTTGCTGTTGCATTTTCAAAAGAAATTGGGGGTCCAAGTAAGCAAGAGGATGAGAAAGGGGTACTTTTCGAACGACCCACCGTATCTTCTGGGGTACAAAGTATTCTGAGTCGGACGAAACATAAGTTACCTCAAGGGCGTTGGCGCGACTGGTCTCTGTCTCGTCCTGTGAATGGTTGTTGTTAGTAAGGTGAATAAAGATGTGGCAAAAAATAGTCAAGTTATACCTCTGAGCCGTCTGATTCCGGTGGTTCAAACCATTCTTCCTGAGGAGTGGTCTTCTTCGTCTTCTTGGCCGCGGCCTTCTTCTTGGTTTTCTTCAGAGGAGGAACATATTTCTTCTTCCAAAAGTCGGAGTCAGCCTGACAAGATAAGCCGGCAAGTAGTGAGGGGATTGCCAAGACCTATAGTTAATAAAGAGAAGAGACTATAAAGAGTCGCCTTACATTTGGGCCCGGGTTAGTGACACAGAAAGGTGCCAGCCCAATGGCATTGCAAGCTCCTGAAGTTTCGTGGACAAGACTTCGGATGACAACTGTAATGTCATCTTCTGTTAACGTTATCCGGCTGAAGCAGAGGGAATCATCATACTGGCCCGGATATTCACACATAAGGCGATTTCGCCAGCTCAAGGGCATAATCCTCCAAGAGATCCAGCAGCGGATCAAATCCAATCCCGGCAGTCCGTTGGCCATTAGGGCTTTAATCTTGGCGTGAGACGGCTCGTGCTTCGCCCTTTTAGCAGTTAGCTGGCCAGGAAGCTCAGAGGTCGTCTTGAGCCGGGATGGGCGGTAACCCGGCAGGGGGTTCTCACCCTCTGGGGAGGTATCTTTACAGTAAAACCAAGTCTTGTTCCAATCTTTCGGATGACTCGGCATCTGAACAGCTAGAAAGGTTATGTCCCGGCGCCTCTAAGCTTGGTCCGGCCTTCACTTCTGTCTGGCGGTTTGCATAAAAAAACTCACGAAAGAGACCAACGGACGGCTCCATTTGCAGGTAGACTTCGCTGAGCACTTGGAAGCTGCATATGTTGGAAACAAAATTGGGGGCGAGGTCTTGAGGGCGCAGCTTGTAAAAGTGAAGAACATCCCGAAAGAATTTTGAGCCAGGGGGTACAAACCCACGTTCGACATGATCTAAATGTACAACTACTTCACCCTCCTGAGGAACGGGCTTGAGTTCATTACCCGGAACCCGCCAATGGATGACATCTTTGGCGGGATGGGTGCCCGCGTGTACAAAGTCCATCAGGAACTCTTCAGTGATGCAAGAGCCGACCCAATTGCATGGGTTGGATGCACGAGACATGGCGGTGGCTCAAAACTGTGCCAGGTAACCATGTACGGCGAGTCAAGGAACGACAGACGTCTACGGGCGGTTAAACACTTAAGATTTTAAGATTAAGCCGCTAGGATCCGGTTGGTGAGAGCCGGAATTACATGGCGGGTCAAGTTTATGAGAAGACAAGGCAAAATTTGGCTAAGTGTAGAAAACAGGTTTCACAAAGTATCTCTGAGATTATGGATCTACAAAACAGAGGGAAATGGTTTTATTTCAAACCTAGAGACGAACTGTCGAAATGGCGAAAGTTTGAAAACGGCAGGCGGAACCATTATAGATATGCGTTGTGCTACTATCGGTTTTCTACAGAACGCTGCATTGGGGACAGGATATCATCGAGTTCTTATGGACTAAGCATGGCCGGCATTGGAGAGAAGCTCGGGTTCGAAAGCGGCGGAAGAACTCCGTGAAACCCTACCGAAATGGTTGCAGCTCTAGGAGAGGAAAGACTCACCGGAGACGGGGCGGCGGACGCGGGGAGAGCTCTGGAACAAATAGGTTGACGCAGCGGCCTCGACGACGATAGTGTGAAGACAGCACCGGAGCGGGGTGTGCTGGAGTGGCGGCGTCGGAGGAAAGAAGACGAAGAGCGAGCGGGAAGGAAAACAAATGCCACCCCCTCGTGGTCCTATTTAATAGGCAAGGGTGGAAACATGCGCGAAAATCCAGGCGGCGGATATCATTTGGCCGAGGCAGACGCCTCGATTCCCGGACTGTCCATTTAATAAGGGAAAGATTCGTTGCGGACGTCAGAGGATCTTTCTGATAGATTTGACATGACGTCACGACGGGTCATTAATTTCAGGTGACATAAGGGAGACTCGCCGATGATTGAGAAGGAGGCTGAAGTGAGCAAGCTCAAATCAACCTGGGACCTAATGTTGGGGATATAACCCCACGGTGAGACCCGCCCCAGAGGCTCCGGGTCACACTAAGCTGCTCGTACACCAGCCCAAGAGTGGGCTGTGAAGACTTAAGCCCAAGATGTTTGGCGGCTTGACAAGATGGGCCGGAACGTGGCCCGAACAGAGAAGACCCGGGCGAGTGAGCCGCCCGGAGACAACTTGGTCAGGAAGGAAAGATAAGGTAGAGATAGACTCAGACACGTGGTGAGAGTCGGTTACAACTTGTATGACTCGTGGTCTTGACCTCCAATGTAAAGGCGAGACCCAGGGCGACTTAGGGATTTAGACTATCGAGAACTAGGTCAAGCAATAGCTCCCTTGTAATCGATACACCAAGCAATATAAACACAAGCAGGACGTAGGCTGTTACCTCGACTTGAGGGGCCGAACCTGGGTAAACCCGTGTCTTTCGTCCCAATCAACCCCTTTGAATCCATCACCTTAGCGATGATCTCGAATCCAAGTCCATTCACCCGGACATCTGTCGTGATAAAACCATGACATCTCCGCTACGGGAACGGCCTCCACCACCGCCCGCGGCCTCCACACAACGTCCGCGGTGGGGGCAGCACGGACGCGGCAGGAGCAATTGAGCGCATGACCCTATAGACGGCTACCGGTGACGCATGTAAGCAGGAGAGGAGCAGCGGCTGCCTCACCACTACGACCGCGGAGAGGAGCAAAGCAGGGGAGCGGGCCTGGAGGGGAGAAGGGATGAATGGGCCCGGCGACCGTACCTGAGCCGACGAGGAGCAGCGGATGCCTCCCCCTGCTACGCCTTCGCCTCCTCCGCAAGCTTCAAGGAGGATTCAATGGCGGATGCAGCGGCGAATCTGGAGGAGGAAATCGTGGCAAAAATGGAGAGGAGCCTGGAGGGGAGAGGACGAACTGCACGAAATTCGAAACTGCCCACACACGCACTAATTCGCTACGTGCACAAACGGAAACCGCTACCGGTCTATGACATGCGGGCTCACGGCAGGGTATGCGCGCGCCGCGACACGGCTCGACCGGACCAGGTGAGCGCGATGTGCGGTCGACGGCTGAAACGGACAGTGCGGCACCTGACGACGCGTGTCGTTCGATTTGGACGAATCCAACGGTCCGCAGCCGGCCGTTCGGTAAGGACAGGGGCGCGCATGCACAATCATGTATTCTCGTAAAAATATATTCATGACCCGTGACAATGCACGGACATTATACTTAGTGATATAAAGTGTTTTTCACAGAAAAAAAAAGACAAGCAGCCTAGTTTTCATATAATCCGGCAGTTGTGATCGGAAGAACCGAGGTCTTGAATCAATGTTGTTCTCCATAGATCAAATAAATCTTCATTACTTCATATGTGCTGAATTATTCGTCGGTGCAAATTATACACACTATTACACATGCCACCTTATTCATCGTTCGCCACCTACACTTATTTATTTATACAACTGCATGGAGGGGATCCATTTTGAACACACACAATATATCACTTCCGTAGAGTGGCGAGAGCGCATATGCAGCGGGCTCACTTGCCATGCCCGCTGCCAGCGTAGGAGCCAGCCCTGGACCCCGCGTACGAGCCGGCCCCGGACCCACCGTGCGGGCCAGCACCAGACCCTGCGTACGAACCAGCCTCGGAGCCGGCGTACGAGCCCGCGCCGGAGCCTCCGTTCCCAGCGTTGGAGCCCGCGTAGGAGCCAGCCCGTGAACCGGCGTACGACCCTGCGCCGCCTGGCCCTGCGTTCGAGCCCGCTCCCGACTCGGCGTACGAGCCCGCACTTGACCCAGCCGACGACGAGCCAGAGCCCGACCTTGAGCCTGAACCCGACCAAGACCCAGACCCAGACCCGGAACCTGAGCCGGAGCCTGACCCAGAGCCAGAGTAAGACCCCGACCCTGATCCAGAGCCAGAGCCAGAACCAGAGCCGCCGCCGCCAATGCCGACCCCGATTCCTGAGCCGATCCCCACGCCGCCACCGGTGCCGACTCCCAGACCGCCGCCCGTGCCGACCCCGAGGCCGCCGCCGCCGCCGAGGTCGAGGCCCAGCCCCAGGTCCTTCCGGGCAGCGCGGCCCTCGGCCGCGAGAACGAATGCTGCCAGGACGGCAGCGCCAAACACAACGGCCTTCACGTGAGAAGTCATGGCGTGAGGCCGGCCGGTGCACTTCCTGGTTGCCTTCTCCTTGCCTCTCAATCTATGCTACAGCTCTGGAACTGGAGGTATGATCGATGCAAAGATGGTGGGATGCCGCAGCGGTATTTATAGGGTGCAAGGGGCGCGACACGATAACCAGGCGCGTTAGTGCGGTTTGGATCGGTGGCGCGGGCCTGTGGCAGCGGCCGGCGACGTGCGCGCTCTGGCTGGCTAGTGGAGCAATCCGACCTCGCAGATTGAGGGTGGGCTTCCGCGCGCCGCTCGACACGCACGCCCGGACTCCGCGTGCCGCTGGAACGGCGCACGCCGCACGCACTCCGGGCTCTGCGACGGGTGCGCGGGGGTCGTGCTTCTCACAGGTCAGAACGCGCGAAGTGGACGTGTATGTGTAGCCTCTAATGAGGGTCGATCATGTAGTTAGGGTGCAGTGTTCGTTCCGCTTCTCTCTGTGTGTGTGGGCAATGTAGCAGCGTAGCTCGTCATTATCTCTGCTTATCTTATCTCACTGACCATGATGATGATGAGCTGTGTGCGTCATTGATTAGCTAGTAGATTTTGTTTTAGACCACGAGCATTAAGGACTGCTTGCGTAGTGATCTAAAAATCTTATATTAGTAATATACAGAGGGAGTATTTCGTACCGAGCTAGTGCTTGTCATTCTCTCTTGTCAAGCTGTCGAATGTGTTTTGAGTTCGGATCCGCAGCCTCAACACTTCTTGGACTGTGGACGTCATGGTCTTTGACTTTTGCATATAGGTCGGCGTTGGGAATATAACTCCATGGTAAGACCCGTCCTGAGGGCTTCGAGTCACATCAGGCGGCTCGTACACCAGCCCAAGAGTGAGTTGTGAAGAATTAAGCCCAAGACGCTTGGCGGCTTGACAAGATGGGCCGGAACGTGGCCCGGACGGAGAAGATCCGGACGTGTAAGCCTCCCGGAGACAAGTTGATCAGGAAGGTAAGACAAGATAGAGATAGATTCGTACATGTATTGAGAGTCGGTCACGACTTGTATAACATGTAGTCTTGACCTCCTATATAAAGGCGAGACCCGGAGCGACTTAGGGATCATGCTATCGAACTAGGTCAAGCAATAGCTCCCTTGTAATCGATACATCAAGCAATACAAATACAAGCAGGACGTATGCTGTTACCTCGACTTGAGGGGCCGAACCTGGATAAACTCGTGTCCTTCGTCCCAACCAATCCCTTTGAGTCAATCACTTTAGCAATGGCTTCGAATCCAAGTCCGTTCACCCGGACATCTGTCGTGATAAAACCACGACAGTTGGCGCCCACCGTGGGGCCTACGTTCGGTGGTGTTGAGTTCTCAAAGGGCTCTCTCCGAGGGCTCGAGGGATACGTGGTCGGAAGGATGAGCAAGAGTCGCCGTGGCCGGCTCTAAATCGACGACGCTGGCTGGGGGCTCGATGCCGGCTCTGTGGAATATGGATTCCGGGTTCCTTTCGACGGGATCCACGTCTTCATCGGCAGGATCGACGGATCTACTTCCGGGCCAGAGTCTGCACCGACGTCGTCGAGCCGGCTCGGCGCGCGCAACCCGCCTGTGATGTGCAACCCGCCCGTGGTAACCCGGGCCAGAAGCACGTCTTCGTG
Source organism: Hordeum marinum (assembly GCA_022496015.1). Lineage (NCBI taxonomy): Eukaryota > Viridiplantae > Streptophyta > Magnoliopsida > Poales > Poaceae > Hordeum > Hordeum marinum. Next base: position 331,383,267 of record CM039674.1, read on the forward strand.
GACTTCACTCAAGGTATGGATCTAGAAGCTTCTGCGTCGCAGGAAACTCTTGTCCATTCAGAAGACGGATCTTCAAGCGGAGAGACGGAGTCGATCTACCAGCTTCACAACGGTGGGCTCGGGGGCTACAACGAGCTTTAGCCTGAGTCGGATCGTTCTGAGCCGGACGATCTTGGGCCGTCGGTTCATGCAGCCGTGTTCATGGCGGGGTCGGCCCCAGGTGCGAGCAGCACAGTCGCTGGAGTAGCAACCTCGGGGGCTGACCCGCCGCCGACGGCTCAATTTCTTCTGGATCTGATGAACGAGCTCGTGGCCCTGATGGCCACTGAAGTTACACCAGATAACCAAGCTGCTCGGAACTTAGAGATTGTGAGGCTCAAGGACCGGATGGCGGAGGAGCAACAAAGGATAATTGAGCTAAAGGTCCAGGTAGAGGAAGAGGCAGAATGTATTAAGACAGATGCTTTCCGCCTAGGGCTGGAACGGCAATCGGCGGCTGCGGTGCATCGGATGAGGCATCAATCCCGCTTAGCAGAATGTTATGAGGCTAGAAATCTCTTCAACACACCAAGAACGGGATGGGCAGCGGATGCACCTGGAAGCCGGCCGGCGGCTCGACCGACGCCACACCCGTCCCGACGAAACCAGGCCTCACCAGTGGTCTTTCCAACACCGGCGGGTCATTCTTCTAACCTGGCTGAGAACATGGTGGCCGCGGCCACCCGGCTTGAAATAATCCCTAATCCGGATGAAGCGCCTTTTGCGGAAGAGGTACGAAACGCCATTGGATACCTTCAAACGACGATGGCCCAGCAGGAGAAGTATGCTCACAGCCGGAGCCACGTTCATTCAACCCCTCTCCCCAGCCGGAGCTTTAGCCAGCGCTATGAGTCGCCGGCGGTTTCCAGCAGCGATCGGCACAGAGGACCTCCGAGGGACAATCAGGTGGCTCTAGATGCGCAAGCGCTCATAAACCGTGCGAGAAACCAGCAAGAGGCGGCAGCTTTGGCCACGACGACTCACCAAGAGCCCGCGCCCTCTGTATCAGTAGGAGCGGGAGTGACCACCAGGGCCGTGGGAGTGCCATGCTTATCACCGGCTCTGCGAAGTGAACGGTTGCCAAAGGATTTCAAAGGACCTCGCAAGGTTCCGAATTACACTGCTGATTTACCTCCGGAGGCCTGGATCGAAAGTTATGAGCTGGCTATGGAGATGCTGGATGTCAGTGAGGCGGTGTGTGTTAAGTACTTCATCATGATGCTTGAAGGTCCGGCTCGCACGTGGTTAAAAGGGTTGCCACCCAATACCATCAATTCGTGGGCTGAGTTAAGGGCAAGGTTCATCAAAAACTTTCAAGGGACTTGCAAACAGCCTATGACCATCGTGGATCTCGATCATTGCATCCAACAGGAGGGTGAGTTGGCTCATCATTGGGTCCGATGGGTGTCGACCATCATCTACTCATCTGAACAGATTACGGCGGCTCAAGCAGTGCTGATCTTAGAGAAGAACTGTCACTTCATCCCTCTAAAGTAGAAGCTTGGCTGGCTCAAGCGTACGTGTCAGGACATGGGAGAACTCATGACGGCTCTTACAAAGTATGCTGACTCTGATAACACGAAGGATCCAGGTTCTGATGAGGAGAAGGCCGGCCAAGGTAAGAGGAACAACCCAGGCAAGGGTGAGGCGAACAATGGTAACCAGAGTAAGTGGAAAAACCCGGATGGCGGGTCAGAACTAGTGGCCAATGCGAGCACCGGCCAGAATCATCCTAAAGGCAATGGGAAGTTCAGGCCGCCCTTTAACAAAAATAGGACTCCTTTTAATTTGGAGGAAATGCTCAAAAAACCCTGTCCAGAGCACAGCCGGCCCGATAAACCGGCAGCGCACACATGGTATGATTGCCATATCATGCAGAAGTTCAAGAATTACAACATGCAGCAGCACAACAACCATGGCGGTGGCCCGCCCGGCGGCTCAGGACCAGGCGGGTCAAGAGCCGGATTTTGATCCAGCGGGTCAGGGTCCGGTCATCATGGTCAGGGCAATCAAGGAGGACATCCACAACACTCTGGTAACAACAATCAGCAGCAGCATAACCACTCTGGGTATCAAAGTAATCCAAAGCAGCTCAGTTCGGGTCAGTATCATATTTTCACGACCAGCCTTAACAAGCGGGATCAGAAGTTGCGCAAGCGAGCGGTTAATGCAGTGGCGTCGGCTCTGTCGCAGTACTTGAAGTGGTCTGAGTATGACATAACGTGGAGCCGGGAGGATCACCCGCCGCGTGTTGATGACCTGGGGTGGCTGGCCTTGGTTGTTGCCCCCAAGTGGGAGGATATATGGTGAATAAGGTACTTATGGATGGAGGCAGCAGTATCAACATCCTCTATTATGATACCTTCAGGCGGATGAAGCTGCTTGACAAAGATCTTAAGCCCTCATCCACTATTTTTCATGGTGTGGTGCCAGGCAAGTCGGCTTATCCGGTGGGCAGGATTTCTTTGGAAGTCCCCTTTGGTGACGAATATAACTACAGGGTGGAGTCCTTGTGGTTTGAAGTGGTCAAGATCAAGAGCCCTTACAATGCGTTGTTTGGGCGGCCGGCTTATGCTAAGTTCATGGCTAGGCCCTGTTATGTCTACTTACAGCTCAAGATGCCTGGGTTACAAGGTACGATTACTGTTCATGGTGATCCGAATATGGCTATTGAGTGCGAGGAAGGAGACGTGGCTTATGCAGAATCCAATTGTACTCAGGCGGAGCTTAAGTTTTATAAGGAGAATGTTGACCCGGAGGATATGACCCCGCTGAAAAAGCCCACAACGGAGGTTGAGCCGCCCCTCAAATTTTCGGCGGATGATACCAAGGCAATAGATTTCACTCCGGGCGACTCATCCAAACAGTTCATCATTGGGGCTAACACGGATCCCAAATAGGAAAGCACGCTCATCGAATTCATCCGTGAGAATCGTGACATCTTTGCATGGAAACCTTCTGACATGTCGGGTGTACCGAGAGAGTTCGTTGAGCACATCCGGCTTGATGTTTCGGCAGTTGCCCATCCACAGTCCAACGGTCAGGCGGAGCGTGCCAATCAATAAATCTTGAGGGGTATCAAGCCACGGCTTATGGTTCCTTTACAACGAACGTCGGGCTGTTGGGTGGAAGAGTTGCCCTCCGTCTTATGGAGCATCAGAACCACCCCCAACAGATCCACATGGTATACACCTTTCTTCATGGTTTACGGTGCAGAGGCCGTGTTACCAAGTGGCATCCGGCATGACTCGCCACGAGTGGCAGCTTATGTTGAGACGGACAATGAGACGGCGCGTCAAGACGCGTTGGATGCTTTGGAGGAGGGACGAGAGCTGGCGGCTGCCCGTTCGACAATCTATCAGCAAGACCTGCGTCGCTATCATAGCCGCAGGGTCAAGACACGGACGTTTGAACAGGGTGACTTAGTATTGCGGCTGGTTCAAGACCACACAAATATGCATAAATTATCTCCTCCATGGGAAGGACCTTTCGTGGTCAGCAGAAATCTCAAAAACGGGTCATATTATCTCATTGACATCCGGGACGACTCAGATACTTCAGGTCAGGAGACCCGCCGGTCGTGGAACATAGCGCATCTGTGGCCTTATTACACTTGACTTGTTGAGACTCGCCATTGTACACTATCATTGTACATATCATATTTATATATGAATAAAGTAGCATCCCTGCAAGCCGGGGCCTCTGCTGTTTCACATATCTTCATCCATGCATGGAAAATCCAAAACTTTGGTTGTCGAAGGGGGCTTCCCACCTCCGGTGTAGCTTATCTATCCCTAACAACCGCCTTTCATGCCAAAAATGTTGACAGGTCAACATTGGCTGTTGAAGGGGGCTTCCCACCTTCGGGTGTAGCTTATCTAACCCTAACTGCCGGCTTTTATGCCAAAAAAGTTGACAAGTCAACTTTGGTTGTCGAAGGGGGATTCCCACCTCCGGGTGTATCTTATCTATCCCTAACAACCAGCTTTCATGCCAAAAATGTTGACAAGTCAACATTGGCTGTCGAAGGGGGCTTCCCACCTTCGGGTGTAGCTTATCTAACCCTAACAGCCGGCTCTTATGCCAAAAAAGTTGACAAGTCAACTTTGGTTGTCGAAGGGGGCTTCCCACCTCCGGGTGTAGCTTATCTTGTTGGAAATATGCCCTAGAGGCAATAATAAAATGTTTATTATTGTATTTACTTGTTCATGATAATTGTCTATTGTTCATGCTATAATTGTATTAACCGGAAACCGTAATACATGTGTGAATACATAGACCACAACATGTCCCTAGTGAGCCTCTAGTTGGCTAGCTTGTTGATCAATAGATGGTCACGGTTTCAAGACCATGGACATTGGATGTTGTTGATAACGGGATCACATCATTAGGGAATGATGTGATGGACAAGACCCAATCCTAAGCATAGCACAAGATCGTGTAGTTCGTCTGCTAAAGCTTTTCCAATGTCAAGTATAATTTCCTTAGACCATGAGATTGTGCAACTCCCGAATACCGTAGGAATACTTTGGGTGTGCCAAACGTCATAACGTAACTAGGTGGCTATTAAGGTACACTACGGGTATCTCCGAAAGTGTCTATTGGGTTGGCACGAATCGAGACTGGGATTTGTCACTCCGTATGACGGAGAGGTATCTCTGGGCCCACTCGGTAAGACATCATCATAATGAGCTCAATGTGACTAAGGAGTTAGCCACGTTATGATGTGTTACGGAACGAGTAAAGAGACTTTCCGGTTACGAGATTGAACAAGGTAAAGGGATACCGACGATCGAATCTCGGGCAAGTATCATACCGGTAGACAAAGGGAATTGTATACGGGATTGATTGAATCCCTAACATCGTGGTTCATCCGATGACATCATCGTGGAGCAGGTGGGAGCCAACATGGGTATCCAGATCCCGCTGTTGGTTATTGACCGGAGAGGTGTCTCTGTCATGTCTACGTGTCCCGAACCCGTAGGGTCTACACACTTAAGGTTCGATGATGCTAAGGTTGTTCGGAGTCCCAGATGAGATCATGGACGTCACGAGGAGCTCCGGAATGGTCCGGAGGTAAAGATTCATATATAGGAAGTGAGGTTTTGGTCATCGGAAGTGTTCCGGGGATTGTCGGTAACGTACCGGGACCACCGGAAGGGTTTCGAGGGTCCACCAAGTGGGGCCACCAGCCCCAGAGGGCTGCTGGGTCGAGTGTGGAAGGGACCATCCCCAGGGTGGGCTTGTGCACCCTCCACCCTGGCCCAAGGCACATGAAAGGTGGGAAGGAGGGGAAACCCTAGGTCCAGATGGGCCTAAGGCCCACCTAGGGCTGCGTCCTCCTCTCCCCCTCTCTAGCCGGCGGCCAAATCCCATCTGGGGCTGCCGCCACCCCTAGGGTGGGAACCCTAGGGGATGCACCCTCCCCTCCCCTCCTCCTATATATAGTAGAGGTATTGGGGTCTGCCAACACACGACACGCCTCTCTCTCTCTCGGGCAGCCCCATCCCTCCTTCTCCTCCTCCATAGTGCTTGGTGAAGCTTTGCCGGAGTACCACGTAGCTCCACCGCCACCACGTCGTCGTGCTGCCAGAGCTCCCCCCCAACCTCTCCTTCCTCCTTGCTGGATCAAGGCATAGAAGACGTCACCGGGCTGCACGTGTGTTGAACGCGGAGGCGCCGTTGTTCGGCGCTAAGATCGGATTCCACCGCAATCTGAATCGCTGCGAGTACGACTCCACCAACCGCGTTCTAGTAACGCTTCCGCTTAGCGATCTTCAAGGGTATGAAGATGCACTCTCCCCTTACTTGTTGCTGGTTTCTCCATAGATTGATCTTGGTGGTCGTAGGAAAATTTTGATTTACTACTACGTCTCCCAAATAGTGGCATCATGAGCTAGGTCTATGCGTAGGATCTATGCACGAGTAGAACACAAGTTGTTGTGGCCGTCGATCTTGTTAATTTGCTTACCACTACTAGTCTTATCTTGATTCGGCGGTATTGTGGGATGAAGCGACCCGGACCGACTTTACACATACGCTTACGTGAGACTGGTTCCACCGCTTGGCATGCACTTGTTGCATAAGGTGGCTAGCGGGTGTCTGTCTCTCCCACCTTAGTCGGATCGGATTCGATGAAAAGGGTCCTTATGAAGGGTAAAAAGCAATTGGCATATCACGTTGTGGTTTTGGCATAGGTAAGAAACGTTCTTGCTAGAAACCTATAGCAGCCACGTAAAAACTTGCAACTACAAATTAGAGGACGTCTAACTTGTTTTTGCAGCATATGCTTTGTGATGTGATATGGCCAAAGGATGTGATGTGATGCATTGTGATGTATGAGATTGATCATGTTCTTGTAATAGTATCCACGACTTGCATGTCGATGAGTATGACAACCGGCAGGAGCCATAGGAGTTGTCTTATTTTATTGTATGACTTGCGTGTCAATCATAAACGCCATGTAATTACTTTACTTTATTGCTAAACGTTAGCCATAGTAGTAGAAGTAATAGTTGGCGAGACAACTTCCTGAAGACACGATGATGGAGATCATGGTGTCATGCCGGTGACAGTGATGATCATGGTGCCCCGAAGATGGAGATCAAAGGAGCAAGATGATATTGGCCATATCATGTCGCTATATTGATTGCATGTGATGTTTATCATGTTTACATCTTATTTGCTTAGAACGACGGTAGTAAATAAGATGATCTCTCAATAAAATTTCAAGAAAAGTGTTCACCCTAATTGTGCACTGTTGCTAAGGATCATTGTTCCGAAGCACCACGTGATGATCGGGTGTGATAGGTTCTAACGTTCGTATACAACGGGTGTAAGCCAGATTTACACACGCGAAACACTTAGGTTGACTTGACGAGCCTAGCATGTACAGACATGGCCTCGGAACACGGAAGACCGAAAGGTCGAACATGAGTCGTATGGAAGATATGATCAACATGGAGATGTTCACCATGGATGACTAGTTGGTCTCACGTGATGATCGGACACGGGCTAGTTGACATGGATCATGTATCACTTGGATGACTAGAGAGATGTCTATCTAAGTGGGAGTTCATTAAATAATTTGATTATGTGAACTTAATTATCATGAACTTAGTCTAAAATTGTCTTTACAATCTATATTGTAGATCCAATGGCCAACGCGAATGTCACTCTCAATTTCAACACGTTCCTAGAGAAAACCAAGCTGAAAGACGATGGAAGCAACTATGCGGACTGGGTCCATAGCTTGAGGATCATCCTCATAGCTTCCAAGAGATTATATGTCCTTGATGCACCGCTAGGTGACCCACCCATTTTCCCAGCGGACCAAGACGTTACGAACGCTTGGCAGACAAGTTGTGATGATTACTCCCTCATTCAGTGCGGCATGCTTTACAGTTTAGAACCGGGGCTCCAAAAGCGTTTTGAGCAACACGGAGCATATGAGATGTTCCAAGAGCTGAAACTTGTTTTCCAAGCTCATGCCCGGGTCAAGAGATATGACGTCTCCGACAAGTTCTTCAGCTGTAAGATGGAGGAGAATAGTTCTGTCAGTGAGCACATACTCAAAATGTCTGGGTTGCACAACCGCTTGACTCAGCTGGGAGTTAATCTCCTGGATGACTCAGTCATTGACAGAATCCTCCAGTCGCTTCCACCTAGCTACAAGAGCTTTGTTATGAACTACAACATGCAGGGTATGGAGAAGTCCATTCCTGAGTTGTACTCGATGCTAAATCCAGCAGATGTCGAGATCAAAAAGGAGCATCAAGTGTTGATGGTGAATAAGACCACTAGTTTCAAGAAAGGCAAGGGTAAGAAGAACTTCAAGAAGGACGGTAAAGTTGTTGCCGTGCCCGGTAAGCAAGTTGCTGGGAAGAAGAACAAGAATGGACCAAAGCCTGAGACTGAGTGCTTTTATTGCAAGGGTACCGGTCACTGGAAGTGGAACTGCCCCAAGTACTTAGCGGATAAGAAGGCTGACAACATTAAAGGTATATGTGATATACTTGTTGTTGATGTGTACCTTACCAGTGCTCGTAGTAGCTCCTGGGTATTTGATACCGGTGCAGTTGCTCACATTTGTAATTCCAAGCAGGAGCTATGAAATAAGCGGAGACTGGCAAAGGACGAGGTGACGATGCGCGTCGGGAATGGTTCCAAGGTCGATGTGATCACCGTCGGCACGCTACCCCTACATCTACCTTCGGGATTAGTTTTAAACCTCACTAATTGTTATTTAGTACCAGCTTTGAGCATGAACATTGTATCAGGATCTCGTTTGATGCGAGATGGCTACTCATTTAAATCTGAGAATAATGGTTGTTCTATTTATATGAGAGAAATGTTTTATGGTCATGCTCCGTTGGTCAATGGTTTATTTTTGATGAATCTCGACCGTGATGTTACACATGTCCATAGTGTGAGTACCAAAAAGTGTAAGGTTGATAATGATAGTCCCACTTACATGTGGCACTGCCGCCTTGGTCATATTGGTGTCAAACGCATGAAGAAGCTCCATGCTGATGGACTTTTGGAGTCTCTTGATTTTGAATCATTTGACACGTGCGAACCATGCCTCATGGGCAAGATGACCAAGACTCCGTTCTCCGGAACAATGGAGCGAGCAACTGACTTGTTGGAGATAATACATACCGATGTATGCGATCCAATGAGCGTCGAGGCTTGCGGTGGCTACCGTTATGTTCTCACCCTCATTGATGACTTGAGCAGATATGGGTATGTCTACTTAATGAAACACAAGTCTAAAAACTTTGAAAGGTTCAAGGAATTTCAGAGTGAGGTGGAGATTTAATGTGACAGGAAAATAAAGTGCCTACGATCTGATCATGGCAGAGAATATTTAAGTCACGAGTTTGGCACACACCTAAGGAAATGTGGAATTGTTTCACAACTCACGCTGCCAGGCACACCTCAGCGAAATGGTGTGCTGAACGTCGTAATCGCACTCTATTGGATATGGGGCAATCTATGATGTCTCTTACCGACTTACCGCTATCATTTTGGGGATATGCATTAGAGACTATCGCATTCACTTTAAATAGGGCACCGTCAAAGTCCGTTGAGACGACACCGTATGAATTATGGTTTGGAAAGAAACCTAAGCTGTCGTTTCTAAAAGTTTGGGGATGCGATGCTTATGTGAAGAAACTTCAACCTGAGAAGCTCGAACCCAAAGCGGAAAAGTGCATCTTCATAGGATATCCCAAAGAGACTATCGGGTATACCTTCTACCTCAGATCCGAAGGCAAAGGCTTTGTTGCCAAGAATGGATCCTTTCTCGAGAAAGAGTTTCTCTCGAAAGAAGTAAGTGGGAGGAAAATAGAACTTGATGAGGTAATCGTACCTCCTCTCAAACCGGAGAGTAGCACAGCACGGGAAGTTGTTTCCATGGAGCCTACACCGGCTAGAGAGGAATTTAATGATGATGATCATGAAACTTCAGATCAAGTTGCTATTGAACCTCGAAAGTCCACAAGGACACGTTCCGCACCAGAGTGGTACGACAACCCTGTCCTGGAGATCATGTTGTTAGACAACGGTGAACCTTCGAACTATGAAGAAGCGATGGCGGGCCCGGATTCCAACAAATGGCTTGAATCCATGAAATCCGAGATAGGATCCATGTATGAGAATAAAGTATGGACTTTGGTGGACTTGCCTGATGATAAGCGAGCCATTGAAAATAAATGGATCTTTAAGAAGAAGACTGACGCGGATGGTAATGTGACCGTCTATAAGGCTCGGCTTGTCGCTAAGGGTTATCGACAAGTTCAAGGAGTTGACTATGATTAGACTTTCTCACTCGTAGCGATGCTGAAGTCCGTCCGAATCATGTTAGCAATTGCCGCATTTTATGATTATGAGATCTGGCAAATGGACGTCAAAACGACATTCCTTAATGGCTTCCTAAAGGAAGAACTGTATATGATGCAGCCGTAAGGTTTTGTCGATCCTAAAGATGCTAACAAAGTATGCAATCTCCAGCGCTCCATCTATGGGCTGGTGCAAGCATCTTGGAGTTGGAACATTCACTTTAATGAGGTGATTAAAGCGTTTGGGTTTATATAGATTTATGGAGGACCATGTATTTACAAGAAAGTGAGTGGGAGCTCTGTAGCATTCCTCATATTATATGTGGATGACATATTGTTGATGGGAAATGATATAGAACTCTTGGAAAGTGTAAAGGCCTACTTGAATAAGTGTTTTTCAATGAAGGACCTTGGAGAAGCTGCTTACATATTAGGCATCAAGATCTATAGAAATAGATCGAGACGCCTCATTGGTCTTTCACAAAGCACATACCTTGACAAGATATTGAAGAAGTTCAATATGGATCAGTCCAAGAAGGGGTTCTTGCCTGTGTTACAGGGTGTGAGATTGAGTACGACTCAATGCCTGACCACGGCAAAGGATAGAGAAGAGATGAGTGTCATCCCCTATGCTTCAGCCATAGGCTATATTATGTATGCCATGTTGTGTACCAGACCTGATGTGAACCTTGCCATAAGTTTGGTAGGGAGGTACCAAAGTGATCCCGGAGCGGAACACTGGACAGCGGTCAAGAATATCCTGAAGTACCTGAAAAGGACAAAGGGCATGTTTCTCGTATATGGAGGTGCCGAAGAGCTCATCGTAAAGGGTTACGTCGATGCTAGCTTCGACACAGATCCGGATGACTCCAAGTCGCAAACCAGATACGTGTATATTTTGAATGGAGGGGCAGTCAGCTGGTGCAGCAACAAGCAAAGCGTCGTGGCAGCATCTACATGTGAAGCGGAGTACATAGCTGCTTCAGAAGCAGCAAAGGAAGGATTCTGGATGAAGGAGTTCATCACCGACCTAGGAGTGATTCCAAGTGCGTCGGGCCCGATGACTCTATTCTGTGACAACACTGGAGCTATTGCCCTTGCGAAGGAGCCCAGGTTTCACAAGAAGACAAGACACATCAAGCGCCTCTTCAACTCCATCCGTGATTACATTAGGGAGGGATATATATATATATAATTGTAAAGTACATATGGATCTGAATGTCGCAGATCCGTTGACTAAACCTCTTTCACGAGCGAACTATGATCAACACCAAAACTCTATGGGTGTTCGATTCATCACAATGTAACTAGATTATTGACTCTAGTGCAAGTGGGAGACTATTGGAAATATGCCCTAGAGGCAATAATAAAATGGTTATTATTGTATTTCCTTGTTCATGATAATTTTCTATTGTTCATGCTATAATTGTATTAACCGAAAACCGTAATATATGTGTGAATACGTAGATCACAACATGTCCCTAGTGAGCCTCTAGTTGGCTAGCTCGTTGATCAATAGATGGTCACAGTTTCATGACCATGGACATTGGATGTCGTTGATAACGGGATCACATCATTAGGAGAATGATGTGATGGACAAGACCCAATCCTAAGCATAGCACAAGATCGTGTAGTTCGTCTGCTAAAGCTTTTCCAATGTCAAGTATCATTTCCTTAGACCATGAGATTGTGCAACTCCTGGATACCGTAGGAATACTTTGGATGCGCCAAACGTCACAACATAACTGGGTGGCTATAAAGGTACACTATGGGTATCTCCGAAAGTGTCTGTTGGGTTGGCACGAATCGAGACTGGGATTTGTCACTCCGTATGACGGAGAGGTATATCTGGGCCCACTCGGTAAGACATCATCATAATGAGCTCAATGTGACTAAGAAGTTAGCCATGTTATGATGTGTTACGGAACGAGTAAAGAGACTTGCCGGTTACGAGATTGAACAAGGTAAAGGGATATCGACGATCGAATCTCGGGCAAGTATCATACCGGTAGACAAAGGGAATTGTATACGGGATTGATTGAATCCCCAACATCGTGGTTCATTCAATGACATCATCGTGGAGCATGTGGGAGCCAACATGGGTATCCAGATCCCGCTGTTGGTTATTGACCGGAGAGTTGTCTCGATCATGTCTACGTGTCTCCCGAACCCATAGGGTCTACACACTTAAGGTTCGATGACGCTAGGGTTATAGGGAAATAGTTTACATGGTTACTGAAGGTTGTTAGGAGTCCCGAATGAGATCTTGGATGTCACGAGGAGCTCCGAAATGGTCCGGAGGTAAAGATTCATATATAGGAAGTGATGTTTTGGTCAGCGGAAGTGTTTCGGGGATTGCCGGTAACGTACCGTTACCACCGGAAGGGTTCCGAGGGTCCACCAAGTGGGGCCACCAGCCCCAGAGGTCTGCGTGGGCCAAGAGTGGAAGGGACCAGCCCCAGAGTGGGCTGGTGCACCCTTCACCCTAGCCCAAGGCGCAGGAAAGGTGGGAAGGAGGGGAAACCCTAGGTCCAGGTGGGCCTAAGGCCCACCTAGGGCTGCGCCCTCCTCTCCCCCTCTCTGGCCGGCAGCCAGATCCCATCTGGGGCTGCCGCCACCCCTAGGGTGGGAACCCTAGGGGATGCACCCTCCCCTCCCCTCCTCCTATATATTGTGGAGGTATTGGGGGCTGCCAACACACGACACGACTCTCTCTCTCTCTCTCGGGCAGCCCCATCCCTCCTCCTCCTCCTCCTCCTCCGTAGTGCTTGGTGAAGCTCTGTCGGAGTACCATGTAGCTCCACCGCCACCACGCCGTCGTGCTGTCGGAGCTCTCCCTCAACCTCTCCTTCCTCCTTGCTGGATCAAGGCGTAGGAGACGTCACCGGGCTGCACGTGTGTTGAACGCGGAGGCGCCGTTGTTCGGCGCTAAGATTGGATTCCACCGCGATCTGAATTGCTGCGAGTACGACTCCACTAACCGCGTTCTAGTAACGCTTCCGCTTTGTGATCTTCAAGGGTATGAAGATGCACTCTCCCCTTACTCGTTGCTGGTTTCTCCATAGATTGATCTTGGTGGTCGTAGGAAATTTTTGATTTACTACTACGTCTCCCAACATATCTATCCCTAACAACCGGCTTTCATGCCAAAAATGTTGACAAGTCAACATTGGCTGTCGAAGGGGGCTTCCCACCTTCGGGTGTAGCTTATCTAACCCTAAAAGCCGGCTCTTATGCCAAAAAAGTTGACAAGTCAACTTTGGTTGTCGAAGGGGGCTTCCCACCTCCGGGTGTAGCTTATCTATCCTAACAACCGGCTTTCACGCCAAAAATGTTGACAGGTCAACATAGCCGTACAGGGGGCTTCCTGCCCTACGAGTGTAACCTATCAAACCCTATCGGCCGGCTCTTAAGCCAACCAATTGACTCCGTCAATACATTAGGAAGACACAGCATCTTCGGGTTATGCTTTTAAGCCGCCCTCCTAACGATGTAAAGATACATCTATTCATGCAAGGAATTAAGCTACAAAGAGCCGGTAAGGCATACAATGAGAAGCACAAGGAATATGACATATATATATGTTAAGCCGGACTTTTCATATGTGTGTGATGGCACAATTCAAGAAAGGCAAAAGTTGCTACCAGTCTATTACAGACGCTCTCTGGGGAGCCCAAAAATATCATCAAGTTTTTTACACCGCTCATGGCGGGTCACAAAGAGCCGGCTATCAACAGGTATCTACAGCACGATCAGCTGGCTGGCGGGTCACCCTGCTCTGGGTCTTCGGCTGCCTTGATCTGGAGATTTTCCGCAAAGGTTCCTTCTTCAAAGAAGGGCGACAAGTCAAGTTCAAAGGCAACAAGATTCTTACTGCAGGCGGTTGTCAGATCCTTGCATTCAAAGAGAGGGCCACGGATCCTTTTCTGATATGCGTTGTAAGCCGCCTGGTAAGTCGCCAGATTGACCTCTTCTGCTAAGACGAAGGCTAGGACTTTGGAATCCTTCACACACCAGGCATAGTCAGCGTCTGTAAATTCGGATCCATCATCCTTCTTGGAGGGAAACCCGTCCATCATATCAGTCGGAGTTAGCTCTGGAGCGAAAGCCAATGCCCGGCTTATGGCCACGATTGGATCTATTATCTATATTCTATAAATCTCCGGCTTAATGTTACCAACTTTCAGCTGGCCCTTGGGGGCTGACAACGATGATTTGAGGTTACTTCTAAGTAAGATGAGACTTACATGCTAAGTATTTCTACTTCTACCAAGATGGAAGAACCGGATTATCATCAGCCAATGTTAACCCGGTTCTTGGGGTTGAGTAAGGGTATAAAGAGGAAAAAGAATACCTCATATTTCTTCTTCATTAAGTTGACAAGTTTGAGCTCTAGATCCTAGCTTGTAGACAGTCGGTTCATATAGTCGGCATGAAGTTCATCAGATGTCATCTTCTCGAGGGCATGGAGCTCAAACTCCAGCTTCCTGGAGGCTTCAGCCGTCTCAGTATGCTTTGTCAACACGTGAGGAGAAGGAGAGCGAAAGCCGGTGCCGGTAATCACGATGCCCGGACCAGTGGTATCATCAGCAGCCTTGGCAGGGCTCGGCGGCTTGGAATGGTCCCTCTGCGGACTCTCTGGACTAGTATTGTCAGCAGCCGGCTCTATAGAAGCCGCTGGGGGGTTTGCGTCCGGTATAGGAGCGTTCGGCTTGGCAAGCTCCGGTTCTTGAGCGGTACGGCTAGGGGAGGACTTGTTGGTCTTCCTTCACTTGGCTTGAGCCCTAGAAAAGCATGAAAGTCAAAGTCCAAAGTTTACATCCGCTAAAGAGTCAGACGTAAGGCTTGAAAAACACGTACAACGGATTTAATCTTTGGAGGCGGCAGAGCAGTGGTCGTAGAGTCGCCGGACGAAGGCGATGATCCCTGAGAGACAGTTCAGATAATGTAAGGCGATGTTGAGATTACAAAGGAAAAGCTAGTAAAATCAAACAGAGAAGAAATACATACCTCTACGGGGCGCTTCTTTTGAGCCGGGGAGTTAGGTAACCCGGACATGAGATCAGTAGAGCCGGCGCTCCGGGTCTGGCGTCGGTCGGCTTGCTGTTGCTTTTTCAAAGGAAATTGGGGATCCAAATAAGCAAGAGGATGAGAAAGGGAAACTTTTCGAACGACCCGCCGTATATTCTGGGGTACAAAATATCCTGAGTCAGACGAAACATAAGTTACCTCTGGGGCGTTGGCGCGGCTCGTCTCTGCCTCATCATGTGAATGGCCGTTATCAGTAAGGTGAATAAAGAGGCGGCAAAACGTAGTCAAATTATACCTCTGAGCCGGATGATTCTGGCGGTTCATGTTGGAAATATGCCCTAGAGGCAATAATAAATTAGCTATTATCATATTTCCTTGTTCATGATAATCGTTTATTATCCATGCTATAATTGTATTGATCGGAGACTTAAGTGCATGTGTGGATACATAGACAAAACCATGTCCCTAGTATGCCTCTAATGGACTAGCTCGTTGATCAAAGGATGGTTAAGGTTTCCTAGCCATGGACATGAGATGTCTTTTGATAACAGGATCACATCATTAGGAGAATGATGTGATGGATAAGACCCAAACTACAAACATAGCATATGATCGTGTCAGTTTATTGCTACTGTTTTCTGCATGTCAAGTATATGTTCCTATGACCATGAGATCATGCAAATCACGGATATCGGAGGAGTGCCTTGTGTGTATCAAACGTTGCAACGTAACTGGGTGACTATAAAGGTGCTCTACAGGTATCTCCGATGGTGTCTGTTGAGTTGGCATGGATCGATACTGGGATTTGTTACTCCGTGTGACGGAGAGGTATCTCAGGGCCCACTCGGTAATACAACATCACAACAAGCCTTGCAAGCAATGTGGCTAAGTGTTAGTCATGGGATCTTGTATTAAGGAACGAGTAAAGAGACTTGCCAGTAACAAGGTTGAACTAGGTATGGAGATACCGACGATCGAATCTCGGGCAAGTAACATACCGAAGAACAAAGGGAACGTTATACGGGATTAACTGAATCCTTGACATAGAGGTTCGACCGATAAAGATCTTCGTAGAATATGTAGGAACCAATGTGGACGTCCAGGTCCCGCCATTGGTTATTGACCGTAGAGGTGTCTCGGTCATGTCTACATAGTTCTCGAACCCGTAGGGTCTGCACACTTAAGGTTTGGTGACGTTTTGGTAGTGTAGAGTTATGTATGGTGGTGACCGAAGGTTGTTCGGAGTCCCGGATGAGATCCCGGACGTCGCGAGGAGCTCCGGAATGGTCCGGAGGTAAAGATTCATATATAGGATGTCCCAGTTTGGTCGCCGGAAAAGTTTCGGGCTCATCGGTAGTTACCAGGAGTGCCGGTAGTGTACCGGGGGACCTCCGGAGGGTATTTCGACCCCAAGAGGTCCATGGGCTGTGGGACAATAATAACCAGCCCTTAGTGTGCTGGAAAAACAGCCACACCAAGGCCCATGGCACAGGAGGCAAAAGTCCTAAAGGAAAATGTGGAAAAAGGCTAAAAAGGAAGAGTCCTACTCCTACTAGGAGTGGAAGAGGAGTAGGACTCCTCCCCCTCTAGTTTGGCCGACTCCTATTGGAGTTTTTCCTTGCGCCAGCCCTCCTCTCTCTCCCTTCTTGATATACTAGTGTACTGGGTGCTGTTTGGACACAGTTTACGGCCACGTGCTACCCGTTTCACCGGTGCTCCTCTAGATCGGTTTTCTGCAGCGCTTAGGCGAAGCCCTGCCGGAATTGCTCCACCACCATCACCGGAGCACCGTCACGCTGCCGGTGAACTCTCTCTCCTCTCCACCTCCTCTTTCTGGATCAAGATGGTGGAGATCGTCATCAAGCTGCACGTGTGCTGAACGCGGAGGTGCCGTCCGTTCGGCGCTAGATCGGAAGGACCGTGATCGAGATCGCGAGATGGTTCGTGATGTGATCACGGAACGGATCGTGATGAGTTCGCGGGACAGATCGTGATCAAGATCGTGAGACGGATCGTGATGAGTTCGCGGGACGGACCATGGTGTGTTCGCGGGATGGATCGTGATTGGATCACGGGACGGATCGTGATGAGATCGCGGGACGCTCGGTGATTTGGATCGCGAAGATGTTCGACTACACCAACCGCGTTTCTTAACGCTTCCCGCTTAGCGATCTACAAGGGTACGTAGATCCACTCTCCCTCTCGTAGATGCTCATCACCATGGATAGGTTTGCGTGTGCGTAGGAAAAGTTTTGTTTCCCATGCGACGTTCCCCAACAGTGGCATCAAGATCTAGGTTGATGGTTCGATGAGATCTTGAGTAGAACACAAAAGGTTTGTGGGCGTTGATGCTTAGATTGCTTCCTCCCTTTGTCGTATTTTGGTTCAGCGGGATTGTGAGATGAAGCGGCCCGAACCAACATTACTCGTACGCTTACGAGAGACCGGTTACCTCGACGCAACTTGTTGCCTAGATGGCTTGCGGGTGACAGTTTCTCTCACTTTAGTTGGATCGGATTCGACAAAGGCGGTCCTTGAGAAGGTTGAAAAGCAAACTAGTGTATCACCGTTGTGGTTTATGCGTAGGTGAGAATTGTTCTTGCTAGATACCCGTAGCAGCCACGTAAAACATGCAACAACAATTAGAGGACGTCTAACTTGTTTTTGCAGGGTATGTTGTGATATGATATGGCCAATTACATGATGTGATATATGTGATGTATGAGATGATCATGTGATGTATAGATTATCACGACTTGCATGTCGATGAATACGGCAACCGGCAGGAGCCATAGGGTTGTCTTTAATTATTGTATGACCTGCGTGTCAATCATTAAGCGCTATGTAATGCTTTACTTTATCGCTAAACGGTAGCAATAGTAGTAGAAGCATGCAGGGCGTGACAACCCCGATGGCGACACGTTGATGGAGATCATGGTGCCATGCCGGTGACGATGGAGATCATGCCGGTGCTTTCTAGATGGAGATCAAAAGCACAAGTTCATGGCCATATCATGTCACTTATGATTTGCATGTGATGTTAATCCTTTTTATGCACCTTGTTTTGCTTAGGATGACGGTAGCATTATAAGGTGATCCCTCACTTAATTTCAAGATAAATTGTGTTCTCCCCGAGTGTGCACCGTTGCGAAAGTTCGTCGTGTTGAGACACCACGTGATGATCAGGTGTGATAGACTCTACGTTCACATACAACGGGTGCAAGCCAGTGTTGCACATGCAGAACACTCAGGTTAAACTTGACAAGCCTAGCATGTACAGACATGGCCTCGGAACACAAGAGACCGAAAGGTCGAACATGAGTCATATAGTAGATATGATCAACATGATGATGTTCACCATTGCAGCCACCTCAACTCACGTGATGATCGGACTTGAGTTGGTGAATTTGGATCATGTATCACTCGAATGATCGGAGGGATGTCAATTTGAGTGGGATTTCTTAAGTCATATGATTAATTGAACTCATTATCATGAACATAGTCAAAGTGTCCTTGCAAATTATGTTGTAGATTACTAGCTCCCGCTGTAGCTCCCTTGTATTTTTATATGTTCCTAGAGAAATAGAATTGAAAGATGTTGGTAGCAAAATTGCGGACTGGGTCCGTGATCTTAGGATTGTCCTCATTGCTGCACAGAAGGCTTATGTCCTTAATGCACCGCTTGGTGCGCCACCCCATCTAGCGTCGTCTGTAGATGTTGTGAATATCTGACAGGCACGTTTCGATGACTGCTTGATAGTTTAGTGCGTCATGCATTACGGCTTAGAATTGAGGCTCCGAAACGTTTTGAACGTCATGGCACATATGAGATGTTGTAATAGCTGAGATTGTGATCTCAGGCTCGTGCCCGAGTTGCGAGATATAGGATCTCCAACGAGATTCTTTGCCTGCAAGATGAAAGAGAATAGCTCAATCGTTGAGCATGTGCTCAGACTGTCTGGGTACTACAATCGCTTGAATCGAGTGTGAGTTGATCTTCCAGATAATATAGTGATTGATGTAGTTCTCCAAGTCACTGTCACTGAGCTACTAGAACTTGGTGATGAACTATAAAACGCCAGGGAAAGAAATGTTGATCCCTGAGCTGTTCGTGATGTTTCACACCGCGAAGGTAGAAATCAAGAAGGAGCGTCAAGTGTTGATGGTTAATCAAACCACTAGTTTCGATAAGGGCAAGAGCAAGGAGGGAAACTTCATGGATAGCAAGTCAGTTGCTGCTCCAGTGAAGCAACCCAAAGTTGAACTCAAACCCGAGACTAAGTGCTTCTGTTATGAGGTGAGCGGTCGTTGAAGCGGAACAACCCTAGATACTTGGTAGATAAGAAGGCTGGCAACATTGATAGAAGTATATTTGATATACGAGTTATTAATGTGTACCTTGCTAGTACTCTTAGTAGCACCTGGGTATTGGATACCGGTTCGGTTGTTGAATGTTAGTAACTCGAAATAAAAGCTACGGAATTAACGGAGAACTAGCTAAGGGTGAGGTGACGATATGTGTTGGAAGTGTTTCCAAGGTTGATGTGATCAACATCGCACGCTCTCTCTACCTTCAGGATTAGTGACGAACCTAAATAAATATTATTTGGTGTTTTGCGTTGAGCATGAACATGATTAGATCATGTTTATTGCAATACGGTTATTCATTTAAGTTAGAGAATAATGGTTATTCTGTTTACATGAATAATACCTTCAATGGTCATGCACCCAGTGAGAATGGTTTGTTGAAATCTTGATCGTAGCACATGTTCATAACATTGATGTCAAAAGATACTAAGTTAATAATGATAGTACCACATACTTGTGGCACTGCCGCTAAATGTCATATTGGTATAAAGCGCATGTAGAAACTCCATGCTGATGGATATTTGGACTCATTCGATTTCGAATCGGTTGAGACATGCGAACCATGCCTCTTGGGCAAGATGATTAAAGGACCCCGTTGGATGGAGCGGGCAAGTGATTCATTGGAAATGATACATGTTGATGTATGCAATCTAGTGAGTCTTGTAGCGTGCAGTGGATATCGTTATTTTCTTACCTTCACTGATGATTTGAGTAGATATAGTGTATATTTACTTAATGAAACACAAGTCTGAATCGTTTGAAAGGTTCAAGCAAATTCAGAGTGAAGTTTAAAGATCATCGTGACAAGAAGATGAAAATGACCGCGATATGATCGTGGAGGTGAATATCTGAGTTACGAGTTTGGCATACAACTTAAGACAATGTGAAATTTGTTTCACAACTAACGCCACCTGGAACACCATGGTGTGATGGTGTGTCCAAACATCATAGTCATGCTCTATTGATATAGTGCATACTGTGATGTCTCTTATCGTTTTACTACTATAATTTTTGGGGTTATGCATTAGAGACAACTACATTCACTTTAAATAGGGCATCATCTAAATCCGTTGAGATGACACCGTGTGAATTATGGTTTGATAGAAACCTAAGCTGTCATTTCTTAATATTTGGGGCTGTGACACTTGTGCGGAAAATGTTTTCACCTAATGAGGTCGAACCCAAGGCGGACAAATGCATCTTCATAGAATACCCTAAGATCAGTTGGGTGAACCTTCAATCTCAAATCCCAGTGCAAAGTGTTTGTTGCTTAAACGGATACTTTCTCAAGGAAATGTTTCTCTCGAAAGAATTGAGTGGGAGTAAGATAGAACTTGATGAGGTTGTTAAACCTTTGTTCAACCAGAGAGTAGCGCAGCGTAGAAAGATGTTACTGTGAAGCCTACGTTAGTTGAAGAGGAAGTTAATGATGATGATCATGAAGCTTCGGGATCAAGTTACTATCGAACTTCATAGGTCGACAAGGATGTGTATTGCTCCTAAGTGGTACGACAACTCTGTCTTGGAGATCATGTTGTTGGACAACGATGAACCTACGGGCTATGGAGAAGCGATGATGGGCCCGGATTCCGACAAATGGTTAGAGGCCATGAAATCCGAGATAGGATCCATGTATGAAAACCAAGTATAGACTTTGGTAGACTTTCTCGTTAGACGGCAGGTCGTTGAGTACAAATGGACCTTTAGAATGAAGACAGACACTGATGGTGAATGTCACCATTTGTAAAGCTCGACTTGTTGCAAAGTTGTTTGTGACAAGTTCAAGGAGTTGATTGCGATGAGGCTTTCTCACTCGTGGCGATGCTAAAAGTCTATTGGAATTATGTTAGCAGTTGCTGCATTTTCAATTATGAAATCTGGCAGATGGATGTCAAAACATCGTTTCCTTAACGGTTTACTTGAGGAAAGGTTGTATGTGATACAACCAGAAGGTTTTGTCGGTCCTAAGGATGCTAAAAGATGAGCAAGCTTCAGTTATCCTTCTATGGACTGAAGCAAGCATCTCGGAGTTGGAATATACACTTTGATGAGGTGATCAAAGTTTTTGTAGTTTATACAAAGTTTACGAGAAACTTGTATTTGCAATAAAGTGAGTGGGAGCACTATAGAGTTTCTGATAAGTATATGTGGTTGACATATTGTTGATCGGAAATAATGTAGAATTTCTGGAAGGCATAAAAGGTTGTTTGAGAAGTGTTTGTCAAAGGAAGACCTGGATAAAGCTACCTAATTGTTGAGCATCAAAATCTATAGAGATAGATCAAGATGCTTGATGAGACTTTCAATGAGTGCATACCTTGACAAGATTTTGAAAGAGTTCAAAATGGATCAGCCAGAGAAATAGTTCTCATCTGATTTGTAAGGTGTGAAGTTGAGTGAGACTCAAATCTCGACAACGGCAGAAGAAAGAGAAAGGACGAACGTCGTCCCCTATGCCTTAGCCATAGGCTCTATATTATGCCATGCTATGTACCGCACCTGTGTGTGCCTTGCCATGAGTCTGTCAAGGGGTACAAGAGTGGTCCAGGAGTGGATCACTGGACAGCGGTCGGAATTATCCTTAGTAACCAGAGGACTAAGGAAATGTTTCTTGATTATGGAGGTGATAAAGAGTTCGTCGTAAAGAGTTACGTCGATGCAAGCTTTAACACCTATCCGGATGACTAGTAGTAGCAATCTGGATACGTATAGTGGAGCAGCCATTTGGAAATAGTACCAAGTGGAGAGTGGTAGCAGTGTTTACGGTTTGACATAGAGATTTGCAAAGTACACACGGATCTGAATATCGCAGACCCGTTGACTATAAGACCTCTCTCACATGCAAAGCATGATCGAGCCCCAGAACTCATTGGCTGTTAGATTCATAACAATGCGAATCACATGGTGATGTGAACTAGATTATTGACTCTAGTGCAAGTGGGAGACTGTTGGAAATATGCCCTAGAGGCAATAATAAATTAGTTATTATCATATTTCCTTGTTCATGATAATCGTTTATTATCCATGCTATAATTGTATTGATCGGAGACTTAAATGCATGTGTGGATACATAGACAAAACCATGTCCCTAGTATGCCTCTAATGGACTAGCTCGTTGATCAAAGGATGGTTAAGGTTTCCTAGCCATGGACATGAGATGTCATTTGATAACGGGACCACATCATTAGGAGAATGATGTGATGGATAAGACCCAAACTACAAACATAGCATATGATCGTGTCAGTTTATTGCTACTGTTTTCTACATGTCAAGTATATGTTCCTATGACCATGAGATCATGCAACTCACGGATATCGGAGGAGTGCCTTGTGTGTATCAAACGTTGCAACGTAACTGGGTGACTATAAAGGTGCTCTATAGGTATCTCCGATGGTGTCTGTTGAGTTGGCATGGATCGAGACTGGGATTTGTTACTCCGTGTGACGGAGAGGTATCTCAGGGCCCACTCGGTAATACAACATCACAACAAGCCTTGCAAGCAATGTGGCTAAGTGTTAGTCATGGGATCTTGTATTACGGAATGAGTAAAGAGACTTGCCAGTAACGAGGTTGAACTAGGTATGGAGATACCGACGATCGAATCTCGGGCAAGTAACATACCGAAGAACAAAGGGAACGTTATACGGGATTAACTGAATCCTTGACATAGAGGTTCGATCGATAAAGATCTTCGTAGAATATTTAGGAACCAATGTGGACATCTAGGTCCCGCCATTGGTTATTGACCGTAGAGGTGTCTCGGTCATGTCTACATAGTTCTCGAACCCGCAGGGTCTGCACACTTAAGGTTTGGTGACGTTTTGGTAGTGTAGAGTTATGTATGGTGGTGACCGAAGGTTGTTCGGAGTCCCGGATGAGATCCCGAACGTCACGAGGAGCTCCAGAATGGTCTGGAGGTAAAGATTCATATATAGGAAGTCCCAGTTTGGTCGCCGGAAAAGTTTCGGGCTCATCGGTAGTGTACCGGGAGTGCCGGTTGTGTACCGGGGGACCTCCGGGAGGGGTATTTCGACCCCAAGAGGTCCATGGGCTGTGGGAGAATAATAACCAGCCCTTAGTGGGCTGGAAAAACAGCCACACCAAGGCCCATGGCGCAGGAGGCAAAAGTCCTAAAGGAAAAGGTGGAAAAAGGCTAAAAAGGAAGAGTCCTACTCCTACTAGGAGTGGAGGAGGAGTAGGACTCCTCCCCCTCTAGTTTGGTCGACTCCTATTGGAGTTTTTCCTTGCGCCAGCCCTCCTCTCTCTCCCTCCTTTATATACTGGTGTATTGGGTGCTGTTTGGACACAGTTTACGGCCACGTGCTACCCGTTTCACCGGTGCTCCTCTAGATCGGTTTTCCTTCAGCGCTTAGGCGAAGCCCTGCCGGAATTGCTCCACCACCATCACTGGAGCGCCGTCACGCTGCCGATGAACTCTCTCTCCTCTCCACCTCCTCTTGCTGGATCAAGATGGTGGAGATCGTCATCAAGCTTCACGTGTGCTGAACGCGGAGGTGTCGTCCGTTCGGCGCTAGATCGGAAGGACCGTGATCGAGATCGCGAGATGGTTCGTGATGTGATCACGGAACGGATCGTGATGAGTTCGCGGGACAGATCGTGATCAAGATCGTGAGATGGATCGTGATGAGTTCGCGGGACGGATCATGATGTGTTCGCGGGATGGATCGTGATTGGATCACGGGACGGATCGTGATGAGATCGCGGGACGCTCGGCGATTTGGATCGCGAAGATGTTCGACTACACCAACCGCATTTCTTAACGCTTCCCGCTTAGCGATCTACAAGGGTACGTAGATCCACTCTCCCTCTCATAGATGCTCATCACCATGGATAGGTTTGCGTGTGCGTAGGAAATTTTTTGTTCCCCATGCGACGTTCCCCAACAGTTCAGACCATTCTTCTTGAGGAGTGGTCTTCTTCGTCCTCTTGGCCGGGGCCTTCTTCTTGGCCTTCTTAAGTGGAGGGACGTACTTCTTCTTCCAGAAGTCAGAGTCAGCCTGAAAAGATAAGCCAGCGAGTAGTGAGGAATTGCCAAAGTCATAGGTAAATAAAGAGAAGAGACTATGAAGAGTCGCCTTACATCTGGGGCCGGGTTAATGACACAGAAAGGCGCCAGCCCAATGGCACTGCAAGCTCCTAATGTCTCGTGGACAAAATTCCGGATGACAGTTGTAATATCATCTTCATTTAATGTCGCCCGGCTGAAGCAGAGGGAGTCATTGTATTGACCCGGATATTCGCACATCAGGCGATTTCTCCGGCTCAAGGGCATGATCCTCCAAGAGATCCAGCAGCGGATCAAATCTAATCCTGTCAGTCCGTTGGCCGTGAGGGCCTTAATCTTGGCATGAGCCGGCTTGAGCCTCGCCCGTTCAGCAGTTGACAGCCAGCCAGGAAGCTCGGAGGTCGTCTTGAGCTGGGATGGGCGGTAAGCCGGTAGTGGACGTTCACCTTCTGGGGAGGTATTTTTACAATAAAACCAGGTTTTATTCCAATCCTTTGGGTGACTCGACATCTGAACAACCGGAAAAGTTATGTCCCGGTGCCTCTGAATTGAAATTCCGCCGAGCTCTAAGCTTGGGCCGGCCTTCACTTCGGTCTGGAGGTTTGCGTAGAAGAACTCTCGGAAGAGACCAACAGACGGCTCGGCTTGTAGATAGACTTCGCTGAGCACTTGGAAGTTGCAGATGTTGGAGACAGAATTGGGGGCGAGGTCTTGAGGGTGCAACTTTAAAAGTGAAGAACATCCCGGAAGAATTTTGAGCCAGGGGTACAAATCCACGTTCGATGTGATCTGAAAACACCACTACTTCGCCCTCCCGAGGAATGGGCTCCAGTTCATCATGCGGAACCCGCCAATGGATGACATCCTTGGTGGGAAGGGTGCCCGCGTGCACAAAGTCCATCAGGAACTCTTCGGTGATGCAAGAGCCGACCCAATTGTAGGAGTTGGATGCGCGAGACATGGCGACGGCTTAAAACTGCGCAAAGTAACCATATACGGCGAGTCAAGGAATGGCAGATATCTACGGCCGGTTAAAATCTTAAGACCTTAAAGTTGAGCCGCCAGGATCCGGCTGGTGAGAGCCGGAACTGCATGGCGGGTCAAGGTTATGAAAAGACAA
Organism: Hordeum marinum; assembly: GCA_022496015.1. Lineage (NCBI taxonomy): Eukaryota > Viridiplantae > Streptophyta > Magnoliopsida > Poales > Poaceae > Hordeum > Hordeum marinum. The sequence continues at coordinate 331,408,693 of CM039674.1, forward strand.
GGAAAAATCAGGCTAAGTCCGGAAAACAGGTTTTGCAAGGTATCGCTAAGGTTGCGGATCTACAAAACAAAGAAAATGTTTCTATTTCAGGCCGAGAGACGAACTAATGAAAGCGGAGAAAGTTTAAAAACGGCAGGCGGAGCTGCTGCAAATCTGTGCAGTATTACTATCGATCTCCTACATAACGCCGCCTCGGGGACAAGATATCGTCAAGTGTTTATGGGCTAAGCATGGCCGACATTAAAGGAGGCTCGTGTTCTACGCGGCAGAAGGAGCTCCATGAAACCCTATCGAGATAGCTATGGATCTAGGGGAAGGACTCACCGAAGACGGCACGGCGGACGCGAAGAGAACTCTGGAACGAAATAGTTTGATGCAGCGGCCTTTGTTGACGACGATGAGGAAACGGCGCTGGAGCAAGATGCGTTGGAGCGGAGGCATCATAAGGAAGGAGACGAAGAGCGAGTGGGAGGAAGGCAAATGCTACCCCTTGCGGTCCTATTTAATAGAAAAAGGCGGAAACAGGCGCGAAAATCCAGGTGTCGGATGTCATTTGACCGAGGCGGACGCCTCGATTCCTGGACTATCCATTTAATAAGGGAAGATTCGTTGCGTGCGTTAGAGGATCTTTTTGACAGATTTGACATGACGTCACGGCGGGTCATTATTTTCTGGGCGACTCACCGGGGAGCAAGAAGGAGGCTAAAGTGAGCAAGCTCAAATCAACCTAGGGCCTAATGTTGGGGATATAACCCCACGGTGAGACCCTCCCTGAGGGCTCTGGGTCACACCAGGCGGCTCGTACACCAGCCCAAGAGTGGGTTGTGAAGAATTAAGCCCAAGAAGCTTGGCAGCTTGACAAGATGGGCCGGAACGTGGCCCGAACCGAGAAGACCCGGGCGTGTAAGCTGCCCGGAGACAAGTTGACCAGGAAGGCAAGATAAGGTAGAGATAGATTCATACATGTATTGAGAGTCGGTCACGACTTGTATGACCCGTGGTCTTGACCTCCTATATAAAGGCGAGACCTGGGGCGACTTAGGGATCAGGCTATTGAACTAGGTCAAGCAATAGCTCCCTTGTAATCGATACATCAAGCAATACAAACACAAGCAGGACGTAGGTTGTTACCTCGACTTGAGGGTCCGAACCTGGGTAAACTCGTGTCCTTCGTCCCAACCAACCCCTTTGAGTCCATCACTTTAGTAATGGCCTCGGATCCAAGCCCGTTCACTCGAACATCTGCCGTGATAAAACCACGACAGTCGGCGAGAGGGCCAGGCTCTAATGAGCCATGCAATCCTGGCCACGCAAGAACAATTCCGAGTAATAATAGAAAAAAGTGAAGCTAACCAAACCCGTAAAATTTAACTCGCCAAGAAAAATATATTTGTCCATTTTCAATCTTTTTGTTTACATACTCCATAAATTTACAACTTGACAATTTAAGTGCACATAAGTCAATAACATTTCAAATACAATCACACAAAAGGGTTTAAATAAAGTAATAATCTAAATAAAACATGATAAAAACAAAAGAATGCTATGAAGTGCCAATAAATGCTCAAAGGTCATCATGCAGTTGTCGATGAACTTCTCGGTTCTCTATTCTTTGAGGCGTTGCGAGGAATCTCCAGAGCATATTTGCATTGAGTCCTGGCTTAAAAAGATGCCCATTGAAGATGTACCGAGGTTTTTTTAATTGTCCTCTATCATCCTTGATGATCATGTTATGCAAGATGATGCATGTTGTCATGATTTGCCACGCGACTTGTGGCTTCCATTACCCAACATGGTCATGGAAACTTGCAAAGTGCTTTTTGAAGCACACTGGAAGCTCTTTCACATTGAGATCTCTTTTTGCCGACCGGACGTTAAATTGTGTTCACAAATATGGCCCATGGAGGATAAATGTCGTTGCAAGGTAGTAGCTCATCATGTACTCATGGTCATTGACAACATAGTTGCAATGCAAAGCATCTCCGACAACAAGACTTCTAAACAATGGTGAACTAGAAAGGACAATAAGGTCATTATGAGATCAAGCAATCCAAATTATGAATGCCAAATCCACATATCTATTAGTGCATAAAGGCCTATCTATGGCGTGGCAAAAATGGCCTTGTTGGAGTGGACAGGCAACGCCACCAATATGGTGTCACTATTAAAAAAATGTTGGCGTGGCATCCGACGCCAGCAGTATTCTATGCGTTTATGGCGTGTCATGTGGTTAATGCCACCACTATTATCATTCATCTAGCGACGTGTTCTATGCATTTCATGCCACAAACATTTCGTGCTGCCAAAAAAGTATACCCCCCCCCACACACACCATATAACATTTGGCATTTCACATTTAAACTAAGCACATAACAAAGAGAACAACAGTAGAACAATACCAGTTAATACAACATATATATACCAGCCAATCAACAAATAGTATGACACACGCACTTAACAAACGTCAATCTTCACAAACACGAGCGAACTAATTATTAATAGGTAGTTTATCGTTGGCCCAGCCACACACAGACTTTGAAATAAGGTCGATGGCATCATCAGATGCAAATACACATATATGTATATGATAAATATCACTGGATACGATCAACACATACTACACTAAAGCATGCAAGTTCTTTGATTTAACACTAGTTAAGCCGATCATCGGATTCACACACACACACATGATAAATGTCATTGTATTCGATCATCACATACTACACTAAAGTATAGCTGGCTAAAAATGCCAGGCTAAACAGGCCAGCCCGTGAGCATGACGGCACGGCCCACCATGGACCAGGCACGACACGACTGTAAACAAGTCGGGCCCGACACGCGGCACGCCTCGGGCCAAGCCTGGGCCTCGGGGCTGGGCACACGGGATGACATGGCACGGCCCGTTTATTTTTTATGTATTTTAGAAAAAAAATTAATATATACATATACTTAAAATACAGCTCAATAGGCCTAAATATGAGCCCAACAGGTTGAAAAAATGTAGCCAAAGTGCTAAACGTTGGCCCGACCCGTTTAGTAATCAGGCCGTGCCTGGGCCTGGAAGCGCAGCCCACGGGCTGGCACGTCACGACCCGTTTACTAAACGTGCCTACGCGGGCCGTGCCGTACTAGGCCCGTTTATAGTCGGGCCGGGCCGGGCCGGGCTGGCCCGTTTGGCCAGGTCTGCACTAAAGCATATTGATCATCACATACTACACTAAAAGCATATAGATCATCACATACTACACTAAAGCAAATCATGAAATCCTACACTAAAGCATATCTGAAAGGATCGATATGGTTGACTAGAGGGGGGGTGAATAGGCAACTACCAATTTTTAAGCCTTTCTTAACAAATTAGGTTTAGCACAAAATAGGTTGTCTAGAAATGCAACTAGGTGAACAACCTATATGATGCTAGCAACAATAACAACAAGAGATAAGCTTGCACAAAGTAAAGGTAAGAAGTAACCATAAGTAGAACCGTTGGAGACGAGGATGTGTTACCAAAGTTCCTTCCCTTTGAGGGGAAGTATGTTTCCGTTAGAGTAGTGTGGACGCACAATGCTCCCCAAGATGCCACTAAGGCCATCGTATTCTCCTCACGCCCTCACACATGCGAGATGTCGTGATTCCACTAGTGGTGCACTTGAAGGTGGCAACCGGACCTTTACAAACAAGATTGGGGCTATCTCCACAACTTAATTGGAGGCTCCCAATGATACCACAAAGCTTCACCACAATGAAATATGGCTTCGAGGTGACCTTTTCCGTCTAGGGTGCTCAAACACCCAAGAGTAACAAGATCCACAAGGGATTAGTGGGGGAATCAAATTTCTGTTGGTGGAAATGTAGACCGAGGCCTTCTCCTCCAAACCCTAGAGCATCAACAAGAATCGATGGCTAGGGAGAGAGATCGGGCAAGAATGAGCTTATGAGCAACAATGGAGATTTTGGGGGAAAAGAGGCGAGTCTCCCTAGAGAAAAACACCCACTTATATAGTGGTTGAAAAAACTAGTCGTTTTCTACCCCCAAGTCATGCATAAGCGGTAGTACCGCTTGAGGGAGGGGTACTTCCGCTTGCACGGAAGTACCAGGCATCGCAGTCAGCTGACCGAAGTCAAGGAGGTGGTAGTTCCGCCGGAGCGGTACTACCGCTCCCGCAAGCGGTACTTCCGCTTATCACTGAAGGACACCTAAACTTAGCGGAGAAGAGGAGGGCAGTACGACAGTGTCGCTCAGAGCGGTGCCTCTTGATAGTACTGATTTTCCTATGACTCAAGTCCACCAACACTAAATCAATCGGAAAACGATATCTTCTATTTTAACAATCGGAAAATGACAGTATTAGGCGCATGCCTAGGGGAGAGGTTGGTAGGATTTAACCATCGCGCGCTCCTGACCCTCACACAAAGGATGACAATAAAAAAACAAATCATGCTCCTACTTTGTTACATAATGGTTCACCATACGTGCATGCTACGGGAATCACAAACCTTTACACAAGTATTTTTACCAATTCACAATTACTCACTAGCATGACTGTAATATCACCATCTTTATATCTCAAAAATTTATGCAAGGAATCAAACTTCTCATGGTATTCAATGCACTTTATATGAAAGTTTTTATCATATCCCTCTTGGATGCCCATTATATTAGGACTAAATTCATAACCTAAAACAATTACCATGCTGTTTATAGACTCTCAAAATAATATAAGTAAGGTACGAGAGTTCAATTATTTCTATAAAATAAAACACCACCGTGCTCTAAAAAGATATAAGTGAAGCACTAGAGCAAAATTGCCTAGCTCAAAAGATATAAGTGAAGCACATAGAGTGTTCTAATTAATTCACGATTCATGCGCGTCTCTTTCAAAAGATGTGTGCAGCAAGGATGATTGTGGCACACTAAAAATCAAAGACTCATATCATAGAAGACGCTCCAAGAAAAATACATATCATGTGGTGAATAAAAATATAGCCTCAAGTAAATTTACCGATGGATTGAATACGAAAGAGGGGATGCCTTCCGGGGCATCCCAAGCTTAGACTCTTTGATATCCTTGAATATTCCTTGAGGTGCCTTGGGAATCCCCAATATTAGGCTCTTGCCACTCCTTATTCCATAGTCCATCAAATCTTTACCCAAAACTTGAAAACTTCACAACACAAAACTCAACAGAAAACTCATGAGATCCGTTAGTATAAGAAAACTAAATCAACACTTTAGGTACTGTTGTGAACTCATTCTATATTTATATTGGTGTAATATCTGTTGTATTCCAACTTCTCCATGGTTCATACCCCCCCCCCCCCCGATACAACCCATAGATACATCAAAATAAGCAAACAACACAAAGAAAACAGAATCTATCAAAAACAAAACAGTCTCTAGCAATCTGTAAACTTCGAATACTTATGTAACTCCAAAAATTCTGAAAAATTAGGACAACCTGGGAAATTTGTATATAAATCTTTTGAAAAATGTTCAGACTCATTTGTCACTCTGGTAAATTTATAAAATTCCCTGACTGGGTGCAAAAGTTTCTGTTTTTCAGCAAGATCAAATCAACAATCACCATAGACCATCCCAAAGGTCTTACTTGGCTCAAACACTAATTAAAACACCAAAACACAATTACTACAGAGGTAATAATGTGTGAATCACTCAAAAACAGAAGCAAAAAACAAAAACATAAAAATAAAATTGGGTTGCCTCCCAACAAGAGCTATTGTATAATGCCCCTAGCTAGGCATAACGCAATAGATCTAGGTATTGTCATCTTTGGTATGCAACTCCTCAATTGCATACCTATAAACCCTAGGAGGTTCTTTGCTCTTATCAATAATAATGCTCCTAGTCAAGAAGTCAAGAGATTCACTTGTGGCAATTGGTTCCCTAACAATTTTGATAAATTTGGGGTGAATACTTATCATCTTAAGATCTTCATCCTCTTTTCTAGAGGATCCAGCCTTATTTTTAGGAACATAAACAAACTTTAGAATATTAGAAGGAGGAGAATTTGGAGTGGCAAAAATGACCTTGTTGGAGTGGACAGGCAACGCCACCAATATGGTGTCACTATTAAAAAAATGTTGGCGTGGCATTCGACGCCAGTAGTATTCTATGTGTTTATGGCGTGTCATGTGGTCAACGCCACCACTATTATCATTCATCTAGCGACGTGTTCTATGCATTTCATGCCACAAATGTTTCGTGCTGCCAAAAAAATATACCCCCCACCATATAACATTTAGCATTTCACATTTAAACTAAGCACATAACAAAGAGAACAACAGTAGAACAATACCAGTTAATACAACATATATATACCAGCCAATCGACAAATAGTATGACACACGCACTTAACAAACGTAATCTTCACAAACACGAGCGAACTAATTATTAATAGGTAGTTTAATGTTGGCCCAGCCACACACAGACTTTCAAATAAGGTCGATGGCATCATCAGATGCAAATACACATATATGTATATGATAAATATCATTGGATACGATCATCACATACTACACTAAAGCATGCAAGTTCTTTGATTTAACACTAGTTAAGCCTATCATCGGATTCACACACACACACATGATAAATGTCATTGTATTCGATCATCACATACTACACTAAAGTATAGATGGCTAAAAATGCCAGGCTAAACAGGCCAGCCCGTGAGCACGTCGGCACGACCCGCCATGGACCAGGCACGACACGACTATAAACAAGTCGGGCCCGGCACGTGGCACGCCTCGGGCCAAGCCTGGGCCTCGGGGCTGGACACACGGGATGACATGGCACAGCCCGTTTATTTTTATGTATTTTAGAATTTTTTAATATATACATATACTTAAAATACAGCTCAATAGGCCTAAATATGAGCCCAACAGGTTGAAAAAATGTAGCCAAAGTGCTAAACGTTGGCCCGGCCCGTTTAGTAATCAGGCCATGCATGGGCCTAGAAGCGCAGCCCACGGGCTGGCACATCACGGCCCGTTTACTAAACGTGCCTGGGCGGGCCGTGCCATGCTAGGCCTGTTTATAGTCGGGTCGGGCTGGCCCGTTTGTCCAGGTCTGCACTAAAGCATATTGATCATCACATACTACACTAAAAGCATATAGATCATCACATACTACACTAAAGCAAATCATGAAATCCTACACTAAAGCATATCTGAAAGGATCGATATGGTTGACTAGAGGGGGTGAATAGGCAACAACCAATTTTTAAGCCTTTCTTAACAAATTAGGTTTAGCACAAAATAGGTTGTCTAGAAATGCAACTAGGTGAACAACCTATATGATGCTAGCAACAATAACAACAAGAGATAAGCTTGCACAAAGTAAAGGTAAGAAGTAACCATAAGTAGAACCGTTGGAGACGAGGATGTGTTACCAAAGTTCCTTCCCTTTGAGGGGAAGTACGTCTCTGTTTGAGCGGTGTGGACGCACAATGCTCCCAAGATGCCACTAAGGCCATCGTATTCTCGTCACGCCCTCACACAATGCGAGATGTCGTGATTCCACTAGTGGTGCACTTGAAGGTGGCAACCGGACCTTTACAAACAAGATTGGGGCTATCTCCACAACTTAATTGGAGGCTCCCAACGATACCACAAAGCTTCACCACAATGAAATATGGCTTCGACGTGACCTTTTCCGTCTAGGGTGCTCAAACACCCAAGAGTAACAAGATCCACAAGGGATTAGTGGGGGAATCAAATTTCTCTTGGTCGAGATGTAGACCGAGGCCTTCTCCTCCAAACCCTAGAGCATCAACAAGAATCGATGGCTAGGGAGAGAGATCGGGCAAGAATGAGCTTAGGAGCAACAATGGAGATTTTGGGGGAAAAGAGGCGAGTCTCCCTAGAGAAGAAGACCCACTTATATAGTGGTTGAAAAACTGGTCGTTTTTTGCCCACAAGTCGTGCATAAGCGGTAGTACCGCTCGAGGGAGCGGTACTTCCGCTTGCACGGAAGTACCGGGCGTCACAGTCAGCTGACCGAAGTCAAGGAGGTGGTAGTTCCGCCGGAGTGGTACTACCGCTCCCGCAAGCGGTACTTCCGCTTATCACTGAAGGACACCTAAACTTAGCGGAGAAGAGGAGGGCAGTACGACAGTGTCGCTCAGAGCGGTGCCTCTTGATAGTACTGATTTTCCTATGACTCAAGTCCACCAACACTAAATCAATCGGAAAACGACGTCTTCTATTTTAACAATTGAGGGGAAGAGTAACCGTCTCGTGTCACCTGATAATGTCTAAAAGCTCAATGCACACGATTAGTCTGCAAGGGTATTGTCATCAACCACCAAAACTACTTAGGGAAAATTACGCTCTTACAATCTCCCGCTTTTTGGTGGGTTGATGATAACACGGGATTTGCCAATATATGATAAGCAGTAAGACTTAGGCAAACCTGGCATCTACAAAATATAGGAAGACTCCCCCTAGACGTGTGCTCTATTTAGTATGCCTTTGGAATGCAAAGAGCACACACTTGGATCAATACTCCCCCTATATTTTATAGACACGACCAACTACTTGCACATACAGAATGTGAGTTATAAGCAAGTAAGCAAGCATACTCTCATAAAGTAACTAATGCAGACATAACAAGATAGGATAGATAGCATGTCTTACACCATACATTAGTACTCACAGGTCTAGACCACATAAACCAAAGCAAGCAAATGAACGAGTTGACGAGAGAGAAAATGCATAACATAAAACACTCGCAACTCAACAAAGCCACCAAATCCCTAAATACTCTCTCCCCCTTTGGCACCGAGACACCAAAAGGGGTACAAAGGACCAAAGCCAGGCAAAGTGATGGTGAGCTCAAAGCGACCAGTCCTCCTCATCATCCTCTTCCTCATCTGTGGCAGCAGGTAAATCCTCCTCTGACTCAGCCCACTAAAAGTTCTTCTGAACTCATCCCTCCTCATCAGTAATCTGGTTCTCAGACCCATTGTCAACTGCTAGGCCAATCTTTCTCGTGATGATCTTGTCGCGGCTGCGAGCCTTCTTGGCCTCCACATGGGCCTTATACTTTCCCTTGACCTGGAAGTAGGGAAGTTTCTTCATCTTTGTCTTTAGCTTGGCAGCCCATGATGGAACGTGCTCAGAAGGAGGAACATAAGTGTCATCGGCGTAGTCCGAATCTGGCTCATCATCAAAGTCAGTGGGGGCAATCTCTCGAACACAGCGTGGAACTCCCTAGTCCTCCTTCACACAGAGCTTAAGAATACTGTGAGACACCATATGTTCAGTAACAAGAGACTCACCAGGGTACGAAGCAGCCTAGGTATCCCCAATGAGCTTAAACAGATAAGGGCCATAGATGGGCACCTTCCTATCAAGGAAAGTAGACTGGAGATCCTTCCACATGATGTGAGATACATCCAAAGTTGAGTCACGACCTCTCTCCTTCGTGCACATAAGAAGAAGATTCACAAGATAAGAGTGAACTTGATCCTCTTCCCAACACGAGGAAACAAAGTGTTGCTGAAGATACGATGCATAATGTCCAAAAAAGGAATGAGCTCAGTGCGAGTACCCTTGGCAGTATGAACCACCCTGTAATAGCGAACAAGCTTGGACTTGTCAATTGTCATTTCTCCAGTGTGTGGCCTCAGTCCAACAGGCTCATCCAGGCCCCGATCAGCATAGACCAAAGAATTCATGAAGGTCTTTTAGTTGGAGTGCAAGACTCTGCCACCAGTCATCCAAGTCAAGTTGCGGTCCTCATCAGAGTGAAAGTGAACAGTGGCATATAACTGAGCCACAATCTCGCAATCGAAAGCCTTGTTGAAGCTAATGATGGAAAACAGACCCCATTGAACACATAGAGCCTGGGCTTCAGCAAAGTAGTCCGTGTGGGGATTGTTGCTCATGTGCCCCGTGTCGATGGACTTGGCATCAGGTACATAGAGATTTGTCTTGGTCTTTAGGACCCCCACGTAAATTAGAGGTTGCTCGTTGGTCCAGAAGGAACGACTCCTTGTTCGCCATATCTTCAAGATCTTTGGCAACCTTCTTCTTGTTGACGGTCTGCTTCACCTGTTGTTGTAGTGATTGAGCACTAGAACCAGCCCCGGCATCTTCAGACGTACGGAATCACTTGGAACCACCAGACCGTCCAGGATTCATGCGATGAGCAGGAACTGAGAGAGAAATAACTGAAAGAGGCAAACAAATGTAAACACCATGCATAAGACAAATAAAAGGAAATGGAAATGAATAGAAAAGAAAAACAGAAGGTGGGGGTTCTGGTGCACCAGCGGCAGTACCATGCCGCAGGAGCGGTACTTCCGCCCGAGTGGTAGTACCGCGCCGCAGGAGCGGTAGCACTGCCCGAGCGGCAGAAAAACTTCCGTGACACGGGAACGGCAGTACCGGTGACTTAGAACCAAACAACTTGAGTGACTATCTACTATACTCTATAAATGAGTCAATTCCCGTCCTACTCATGCCTAGAATCCGTGGAAAATCAAGGAATACTCATGCATTGACCTAGAACAAGATTTAAAAATTAAAGCCAAAAGAGAGATGAATGCAGGCAATATTGGAGTCCATGGCACGAGGAGGAGAGGGGGATGAACCCCACCGGATAGAAATGCGAGGGACGACATGGAATGGAAGATCCGGAGCTGGCCTCCGGGGGTGTTGTGGTCGCCTGTGAGAGAGAACACGAAGGGGAGGAGGAGAGAATGGGTATGGGGGAGTTAGAACCCCCCCTTCCCACCTCTTGAACCGGCCAGGCGTGCCTGAAGTGATAGTACCACAGACATGGGCGGTAGTACCGGCCACGGCCGAGCGGTAGTACCGCTTCCATTCAACAACAGCCCCAAGACCAAGGAAAAATATATAGGATATGAGTTTTGAGAAAACGATGAAACTCCACATACTCTAAAACAACACATATGAGGAAAAAAACCAGGTTTCGAAGGGTCCAAATACGAAGAATATGCAAGCTTAGAGTGGCACAATATACGAATAAGCTCTCAAAAAGCACATGCCTCACTAGGAGGGCGGTGGCCGAGGCCACCTATGTTTGAGTCAATTGGTATGGCACCACGAAGATTTTAACCTTGGTTCCATGAACAAAACTTGTCTTTGAAGCACAAGTGTCATCGAAAATGACTAATGTGAAAGATTTGATCGATTTGTGCATAATTGGGGAAGGGAGAGTTCATTGAGAGAACAACACTCCCCCTATGTCCATGCCTACATCTAAGCAAGATACCATGATGAGTGTGATGGGGTGTGCAAGCATTCAATCCACATTGCTCGAATCAATGATATTTAGATCATGCCTTAACTCGCGAAATCTTGCTTCATCCAATGGCTTCGTGAAGATGTCTGCAAGTTGCTCATTAGTGTTGGGATGGATAAGATTAATCTCTCTGCGCTTGATGTGCTCAAGGATGAAGTGATGATGAATCTCAATATGCTCCGTCTTGCAATGTTGATCCGGGTTGTTGGATATCCTTACTGCACTTTCATTCTCATAGTAAAGAGGCACTTTGTCACAAATGACACCATAATCCTTTAAAGTTTGCCTCATCCAAAGAATTTGTGCATAGCAGCTTGCAACAGCTACATACTCGGCCTTGGTGGACGAGAGAGAAACATGTTTTTTTATTTGAATACCAACTTACCAAAGAGCGACCAAGGAATTGGCAACCTCCGGAAGTTGACTTCCTCTCCGCACGGTCTCCCACCCAATCCGAGTCCGAATATCCTATGAGATCAAATGAAGCACCTTTGGGGCACCATAAGCCAATGTTTGGGGTATGAGCCAAATATCGAAAGATTCGCTTGACCTCCACAAAGTGGCTTTCCTTAGGTGCGGATTGAAAACATGCACAAATTCCCACACTTACTCACATAATATCTGGCCTAGATGTACAAAGATAAAGCGAGGCACCAATCATGGAGCGGTATACCTTTTGATCCATGCCTTTACCATTGGGATCACTGTCAAGATAGCATTTGAGAGGCATAGGAGTGTTGGCCTTGGGCGGATTGAGCTCATCCATCTTTAATATTTTGAGCATTTGTTGAGTATATTTAGCTTGGTTGATGAAGGTTTCTTGACTTTATTGCTTGAATTTGAATCCAAGGAAGACTTCAACTCTCCCATCATAGACATCTCAAACTCTTTGGTCATTAGTGCGGCAAACTCATCATTGAAAGATTTGTTAGGAGAACCAAATATAATATCATCAACATATAGTTGGCACATGAACAAGTTCCCTTTAACCCTCTTCATGAAAAGAGTGGGATCAATTTTCCCAATTTCAAACCCATGGTCTCGCAACATCTCGGTAAGGTTCTCATACCACGCAAGTGGGGCTTGTTTAAGGCCATAGAGAGCCTTATCGAGAAAGAATACATGATTGGGGAACTTGGGGTCCTCAAACCCCGGGGGTTGCTTGACATATACCAACTCCTTGAGTGGACCATTAAGAAATGCACTCTTCACATCCATTTGGTACAATTTAAAACCATGATGAGAAGCATATGCAAGCAACATGCGAATAGATTCAAGACGTGCAACGGGAGCAAAGGTTTCACCGTAGTCGAAACCCTTGACTTGGGAGTAGCCTTGTGCCACCAATCTTGCCTTGTTTCGAATGAAGACACCGTTTGCATCTTGCTTGTTCTTGAAGATCCATTTGGTTCCAATGACATTGTGGTTCTCCTTTGGTCATGGCACCAACCGCCACACTTTGTTGTGCTCGAAGTTGTTGACTTCATCGTGCATGGCTTCTAGATATTCCGTGTCCTCAAGTGCTTCTTGTACCTTAAGGGGTTCAATGCAAGAAACAAACGTGTGATGTGTGAGGGAGTCCTGGACTAAGGGGTCCTCGGGCTGCCTACCTAGCCGTCTTGGTGGGACGCTCTCTGATTATCATAGGAAGGGTCAGGATATGCGACGACCCCGCATTCTATGAGGAAAGCTCCAAAGACGCAGCATGCACTCAAAGTCAAGATGAGGGGATCAGCGTCTTTACTTCCGGTTGGAGACTTATCATGTGTGAACCCTAGGAACCCCCGGTGTCTATATAAACCGGGGGTTTAGATAGTAGAGGGCAAGAGAACTCATCTAGGGTTTTAGCTACTTGATCTCGAGGTAGATCGACTCTGTAATCTTACTACACATTAATACAACCAAGTAGGACATAGGGTTTTACCTCCATAGGAGGGCCCAAACCTGCATAAACATCGTCTCCTTCGTCCCCTGTTACCCATCGGTTCCAGATCCACAGCTCGGGGCCCCCTACCTGGGATCCGCCGGTTTTGACACCGACATTGGTGCTTTCATTGAGAGTTCCGTTGTGATCGCAAGAGGAATTGATGGCTAGCCTAATAATCATCAATGAAGTCCGTAACGGGGGCTCCTTCGCCCCCGGACAGATTTTTGCTTTCGGCAGCATCGTGATGCACGTCGACCTGACCAGCCACCCTGGTCGGATCGGGAGTCTTGCCCTCGATCAAGAGATCATATTCGAGAACCTAGAGTTCTCCGTAGACTCCCGGGGTGATCTTTCACTTGCTGGGCTCGCGATCTCATCTGACGAGCCCGAAGTCTCCGAAGCCTTAACTTTGGATCTCCTTCTTGACTCCGCCCTCGGGTCTATCCCTACCGATGATTGGGCTTTTAGTCCGGATCCGGTCACAGTACCTGAGGGCCAGGGGTCGGCCCCTGGCGAACACACTTTGTGCACGGACATGATGGAGGTTAACTCCAAAATTCCTAGGCAAATCGACTCGGTCAAGCTCTCGACGATCAACGAGGCGCTAGATTGGATCCTATCAATAAAAATCATAGATGACCAGATCTTGACCCATGCTCAGATCGGTCTGAAGGCGGGTCATGGGGAATTTTTTTGACCCACCCACCATCCAGTTGGTAGACACTATCGAAGACTTAACCGATATGCTGGACTATGTCTCCGAGGAGGCATAAGACATGGATGAATAGGGCGGTGTCCCCAGCCCGGTCAACATCGGACGATGGACTGCCACCTCCACCTATGATGTCTACATGGTATACACCCCCGACGATAAGGGCGATCGCAACCCTAAGAAGAATGGTGATAAATCCGGTGAGGAGCCATCAAGGAGCCAAAAACGACACAAACGAGCTAAGGCAAACAAGGGAAGGGAAGCCATCGTAGGCACCGGGGAAAATGACATCCCGGAAGACCTGGCGACCCTGAAGTCCCCGAACAGCCATTGGAGGACCAGGAAAGGCCCGAAGATTGGCACAACACCGAGGATCCTAATGATTTCGAGGATGACTACTACCTTCCCCCCGTCGAGGAGGAGGACAACCTAGAAGCCAAAGACTTCACCATCCCCGAAAACCCTGCGGATCAGGAGGTTTAGGCGGCAGGTTTTAGCCATCGCCTGAAGCCTGAAGGCAAAACAATAGCAGCTCAAAGTCGATCAGGACACCCTCAATGATAGATGGACGAGGGTCCTGGCAGCCGAAGAAGGGTACGATACCGATCTACCAGACCAACCCAAGAGCTACCCACGCCGGCGGCAGCTGCCACAGTTCAATTATGAGGTCCTTGAAACATCGTCTCCAAGGCATACTCCGTACGACCAGCCAGACCGCCCTCCCCGAGGACAAGATATGACGTCCGACAAGGCCGATTATAGATCTGCGGTGCCACACAAGAGAGGAAAGGAGCCAACAGAGCCTGAGGACAGGTATGACTTATGATAGAACCTGGATTATAGAGCAAGCCACACAAGATCCATCAACAGCTCTAGAGGGTACTCCCCCGCTAGACGGGACGGGTACCAGTCTTGGCTCAACCGCAAAAATAGAGGCCGGAAACAAGACCGGGCTCGATCGACCATCGATCGTAGGCATGGCATAGATAGGGTCAGAGGCACTGCCCACCCACCATGCTTCACAGACGAGGTGATGCAACATCAGTCCCCTGAAGGGTTTAAACCCGTTAACATAGGGCAATATGATGGGACAACAGACCTAGCCGTGTGGATTGAGGACTTCCTCCTCCACATTCATATGGCACGAGGAGATGATCTCCAAGCCATCAAGTACCTGCCCCTAAAACTTAAGGGGCCGGCTCAGCACTGGTTAAACAGTCTCCCCGAGAATTCCATCGGGAGCTGGGAAGAGCTTGAGGATGCCTTCCGATCTAACTTCTAGGGCACTTATGTACGGCCACTGGACTCCTCCGACCTGAACAATGTTGTCAAGAAAGCAGGTGAATCGGCTCGGCAATTTTGGAATTGGTTCCTGACCAAGAAAAACCAGATCGTTGACTGCCCGGACGCTGATGCAATAGCCTCCTTCAGACATAATATTCGGGACGAGTGGCTAGCTCGACAGCTTGGCCAGGACAAGCCAAGGACAATGTCCGCCCTTACCTCACTTATGACCTGCTTTTGCGCGGGCGAGGATAACTAGCTAGCTCGACGAGGCCATAACCCCGAAGATCCCGACACCTCCGAAGTCCGGGATGGAAATGGAAAACCACGACGTAACAAAAACAAACGCCGCCACAACAACAGCGATGCTGAGGACACGAATGTTAATGTCAGTTTCCGCAACCCAAAATCTGGACAATGGAAGAAACCTTCTAAAGGAAATCGAGACGGACCTACCATGCTGGACAAAATCATGCATAGGACCTTCCAAATCCACGGCACCCAAGACAAGCCCGCTACCCACACCAACCATAATTGTTGGGTATTCAAAAAGTTGGAAAACTCGCAGCCAAAGAGCAAGGCAAGGGCCCACGCAGCAAGGACAATGACGAGCCCCGCGGTCCAAGCAATGGAGGAAAAAAGCAGTTCCCTCCAGAGGTATAAACTATGAACCTGATATATTCCACTCACATACCAAAAAAGGAGAGGAAGCGCGCCCTTCGGGAGGACTACGACGTAGAACCCGTAGCCCCGAAGTATAACCCATGGTCGGCTTGCCCGATCACCTTCGATCGACGGGACCATCCGACCAGTATCCGTCATGGAGGTTCGGCAGCCCTCGTCCTAGACCCCATTATCGATGGGTATCACCTCACTATTGTTCTAATGGACAAAGGAAGTAGCATTAATATGGTTTACTCATACACAGTGAAAAAGATGGGTATAGATCCGTCAAGGATCAAACCTAGCAACACTACCTTTAAAGGAGTGATCCCAGGCATCGGCGCCCGCTGTACGGTCATCATGAATCCAGAAGTAGTGTTCGGCTCGCCCGACAACTTCCGCAACAAAGACTTGATCTTCAACATTGTCCCTTTTCGCAACGGTTATCATGCCCTACTTGGCCGCACAACATTCGCTCGCTCTAACACCGTCCCCCACTATGCGTACATGAAGCTCAAGATGCCCGGGCCCAAGGGGGTCATTACTGTCAACGACAACACAGAGCGCTCTCTCCAAACTAAGGAACACACAACGGCCCTGGCAGCTGAATTCCAGTACATCACCGATAGACCGACACCCAAATCAGCCATAAAGGCACGTCAGGTTAGTAAACAAGCTTGATCTCGACCTAAACTCCCGGAATCATCTTCCGCCCAACAAAAATAGGGATACGCCCCCCCCACAACACAACCATAGTTCTCGTAAAATATGTGCCAAGAAGGCACAACTTCGCACTCAAAATACCATGGGCAACTGTGGGGACCCACTACCAAAGGGAAAGTGTTCGGCTGGGCCAAACTACTGCCAACACATGTCTTCAGACAAACCAGAGGTACCATCTAGGACCTTCTAGGCGTAAAGCTCATCCACACTGCGGCGACTTCTCAAGATCTTCTTCCCAATGTCTGTTCGCTGATAGAAAACACCTCTAAAGGAACACTACCCCCTTGAGAGCAAAGGAGCAGACATGCGACATGGCACATTGAAGACGTCAAGCCACCCATTGAAGACCCCGAGTAAAACCTCTCATTTGTAACCTTTGTTTTTCATTTGAAAATACCTGTAACAACCGCTTCGGCAGTTTGAGTTATAAGAATTCATCAGAAATAAAGATCATGCTTTATGGCCTCCTCATTGTATCTTATGTCACATACTTTGTTCTCCACTCACCGATGCTGACGGCAAAGCAGTTCAGTACGTATCACGATGCGACCGGCTAATAGACCGGGGGCTTGACTATAAAAATCGCCCTAAGCATCACCCCAACACTATTGTTTATGTGTTCGGTGTCTCGGATGTTGCGTTATATGAATCAGTTTCGAATTATGTCTTGGGTCAATGGTTGAGTTGCCCGGCTCCTGTGTGTGCCCTCCGATGTTCTGCTCGTTCGGCTAAGAGGGCAAAGGGAGAACCACTGCGATTGTTCTTCCAGCTCGCCTGGTCAAGTACCTTAGTGGAGAAAGCCGAAAACTAACTGTCATAATAAGCGAGAACCGGTCTACAATCCGAGCATAAGTGTCAAACTAAAATTGATAGAGGTTATTCCGTGTTATACGAGGGGTTTGTATGATTACAAACCATGTGATGCTGGTTTCAACCTCGGTGTATCCAAATATCACAAAACACTGGGGGCTAGTTATCAGCCCCTGCAGTCAAGCACCTACGGCTAAGTGAAAGCACTAAAGCATCATAGTCCGATTGCCTTGTTCCCCTCACAGTATCGCCTTCGAGCACCGATACATCAGCTAAGGGTCACAGTGTGGAGGTAGAAACACCTTGCTTAGTATCTACATGGGGGTTGAATCCAACGACTCGCAACTTTTAGATAAAACGGCACATAGGAGTCAAAATAATACAAAGTTTAAAGTCATGATAAACCACGCAACCGCATTATAAAGTGGAACAGTCATTGGACACACGACAAAACACTCATTCATAAATTACATCCTTCGAGCATTGGGCTTCTATCGCCCGAGCACCATCCATCACGATGGAAAAGTATTGCTCGGGGTGCCTATGCTCCTTCCTAGGGGTGGAGGCGCGGTGGCCATCTCAGTCGGCTTGAGCCTCTGCCAGTGCTTCATGGTCCTTGCAAAGGCCATCCGAACTCCCTCAATGCACGTAGAACGTTTTAGAGCGTCAATCCGAGGCGTTGCATCACACAGTTTCTGCACCAAGCCGAAGTAACTCCTCGGCAACGGCTCTGCAGGCCTCAACTGGATGCAGAGGTCCTTCATGGCCAGCTCCACCATCCTATGCATCTCCATCAATTGTTTCATCTGATTGATGTTACTTATTTAGCTTGCGTTGGTTTTCCCTTGAAGAGGAAAGGGTGATGCAGCAAAGTAGATAAGTATTTCCCTTGGTTCTTGAGAAGCAAGGTATCAATCCAATAGGAGGAACAAGCAAGTCCCCAATTTATGCACCTACACAAACAATCAAACACTTGCACCCAATGCTATAAAGGGGTTGTCAATCCCTTCACGGTTACTTGCAAGGATGAGATCTGATAGAGATAGGTATAAAAGATTGCTAGAAGTAAAAGTAAATAAAATTGCAGCAAGTTTTTTTTGGTATTTTTGGTTTATAGATCTGAAAATATAATATGGAAAATAGACCTGGGGGCATAGGTTTCATTAGAGGCTTCTCCCTTGAAGGAGAATAATACGGTGGGTGAACAAATTACCGTCGAGCAATTGATAGAAAAGCGCATAGTTATGATGATATCCAAGGTAATGATTATGCATATAGGCATCACGTCCGTGTAAAGTAGACTGAAATGATTCTGCATCTACTACTATTACTCCACACATCGACTGACTCCTACCAGCATCTAGAGTAATTGGTTCATGAAGAACAGAGTAACGCATTAAGTAAGATGACATGATGTAGAGGGATAAACTCAAGCAATATGATGAAAACCCCATCTTTTTATCCTTGATGGCAACAATACAAATACGTGCCTCGCTACCCCTACTATGTCACTGGGTGAGGACACCCCAAGATTAAACCCAAAACTAAGCACTTCTACCATTGCAAGAATTACCAATCTAGTTGGCCAAACCAAACCAATAACTCGAAGAGACTAGAAAAGATATGAATTCATGCATATAAGAATTCAGAGAAGATTCAAATTATATTCATAGATAATCTGATTATAAACCCAGAATTCATCGGATCTCAACAAACACATCGCAAAAGAGTATTACATCAGATAGATCCCCATGACGATCATGGACAACATGGTATTGAAGAACATAGAGAGAGAAGAACCATATAGCTACTAGATATGGACTCGTAGGTCTGTGGTGAACTACTCATGCATCATCGGAAGGGCAATGGAGTTGATGTAGATGCCCTCCATGATCGAATCCCCCTTCGGCAGATTACCGAAGAAGGCTCCAAGATTGGATCTCTCGGGAACAGAGGCTTCCGGCGGCGGAAAAGTATTATCGTGGCTCTTTTTGGTTTTGGGCGAATATTTCTGAATTTATAGGTGGAAGATTAGGGTTGAAGGAGCTATGGGAGGGGCCACAAGCCAGGGGCCCCCAAGCCGTGCCTGGGTGGCTTGTGGCCCACTCGTAGACCTTCTGGCCTCTTCTCCAAGTCTCGTAGGTTCCTTCTGGTCCAAGAAAAATCATTGTAGAATTTTATTCCATTTGGACTCTGTTTGATATTCCTTTTCTGCAATACTCAAAACAAGGAAAAACAGAAACTGGCACTAGGCACTAGGTTAATAGATTAGTCCCAAAAATAATATAAAATATAATATTAATGCATATAAAACATGCAAAACAGATAATATAATAGCATGGAACAATAAAAAATTATAGATACGTTCGAGTCGTATCAGCATCCCCAAGCTTAATTTCTGCTCGTCCTCGAGTAGGTAAATGATAAAAACAGAATTTTTGATGTGGAATGCTACCTAACATATTTATCCATGTAATATTCTTTATTGTGGCATGAATGTTCAGATCCATAATACTCGGAACAAAAGCTTAATGTTGACATAAAAACAATAATACTTCAAGCATACTAACAAAGCAATTGTGTCTCATCAATATAACATGGCAAAAGAAAGTTGTCCCTACAAAATCATATAGTCTGGTTGTGCTCCATCCTCCCCACACAAAGTATTTATATCATGCACAACTCCAATGACAAGTCAAGAATTTTTTTTCACACCTTTAATGTTATCAAACCTTTTCAACTCTCACGCAATACATGAGTGTGAGCCATGGATATAGCACTATAGGTGGAATAGAATATGGTGAAGGTTATGAAGAAAATGATAGTTAGTGAGCAGGTTTTGCCATGCAATGGATGCACTATAGCTATAAGTGTATGAAAGCTCAAAAAGAAACTAAGTGGGTGTGCATCCAACCTGCTTGCTCATGAAGACCTAAGGAATTTTGAGGAATCCCATCATTGGAATATATAAGCTAAGTTATATAATGAAAAATTCCCACTAGTATATGAAAGTGAAAAAATAGGATACTCTCTATCATGAAGATCATGGTGCTACTTTGAAGCACAAGTGTGGAAAAAAAGATAGTAGCATTGTCCCTTCTCTCTTTTCTATCATTTTTTTGATGGGCATCTTTAGCCTCTCTTTTTTATTTGGGCTTCATTAACCTCTTTTATTTTTCATAAAGTCCGGAGTCTCATCCCAACTTGTGAGGGAATCATAGCTTCCATCATCCTTTCCTCACATGGGACAATGCTCTAATAATGATGATCATCACACTTTTATTTACTTACAACTCAAGAATTACAACTCGATACCTAGAACAAAATATGACTATATGAATGCCTCCGGCGGTGTACTGTGATGTGCAATGATCTAGCATAGCAAATGACATCAAAAAATGGACAAACCATGAAACATCATGCTAGCTATCTTGCGACCATGCAAAGCAATGTGAAAATGATGGTGCGTGTCATAATAAACGGAACGGTGGAAGTAGCATGGCAATATATCTCGGAATGGCTATGGAAATGCCATAATAGGTAGGTATGGTGGCTGTTTTGAGGAAGGGTATATCATTAGTTTAATGCACCGGCGAAAGTTGCGCGATACTAGAGAGGCTAGCAAAGGTGGAAGGGTGAGAGTGCGTATAATCCATGGACTCACATTAGTCATAAAGAACTCATCTACTTATTGCAAAAGTCTATTAGTTACCGAAGCAAAGTATTAGGAGCATTCCTAGGGGAGAGGTTGGTAGGAGTTAACCATCGCACGCTCCTGACCCTCACACAAAGGATGACAATAAAAAAACAAATCATGCTCCGACTTTGTTACATAATGGTTCACCATACGTGCATGCTACGGGAATCACAAACCTTTACACAAGTATTTTTACCAATTCACAATTACTCACTAGCATGACTATAATATCACCATCTTTATATCTCAAAACTTTATGCAAAGAATCAAACTTCTCATGGTATTCAATGCACTTTATATGAAAGTTTTTATCATATCCCTCTTGGATGCCCATTATATTAGGACTAAATTCATAACCTAAAACAATTACCATGCTGTTTATAGACTCTCAAAATAATATAAGTGAGGTACGAGAGTTCAATTATTTCTATAAAATAAAACACCACCGTGCTCTAAAAAGATATAAGTGAAGCACTAGAGCAAAATTGCCTAGCTCAAAAGATATAAGTGAAGCACATAGAGTGTTCTAATAAATTCATGATTCATGCGTGTCTCTCTCAAAAGATGTGTGCAGCAAGGATGATTGTGGCACACTAAAAATCAAAGACTCATATCATAGAAGACACTCCAAGAAAAATACATATCATGTGGTGAATAAAAATATAGCCTCAAGTAAATTTACCGATGGATTGAATACCAAAGAGGGGATGCCTTCCGGGGCATCCCCAAGCTTAGAATCTTTGATATCCTTGAATATTCCTTGAGGTGCCTTGGGCATCCCCAATATTAGGCTCTTGCCACTCCTTATTCCATAGTCCACCAAATCTTTACCCAAAATTTGAAAACGTCACAACACAAAACTCAACAGAAAACTCATGAGATCCGTTAGTATAAGAAAAATAAATCAACACTTTAGGTACTGTTGTGAACTCATTCTATATTTATATTGGTGTAATATCTGCTGTATTCCAACTTCTCCATGTTTCATACCCCCCCCCCCGATACAACCCATAGATACATCAAAATAAGCAAACAACACAAAGAAAACAGAATCTATCAAAAACAAAACAGTCTGTAGCAATATGTAAACTTCGAATACTTATGTAACTCCAAAAATTCTGAAAAATTAGGACAAGCTGGGAAATTTGTATATAAATCTTTTGTAAAATGTTCAGACTCATTCGTCACTCTAGTAAATTTATAAAATTCCCTGACTGGGTGCAAAAGTTTCTGTTTTTCAGCAAGATCAAATCAACAATCACCATAGACCATCCCAAAGGTCTTACTTCGCTCAAACACTAATTAAAACACCAAAACACAATTACTACAGAGGTAATAATGTGTGAATCACTCAAAAACAGAAGGAAAAACAAAAGCATAAAAATAAAATTGGGTTGCCTCCCAACAAGCGCTATTGTATTTTGCCCCTAGCTAGGCATAACGCAATAGATCTAGGTATTGTCATCTTTGGTATGCAACTCCTCATTGCACACTTATAGACCCTAGGAGGTTCTTTGCTCTTATCAATAATAATGCTCCTAGTCAAGAAGTCAAGAGATTCACTTGTGGCAATTGGTTCCCTAACAATTTTGATAAAGTTGGGGTGAATACTTATCATCTTAAGATCTTCATCCTCTTTTCTAGAGGATCCAGCCTTATTTTTAGGAACATAAACAAACTTGACAATATTAGAAGGAGGAGAATTTGGAGTGGTTTGAACCGAGGCAAAAGCGGAACCCAAGTTGGTAATAATGTCCTCTAGCTTGCCAATTCTAGAGGAATTTTGATCCAATTTTTCATTAACTATGGGTTCTTTTTCCCTTAGATTTTTTAAAGTAACTCCTACCTTAGATCCATATTGAGTAATCTGATTATGAATCTTTTTATACAAGTTTTTAATAAGCTCAACAGTAGCAACTTTATTTTCAATAATATCAAGCATTCACATCACATGTTCTAAAGTTAAGATTGTTTATTAACCATGAGTGGCGGTGAACCTACCAAATTTATCATAGCACTATAAGAATCAAAGACATGGCTTCCCAAGAAATTTCCTCCCATAATGGTATCCAGAACATATCTATTCCATGGACAAACACCCACATAAAAATTGCGAAGGAGAACGGTAGTAGATTGCTTACGAGTAGATCTATTTTGAGCATTGCAAATTCTATACCAAGCATCTTTTAAGTTTTCCCCCTCCCTTTGCTTAAAATCAAGAACTTCACTCTTGGGAGTACTAGCAATAGTAGTAAGGCTAGACATGAGTTTAAGTGATCTAACACACAAGCAAACAAAAAGCAAACGAAAAGACGAACGAAAGAAGGGCGAATAAAAAGACAAACCTTTTTGTTTTTTCTGAAAATCGTTTTAGAAGTGGGGGAGAGGAAAACGAGAGGCAAATGGAAAATAATGTAAATGGAAGAGATGATTTTGTGATCGGGTACTTGGTAGGCTTGATGTAGACTTGCTATGAGAGGCGCCAGAAATCCTTCTTGCTACTTCTTGAGCTTGCGTTGGTTTTCCCTTGAAGAGGAAAGGGTGATGCAGAAAAGTAGATAAGTATTTCCCTCAGTTATTGAGAACCAAGGTATCAATCTAGTAGGAGGAACAAGCAAGGCCCCAATTTAGGCACCTACACAAACAATCAAACACTTGCACCCAACACTATAAAGGGGTTGTCAATCCCTTCACGGTTACTTGCAAGGATGAGATCTGGTAGAGATAGATATAAAAGTTTGTTAGAAGTAAAAGTAAATAAAATTGCAACAAGGTATTTTTAGTTTATAGACCTGAAAATATAATATGGAAAATAGACCCGGGAGCCATAGGTTTTACTAGAGGCTTCTCTCTTGAAGGGGAATAATACGGTGGGTGAAAAAAATTACCGTCAAGCAATTGATAGAAAAGCATATAGTTATGACGATATCCAAGGCAATGATTATGCATATAGGCATCACGTTCATGTCAAGTAGACCGAAATGATTCTACATCTACTGCTATTACTCCACACATCGACCGACTCTTGCCTGCATCTAGAGTATTAAGTTCATGAAGAACATAGTAACACATTAAGTAAGATGGCATGATGTAGAGGGGTGAACTCAAGCAATATGATGAAAACACCATCCTTTTATCCTTGATGACAACAATACAAATACGTGCCTTGCTACCTGTTGGGGATATAACCCCACGGTGAGACCCGCCCTAAGGGCTCCGGGTCACACCAGGCGGCTCGTACACCAGCCCAAGAGTGGGTTGTGAAGAATTAAGCCCAAGACGCTTGGCAGCTTGACAAGATGGGCCAGAACATGGCCCGGACAGAGAAGACCCGGGCGTGTAAGCCACCTGGAGACAAGTTGACCAGGAAGGCAAGATAAGGTCGAGATAGATTCATACATGTATTGAGAGTCGGTCATGACTTGTATGACCCGTGGTCTTGACCTCCTATATAAAGGCGAGACCCAGGGTGACTTAGGGATCAGGCTATCGAGAACTAGGTCAAGCAATAGCTCCCTTGTAATCGATACATCAAGCAATACAAACACAAGCAGGACGTAGGCTGTTACCTCGACTTGAGGGATTGAACCTGGATAAACTCGTGTCCCTCATCCCAACCAACCCCTTTGAGTCAATCACTTTAGCAATGGCCTCGAATCCAAGTACGTTCACCCGGACATCTGTCGTGATAAAACCATGACAGTTGGCTCCCACCGTGGGGCCTGCGCTCGGTGGTGTTGAGTTCTCAAAGGGCTCTCTCCCAGGGCTTGAGGGATACATGGTCGGAAGGATGAGCAAGAGTCGCCGTGGCCAGCTCTAAATCGACGATGCTGGCTGGGGGCTCGATGCCGGCTTTGTGGAATATGGATTCGGGTTCCTTTCGGCGGGATACATGTCTTCATCGGCAGGATCGACGGATCTACTTCCGGGCCAGACGTCTGCACCGACGTCGTCGAGCCGGCTCGGCGCGTGCAACCCGCCTGTGATGTGCAACCCGCCCGTGGTAACCCGGGCCAGAAGCACGTCTTCGTGGACTTCACTCAAGGTATGGATTTAGAAGCTTCTGCGTTGCAGGAAACTCTTGTCTATTCAGAAGAAGGATCTTCGAGCGGAGAGACGGAGTCCATCTACCAGCTTCACAACGGTGGGCTCGGGGGCTACAACGAGCTTTGGCCTGAGTCGGATTGTCCTGAGCCGGACGATCTTGGGCCGCCGGTTCATGCAGCCGTGTTCATGGCGGGGTCTGCCCCAGGTGCGAGCAACATAGCCACTGGAGCAGCAACCTCGGGAGCTGATCCGCCGCCACCGGCTCAAGTTCTTCTGGATCTGATGAACAAGCTCGTGGCCCTGATGGCCACTGAAGTTACACCAAATAACCAAGCCACTCAGAACTTAGAGATTGGGAGGCTCAAGGACCGGATGGCGGAGGAGCAACAAAGGATAGCTGAGCTAAAGGTCCGGATGGAGGAAGAGGCAGAACGTATTAAGACGGATGCTTTCCGCCTAGGGCTAGAACAACAATCGGCAGCTGCGGTGCTTCGGATGAGGCATCAATCCCTCTTACCAAAACGTTATGAGGCTAGAAATCTCTTCAACATGGTAGGAACGGGACGGGCAGCAGATGCACCTGGAAGCCGGTCGGCGGCTCGACCGACGCCACACCCGGCCCGACAAAACCAGGCCTCACCAATGGTCTTTCCAACACCGGCGGGTCATTATTCTAACCTAGCTGAGAACATGGTGGCCGCGGCCACCCGGCTTGAAACAATCCCTAGTACGGATGAAGCACCTTTTGCAGAAGAGGTACGGAACGCCATTGGATACCTTCAGACGGCGATGGCCTAGCAGGAGAAGTATGCTCACAGCCGGAGCCGCGTTCATTCAACCCCTCTCCCCAGCCGGAGCTTTAGCCGGCGCTATGAGTCGCCGGCGGTTTCTAGTAGCGATTGGCACAGAGGACCTCCGGGGGACGATCAGGCGGCTCTAGATGCACAAGCGCTCATAAACCGGGCGAGAAACCAGCAAGAGGCGGCAACTTTGGCCACAATGACTCACCAAGAGCCCACACCCTCTGTATTAGTAGGAGCGGGAGTGACCACCAGGGCCATGGGAGTGCCATGCTTATCACCGTCTCTACGAAGTGAACGATTGCCGAGGGATTTCAAAGGACCTCGCAAGGTTCCGAATTACACTGCTGATTTACCTTCGGAGGCCTGGATCGAAAGTTATGAGCTGGCTATGGAGATGATGGATGTCGTGAGGCGGTGTGTGCTAAGTACTTCATCATGATGCTTGAAGGTCCGACTCGCATGTGGTTAAAAGGGTTGCCACCTAATACCATCAATTCATGGGCTGAGTTAAGGGCAAGGTTCATCAAAAACTTTCAAGGGACTTGCAAAAACCCTATGACCATCGTGGATCTCAATCATTGTGTCCAACAGGAGGGTGAGTCGGCTCATCATTGGGTCCGACGAGTGTCGACCATCATCCACTCATCTGAACAGATTATGGCGGCTCAAGTAGTGCTGATCTTAGAGAAGAACTGTCACTTCATCCCTCTGAAGCAGAAGCTTGGCCAGCTCAAGCGTATGTGTCAGGACATGGGAGAACTCATGACGGCTCTTACAAAGTACGCTGACTCTGATAACACGAAGGATCCAGGTTCTGATGAGGAGAAAGCCGGCCAAGGTAAGAGGAACAACCCGGGCAAGGGTGCAGCGAATAATGGTAGCCAGAGTAAGCGGAAAAACCCGGATGGCGGGTCAGAACTGGTGGCCAATGTGAGCACCGGCCAGAATCATCCTAAAGGCAATGGGAAGTTCAGGCCGCCCTTTAACAAAAATAGGAATCCTTTTAATTTGGAGGAAATGCTCAAAAAACCCTGTCCAGAGCACAGCCGGCCCGATAAACCATCAGCGCACACATCGGGTGATTGCCATATCATGCAGAAGTTCAAGAATTACAACATGCAGCAGCACAACAACCATGGCGGTGGCCCACCCGGCGGCTCAGGACCAGGCGGGTCAAGAGCCGGATTTGGATCCGGCGGGTTAGGGTTCGGTCATCATGGTCAGGGCAATCAAGGAGGACATCCACAGCACTCTGGTAACAACAATCAGCAGCAGCATAACCAGTCTGGGTATCAAAGTAATCCAGAGCAGCTCAGTTCGGGCCAGTATAATGTTTTCATGACCAGCCTTAATAAGCGGGATCAAAAGTTGTGCAAGCGAGCGGTTAATGCAGTGGCGCCGACTCTGCCGCAGTACTTGAAGTGGTCTGAATATGACATAACATGGAGCTGGGAGGATCACCCGCCGCGTGTTGATGAGCCGGGGCGATTGGCCTTGGTTGTTGCCCCCCAAGTGGGAGGATATATGGTGAATAAGGTACTTATGGATGGAGGCAGCAGTATCAATATCCTCTATTACGATACCTTCCGGTGGATGAAGCTGCTTGACAAAGATCTTAAGCCCTCATCCACCATTTTTCATGGTGTGGTGTCAGGCAAGTTGGCTTATCCGGTGGGCAGGATTTCTTTGGAAGTCGCCTTTGGTGACGAATATAACTACAGGGTGGAGTCCTTGTGGTTTGAAGTGGTCAAGATCAAGAGCCCTTACCATGCGTTGTTTGGGCGGGCGGCTTATGCTAAGTTCATGGCTAGGCCCTGTTATGTCTACTTACAGCTCAAGATGCCCGGGTTAAAAGGTACGCTTACTATTCATGGTGATCGGAATATGGCTATTGAGTGCGAGGAAGGAGACGCGGCTTATGCAGAATCCAGTTGTGCTCAGGCAGAGCTTAAGTTTTATAAGGAGAATGTTGACCCGGAGGATATGACCCCGCTGAAAAATCCCACAACGGAGGTTGAGCTGCCCCTCAAATTTTCGGCGGATGATACCAAGGCAATAGATTTCACTTCGGGCGACTCATCCAAATAGTTCATCAGCTAACATGGATCCCAAATAGGAAATCGCTTATCAAATTCATCCGTGAGAATCGGGACATCTTTGCATGGAAACCTTCTGACATGCTAGGTGTACCGAGAGAGTTCGCTGAGCACAACCTTAATGTGGATCCTAAGTTTAAACCTGTCAAGCAGTTTCTACGGCGGTTCAATGAGGAGAGATGCAAGGCCATTGGAGAAGAGGTTGCCCGGCTCTTAGCGGCGGGTTTCATTGTCGAGGTCTTTCACCCGGAGTGGCTTGCTAACCTAGTGCTTGTGCTCAAGAAGAACAGCGCGTGGTGGATGTGCGTGGATTATACGGACATTAACAAGGCTTGTCCGGCTGATCCCTTTGCTCTCCCTCGTATCGATCAGATCATTGATGCTACGGCGGGTTGTGAAAGCTTATGCTTCCTAGATGCGTATTCGGGATATCATCAGATCAAGATGGCAGTTAAGGACCAAGAGAAGACGGATTTTATCATGCCTTTTGGAGCCTTCTCTTATGTGTCTATGCCTTTTGGGCTCAAGAGTGCCCAGGCGACTTATCAGCGCTGTGTGCAGAATTGCCTTCACAGTCAGATCGGGCGCAACGTTCATGCTTACGTGGATGATATTGTGATCAAATCAAGGAAGAAGGAGACCCTACTTGACGACTTAAGGGAAACCTTTGACAATCTCTGGATCTACAAGATGATGCTTAACCCGGCCAAGTGTGTTTTTGGTGTTCCGGCTGGCAAGCTCTTGGGTTTTTTTAGTTTCTGAGCGTGGCATTGAAGCTAACCCGAATAAAATCAAGGCTATCACCTCCCTGGCTGAGCCGGCTTGTGTTAATGATGTCCAACGCCTGGTAGGGTGGATCGCCACGTTGAGCCGGTTCATAAGCCGCCTTGGTGAGAAAGCTATCCCTTTATATCAGATGATGAAAAAGACAGACAATTTTGTCTGGAGTACGGCGGCGGGTGAAGCGTTAGAGGCGCTCAATAAGTAGCTCACTGAGCCGCCGGTATTAGCTGCTCCGGCTGAGAAAGAGCCTTTGCTCCTGTATGTGGCGGCTAACAACCGGGCTGTCAGTGTTGCAATTGTCGTTGAGCGCAAGGAAGCAGGGAAGGAGTATCCAGTTCAGAGGCCGGTTTATTATATCAGTGAGGTCCTGACAGAGTCTAAGCAGAGATATCCACATTGGTAGAAGCTAGTGTATGGGATATTCATGGCCAATCGCAAGTTAAAGCACTACTTCTTAGGGCACCAGATCACCGTGGTCAGCTTTGCTCTGTTGGGGGACATAATTCAAAATAGAAAAGCCACTGGTAGGATTGCTAAGTGGCATTGGAGCTAGGACCTCTCAATCCGAAATACGTACCCCGTACGTCTGACAAGTCTCAAGTTCTTGTGGATTTCATAAACGATTGGATAGAGTGTCAAACGCTCGAAGAAAAACCGGATAACACATACTGGACTATACACTTTGATGGATCCAAGCAGCTGGAAGGGTCAGGGGCAGGAGTTGTTTTAACATCTCCCAAAGGTGATAAGTTCTGTTATGTGCTCCGGCTGATGTTCCCTTGCACGAATAATGCGGCTGGATATGAAGCCCTGCTTCATGGCCTCAAGGTAGCTAAGGAGATGAATTTAAGTCGGGTAAGGTATTTGGGCGACTCAGATCTTGTGGCTTAGCAAGTTCAGGCACTTGGGACTCCAAGGACCCGCGGATGGCGGCTTATCGTCAGGCAGTGGATGTCATTGCTAGTCACTTCAAAGGCTATCAGGTAGATCACATTGATCGTCATAGGAATGAGGCGGCTGATGCCTTGTCAAGGTTAGGCTCTCAGCGAAAGCCGGTGCCGCCCAATATCTTTCTGGACGTCTTACATCACCCGACTATCAAGTTACCTTCAGAGGAAGATTTGGATGTTCCTGACCCGGAGGGGCAATTGGTGGCAGCTCTACATGCTATTCCGGATTGTACTGTGCCTTACCTGGCCTATTTGACTCGGGGCGATTTACCTGATGATGAAAATCTGGCCAGACAGATCACCCAGCGGTCTAAGTCCATGACAATAGTTAATGGTGAGTTGCACAAGTGCAGCATTACCGGGGTATTTCAATGTTGCATCTCACCAGAGGAGGGTCAGGAAATCTTGAATGAGATTCATGTTGGAGATTGTGGACATCACGCTAGCTCAAAATCTCTAGTGGCCAAGGCTTTCCGACACGGTTTTTTTTGGTTGACGGCTCACAAAGACGCAGAGGATCTGGTCCGCAAGTGTGACGACTGTCAAAAATTCGGCCGGCGTGCTCATGTTCCGGCTCAAGAATTGCGCATGATACCAATTACTTGACTGTTTGCAGTCCGGGGGCTTGATATGGTCGGGCCTTTCAAGAGATCCAAGGATATGAAAATGCACCTCTTGGTGGCAGTTGATAAGTTCACCAAGTGGGTAGAGGCTGAGCCGGTCAGCAAGTGTGACGCGGCTACGGCAGTTCATTTTATTAAAAAGTTGATCTACCATTTTGGTTATCCTCACAGTATCATCACGTACAATGGCACAAACTTGTCCAAGGGGGCTATGAAAAAGTTCTGCGACTTGGAGCACATCCGGCTTGATGTTTCGGCAGTTGCCCATCCATAGTCCAACGGTCAGGCGGAGCATGCCAATCAAGAAATCTTGAGGGGTATCAAGCCACAGCTTATGGTTCCTTTACAACAAACGCTGGGCTGTTGGGTGGAAGAGTTGCCCTCCGTCTTATGGAGCATCAGAACCACCCCCAACAGATCCACCGGGTATACACCTTTCTTCATGGTTTACAGTGCAGAGGTCGTGTTACCAAGTGACATCCGGCATGACTCGCCACGAGTGGCGGCTTACATTGAGACGGACAATGATACGGCGCGTCAAGACGCGTTGGACGCTTTGGAGGAGGAACGAGAGCTGGCGGCTGCCCGTTCGGTGATCTATCAACAAGACATGCGCCGCTATCATAGTCGTAGGGTCAAGACCCAGACGTTTCAAGAGGGCGACTTAGTGCTGCGGCTGATTCAAGACCAGACAAATATGCATAAATTATCTCCTTCATGGGAAGGACCTTTTCTGGTCAGCAGAAATCTCAACAATGGGTCATATTATCTCATTGACATCCGGGACAACTCAGATACTTCGGGTCAGGAGACCCGTCGGCCGTGGAACATAGCGCATCTGTGGCCTTATTACACTTGAGTTGTTAAAACTCGCCATTGTACACTATCATTGTACATATCATATTTATATATGAATAAAGTAGCATCCCTGCAAGCCAGGGCCTCTGCCGTTTCACATATCTTCATCCATGCAAGGAAAATCCAAAAATGTTGACAAGTCAACATTGGCTGTCGAAGGGGGCTTCCCACCTTCGGGTGTAGCTTATCTAACCCTAACAGCCAGCTCTTATGGCAAAAAAGTTGACAAGTCAACTTTGGTTGTCGAAGGGGGCTTCCCACCTCCGAGTGTAGCTTATCTATCCCTAACAACCGGCTTTCATGCCAAAAATATTGACAAGTCAACATTGGCTGTCAAAGGGGGCTTCCCACCTTCGGGTGTAGCTTATCTAACCCTAACAGCCGGCTCTTATGCCAAAAAAGTTGACAAGTCAACTTTGGTTGTCGAAGGGGGCTTCCCACCTCCGGGTGTAGCTTATCTATCCCTAACAACCGGCTTTCACGCCAAAAATGTTGACAAGTCAACATTGGCTGTCGAAGGGGGCTTCCCACCTTCGGGTGTAGCTTATCTAACTCTAACAACAGGCTCTTATGCCAAAAAAGTTGACAAGTCAACTTTGGTTGTTGAAGGGGGCTTCCCACCTCCAGGTGTAGCTTATCTATCCCTAACAACCGGCTTTCACGCCAAAAATGTTGACAGGTCAACATAGCCGTACAGGGGGCTTCCTGCCCTACGGGTATAGCTTATCAAACCCTATCGGCCGGCTCTTAAGCCAAGCAATTGACTCCGTAATACGTTAAGAAGACACAACATCTTCGGGTTATGCTTTTAAGCCGCCCTCCTAACGATGTAACGATACATCTATTCATGCAAGGAATTAAGCTGCAAAGAGCCGGTAAGGTATACAATGAGAAGCACAAGGAAGATGACATATATATATATATATATATGTTAAGCCAGACTTTTCATATGTGCGCGATGGCACAATTCAAGAAAGGCAAAAGTTGCTACCAGTCTATTACAGACGCTCTCTGTGGAGCCCAAAAATATAACCAAGTTTTTTACACCGCTCATGGCAGGTCACAAAGAGCTGGCTATCAACAAGTATCTACAGCACGATCAACTGGCTGGCGGGTCACCCTGCTTCGGGTCTTCGGTTGCCTTGATCTGGAGATTTTCCAAGTCCTAGTTGCAGTTGGTTAAAGCCGCTAAGGTTCCTTCTTCAAAGAAGGGGGACGGTTCAAGTTCAGAGGCGAAAAGATTCTTACTTCGGGCGGGTGTCAGATCCTTGCATTCAAAGAGAGGGCCACGGATCCTTTTCTGATCTGCGCTGTAAGCCGCCTGGTAAGTCGCCAGATTGACCTCTTCCGCTAAGACGGAGGCTAGGACTTTGGAATCCTTCACACACCGGGCATAGTCAGCATCCGTAAATTCGGAGCCATCATCCTTCTTGGAGGGAAACCCATCCATCATATCAGCTGGAGTTAGCTCTGGAGCGAAAGCAAATGCCCGGCTTATGGCCGCGATCGCCCCCTGGCGGGCGGCTGATCTCTTCAACTCCACAATCTGCTTCGGCAGCATCGACAAAAGTTCCAAGACCCCTTTGAGAGTTGAAGGTATATTCTCCTTGTACTGCACAGCTTTGATTGTGCACACAGCGTCGCAGTAGAGTTGTTCTGTCAAAGTATATATGGCCTTCAGGGGCAGCAAGCTGTCGGAGGCAAGTTGGCGGCTCCTAGGACCTGCATAAGATGGATGCTCGTTATGAGTCGCCATCACAAATACAATATACAAATTGAGTCAAGTTATTAAAAACTTACCAAAGATGGCGGCTGTCATCTTCGTGATGTGGCATTTCAAGGATTGCGGCTCATCAGACACGATCATGAGTCGCTGATCAGCGTCATCCGCCCGTTTGGTCAAGGTGGTTTGTTCGGTCTTAGAGGATTCCTTGAAATTTGCAAAGTCATCCTTGATTTTGGTCAATTCTTTAGCAAGGAGCCGGTATTTCATCAGCTTCACTCTGGGCGGCTTCCTGAGCGGCTAGATTGGTTTTTAAGCCGGCCACTTCTGACCCGGCTTCGATTAAAGCTTCCTGCGACATACCAAAGAATGGAATAAACCGACAGGGGGAGAAATTTCAAAAATACAGCAAGTCTCAAACAGATTGCAAGCAATATGCATGACACTTGGGGGCTAATGTCTATTTTCAAGACAGTTTTGGATCATCTTTATCAAGTTAACCCGGAACTTGGGGGCTACATATTGGTTTTTCAAAGCTGTTAAGAATAAAAGTCCTGACTCAACTTTGACAAGATTGAGCCGGCCCTTGGGGGCTATAGTTGGTTCTATTACCCATGCTCAATGAAGTTCCAACTCAACTTTGGAAAATATTGAGTCGGCCCTTGGGGGCTACAATTGGATCTATTATCTATATTCTATAAAGCTCCGGCTCAATGTTACCAACTTTGAGCCGGCCCTTAGGGGCTGACAACGATGATTTGAGGTTACTTCTAAGTAAGATGAGACTTACGTGTTAAGTATTTCTACTTCTACCAAGATGGAAGAACCAGATTATCATCAACCAATGTTAACCCTGTTCTTGGGGGCTGGGTAAGGGTATAAAGAGGAAAAGAATACCTCATATTTCTTCTTCATTAAGTTGACAAGTTTGAGCTCCATATCCCGACTTGTAGACAGCCGGTTCATATAGCCGGCATGAAGTTCATCAGTTGTCATCTTCTCGAGGGCGGGGAGCTCAAACTCCAGCTTCCTGGAGGCTTCAGCCGTCTCGGTATGCTTTGTCAACACGTGAGGAGAAGGAGAGCGAAAGCCGGCGCCGGTAATCACGATGTCCAGAGCAGTGGTATCATCAGCAGCCTTGGCAGGTCTTGGCAGCTTGGAATGGTCCCTCTGCGGACTCTCTGGAGTAGTATTGTCAGCTGTCGGCTCTGCAGAAGCCGCTGGGGGGTTTGCGTCTGCATAGGAGCGTCCGGCTGGGCAAGCTTCGGTTCTTGAGTAGCACGGCTAGGGGAGGACTTGTTGGTCTTCCTTCGCTTGGCTTGAGCCCTAGAAAAGCATGAAAGTCAGAGTCCAAAGTTTACAGCCGCTAAAGAGTCAGATGTAAGGCTTGAAAAACACGTACAATAGATTAATCTTTGGAGGTGGCAGAGCAGTGGCCGTAGAGTCGCCGGACGAAGGCGATGATCCCTGAGAGACACTTCAGATAATGTAAGGCAATGTTGAAATTACAAAGGAAAAGCTAGTAAAATCAAATAGAGAAGAAATACATACCTCTGCGGGGCGCTTCTTCTAAGCCGGGGAGTTAGGTAACCCGGACATGAGGTCAGTAAAGCCAACGCTCCGGGTCTGGCGTCGGTCGGCTTGCTGTTGCTTTTTCAAAAGAAATTGGGGATCCAAATAAGCAAGAGGATGAGAAAGGGGAACTTTTCGAACGACCCGCCGTAGCTTCTGGGGTACAAAATATTCTGAGTCGGACGAAACATAAGTTACCTCTGGGGCGTTGGCGCGGCTCGTCTCTGCCTCGTCATGTGAATGGCCGTTATCAGTAAGGTGAATAAAGAAGCGACAAAAAGTAGTCAAATTATACCTCTGAGCCGGATGATTCTGGTGGTTCAAACCATTCTTCTTGAGGAGTGGTCTTCTTCGTCCTCTTGGCCGGGGCCTTCTTCTTAGCCTTCTTAAGAGGAGGGACGTACTTCTTCTTCCAGAAGTCAGAGTCAGCCTGAAAAGATAAGCCGGCGAGTAGTGAGGAATTGCCAAAGTCATAGGTAAATAAAGAGAAGAGACTATGAAGAGTCGCCTTACATCTGGGGCCGGGTTAATGATACAGAAAGGCGCCAGCCCAATTGCACTGCAAGCTCCTGACGTCTCGTGGACAAGACTCCGGATGACAGTTGTAATATCATCTTCGGTTAATGTCGTCCGGCTGAAGCAGAGGGAGTCATCGTATGGACCCGGATATTCGCACATGAGGCGATTTCTCCGGCTCAAGGGCATGATCCTCCAAGAGATCCAGCAGCGGATCAAATCTAATCCTGTCAGTCCGTTGGCCATGGGGGCCTTAATCTTGGCATGAGCCGGCTCAAGCCTCGCCCGTTCAGCAGTTGACAGCCGGCCAGGAAGCTCGTGGTCCTATTTAATAGAAAAAGGCAGAAATAGGCACGAAAATCCAGGCGTCAGATGTCATTTGACCGAGGCGGACGCCTCGGTTGCTGGACTATCCATTTAATAAGGGAAGATTCGTTGCGTACGTCAGAGGGTCTTTTTGACAGATTTGACATGAAGTCGCGGCGGGTCATTATTTTCTGGGCGACTCGTCAGGGAGCAAGAATGAAGCTGAAGTGAGCAAGCTCAAATCAACCTGGGGCCTAATGTTGGGGATATAACCCCATAGTGAGACCCGCCCTGAGGGCTTCGGGTCACACCAGGCGGCTCGTACATCAGCCCAAGAGTGGGTTGTGAAGAATTAAGCCCAAGACGCTTGGCGGCTTGACAAGATGGGCCAGAACGTTGCCCGGACGGAGAGACCCGGGCGTGTAAGCCGCCCGGAGACAAGTTGACCATGAAGGCAAGATAAGGTAGAGATAGATTCATACATGTATTGAGAGTCGGTCACGACTTGTATGACCCATGGTCTTGACCTCCTATATAAAGGCGAGACCTGGGGTGACTTAGGGATCAGGCTATCGAGAACTAGGTCAAGCAATAGCTCCCTTGTAATCGATACATCAAGCAATACAAACACAAGCAGGACGTAGGTTGTTACCTCGACTTGAGGGGCCGAACCTGGGTAAACTCGTGTCCTTCGTCCCAACCAACCCCTTTGAGTCCATCACTTTAGCAATGGCCTCAAATCCAAGTCCGTTCACCCGGACATCTGTCGTGATAAAACCATGACACTACCCCTACTATGTCACTAGGTGAGGACACCGCAAGATTGAACCCAAAACTAAGCACTTCTCCCGTTGCAAGAATTACCAATCTAGTTGGCCAAACCAAACCAATAACTCGAAGAGACTTGCAAAGATATGAAATCATGCATATAAGAATTCAGAGAAGATTCAAATAATATTCATAGATAATCTGATTATAAACCCACAATTCATCGGATCTCGACAAACACACCACAAAATAGTATTACATCAGATAGATCCCCATGAAGATCATGGAGAACATGGTATTGAAGAACATAGAGAGAGAAGAAGCCATCTAGCTACTAGCTATGGACCCATAGGTCTGTGGTGAACTACTCACGCATCATCAGAAGGGCAATGGAGTTGATGTAGATGCCCTCCATGATGGAATCCCCCTCCGGCAGATTACCGGAAAAGGATGCAAGATTGGATCTCTCGGGAATGGAGGCTTCCGGCAGCGGAAAAGTATTATCGTGGCTCTTTTTGGTATTGTTGGAATATTTCTGAATTTATAGGCGGAAGATTAGGGTTGGAGGAGCTATAGGGGGCCCACAAGCTAGCCCCCCTAGGCCGCTCCTCGGTGGCTTGTGGCCCACCCGTGGACCTTCTGGCCTCTTCTCCAAGTCTCGTAGGTTCCTTCTGGTCCAAGAAAAATCATCATAGAATTTTATTCCGTTTGATATTCCTTTTCTGCAATACTCAAAAGCAAGGAAAAAATAGAAACTGGCACTAGGCACTAGGTTAATAGGTTAGTCCCAAAAATAATATAAATAGCATATTAATGCATATAAAACATCCAGAACAGATAATATAATAGCATGGAACAACCAAAAATTATAGATACGTTGGAGATGTATCAATTGCTCAGAAGGGGGATGCTCGGGGGCTTGAAAATGCGCCCGGAACAGCCGAGACTCAACATCCACATCCCGAGAGGCGAAGTATTTGCTCGCGTCAGCTGCACTCCTCGGGAGGTCCATAAAGGCACCCGAGGAACACCACACCCGACTGAGAAATGCAAACATGTTACCACCAAAGGCACATTGCAGTAAGTACGACTTACCATCCCGCTCGCCTTGACTTGGCGGAGTCCTTCTTCAAAGAACCGCCTCTCAACTCGCGCCGCTTTGAGCTCGGATTTCAGCACAGGTAGTTCACTGGCCTGGTCTTTGTTCTTTTGCTCAAGGGCCTCGCACTTCGTGCTGACATCCTTGAGATCCAGCTGCACCTCTACCACCCGAGCCTCATGCTTGTTGCTCGCAGCTTTTAACACCAACAATCCGGCTGCTGCTTGTTCGGCCACCGCCTTCTCATCTACGGCCTCCTGCCTCACCTTTTCCAACTCGGCCTTGAGGTTCTCGACCTCCACGGCCGAAGATGTGGTAACAATTAGTAAATAACACTTAAGGACAACAATCCGGATATCTCAACCAATGAGGATAGACAATAGCCCAAATGATACAATTCGGACTCACCTTGCATCTCGTCAAGTCTCTTTTTCAGGCGGTCGAGCTCCTCATCGGAGCTCTTGAGCTTTCGGTTTAGCTCGGCAAGCTCCACTATGTTGGCGGCCGCCGCCGATGATGAGGCCTACAAAAACAACTTATGCGCATTAAAACTCCCGAGCTGTCAGATTCAGAACCTCTGCTAAGTACTCTCCAGAGCTCTTATAATAATGAGGGACAAAGGGTACCTTGAGCATCGTTACTAATTTTTGAACATTTGACCCCCGGGTGGGCTTTTTCAAACTCACCCAGGGCTCGTGGGCTACTACACTTATAAGGATGGCATAAACTTGGTAAATTAACATTTTATAGAAAATGAGTATTACATGACTCACCTTGAAGCCCGTCAAGAGACCGTTGAAGGCCTCTTTCGGTCTGCTATCAACAGATTGAATGCTTCGCAAAACTACACCCATAAGGGTGCGGTGATCTTCGGTGATGGAGGAGCAGGATAGTTTCCTCCATCATGGCTGGCTACCCGGACATGGGCGGCACCTATGGTGACCTGCCAACCCCCTCTCCGGTGGGGGATTGGGCTGGCAGCTCCGGAGGCACAGAGCGCTCCGGAGATGTCCTTGGAGGGGACTGGGTCGGGCTTCGTCCCCCCTCTTTAGTCGCCAAGAGATGTTCCTCCTCCTGGTCTTCAGCGGTCGAGGTATTAACCTCAACCATAACATCGTCACCCCTGCCGCTGGTGTTTGGCTCAGAAGGAGCCTGGCGTGATAACACCTCCGTGGCCTCCTTCGAGACCTCAGGAGGCGTAGAGTGTGACGCAATCCCACTTTACGCCAGGTCGGTGGGAAGAGACTCCCCGTCTGAGATTTGGTCGGTGGGGGGACCATGTGGTGGGCTGCAAATTGAAAGACATTCGCCCATTTAGCATTAAAAGCTCTATATAAGTGACTCAGAGGTTCTTCAGATTCATACCTCTCGGATCGGGGCTTAACCCTTGGGTTCCTTCAGGGAACCCTCTCAAAAGCCTCAGACTCCTTATCAGAGTTTGAGTTATCATCCACCAGAACTGCCTATGTTCGACATGTCCTCTTTGGGGCGGGAGGAGGTTGGTCCTCCGCGGCGTTCGCTGACGCCGCCCTTTTCCTTGTGAGGGGGGAATCGCACTCCGCTTCATCCTCGTGCTCTTCCTCGTGAGTGGAAGAGGCATGGGTCTCCTTGGACTTAGTGTCCGGAAGACCCCTTAGACAAAGACCCTCTCGGGCCTCTTTCTTCTCCCCTTTCTTCTTCTTTTCCTTCTTCTCTGGCGCCGAATATGGCGCCACGACGAGCATCTTTGACAATAGATCCGACCGAGGGTCTTCAGGCTGTGGGGCCGGACAATCGGTCTACATGGCCTTGCTCAGCCATTTCTGTTAAGATAAGGGAGAAGGGGTTCAAATCTTTGTTAAAAAACAGAGCTGGAGAATTAAAGTTTTATCATACCTGTCAGCTGACAGTTGTGGAACTCGGTGACACGAAAACATAAAATCGGTATCACCGACAGTGGAGGGTATATATATTGTGGACCCTGATGCTTTGAAATTCTATCTTCAAACATCGCGCCTCAGAACCCTAAGCTACCGCTTCGAGATCCTTGGTCATCGCCCTTGTCTTCCTGCGCTCCTCCGCCGCTGGGAATCGCCGCCGTCGATGAAATATGCTCCATCATTGCCGCCGTAGCGGATCCGCACCAAGTTAGGGTACGGATTCGACCTCCTTTGCGCTCCCTTCTGATTCTTGCGCGTTGGATTTGATTTTATCTATAAGCCACCCATTGCACGTATTCCTATCCACACAAAATCACATAGGCTAGCGAACCATCGATTTTCTAGGGTTTTGCCTTCCGCCCGACGCAACTCGGTAGAACCGAATCAAGAAAATCGGTACCACCCTTTTTCGTTTCTGTGTTGCTGAGAACTGTCTCGGTGAAACTGAGCACTCCTTTTCGGTCTCACCGAAAAGGGTGCCAAGTTTCCGTTATAAGGGACAGTCAGTCTCGGTGTCACCGAAATTTTTGCTTCGGCCTTACCGATTTGTTTCTGAAAAACTTTGTTCAAATTTTTGTTCAAACTTTGAAAATCTTTTGTTCTCAAAAACCAGCTGATAATTTTGTGATGACTCATCTACTTCTTCTCATCTATACTCCATTCACAGGGTCAGTATGTCAGATGCAGAGGACAGTCAGAACTTGCCAGAGCAGAGTGCTGACATGAGTTCAGGCACTAGCCCAGAGCCCAGTTCATTTTCAGATCCAAGCACCCCCAGGTCCCATGGGTTGCCCAAAGCTGCTACAAGGACTAGAAAGAAGGCGGATTCTGATGAAGAAGATTCAGACTTCCTTCCAGAAGATATTCTTGCTAAGAAGCAAGAGAAAGCTGCTAAGAAGTCTGCTACTGAAGCCACTTCTTCTAGGAGAGTTGTCAGCAAGATCTATGCACCTGCTTCAACCTTCAAGGCTCATGAGACTGCCAGAGCAACTATTTCAGTTGAGGTCCCCAGGAAAGCTATGCCTAAGAAGGCAGGAGAGAAGAAAGCAAGAAAGAGGGTTATTCATGTTATTGGCAGAAAAACCTCCATGTATGAGGATCCAGAAGAAGCTGCTGGTGCTGATGCTGAAGAGGAGGAAGAGCATGTTGAGAAGGACCCTCCCAAGAAAAAGCAAAAGAAGCTTATGGTTGATGCTATGCCAAAGTCTAGCACATCCAAGAAGGCTGCTGCTGAGAAGCCTAAGAGGACATCCAGGCAGATTCCAGCTTCTGAGAAGAACAAAGGGACTGCTTCCAGAGTTGAAGATGATGATGACTTGACAACTTTGATGAAGCTCAGACCACACCTTCCGGTACACAATGCCAGCTACCCACTAGCTGAAGATATGAAGAAGAGGAAGGATTCAGGATTGAGAGCTTGGAGAGCTATAGATCCATATGCCCAGAGGAAGAAGACAGCTATGGACTACAAATTTTATACCAAGGAGCAACAGGATTTCTATGAGACTGTGCTTTTTGACAAGAGTCTAGCCGTGAGTGATATGCGATATGTTGATTGGAAATTCATTAAGGAGAATGAGGACTACTTTCCAAGTGTCCAAGACAATTTCCACTGCATAGGTTTGGATGAGTTTGTTGGCAGATAATTCACTGCTTGGAACAATGAGATGATCATGCAATTCTACTCCACTGCACATTTCTATGGAGATGGTAGAATTGTATGGATGGCTGAAGGTGCAAGGTATGAATCGACTGTTGAAGAATGGGCTGCTATCTTAGGAGTTCCTGAAGCATAGGATGGTGACTTGGATGTATACTTAGAATCCAAGGCGAGCCACAATGCTATGGAAAATATGTACAAGGAGATCCCTGCTGCCAATGTGAAGTCTCACAGGCTAGGATCTATCTACTTTCTTCAGGCTGGCCTCCTCACAATGAACACCATTCTGAGGCATACTTTGATGCCCAAGTCAGGAGATGACAAGATGATTCGAGGCCACTCCATCAATATGTTGATCCACCTTGACAGACACACCAGGATCAGAGTCATGGATTTGATTGTTGAGACAATCAAGAGGGTTGTTGCTGACCAGAAGCGCTCTTGCTGTTATGCACCCTATATCCAGATGCTTATCAATTCAAAGTTGGAGAAGCACATTTTTGCTCTAGATCATCCACATTTATCCCTACAGCCAGATCTCGAGGACAATGTTGTGGTGATGGATGTTGATCATCCCACTTCAGCTGCAGCTCAGGCAAAAGCAGAGGCAGTTAGAGCCACTAGTGCTCAAGTCCCTAGATCCATAAATAAGCAAATGAATATGTTGATATCATCAGTTCAGGGTATGCAGAAGGACATTAAGGGGATTCTGGACAACTAGAACAGTCTTGTGAGGATCTTTGAAAATAGGATCAAGACCCTTAGTGATAAGGTGGATGGGCTGACTAAGACAGTCAATGAGCTCAAGAAGGAAGTTGACTCAGTGCCTCTTCCTTAGACTACTTCTTCAGATGATGATGATGAGGATGAATCACCTCTCAGGACAGGCACGCAGTTTCATACCCAGGCCAGATCAGCCACTGTGCCAGCTTCAGACTTGAGGCCCTCTTCATCAGCTCCTGCTGTTGTCACCTCAGCTCCTACTCCATCTGTTCCAGTTCCTCCAGCTGTCACTCCAACTCCATCCATGACATCTGTAGAGATATTCGCCGACGCTGTTCTCTCGACTCCTTCATCAACAACCGGAGGAGATCAGCCAAAGAACGATTAGATGTATGCCTTTGAACTTTTTGGTAACTTGTTGCCAAAGGGGAGAAGTGTATATAGATCTTTAGGCTTCACGCGAGAGAGCGTTTTGGTGTTTGTTGCTTTTCAAAACATTTGGTCTTTTGGTTACTTGTGTTGAGCGTATAATCATGTGTGTTATGATACTATTTTACGCCTTATGTGTGATGCAACTATTTCCTATCGTCTTAATGCTTATGAGATGATCATTCACCTTGCTTGATTGTGTTGTGCTTTGTTATTCATTCTAATTATTCTCGCACACCACCAAGTTGTATGTGACATGGAAGAAGTGCCCCATATACCTAAGCGATTGTGCATTTGCATTCAAATGCAAATTCAAAATAATGCACAAATTTAGGGGGAGCTCTTGCTTATCACATACCTCTCAAAGCGACGATTATATTCATTGATTTTATCATATGTCAAAGCTTTGATCTATATGTTGTCATCAATTACCAAAAAGGGGGAGATTGAAAGCACATTTGCTCCCTTGGTGGTTTTGGTAATTAATAACAACATATAAGTCATTGAACTAATGTTTCCACCAAGTATATTCCAGGAAATGTTCAATGATAGGATTGGCAAAAGGAGACTGTGGACATAACCCAAGATGCAAGGAAATAGGTTGGCCAAGCTTCAAGCAAGAGGACTCTAAATTTTATATTTGTGAGAAATCACTTTGAGTCCATAGGAAAGCCAATACTATTAAAAGGGGATAATTTTTTTTGGTGAACAATATGCTCAAACGTGCACAAGTGATGGTCGCCAAAATCATCCACAAACTCTCCCACCAAAGTCTGTTCTATACCTAACACTCAAAATCGGTGCAACCAACTTTCCCATACCGGTGCCACCGATTCCAGAACCTAGACAGACTCAGCCAAACCCTAGCCACTTCGGTGCAACCGATTCCATACCGGTGCCACCGAGTTTAGGTTGCCAACTTTCTGCTATGCAAATTCACATTTTCGGTCCCACCGAGAATGTTGGATCAG
Source organism: Hordeum marinum (assembly GCA_022496015.1). Classification (NCBI taxonomy): domain Eukaryota; kingdom Viridiplantae; phylum Streptophyta; class Magnoliopsida; order Poales; family Poaceae; genus Hordeum; species Hordeum marinum. Next base: position 331,451,645 of record CM039674.1, read on the forward strand.
CGTCACCGAGATTGGAAATCTGACCGTTGGTCACCTTATCGGTGCAACCAAGTTTCCTATATCGGTCTCACCGAGATTCAAAAGTTGCCACCTTTTGGTCACTTCGGTACCACTGAGATTAACACATTGGTGTCACCGAGTTGGTCATTTTGTGTGTAATGGTTGGATTTTTGGGGATGCCTATATATACCCCTTCACCACCACCTACTCAAAAGAGAAGCACTCAGAACTATTCCACACTTGCCCCATCTAGTTTTCTGAGAGAGAACCACCTACCCTTGTGTTGAGGTCAAGATATTCCACTCCAATCATATGGGTCTTGATCTCTAGCCTCCCCAAGTAGCTTTCCACCAATCCCATCTCTTCCACCATGCTAAATCTGTGAGAGAGTGATTGGGTGCTGAGGAGTCTATCATCTTGAAGCACAAGAGCAAGGAGTTCATCGTCATTACCGAGCCTATTACCTTTCAGAGGGTGGTGCCTCCTAGATTGGTTAGGTGTCGCTTGGGAGCCTCCTACTTCGTGTTGTGGAGTGAACCAAGAAGTTTGTAAGGGCAAGGAGATCGCCTACTTCATGAAGATCTACCCATAGTGAGGCTAGTCCTTCGTGGATGGAAGCCGTTATGGAATAGTCAAGGTTGCTACTTCGTGGACCCTTTTGGGTGGAGCCCTCCGTGGACTCTTGCGACCGTTACCCTTCGTGGGTTGAAGACGCCATAAACGTGGATGTACGATAGCGCCACCTATCGGAACCACGGGAAAAATCATTGTGTCTACAATTGTGTTTGATCTTCCTACCCTATCCCTTCTATACATTCTTGTTGTTACTTTCCGCTGCTATATAATCTTAGACTTGCATGTGTAGGGTGTACTTGACTTGCCATGAAGTGCTAAAAACTGTCAACCCTAAAAATTGGTATAGGCAAAACTTTTATTTGGTCAAGTAATCTAATCACCCCCCTCTAGACATACTTTCGGTCCTACACATAGTCACGACTATGCCCCTTCAACTCCTCAAGAGATTCCTCTTGAGACTCAATGATATCATTGGCCTCACCAAGTTGTTCCAAAAGAGCAACAAAGTGCTTCTTGGATTCACCTTTGAGTTTACATAAGAATTTGTCAAACTCATTCTCATCCTCCTTCGTCACCTCATGTTCATCCACACAATCCAACAAAGGAGTGGTAGAAATAGAAGTTTTAATGTTAGAGGTTTTGACGTTGGGTTTTACCTTGGTGATACCCTTGGCCATAAGGCACCTAGCAATGTGGTTCTCGTTGGGGGGCACCAAAGAGTGACACCTTGGTTGGGGTGGAGGACGCAATAGTCACTATAGCAATTGCCATGCCTTCACCACTAGTATCTTCGTCCTCAACATCATCATCGGAGGCATACTCTTCTTGAGCCACCAACACCTTGTGAGGCACCTTCTTTAGTGAAGTTGTTCTTTTTGGGGAAGGGCTTGGCCTTATCTTTGCGAATAAGCTTGCTACCATTGTCTTCCCTCTTCTCGTATGGGCAATGCACTATAGGTAGCCCACGGGCTCTTCAAGGGCTTATATGTCAATCTCGTTTTTGCTTCTCTCTATTAGGATGACGTTTATGGAGATAATGATCAAATTGAGCATCATTTCGATCAGTAGACCTACCTTGATGTTTTTGGAGATACAAAGGGCGGTCCCGTACGTGCCCTGACCCACCCGTCATCGACCTCCCCTAGGAAAACGACTAGGGTGCAGGGCTCCAGCCCGATCGGACGGGGTGGAGGGCATTCTCGCGCGGCGAGGCCCTTAGAAGACGGGTACTACAACATCCTTTATAGGAGTAGTTCTATTTGCAATTCAAGATTCTGTGTCAATCATTGTTGCCACATCAAAATATCTCCTACCACAAGAGGCGGGCAAGGCTATATTAAAACCCCTAAGACTAAGAAGGGACGTTTTGGTTCCCCGAGCTCAGATGAGCCCGAGAGTGAACAGTAAATTCGTTAAAAATTCTAAAAAATACATAAAAAAATCCGATGTGGTGAAAGATGCTTGAGTGCATGATATTCAGGCCAAATTTCATCATGCTTGGACATCTGAGTAGTTCGCAGCAAAAAAACAAAAAACAAGGTATGTGAGAAACTTTACTATTTGCATATTGTTTAGACGTATTTTGTATTTTTTGGCCACAAGCTCCTCATATATCCGAACATCATGAAATTTGGTAAGGACATCACTCGCTCAAGCATCTTTCACCACAAAAAATCAGAATTTTTGGAAAAGTTCTAGTGTTTATTTTAAATTTATTGTTCACCGGAAGTAGATGAGCCCGGGCTCATAAATGAATATTCACTGATATTGTGGACACCCACCCCACCAAAATTTTCTTTCTGGACACCAAACTGCAATTAATTAGGTAATATTTATAAGAGGCATCCAAATTACCCCCAAAAGTGCGCATTTGAGAAGTAATGTCATTAATACCCCACTTGAAAAACTTGATCATAAACATCAAATTATACAACAGGTTCTTATCCGTCTAACCAAAGATATTTCTAAAGATCCCATCAATCACAAGTTGCAAGTGTTTTTTCTCGAGTTTGTCAAAATGCAGCACCCCCTGCCACAAACACTTGAAGGAAAAGACCCAACTTTACAACAGAGATTTGAGCAAAAGACTTACCATCATCAGCAACTAGGTCAGTAGTGATCAAACCACTCCGATGAAAGATAATCTTCATAGCAGATAAATATTTGGAACATGATAACATCCATTTATTATCTTTCGTTTAGTTGATATGTTTTTCTAGAAGAATGGTAGTATCATCAACATATTGAAGGCTAATCATACCCCCGAGAATGAAATAAGGCGAAAGCTCAATAATCAGGTTATGGGAAGGACCCAAATTTCCAGGGAATGTCAGATTTCTAGGCATGGCAAATCGAACGTTTTTCATGACAAATTATGTTAGCCAATGATGTTAGTTTAGCTTTTTTAGGGTTAAACCGAGCTTTATTACTCAAAATCCACATGGTGTAGAATACAATCAGATCACGCGGTTGCCCTAGCCAGACATGTCACCCCTCATGAAGAGAATATGCGAACTTGGCTAATCTATCCGCATCCATATTAGATGCTCTACCTTCAAAATAGAAAATACAACTAAAAGAAATAGCTCTTTGATTGATCTCCGAGATGATTGCTCTATACTATCCTTGGGACTGCTTGGCAATGTCATTGATCACTTAATTATGTTAGCCGTGGATGTTAGGTTTAGCTTGCGAGCATGGCAAATCCATCATTGTTCATTTAATTAAATTTTCCATCCTTGCCTAATATTAATTGCCATGAAAAACATTTGACTTGTCATGCCTAAATTCTGATGTCATATTTTTAGTATTTCCGTATGAGACGTGGTTTTTTTCAAGCATTACATAGAAAACATTAGAAAAGTACATCTATGGTATGCTGAGCTTGTGTATATATAATCCGGATTTTCCAAAAGAAGCACAGTATTTTTTAAGAACATTCTAAAGACAAGTACTGTTGAAAATTCATCACCATTCACCAGGGTCTTTCTATTTTCCGTTTAACTTTCAATCTGGTAGCAGATGCCGCACATCTCCATTCGCCAGAGGAAAACGAGTATAACGTGGCAACGACCACGCCGCACATCTCCAAGAAAAATAGGGAACGCAAACGGGCTTCGACGATGGAGCCCAACAACGACCACGCGGTTTTCCTTTGGGCTCAAGAAAGAAAGTTTGGGCAAAACCCGCGACGCGACCCAGGAGTACCCACCCGGGACGCCATTGACGCCTCCGAGCCAGAGGAGGTGAGGAACACATGCTCTCTTTCCTCCCCGCTGAAGAGTAGCTGTAGTTGTTGCCAAGACCACCACGGAAGCGGAAGCACGGGCCGGCGCACCACCGGCCGGGCCATTCTCGCCGAGCCCCCTCCCCCGGCCGCGGCGGCGGCGCCCCTCCTCCGGGCCCTCGCCTCCGGGGATCGCGGGATTGGGCGGCGATGGACACCTCTACTAGGGCGGCCAAGATCCCCTCCCTCCCCCAACAGACGGAGATCAACTGGGACAAGTAATCGCCCGCCTCCCCTTCCCTCCGCCGTTCCCCGGCAATTCGCCCCGTCTCGTGCGCTCCCGGGTATCTAGTTGTCAATCTCCGCGCCTCCCCCGGTCCGCAATTCGGAGCTGGCATTAGAAATTTCGATTTAGGAACTTGCGGTGGCTGCTGTTGTTCCCGGATGGAGCGCGATTTAGGAAGCTATATGGTGAATTACGGCGTCTAGGTAGCTCTCTGGTTGGTATATTGTTCTGAAACTGCGGTGTGTACATGTTGCAGCCTCGACATGACCAAGCTCTATGTGGTGGGGGCCGGCATGTTCAGCTGCGTGACCGTGGCGCTCTACCCGGTGTCCGTGATCAAGACCCGGATGCAGGTTGCCTCCGGCGAGGCCATGAGGAGGAACGCCCTGGCCACCTTCAAGAACATCCTCAAGGTGGATGGGGTGCCTGGGCTCTACCGAGGGTTTGGGACCGTCATCACTGGGGCTATCCCGGCTAGGATTATCTTCCTCACGGCGCTCGAGAAGACAAAGGTGACCTCGCTCAAGCTTGTCGAGCCACTTAAGCTGTCAGAGTCGATGGAGGCTGCCCTTGCTAATGGCCTCGGTGGTTTGACGGCATCTCTGTGCTCACAGGCCGTGTTTGTGCCCATTGATGTGGTATGCTTATTATTAGTCATTTCCAGTTCCCAGTTTCTATGATGCTGCGAAGAGCTGTGCTGTTTTTACCAGATGAGGCAAATCCGTTTATTATGTTTGTATTGGCCTGTATCAGGTTAGCCAGAAATTGATGGTTCAAGGATATTCTGGTCATGTCAGATATAAGGGTGGAATTGATGTTGTTCAAAAGATTATGAAAGCTGATGGGCCACGGGGATTGTACAGAGGATTTGGCCTGTCTGTTATGACGTATGCACCATCTAGCGCTGTGTGGTGGGCGAGCTATGGATTCAGCCAGCGTGTAATTTGGAGGTTAGTGATGGTCTAATTGGCTTATCGCCATGTTTCTCTCTCTTAGCCTCTATGCTGTTTAAAGTCATGGATTTCTTAAGTTGAACAAAGAAGAAAAGGCTAACTGTATGTATGTATGTATATATTGGCAGTTTTGACCTCTGTAATTATGCAGCCCTTTTAAAACTGCTCCTTTGATGGTGACAGACTCTTTGAAGCACACATATCCATATTTTGCTTTCCTGTTGTTATGTCTACCAGGGTCCAATAATCCCAAACTACAGTTTTATTTACATTGATCTTTTTTTTTTGAAAATTCTTATCTAACTTTGGTGTGCTCTGGTTGACGTAGTAATCTTTTCATATTTCTTCTGTCTTCCTATAGGTAGAAATAGTAACCATGATAATGTGGTTTGGGTTATATAAATACTTCTCAGACACTAGGTACTCAGAAATCTTATGAGCAGCCTGAAGCAATTTGATAATGATATGCATAGTAGTATGCTCTTAAGGGCCAATACATAAGTTAGTTTTGGGGAGTTCTTTCTTAATTCTTGATGATAGCATAAAAATGTTAAGAATTGAAATAAAGGTATCTATCTTGTTAGCATAGCTACCTGAGAGTTCACTATTGTTGTTCTGCTTGTGTAAACAGTGCTCTTGGCCGCTTGAATGATAAAGAAGATACTCCTAGTCAGTTGAAAATAGTCGGTGTTCAAGCAACAGGGGGAATGATTGCTGGGGCAGTGACCTCTTGTGTTTCAACTCCTCTAGATACAATCAAAACCAGGCTGCAGGTGACATTTATGTTTCTGATTATTGTTGCTTATTTCTGCCTAATTGGGTTTGAACAAAGTTCATTGTTCAGGACTGCCCTTGTAACTAGTGCTTATTAAGTTTCACACTGATGCCATTAAGATGCCTATAACTTGACTCCATTATCAGAATATCAGTTACAATTATTGTTAGGTTTAGGAGCATGGATATTTTGTCTTGAAATTCATTGATGTCCCTCTGAAAAAATAAATAACTTTGTCTTAGATAATATCTACTCCCTCTGTTCCTAAATATTTGTCTTTTTAGAGATTTCACTATGAACTACATACGAATGTATATAGACATAATTTAGTGTGTGGATTCATTCATTTTGCTCCGTATGTAGTCTATAGTTGAATCTCTAAAAAGACAAATATTTAGGAACGGAGGGAGTAATAGCATGGGACTGAGGAGCTAGGATTCAGGAACACAGTCTTTATTAAGCAAGATATATTCCTTCTCCCAGTAGTGATCAGTGGAAAGGCAAGCCACTGTAAATGAATGCTTGTATTTCTTTATCTTATGCTAGTTATTACGAGGTCAAAAGGGAAAATCTTCCCCTAAAGCTTTTTCTAGAAACTTCTCTGTTTTATAGCGAGTAGTATAAATGCGTTAATGTTGAAGTGGCTTAGAAGTTTTTCAAGGATATGACATGCACTTTATGGACACACTTCACAGCTTAGCATTACATGTTTTATCTGTGTTGATAATGTCGAGTGTAGATTTTTAGTTCGTTACAGTCACACTTCTAGACTGTAGCGATCAACCCCCAGTGTTCAATTTTTGGGGGAATAGTTTGAGAAAATGCTCCTCTGCAGCAGATGTTTTCTTTATGTCATTAAGAATCCGCATCTTTTCTATTTCTTGAATGTGACATGCATCTTACGAGTTGCGATGTGTGTATCAGTCACATTTATTATTATTCTATTTTTTCCTCTAGGTTAATATCAACAAGCCAAAAGCCAGTGAAGTAGTTAGAAGATTGATCGCTGAAGATGGATGGAAAGGTTTCTACAGAGGGTTAGGTCCAAGGTTTTTCAGCTCATCTGCTTGGGGTACATCAATGATCGTATGCTACGAATACCTAAGTATGGCCATCCTTTCCAAGTCTTATATTTATTTTTTTGTATATTCACCATATCTAATGCTATTTGCAAGCATACAAAATTGCATATAATAAATACACTGTTGCAACTAATTACATATTTGAGCATTTCTCATCTAGACTAGGGGTGTCTGTGGTGACATTGTGGTCACTTGTCATCATTTGTCCATATCTCTTGTAGGCTATAACAAAACTCCCATATGCAATATAAACCACACTTGAGTACAATCTGAAACTGTGGAACTTCTATGCCTGTAAGGTTACCTTACATGAAAGATAGCACATTATGGATGATTGTATTCATAGTGCACTATCTTACTCCCTCCGTTCCAGAATATAAAGTGTATCGAGCCTTCCCTACTGTATTATGCTAAAAAAAAGGTGTATCGATTTTCGTGCAAGTCAAATTTGTGTATGTTTGACCAAGATTATAGAATAAAATATTGACATCTATAATACAAAATAAATGAAATATGAAAATACTTTTCGCGATGTATCTAATGATACAAATTTGGTACTGTAGATATTGATACTTTTTTCTAAAAACTTGGTCCAACATGCAGATGCTTGACTTTTGAAAAAAACAATACACCTTATATTTTGGAATGGAGGAATATCGGTGCCAATGCAATCGGAGGTGGAATATCGGTGCTTTGCGTTAACATAGCGTTCATTAAAAAGTTCTCCATGAATGAAAACCATTTGTTTTATGAAATTTGATCATTTGAACTTCCAGTAAAAGCCCATTTCAGAAAAGGAGGGTTGTTTGAGGTTTAAACATGCACGCTCCATACGATATTCCTTTTTTTCTAATGCTCTACTTTTATTTAGATGACACCAGGTTTTAATTTTCTTAAAATGTTCTGTTCTGACCTGAAACTATTCTTTTTTTCTCTATTATTACTAACTGTACTTTCCTTCTGCTTTTTCCCAGAGCGTGTATGTGCTAAAGTTGAAGAGGCCTGAGCCGCCTGACATCTCCTTATGTGGTTCCTGCAAAAACGCTGGATTTTTTGTTGGTAGTCGAAACGCAACAATACTACAAGAAGGCATCAGTGACACCCACCTGAAGCTCTGTTTCTCGCTGACTTGATAGCTAGACAGTGGTTCTTACAAACTTTGGTGCCCCTGGAGGGTATAATTTTTTTGGGCAGAATGTTTGAGGCTCGTATTAGCTGCTGCCTCTAGTGACGGCTATGGATTAGGCAGAATGCTCATATAAACCGAGAGATCAGATGTATTCAATTTCTATTCTTTTGAACTCCAAGGCTTTGTTATGGCGAGTCTGGTCGATTGGGGCCAGTTGTAATGACACGTGAGGGCAAGCTTCGCATTTGCTCGTTTCTCTGCTAAAATTTGTTTTTCCTTGTCAAGGCAGGCAACAGCCCCATTGTCTGATCCCTTCACAGTTTTTTTTTGTGTGTGATAAAAGTATAGTTTAATAAAATTAAAAGAAAGTGTGGAACACATATCGTCTTGCCAAACTAGGGGCTGTGTTTGGATGATTGAATGGGTACCAATTTACTGGTATATGCCATAGGCAGGCAAAGGGTGTAAACCAACCCTAGCTGCCGTCTGGGCCCCATCCGCCAGCAAGAAGAGTGAGGACCTATCTGTTTGTTTTGTTCTTCTTAGGTTTTGTTTACCTGGCGACAATGACAAAGGTGGTGGTGGTGATGATGTGTTAGAATAAGGTTTCTCCGGTCTTTTTCCTACCTTAACGATGTTCGATTGAGTTTCCTTCAAATCTTGTACTTTTGTCTTTCAAGTAGAGCCATTGGTTGGCTATTTGTGTGAACTTCGACATTTTCTTTTGTGGTGTTCTATAGTTTGACCTGGTTTCTGCAACCCTTTAGACCTTCATTGATTCATAGGATTAGAATATCATAGAAATAGAAATATCATAGCAAGTGAGATGACATGCATCTTAATTTCTATAAAGAAAGACATGTCATTTGATACATAGGATAGGAATTTTTTCATTGAGTCTAGACAAATGCTTTTTCCCCTATGAAATGTGAAAGATTGGTTTCTATCATATATAGGAATAGGAATACAGTCCTACAAACCAAAGGGTTTCATAGGAATTTTTCCTTTGATAATCCTATCCTATGAAATTCCTACAACATTTCTAAAAACCAAAGGAGGCCTTAAACTGTCGGCAATGCATTGTAAGCCTGTCCTGCATGAGGTGATGCTCCCGCTGATGTTGTTTCAACGATTTATAGATCTCGTCTCAAGGGTTGAGTGACTTGCGGTCTTTAAAATCTGGCATGACAAGGGCGTATGCGGATGCCGTTTCACTTTATTGTTGGTTTAGTACTTTTTCAATCTCTGATAGGCGGCACTTAATTGGAGGAAAAAGAAGACTAGTGTGGTTTTCAATGTAACTTTGTTTTTTATTGGTCATTCTATGTCCAGTTGTCAATCCATTGGCTTTTGTTTTTTCTCCATAGTAATCAGATCTAAAATGCTCATTGGGTGTCTTTACTCAAAGTTTTTTCTCAATGGCATGCCAATGCTTCTGTGCCCATCCTAGTTCACATTTCTAGCCAATGTTGGTCAATGCATAGACAGGCAAAAAAGCTCCATCAAAATTTTAGCTACCCAACTTATTTGGCAGGGCAAAGCTAAGGCGTGTCTGCCCAAAGAGGAAGAACTTCAGAATCGGCGTCTCCACAGATTACATTCATCTAAACTGAGCCATGAGCTGACATTTATCTTCCTGGAAGTTTTGCAGTTCTGTGAAATCAACTCCCATGTTTTCACTTTCACAGCTCTGCTTCCATTGCCCAGATACTGACAACATATTTTCACCTTCGTTTAGAGGTTCACCCGCTCGGCTGCGTGAACACTGAACACATCTGCTCTGAAGCGGCAGAGCTTCAGTCCACTCCCCTTACATTCCACCCCAGGGGAGGTCGGCGTCAGAGATGGACGCGGCGGTGCAGGAGGCGAAGCTGCTGCGGCAGGTGAACGCCCTCATCGTGGCGCACCTCCGCGACCAAAACCTCACGCAGGCCGCCGCCGCCGTCGCCGCCGCCACCATGACCCCCAAGGCCGACGCCTCCGTCCCCAACCACCTCCTCCGCCTCGTCGCCAAGGTATATATAACTCCCCTCCCTGTGCCCCCCTCGCCTAGGGTTCCGGCGTAAACCCTCGCTGCTGTCGGCTCGCAGGGCCTCGCGGTAGAGCGGGAGGAGGCGGCCAGGGGAGGCGGAGCTCCCGCCGCGTTTGACGCCGCCGCGGCCGCTGGCGGTGGTGGGCTGGCGCGCCCTCTCGGTACCAATGCCGTGGATTTCAGGTGAAACCCAGGATTGCTCGTGGTTCTGGCATTTGACAAATTAACTGTGTGTGGTGTATATGGATTTGATTGTGAAGCTTACTGCAGTGTGCAGAATGTTAGGGGCCCGTCCAAGACTTTTCCCAAGCATGAAACCAGGCACATCTCCGATCATAAGGTGCGCATGGTTCCACTTTTCCCCTTGCTGAATGCACCGTAGGAATTCGCTTTTACTGTATTTTCTTCGGCAATGTTTATGATATATCTGAACTAAATCTGAATTCAGCTGAGCAACATTATTTTTTCTAACCCCGAACATGGATGTTACTTATACACGGATATTATAAGCAACAGCAACAAGTCTACATGGCTCAAACATCGAATGGATAATTTATGAGCATACAACTGGTGCCATTTACACGCTTTGCACCTGCCATGGTGCCTTCATAGTAATTCAACTTGTAATTTTGTTGGTCCTGTTAATTAAGGTGTGGCAGACCAGTCGCCAGGAAATATCATATATACTTTTTCTGTGGTTTACTCTTATTTTGAGCAGAATGTTGCCAGATGTGCAAAATTTAGTCCTGATGGGAAATATTTTGCAACTGGAAGTGGGGACACATCCATTAAGTTCTTTGAGGTGAGCTTGAATTGTCATTCCATCTCTGAGTGCAGGATGTGCTTTGTTAGGTTCTAGTTGTTGCTCAATGTACGACTTCCACTTGCAGGTATCGAAAATTAAGCAGACGATGTTAGGAGACTCCAAAGAAGGCTCTGGCCGGCCTGTGGTTCGTACATTTTATGACCACGTGCAGGTTAGTATTTTACTGCGAAAGTCCTTGAGTCTCTTCTCATCCTGTTTTGGAATAGCTTCTTGTTAAGACTTCTTCTATGCATAGTTCGGTAGTTGCTTACCCAACTTCTTGTACATAGCACTGACAAGGCATCTAGCTTTGTAACTAGTATACCAGGTAGCTCCTTTTTCACCTTCTATATCTTGAATTGCCAGCATAGGGTATTGAACTTTGTAACTGGTGATTAGTAACTATTTCATTTACTCCAGTCATCCATTGTTCTGCTTATTTATCTTTAATTGCTTAAATACCACCATGCCTTCTTTTAGCAAGTAATCATCTTTAGATTTGTAGGGCGCCAATGTGGCTGCCTAGTGCCTAGTACCTAGTGCTGCACATGGTTGTGGTTGAATCATGGATTCAAGCCCCCATTAACCTTCTATAATTAAAGATTTGTAGTTCATCCTATGTACTCTAGTTGTTTTTATAACATGTTTAATTTCTTGCAGCCCATCAATGATCTGGATTTCCATCCTATTAGCTCAATACTGATATCTGCAGCAAAAGATAATACGATAAAGTATGTTTATCATTGCTTCCTGTCTTCCTTGTTGTTTGTTATGCAGTTTGAGGAGTTCATACAGAGATTAAGCATAATTTGTCTGTATACATATAATTACGATATATCTGTTGAGTTGTATGTCCTTTGAACTTGAAACTTGCTTGATAGGTTCTTTGACTTCTCCAAAACTGCTGCAAGAAAAGCATTCAGAGTTATTCAGGTAGTAAAATGCTTATTAACTGTATATACTCTAAATGACATGTTTGTGGTGCCTAAACAATATTTTCTCCCAACATTTACCTGAACAGGATACTCATAATGTTAGGTCTGTATGTTTTCATCCTTGCGGGGATTACATTTTAGCAGGTACTATGATCCTTTCTTTACTTAGGCTTTTGATCCTTTCTGTAATTAGACATTTACCTGTAGCCTCTGCCTTTTTGTTTTATACGAGTATCAATTCTGATATAGCTTGGTTAGAGTTAAGAGCAGACTTATTTATGATGCATTTTAAAGAAACAATGATGTATAACAGGCATTATTATATATATTTCCATGATAAGCTCATGGCGTCCATACTCCACGCGGTTGCAGAATTATATAACTCGCTAATGTGTTGTAGGTATAATAGCATGACTTAATATATCTAACTGAGAATATTTGGTGTCTGGCCTCTAAGGATTTGAGTTTTGTTCCAGAATCAGACTGCCTACTTCGATAATTTTTGGCATTACCAACTAGTTTCGTGTGAGTTCAATTAGAGGCCCACATTGCCATATTAACCTATTGAATATGCAATCCTTGGAAGCAGCTGACTTGGATACAAAATATTTTCAGGGACTGATCACCCAGTAGCTCATCTCTATGATGTAAACACTTTCACATGCTTCTTATCTGCAAATCCGCAGGACTCTAGTGCTGCCATCAACCAGGTATTTTCTTACTTTTGCTTCACAAGCTTTGTCCTACAGTGGTTATAGTTTTCATGAAAGGCACAACATTGCTACCCTATATATACTTTGTGGGTGTCAGGTGCGCTACTCGGGTACTGGGAGCATGTATGTGACTGCTTCTAAGGATGGTTCTCTGCGCATCTGGGATGGAGTATCTGCTGAATGTGTTCGTCCCATAATTGGAGCACATGGATCAGTAGAAGCTACGAGTGCAATTTTCACCAAAGACGAGAGGTTAGCAAGTGCCTGCCAAATGGTTTTGGGGAACAAAGATATGTGAATAAATATTCTTAACATCATAATGTTTCAGCATTGTGTTGAGAATCTACCTTTTTTCCCATACGGTCCCCAAAAGGATCAGGTTCCACTATCAAGAGATAACGGAACAACAAACTGTATCCAGCACCCAGGTGCAAAAATAAAACAAAAAAACAGGTTTGTCCTAGCATCCAGGTGTTGAGAATCTACCTGTAAGTCTTGAACAAACCAACCTGATTCGTCCTAGTGTGGATCAGTTCCAAGCAGATAGTTGCCATACCATTAGAATTGCATACAATCCTTAGGGAATTATCTGTTTTAGGCTAAACAAGGACAGCAGTGATGTGCCATGGTTGCTTGGCAGGGATGGACATACCTGAGCAATGAGGTGTCACACGACTATCGTGAGGTGAATCCTATGGTCACATGGTCTTTTAGGAGGGAGGGCAGTGGGTTCTAGGAACACATAAGAGAAAGAGGACCAAACCTGGTCAATCTAGTGTGGATACAAATGCAAAGCATTTCTCTGTTGTGCAGAAAGGCTTTGCATGTACTTGCACATAAGATTGAATAATGAAGCTGTTATAATGAATATATACTAACTGAAGGACTTGGTCACCCATTTCGAGTTATTATATTCCTGTATTTGAGAAAAGTTTATGCATGTATCCTGGCTATCTCTTATGAAGCCAAAAACGTTCTTTCAGGTACATCCTATCCAGTGGGAAGGATTCGTGTATAAAGTTATGGGAAGTTGGCACCGGAAGACTTGTGAAGCAATATCCAGGTGCTGTTAATGCACAATTCCGGTGTCAGGTTAGTAATACGATTCTGTACCATTATCATTTTCTTTCTTTCTGGTTTACATACTAATACATTTGGTCATACAAGCTCCTCTTGCTCCAATTGTAGCTAAGTATCTCAGCTAGTCAGCCTAGTCCATATGAAATTAGATTGTAGCTTTGAGCTTGTAACTAACTGCACAACTAACTTCATCGTTGCAATAAATTGATTTTGTTGTTTAGGCCGTCTTCAACGAAACCGAGGAGTTTGTACTATCAACCGACGAGCAAAACAACGAGGTGAATTTCAGTTCAGACTACTAATATCTGTATTTCAGAAGGGGGAAACCCTTCAGCACACGTCTCACTGTAATACTGCCTGGTCTCCAGGTTGTCGTCTGGGACGCACTTACTTCCGAAAGGGTGGCACGATTGCCCTCTGGCCATACCGGCGGCCCGAGGTGGCTGGAGCACTCCCCTGTAGAGCCAGTGTTTGTTACATGCGGAAACGACCGATCCGTCAGATTCTGGAAATAAATGGCGCAGATTTGATTCAATCCTGGCATTCAAATCATGAAGTTTGCTGTGTCATGAGTACTTCAGGGTAAAAGAAAGGAATACTTGTAACTGTAGTGGCTGTACTTATACATGCTGTTGAAGCTTGACATTGTACCAAACTTCGTAGAGTAAGATTTTTTTTGGGTCTGTTTTGGCATTGATGATTGTGAAAGAGAAAAAAAAAATCCATCTACAGCTACTGAACTTGTTTCGAAACTCAATTCGGTCCTAAATACGGCCACTGAAGTGGCTTAAATGGTTCAATACGGTTTACACGGGAGGCTGGAAGCGTATGCTTCTCGCAGTGACGCGTATGTGTTGATATAGGCAAGCGGCAAAGAGAGAGAGAGATTTACACGGGAGGTTAGACCCTGGATTGATATACAAAACACACACAATCTATCTTAATACGGTTTATACGATATAACGTAGATTGGGGCAGTGAGTGGGTTTGTGGTGAAAATGAGGATCGAGTGAGAGAGAGAAAGCGATGTACTGATCATATACACATCTAATCTAAAACTTACGTCACGAAATTACGAGCGTATGTTCCCACGTTCGGTTCTCTCTTTTTTTCTGAGGTGTGTCGTTGTTTTTGGGTTGCCAACTGATTTGGGCCTGCTGGCAGTTTTCCAACTGGACCTGGGCTTTGTTTTCAGTTATCAACAAAACTGTCTACCTGGGCTCTTCGGCGTTGGTTTTCAGCGATATTCACGACCCGGTGACACTAGAAGTTCTCGCATGCAGAGAAGCTATGGCACTTGCGCAAGATCTCTCGTTAAGGAGAATCGTTATTGCTTGTGATTGCAAAACAGTGGTGGAAGAGATACATAAGGGATCGGCTGGCCCTTACAGTGTGATCATTAAGGAGATTGAAGCTTCAGCAAGGGATTTTGATAGTTGCGTTTTTATTTTTGAAAGTCGTGTTTTGAATTTTGAGGCTCATAGTTTGACCAACTTTTCTTCGTCTTTAGCAGTGGGTCGCCATGTGTGGCTGGGCTTACCCCATGATCCGTTTGTAATTCCTGTAAACCGAACCCCGTCTTAATAAAGTGTTGGTTTACCGCTAAAAGAAACTGTCTAGGGTCTTCTTTTAA
Source organism: Hordeum marinum (assembly GCA_022496015.1). Lineage (NCBI taxonomy): Eukaryota > Viridiplantae > Streptophyta > Magnoliopsida > Poales > Poaceae > Hordeum > Hordeum marinum. The sequence goes on from CM039674.1 coordinate 331,466,870, forward strand.
ACATTTTGGCTGCGCCAGAGAAAAAGCTACATGGGCAAGTCATGGGAGACTACTGCCAGGCAAGCAACACATGCGTACAGTAACACTTCGAGCCATGGTTTGTACGCATGCAGAAGAAAAACGAAAATGGAATGGTCAGTAGCCTCCCGTGACTGGATTGGCAATTTGACCGTTGCTTATTTCTTGTTTTTTCTAGCATTTTTATTTTTTTGTAGTTAATTAATTATTTTTTTCCATTTTCTCATACCCAAAAACTTCAAGAATAGAAAGTCAAATATTTGAACCTTATAAAAATAACGGCATCAATGGTTTAATTAATTTCTTTTGCAGTTTTTCAAATCTGAACAATTCAAAAAAAAATAGTTAAGTTGTTACAGGTTTGGTGGTGGACATGCAACTGGCCGACAAAAACCTCCCATATCCGGGGCAAAAAAATGGCTGGACCTAGTTTGTGAGTTGAAGATGGATATGCAATTGGGTTTAAAAAATTGGTCCTGTTTGTGAGTTGAGGGCGAACTTGCAACTAGAAAAAAAATGATCAAACCCTCATTATGAGTGAAGGGTAGACTTGCAATTGGGACAATAAATAGGTGGAGCCTAGATGCTTAAGGATGAACTTGCAACTAAGGCAGAAAAAACGAGACCCACTTGCAGGTCAAGTAACTCTCAAAAAAACTTGCATGTCGAGCATGGGCTTCCTAGCGCGAAAAGAAATCGGGCCCAATTACAAGTCAAGGGTGGATTTGCAACTAAGACAAAGAAAGACCGGACCCAGTTGCGAGTCAAGGGTAGACTTGCAACTCAGGCCAAGGAAAGGGAAGGATCCAATTGCGAGTCGATGGTGGACATAGAATTGGACAAACAAACGCCGGACACAATTTTGACTCGAGGGTGGACTCAGAACTAGGGAAAAAGGGATCAGGGGCCATTTTCTGTCGAGTGTGGGCTTGCAACTGAGACAAAACATGTCAGCCGCAGTTGCGAGCCGAGAGTGGACTCGCAACTAGGGCAGAAAAGGTCAAGGGCTAGTTGCAAGTCGAGGCTGGGCTTGCAAGTGGGGCCAAAAAAAGGTTGCGACCCAGTTGTGAGCCGAGAGTGGACTTGCAATTAGGGTAAAAAATAGGTCAAGGTCTAGTTGCAAGTCGACGGTGGGCTTGCAAGTGGGGCAAAAAAAGGTTTGACACAGTTGCGAGTCAAGGGTGGACTTGCAACTAAGGCGAAAGAAAGGGCTGGACCCAGTTGCGAGTCGATGATTGGCATGCAAACGGGACAAACAAACATGGGACCCAATTTTGAGCCGAGGGTGGACGAGGAAGTGAGGAAAAAGGGACCATGGGCCATTTGCATGTCGAGCGTGGACTTGCAACTAAGACAAAACATGTTGGACCTAGTTTCTATTCTAGAGTGGACTTGCAACTGGGGCAAAAAAAATTCAAGAGCCGGTTGTGAGTAGGGCTGCAAACGAGTCGAGTTCGAGCGAGTTGAGTTGGCTCAGCTCGACTCATATTAAAAGTCGAGCGAGCTCAAATTGAGTGAAACTCAAGGTCGAGCTGTAGAACATGACTCGTGCTCAGCTTGTAATGATCTAGAGTCAATATTAAGTTAGTTTCGAGCTAAACAAGATGGTAAAATTATAAATCTATGGTGATTATTCTAACTAGATAAGTCTCAACATGACATAAGAAAGCACTAAAAAAATATTATTCCAATCAAGAATGTGAGAATATAAATTTCTTCAAAGTAGTTTGACTTATTCTCTCACGGCCAAAAGTCTAGTATCAAAATAAGATAATTATTCATGACAAACATATAATTGGGAAAACAAATTACTGACCATAGACCATAATAAGGCCTAAATCTTCTCTACACTTACTTAAGCTTCCATGTTTGGTAGTAATAATTGGATAAAAACCGTGGACAACATATATGGTAAAAAATATGTTATTTCTATCTAATATATGACGTGATCATTAACATAATGATATTATGTCGATCTATCAAGCAAGCTAGTATTGGCTCAAGATATGCTCGTTTCTCACTCGAGCTACACAAAGTGTTCAAACTCAACTTAGTTATTTTGGAGTCAATATAAAAAATGAGTCGATCTCGAACGACTCATGAGCCTTGAGCTTTTCTTACAACCCTAGTTGCGAGTCGAGAGTGGGCTTGCAAGTGGGACAAAAAAGGTTCGGGTCCAGTTGCGAGTTGAGAGTGGACTTGCAACTGAGGCAAGAAAAAGGTCAAGGGCCAGTTGCAAGTCTAGGGTGGGTTTGCAAGTGGGAAAAAAGATCCGGTCCCAGTTGCGAGTCGAGTGTGCACTTGCATTTGGGGCAGAAAAAAGCTTAGGCAAAAAATTCAGCCCCATTTGCGATTCGAGGATTGACTTACAACTAGGACAAAAAAACATTGTTGCTTAATTGTGAGCCGAGTGTGGACTTGTAACTATGATAGAAAAAGGTCGGGGCCTCGATTGTGAGTGTATGATGGACTTGCAACTCAGAGAAAACATAGGCCGGTACCAATTACGTGTCGAGGGTGAGCTTACAACGAAATCAAGAAAAAAAGGTCATGCCAATTGTGAGTCGAGGTTGGACTTGCAAATGAGAGACAAAAGTCAGAAACCAATTGCAAGTTGAGGTTGGGCTTATAACTGTTGGAAATATGCCCTAGAGGCAATAATAAATTAGTTATTATCATTTTTCCTTGTTCATGATAATCGTTTATTATCCATGCTATAATTGTATTGATCGGAGACTTAAATGCATGTGTGGATACATAGACAAAACCATGTCCCTAGTATGCCTCTAATAGACTAGCTCGTTGATCAAAAGATGGTTAAGGTTTCCTAGCCATGGACATGATATGTCATTTGATAACGGGGTCACATCATTAGGAGAATGATTTGATGGACAAGACCCAAACTGCAAACGTAGCATATGATCGTGTCAGTTTATTGCTACTGTTTTCCGCATGTCAAGTATGTGTTCCTATGACCATGAGATCATGCAACTCACAGATATTGGAGGAGTGCCTTGTGTGTATCAAACGTCGCAACGTAACTGGGTGACTATAAAGGTGCTCTACAGGTATCTCCGATGGTGTCTGTTGAGTTGGCATGGATCGAGACTGGGATTTGTTACTCCGTGTGACGGAGAGGTATCTCGGGGCCCACTCGGTAATGCAACATCACAATAAGCCTTGCAAGCAATGTGACTAATTGTTAGTTGCGGGATCTTGTATTACGGAACGAGTAAAGAGACTTGTCGGTAACGAGGTTGAACTAGGTATGGAGATACCGACGATCGAATCTCGGGCAAGTAACATACCGAAGAACAAAGGGAACGTTATACGGGATTAACTGAATCCTTGACATAGAGGTTCGACCGATAAAGATCTTCGTAGAATATGTAGGAACCAATGCGGACGTCCAGGTCCCGCCATTGGTTATTGACCGTAGAGGTGTCTCGGTCATGTCTACATAGTTCTCGAACCCGCAGGGTCTGCACACTTAAGGTTCGGTGACGTTTCGGTAGTGTAGAGTTATGTATGGTGGTGACCGAAGTTTGTTCGGAGTCCCGGATGAGATCCCGGACTTCACGAGGAGCTCCGGAATGGTCCGGAGGTAAAGATTCATATATAGGAAGTCCCAGTTTGGTTTCCGGAAAAGTTTCGGGCTCATCGGTAGTGTACCGGGAGTGCCGGTAGTGTACCGGGAGGCCTCCGGGAGGGGTATTTCGACCCCAAGAGGTCCATGGGCTGTGAGAGAATAATAACCAGCCTTTGTGGGCTGGGAAAACAGCCACAAAGGCCCATGGTGCAGGAGAGAAAGTCCTAAAGCAAAAAGTGGAAAATCAGCCAATAGGAGGCAATCCTACTCCAACTAGGATTGGAGGTGAAGTAGGATTGCTTCCCACCTCCTATTTCGGCCGACCCAAAGGCCTTGGCTGCCTATCCTCTCCTCTCCTCCTATATATACTAGTGTATTGGGTGGTTTTTGGACAGAATTTCCGGCCACGTGCTACCCGATCCACCGATGCATAGTTTCTCCTCTAGATCGGTTTTCTGCAGCGCTTAGGCGAAGCCCTGCCGGAATTGCTCCACCACCATCACCGGAGCACCGTCATGCTGCCGGTGAACTCTCTCTCCTCTCCACCTCCTCTTGCTGGATCGAGACGGTGGAGATCGTCATCAAGCTGCACGTGTGCTGAACGCGGAGGTGCCGTCCGTTCGGCGCTAGATCGGAAGGACCGTGATCGAGATCGCGAGACGGTTCGTGATGTGATCATGGAACGGATCGTGATGAGTTCGCGGGACAGATCGTGATCAAGATCGTGAGACGGATCGTGATGAGTTCGCGGGACGGATCATGATGTGTTCGCGGGACGGTTCGTGATTGGATCGCGGGACGCTCGGCGATTTGGATCGCGAAGAAGTTCGACTACACCAACTGCGTTTCTTAACGCTTCCTGCTTAGCGATCTACAAGGGTACGTAGATCCAATCTCCCTCTCGTAGATGCACGTCACCATGGATAGGTTTGCGTGTGCGTAGGAATTTTTTTGTTTCCCATGCGACGTTCCCCAACAGTGGCATCATGAGCTAGGTTGATGGTTCGATAGATCTCGAGTAGAACACAAAAGGTTTGTGGGCGTTGATGCTTAGATTGCTTCCTCCCTTGGTCGGATTTTGGTTCAGCGGGATTGTGAGATGAAGCGGCCCGGACCAACATTACTCGTACGCTTACGAGAGACCGGTTCCCTCGACGCAACTTGTTGCTTAGATGGCTTGCAGGTGATAGTTTCTCTCACTTTAGTTGGATCGGATCCGACAAAGGCGGTCCTTGAGAAGGTTGAAAACCAATCTATGTATCACTGTTGTGGTTTATGCATAGGTGAGAATCGTTCTTGCTAGATACCCGTAGCAGCCACGTAAAACATGCAACAACAATTAGAGGACGTCTAACTTGTTTTTGCAGGGTATGTTGTGATGTGATATGGCCAATTACATGATGAGATATATGTGATGTATGAGATGATCATGTGATGTATAGAATTTCACGACTTGCATGTCGTTGAGTACGGCAACCGGCAGGAGCCATAGGGTTGTCTTTAATTATTGTATGACCTGCGTGTCAATCATTAAGCACTATGTAATGCTTTACTTTATCGCTAAGCGGTAGCAATAGAAGTAGAAGCAGGGCTGGCGCCACAACCCCAATGGCAACACATTGATGGAGATCAAGATGATGGAGATCATGGTGTTGTGCCAGTGACGATGGAGATCATGCCGATGTTTCGAAGATGGAGATCTTAAACACAAGTTCATGGCCATATCATGTCACTTATGAATTGCATGAGATGTTAATGCTTTTATGCACCTTGTTTTGCTTAGTACGGCGGTAGCATTATAAGGTGATCCCTCACTTGAATTCCAAGATGAACTGTGTTCTCCCCGGGTGTGCACCATTGCGAAAGTTTGTCGTGTTGAGACACCACGTGATGATCGGGTGTGATAGACTCTACGTTCACATACAACGGGTGCAAGCCAGATTTGCACGCGCAGAACACTCGGGTTAAACTTGACGAGCCTAGCATGTACAGACATGGCCTCAGAACACAAGAGACCGAAAGGTCGAGCATGAGTCATATAGTGGATATTATAAACATAATGATGTTCACCATTGAAGCCACCTTAACTCACGTGATGATCGGACTTGAGTTGGTGAATTTGGATCATGTATCACTCGAATGACCCGAGGGATGTCAATTTGAGTGGGAGTTCTTAAGTAATATGATTAATTGAACTCATTATCATGAACATAGTCAATAGTGTCTTTGCAAATTATGTTGTAGAATACTAGCTCGCGCTGTAGCTCCCTTAAATTTTTATATGTTCCTAGAGAAATAGAGTTGAAAGATGTTGGTAGCAATATTGCGGACTGGGTCCGTGATCTGAGGATTGTCCTCATTGCTGCACAGAAGGCTTATGTCCTTAATGCACCGCTCGGTGCGCCACCCCCTCTAGCGTCGTCTATAGATGATGTGAACATCTGACAGGCACGTTTCGATGACTACTTGATAGTTTAGTGCGTCATGCATTACGGCTTAGAATTGAGGCTCTGAAATGTTTGAACGTCACGAAACATATGAGATGTTCTAGGAGCAGAGATTGTGATCTCAGGCTCGTGCCTGTGTTGTGAGATATGAGATCTCCAACAAGATTCTTTGCCTGTAAGATGAAGGAGAATAGCTCAATCGTTGAGCATGTACTCAGATTGTCTGGGTACTACAATCGCTTGAATCAAGTGGGAGTTGATCTTCCAGATAAGATAGTGATTGATATAGTTCTCCAAGTCACTATCACTAAAGCTACTAGAACTTAGTGATGAACTATATACACCAGGGATAGAAGTATTGATCCCTGAGTTGTTCGCGATGTTTGACACCGCGAAGGTAGAAATCAAGAAGGAGCGTCAAGTGTTGATGGTTAATCAAACCACTAGTTTCGAAAAGGGCAAGAGCAAGGAGGGAAACTTCATGGATAGCAAGTCAGTTGCTGCTCCAGTGAAGCAACCCAAAGTTGAACTCAAACACGAGACTAAGTGCTTCTATTATGAGGTGAGAGGTCGCTGAAGCGGAACAACCCTAGATACTTGGTAGATAAGAAGGCTGGCAACATCGACAAAAGTATATTTGATATACGAGTTATTGATGTGTACCTTGCTAGTACTCCTAGTAGCACCTGGGTATTGGATACCGATTCGGTTGCTAAATGTTAGTAACTCAAAATAAAAGCTACGGAATAAACGGAGAACTAGCTAAGGGTGAGGTGACGATGTGTGTTGGAAATGTTTCCAAGGTTGATGTGATCAACATCGCACGCTCTCTCTACCTTCAGGATTAGTGACGAACCTAAATAAATGTTATTTGGTGTTTTGCGTTGAGCATGAACATGATTAGATCATGTTTGTTGCAATACGGTTATTCATTTAAGTCAGAGAATAATGGTTATTCTGTTTACATGAATAATACCTTCAATGGTCATGCACCCAGTGAGAATGGTTTGTTGAAATCTGGATCGTAGTAATACACATGTTCATAACATTGATGTCAAAAGATACAAAGTTAAATAATGATAGTACCACATACTTGTGGCACTGCCGCAAAATGTCATATTGGTATAAAGCGCATGAAGAAACTCCATGGTGATGGATATTTGGACTCATTCGATTTCGAATCGGTTGAGACATGCGAACCATGCCTCTTGGGCAAGATGACTAAAGGACCCCGTTGGATGGAGCGGGCAAGTGATTCATTGGAAATGATACATGTTGATGTATGCAATCTAGTGAGTCTTGTAGCGTGCAGTGGATATCGTTATTTTCTTACCTTCACTGATGATTTGAGTAGATATAGTGTATATTTACTTAATGAAACACAAGTCTGAATCGTTTGAAAGGTTCAAGCAAATTCAGAGTGAAGTTTAAAGATCATCGTGACAAGAAGATAAAAATGACTACGATATGATCGTGGAGGTGAATATCTGAGTCACGAGTTTGGCATACAACTTAAGACAATGTGAAATTTGTTTCACAACTAAACGCCACCTGGAACACCATAGTGTGATGGTGTGTACGAACATCATAGTTATGCTCTATTGGACATGGTGCGTGCTATGATGTCTCTTATCGTTTTACTACTATAATTTTGGGGTTATGCATTAGAGACAACTACATTCATTTTAAATAGGGCACCATCTAAATCCGTTGAGATGACACCATGTGAATTATGGTTTAATAGAAACCTAAGCTGTCATTTCTTAATACTTGGGGCTGCGACACTTGTGTGGAAAATGTTTTCACCTAATGAGGTCGAACCCAAGGCGGACAAATCATCTTCATAGAATACCCTAAGATCAGTTGGGTGAACCTTCTATCTCAGATCCAAGTGCAAAGTGTTTGTTACTAAAACGGATCCTTTCTCGAGGAAAAGTTTCTCTCGAAAGAAATGAGTGGGAGGAAGATAGAACTTGATGAGGTTGTTAAACCTTTGTTCAACCAGGGAGTAGCGCAGCGCAGGATGTTGTTTCTATGAAGCCTACGTTAGTTGAAGAGGAAGTTAATGATGATGATCATGAAGCTTCAGGATCAAGTTACTATCGAACTTCGTAGGTCGACAAGGATGTGTACTGCTCCTAAGCAGTACGACAACCCTGTCTTGGAGGTCATGTTGTTGGACAACGATGGACCTACGAGCTATGGAGAAGCGATGATGGGCCCGGATTCCGACAAATGGTTGGAGGCCATGAAATCCGAGATAGGATCCATGTATGAAAACCAAGTGTAGACTTTGGTAGACTTGCTCGTTGGATGGCAGGTCGTCGAGTACAAATGGATCTTTAAAATGAAGACAGACACTAATGGTGAATGTCACTATTTGTAAAGCTCGACTTGTTGCAAAGATGTTTGTGACAAGTTCAAGGAGTTGACTACGATGAGACTTTCTCACTCGTAGTGGTGCTAAAGTCTGTTGGAATTATGTTAGCAGTTGTTGTGTTTTCAATTATGAAATCTGGCAGATGGATGTCAAAACATCGTTTCCTTAATGGTTTACTTGAGGAAAGGTTGTATGTGATACAACCAGAAGGTTCTGTCAGGCCTAAGGATGCTAAAAGGTGTGCAAGCTTCGGTGATCCTTCCATGGACTGAAGCAAGCATCTCGGAGTTGGAATATACGCTTTGATGAGGTGATCAAAGTTTTGATGTTTATACAAAGTTTACGAGAAACTTGTATTTGCAATAAAGTGAGTGGGAGCACTATAGAATTTCTGATAAGTATATGTGGATGGCATATTGTTGATCAGAAATACTGTAGAGTTTCTGGAAAGCATAAAACGGTTATTTGGAAAGTGATTTTCAAAGGAAGACCTGGATGAAGCTACCTAATTGTTGAGCATCAAAATCTATGGAGATAGATCAAGATGCTCGATGAGACTTTCAATGAGTGCATACCTTGACAAGATTTTGAAAGAGTTCAAAATGGATCAGTCAGAGAAAGAGTTCTCGCCTGATTTGTAAGGTGTGAAAGTTGAGTGAGACTCAAAGCTCGACAACGGCAGAACAAAGAGAAAGGACGAACGTCGTCCCCTATGCCTTAGCCATAGGCTCTATATTATGCCATGCTGTGTACCGCACCTGTGTGTGCCTTGCCATGAGTCCGTCAGGGGGTACAAGAGTGAACCAGGAGTGGATCACTGGACAGCGGTCAAGATTATCCTCAGTAACTAAGAGACTGAGGAGATGTTTCTCAATTATGGAGGTGATAAAGAGTTCGTCGTAAGGAGTTACGTCGATACAAGCTTTAACACTAATCCGGATGACTCGTAGTAGCAATCTGGATACGTATAGTGGAGCAGCCATTTGGAATAGTACTGAGCGGAGTGTGGTAGCAGTGTTTACAGTTTGACATAGGTATTTGCAAAGTGCACACAGATCTGAATGTTACAGACCCGTTGACTATAAGACCTCTCTCACATGCAAAGCATGATCGAGCCCCAGAACTCGTTGGGTGTTAGATTCATAACAATGCGAATCACATGGTGATGTGAACTAGATTATTGACTCTAGTGCAAGTGGGAGACTATTGGAAATATGCCCTAGAGGCAATAATAAATTAGTTATTATCATTTTTCCTTGTTCATGATAATCATTTATTATCCATGCCATAATTGTATTGATCGGAGACTTAGATGCATGTGTGGATACATAGACAAAACCATGTCCCTAGTATGCCTCTAATAGACTAGCTCGTTGATCAAAAGATGGTTAAGGTTTCCTAGACATGGACATGATATGTCATTTGATAACGGGGTCACATCATTAGGAGAATGATTTGATGGACAATACCCAAACTGCAAACGTAGCATATGATCGTGTCAGTTTATTGCTACTGTTTTCCGCATGTCAAGTATGTGTTCCTATGACCATGAGATCACGCAACTCACAGGTATCGGGGGAGTGCCTTGTGTGTATCAAACGTCGCAACATAACTGGGTGACTGTAAAGGTGCTCTACAGGTATCTCCGATGGTGTGTGTTGAGTTGGCATGGATCGAGACTGGGATTTGTTACTCCGTGTGACGGAGAGGTATCTCGGGGCCCACTCGGTAATGCAACATCACAATAAGCCTTGCAAGCAATGTGACTAATTGTTAGTTGCGGGATCTTGTATTACGAAACGAGTAAAGAGACTTGTCGGTAACGAGGTTGAACTAGGTATGGAGATACCGACGATCGAATCTTGGGCAAGTAACATACCGAAGAACAAAGGGAACGTTATACGGGATTAACTGAATCCTTGACATAGAGGTTCGACCGATAAAGATCTTCGTAGAATATGTAGGAACCAATGTGGACGTCCAGGTCCCGCCATTGGTTATTGACCATAGAGGTGTCTCGGTCATGTCTACATAGTTCTCGAACCCGCAGGGTCTGCACACTTAAGGTTCGGTGACGTTTCGGTAGTGTAGAGTTATGTATGGTGGTGACTAAAGTTTGTTCGGAGTCCCGGATGAGATCCCGGACGTCACGAGGAGCTCCGGAATGGTCCGGAGGTAAAGATTCATATATAGGAAGTCCCAGTTTGGTTTCCGGAAAAGTTTTGGGCTCATCGGTAGTGTACCGGGAGTGCCGGTAGTGTACCGGGAGGCCTCCGGGAGGGGTATTTCGACCCCAAGAGGTCCATGGGATGTTAGAGAATAATAACTAGCCTTTGTGGGCTGGGAAAACATCCACAAAGGCCCATGGCACAGGAGAGAAAGTCCTAAAGCAAAAAGTGGAAAATCAGCCAATAGGAGGCAATCCTACTCCAACTAGGATTGGAGGTGAAGTAGGATTGCTTCCCACCTCCTATTTCGGCCGACCCAAAGGCCTTGGATGCCTCTACTCTCCTCTCCTCCTATATATACTAGTGGATTGGGTGGTTTTTGGACAGAATTTCCGGCCACGTGCTACCCGTTCCACCGGTGCATAGTTTCTCCTCTAGATCGGTTTTCTGCAGCGCTTAGGCGAAGCCCTGCCGGAATTGCTCCACCACCATCACCGGAGCGCCGTCACGCTGCCGGTGAACTCTCTCTCCTCGCCACCTCCTCTCGCTGGATCGAGATGGTGGAGATCGTCATCAAGCTGCACGTGTGCTGAACGTGGAGGTGCCGTCCGTTCGACGCTAGATCGGAAGGACCGTGATCGAGATCGCGAGACGGTTCGTGATGTGATCATGGAACGGATCGTGATGAGTTCGCGGGACAGATCGTGAGACGGATCGTGATGAGTTCGCGGGACGGATCATGATGTGTTCGCGGGACGGTTCGTGATTGGATCGCGGGACGCTCGGCGATTTGGATCGCGAAGAAGTTCGACTACACCAACCGCGTTTCTTAACGCTTCCCGCTTAGCGATCTACAAGGGTACGTAGATCCACTCTCCCTCTCGTAGATGCTCATCACCATGGATAGGTTTGCATGTGCGTAGGAAATTTTTTGTTTCCCATGCGACGTTCCCCAACAATAACTGGTCCAAAAATGACTGGGCCCCAATTGCAAGTCCAGTGTGAACTTGCAAATGGGACAACAAAATGTTTGTGGGTTGCATCTCTAGGGTGGACAATAAAAGAGGACATGTAAAAAAAAGAGGGTGGACTTGAAACTGAGTTGTATGTCGAGGGTGGACATACAACTAGGGATCGACACGTGAGTTGCAACTCGAGGGTGGACATGTAACTAGGGATCCGCGCATGAGTTGCAACTCGAGGGTGGACATGCAACTAGGTATCGACATGTGAGTTGCAAGTCGAGGGTGAACATGCAACTAGATCAGACATAAGTTGCATGTCAAGGATGAACATGAAATCGATTGTAGGCGTGAGTTGTGTGTCGATGATGGACAAGCGAGTGGGGTCGCGACAAGTTACGTGTCGAGAATGGGCATGAAATAAGCCATCAACCCCTTGCACTTGCATTGTCATTGAAAAATATTCATAAACTTAAAAAATGTGATTTTCTAAGAAATTAAGATAATTGTGACGAATATGAAAATTATTTTTGAATTAGAAAAATGCAAAAAGAATAAAATGAACAAAAAGATAAAAAAAGAAAAATGGAACAGAGAAATGAAGAAACAAAGGGGTCTGGGAATAGAGAAGTTGAACAACAAGAGAAAAATAACGTGTCCTTCCATTCACGTGAAAAACAAAACACTACACATCCCCACATCGAACCATGGTAGTACAACTAACACTAGAAATAATAAAAAATTCATCCAGATTCGTAGACCACCTAGCGAAGAATAGAAGAACTGAAGCGAGCCGAAGGCACGCCGCTGTCATAGCCCCTTACTTGTCGGTGCCGGGCAAACCTTGTTGTAATATATAGTCCGTAAGTCATCTTGCTAAGGCCCCATAGAACCAATAGACCAGAACAACAACCATCGCCGATGAAAAGTGTAGATCAGAAGGATTCAACCTGAAGACACAAGAACATAGACGAACGATGAACAAATCTGAGCAAATCCACCAAAGACATATCCTCTGGAGACACACCTCCACAAGTCCACCGACGATGCTAGACGCATCAACGGAACGGGGACTAGACGGGAGGACCCTTATTTCATCTTCAGGGAGCCGTCGTCGTCTCGTCTTCCTGGGCAGAACACAAACCTTAACAAAAATCAAAGAAATATCTAAAAATGGAGCCATCCCACCGGTAAGGGACAGGATCCATGCTGCCTCCATGGCCCTAAGGCCACCGAAGACGGGGTGGACTGTCGATGGCACCGACGGGAGGTAGATGAACCCTAGCTTTTTGGGAAGGCGGCGGCTGGCTAGATGAGTTGCATCTATATTGTTTTTCTTGAAGGGAAACTCTACGACATCACTCAGGACGAGGACCTTGCCTCTCTCAGTATTGATTTTGATAACTCTGGCATACCCATCGTTACCACTATAGAGCGCCTCAGTAGACACACACCCTTGGAAAATTGTGATTTTGATGTATGGAGCGATGTTGAAGAAAAGTTGGAGGCCAACGATGGTATGGGTGATAAGAACATATACAACCGAACCCCTCATACTCGTCTCAAATGCCTGGGCAGATGGTCCTGTCACTGGACAATCATGGAATTTCGACCCAGCCGGGTCTCTCAAACCGGCCTCAAACACACGGGCTGACCGACATCCCTCATCTCCATCCCAAAGATGAAGCGGATATGGGGGCGCCTGGGTGTGCCCGGGCATGCCTGCCACGTCGGACCCGATAGCCTTATCCCACCGCAAATTACATCAAACCAACCCGGCAGAACCCATTCTCTCTTTATCTCTTCTTCCTCCACCGCATCGTCCGTCTCGCAGCTCTGCCGTCGCGTACATTCTGCCACCGTTCCTAGCCTCTGCTGCGCCAGCTCCGATAGAGCAGTCTTCTGTCCCGTCCTCACTGTAGGTTGCATCATCACCGGTCGGAAGACGCCGTGGTACGTCCGACAACTCTCTTGCTTCGCGTAGAGCTGGATGTGTTCGCCACATTGTCTGGCCGAATTTTTTGTCAAAATTTTAGGCGAAAACGATGGATTCTGATGTTTCGTCCGGTGAAGAGTATGTACCGACTGAGCTTGGTCAAATGATTGAAGATCAATTCTTTGATTCGTTGAATTCAGATGAAAAGTGTGTTGGAAATATGCCCTAGAGGCAATAATAAATTAGTTATTATCATATTTCCTTGTTCATGATAATCGTTTATTATCCATGCTATAATTGTATTGATCGGAGACTTAGATGCATGTGTGGATACATAGACAAAACCATGTCCCTAGTATGCCTCTAATAGACTAGCTCGTTGATCAAAGATGGTTAAGGTTTCCTAGCCATTGACATGAGATGTCATTTGATAACGGGATCACATCATTAGGAGAATGATGGGATGGACAAGACCCAAACTATAAACGTAGCATATGACCGTGTCAGTTTATTGCTACTGTTTTCCGCATGTCAAGTATGTGTTCCTATGACCATGAGATCATGCAACTCACGAACATCGGAGGAGTGCCTTGTGTGTATCAAACGTCTCAATGTAACTGGGTGACTATAAAGGTGCTCCACAGGTATCTCCGAGGGTGTCTGTTGAGTTGGCATGAATCAAGACTAGGATTTGTTACTCCGTGTGACGGAGAGGTATCTCAGGGCCCACTCGGTAATACAACATCACAACAAGCCTTGCAAGCAATGTGACAAAGTGTTAGTCACGGGATCTTGTGTTACGGAACGAGTAAAGAGACTTGCCGGTAACGAGGTAGAACTAGGTATGGAGATACTGACGATTGAATCTCGGGCAAGTAACATACCGAAGAACAAAGGAACATCATACGGGATTAACTGAATCCTTGACATAGAGGTTCGACCGATAAAGATCTTCGTAGAATATGTAGGAACCAATGTGGACATCCAGGTCCTGCCATTGGTTATTGACTGTAGAGGTGTCTCGGTCATGTCTACATAGTTCTCGAACCCGCAGGGTTTGCACACTTAAGGTTTGGTGACGTTTCGGTAGTATAGAGTTATGTATGGTGGTGACCTAAGTTTGTTCGGAGTACTGGATGAGATCCTAGACATCACGAGGAGCTCCGAAATGGTCCGTAGGTAAATATTCATATATAGGAAGTCCTATTTTGGTCGCCGGAAAAGTTTCGGGCTCATCGGTAGTGTACCGGGAGTGCCGGTAGTGTATCGGGAGACCATTGGGAGGGGTATTTCGACCCAAGAGGCTACATGGGTTTTGGGAGAGTAAATACCAGCCCTTAGTGGGCTGGTGGAAATCCCACACAAGGCCCATGAGGCTGGGAAGAAAGGCCCAAAGAGAAAAAGGTGGAAAAAGGCAAAAAATAGGGTGAATCCTAGTCCTACTAGGATTGGAGGTGGATTCCACCTCTTCCACTTGATTTGGCCGACCCAATTGCTGGTACTTTAAGGGCCAAGCCTCCTCCTCTCTTACTCTTATATATACTAGAGGTTTTAGGGTTTTTTGGCACCAGATTTGAGCCACATGCAAACCCTAATCTCTAGTGCATAGTTTCTCCTCTAGATCGGTTTTCTCCAGTGCTTAGGCGAAGCCCTGCCGGAATTGCTCCACCACCATCGCCGGAGCGCCGTTAGGCTTCCAAAGAATTCTTATTCCTCTCCACTCCTTCTTGCTGTATCAAGACGGTGGAGATCGTCATCAAGCTGTACGTGTGCTGAACGCGGAGGTGCCGTCCGTTTGGCGCTAGATCGGTAGGATCGTGATCAAGTTCGTGGGACGGATCGTGATCAAGTTCGTGGGACGGATCGTGATCAAGTTCGTGGGACGGATCGTGATCGGATTGCGGGACGGATCGTGATTGGATTGTGGGACGCACGACAATTTGGATCGCGAAGACGTTCGACTACACCAACCGCGTTTCTTAACGCTTCCCGCTTAGCGATCTACAAGGGTATGTAGATCCACTCTCCCTCTCGTAGATGCTCAGCACCATGGATAGATCTTGCATGTGCATAGGAAATTTTTTGTTTCCCATGCAACGTTCCCCAACAGTGGCATCATGAGCTAGGTCTATGTGTCGATGAGATCTCGAGTAGAACACAAAGAGTTTGTGGGCGTTGATGCTTAGATTGCTTCCTTCCTTGGTCGGATTTTGGTTCAGCGGTATTGTGAGATGAAGCGGCCCGGATCAACATTACTTGTACGCTTACGAGAGACCGGTTCCCTTGACCGCAACTTGTTGCATAGATGGCTTGCGGGTGCCAGTTTTTCTCACTTTAGTTGGATCGGATTCGACAAAGGCGGTCCTTGAGAAGGTTGAAAAGCAAATTATGTATCACCATTGTGGTTTATGCGTAGGTGAGAATCGTTCTTGCTAGAAACTCATAGCAGCCACGTAAAACATGCAACAACAATTAGAGGACGTCTAACTTGTTTTTGCAGGATATGTTGTGATATGATATGGCCAATTACATGATGTGATATATGTGATGTATGAGATGATCATGTGATGTATAGATTTTCACGACTTGCATGTCGATGAGTACGGCAACTGGCAGGAGCCATAGGGTTGTCTTTAATTATTGTATGACCTGCGTGTCAATCATTAAGCGCTATGTAATGCTTTACTTTATCGCTACGGTAGCAATAGTAGGAGAAGCATGTTGGGCGCGACAACTCCGATGGCGACACGTTGATGGAGATCAAGATGATGGAGATCATGGTGTCATGCCGGTGACGATGGAGATCATGCCGGTGCTTTCATGATGGAGATCAAAAGCACAAGTTCATGGCCATATCATGTCACTTATGATTTGCATGTGATGTTAATCGTTTTATGCACCTTGTTTTGCTTAGGACGGTGGTAGCATTATAAGGTGATCCCTCACTTAATTTCAAGATAAATTGTGTTCTCCCCGAGTGTGCACCATTGCGAAAGTTCGTCGTGTCGAGACACCACGTGATGATCGGGTGTGATAGACTCTACGTTCACATACAACGGGTGCAAGCCAGTGTTGCACGCGTAGAACACTCGGGTTAAACTTGACGAGCCTAGCATGTACAGACATGGCCTCGGAACATAAGAGACCGAAAGGTCAAACATGAGTCATATAGTAGATATGATCAACATGATGATGTTCACCATTGCAGCCACCTGAACTCACGTGATGATCGGACTTGAGTTGGTGAATTTGGATCATGTATCACTCGGATGACCGGAGGGATGTCAATTTGAGTGGGAGTTCTTAAGTAATATGATTAATTGAACTCATTATCATGAGCATAGTCAGTAGTGTCTTTGCAAAATTATGTTGTAGATTACTAGCTCACGCTGTAGCTCCCTTGAAATTTTTATATGTTCCTAGAGAAATAGAGTTGGAAGATGATGGTAGCAATATTGCGGACTGGATTCGTGATGTGAGGATTGTCCTCATTGCTGCACAGAAGGCTTATGTCCTTAATGCACCGCTCGGTGCGCCAACCCCTCTAGCGTCGTTTGTAGATGTTGTGAACATCTGACAGGCACGTTCTGATGACTACTTGATAGTTTAGTGCGTCATGCATTACGGCTTAGAATTGAGGCTCCGAAACGTTTTGAACGTCACGGAACATATGAGATGTTCTAAGAGCTGAAATTAAGATCTCAGGTTCGTGCCCGTGTTGCGAGATATGAGATCTCCAACAAGATTCTTTGCCTGCAAGATGAAGGAGAATAGCTCAATCGTTGAGCATGTCCTCAGATTTTCTGGGTGCTACAATCGCTTGAATCGAGTGGGAGTTGACCTTCCGGATAAGATAGTGATTGATATAGTTCTCCAAATCACTGTCACTAAGCTACTAGAACTTGGAGATGAACTATAAAATGCCAGGGATAGAAATAATGATCCCTGAGCTATTCGCGGTGTTTGACACCACGAAGGTAGAAATCAAGAAGGAGCATCAAGTGTTGATGGTTAGTCAAACCACTAGTTTCGAGAAGGGCAAGGGCAAGGAGGGAAACTTCATGGATAGCAAGTCAGTTGCTGCTCCAGTGAAGCAACCCAAAGTTGAACTCAAACCCGAGACTAAGTGCTTCGATTATGAGGAAAGCGGTCGCTGAAGCGGAACAACCCTAGATACTTGGTAGATAAGAAGGCTGGCAACATCAACAGAAGTATATTTGATATACGTGTTATTGATGTGTACCTTGCTAGTACTCCTAGTAGCACCTGGGTATTGTATACCGGTTCGGTTGCTAAATGTTAGTAACTCGAAATAAAAGCTACGGAATAAACGGAGAACTAGCTAAGGGTGAGGTGACGATGTGTATTGGAAGTGTTTCCAAGGTTGATGTGATCGACATTGCACGCTCTCTCTACCTTCGGGATTAGTAACAAACCTAAATAAGTGTTAGTTGGTGTTTTGCGTTGAGCATGAACATGATTAGATCGTGTTTATTGCAACATGGTTATTCATTTAGGTTAGAGAATAATGGTTATTCTGTTTACATGAATAATACCTTCAATGGTCATGCGCCCAGTGAGAATGGTTTGTTGAATCTTGATCGTAGTAATACACATGTTCATAACATTGATGCCAAAAGATGCAAAGTTAATAATGACAGTACCACATACTTGTGGCACTGCCACTAAATGTCATATTGGTATAAAACGCATGAAGAAACTCCATGTTGATGGATCTTTGGACTCTTTCGATTTCGAATCGGTTGAGACATGCGAACCATGCCTCTTGGTCAAAGATGACTAAGGACCCCATTTTCTGGTTTGACGGAGCGGGCAAGTGATTTATTGGAAATGATACATGTTGATGTATGCAATCCAATGAGTCTTGTAGCGTGCAGTGGATATCATTATTTTCTTACCTTCACTAATGATTTGGGTAGATATAGTGTATGTTTACTTAATGAAACACAAGTCTGAATCGTTTGAAAAGTTCAAGCAAATTCATAGTGAAGTTTAAGATCATCGTGACAAGAAGATAAAAATATCTGTGATATGATCGTGGAGGTGAATATCTGAGTTACCAGTTTGGCATACAACTTTAGACAATGTGAAAGTTGTTTCACAACACAGGCCACCTAGAACACCATAGTGTGATGGTATGTCCGAACGTCATAGTCATGCTCTATTGGATATGGTGCATGTTATGATGTCTCTTATCGTTTTGCTACTATAATTTTGGGGTTGTGCATTAGAGACAACTACATTCACTTTAAATAGGGCACCATCTAAATCCATTGGGATGACACCGTGTGAATTATGGTTTGATAGAAACCTAAGCTGTCATTTCTTGATGTTTGGGGCTGCGACGCTTGTGTGGAAAATGTTTTCACCTAATGAGCTCGAACCCAAAGCGGACAAATGCATCTTTGTAGAATACCCTAAGAATTGTTGGGTAAACCTTCTATCTCAGATCCAAGCATAAAGTGTTTGTTGCTGAAACGGGTCCTTTCCCGAGAAAAGGTTTCTCTCGAAAGAATTGAGTGGGAGGAAGATAGAACTTGATGAGGTTGTTGAACCTTTGTTTCAACCAGAGAGTAGCGCAGCGCAGAAAGTTGTTTCTTTGAAGCCTACGTTAGTTGAAGAGGAAGTCAATGATGATGATCATGAAGCTTCGGATCAAGTTACTATTGAACCTCGTAGGTCAACAAGGACGTGTACTGCTCCTGAGCGGTATGACAACCCTGTCTTGGAGGTCATGTTGTTGGACAACGATGAACCTACGAACTATGGAGAAGCGATGATGGGCCCGGATTCCGACAAATGGTTAGAGGCCATGAAATCCCATAAAGGATCCATATATGAAAACCAAGTATAGACTTTGGTAGACTTGCTCGTTGGACGGCAGGTTATTGAGTACAAATGGATCTTTAAAATGAAGACAGACGCTGATGGTGAATGTCACAATTTATAATGCTCAACTTGTCGCAAAGAAGTTTCGGCAAGTTCAAGGAGTTGACTGCGATGAGACTTTCTCACTCGTAGCGATGCTAAAATCTGTTAGAATTATGTTAGCAGTTGCTGCATTTTTCAATTATGAAATCTGGCAGATGGATGGCAAAACATCGTTTCCTTTCTTGAGGAAAGGTTGTATGTGATACAACCAGAAGGTTTTGTCAGTCCTAAGGATGCTAAAAGGTGTGCAAGCTTCAGTGATCCTTCTATGAACTGAAGCAAGCATCTCGGAGTTGGAATATACACTTTGATGAGGTGATCAAAGTTTTTGAAATTTATACAAAGTTTACGAGAAACTTGTATTTACAATAAAGTGAGTGGGAGCACTATAGAATTTCTGATAAGTATATGTGGATGACATATTGTTGATCGGAAATAACGTAGAATTTCTGGAAAGCATAAACGGTTGTTTGAAAAGTGTTTTTCTAAGTAAGACCTGGATAAAGCTACCTAATTGTTGAGCATCAAGATCTACAGAGATGATCAAGATACTTGATGAGACTTTCAATGAGTACATACCTTGATAAGATTTTGAAAGAGTTCAAAATGGATCAGTCAGAGAAAGAGTTCTTGCCTGATTTGTAAGGTATAAAGTTGAGTAAGACTCAATGCCCAGTGACAGCAGAAGATAGAGAAAAGATGAGTGTCATCCCCTATGCTTCAGCCATAGGCTCTATCATGTATGCAATGATGTGCACAAGACCTGATGTCAGCCTTGCCATAAGTACGACCGGAAGGTTTCAAAGTAATCCTGGAATGGAGCACTGGACAACGGTCAAGATTATCCTTAGTAACTAAAAGACTAAGGAGATGTTTCTCGATTATGGAGGTGATAAAGAGTTCGTCGTAAAGAATTATGTCGATGCAAGCTTTAACACCAATCCGGATGACTCTTAGTAGCAATCCGGATACGTATAGTGGAGCAGCCATTTGGAATAGGTCCAAGTGGAGTGTGGTAGCAGTATTTACAGTTTAACATAAAGATTTTCAAAGTACACACGGATCTGAATGTCACAGAACTGTTGACTATAAGACCTTTCTCACATGCAAAGCATGATCAAGCCCCAGAACTCATTGGGTGTTAGATTCATAACAATGCAAATCACATGGTGATGTGAACTAGATTATTGACTCTAGTGCAAGTGGGAGACTGTTGGAAATATGCCCTAGAGGCAATAATAAATTAGTTATTATCATATTTACTTGTTCATGATAATCGTTTATTATCCATGCTATAATTGTATTGATCGGAGACTTAGATGCATGTGTGGATACATAGACAAAACCATGTCCCTAGTATGCCTCTAATAGACTAGCTCGTTGATCAAAGATGGTTAAGGTTTCCTAGCCATTGAAATGAGATGTCATTTGATAACGGGATCACATCATTAGGAGAATGATGGGATGGACAAGACCCAAACTACAAACGTAGCATATGATCATGTCAGTTTATTGCTACTGTTTTCTGCATGTCAAGTATCTGTTCCTATGACCATGAGATCATGCAAATCATGAACATCAGAGGAGTGACTTGTGTGTATCAAACGTCGCAACGTACCTGGGTGACTATAAAGGTGCTCTATAGGTATCTCCGAGGGTGTCTGTTGAGTTGGCATGGATCAAGACTGGGATTTGTTACTCCGTGTGACGGAGAGGTATCTCAGGGCCCACTCGGTAATACAACATCACAACAAGCCTTGCAAGCAATGTGACAAAGTATTATTCACGGGATCTTTTGTTACGAAACGAGTAAAGAGACTTGCCAGTAACAAGGTAGAACTAGGTATGGAGATACCAACGATTGAATCTCGGGCAAGTAACATACCGAAGAACAAAGGGAACATCATACGGGATTAACTGAATCCTTGACATAGAGGTTCGACCGATAAAGATCTTCATAGAATATGTAGGAACCAATGTGGACATCCAGGTCCCGCCATTGGTTATTGACCGTAGAGGTGTCTCGGTCATGTCTACATAGTTCTCGAACCCGCAGGGTCTGCACACTTAAGGTTTGGTGACGTTTCAGTAGTATAGAGTTATGTATGGTGGTGACCAAAGTTTGTTCAGAGTCCCGATTGAGATCCTAGACATCACGAGGAGCTCCGGAATGGTCCGGAGGTAAATATTCATATATAGGAAGTCCTATTTTGGTCGCCGGAAAAGTTTCGGGCTCATCGGTAGTGTACCGGGAGTGCTGGTAGTGTACCGGGAGACCATCGGGAGGGGTATTTCGACCCAAGAGGCTACATGGGCTGTGGGAGAGTAAATACCAGCCCTTAGTGGGCTGGTGGAAATCCCACACAAGGCCCATGAGGCTGGGAAGAAAGTCCCAAAGAGAAAAAGGTGGAAAAAGGCAAAAAATAGGGTGAATCCTAGTCCTACTAGGATTGGAGGTGGATTCCACCTCTCCCACTTGATTTGGCCGACCCAATTGCTGGTCCTTTGAGGGACAAGCCTCCTCCTCTCTTCCTCTTATATATACTAGAGGTTTTAGGGTTTTTTGGCACCAGATTTGAGCCACGTGCAAACCCTAATCTCTAGTGCATAGTTTCTCCTCTAGATCGGTTTTCTGCAGTGCTTAGGCGAAGCCCTGCCGGAATTGCTCCACCACGATCACCAGAGCGCCGTTAGGCTGCCGGAGAAATCTTCTTCCTCTCCACTCCTTCTTGCTGGATCAAGATGGTGGAGATCGTCATCAAGCTGTACATGTGCTGAACGCAGAGGTGTCGTCCGTTCGGCACTAGATCGGTAGGATCGTGATCAAGTTCGTGGGACGGATCGTGGTCAAGTTTGTGGGACGGATCATGATTGGATCGCAGGACGGATCGTGATTGGATCGCGGGATGGATCGTGATTGGATCGCGGGACGCACGGCGATTTGGATCGCGAAGACGTTCGACTACGCCAACCGCGTTTCTTAACGCTTCCCGCTTAGCGATCTACAAGGGTATGTAGATCCACTCTCCCTCTCGTAGATGCTCATCACCATGGATAGATCTTTCGTGTGCATAGGAATTTTTTGTTTCCCATGCAACATTCCCCAACAAAGTGAACATGATCAGGCTTATGAGCATGCAAGAGGAAATGGACCGGAAAGTGGAGCATATTCTCAATTTCAAGGGCTCAATCAAAGGGAGAAGAGTAATCAATCGAGGCAGGGTATCCGGAGCACAGCTACTGTAGAAGGACTACTTTGCTTCGAACCCAACTTTCCCGAACGATCCATGGTTTCATCGTTGTTTTTGCAAGTAAAAACCATTATTTTTGTGGATTGTGAACAGAGTGCAGGCACATGATGACTACTTCAAGGTCACAAGGGATTGTTGCAGTCAACTCTCTTTTTCTGCCAAACAGAAGTGTATAGCTACTCCGCGAATGATTGCACTTGGTACTACCGCAGATGCCATTCGTGAGATGGTTAGGATGAGGAAGAGCACATGCCTGAAGACTACTATCAAGTTTGCCCATATTGTGGTCAAGGTGTTTAGACCAAAGTATATTAGAGAACCAAATGCATAGGACACAGAGCAGTTGTTGGCTATTGGAGAGGCCAGAGGGTTTCCAGTAATGTTGGGATCAATTGATTGCATGCATTGGTAGTGGAAGAACCGCCCAAAGGTTTGCGAGGAATGTATCAAGGGCACACTAGAGAGGCCACCATCATACTAGAAGCGGTGGCATCACATGACTTATGGATTAGACATGCTTTCTTTGGAATGCCGGGTTCTCACAACGACATCAACATGCTTCAATAATCTACGGTGTTCAAGATGTTTTGCAATGGGGAACCGCCGTTGTGCAACTACATCGTGAACGACCGAGACTACAAAATGGGAAACTATCTTGCCAATGGCATCAATCCTCAATGAGCTGCATTTCTGAAGATCATATCCGAACCATAGGGCAAGAAACAAAAGCACTTCGGAACAATGCAGGAAGCAACTTGGAAGGATGTGGAGAGGGCACTCGGAGTGCTACAAGCTCGTTGGGGAATTGTTCGCGGGGCTGTAATGATGTGGGAATCTGAAACTTTGTGGCAGCTGATGACATGTTGTGTTATTTTGCACAATATGATTGTCGAGGATGAGGGTGATGGTGTAGCCCAAACCAATGATTTTGAAGCCCCTGACAAACAAGTTGAAATCCCGAAAGATCAAGATGCAGCTCAACTTATGAACTTTCTACAAATGCATCAGAATCTCTGAGATCATCAGGTGCACGCGCTACTACTAAATGATTTGGTAGAGCATATGTGTACCCACAATGGAAACCAAAGAGCAGATGATTGATAATGCACTTCAAATAAATTTTATGTATAAAATATTTATGTTCAATACCAATATTTGTTATTTACGTGCGACAATGGTTATGTTCCCGTGATCGACATGCATGGTTTTGTATGAATTTGAGAGTCCGAATATGAGGTATGTGGATGTGTGGAGTGATATATGAGGGGCCATCACCCGTACACGTTCGCGGACGTATAGGGGGACAGATTTTCCCAATCCTATTGTAGATGCTCTAAGGAAGAAGTTGAGAGCGGCGGCGGCGAGGACCATGATTAGGCACTAAATGAAGTGGATGCTCCACGTGCCTTATAGGAATACAAAAAGAAATTGGTGATGGCATGATTCTCGAAGGCACGACCTATTTGGAAGATAGTTAGGTGACATATGAGCCCAAGGATCTCATCAACATCAATTAGTACTTGATAGAGTCACGGAGAAAGTTGCTCCTAGTGAGACGACAATTGCAGTCGCCTCTATATACTATACACTTCACTCATAAGGTGGAGGTTTTTGAAGTGAATGTCTGCGCAGGTGTATGGGTGCCAGTTTCAGGTGGGCTAGACGGTCAAGCGCTTTTCATCATCAGCAGCTTCAGTAAATCATTTTGTGCTTATGAAAATGGGAAACATGACACTATATATTTTATCGATACATGTGAAATGTTCAAGACCAAATCACAAAGTATGTGCCCACTGCAATGAGACATTGGTTGCGAAAAATCAATGTGGATATTTTCCCCAGAGAGTGTGGTTTAATTATTTATGTAATAATAAAGGTTAGTTAGATAAGTGGTCCATGTCTATATTTTCACAAATTAGTTGTTTCGATAATTGATGTGAAAATCGTGTACAATATGTCTTTGGCATAACAACTTTCAGTATGTACGATAGATGTCTGCTACCGCGCATGAGCTGCCGACCAATTGCTAGTCCTCTTTTGAGCTGTTCACACGACCACACAAGCCTTGATAACGCACCCACACACCAAGAACCAAGTACTATTGCTACATTATGCTAGGAATGAAATCAATGAAGTCTGAATTAACAAGGTTAGGGCATCTTCAAACTGAACCACCAAAACTATAACGCGGCCCTATATCCGTGCGTCGACTAATTCGGATGTCTCTTCTTCGCAAAGTGAAGCAAATTAAGAAGACTTTAGGGAAGTTTAGCACCCAACCCACCTAAAACCCCTTCTGAAAGTGCATCTAATCCCTAGATGATTTTTATAATTCATCACAATGTAGACATCAGTGCACTAATGAAGTAATTGGAAGTGAAGACATACATTGGCAAAGTTTGAATACTCTACATTTTTATTTGAGCAACCCAATATCTGTGGGGATCGCAAGTATGTCTAGAGGAGGAGGATTAGACTTCTTGACCAAATAAAAACCTAACTGAGGGAGTCCGGGACTAAGGGGTCCTCGGGCTGTTGGCTCATTCTTCGTGGGCCGACTTGTTGGGCTGATCTGCTGAAGACCGAACTGGGAATGATCATGTATCCAAGAAGAAAGGCTCTGTAGAATGGCATGTCCTCCAAGTTTCGAAGATAGGATCTGCGTATCTATCCCTTGTAAAAGGTCGATTGTGTGTAACCCTAGGGACCCCCAATGTCTATATAAACCGGAGGATCCCCATTCGTAGAGGACAGATGAACTCATCTAGGGTTTAGCTCAGATGATCTTGAGGTAGATGAACTTTGTAATCTCCATACACATCAATACAATCAAGTAGGACATAGGGTTTACCTCCTCACGAGGGCTCAAACCTGGGTAAAATTGTCCCCTTCATTCCATGTTACCCATAGATCTAAGGCTCACAGCTCGGGACCCCCTACCCGAGATCTATCGGTTTTGACACCGACATTGGTGCTTTCATTGAGAGTTCCATTGTGAGATCAACAGAAAGGTCAATGGATCTCTTAGTCATCAGCGATCAGCTCTATCGCAGGGACGTCTTCCCCCCCTCGGTAGGTTTTCACCTTCGGCAGCATCATGCTGCAAGCTGACTTGACTGGCCATCTGGGCTAGATTGGAAACTTTTTCGTCGATCGGGGAATCAGGCCCGAGGACCTGGAATTCTCCACCGATCTGACCTCCGTCGGGCTCTTGGTCTTGCCCGACGAGTCTGGCAAATTCGAAGCCTTAACTTTGGGTTCCTTGCCGGGCTTCCCCTTCACCGGGGAGCCGCGCCTGTGTTCACATCCGGCCATAGAGCCCAAACAACCTGATCCGGTTCATGTAGAAACCCGTCCCTCGAGGACACTTCGTACAATACTGTGAAAAACCTCCAAGAGACGGACCCGAACAGTCTCTCGGCGATAAACGAGATGTTGGACCGGATCCAGTCGTTGGTGATTGCGAATGACCAAAGCCCAATACATGTTCAGTACGGGTTGAGGCCAGATCATGAAAAATTTCACCACCCACCCACCACCCACTTGGTAGCCACTGTCGAAGACTTAACCGACATGCTAGATTATGCCTCTAAGGGGACGGAGGACGTGTATGACGAGGTCGACACTCCGGTCCCTATGAATATGGGACGATGGACCGCCACCTCCTGTTACGACGTCTACATGGTGGATACACCTACCAATAAAGACGATATCACCCCCGAGCAGAACGGCTATAGATCCGAGGATCCGTCGAAGCAACAGAAGCAATCCAAGCGGTCCAAGGCAAACAAAGGAAGGGGGGTCATCATTAAAACGATACACCGGCAGACCCCGAGGACCTAGAAGCCCTAGGGCAACCACATGAAAAGATCGAGAAGCCTTGCGACCCTGAGGACCCTGATAACTCCGAGGAAAATAAATATCTCCCTCCGGTCGATGAGGATGATAGCCGCGAAGATGAAGATTTCAACATCCCAGAGGATCCGCAAGACCAAAAATGCTTCAGGCGACGACTTCTAGCCACCTCCCGGAGCCTAAAGGCCAAGCAGTGGTAGCTTCAAGCTGAGCATGACACCCTCAATGATAGATGGACGGAGGTCCTTGCAGCCGAAGAAGGGTACGACGCCAAGCGTCCAGAACAAACCTGGAGCTACCCACGCTGATGTTTGCTTCCCCAATTAGAGGACGAGGCTCTCGAGCGCACACCTCCTAGGTACACAAAGCATGATCAGCCGGATCTCCCCCTCGAGGAAGAGACAAAGCGGTTGAGGACCCCAAATTCATACCGGAGTTGCCCCGTAGGATGGGGAAGGATCTAATGCGGTATAGGGATCGACACGACCTACATCAGGACCTGAATAATAGAACATGCCACACTAGATCCATCTATGGATCCAAAGGATACTCCCTCGCTAGACGGAATAGAGAACAACCTTGGTTCGACCACAACAACCGAGAACGGGAACAACACCGGGCACCAGAAGCCGAATTCTGGCACAATGTTGCCCGAGTCAAAGGTGCTGCCCACCCACTGTGCTTCACAAACGAGGTCATGCAGCACCAGTTCCCCAAAGGGTTTAAACCCGTAAATATCGAACATCATGACGGGACCACATACCCCGCGATGTGGATAGAAGATTTTCTCTTACACATACATATGTCTAGGGGACACGACCTCCATGCCATTAAGTACTTACCGTTAAAGCTAAAGGGGCTATCTAGACACTTGTTAAATAACCTCCCCAAAAATTCCATTGGAAGTTGGGAGGAGCTTGAGGACGCCTTCCGGTCTAACTTCCAGGGCACTTACGTCCGACCTCTAGACTCGTTCGACCTAAGCATTGTCGTCCAGAAGGAAGGAGAGTCGGCCCGATAGTTTTGGAACAGGTTCTTAACCAAGAAAAACCAGATTGTCGATTGTCCGGATGCAGAGGCAATAGCCTCCTTCAGGCATAATATCCGGGACAAATGGTTGGCTCGACAGCTCGGCCAGGATAGACCGAGGACAATGTCTGCCCTTACCGCACTCATGACCCACTTTTGCGCGGGTGAAGACAACTGGCTAGCCCGTCGTAGTCATAATCCTGAAGATCCGGGCACCTTGGAAGCACAAGATGGAAACGGCAAGCCACGATGCAATAAAAACAAGCGCCGCCATAGCAATGGGTACACCTATGATACGATGGTAAGTGTCAGATTTCACAGCTCGAAGCCCTGCCAACGAAGGAAACCCTCTAAAGGGAACATGGATGGACCTACTGCACTGGACAAAATAATGGAGAGACCCTTCTAGATCCATGGCACCCCGGATAAGCCTACCACACACCAACCATCAATGTTGGGTGTTTTGACAGGCTGGCAAGTTAGCAGCCGAGGAACAGGGCAAAGGACCACGCATCAACGACGACGAGGAGACCCGCGGTCCTAACAATGGAGTCCGCAATCAATTCCCTCCAGAGGTAAAAACCGTGAACGTGATATATGTCACACATATACCGAAGAAGGAAAGGAAACACACCCTTCATGTTGGGGATATAGCTCCATGGTGTGACCCGCCCAGGAGGGGCCGGGTCATACCTGGCGGCTCATAATCAAATCCCTTAGCGGGCCAAAAGGATGTAGACAAGCCTAAGAGGCGACTCGTCAGATGGGCTTAGACAGAGGCCAGAACCGGAAGACGGCGCGAGACCCGGGCGCGTGAGCCGCCTGGAAGATGGCTTGCCTAGGAAGGCAAGGCGATTTAGAGATAAGACTGGATACATTGTATAAGCCAGTCCGGACTCTTGTAAGCACAGGGCCTCGACCTACCTATATAAAGGTGAGCCCTTGTGGCGGCTTGTACGAAACAACTCATTCATATCTAGGTCACGCGAACTCGCTCCCTTGTAATCGATACCCCATCAATACAACACAAAGAAGGACGTAGGTTTTTACCTATTTTCGAGGGGCCAAACTTAGGTAAACCCTTGTCTCTCGATTCCGATCAACCCTTTCGAGCTCACCGGCTTAGCGATGACCTTGAACCTAAGTCCTCTCACTAGGACATCTGTCGTGACAAAACCACGACACTTCGGAAAGTCTACGTCATAGAGCCTATAGCCCCGAAGTTCAACCCATGGTCGGTTTGCCCGATCACCTTCGATAGGAGGGACCATCCGACTAGTATCCGTCACGGAGGTTGGGCGACCCTCGTCTTAGATCCCATCATCGATGGATACCACCTCACCAGAGTTCTCATGGATGGAGGAAGCAACCTTAATCTGATCTACTTAGGTGAAAAAGATGGGAATAGATCCATCCAAGATTAAACCCAGTAACACTACCTTCACGGGAGTTATTCTGGGCATTGAAGCCCGCTGCTCCGACACTGTAACACTCGAGGTTGTGTTCAGATCTCCCCATAACTTCTACAGCAAAGACTTGATCTTCGACATTGTACTGTTCTGCAGCGGTTACCGCACACTGCTCGGTCGCACAACGTTCGCTCGCTTCAATGTTGTCCCCCACTACACCTACCTGAAGCTCAAGATGCCTGGACTAAAGGGGTTCATCACTGTCAACAGAAATACGGAGCGCTCCCTCCGAACAGAAGAACATACCGTGGCCCTAGTGTCCGAATGCCAATACGACAACGAAGCCCTAGGATCCCGACCTGTCTCCAAGATGCGACAAATGGGCAAGCAAGCTCGAGCCCAATCAGACCCTCCACCTCCACCTCCCACTCAGGGAAAATAGGGACACGTTGCCCACAGCACGGCCTGGCTACGTGCCAGGTATGTCCCTCGAAGACACAATTTTGCTCTTAAAATACCACAGACAGCTGTGGAGATCTATTTCTAAGGACTGGATATCCGGCTTCACCGAACTATAGTCTGATTTCTTCTCCGGCCAGAGGCGAAATACCATTAAGGATCTACAAAACGTCTAGCCGATACTATCTAGAGCAGCTTCTCATGACCCCCTCAAGGTCCATCCGCCAAGTAGCAATCACCCACAATAGGTTTCGTAGCTCCCCGCTCGAGGGCAACAACGCGCAGCCGGGCTCAAGGAGGACGTCAAGCCACCCATCAAGGGCCCTGAATAAAAATGATATCCTATAGAAGACCGCTTTTCTTTTTTTTCTGCAATAAATAATTAGCTATAATAGCCGTCTCTGCGGCGTGAATCATAAGATTGTTACATATGCTTAAATTTCTCTACCATTTTTCCACATATATACACCATATAGATCGTACGATTATAGGACAGGTGCAATCCGCTGATAGACCAGGGGCTAGGGTATAACTAAAACACCCCAAGCATGACCCCGGCACTATGTCTTACCATTCGGCATCTCGAATAGCGCACTATATGCGTCAGTTCTAAATTATCTCTTGGGTCAAGATTTGGATTGCCCCGCTCCTGTGCTTGCCCCTTTATGTTCCATCAGTTCGTCTAAAGGGAAATTGGGAGAACCACTGCGATTGTATCCCGAGCTGGCCTGGCCAATACCTCAGTGGATAAAGCCAAAAACTAACTGTCATAATAAGCAAGAACCTATCTGCGATCCGAGCTAAAGTGTCAAACTAAGAATCGATGGAGGTTATCCTGTATCATACGAAGGGTTTGTACCTTTCTAAACCATGTGGCAGTAGTCTTAAGCTTCGGCCGAACAGACTACCACAAAACACTAGGGGTTGGACACCAGCCCCCACATTCGAGCTCCTAAGGCTAAGTGAAAGCACTAAAGAAAATAATCCTATTACCTAGTTTCCTCGTTTACCGCCTACGGGTAACAATATATCGGTTAAGGACCTAGCACGGAGGCCGAAACACCCCTCGTAGTATCTGTGTGGGGGCTGAAGCCGATGACTCGCAACTTTCAGATTAAACCGCCCATGCAGGAGTCAAAACAATACATAACATGATATATTCGGACAAGCATAATAAAATATAATTGTCTTCAGGGTATAATTATAACACCCTCACTCATACATTACATTTTTTGGGCAATGGGTCTCTATAGACCGAGCACCCTCTAATGTGGCACGAAAGTACAACTCGGGGCATGTGTGCTCCTTCCCAGGAGGCGGTGGCGCGGTGGCCATCTCAATTGGCTTGATCCACAACAGTTGCATCATGGTCCATGCAAAGGTCATCCACACTCCCTCGATGCAAACCAAATGCTTCACAAGCTCAATCCGTGCCATGGCATCATGAAGCTTCTGTAGCAAGCCGAAGTAGCTACTTGGCAGTGGCTCCGTAGGCCATAGCTGGATGCAGAGGTCCTGCAAGGCTGGCTCCGCCATCCTGTGAAGTTGCATCAGTTGCTTCATCTGGTAGCTGAGGAGGGGATGTGCCTCAGGATTTTCAAACTGCGCCTAGAACAATCTCTCCTCCACATCCCCATCCCGGACTGCATAGTGCTTCACCGCATCCGCTACACTCCTCGGGAGGGCCATAAAGGCGCATGGGGAATGCCACAGCCGTGTAAGAAAGGCGAACCTGTTTCCACCAAAGGCACATTCTAGTAAGTATGGCTAACCATCCGCAATTACCTTGACTTGGCGAATCTTTTCTTCAAAGAACCACCTCTCAACACGCTCCTTTTTTAGGTCGGAGGTAAGCACGGTTAGCTGGGTCGCCTGGTCTTTGACCTGCTGCTCTAGGGCCTCACACTTAGTGTTAGCCTCCTAGATCTCTTGTTGGACCTCGACTACTTGAGCCTCATGCCTGCCTCTCTCCACCCTCAGTGAGTTTAGCTTGGCGGTTGCCGCCTTCTGGTCGGCAGCCTCCTATTTGGTCCTCAAGATCTCGGCCTTGAGGTCTTTGACCTCTGCACTTGAAGCTGGGGGCATAAAGAGACGCAAGATCAGTACCCAAAATCAGGATAATCCACATTAATGAGAAAAGCAATAGAGTAGGCAACTACAGCTAAAAACCGACCTTGTACTTCGTCGAACCATTTGTTCAAACGGTCCAATTCCTCATCGGAGCTCTGAAGCTTTCGATTCGGTTTGGCTAGTTCAAGGGCATTGGATGCCCTGGCCGAGGACGAGGCCTGCAAAACAAACTTATCCATAAGCAGGAGGTCGAGTTATTCGATACCGAACTATATGACTACGTTTCTAGGACCCCCTGGTGAGTTTTCAAACTCACCCATGGCTCGGGGGCTACTATACCCATAAGGAATTCATGACAATGTAAACAAAATTCATCATTATGAATAAGAGCATGGCTTACCTTGAAGCCTGCCAATAAACCATTGAAGGTTTCCTTCAGTCCGTTGTCAACAGATCGAATACTTTTTATTACCTTACCCATAAGGGTGCAATGATCTTCGGCAATGGAGGAGTCAGACAATGCCTCCTCCATCATGGCCGGCCACCCGGCCACGTTCCACTCAGTCGTGGGCGGTACCGGCGGTGGCACTTCTCCTCCCCCTCATTGGGGAGGAAGGGTCGATGACGTGGGAGGCGCTGAAGCCTCCGGAGTCGACTGTGAAGGGAGCTTGGGCGACTTACGGCCCCCTCCTTATCCACCAGGAGGGTTTTGACCTCCTGGACCTGGGTGGCCGAGGCATAATCCTCGACCATCACATCTTCGGTGACTGAGGTGTGCGCCTCGGCCATCACCATCTCACCCCCTATGTTCGGCGCAAGGGGGGGGTCTAATGGGACACTACCTCTGTAGGCTCGCCTTCGACCAGAGGGGGCGTGGTGCAGGGTACCGTCTTGCTCTCTACCAGTTTGGCCGGTGGAGACTCTTTTATTGTTGCAAGCTATGGCACTTCCCGAAGCAATCGTGTCGTTATGCGTGCGCGGGGTTACCCATGTCATTACTCGTATCCCAGGAAATGCGAGGCACGATCTTCGTATTAATGGGGCGTGCCACTGGAAAAGCGGCCTCGAGTCACGAATCGAGTTTCCATAACTGCCTCTTGTGACTTTTCGTCAGAGAGGTTGTCACGAAGGGTTACTATTCACGAAGGATAAACAAAGCATATTCCGGAAGATAGAGCGTTGTCAAGGGCCGAGTTGAGATGTGCCGAACATAGAGGGAACTCGCCTTTCAAGCCGAACACCATGGATACATGAAGCTACCGAAGACTACATTCCTCGGTGTTGAAGGCTAGTTCGGGGGCTAATGAGGGAGTCCGGGACAAAGGGGTCCTCAGGCCGTCGACTCATTCCTTGTGGGCCGACCTGTTGGGATGATCTGCTGAAGACCAAATTGTGAATAATCTTGTATACAAGAAGGAAGGCTCTGTAGAATGGCGTGGCCTCCAAGTTCCAAAGACAGGATCTGCGTATCTATCCCTTGTAAAAGGTCGGTTGTGTGTAACCCTAGGGACCCCTGGTGTCTATATAAACCTGAGGATCCCCATTCATTGAGGATAGGTGAACTCATGTAGGGTTTAGCTTAGAAGATCTCGAGGTAGATCAACTCTGTAATCTCCATACACATCAATACAATCAAGCATGACGTAGGGTTTTACCTCCTCACGAGGGCCCGAACTTAGGTAAACACTGTCCCCTTCGTTCCCCGTTTCCCATTGATCTAAGGCTCACAACTCGGGACCCCCTACCCGAGATCTGCCGGTTTTGACACTGACACTAACCTTTTCCCAAGTTAATTGGTTGGCATATTTTAGCAATTCTAGCAACTCAAGTTCACCCTACACATGCATGTCTACGATTATTGCAGCGGAAAGTAAAGACAAGCATATGTAAGTGGATAGGGATAAGAAGATCAAACGCAATTTAAAGACACAAAGATTTTTCCCGTGGTTCCTATAGGTGGCGCTATCGTACATCCATGTTTATGGAGACTTCAACCCATGGAGGGTAACTGTTGGGGATATAACCCCACGATATCACCCGCCCTGGAGGCTCCGGGTCATGTTGCTGGCTCGTGAGCCGGCCCAAGGGTGAGCAGTAAGGCTGGTGTCCCAGGAAGATAGGCGGCTCAAGGTGTGGGCCGTATGACGGCCCGGACAGAGAAGACCCGGGCGTGTGAACTGTCTCAAAGACAACTTGGACAAGAAGATAGAGAGAGACTCGGACATACGGTAAGACTCGGTTAGCTATTGTAACGACCCGGTGGTCCTGACCTCTTATATAAAGGCAGACCCGGGGCGACTTAGAGGACAAGTTATCGAGAACTAGGTCGAGCTTCTAGCTCCTTGTAATCGATACACAAGCAATACAAATACAAGCAGGACGTAAGCTGTTACCTCGACTTGAGGGGCCGAACCTGGGTAAATCCGTGTCTTTCGTCCCGATTAAACCCTTTGAGTCCACCCCATTAGCGATGGCCTCGAATCCAAGTCCGTTCACCCGGACATCTGCCGTGATAAACCCACGACAGTTGGCGCCCACCGTGGGGCTAGCGCTTGGTGGTGTTGAGTTCTCAAAGGGCTCTCTCCCAGGGCTCGAGGGATACGTGGTTGGAAGGATGAGCAAGAGTCGCCGCGGCTGGCTCTACATCGATGACGCCGGCTAGGGGCTTGATGCTGATTCCGTGGAGTATGGATTCCGGGTTCCATTTGGCAGGATCCAGGTTTTCATTGGAAAGGTTGATGGATCTACACCCGGTCCGAACATCTGCACCAACATCATCGAGCCGGCTCGGTGTCTCCAATATGCGAGTGGTGTGCGGCCTGCCCATGCCCATCCAGGTCAAAGACATGTTCTCGTGGGCTTTACTCAAGGTATGGACCTGGAAGCGTCCGGATCACAGGGAACTCTTGTCTGCTCGGAAGATGAGTCCTCAAGTGGGGAGACAGAGTCAGTATATCGGCTCAGCAACGGTGGCCTTGGGGGCTACTACGACCCTTATTCTGAGGTAGAAGGCTTCGAGTCGGATGCTCCGAGACCCCCGGTTCATGCGGCGGTGTTCATGGCAGGATCGGCTCCAGCCACCGGTGACACAGCTGCGGGAGCCGCCGCAGCGAGTGATAGCCCGCCGCCGCCGGCTCAGGTTCTAGTGGAATTGATGGACGAACTTACAGCTCTAATGGCCACGGAAGTAACACCGGATAATCAAGCAGCCAGGAATCTAGAGGTGGCACGGATCAAGGGCCGGATGGCAGAGGAACGACAAAGGATGGCTGAGCTGAAGATCTAGATGGAGGAAGAAGCGGAGCGTATCAAGGCAGATGCTTTCCATCTGGAGCTGGAACAAAGGTCAGCAGCCGCGGTGCACCGGAGGAGGCATCAATCCCGTCTGCCAGAATGTTACGAAGCGAGGAACTTGTTTAATACCCCTGGTGCGGGGCGGGCTACGGGCGCGCCAAAAAGCCGCCCGATGGAACGCCCGACAACTCATCCACCCCAGCATAACCAATCTCACCTACAGCTTTTCCAACACCGGAGGGTCATTACTCTAACCCGACCGAGAACATGGTGGCGGCGGCCGCCCGACTTGAGACGATTCCCATCCCAGATGAAGCACCCTTTGCGGAGGACGTGCGAAACGCCATTGGATATTTACAGACGGCCATGGCCCAGCAAAAGAGATATACTCACAATCGTAGCCGGGTTCACTCTACCCCCTCCCTAGTCAAAGTTTTAGCCGGCGCTACGATTCGCCGGCGTGTTCCAGTAGTCATCCACGTCGTGGACCACTGGAGGATGAGCAGGCGGCTCTAGATGCACAAGCCCTCGCGGACCAGGCGAGGAACAGGCAAGAGGCGGAGATAGCGGCAACCCGTCCAGAGCCGCGCTTTCCGTCTCAATGGGAGTAGTTAGTACCAGAGCCGTAGGGGTGCCATGTTTAACTCCGGCTCTGAGAAATGAACGACTACCAAAAGATTTCAAGGGGCCTTGAAAGGTTCTGAATTACACAGCTGATCTACCCCCTGAGGCGTGGGTTGAGAGTTATGAGCTGGCCATGGAGATGCTGGACGTCAGTGAGGCGGTATGTGCGAAATATTTCATCATGATGCTTGAGGGTCCGGCTCGTACATGGCTGAAAGGTCTGCCACCTAACACGATAAGTTCATGGGCGGAGCTGAGAGCGAAGTTTATTAAGAATTTCTAGGGGACCTGTAAGCAGTCTATGACCATTGTAGACCTGGACCATTGTGTTCAACTGGAGAATGAGTCGGCCCATCATTGGGTCCGGCGGGTGTGGACCATTATTCACTCTTCGAAACAGATCACGGCGGCTCAAGCGCTGCTTATTCTGGAAGAGAACTGTCATTTTGTTCCATTGAAACAGAAGCTCGGCCGGCTCAAGCGCACGTGTCAGGATATGGGAGAGCTCATGATGGCCCTGACAAAGTATGCCGACTTAGATAACACCAAGGATCCAGGCTCGGATGATGAGAAAGCCAATCAAGGGAAGAAGAACAATAAAGGAAAAGGCTTTGTGAACAATGGGAATTAGAATAAGAGGAAGAGCGCTGATGGTGGGTCAGAGCTAGTGGCAAACACTAGCACAGGACAGAACCATCCCAAGGGGAACGGAAAATTCAGGCCGTTTCACCAAAGGAACAGAGGCCCTTTCAATTTAGAAGAAGCGCTTAGGAAGCCTTGTTCGGAGCACAGCACGCCTGACAAGCCGGCGTTACATGCGTGGGGTGATTACTTTATCATGCAGAGATTCAAAAACCAGCATTCCCAACCGCGTAATAACCAGGGCAGTGGCCCGCCTGGCGGCTCAGGGCACGGCGGATCAGGGGCTGGATTCGGCGCCGGCGGTTCAGGAACCGGGCATTTGGGTCAGAATAACCAAGGGGGGCACCAACAGCATCGTGGCAACACCAACAATAACAACAATCAACAGTAGCACAATCAGTCCGGGTTTCAGAGTAACCCGAAGCAGCTCAGTTCTAGACAGTATCACGTATTCACGACCGGTCACAATAAATGAGACAAGAAGTTGCGGAGGCGAGCGGTTAATGCGGTTGCTCCGGCTCTCCCGCAGTACTTACTGTGGTCTGAGTATGATATAATGTGGAGCCGGGAGGATCACCCGCCGCGGGTAGATGACCCGGGCCGGCTGGCTCTAGTTGTGGCCCCTCAGGTGAATGGCTATATGGTGAATAAAGTGCTCATGGACGGAGGTAGCAGCATCAACATCCTTTATTATGACACTTTCCGGCGGATGAAGTTGCTTGACAAAGACCTTAAACCTTCCTCCACCGTCTTTCATGGTGTGGTTCCGGGTAAGTCGGCATACCCGGTGGGCCAGATTTCATTGGAAGTGGCTTTTGGCGATGAGTATAATTACAGGGTGGAGTCCTTGTGGTTCGAGGTGGTTAAAATCAAAAGTCCCTATAATGCGCTGTTTGGGAGGCCGGCTTACACCAAATTTATGGCTAGGCCTTGCTATGTTTATTTACAACTCAAAATGCCCGGCTTAAATGGTACAATTAGCGTTCACGGTAATCAGAAAACGGCTCTCGAGTGTGAGGAAGGAGATGCGGCGTATGCAGAGTCTAGTTGTGCCCAGGAGGAGCTGAAGTTCTACAAGGAGAACGTTGACCCGGAGGATATGACCCCGCTGAAGAAGCCTACTACGGAAGTTGAGCCGCCACTCAAGTTTTCAGCGGATGATACCAAGGCAGTAGATTTCAATCCGGGCGACTCATCCAAGCAGTTCATCATTGGGGCTCACATGGATCCCAAATAGGAAAGCGCGCTCATCGAATTCATCCGTGAGAATCGGGACATCTTTGCATGGAAGCCTTCTGACATGCCGGGTGTACCGAGAGAGTTCGCTGAGCACAACCTTAATGTGGATCCAAGGTTTAAGACGATCAAACAGTTTCTACGATGGTTCAACGAAGAGAGACGTAAAGCTATTGGGGAGGAAGTTGCCCGGCTCTTAGCTGCAAGCTTTATAGTGGAAGTTTTTCACCCGGAATGGTTGGCTAACCTGGTGCTAGTGCTAAAAAAGAATGACACCCGGCGTATGTGTATAGATTACACGGACCTTAACAAGGCTTGCCCGGCTAACCCTTTTGCACTCCCTCGTATTGATCAGATTATTGATGCTACAGCCGGGTGTGAAAGTTTATGCTTCCTGGATGCATATTCAGGTTATCATCATATCAAGATGGCAACGAAAGATCAGGAGAAGACGGCGTTTATTACACCTTTTGGGGCGTTCTGCTACGTCTCCATGCCTTTCGGGCTCAAGAGTGCCCAGGCGACTCACCAACAATGTGTGCAGAACTGCCTTCACAATCAGATTGGCCGAAATGTTCATGCTTACATAGACGACATCGTGGTTAAATCCAGAAAGAAGGAAACTCTCCTAGAGGATCTGAAGGAAACCTTTGACAATCTTCGGGTCTACAAGATGATGCTTAACCCGACGAAGTGTGTCTTTGGTGTTCCGGCAGGAAAGCTTTTGGGTTTCTTGGTCTCTGAGCGGGGCATCGAGGCTAACCCAGATAAAATTAAGGCTATCACTTCTTTAGGAGAGCCGACGTGCATTAATGATGTTCAGCGCCTTACATGACGGATTGCTGTGTTGAGCCGGTTCATAAGCCGGCTTGGGGAGAAAGCCATTCCCTTATACCAGATGATGAAAAAGACATACAAGTTTAAGTGGAGCAAAGCAGCGGCTGAAGCACTTGAAACTCTTAAAAAACAGTTGACTGAGCCGCCAGTGTTAGCCGCTCCGGTTGAGAAAGAGCCATTGCTCCTTTATGTGGCGGCTAACAACAGAGCGGTCAGTGTAGCAATTGTGGTTGAGCGCAAGGAGGCAGGGAAGGAGTATCCTATGCAAAGATCGGTTTATTACATCAGTGAAGTTTTGGCAGAGTCTAAGCAAAGGTATCCGCATTGGCAGAAGTTGGTATACGGAGTTTTCATGGCCAACCGCAAGTTAAAACACTACTTTTTGGGGCACCAGATAACAGTGGTCAGTTCTGCCCCGTTGGGATATATCATTCAAAATAGAGAAGCTACAGGGAGGATTGCCAAGTGGGCCTTAGAGCTGGGTCCTCTTAACATCAAATATGTTCCTCGTATAGCAATAAAGTCTCAAGCTTTGGTGGATTTCATAAATGATTGGACAATATCATTACGGACAATGGAACAAATTTATCCAAAGGAGCTATGAAAGCGTTCTGTGAGAAGGAGCATATCCGGCTTGATGTTTCAGCCGTGGCACATCCATAGTCTAATGGTTAGGCAGAGCGAGCCAATCAGGAAATTTTAAGAGGAGTCAAACCACGGCTCATGGTTCCTTTAAAGCGGACACCCGGATGTTGGGTTGAGGAGTTGCCTTCCGTCTTATGGAGTATCAGAACTACCCCTAACAGATGTACAGGTTTCACGCCTTTCTTCATGGTGTATGGTGCTGAGGCGGTTCTACCCAGTGATATCCGGCACGACTCACCAAGGGTGGCGACTTATGTTGAGACGGACAATGTGGTAGCACGCCAAGATGCGTTGGACGCCTTGGATGAAGCACGAGAGTTAGTAGCAGCCAGGTCGGCAATTTATCAACAAGACCTGCGACGCTATCATAGCCGCAGGGTGAAGACCCAGACGTTCCAGGAGGGTGACTTGGTGCTCCGGCTGATTCAAGACCAATCTGGAATGCATAAGTTATCTCCACCATGGGAGGGGCCTTTTGTGATCAGCAGAAACCTTAACAATGGGTCATATTACCTCATTGATATCCAAGATGAGTCGGAAACCGTGGGTCAAGAGACGTTGTGGCCATGGAATATCGCACATTTGCGACCATACTTTACTTAGCAGGCGTTGAAAGCCGCTATCATTGTATATATCATGCTTACATGAGCAAAAGCTAGCATCCCCGAAAAGACGGGGGCCTCTGCTCTTATGTATACCTTTGTGCAATCAAGATGAAATTTTCCGGCTCAAAAATTTGAGTTGAAGTGGTTTGTTCGCCGTCGAAATGGCTGATCCGGCTTTATGGCCTATCAAGCGCTGTTGTAGGGACACTTCTTGCCTTCGGGTATAGCTTACATCTCCCCTGCACAATCTGCTTTTACGCTGTCGCAAGGAGGCTTCTTGCCTTCGGGTATAGCTCACATCTCCCTTGCACAGCTGGCGTTATGCCCAATTAAGCACTGTTGCAAAGAGGCTTCTTGCCTTCGGGTATAGCTTACATCTCCTTTGCACAACCAGCTGTTATTAAACTGTTGCAAGGAGGCTTCTTGCCTTCGGGTATAGCTTACATCTCCTTTGCACAGTTGGCTTTATGCCTAGTTTGGTTACATTAAGCGCTGCTATTGATGGAGGCTTCTTACCTTTGGTATAGCTTACATGACCCTAAAACAACAACGTGTACACCAAATTCCAGTTGCTTATCAACTGCGGCCATCGAAGGGGGCTTCTTACCGACGGGTATCACTTATCTCACCCTAATGGCCGGCTTTATGCCACTTCCGGTTACTTATCAACTGCGGCCATCGAAGGGGGCTTCTTACCGACGGGTTTGCTTATCTCACCCTAACAACCGGCCTTTACGCCAAACCTTAGTTGCTTATCAAGTGTAGCTGTTGAAAGAGGCTTCTTGCCTTCGGGTATAGCTTACATCTCCTTTCAAACAGCCGGCTTTATGCCATCTTAGGCTGATTATTAGCCGCAGCTGTTGATGGAGGCTTCTTGCCTTAGGGTATAGCTTACATCTCCCATCAACAGCCGGCGTTCGCACATACAACATTTGCTGTTAAAAGGAGGCTTCTTACCGTCAGGTATAGCTTACATTACCCTTCATACAGCCGGCTTTAAGCCGCTTCTGGTTCATCAATAGCCGCAGTTGTCGATAAAGGCTTCTTACCATCAGGTATAGCTTACATTATCCTAAAACAACCGGCTCCTTAATGGATTCATCCGACAAGAGCCGAGCCATGTTGCTCCGGTTGACAAAATTTGAGTTTTCAAAGATATTATCCGACTCTAATCTTTTGGAGAAGGAATGACATCTTCAAAGACAAACACCCCTCATCAGGAAAGCTCAAGGTATATTTATGCAAAGGAACGAGCAATCAATGGAGAGCCAGCAACACATTAAATTGAAACACGG
The DNA here is from genome assembly GCA_022496015.1 of Hordeum marinum. Classification (NCBI taxonomy): domain Eukaryota; kingdom Viridiplantae; phylum Streptophyta; class Magnoliopsida; order Poales; family Poaceae; genus Hordeum; species Hordeum marinum. Next base: position 331,507,573 of record CM039674.1, read on the forward strand.
AGAGAAGGAAAGTGCACATAGAGAGATGAAAATATATACAGCCGACAACAGCAGGGTCATCCTTACTCTGTTACAAAAACTACTCTCAGAAGGAGCAAAAGGTATTGCCAAGTTTCAACCGCTCACGACGGGTCATTACATGAGTCAGTACATGAGTCTGTGCTCAGAAAGGTTAAAAGAACAAATTTCAGTTATTGGCCAGCTCATCCCGCTCCGGTTCTTCCGCTGGCTTTATCTGGAGATTTCCCAATTCCCAATTACAGTTAGCCAGAGCAGCAAAAGACCCTTCAAGGAAAGGGGACGCGTCAAGCTCACAAGGGAAGAGGTCCTTACTGTGGGCGGGTGTCAGATCCTTCCACTCATAGAGAGGCCCGCGGATCCTCTTCTCCTCTGCGTTGTAAGCCGCCTGATAAGTGCTCAGGTCAGCTTCATCCGCCAGTATAGAGGCCAGATAGCGCGACTCTTTGACACACCGGATGTAATCTTCTTCGGTGAATTCTGAGCCGTCATCTTTTTTGGACGGGTAACCATCCATCATTTCGGCCAGCAGTAGCTCGAAGGCCAGAGCCCGGCTCAATCCAGCGACGGCTCCTTGGCGGAAGGCGGACTTCTTCAGCTCCTTTATTTGCTTGGGCATTGTCGAGAAGAGTTCCAAGACACCTTTCAGAGCGGTGGGGATCTTCTCCTTGTATTGAACCGTCTTAATCGTGAAAATAGCGCCACAATAAAGCTGTTCTGCAAAGGTGTAAATAGCCTTCAGGGGTAAAAGGCTATCTGAAACCAATTGCCGGCTTTTGGGGCCTGTATAGGTCAAACAAAGCAAGATGAGTCGCCATCACAACAGATGAATGAGACATGTTGGAAACATGAAGTGAGTAAGAACTTACCAAAGAGAGCGACTGCCATCTTGGTTATATGACACTTTAGGCCTTCAAGCTCATCCGCCATGGCTATCAGCCGCTAGTCGGCGTCGTCCGCTCGCTTAATCAACGCAGCTTTCTCCAACTCAGTAGATTCCTTTAGAGAAGCAAGCTCCGCCTTAATATGGACCAGCTCTTCAGACAGCAGCCGACACTTTCCGTCAGAGACGTTGCGGGCCTCTTGTTGAGCTGCTAGGTTTGCCTTTATATCAGACAATTAAGAGCCGACTTCGTTTAAAGCTCCCTATAATACATCAAAATACAGGACAAGTCGCCAAAATACAAGACGAGTGTTAAAAGCAAACTTATGCAAGTCTCAAACAGATTGCAAGCAATATATTTGACACTTGGGGGCTAATGTATATTTGATCTTTCAGCATGCAGTGCAGTTCCGGCTCATCTTCTTCGGGGTTAAACCGGAACTCGGGGGCTACACTATGGCTCTTCAATTTACTTCTAATAGAAGATCCGACTCAACTTCGTCAAGCTTGAGCCGGCCCTTGGGGGCTACGACTGGTGGCTTACATTATCTAAGGGAAGATCCGACTCAATTTTGGCAAATTAAGCCGACTCTAGGGGACAATGGCTATGATTTTTTTCTAACAGAAAGTTATACAAAGACCCAGTTCAACGATTGAGTACATTGAACCGGCCCTTGGGGGCTAAGCAAGGTTATGGCTACAAGAAAGAGTACCTCGTATTTTGTCTTCATTAAAGAGACCAGCCGAAGTTCTAGATCCCGGCTGGTGGTAACCCGGTTTATATACCCGGCGTGGAGCTCCTCGGCTGTCATCTTTTCGTACGAAGAGTCAAAGTTCAGCTTCTTCGAGGCCTCGGCCGGCTCTGTATGCTTCGTCAGCACATGAGCCGGAGGAGTTTGATGACCAGACCCGGTGATAACAACATCTGAAGTTTCAGGGGTCTTGGCAGGAGTCGCCGGCTTTGAAGGAGCCCTGGGAGGGCTCTCCATGATGACATCGACAGCAGCCGGTTCTGTGGAGGCAGCTGGTGGATTTTCTTCTGCTTCAGCCTCCTCCAGTTGTTCGAGCTCCGGCTCTTGGATAACAGGGCCGGGGGAGGGCTTGTTGGTCCTGCGACACGCTTGAGCACTGCAAAATAGAAGGATTAGTAGTCAAAGATGTTGATATCATATTAAGAGCCGGATGTCTGGATATCATAGTAAGGAATGCTTACAGTGGATTGATCTTGGGCGGTGGAAGACTGACGCCGAAGAGTCGCCGGAAGAAGGGGATTTAAAAAGAATAAAACAGAAAGATGAGAAAGTGTCAAGTTTGCAAAGGAAAGTCAAAGGAAAAGAAGAGACATACACCTCTGCGGGGCGTTTCTTTGGAGTCGGAGAATTTGGTAACCCGGACACGAGCTCAGTAGAGCCGGCGCTTCGAGTCTGTCGATGCTCGGCCTGCTGTTGCTTTTTCAAGAGAAAATCGGGAGCCAGGTGAGCAAGAGGGTGAGAAAGAGGAACTTTTCTGATAACCCGCCGCGGCTTTCGGGGGACGAAACATTCTGAGCCGGAAGAAACATAATTTACCTCAGGAGCATTGGGGCGGCTGGTTTCCACTTCATCCTGCGAGTAAAACAAGCATTAATAAAGCAGGAAGGTAAAAGATCAAGCAAAGCAATTAAAGTATTACCTCTGAGCTAGATGATGGAGGCGGGTCAAACAAATTCTCTTGCGGGGCATCTTTTTTAGCCCTCTTGGTCGCGACCTTCTTCCTGGATTTCTTTGGAGGGACAACATATTCCTTCTTCCCAAAGTCTGAGTCGGCCTACAGGAATGACCCGGAGAATGAATAGCAAATCAACAAAGTGCAAGCAACATCTAAGAAATGGATGGGAAGAGATTAACTTACACCGGGGGCCGGATTATTGACGCAGAAAGGCGCCAGGCCGATGGCACTGCATGAGCCGGAGGCTTCGTGGACAAGGCTCCGGATGGTAGTGGTAATATCATCTTCTGTCAGTGTTGACTCGCTGAAGCACAACGAGCTATCATATTTGCCTTCATACTCGCACATAAGCCGACCTCTGCAGCTTAAAGGTATGATCCACCAGGAAATCCAGTAGCGGCTCAAATCCAATCCTATTAAGCCGTTGGCCAGGAGTGCTTTGATCTTGGCATGGAACGGCTCGTATCTGGCACGCTCCGAGGCTGAGAGACGTCCGGGAAGCTCTGTGTCTGTCCTAAGCCGGGAGGGGCGGTAACCCGCCAACGAGTGCTCTTTCTCAGGAGAGGTCTCTGGGCAATAGAACCACGTTTTATTCCAATCTTTTGGGTGACTCGGCATTGGAGTAGTAGGAAAGATGATGTCTCGGTGGCGTTGAATAGAAATGCCGCCCAGCTCCAGACTCAGACCACCCTTCATTTCAGTTTGGCGGTTAGCATAGAAGAATTCTTGAAAGAACCCCACAGACGGCTTAGTTTGCAGATAAGCTTCGCAGAGAACTTGGAAGTTGCAGATGTTTGAGACGGAGTTGGGTGCCAAGTCTTGAGGATGCAGCTTGTAAAAATGAAGGACATCCCGGAAAAACTTAGAGCCAGGCAGCACAAACCCTCGCTTGATGTGATCAGTGAAGACTACTATCTCTCCTTTTTGGGGAGAAGGCCGGGTCTCTTTACCCGGAACCCGCCAGTTGAGGACCTCTTTGGGAGGGAGAGTACCCGCTTCAACATAACCTGCTAAGTACTCCTCCGTAACGCAAGAACGAACCCAGTTGCATGAGTTGGACGCACGAGACATATTGGCGGCTCAAATACTGTGCAAGGTAAAAGGCGTGATGAGTCAAGCGCAAGCAAATATTTACGAGGCTTACAGGTTTAAGGGTTCTACGGATAATGTGGAAAGACCCGGTTGATGAGAGCCGGAGAAGCTTAGCGACTCAACAGAGGAAAGGAAGATTGAAAATCGGCTAAGTCCTAAAAAACAGATTCTGTAAACTACTACTATGGTTACGGATCTACAAAAGTAGAGAAAAAGGATTTTAATCCTGACCGAGCGATGAACAACGGAAGAAAGGAACATGGAGCGGAGCCATCGCGGTCCGCGCATTACGCGCGGCCGGCCCGCGTGCGGCGGCGAGGCGAGAGCGTAATCTAAAGGCGCCAACGGCGTCGAGATATACTCGCGGTGGCAGTGCCGGAGCCCGAGCGGCGGCGGCAGAGCCCCCGGTGAAACCCTACTACGATGGTGGGCGATCTAAGAAGAAGGAGAACTCACCAGAGATGTCGCGGCGGCGGCGGGAGGTTTCTGGTACGAATCAGGGTGATGCAGCGGCCCGGTCGGGGTAGATGCGAAGACGGTGCCGGATGACCAGGACGCTGGAGCGGCGGCTACAGGAAGAAGAAGAAGAGGCACGAGCGGGAGGATGAAAATCTTCGACCCGTACGGGTCGTATTTAAAAAGGGAATAAGGAAGGCGCGAAAATCCAGGCGATGACACCGTTTGACCGAGGCGGACGCCTCAATTCTCAGGATGACAGTTAATGAAAGATTCGGTGGTACGTCAGCAGATCTCATGACGTCACGCCGGGTCATTTCCGGGCGACTCGCCAAAATCAGAAGAGAAGGATGAAGTGAGCAAGCTGAATTCAACCTGGGGCCTAATGTTGGGGATATAACCCCACGATATGACCCGCCCTGGAGGCTCCGGGTCATGTTGTTGGCTAGTGAGCTGGCCCAAGGGTGAGCCGTAAGACTAGTGGCCCAGGAAGATAGGCGGCTCAAGGTGTGGGCCGTATGACGGCCCAGACAGAGAAGACCCGGGTGTCTGAGCCGTCTCAAAGACAGCTTGGACAAGAAGATAGAGAGAGACTCGGACATACAGTAAGACTCGGTTAGCAATTGTAACGACCCGGTGGTCCCGACCTCTTATATAAAGGCAGACCTGGGGCGACTTAGAGGACAGGTTATCGAGAACTAGGTCAAGCTTCTAGCTCCTTGTAATCGATACACAAGCAATACAAACACAAGCAGGACATAGGCTGTTACCTCGACTTGAGGGGTCGAACCTGGGTAAATCCGTGTCTTTCGTCCTGATTAACCCCTCTGAGTCCACCCCATTAGCGATGGCCTTGAATCCAAGTCTGTTCACCCGGACATTTGCCGTGATAAACCCACGACAGTAACGGTCGCGAGAGTCCACGAAGGGATCCACCCATGAAGAGTCCACGGAGTAGCAACCTTGTCTATACCATGATGGCCTACGCCCACGGAGGACTAGCTTAACTCGGGATAGATCTTCACGAAGTAGGTGATCTCCCTGCCCTTACAAACATCTTGGTTCAACTCCACAACACGAAGTAGGAGGCTCCCAAGCGACACCTAACCAATCTAGGAGGCACAACCCTCCAAAAGGTAATAGATGCGGCAACAACGATGAAATCCTTGCTCTTGTGTTTCAAATGATAGTCTCCTCAACACTCAATCACTCTTCCACACATTTGGCTTGGGTAGAAAAGATTTATTGGGTGGAAAGCAACTTGGGGAGGCTAGAAATCAAGATCCATACGGTGGGAGTGGATGATCTTGATCTCAACGGAAGAGTAGGTGATACTCTCTCAAAAAATTGGATATGGGAAGTGTGGGTCTTTTCCGAGTGCTTCTCTTGTGAGTGGGATGTGGTGGAGGGGTATATATAGGCATCTCCAAAAATCTAACCATTACCACATTATTGCCCAACTCGGTGAAACCGAAATGGAAATTCGGTTGCACCGACTAGTGCAAAATGTGGCAACTTTGGAGTTTTCAATGACACCGATATAGGATTCTTGATGGTACCGATATGAGTGGGCAAGTGCAGTTACACAACTCGGTGTGACCGATTCACAATTCTCAGAAATTCCGATTCTTGTAACAATATGGGGAACTTGGTCACTAAACTCGGTTGCACCGATATGGGGAACTTGGTAGTACCGAGATGTGGGTTTGGCTTAGGCTCTCTCTAGGGTTTTTACTCGTTGCAGCCGAAAGGAAATAGTTGATGGAACCAATTTTGAGTGGTAGGGTTGAAGACAGAATATTTGTGGGAGAGTTTGTGAGTGATATTAGTGGCTAACACTTGATCATTTTGAGCATCTCATTCACCGTTGTTACCTCACCCCATTTTAATAGTATTGGCTTTCCTATGGACTCAAAGTGATCTCTCACAAAGTAAAATGTAGAGTCTTCAAGCTTGTAGCTTGTCCAATCCTATTCCATGCATCTTGGGGTCTCCTCATAACCGTTTGCCAATAGAGACATTGAAGTTTTTCCTGAAATATACTTAGTGGAAACATTAGTCCAATGAAATATATAATTTTATTAATTCCCAAAACCACCTAGGGATAAGTTGTTCTTTCAATATCCCCCTTTTTGGTAATTGATGAAAACATATAGATCAAAGCTTCAATAGTGATAAAACATGAATAACATCATCGCTTTGAGAGGTATGTGATAAGGACGTGCTCCCCCTAAATTTGTGCATTATTTTAAATTTGTGTTTGAATGCAAACGCACAATCCATTAGGATCATGGGTTACTCTTTCATGTCACATACAACTTGGTGGTGCGCAAAAATTAATATGAGTGAATTACATCCGCACACCACACCGAACATAAGTGAATGATCATCATATATACATCTCAATGATAGGCAATAGTAGCATCATGCAAAAGTATATGATCAAACATCGACAAAAGTTTGCAACCAAATGATAAAACAAATGTTTTTAAAATGCAGAGAGGGATCAAAATGCAACACACTCTTTCTCGAAGCCCTATGATCTATAACCTCTCCCCCTTTGGCAACAAGTTACCAAAAAGTTCAAAGTTATAGAGCTAATCATTGCTATGGGCATGGTCTCCTCCATGAGACGATGTAGCTGCTCCTGTAGCTGTCGTAGGAGTCGAGAGAAGAGCATCTACGAAAGCTTCAGCTGAAGTCCTCTAAGGTGGTGGAGTAGAAACTGGAGGTATAGACAGAGCTGATGGAGTTGTGGTAGGTGCTAATGAAGAAGGCCTCGTCTCTGGAGATGGCACTATAGGAGTTATGGCTTGAGTCTTGAGCTAGGTGCTAGTCACGAGAGGTGTACTGCCATCATCATCATCATTTGAAGTATGAGGAATGGGAACTGCATCCACTTCCATCTTGAGCTCATTCACAGTCTTTGTCAGTCCATCCACTTTGTTGTTCATCATGGTAAACCTGTCCTCCACAATCCTCACAAGACTCCCCTGATTATGCATGATGGTCTTAATGTCCTTCTGCATGCCCTGAATGGTGCTAAATAGAAGATCCATTTGCTCACTCATGGTCCTAGGCACCTGAGTACTAGTGGCTCTGGCTGCCTCAGCCTCTGCCTGTGCATTAGATGAAGTGGGATGACTGGGATCTATCACCACAACATTATCCTCGAAATCTAGCTAGAGTGGCATATCTGGGCGATCAAGTGCATATACATTCTTCTCTAACTTAGAGTTGATGAGCATCTGAATGTACGATGCATATCCACAAGATCTCTTCGGATTTGTATATGTCCTCTTGACTGTCTCAGCTATCAAGTCCATCACCTTGAATCTGGTGTGGGTGTCAACGTGGTGTAGCATGTTGATTGAATAGCCTCGGATCATCTTGTCATCTCCTAACTTGGGCATCAAGTGTTGGAAATATGCCCTAGAGGCAATAAATAAAGTGTTTATTATTATATTTCCTTGTTCATGATAATCCTTTATTATCCATGCTATAATTGTATTGATTGGAAACACATTACATGTGTGGGTAAATAGACAACACATTGTCCCTAGTATGCCTCTAGTGATTTAGCTCGTTGGTCAAAGATGGTCAAGGTTTCCTAGCCATCGACATGTGATGTAATTTGATAACGGAATCACATCATTAGGAGAATGATGTGATGGACAAGACCCAAACTACAAATGTAGCATATGATCGTGTCAGTTTATTGCTACTGTTTTCTGCATGTCAAGTATATGTTTCTATGACCATGAGATCATGCAACTCATGGACACCGGAAGAGTGCCTTGTGTGTATCAAACATCTCAACGTAACTAGGTGACTATAAAGGTGCTCTACAGGTATCTCCGAGGGTGTCTGTTGGGTTGGCATGGATCAAGACTGGGATTTGTTACTCCGTGTGACGGAGAGGTATCTTAGGGCCCACTCGGTAATACAACATCACAATAAGCCTTGCAAGCAATGTGACTAAGTGTTAGTCATGGGACCTTGTATTACGAAACGAGTAAAGAAACTTTCCAGTAACGAGGTTGAACTAGGTATGGAGATACCGACGATCGAATCTCGGGCAAGTAACATACCAAAGAACAAAGGGAACATCATACGGGATTAACTGAATCCTTGACATAGAGGTTCGACCGATAAAGATCTTCATAGAATATGTAGGAACCAATATGGGCATCCAGGTCCCGCTATTGGTTATTGACCGTAGAGGTGTCTCGGTCATGTCTACATAGTTCTCGAACCCGCAGGGTCTGCACACGTATGGTTTGGTGACGTTTCGGTAGTATAGAGTTATGTATGGGGGTGACCGAAGGTTGTTCGGAGTCCCGTATGAGATCCTGTACGTCACGAGGAGCTCCGGAATGGTCCAGAGGTAAAGATTCATATATAGGAAGTCCTATTTTGGTCACCGGAAAAGTTTCGGGCTCATCAATAGTGTACATGGAGTGTCGGTAGTGTATCGAGAGACCATCCGGAGGGGTATTTAGACCCAACAGGCTACATGGGCTGTGGGAGAGTGAATACCAGCCCTTAGTGGGCTGGTGGAAGTCTCACACAAGGCCCATGCGGCTGGGAAGAAAAGTCCAAAGAGAAAAAGGTGGAAAAAGGCAAAAAGGCAAAAATAAGGAGGAGTCCTAGTCCTACTAGGATTGGAGGAGGAATCCTCCTCTCCTCTTGGTTCGGCCGAAGCCTAGGTGGCTTGGCCCTTGGGCCAAGCCTCCTCCTCTCTTCCTCTTATATATACTAGAGGTTTTAGGGTTTTTGCACTAGATTTTCAGCCACGTGCTACCGTTCCTTTAGTGCATAGTTTCTCCTCTAGATTGGTTTTCTGCATTGCTTAGGCAAAGCCCTGCCGGAATTGCTCCACCACCATCGCCGCGGCGCCGCCACGCTGCCGAAGAACTCGTCTACCTCTCCGCTCCCTCTTGCTGGATCAAGAAGGCGGAGATCGTCATCAAGCTGTATGTGTGCTGAATGCGGAGGTGACGTCCGTTCAGTGCTTGATCGGGACGGATCGTGATTGGATCGGGGGACGCTCGGCGGTTTGGATCGCGAAGATGTTTGACTACACCAACCGCGTTTCTTAACGCTTCCCACTTAGCTATCTACAAGGGTATGTAGATCCACTCTCCCTCTCGTAGATGCTCATCACCATGGATAGGTCTTGCGTGAGCGTAGGAAATTTTTTGTTTCCCATGCGACGTTCCCCAATAGTGGTATCAGAGCTAGGTCTATGTGTAGATGAGATCTCGAGTAGAACACAAAGAGTTTTTGGGCATTGATGCTTAGATTGCTTCCTCCCTTGGTCGTGTTTTGGTTCGGCGGTATTGTGGGATGAAGCGGCCCGGACCAACATTACTCACACGCTTACGAGAGATCGGTTCCCTCAACTACAACTTGTTGCAAAAGATGGCTGGCGGGTGGCAGTTTCTCCTACTTTAGTTGGATCGGATTTGACAAAGGCGGTCCTTGAGAAGGTTTAAAAGCAACTTATGTATCACAGTTGTGGTTTATGCGTAGGTGAGAATTGTTCTTGCTAGATACCCGTAGCAGCCACGTAAAACATGCAACAACAATTAGAGGATGTCTAACTTGTTTTTGCAGGGTATGTTGTGATGTGATATGGCCAATTACATGATGTGATATATTTGATGTATGAGATGATCATGTGTTGTATAGAATATCACAACTTGCATGTTGATGAGTACGGCAACCGGCAGGAGCCATAGGGTTGTCTTTAATTATTGTATGACCTAAGTGTCAATCATTAAGCGCTATGTAATGCTTTACTTTATCGCTAAACGGTAGCAATAGTAGTACAAGCATGATGGGCGCAACAACCCCGATGGCGATATGTTGATGGAGATCAAGATGATGGAGATCATGGTGTCGTGCCGGTGATGATGGAGATCATGCCGGTGCTTTCAAGATGGAGATCAAAAGCACAAGTTCATGGCCATATCATGTCACTTATGATTTTCATGTGATGTTAATCCTTTTATGCACCTTGTTTTTCTTAGGACGATGGTAGCATTATAAGGTGATCCCTCACTTAAATTTCAAGATGAATTGTGTTCTCCCCGAGTGTGCACCGTTGCGAAAGTTCGTCGTGTCGAGACATCACGTGATGATCGGGTGTGACAAACTCTACGTTCACATACAACGGGTGCAAGCCAGTGTTGCACATGCAGAACACTCGGGTTAAACTTGACAAGCCTAGCATGTACAGACATGGCCTCGGAACACTAGAGACCGAAAGGTCGAATATGAGTAATATAGTTGATATAATCAACATGATGATGTTCACCATTGAAACCACCTCAACTCACGTGATGATCGGACTTGAGTTGGTGTATTTGGATCATGTGACACTCAGATGACCTGAGGGATGTCAATTTTAGTGGGAGCTTTAGTAATTTGATTAACTAAACTCATTATCTTGAACAATAGTCTAAGTAACCTTTGCATATTTATGTTGTAGATCAATGGCTCGCGTAGTAGCACCCCTGAATTTTAATGCATTCTTAGAGAAAGCTAAGTTGAAAGATGATGGAAGTAACTTTGTTGACTGGGCCCGTAATTTGAGGATTATCCTCACGGCTTCCCAGAAATCATATGTCCTTGATGCACCGCTTGGTGGCCAACCAGAAGACATGTCATCCGAAGACGTTAAGAATGCTTGGGAGGCACGTTCTGGAGATTACTCAATAGTTCAGTGTGCAATATTGTATGGCTTAGAACCGGGACTTCAAAGACGTTTTGAACGTCATGGAGCATATGAGATGTTTTAGGAGTTGTAGTTTATCTTACAGAAGAATGCCCGGATCGAGAGGTATGAGACCTCCGATAAGTTCTATGCTTGCAAAACGGAGGAGAACGGGTCTATGAGTGAGCATATACTCAGAATGTCTGGGTATTCGAATTGTCTAGCAGAGTTGGGAATTGCCCTTTCTCCAGAGGCGATCACTGATAGAGTTCTTCAATCGGTGCCACCTAGTTACAAGAGCTTTGTGATGAACTATAACATGCACGGGATGAACAAGTCAGTCGTCGATCTGTTTGCGATGCTAAAAGTCACTGAGTCTAAAATCCACAAAGAACATCATGTGTTGATGGTTAATAAAACCACTAGTTTCAAGAAGAATGCCAAGGGCAAGGGCAAGAAGGGTAAAACCAAGAAGGATGGCAAAGCAGTTGCTACTCCTGTAAAGAAGCCCAAGCATGGACCCAAGCCAGAAACTGAGTGCTTTCATTGCAAGGGAACTGGTCACTGGAAGCGGAACTGCCCCAAGTACCTGGCTGACAAGAAGGCGGCCAACGACAAACAAGGTATATATGATATACATGTTATTGATGTGTAACTTACTAGCCCTCGTTGTAGTGCCTGGGTATTTGATACCGATTCGGTTGCTCACATTTGCAACTCAAAACAGGAACTACGGAATAGACGAAGGCTGGCAAAGGATGAAGTGACGATGCGCATGGGAAATGGTTCCAAGGTTGATGTGATCGCCATCGGCACGCTCTCTCTTCGATTACCATCGGGATTAGTGATGAACCTGAATAATTGTTATTTAGTGCCTGTGTTAAGCATGCACATTATATCTGGATCTTGTTTATTGCGAGACGGTTACTCATTTAAATCAGAGAATAAAGGTTGTTCTATTTATATGAGTAATATCTTTTATAGTCATGCACCCAATGTGAGGGGTTTATTCATATTGAATCTTGATAGTGATGACACACATGTTCATAACATTGATGCCAAAAGATGTAGAGTTGATAATGATAGTACCACTTTCTTGTGGCATTGCCGTTTAGGTCATATTGATGTAAAACGCATGAGGAAGCTCCATGCTGATGGACTTTTGGAGTCATTTGATTTTGAATCACTTGACACATGTGAACCATGCCTCATGGGCAAGATGACTAAAACGCCGTTGTCTGGAACAATGGAACGGGCAAGTGACTTATTGGAAATCATACATACTGATGTGTGCGGTCCAATGAATGTTATAGCGCGTGGTGGATATCGTTATTTTCTCACCTTCACTGATGACTTAAGTAGATATGGGTATATTTACTTAATGAAATACAAGTCTGAAACGTTTGAAAAGTTCAAGCAATTTCAAAGTGAAGTTGAGAATCATCGTAACAAGAATATTAAATTCCTGCGATCTGATCGAGGAGGTGAATATCTGAGTTATGAGTTTGGCAGTCACTTAAGATAGTGTGGAATTGTTTCACAGTTGACACCGCCTGGAACACCATAGCGTAATGGTGTGTCCAAACGTCGTATCGAAGGTTATTAGATATGGTGCATTCTATGATGTCTCTTGCTGATTTGCCACTATCGTTTTGGGGTTATGCATTAGAGATAGCTACATTCACTTTAAATAGGGCACCATTGAAATCCGTTGAGATGACGCCATATGAACTATGGTTTGGCAAGAGGCCAAAGTTTTCGTTTCTTAAAGTTTGGGGATGTGATGCTTATGTCAAAAGCTTCAGCCTAAAAAGCTAGAACCCAAAGCGGAGAAATGCGTCTTCACAGGATACCCGAAAGAGACAGTCGGGTATACCTTCTATCTCAGATCCGAAGGCAAAGTGTTTGTCGCTAAGGACGGAACATTTCCTAAGAAAGAGTTTCTCTCGAGAGAATTGAGTGGGAGTAAAATAGAGCTTGATGGGGTTATTGAACCGTTACTTCAACCAGAGAGTAGCACAATGCAGAAAGATGTTTCTACGGAGCCTACGACAGTTGAAGAGGAAGGTAATGATGATGATCATGAAGCTTCGGATCAAGTTACTATTAAACCTCATAGGCCGAAAAGGGCGCGTACTGCTCCTGAGTGGTACGACAACCCTGTCCTGGTGGTCATGTTGTTGGACAACAATGAACCTACGAGCTATGGAGGAGCAGTGATGGGCCCGGATTCCGAGAAATGGTTAGAGGCCATGAAATCCGAGATGGGGTCCATGTATGAAAACAAGTATGGACTTTGGAAGTATTACCTGAAGGGCGAAAGGCCATTTAGAACAAATGGATCTTTAAGAAGAAGACGGACGTGGACGGTAATGTCACTGTCTATAAAGGTCGACTTGTGGCAAAGGTTTTTTCACAAGTTCAAGGAGTTGACTACGATGAGACATTCTCACCCGTAGCGATGCTTAAGTCTGTCAGAATCATGTTGGCAATAGCTGCTTATTTCGACTATGAAATTTGGCAGATGGATGTCAAAACGGCGTTCCTCAATGGTTTCCTTGAGGACGAGTTTTATATGATGCAACCAGAAGGTTTTGTCGATCCAGAGAATGCTGACAAAGTTTGCAAACTCCAGCGATCCATTTATGGGCTGGTGCAAGCATCTCGGAGTTGGAATAAGCGCTTTGATGAGGTGATCAAAGCGTTTGAGTTTATACAAGTTTATGGAGAAGCTTGTATTTACAAGAAAGTGAGTGGGAGCTCTATAGCATTTCTAATATTATATGTGGATGACATAGATTGGAAACAATATAGAAATGCTGGAAAGTGTGAAGGAATATTTGAACAAGAGTTTTTCAATGAAGGACCTAGGAGAAGCTGCTTTCATATTAGGCAATAAGATCTATAGAGATAGATCGAGACGCTTAATAGCACTTTCACAGAGCACATACCTTGATAAAGTTTTGAAGAAGTTCAAAATGGATCAGTCCAAGAAGGGGCTCTTGCCTGTGTTACAAGGTGTGAAGTTGAGTAAGACTCAATGCCCAGTGACTGCAGAAGATAGAGAAAAGATGAGTGTCATCCCCTATGCTTCAACCATAGGCTCTATCATGTATGCAATGTTGTGCACAAGACCAGATGTCAGCCTTGCCATAAGTATGGCTAGAAGGTTTCAAAGTGATCCTGGAATGGAGCACTAGGCAGCGGTCAAGAATATCCTTAAGTACCTGAAAAGGACTAAGGAAATGTTTCTCGTTTATGGAGGTGATGAAGATCTCGTCGTAAAGGGTTATGTCGATGTAAGCTTTGACACTAATCAGGGTGACTCGAAGTCACAAACCGGATACGTATTTATTCTCAACGGGAGGGGGGGGGGGTAAGCTGGTGTAGTTCCAAGCAAAGCATGGTAGCCGATTCTACGTGCGAAGCGGTGTACATCGCAGCCTCGGAGGCAGCGAAGGAAGGTGTCTGGATGAAACAGTTCATGACGGATCTTGGAGTAGTGCCCAGTGCACTGAATCTAATGAACCTGTTCTGTGACAACACTGGTGCCATTGCTCTGGCCAAGGAACCAAGGTTTCACAAGAGGACCACACACATAAAGCGACGCTTCAACTCCATCCGCGATTACATCGAGGAAAAGGACATAAATATTTGCAAAGTGCACACAGATCTGAATGTTGTAGACCTGTTGACTAAACCTCTTCCAAGGGATAAACATGATCAACACCAGAACTGCATGGGTGTTCGATTCATTACAATGTAAATCACATAGTAATGTATGATCACGAACAACGTGGGTTACTTCCCACCGCCCATCCTTCAATTTAGCCAACATTTTTGCCTTACATTATGTTGTTGGAAATATGCCCTAAAGGCAATAATAAATTAGTTATTATCATATTTCCTTGTTCATAATAATCATTTATTATCCATGCTAGAATTATATTAATCAGAAACTCAGATACATGTGTGGATACATAGAAAACACCATGTCCCTAGTATGCCTCTAATAAACTAGCTTGTTGATCAAAGATGGTAAGGTTTCCTAGCCATGGACATGAGATGTCATTTGATAACGAGATCACATCATTAGGAGAATGATGTGATGGACAAGACCCAAACTATGAACATAGCATATGATCGTGTCAGTTTATTGCTATAGTTTTCTGCTTGTCAAGTATATGTTCCTATGACCATGAGATCATGCAACTCACTGACACCAGAGGAGTACCTTGTGTGTATCAAACATTGCAACATAACTAGGTGACTATAAAGGTGCTCTATAGGTATCTCCGAGGGTGTCTGTTGGGTTGGCATGGATCAAGACTGGGATTTGTTACTTCGTGTGATGGAGAGGTATCTCAGGGCCCACTCGGTAATACAACATCACAACAAGCCTTGCAAGCAATGTGACTAAACGTTAGCCACGGGATCTTGTATTACGGAACGAGTAAAGAGACTTGTCGGTAACGAGATTGAACTAGGTATAGAGATACCGACGATCAAATCTCGAGCAAGTAACATACCAAGCAACAAAGGGAACAACATACGGGATTAACTGAATCCTTGACATAGAGGTTTGACCGATAAAGATCTTCATAGAATATGTAGGAACCAATATGGGCATCCAGGTCCCGCTATTGGTTATTGACCGTAGAGGTGTCTCGGTCATGTCTACATAGTTCTCGAACCCGCAGGGTCTGCACACTTATGGTTTGGTGACGTTTCGGTAGTATAGAGTTATGTATGGTGGTGACCGAAGGTTGTTCGGAGTCCCGTATGAGATCCTGTACGTCACGAGGAGCTCCGGAATGGTCCGTAGGTAAAGATTCATATATAGGAAGTCCTATTTTGGTCACTAGAAAAGTTTCGGGCTCATCGGTAGTGTACCGGGAGTGCCGGTAGTGTACCGGGAGACCATCGGGAGGGGTATTTCGACCCAAGAGGCTACATGGGCTATGGGAGAGTGATTACCAGCCCTTAGTGGGCTGGTGGAAGTTCCACACAAGGCCCATGCGGCTGGGAAGAAAAGCCCAAAGAGAAAAAGGTGGAAAGAGGCAAAAAGGCAAAAATAAGGAGTCCTAGTCCTACTAGGATTGGAGGAGGAATCCTCCTCTCCTCTTGGTTCGGCCGAAGCCTATGTGGCTTGGCCCTTGGGCCAAGCTTCCTCCTCTCTTCCTCTTACATATACTAGAGGTTTTAGGGTTTTTGCACTAGATTTTCAGCCACGTGCTACCCATTCCTCTAGTGCATAGTTTCTCCTCTAGATCGGTTTTCTGCAGTGCTTAGGCGAAGCCCTGTCGGAATTGCTCTACCACCATCGCCGCAATGCCGCCACGCTGCCGGAGAACTCGTCTACCTCTCCGCTCCCTCTTGCTAGATCAAGAAGGCGGAGATCGTCATCAAGCTGTACGTGTGCTGAACGCGGAGGTGCCGTCCGTTCGGTGCATGATCGGGACGGATCGTGATTGGATCGCGGGACGCTCGGCGATTTGGATCGCGAATATGTTTGACTACACCAACCACGTTTCTTAATGCTTCCTGCTTAGCGATCTACAAGGGTATGTAGGTCCACTCTCCCTCTCATAGATGCTCATCGCCATGGATAGGTCTTGCATGAGCGCAGGAAATTTTTTGTTTCCCATGCGATGTTCCCCAACATCAAGGTGTACCTCATGATTGTGTTGGTAATAGGCAATCCTGCTTGCAGGTAATAGTCTGAACCAAGCTTATGTGAATGCACATAATCAACATGAATCTCCTTGTACATCCTTGCCATAGAGTTATGGTTCATCTTGGCTTCAGTGTAAACATCCAAATCACCTTCATATACCTGTGGGGCTCCTAAGATGGTAGCCCACTCATCAACAGTGGATTGGTACCTGACTCCCCTAGTCATCCATATGATCCTGCCATCTGAGTAGAAGTGAGTGGTAGAGTAGAATCGCATGATGATCTCATCATTCCAAGCAGTAAACTCTCTTCCAACAAAGTTTGCAATATCAATGCACTAGAAACCATCTTGCACACTAGGAATATAGTCCTCATTTTCCTTGATGTAGGCAGAGTCAACATATCTCATGTCACTAACAGCTGGGCTCTGGTCCAATAGGACGGTCTCATAAAAGTCATGCTATTCCTTGGTGTGAAATCTGGCATCCACAACAGTTCTTCTCCTAGAGGCATATCCTGAGCTCCGAGTCTCTCCTCTTCTTCATATCCTCAGCAATGGGACAAGTATCGTCATGAGATGGTAGATGGGGCCTGAGTTTCCTGAACACTGTCAAATCTTCCTCAACATCTCTGGAAGTAGAAGTTTTGTTCTTAGCTGCAAGAGGGATGTCCCCGGTAGTCTTCTAGGACTTTGGAGCAACTGACTTCTTTGGTGTAGACTTCTTGCTTGAAGAAGCTTGCTTAGGCATAGCATCACCAAGAAGCTTCTTCTTCTTGGAAGGAGGAGCTTGGTCAGCTGGCTCTTCCTTCACTTCCTCCTCCTCAGCATCAGCTAGGTCCTCATACATGGAAGTGGACCTTCCAATGACTTTTACTATCCTCTTTCTGGCTCACTTGTTGTCACCTACCTTCTTAAGCATAGAACTCTTTGTAGTGTTAACTGAAATGGAAGTGTTGGTCTTGGCACTCTCAGGTGCCCTCATAGCTTCAGAGCTGGCATAGACCTTCTTGACTGGCTTCTTAGAAGAAGTAGCCCCTGTAGTTGTATTCTTGGCAGCTCTCTCTTTCTGCTTTTTGGCTATCTC
Source organism: Hordeum marinum (assembly GCA_022496015.1). Lineage (NCBI taxonomy): Eukaryota > Viridiplantae > Streptophyta > Magnoliopsida > Poales > Poaceae > Hordeum > Hordeum marinum. The sequence continues at coordinate 331,525,211 of CM039674.1, forward strand.
TTCCTCTGGCACAAAGTCATAATCTTCCTCATCAGAATTCAGCTTCTTCCTTGCCCTGGTGGCAGCATTGGGCAGATCAGGAGAAATTGGATTGTCATCTGAACAAGATGAACTAGCATTTGGGCTAGTGCCTAAACTCATGTCCACATCTCTCTGTTTGAAATTATTCTGGCTATCATCAGAACATGACATGTTGATCGTGTGAATAGATCATAGTAGAGTAGAGAGGTTTGATGTCTACTAAGCAACTTTATTCTTGTAGACCCGTGTTGGGCCTCCAAGCGCAGAGTTTTGTAGGACAGTAGAAATTTTACCTCAAGTGTATGGCCTAAGGTTTATGAATTCATGGGAGGTGCAGGATGAAGATGGTCACTCTCAAACAACCCTGCGATCAAATATAAGAAATCTCTTGTGCCCCCAACACACCCAATACAATGTAAAATTGTATAGGTGCAGTAGTTCGGTGAAGAGATGGTGATAAAAGTGTAATATGGATGATAGATATCGGTTTTTATAATCTGAAAATATAAAAACAGCAAGGTAACAAGTGGTAAATAGTGAACAAAACATTGTATAAATGCTTGGAAATAAGGCCCAGTTGTCGGTGTCAAAACCAACGGATCTCGAGTAGGGGGTCCCGAGTTGTGAGACTAGGATCGATGGTAACAGGGGACGAAGGAGACGATGTTTACCCAGGTTCGGGCCCTCCTACGGAGGTAAAACCCTACGTCCTACTTGATTGTATTGATGATATGAAGGTTAGAGAGTTGATCCACCTCGAGATCATATAGCTAAAACCCTAGACGAGTTTCTTTGCCCTACAATCTAAAACCCTACGGCTTATATAGACGCCGAGGGTACTAGGGTTTACACATGGTCGGTTACACATCGAAGGAAAAAACATGCCTATATACTGTCGAAAACTTGGAGGACACGTCACGACTCCTTGAAGCTTCCACCCCGGCGATGGGTCCTTTGATCATCCAATGCTCAACCAGCGGCCCACATAATCTGGCCCATGAGAAACAGGCCGGCCATCCGAGGACTCCTTAAACCAGGACTCCCTCAGTAGCCCCTGGACTAGCCTCCAACGCCGAGGCATATCTAGACAATCTTGCGTGTCGAAGTCTTCGGCTTGCGAGGCAAGTCCCTCTATCCCTTCTTGTTCGTCAACCATCCTTTCATCGGCGAAATCCCAAGCATCACGAACTTGCAGGGTCCATTGTAATAACTGTCAACACTTCTCAATCCTCGCGCGCCATGGGGAGATGAGCGGTTCAGCGGCTTTCTACAAGACTGGCCCTCCCACAAAGGAGGCACCACCCATTTAAACAAACTGAATCATGGTCTAGGCCACATCCTCTTCTTCCTACCCATCGTAAAAAACCTTCAGCGAGAGATCACCACAAGAACATGGCGAGCGGCCCCAGCTCTTCCTCGCGCCCTTACGGCTCACGTCCCACGAATTGGACAAGCTGCTCTGTATCCCTCCTTCGACTACACAACCTTGAGATCCAAGGGTATCTTCCTTCCTCGGATCAAGCGGTTACCTGCGCCGGTTTGACTTCATTAAATGGCGAAGCCTTCACGGAAAACTTCCCCAATCCTCAAAAGGAAGAGCGTGTATGCTTCGTACCCTTCCTCTTGTGGGGTCTTGGGTTCCCCATTCATCCATTCCTGAGGGGATTATTGGAGTTCTATGGGATCCAGCTCCATCGTCTCACCCCAGGGTCCATTCTGCATATCTCGGGCTTCATCGCCCTTTGCGAGATGTTCCTGGGCTGTGAGGCACACTTTCAGTTGTGGAGGAAGTACTTCTGCCTCATTCCTCGCACTCGAGACAAGACAATTTTAGAGGTCGGAGGAGCCGAAATATGACCCATAGATTAGCGGGGACAGGGTATCATATGGTCTTTGGAATGGTTCTACATCGAGGACGTTCCCCTATTCGATCCATCTCGGAGGGGTTTGCCCGAATACTTCGACGCCCCTTGAAGAATAGGTACAATTGGCGACCGAAAAGCTCATCCCAAGAGGATGGTGCCGAAGTGCAATGCTTGGCTACCCACATGAGGCTGCTAGCTCATCATAAGTTGACATGATAGATGTGATGGCCGCCGCCATCACCCGATGTGTCCAGGCCCTTCAGCAAAGAATACACCCTTTGTGGTGCTACAACGGGACAAGTGACTTCACTCGCTCCCGATGGCTGGGCCCTGCTAATCAAGCAGCATTAGCAGCTGCACTTGCCGACCTATACAAAGGGGAGAAAGAACACTTTTACCGACCAAAGAGGGCTACTCAAGTCACAATCCCATCGAACAGGTGAGCCTTTCAACTTTGTGACCCGACTTCCGTTTTTTACATTTATCCCTTTCTGATCGAAGCCTTTAATCTGTGTATACACGAATGGAGGAGCTTTGTCGAGACAGTTAACTGTCCGACCCCCCAACTCGAGAACTATCCTCATGATGATGATCCGGGATTTCATGACGACCCGGATTTGTTAGTTGAGTTCGAAGACGGGGTCTTCTACCAAGAGAGCCTTGACCGCTCCAAGGTGGCTATCATAGACGATTACCCCAGATCATTCCCTTCCCCTACTACAGGCAAGAAGAAGAAAAATCCGTCCCGCAAAACACAGGTATCCTTCAACGACCCAAACGCGTCGGCTCCTGCTCCCAAGCGTCGTCGGTACACAGACATACATCGGCTACGACGGCAATGCCTTGACTGGAAAGAAACATGGATCCGTCAAATGATCCGGTCATGGGCACATGCCCGACCACTCGTTCGGCTCAAAGGTACTTTGTTCGGCTGCTTAATTTATCATTACAATCGATAGGACCTCACAGGAGATATCATGTCGAAATACTTAGGCAACGAGTTCAGCCATCTCATGTCGAGGACGTTGCCAGGGTGTTCGACAATGCTCACGACTCTAGATCTTTGGCTCATGCTGAACCCGCTGCAGAAGTCCCTGTGGTCAATGAGGCCCGTGAAGACTCCGGGGACGCGGTATCAGTTAGTAAATCTGAGGCAGAGAGCATGATGGGTCACCGATGGCGACGAGAAGCCCTACGCCACCCAGCATTCTCCGAACAAGAGTTCAATGCCCTATGCTCGGCTGACGCATACATCGGAGCTGCCTGAGCTGGGTTCAGGGAGGCCATGAAACTGATATCGTCCAGCCTGCATGTGAGTGATCAGTTATAAGAATCCAAACACACCCGTAAACCTAGTATCCCCTGAGACATGAATTGGTCGGAACGACCGAATTTAAGGGTCTGCGTAATGCTTTTCTGATGATGCATGCCTCCAGTCAGCAAAATGAGCAACTGTCCAAGGAATTGGAGGCGAGCCAAACACAGGTGGAGATCGTGAAGGCCGAACTTGAGCAAGTGAAGAATTTTACCCGAGTGGCGCATTGTGAGTATATATGTTCTTCTGATCTTAGTATATAATCCCATGTTGAAGCAAGGGTACTTTGTAGCAGCTGAATCAATAGGGCAATTGCAAAAGGTTTGAGATGCAACGCGAGAATCTCATAGGTATGCTGAGTCCCAGCATGAGGCCGGCTGTCGTTCACTGCAACAAAACCTTGAGGAGAAGAACCGCCTCCAGGCGGAAAACAAACAACGGGCTAAAGAAATTGAGATCTTAATGTGATATCCTGGCTTATTAGGGATGATAGACTACTCATATCAATAAGGAATTCCTTCTTTTCTGGGAGCCCATTCGGACAGAACTCCCAGGTTAAGAATGCTTGGCTTGGAGTAGTTCTACGATGGGTGACTGACCGGGAAGTTGGTCCCAGGTGCACATGAGTGAGGACAAAGTGAGGAGAAAAGACTAGTATTGATCTGTGAGGCCAGTCTAGATCCCGCTAGGAGTAACGACTACCGGTGGGTGTGTCCAGGGCATTACAAGTTGGTATCAGAGCTGACCCTCGTGGTTACATGAATGTTTGCCGACAGGTGCGCGGTCATGTTGTTCACGAAGTTGGTGACCTGTCATGGCACACGGAATGACATATGTATCGGACTGGAAGTATAGACGTTTGTGCCAAGAGGGAATGTTCCTGCAACCCGACGAGGACGTCGGTTCCTCTGAGTGGCGGTGTATGTGATAGCATGGCTTATTAGGGATGATAGACTACTCATACCAATAAGGAATTCCTTCTTTTCCGAGAGCCCATTCAAACAGAACTCCCAAGTTAAGTGTGCTTGGCTTGGAGTAGTTCTAGGATGGGTGACCGATCAGGAAGTTGGTCCTGGGTGCGCATGAGTGAGGACAAAGTGCGCAGAAAAGACTAGTATTGGTCTGTGAGGCCAGTCTAGATCCCGCCAGGAGTAAGGACTACCGGCGGGTGTGTTCAGGGCATTACACTTAAATACTCAATTGGCCTAGGACCAAGAAGAGAATCAGAAATTACAGAAGGGCATGTTCGATAAGTGTGATTCTAACATCAGACGGTACTTCTTATATATGAAGTATAATGGACATGCCTTGACTCGTGTATAGGTCTCCTATCCGGGTGGCTCAAAGAAGAGATCGGATCCTATCGGGGAAGCCTTCTGAAGGAACTGTCCGCCCTTCATGAGAGATCTCAAAAGGCCATGAAGAGCATGATAAAAGCGCTATGGCCTGTCGAGCAACCTCCGGAGGAGATGACCGAATTGGTTGATCGATTCAAGGGAGCCCGAAGTCGGTTCGAGCTATGGAAGACATCGGCCTGCCGAGAGAGATCCCGAGAGGCGTCGGCGATGATCAAGACCCGTTATACCGGCCTGAACCCTAAGCATATGGCTCGGGTGGGGCCGGTAGGGTTGGATGGGCAAGAAGTGTCGCTTCATTTGGTGTACGACCAAGTGATGCCCGTCGTCCGTCTCTCGCAAGAAGATTGCTCCCTGAGCGCCTTAATAGACAATCTCGACCAGCAGCTAGATGTATGATTATATGTAACTATGTACTGATAATCAAGAAATTGCTCCGTCTGTGTTGTAAACTTTGTCTTAACCGGCCATCAGCTTCGACCTCCCGCGCTAAGAGCTTGGGAGTGTTCCTTATAAAATATCACTCGAGAAGAGTGAATTATGTTTGAAACCCCATCATGGATGGCTTCAGATTGCACAAAGTGCTAATGGATGGCTGCAGTGGTGTAAACCTTATCTACGAAGATACCCTGGAAAAAATGCAGTTCTACCAATCTCACATCGAGCATAGCAACACCGGGGGATCATTCCTAGGAAAAAGGTGCATTGTTCAGGACGTATCGCCCTGGACGTAGTGTTTGGCACGCCCGAAAACTACAGATCCGAAGAACTTCTCTTTCATATCGTGTCCTTCCCCAGCGGCTACCATGCCCTGCTAGGACGTGATGCGTTCACAAAATTCCAGGCTATACCACATTACGGGTATATGAAGCTCAAGATGCCAGGACCAAACGGGGTAATCACAATCGCCAGTGATCCGAATATAGCCCTACGAGCCAAAAACAACATAGTAGCGTTCGCCCTCGAGGCACTAGCTGAGACCTTCACTGCATAAGAAATGACCGCACTTCGTTCAACAGTAGACAAGGATGATGTGATCCTTAGCAAAAGGCCCAAACCCACATCCTTTAAACCTGCAAATGAAATTGTTAAATTTCACACACCCGACGGACCCCAATAAGACAGTGTCCATCGGAGCTCAGCTGGACCCCATAGTGGACGAAGCACTGCAAGCATTCTTACGAGAAAACTGGGACATCTTCGCCTGGCATCCTTTCGATATGCCTGGAATCCCATGGTGGCTAGCAAAATATAGTCAGAACATCATCGCATGCTTTAAGCCTGTTAAGCAGACTTTGCGCCGCTTTTCCGAGCCCAAACGACAAGCTATGGGTGAAGAATTAGCCAAACTACTAGAGGCCGGTTTCATTCGGGAGATTAAGCACCCCGAATGGTTGGCAAACCTAGTGATGGTACCAAAGAAAGACAAATCCTGGAAGCCCTGTATCGACTTTAAAGGCCTCAACAAGGCTTTCCCCAAGGACCCTTTCCCCTTACCACGTATAGACCAGATTATTGACGTCACAGCTGGACACGACTCGTTGTGTTTACTCGACGCTTATTCTGGATACCATCAGATTAAAATGAAGGAATCTAATCAAGCTGCAACCGCATTCATCACCCCTTATGGGCCATTCTGATTCAACGCGATGCCTTTCGGGCTAAAAAACATTGGGGCTACGTACTAGTGAATGATCCAGACTTATCTCGCAAAACAAGTCGGTAAAACAGTCAAAGCATACGTGGACGATGTGGTAATCAAAACCAAACACATTAGCCATCTAATTGACGACCTAAGGCAAACCTTTGCCAGCCTACGAGAATATGATATATGACTCAATCCGGAGAAATGTGTATTCGGAGTTCCCGCTTGTAAACTGCTCGGATTCATCGTTTCCCATAGAGGAATAGAAGCTAATCCAGCTAAGATTCGCGCCCTATCGAAACTTGCAGTTCCCACGGAGCTAAAACACGTCTAGAGGTTGGCTGGTTGCATGGCGGCGTTAAGATGCTTTATCTCCCGCCTTGGTGAAAAGGCTTTACCGCCCTACAGATTGATGAAACGGACCAACAATTTCGAATGGACCGATGAAGAAGCGACTGCGTTAGAAGAAATTAAAACACTCCTGGCAAGTAATCCCATTCTCACACCACCAAGCACTGGTGAACCCATGAAAATAACGATGTATGTGATAGTTATATTTTTGAATTTCTTCATGATGCTACTGAAAATTATTATGTGGGAGGAACATATGCTTGTAGGAATTGCAATATTATCAAGTTTCCTCTCTATGTTTTCAAGGTTTTGAAGTTATGCTTGTTTTGCCTTCCTATGCTATTTGATTCTTACTCCCATAAATTGTTTGCTCAAAAAATCCATATGCATAGGAAGTGGGTTAGACTTAAATGTGCTTTTCATGATATTCATGATGCTCTTTTGCATGTTTCAATTATTATTCCTATACGAGCATCATTGAAATCATCATGCCTAGCTGAAAGGCATTAAACAAAGCACATGTTGGGAGACAAGCCAACACTTTTACCTTCTGTTTTTATGTGTTCACATGATTAATCTACTATAGTAATCAAGTTTTGTGTCTTTTGTTTCCATAAAGTGCCAAGTAAAGCCTTTGGGATAGTGTGGATACTTGCTTGTTTGATTTTGTGCAAAAACAGAAAGTTTTGCGTCTAGTATATGAATTATATGATTTTACTGGGCTGTCAAAAAATTCTGAAATTTTTACACAACATTTATATGCAAATTCTTAGATATTTACTCATTTTGCAGAATTTTTAGAGTCAGGGAAGTTTTGAAATCATTCAGATCTTTACAGACTGTTCTGTTTTTGACAGATTCTGTTTTGCATGCATACTTTGCTTGTTTCAAGTGTTCCTATAGCTTATATTGAGTAATATAAATTGTGGGAATGATGTAATGCAATAGTTATCATGTGGTAATAATTATGAATCTTGTCTTGACAGTATCTAAGTGAATAATCTATCTTTATTACACTAACCCTTCTCACAAAGTTTCGTTAAGTTTTGTGTGATTGAAGTTTCCAAGTTTTGGATGAGACACCGATATGAGGAGAATAAGGAATGACAAGAACCTAAGATTGGGTATTCCCAAGTCACCCCAAGGTAATATCCAAGGGATATTCAAGCGCCTAAGCTTGGGGATGCCCCGGAAGGCATCCCCTCTTTCGTCTTCAACACTATCGGTATATCTCACTTGGAGCTATATTTTTATTCGTCACATAATATGAGTTTTGCTTGGAGTGTCATTTTATTTTGTTGTTCTCTATTATGTGTTATTTATAATCTTTTTTTCAATAAAAAGTTCCAAGAATTGCCTTTAGGATGCTTGAATTGCATGTTTGATATGTGTTGTGTGAAAACAGAAACTTCTGCTGTAGTGTTTGGATTTTCATATTTTACCGGAATGTGGAAAGTTTCTGAAATTTTTACACAGTATTTTCATATAAATTATTTAGCATGTACTAAATTTCATAATGTTTTGAGTTACACAAGTACACTAGTTTAATAGATTGCTACAGGCTGCTCTGTTTGGACATATTGTTGTCATAGTTTTGTTATCTACTTATCCTATAGTTTCCATAGCCTATATTGGTAGATATAAATGGTGGAAATGACAGTGAACAGTATATAATGTTTGAAAATTATTATGCAACTTCTCTTGGAAGTACGTGAAGTGTTGATTTATTTTTATGTGTACTAACCTATCTCACAAGTTCTTTTCGAGTTTTGTGTGGATGAAGTTTTTGAGAATAGGTGAAACCATGATATGAGATGATTGAACAAGATACAAAAGCTCAAGCTTGGGGATGCCCAAGGCACCCCAAGTAAATATTTCAAGAAGTCTCAAGCATCTAAGCTTAGGGATGCTATGCATCCCATCTCTCTTCATCAACAATTATCGGTTAGCCTATGTTGAGCCTAAATCTTTATTCGTTTACATGATGTGTGCTATTCTTGTAGTTCTATTTTTGTTTAGTTTGATGTTTGAATAAAATAATAGGATCTGAAAATCCTTGTTGAGAGAGAGAGAGAAATTCCTCACATAGCTACTTAATTTTCTAACTACTCATTGATCTTCACTCATATGTTTTGGAGTAGTTTTGTCATTTACTCTCATGCTTCACTTATATCCTATGATTAAATGGTTGAATGAATTGAATATCATAAATCTGAAATTATATATGTTTTATATGCTTATCCCATGGGGAGTAATGACTTCACATATAATAAGTGTAGGTGGTAAAATTTATTGAAAGTTAGCAAACACCGCATTGTTCACTTGAACAATTCATGATAGAATATTGAAGGAAGAGACATTTCACATATAAACATACTATCTTGGACATCTTCTATGATTGTGAGCCCCATTAATCATTTTCAAACTTGAGAAAATTAGTTGAAGTTGGACAAGGAAGACAACGTAATGAGTTATGCTTGGGTATATTTGTATAGAAGTTATATTGTTATGGATCCTCCAACATGTGGTGCTTGCTTCCACCTCATACTAGCCAAAACTTCTGCACCAAGTAGAAATACTACTTGTGAATAACACCCTTAAACCCAAATTTGTTCCATATGAGTCCACCATACCTACCTATATGCGGTATTTACCTGCTATTCCAAGTAAATTTGCATGTGCCAAACTCTAAACCTTCAAATAATATTCTGTTTTGTATGCCCGAATCGCTCATATAGTGACCAGGGGCTGTCAGTATCTTCCATTCTAGGTGGGTTATTCTCACGATATGTGTTGATTTACTATCATTCACGAGAAGTGGTTGGTATTCGGGATGCCCAGTTCCATGCTGAAAAATCAAATCAAAATATAATGAAACAAAGCTTCCCAGGATTCTTGTTTATATGGACGGTACCCATGGATTCGGCTCGCCGTGGAGTGTGATTGATTGGTGGAGGGGGATTAAAAACTTTACAATTCTGTTTGGGAACCTCCTATAATGTATCTAGCATGGAAGATAGAGATCTCTCTCAGTTGTTATGTTGACAATGAGAGCATACTGCTCAAAATTATTATTCATCTCTATTTTAAAAGCTCGAGCTCTGGCACCTCTGCAAATCAATGCTTCCCTTTGCGATGGGCCTATCTTTTACTTTCTAGTACTTAACTTTATACAAGAGTCATGGTGGTCTTCACCACTTCCTATATTCTGCCTTTTTCTCTTGGCTAGCATCATGTGGTGGGGAAAGATCCAAGCATATATGGCCATTCAAATATTTTGATCATGAATTATTATTGTTGACAATTATCTATATGATAAATAAGTTGGGAGGCGAAACTTTAAGCCCATATCTTTCTCTATGTTCGACAGATGCCATTTGCTCTAAAAATATGCTTTGAGAGTTAGCAATCATGGAAGACTATATGATAGTTGAGTATGTGGAATTTTCTAAATCAAAGCTCTTACATAGACCCTTCCTGGAAATAAGATGAATTGCAATTGTTTGGTGACTGAAAGCATAGTTTGTTAGTTTTCAAGAAACTTTATGGTCTATACTTTAACATGTGAATAGCTTGTTACTTGATCATGAGAAGTTTTATGAGATGAGCTATTGTTTATGATATATAATGGTGCTATAAAAAGTGTTTGGAACTATCATTGATCAAATTTATGCACTATGCTAGCATTCACACTTCATAAATTATTTCTTTTATCATTTACCTACTCGAGGACGAGCAGGAATTAAGCTTGGGGATGCTGATACGTCTCCAACGTATCTATAATGTATGAAGTATCATGCCATGTTTACAATAATTCTATATGATTTTGGTATGATTTTATTAAAACTAACCCGGACTGATGTTGTTTTCAGCAGAACTACCGTGGTGTTGTTTTTCTACAAAAATAAAAGTTCTCAGAATCGGCTGAAAATTTACGGAGATTATTTTTGGAAAATATAAAAAATACTGGAGCAAAGAGCTGGGCCAGGAAGTGGACGAGGGGGCCACAAGCCTGCTGGGCGCGGCCACCCCCTAGGTCGCGCCCTTGTGACTTGTGGACTCCTCGAGCACCCCCTTGACGTGAGACCGATGCCAAAAATTCCTATAAATACCAAAACCTCAGAAAGAAACCTAGATTGGGAGTTCTGCCGCCGCAAGCCTCTGTAGCCAAGAAAAACCAATTGGGAGCCCGTTCTAACACCCTGCCGGAGGGGGAAACCATCACCAAAGGCCATCTTCATCCCGGCAATCTCCATGACGAGGAGGGAGTAGTTCACACTTGGGGCTGAGGGTATGTACCAGTAGCTATGTGTTTGATCTCTCTCTCTCTCTCTCGTGTTCTTGAGATGACACAATCTTGATGTACCACGAGCTTTATTGATATAGATGAATCATATGGAGTTTTCCCCTCTCTATCTTCTTGTGATGAATTGAGTTTTCCCTTTGAAGTTTTCTTATTGGATTGAGTCTTTAAGGATTTGAGAACACTTGATGTATGTCTTGCGATGGGATATCCATGGTGACAATGGGATATTCTATTGATCCACTTGATGTATGTTTTGGTGATCAACTTGCGGGTTCCGTGACCTTGGGGATCTATGCATAGGGGTTGGCACATGTTTTTGTCTTGAATCTCTGGTAGAAACTTTGGGGCACTCTTTGAAGTTCTTTGTGTTGGATTGAACATGATGACTCTGAAATTGTGTGATGCATAACGTATAATCAAGCCCATGGGTACTCGTGGTGACATTGGAGTATCTAGGTGACATTAGGTTTTGGTTGATGTGTGTCTTAAGGTGTTATTTTAGTACGAACTCTAGGGTTGTTTGTGACACTTATAGGGATAGCTCATAAGATTGATCGGAAAAGATAACTTTGAGGTGGTTTCGTATCCTACAATAATTTCTTCATTAGTTCTCCGCTAGTTGTGACTTTGGAGTGAACTTTTTGTTGCATGAGAGGTATTTACATATGATTCAACTATGTCAGTATTGTTGAGAGAAATTGCACTGGTGAAATTATGAACCCTAGGCCTTGTTTCTAAGCATTTCAATACCGTTTGTGCTCACTTTTATCATTAGTTACCTTGCTGTTTTTATATTTTCAGATTACAAAAACCTATATCTACCATCCATATTACACTTCTATCACCATCTCTTTGCCAAACTAGTGCACCTATACAATTTACCATTGTATTGGGTGTGTTGGGGACACAAGAGACTCTTTGTTATTTGGTTGTTGGGTTGTTCGAGAGAGACCATCTTCATTCTACGCCTCCCATGGATTGATAAACCTTAGGTCATCCACTTGAGGGAAATTTCCTACTGTCCTACAAAACTCTTGGCTTGGAGGCCTAACACGAGTCTACAAAAAGAAGGTTGCGTAGTAGACATCAAGCCCCGATTCCGATAGTACGAGTGTCAACCCCAACGAGGAGGTAAAGGTAGAATTAATACTCTCGCAAGTTCTATGGACCACCGATACAACTCTACGCATGCTAATGCTTACTTTACGTAGAACAATTATGAAACTATTTTGCGGGAAGTAAACTAGAAGTACTTAGTAGGTGTAAAAGATAATTCTGCAAGATTCAGTATATGTAACGTGTAGGCACGTGGATCGGTGATGGATAATGATTTAGATGACATTGATCATATAAAATTACACACTACTGCGACACAGAACTAGCTCCAATTCATCAATGTAATGTAGGCATGTATTCCATATATAGTCATACGTGCTTGCGATAGGAACTTGCATGGCATCTTTTGTCCTACCCTCCCGTGGAAGCGGAGTCCTATTGGAAACTAAGGGATATTAAGGCCTCCTTTTCATAGAGAACCGGAACAAAGCATTAACACATGGTGAATACATGAACATCTCAAACTACAGTAATCACCGGAAACAATCCCAATTATTGTCACCTTCGGGTATGGGGATCATGACACGTAATAGGTGCACACAACTTGCAAGATAGCATGAAAATCACTCTTATATTCATGAAAACATAATAGGTTCAGATCTGAAATCATGGCACTCGGGTCCTAGTGACAAGCATTAAGCATAGCAAAGTCATAGCAACATCAATCTCATAACATAGTGGATACTAGGGATCAAGCCCTATCAAACTTAACTCAATTATATGATCAATCTCATCCAATCCCACCACTGTCCAGCAAGCCTACAAAGGAATTACTCACTATCGATGGTGAGCATAATGGTGGTGTTAATGGAGAAGGGTTTGCGATGACGGCGACGAAGTTGTTGGTGTAGATTGCCATCACGATGGATGCCCCGGTGGCGCGTCGGTGCCACCGGGGGAGAAGGGGAGAGAGCCAGTCCCCCTCCTTCTTCTTATTCCTTGACCTCCTCCCTAGGTGGTAGGAGGGTTTCCCCTCTAGTCCATGGCCGCCATGGCTCCCGGAGGGCATGATCCCCTCCGAGATTAGATCTCTCTCTTTGTTTCTCTCCTGTTTTCGTGACTATTATTGGACCCCTTCACCATTTCTTAAATATCCGAAGATTCATAATTCTGATGGGGCTGAAATTTTGAAGGGATTTAGATCGCGAAAATATCTTTCTTGTGCCAGAGGGAGAGCCTCAGCCGACCTAAGGGCTGGCCACAAGCCATCGGGGCGCCCCCCTGGTTGGCTTGTGGGGCCCTCGGGCATCGACTTGCGTTGATTCTGACTCTCAAAATTCACATATATTCCAAAAAAATATCCATGAATTTTTATCGCGTTTAGACTTCGTTTGATATGGAATTTCTGCGAAACAAAAAACACATAAAAAGAAAAACTAGCATTGGGCACTGGGTAAGTGAGTTAGTCCCAAAAATAATATAAAATGTTGCCAAAATTATATGAAAGTTGTAGAATATTGGCATGAAGCAATCAAAAATTATAGGTAGACGGAGAGGTATCAGGTAGGAGGGCAGTGCTCCACACAATAAGTTTTTTAATAGTTGTGGGTGTTTTTCTAATACATATGCAACTCGGCATGAGAGGTGTTCATTTATGTATGTAGTTATTTTGGTCTAGATATTGACAATGGATGATGCTTCCTCATTAAAAAAGGTTAAATTTTTTTCCGTTGATAAGTCCATGCATTCTGATGAGTATCTGAGAAAATAATCAAGAGTATTTAATGAATTCATTGTGTCTACGAGAGATTTTGTTGATATTGAACGGTCATCATGTCCCTTTTGCACGAACACGTTTCATTGACATGTTTTCTCTTAACATCTTGAGATTGACAATATTCGGCTGCGTTGTGATCAGCTGAACACTTAGCTCGTTGATGAGGGTAGATACGAGTATAAACGACCACATGCATAGATGCTTATTAGGTTAGGGGTGTATGATAATTTTTCTCCCGTAGAAACACACGAGCATGTTTGCTCGTCTCTTTTCATTTATGTTTTACTTTTTCTAGAGGCAAAAATGACCAGCAAATCCCCATAAAACTGTTAAAGCCCTTTGAACGTACGGAAACAACATGGAAGGGCATTTCTATAAAAGACATAAGGGTAAATTTGAGCATACTTCGAAATTAGGGGTAAATCTGAGTAGTGGGTTTGAGTTAGCAACACAAATGTAAAGTCTCTTCAGTTAAATGCAGAGTTAACACATTGCACATGTTTAGTCAAATGCAGAGTTAACACATTTTACATATTCAGTCAAATTCAGAGTTAAAACAATGTACATATTGAGTCAAAATTCAGACTTAACACACTGGCCTAGCCAAAATGCAGTCAAAATTGCTATGATCGATTTCTATCAACCCAAGCAGTACTAAAACAATATAAAAGACTCTACTTTCCTGAAAAAATAAGGGCAATCATCCACAAAATCAAACCCTTTTCATATAAGAACAACAACATGAACACCCATACATGATGGAATCTACCCGACAAACCAAAATAATCGAAACATGATGAGATCCGCACGACAAACATACATGTAGCCATAGCCGCAGTTGACTGTGGAGATCACAGGCTGTCAACGGTGACATAGCCCTAACCATGGACGACGACGGGACGCACGCATGCTTCATCCATCAGAAATCGATGCCTAGAGGCCGCAGGCTTGAAAGCAGCGGTCGACAGCGACCGACGACAACAACGGTCAGGAGGAAGCAACGATGATGGCTGGTTGTGGCCCTTCTTGCTCGGGTGAACAGGGGGCTAAAACAGACAAGGGGAACCCCAAAACGTAATTGTAGTTCTTTCGTCGCCACGTCGCCAACACATATGTGCCAAATCACAGACCTACAGAGCAAAACAACTTCTGATGTCACACTAAACCACTTGGGTTTGATTAGAATGGTTTTGCCATTTTCAGGTTGAAATTAATTGAGTTTGGGGGGTATGGAGACAATGAGAGGAATTTGTGGGTGAAAACTATACTTATTTCTTTATAAGAAGAACTATGGACGAATGACCTAGCCCAAACTGCTTTTTCATTTAAGGGGACAACCCAAACGGATTTCGTTGCACATTTTGCTTGGGCCCGAAATCCGTCGTTCCATCCACACACCTTCACACATCTCATCTCTCTCTCTTTCTCTCTCTCTCTCCAAATATCCTCCTAGCCCACCGCACTTCACCGCCAACCACTTCAAGACCTCCTCCTACCATCATTGGAGGGCTCACAATGGCTCGCCTTCGTGCTCTCGTGCCACGGGGCTCCTCGGTTGTCGTCATCCTGGCCCAATCATCTCCCGATGCCGTTATTCTCGCCTGAGTGGCCGCAAAGGTCATCATCGCATGCACCACCTCCGGGCTCATCATGGAGACGGTGACGCCCATCATGGGCAACATCACATAGGTGACGTAGATAGTAAAGTGTGTTGCCAAATCCATGGTTACAACTTTGATCAAGACCCTGCAGTCCATGCATGTTGTGTTTCTGGTCGTGGTCCTCATCGTGCTCTTATGCTACTCCGTGTATGTTTGGCTCACCAAGGTGGCGTCCAAGGTGGACAACTGCGTCGTCTCCCTTTCGTCTCCGACCTCCTCTTCAACCTCCTCCTCCGGCCCTCCATAGGGCCATGAGGTACGTTCCAGTTCCACCGATTTAGTTGTACATGCATGTTGCTCTTCTTCTAGACATGAAATTGAAACATCGGTACTTCACAACATGCAGGGAGCGGGGGTCCGTGCCGATAACCAGGGCAAGCACGCCCAACCTGCCCAGACCATGCGCCGCATGAATAGCTTAAAGGGAACGAAACACGGGGGCCTCTGAACCCTTCCCTACCACAACACCCCTCGTCGCCCCTTCCCCGGTAAGGCTGGGCTCGAATTTGTCTACTTCATGTTCCGTCGTGGTTGTGGTGGATTGATATGCGGATTTGAATTATTTTTGTGCTTGATTGGGGTACGGTATCAGAGCCGATCCAGCCAATATTGGGCCGTGGTGCGAGTCAAATAAATACCAATATTTATGCTAAAAATCAATACTTTTTACAAGTCATTTTTTCCACCTCACAATGATTGCTATTTTTAGGTAAATTTAAACAACCTTTTGTAATTAAAATACATTTCATAATAAATGCGCCTTCAAACATGTCTAAATCAATTCAACTTAAATGTGATAATAAGAAATGAGAAAATTCCATGTCTACTTGGATTAATTTGTGAATCTTGTATTAATGCGCATATATGTATGCGTGTGTCTTAACTCACTTAATAAGTGTGTGGTATAAAAATATATCTTGGCAATGAACTTTTTGATTAGATATGTGCAAATAGAAAAAATCTAGATCACACGAGATGTGTATGAAGTGTTTCCTACCTAATAATTGGCATGCTGCTTTATTCATTTTTTGGGTCAAATATGTGAAACATATTGGGGTGGGATCAATATTTTGTTGATGATGTGCATATGTACTTGGTACTAAAATAATATTACTCCATATAGTAAAATAAAACCGCTTTATAATGTGAACTTGCTATTACAAATTGGGTATCCTATTTTGATTAGATATTGAATGATATTATAAAGCAATTTTATTTAAACAACCTTTTGGTAAATTTAAACAACCTTTTGAATGATATTATAAAATCAATACTTTTTATAAGTCATTTTTTCCAACTCACAATTATTGCTATTTTTTGGTAAATTTAAACAACCTTTTGTAATTAAAGTACATTTCATAATGAATACGCCTTAAAACATGTTTAAATCAATTCAACTTAAATGTGATAATAAGAAATGAGAAAATTCCATGTCTACTTGGATTAATTTGTGAATCTTGTATTAATGCGCATATATGTATGTGTGTGTCCTTAACTCACTTAATAAGTGTGTTTTATAAAAAATATATCTTGACAATGAACTTTATGATTAGATATGTGCAAATAGAAAAAATCTAGATCACACGAGATGTTTATGAGGAGTTCCCTACCTAATAATTGGCATGCTGCTTTATTCATTTTTGGGGTCAAATATGTGAAACATATTAGGGTGGGATCAATATTTTGTTGATGATGTGCATATGTACTGATACTAAAATAATATTACTCCATATAGTAAAAATAAAACTGCTTTATAATGTGAACTTGCTATTACAAATTGGGTCGGATGTATTTTTCCTATATATATAATGTGGTGATTAATTTGCACCCTTAGTGTAGTGTGTTTGCGTGCTTTCGCTATTGAGCTCGAGATCGTTGTCCTTTTTTTTGGCATGTGGTTCACTCTAACGTCATGGAGCAACAAAACAAGATTAACATTGGCTATGATGACTCACACTTACTAGAGAAGACAACCGGGGCTATAGGATCAAATCTCAAGACGGCCATGTAGGAGAAGCTCAAAGGTGCAACCGCTTAAGACATTCTCTGGACAAATATGTGTGTGCGTGTGTGTGCATGCGTGCACGTGTGTGCGTGTGCGCCTTAGTTAGTGCCTAACTACTATAACTCGTTAGTGGATAACCAGCCTCGCTCATGCTCATGGTATAGTTAGAAGATTTATTTCAAATTGTTTTTGAGGTAGGTGTCCAGCATCTCCATTTCATCATGGATCATTGCTTCTTCCCATTTTAGGTTGTAATTTACATTCTTAGATATTAGACTACTTGCTACATTGCATTGTTAAGTGCTTGGTTGATATTAAGTATTTATGGTATGTGCCTACTAAGTATTTAATGTATGTACCTAAAGGTGCCCTAAAACATTAGAGGCCTTGTGCAACCGCTCATTTTGCACATGCTCAGGGTTGTCCCTGGCCGTATCTGTGATTACCTTCCATGTTTGTGTATCCCCTATTTTGTGTGCTTGATTCTGGTAGTGAGTTGGAGATTCTACCATGAGATGGTGGTTTCTGAAAATATTAGCTCACATCAAACAATTGTTTCATTGTAATGCTCGAATATGCGATTACCTTCCATATATGTGATCTTTTATTCACGTGATGTAGACATAGTTGACTAGCATGTTCAAAATTGCCCAACAATTTTTTTGCTTAATACTCATGCATTTCTTGTCTATATTTATAGAAGGCATTTTGGGATGAAGGCTAGAGTTTCTTGCTCTTGGGAGGGTGTTCTGTTATCTATGAATTTGCCTAAGTTAGCTAACATTAGGTTTGTGTACCATTGTTTACTATTAGATGTGCTTCTTTTTCTTTATTTACAAATTCATCTAAAATATTGATGTGTCATGTTCGATATGGTTGAATGTAATAGTGTTGATGGAACTACAAGCGTAAATACTGCTAAGTTACCAAGTATTGCTACTCAATTGCCTAAAGTTATAGTTTCTAGTTGCTTGTCAATTTTCATATGGTTGTTTATCTGTCAAAGTATGTGTATTAGGACCATGAACGTGCTTATTCAATTTTGCTATCTAGGTTGCTTAATATTGCCACCAACTTGTTTATAGTTTGCCATTGCCACTCAGTTGGTTTCATTTGGTTTTGTTCCTTTCTTGTGAAAGTAAGTTTCCTCCAAATGTGAATTTCCATATTATATTTCATATGTTGCTACTAACTATTTGGTGCACCGGGACCTCGGTGCACCGCATACACCCAACCTCAGGTTAAATATATAAAACTTGCCTAATTTTAAGTTTCATGCACCACAAGCTCCATGCACCATATGTTATCCAACTTTCCTAATGTTAAGTTTCTACTTGCCTGTTGGATTTCACAAGGTTGTTTCTGTCCGGAAGTATAAATGTGATGGGACAATTAACTTGTTTGGTTCACACTTGGATGTTTCTCAAAAATAGAGATGGGTAGTAAAGAGAAAGTTTTGAACATGTGTGGTTAGCTCAACAATATTTGTAGATTGTTGTTCTGGAAAATAGTACTTCTAGATTTTCTTAATTTAGTGCTAAATTGTACTGTTTACCAGTTGTACCTAGCTGCATTGCAGTATTTTTCTATCACATTTTTCTCCAAAAATATTGAGTTTTGAAGTTGCATATTGTGTTTCTTTTGTACTAAAAAAAGTATATCTGAATATTGAATTGCCTCAATCAAAGTTCTTCCTCTATTACAATGCTAAGTTGGCCCGGCCTGTGGTTATTCGTTATGTTTTGAGTGCAGCAAATCTGGGACTACTGCTTTATGATTCCATTTATGTGTGAGCATATAGTCAGTGCATGGATCCCTAATTGCTTTTCTATTTTATGTTCACTTATGGTCATTAATTGATTTTGTTTTTATACCACTATCAGTCTGTTGTCTTAGCCTCGTATACGAACTAGTGTTGTTTCACCAACAAGCATAACTATTATCAAACTGTCCGCTGGAGTAATACTGTTTACAAAGTTTTGTTTGTTCTATGTGGCATATTCATGTTGGTATGGATAGGTTAGTGATCTAATGTGAATGTCTGCTTGTTTCGATACCCAACTCTAGTTTACTTCGTATTTGGACCGATATGCTTTATTAGTAGTTCTAGGTCGATTGTTTGCATTTTTCTATACCATTTGTGTAGTAATGCATATTATATGTACTGCTCTATTCTCAAAGAAATTATGATGTTTCATTTGATTATCAATCAATACACTTAAGTGAGAAGTGCTATGAGACCTGAAATTTCCAAAATATTTTTGTTTTTGTATCGATTTTGGTGGCAGATCCGAGATTACCCGTGGGCTTAGCTTTGTGAATAGCACAACTATTCTGATCAAACCAGCCACTACAATGGTATTGTTTCCAATTAGTTCTTTTGTTCGAAGTGTCATGTTCAATTTTATTCAAGTACCCTCTAGTACTATCGCCACTAGAGTAGTACTATTTCAGACGATTTTTTTTCAGATTGTCAACGTTCAAGTTGATTCAAGTGTGCATAACTATATGCAGTTTTAGGTTGAGCCTTTGCCTTATTTTGGCAGAACTCCCCCACTATACTACTATGGGGCTATTTGGATGGTGGTTGAAAGTTGTCGCACCAAAAAATCAACATTGACTGGTAGGATGGACTCCTGCTTGGATGGCATTGACCAAGTGGCATGTCCATTTTGGTAGGGTAGGTTAGCTTATCTAAGATTTCTTGTTTTGATACCTGATGTAGCATGGTTGCAGGATGCGCGATAAGGAGGCAAGTAACTGAATACTCATATCTAGACTCTATGTTTATTGCTAATTTTAGGTTGAGCCTTGTCTTGTGTTATTCCTATTATGGAACAGAAGTGAACTGTCCGAGTAGTGTGGTATTTCCCAACGAATTATATGATTGAAGTGTCATGTTCAAATATGATGATTCACGTGTGATGAATATTCTTTGAATGTATGGTTTGAACTTTTTATTTGAAATTGAATGTATGATTCTTGAAGGAAGGATGCCTATACCATGTATTCCTTTTGATGGCTCCACATGTTTTGCTATATGTAACCTATTTGAAGAATTATTTCTTCCCACCAACCTTGTACAAAGTTACATATATTGAATATATTATCTCTGATCTTAATGACCCACAAGTATATGGGATCAATCGTAGTCCTTTCGATAAGTCAGAGTGTCGAACCCAACAAGGAGCAGAAGGAAATGACAAGTGGTTTTGGTATGGAAGTTTCTGCAAGCACCGACAGTAGCGGTGATAGATAGTTTTGTATAAAGTAACAAGTAACAACAGTATCAATGATGCAAAAAGGTGGCCCAATACTTTTTACAAAAAGGACAGGCCGGAATGTACTCTTATATAAAGCAAAGCGCTCTTGAGGACACATGGGAATTTCATCTAATCATGTTTCATCATGTTTAGTTTATTCATGTTCGCTACTTTGGTAATATGATATGTAGGTGGACTGGTGCTAGGGTGTTGTTCTTACTTGAACAAACAACCCACTTATTATTAAGGGATAATTAATTTGGTGCCCTTAAATGGGTCACACTCGGCGGGTTTACCCCTAGTTTCCGAAAACACTCGTTCCTACCCAAACCACTTCACTTCTCTTATGCTTTTGCCCTTTGACAATTTGACCATCAATTTGAAAACTTCATAAAAATTCACACTAACTCAGAAAAATTCAAATAATATATCAAAATGTTGAGAGAAACATAGCCTATATGTGTGCATGTCATTCGCATACACAACAAAAATGTTGGAAATTCCCCATTTGAGTTTGAGTTTAAGTCAAGAAAAGGGACTTTCCAACATTTTTGTCAAAATGCAAATGACATGCACATATAGATGATGTTTTTGTGAAAAAATTTAAATCTTATTTTATTTTCTGAGTTATTATGAATATTTTATGAATTTTCAAAGTGATAGTCAAACAGTCAAAGGGCAAAAGCATAAGTGAAGCGAAGTGGTTTGGGCAGGAATGAGTGTTTCGGAAACTAGGGGTAAACCTGCCGAGTGTGACCCAACTAGGGGCATAAATGCAATTATCCATATTATTAACCCCCTCTCACAAGAATCCTCAACTACGAAAGAAGAATTAAGATAAATTTAATCATAATATTAAACATGTGGACCCAAATCAGCCCCTTACGGAATAACTCATAGACTAGGGTTCAAGCTTTTGTAACTCTTGCAACCCATCATCTACTTACTACTCCTCAATGCTTCCCTTTAGACCCAAATATGATGAAGTGTCATGTAGTTGACGTTGACACGACACCACTAAAGGAAGGCAACAAGCATACCATCAAAATATCGAATGAATACCGACATCACATGATTACTTAAGACAAGACTTCTCCCATGTCCTCAAGAAAAAAAGTAACTACTCCCAAAGCATCATCATGTTCAAGATCAGAGGTGCAATGAATCTTCTTAAGCATTAATCTTCCACCAATTAAACCACCTAGCATCAACTACAAGATGTAATCAACACTACTAGCAACCTATAGGTACCAATCTGAAGTTTGGAGACAAAGATTGAATACAAGAGATGAAGTAGGGTTTGATATGAGATAGT
Source organism: Hordeum marinum (assembly GCA_022496015.1). Taxonomy (NCBI): domain Eukaryota; kingdom Viridiplantae; phylum Streptophyta; class Magnoliopsida; order Poales; family Poaceae; genus Hordeum; species Hordeum marinum. The sequence goes on from CM039674.1 coordinate 331,547,146, forward strand.
GCTAGTGAGGATGTTGATGAAGATTGATCCTCCCATGATGGAGGAAGAGTTAGTGATGTCGATGGCTTTGATTTCCCCCTCCCAGAGGGAAGTTTCCCCGATGAAATTGCTCCGCCCAAGAGCAAAAGTGCTCCTGCCCATGCTTCGCCTCGAGACGGTAGCGCTTCATCCCAAAAGGCCTCTTCCTATTTTTTCCACTGTTCAAAAAATCGGCAAATTCAGTGATGTATCATCTGATTTATCGCTAATCGGTGGGTGATCGATAAGATTATGCCATATCATCACCATTTATCGTTTGTGTCGATTTATCTCTCTAACAAACGTTTTATTGGGAAATAGCGATATATGGGGCCTATTTCTAGCACTATGTGTGCCAGAAATATGTTTATTTGTGTTTTGTGGATCTTGTTCTGTAATATGTATAATTGTCCTATTTTGTTTATCATTATGCAGGGATTCAAAGGCAAGGAATCAATGTTAAACTTCTGCCCAACATTGTTTTTGTAGTTAATATAACATATTTTAGGGCTAGAAATCTAGGATTTTTTAAAGACTGGCCGATTAATAGTCAACTGATAAAATTGATTAATCATCCAATTTTTGATTAATCCCTAATCCCCAGTCGACCGAAACGCTAACGATAAGCGATATCCTCAACATTGATTTTTCTAGGTCAAAACCCCTCATATCGGAGAAGATGGGCACCAAAGGCCACCTATGGGACCCACAAGGCACCATGGCGGGCTGGGGGTGATACGTCTCCAACATATCGATAATTTATGAAGTATTCATTCCATGTTTACAACAATCTTGTTTGGTTTTGATTCACTTTCATACGATTTAAATGGAAATAACCAAGACAAAAGTTGTTTTGAGCAGAATTAACGTGGTGTCATTTTTGTGCAAAAATAAAAGTTCTTGGAATCACACGAAACTTTTTGTCAATTTTTTTGATACGTCTCCAACATATCTATAATTTTTGCTTGTTCCATGATGTTATATTATCAATCTTGGATGTTTTAGAATCATTTTCTAGCAATTTTATATCATTTTTTGGGACAAACCTATTGACATAGTGCCAAAGTGTGAGTTGCTATTTTTGCTTGTTTTTTACTTCATAGAAAATCAATACCAAACGGATCCCAAACGTCCTCAAAATTTTTGGAGATTTTTTGTGTACCAGAAGACCCAAGATGGGCCAAACAACTACCAGCGAGGGGGCCTAGGGTGCCCACCACCCACCAGGGCACGCTAGAGGCCCCTAGCATGGCCTGGTGGGTGGTGGCCACCTCGGGATTCCCCTCAACCGACTATCGAGCCTATAAATTCAAAAATATTCAAAAAAAACTAGGGGAGTCGACGAAACAAAATTCCAGCCGCAGCAAGTTCCAGAACCTCAAGATCCAATCAAACACCATCACAGAGGGGTTCATCTTCATCATAGGTGCCTCTCTGATGATGTGTGAGTAGTCCACAATAGACCTATGGGTCCGTAGGAAGTAGCTATATGGCTTCCTCTCTCTCTATGATTCTCAATACAATGGTCTCTTGGAGATCTATTTGATATAATGACTTTTGCGGTGTGTTTGTTGGGATCCGATGAATTTTGAGTTCATGATCAACTTCTATCCATGAATATGATTTGAGTCTTCTTTGATCTCTTATTTGCCTGATTACTTATAGTCTCATATTTCTTCTTTGAATCTTTGGTTTAGTTAGGCCAACTAGATCGATTTTTCTTGCCATGGGAAGAGGTGCATTGTGATCGGTTTGATCTTGCGGTGTTCTTTCCCAGTGACAGAAGGGGCAGCAAGGCACACATGTATCGTTGACATTAGGGATAAAAATATGGGGTCTATTACAATATGAATAGATCTTGTCTACATCATGTCACCATTCTTATTGCATTACTCCATTTTCCCACGAACTTAATACACTAGATGCATGTTGGATAGCGGTCGATGTGTGCAGTAATCGAAGTAGATGCAGAATCGTTTCGGTCTACTTATCTTGGACATGATGCCTATATAATGATCATTGCATGGATATTGTCATGATTATTTGATCTTCTATCAATTTCCCAATGGTAATTTGTTCACCCATCGCGCGCTGTACTCATGAGAGAACCCACTAGTGAAACCTATGGCCCCTGGGTCTACTTTTCCAACATATTGCTTTCCGATCTACTATTTTGCCTTTTTATTTTCAGATCTATTAATCAAAAAAATAAAAATACCTTGATGCACTTTTTGTTTACTTATTTTATTTTGTGTTGTTGCGAGATCTATTTTCCAAAACTATCATTACCTAATCTATCTTTTTACCTTAGAGAGCTTGACAACCTCTCTTTCGCATTGGGTTGCAAGTACTTGTTATTTGTGTGCAGGTGCTATCTACGTGGGTGCATGATCTTCCTCTATGGATTGATACCTTGGTTTCATAACTGAGGGAAATACTTACCGTCGTTGTGCTGCATCATCCTTCCTCTTTGGGGAAATACCGATGCAGTCTCAAGCCATGTCAATTTTCTAGAAGGAAAGAGACCCAGGAAGCTTTGAGGGAGTACTAGAAAACCCACGAGGAGGTGACAAGGTAACATGGTGCACCTCGGGGGGTGGCCATACCCTATTACCTTGTCGCACCCCTGTGGCACATCTTCGCGTGATTCTGGCACTAAAAAATCCTATATGCTCATAAACCCTCGAAACTTAACTAGAATTTCTGCTTCACCGTTGCAAGCCTCTATATAGAAGAAATTCCATCTGGAGCCCTTTCCTATACCCTGTCAGAGGGATAAATCATTACTGAAGGATATCTTCATCATCGCAGTGATCTCCATGTCGAGAAGGGAGTAGTTTACCCTCAGGGCTGAGGCTATGTACTAGTAGCTTTGTGTCTAATCTCTCTCTCTCGTGTTCTTGATGTGGCACAATCTTGATGTACCATGAGCTTTGTTAGCATAGTAGGATCATATGTTGTTCCCTCTCTATCTTGATGTGATGAATTGAGTCTTTTCCCTTTGATATCTCGTTATGTTGGATTTAATACTTTGTATTTGAGAGCACTTGATATATGTCTAGCATGTGGGTACCTGTTGGGGATATAACCCCGCGGTATGACCCGCCTTAAGGGATCCGGGTTATGCTTGACGGTTCATACACTGGCCCAAGGTGAGCCGGTGGTCCTAAAGCCCAGGAAGCTTGGCGGCTCATAAGGTGGGCCGGACAGTGGCCCCGAAGACCCGGGTGTGTAAGCCGGTCGGGGACAACTTGGACAAGAAGATAGAGGAAGACTCGGATAAACAATGAGAGTCGGTTACCAATTGTATGCCCCGTGGTCTAGACCTCCTATATAAAGGCAGACCCGGGGCGACTTAGAGGGGAGGTGATCGAATATTAGGTCAAGCTTTAGCTCCCTTGTAATCGGTACCTCAAGCAATACAAACACAAGCAGGACGTAGGCTATTACCTCGAGTAGAGGGACCGAACCTGGATAAGTCTGTGTCTCTCGTCCCTATCAACCCCTTTGAGTCCATCACGTTAGCAATGGCCTCAAACCGAAGTCCGTTTACCCGGACATCTGCCGTGATAAAACCACGACAGTTGGCGCCCACCGTGGGGCTTGCGCTCGATGGTGTTGAGTTCTCAAAGGTCTCTCTCCCAGGGCTCGAGGGATACGTGGTTGGTAGAATGAGCAAGAGTCACCGCGGCCGGCTCTACATCGACGATGCCGGCTGGGGGCTTGATGCCGGCTCTGTGGAGTATGGCTTCCGGGTTCCATTCAGAGGGATCCACGTGTTCATTAGAAAGGTTGATGGAGCAACACCCGGGCTGGACGTTCGCACCAACCTCGTCGAGCCGGCTCGGCGTCTGTAGCCTGCTTGTAGCGTGCAACCCGTCCGCGTTAGCCCGGGCCGGAAGCACGTCTTCGTGGGCTTTACTCAAGGTACAGATCTGGAAGCTTCCGGATCACAGGAAACTCTTGTTTACTCAGAGGACGAATCTTCAAGTGGAGAAACAGAGTCGGTCTACAGGCTTCACAACGGCGGGCTCGGGGGATACGATGAGCTCTGCCATGAGTCGGATCGCTCTGAGGCGGACAATCTTGGGCCGCCGGTTCATTCTACCGTGTTCATGGCGGGGTCAGTCCCAGGCACGAATAGTACGCCCGCAGGGGCCGCCACCTTAGGCGGTAACCCGCCGCTGGCGGCTCTTGTTCTTTTGGAGCTGATGGACGAGCTCGCGGCCCTAATGGCTACTGACGTTACACTGGATAATCAAGTGGCTAGGAACTTGGAGATTGCAAGGATCAAGGATCGGATGTCGGAAGAGCAGTAGAGGATGGCTGAGTCAAAAGCCTAGATGGAGCAAGAGGCAGAACGCATTAGGATGGACGATTTCCGTCTTGGGCTGGAGCAACAATCGGCAGCCGTGGTTCATAGGATGAGGCATTAATCCCGTCTGCCGGAACGTTATGAGGCAAGAAACCTCTTCAACACGGCAGGGACAGGGCGAACAACGGATGCACCTGGAAGACGCCCGGTGGCTCGGCCAGTAACTCAACCGACCCGACGAAATCAGGCCTCGCCTACGGCCTTTTCAACACCAGCAGGTCATTATTCTAACCCGACCGAGAATATGGTGGTAGCAGCCACCCGGCTCGAAACAATTCCTATTCCGGATGAAGCGCCCTTTGCGGAGGATGTGCAAAACGCCATTGGATACTTGCAAACGGCGATGGCCCAGCAGGCAAAGTACACCTACAGTCGGAGCCGTGTTCATTCAACCCCTCTCCCTAGCCGGAGTTTTAGCGGGTTCCAGCAGCAAACGGCTCCAAGAGATTCCAACGGGTCATCGGCCGGCTGTGGATACACAAGCATTCGGCAATCGTGCAAGAGGCCAGCAAGAGGTGACAGCTTTAGCCGAGGCGGCGGCTCGCCAGAAGCCCGCGCCATCTGTGTCAGTAGGAGTTGGAGGAACCACCAGAGTGGGGGGTGCCGTGTTTATCACCGGCTCTACGGAGTGAGCGGCTGCCAAAGGATTTCAAAGGGCCCCGCAAAGTTCCAAATTACACCGCTGATTTACCTCCAGAGGCTTGGGTGGAAAGTAATGAACTAGCCATGGAGATGCTGGACATCAGTGAGGCGGTTTGTGCCAAATACTTCATCATGATGCTTGAAGGCTTGGCCCGCACATGGTTAAAGGGACTGCCACGCAATACCATCAACTCATGGGCAGAACTGAGAGCCAGATTCATTAAAAACTTTCAAGGAATGTGTAAACAGCCCATGACCATTGTGGATCTTGATCAATGTGTTCAACAGGAGAATGAGTCAGCTCATCATTGGGTACGGCGGGTCTCGACCATCATCCACTCTTCGGAGCAGATCACGGTGGCTTAGGCAATACTGATCCTAGAGAAGAACTGCCACTTTGTCCCGCTAAAGCAAAAGCTTGGCCGGCTCAAGCGCATATGTCAAGATATGGGAGAGCTCATGACGGCTCTCACGAAATACGCCGACTCTGACACCAAGAAGGATCCGAGCTCCGACAAGGAGAAGGCCGGCCAAGGCAAGAAGGGTAATCAGAGCAAGGGTACGACAAACAGTGGTACCCAGAGCAAACATAAGAATCCTGAGGCCGGGTTAGAACTGGTGGCCAATGCAAGTACCAATCAGAATCAACCCAGGGGCAACAGGAGGTTTAGGCCACCTTTTAATAAGGACATGCCTGCCTTTAATTTGGAGGAGGCGCTGAAGGGTCCTTGTCCGGATCATGGCCAGCCCCATAAGCCGGCAAACCACACATGGGGAGAGTGTCGTTTCATGCAGAAACTTAAGAATCATTTTACACACCCCAACAATCAGGACGGTGGCCCGCTAGGCGGTTCTGGACACAGCGGGTCAGGGGCCGGCTTTGGGTTCGGCGGCTCAGGGTCTGGTCACCCAGGTCAAGGTAATCAAGGAGGACACCAGCAGCATCCTGGTAACAACAATCAACAACAGCGAAATCAGTCTGGTTATCAGAGTAACCCGAAGCAGCTCAGCTCCGGTCAGTATCATGTTTTCACAACCAGCCTCAACAAAAGGGATCAGAAGTTGCGCAAGCAGGTGGTCAATGTGGTTGTACCAGCCCTCCCACAGTATTTACGATGGTCTAAGTATGATATAACATGGAGCCGGGAGGATCACCCGCCGCATGTCGATGACCGCGGACGGTTGGCTTTGGTTGTGGCCCCCCAAGTGGGAGGGTATATGGTGAATAAAGTGTTAATGGATGGAGGTAGCAGTATTAATATCCTCTACTACGATACTTTTCGGAGGATGAAATTGCTAGACAAGGATTTAAAACCCTCGTCCACCGTTTTTCATGATGTGGTGCCACGCAAGTCGGCATATCCGATGGGCAGGATTTCTTTGGAAGTGGCCTTTGGCAACGAGTATAACTACAGGGTAGAGTCCTTGTGGTTTGAGGTGGTAAAAATCAAGAGTCCTTATCACGCACTGTTTGGACGTCCCGCGTACGCAAAATTCATGGCTAGGCCTTGCTATGTATACCTACAGCTCAAGATGCCCAGCTTAAAAGGTACCATTACTATTCATGGTGACTGGAAGACGGCCATCGAGTGTGAGGAAGGAGATGCGGCTTACGCAGAGTCCAGTTGTGCTCAGGAGGAGCTTAAATTTTACAAGGAGAATGTTGACCCGGAGGATATGACCCCACTGAAAAAGCCTACCACAGAGGTTGAGCCGCCCCTTAAGTTTTTAGCGGATGATACTAAGGCGGTAGATTTCACTCCGGGTGACTCATCCAAACAGTTCATCATTGGAGCTCACATGGATCCGAAATAGGAAAGCGCGCTCATCGAATTCATCCGTGAGAATCGGGACATCTTCGCATGGAAACCTTCTGACATGCCGGGTGTACCGAGAGAGTTCACTGAGCACAACCTTAATGTGGATCCGAAGTTTAAGCCAATTAAGCAGTTTTTATGGTGGTTTAATGAGGAGAGACGCAAGGCCATTGGGGAAGAAGTTGCCCGGCTCTTGGCGGCGGGTTTCATTGTTGAGGTTTTTCACCCGAAGTGGTTGGCTAACCCGTTGCTGGTGCTCAAGAAGAACGGCACGTGGCGTATGTGTGTGGACTACACGGACCTTAACAAGGCTTGCCCGGCTGATCTGTTTGCCCTCCCTCGTATTGATCAAATCATTGATGCTACGGCGGGTTGAGAAAGCTTGTGTTTCTTGGACGCTTACTCAGGTTATCATCAGATCAAGATGGCGGTTAAAGACCAGGAGAAGACGGCTTTTATTACACCTTTCGGGGATATCTGTTATGTATCTATGCCTTTCGGGCTCAAGAGTGCCCAGGCGACATATCAGCGATGTGTGCAGAACTGCCTTCACAGTCAGATTGGCCGCAACGTCCATGCTTACATAGATGACATCGTGATCAAATCCAGGAAGAACGAGACTCTTTTGGGCGACTTAAAGGAAACCTTTGATAATCTCTGGGTCTATAAGATGATGCTTAACCCGACTAAATGTGTCTTTGGAGTTCCAGCTGGCAAGCTCCTGGGATTTTTGGTTTTTGAACGTGGCATTGAGGCTAACCTGGATAAAATCAAGGCTATCACTTCTTTGGTAGAGCCGGCCTGTATTAACGATGTCCAGCGCTTGGCGGGGCGGATCGCCGTGTTGAGCCATTTCATAAGCCGCCTTGGAGAGAAGACTATTCCTTTATATCAGATGATGAAGAAGATGGATAAATTTCTCTGGAGCAAGGCGGCGGCTGAAGCACTTGAGATTCTCAAGAAACAGTTAACTGAGCCGCCGGTGCTAGCTGCTCTGACTGACAAAGAACCATTGCTTTTATACATGGCGGCTAATAATCGGGCAGTAAGCGCTGCGATTGTGGTCAAGCGCAAGGAATCTGGAAAGGAGTATCCGGGTCAAAGGCCGGTTTATTATATCAGTGAGGTCCTGACGGAGTCCAAGCAAAGGTATCCGCATTGGCAGAAGCTGGTATATGGGGTTTTCCTAGCCAGCCGCAAATTAAAGCACTATTTTTTAGGGCACCAGATAACTGTGGTTAGTTCTGCTCCGTTGGGGGATATAATCCAGAACAGAGAAGCCACTGGAAGGATTGCTAAGTGGGCATTGGAGTTGGGATCTCTTAATCTAAAATATGTGCCTCGTGCGGCCATCAAGTCCCAAGCTCTTGTGGATTTTATAAATGATTGGACGGAATGTCAAGCCCCTGAGGAAAATCTGGATGACACATACTGGACTATACACTTTGATGGATCCAAGCAGCTAGAAGGGTCAGGCGCAGGAGTTGTTTTGACATCCCCTAAAGGTGATAAATTTTGTTATGTGCTCCGGTTGATGTTCCCATGCACTAACAATGCGGCTAAGTATGAGGCTCTGCTTCATGGGCTTAGATTAGCCAAGGAGATGAATTTAAGCCAGGTAAGGTGTTTGGGCGACTTAGATTTGGTGGCTCAGTAGGTTTCGGGCACTTGGGACTCCAAAGACCCACGTATGGTGGCTTATCGACAGGCGGTTGATATTATTGCCGGCCACTTCAAGGGGTATCAGGTGGATCACATTGATCGTCGCAAGAATGAGGCGACAGATGCGCTGTCACGGCTAGGCTCCCAACGAAAGCCGGTGCCGCCCAATGTATTCCTGGACGTCTTACATCATCCGACTGTTAAGTTACCATCGGAAGAGGATTTGGCTATTCCTGACCCGGAGGGGGAGTTAGTGGCGACTTTGCACGCTATCCCAGATTGGACTGTCCCCTACCTGGCCTATCTGACCTGGGGCGAGTTACCTGATGATGAAGACCTGGCCAGACGGATCACCCAACGCTCCAAATCAATGACGATAGTTAATGGTGAGTTGCACAAATGCGGTGTGACTGGCGTTTTTCAATGTTGTGTCTCACCTGAGAAGGGTCAGCAAATCTTAAATGAAATTCATGCCGGAGATTGTGGACATCACGCCGTCTCGAGGTTGCTGGTAGCCAAGGCCTTCCGGCATGGGTTCTTCTGGTTGACGGCTCACAAGGATGCAGAAGATTTGGTTCTCAAATGTGACGGCTGTCAAAAGTTTGGCCGGCGTGCTCATGTTCCGGCTCAAGAGTTAAGGATGATACCAATTACATGGCCGTTTGCAGTCTGGGGGCTAGACATGGTAGGACCTTTCAAAATATCCAAATATAAGAAAACGCACCTCTTGGTGACGGTTGACAAATCCACCAAATGGGTGGAGGCAGAGCCGGTTAGCAAGTGTGACGCGGCTACGGCGGTTCAATTTGTTAAGAAGCTGATCTACCGTTTTGGTTATCCTCACAGCATTATCACCGACAATGGCACAAATCTATCTAAGGGGGCTATGAAAGAGTTCTGCGACAAGGAGCACATCCTGCTGGATGTTTCAGCAGTTGCGCATCCACAGTCTAATGGTCAGGCGGAGCGTGCTAATCAAGAGATTTTAAGGGGCATCAAGCCACGGCTTATGGTTCCTTTACAACAAACGCTCGGGTGTTGGGTAGAAGAATTGCCTTTCGTCTTATGGAGTGATAGGACTACCCCCAACAGATCTACGGGCTATACACCTTTCTTTATGGTGTACGGTGCCGAGGCAGTATTGCCGAGTGACATCCGGCATGATTCTCCACGTGTAGCGGCTTATGTTGAGACGAATAATGAGACGACATGTCAAGACGCGTTGGATGCTTTGGAAGAAGCACGGGAGCTGGCGGTTGCCCGGTCGGCGATCTATCAGCAAGACCTGCGCCGCTACCACAGTCGCAGAATCAAGACCCGGACGTTCCAGGAAGGCAACTTAGTGCTTCGGCTGATTCAAGACCAGACAGGCATGCATAAGTTATATCCTCCTTGGGAAGGACCTTTTGTGGTCAGTAGAAATCTCAACTATGAGTCATACTATCTCATCGATATCAAGGAAGACTTAGAGACGGCGGGTCAGGAAACCCGCCGGCCATGGAACATAGCAAATCTACGGACATATTACACATGAGGGCGTTGAGACTCGCCATTGTACATACCATATATAAATAAGATAACATCCCCGCAAGAAGGGACCTCTTTTGTTACACGCATCGTTGTTCATACAAGAAGAGTTCATAAAAATTCCAGTTGATAGATCAACTGCGGCGGAAGGAGGCTTCTTACCTTCGGGTATCACTTATAATGCTTATCAGCTTGGCTCTATGCCAAAATCTCCGGCTAACATGATTAGCCGCGGCGAAGGGCGGCTTCTTACCTTCGGGTATCGCTTCTAATGCTTTATCGGCCGGCGTTTATGCCATATTGCTGAAGGGGGCTTCTTACCGACGAGTATCGCTTCTAACACCCTATCGGTCGACTTGATGCCAAATCTCCGGCTAACATGATTAACTACGGTTGTAGGAAGTTTTTGACCGACGGGTATCTAACCGTAACAACCGGCGCAGGGCGGCTTCTTACCTCTGGGTATAGCTTCTAACGCCTTGTCGGCCAGGCTTTATGCCATCTCCGGCTAACCAAATTAGCCATGGTTGTCAAGGGGGCTTCCCACCTCCGGGTGTAGCTTATCTAACCTTAAACAACCGGCAGAGGGCGGCTTCTTACCTCAGGGTATAGCTTCTAATGCCTTATCGGCCAGGCTTTATGCCATCTCCGGCTAACCAGATTAGCCATGGTTGTCAAGGGGGCTTCCCACCTCCGGGTGTAGCTTATCTAACTTTAAACAACCGGTGGAGGGCGGCTTCTTACCTCCGGGTATAGCTTCTAATGCCTTATCGGCCAGGCTTTATGCCATCTCCGGCTAACCAGATTAGCCATGGTTGTTAAGGGGGCTTCCCACCTCCGGGTGTAGCTTATCTAACCTTAAACAACTGACGGAGGGCGACTTCTTACCTCCGGGTATAGCTTCTAATGCCTTATCGGCCAGGCTTTATGCCATCTCTGGCTAACCAGATTAGCCATGATTACCAAGGGGGCTTACCACCTCCGGGTGTAGCTTACCTAATCTTGGCCACCGATGTCTTCTATGTTGACAAAGCAGCATAAGGGCTCAAAGCAGCATACAAAGGCAATGCCAGTTGAAGAGCCCGATCATTTTATATAGCATAATAGAACAAGATTTGGCAGAAGCAAAAGCGACATCTAGTCTATTACATACACTCCCTGAGGAGCCCATAATTTTGCACAAGTCTTTTCAACGCCACACGGTGAGTCATGGAGAGTCGGCTGTTACAAGTTTTTCAAAGTAAGGACTAGCTAGCTGCCTGGTCATCCTGCTCCGGCTCTTCAGTGGCCCCGATCTGGAGATTGTCCAAGTCCCAGTTGCAGTTCGTTAGAGACGCAAAAGAGCCTTCTTCAAAGTAAGGAGACGGGTCAAGGTCAGGAGCGAAGAGGTCCTTACTGCGGGCAGGCGTTAAGTCCTTGCACTCATAAAGCGGGCCGCGGATTCTCTTTTGGTCAGGGCCATAAGCCGCCTGGTAGGTCGTCGGGTCAGCTGCCTCTGCTAAGACGGAAGCCAGCACTCTGGAATCCTTTATGCACCGGCTATATTCAGCATCGGTGAACTTAGATCCATCATCTTTCTTTGAAGGGAATCCATCCATCATCTCGGCTGATGTCAGCTTCGGAGAGAAAGCCAAGGCTTGGCTGATGCCCGCAATCGCCCCTTGGCGGGCGGCTGATTTCTTTAACTCGGCAATCTGCTTGGGCATGGTGGACAAGAGCTCCAAGACGCCCTTGAGAGTCGCAGGAATCTTGTCTTTGTATTGCACAGCTTTAATAGTGCATATCGCGCCACAGTACAGCTGCTCCGTTAGGGTATAGATAGCCTTCAGTGGCAACAGACTATCAGAAGCCAGTTGTCGGCTCCTAGGGCCTGCATAAGTCGAAAGTTTCATGATGAGTCGCCAGTACAAGTATTCTATGACCATTGAAGCACAAGTTATCAGAAACTTACCGAAGAGGGCGGTTGTCATTCTGGTAATATGACGCTTCAAGGCTTGGAGTTCATCTGATGCAGCTATCAGCCGTTGATCAGCGTCATCCGCCCACTTGGTCAAGGAGGCCTTCTCAGACTCGGCTGACTCTTTAAAGGCGACAAAGTCGGCCTTGATTGTAGCCAACTCCTCAGAGAGGAGCCGGCACTGCTCGTCTATAGCACTTCGAGCCATTTGTTGAGCCGCTAGATTGGTCTTCAGATCCGTCAACTGCGACCCGGCTTCAGCTAAAGTTTCCTGTGGTATGTCAAAGCATAATATCAGTAGGCAAGTCTCCAAACAGATCGCAAGCAATATGTATGACACTTGGGGGCTAATGTCTATTTTCAGACGTTTTGGCACTGAAAGACCTGGCTCAACTTTGGACTAGATTAAGCCGGCCCTTGGGGGCTACGGATTCGGATTTTCTACAAGGAAGATCACGAAAGACCCGGCTCAACTTTGGACTAGATTAAGCCGGCCCTTGGGGGCTACAGATTTGGATTTTCTACAAGGAAGATCATGAAAGACCCGACTCAACTTTGGATTAGATTGAGCCTGCCCTTGGGGGCTAAGGAAGGTTATAACAGGAAAGGAGTACCTCATATTTTTTCTTCATCAGACTGACCAGTCGAAGCTCTAGATCCCGATTGGTGGAAAGTCGGTTCACATAACCAGCGTGAAGCTCTTCGGCTGTCATCTTGTCACAAGCAGAAGATTCAAACTCCAACTTCTTCGAGGCTTCAGCCGGCTCTTTATGCTTGGTCAGCACGTGAGCCGGGGAGACTGGAAGCCAGAGCCGGTGATCACGACGTCCGGGGTGGCAGCGTTCTTGGTCATCTGGGTAGGACTTGGTGGCTTTGAAGGATCCCTTGGAGGGCTCTTTGGGATGATATCTTCAACAGCCGGCCCAGTAGATGTGGCTGGCGGATCCACATCCGGTTGTGGCTCGTCCGGTTGTTCATGCTCCAGCTCTTGGGCTGCAGGGTTAGGGGAGGACTTGTTCATCTATCGATGCTTCGCTTGGGCCCTGGAGAGCACGAGCGTCAGAACCCAAGGATTACAGCCGCCAAAGGGAACAGAAATGCACGACTAAAGTAAATACTTACAGCGGATTAATCTTAGGAGGCGGCAGGGCGGTTGCCGTAGAGTCGCCAGAGGAAGGTGACCTCTGAGAGATAGTTGAGAAAAGATAAGACAGTATTGAAAGGACAAGGTAAACCAGTTAAACAAGAGATACATACCTCTACAGGGCGCTTCTTGGGAGACGGGGAGTTCGGTAAACCAGACATGAGGTCTGTAGAGGCGGCGCTCCGGGTATGACGACGATCAGCCTGTTGTTGCTTTTTTTAAAGAAATTGAGGGTCCAGATAAGCAAGAGGATGAGAGAGAGCAACTTTTCCAATAACCCGCCGCGGCTTCTGGGGGACAAAGTATTCTGAGCCGGAAGAAACGTAGATTACCTCAGGGGCGTTGGCACGGCTGGTCTCTGTTGGAAATATGCCCTTGAGGCAATAATAAATTAGTTATTATCATATTTCATTGTTCATGATAATCGTTTATTATCCATGCTATAATTGTATTGATCGGAGACTTAGATGCATGTGTGGATACATAGACAAAACCATGTCCCTAGTATGCCTCTAATGGACTAGCTCGTTGATCAAAGATGGTTAAGGTTTCCTAGCCATGGACATGAGATGTCATTTGATAATGGGATCACATCATTAGGAGAATGATGTGATGGACAAGACCCAAACTACAAACGTAGCATATGATCGTGTCAGTTTATTGCTATTGTTTTCTGCATGTCAAGTATATGTTCCTATGACCATGAGATCATGCAACTCACAGACATCGGAGGAGTGCCTTGTGTGTATCAAACATCGCAACGTAACTGTGTGACTATAAAGGTGCTCTACAGGTATCTCTAAGGGTGTCTGTTGAGTTGGCATGGATCAAGATTGGGATTTGTTACTCCGTGTGACGGAGAGGTACCTCAGGGCCCACTCGGTAATACAACATCACAATGAGCCTTGCAAGCAATGTGACTAATTGTTAGTTGCGGGATCTTGTATTACGGAACGAGTAAAGAGACTTTCCAGTAACGAGGTTGAACTAGGTATGGAGATACCGACGATCGAATCTCGGGCAAGTAACATACCGAAGGACAAAGGGAACGTTATACGGGATTAACTGAATCCTTGACATAGAGGTTCAACCGATAAAGATCTTCGTAGAATATGTAGGAACCAATGTGGACGTCCAGGTCCCGCCATTGGTTATTGACCGTAGAGGTGTCTCGGTCACGTCTACATAGTTCTCGAACCCGCGGGGTCTGCACACTTAAGGTTCGGTGACGTTTCGGTAGTGTAGAGTTATGTATGGTGGTGACCGAAGGTTGTTCGGAGTCCCAAATGAGATCCCGGACATCACGAGGAGCTCCGGAATGGTCCGGAGGTAAAGATTCATATATAGGAAGTCCCAGTTTGGTTTCCGGAAAAGTTTCGGGCTCATCGGTAGTGTACCGGGAGTGCCAGTAGTGTACCGGGAGGCCTCCGGGAAGGGTATTTCGACCCTAGAGGGACCATGAGCTGTGGGAGAGTATTAACCAGCCCTTAGTGGGCTGGTAAATCAGCCACAAAAGGCCCATGGCGCAGGGAGAGAAAAAGGCTAAGGAAAAGGTGAAAAATCAGCCAATAGGAGGCAATCCTACTCCAACTAGGATTGGAGGTGAAGTAGGATTGCTTCCCACCTCCTGTTCGGCTGAACCAAAGGCCTTGGCTGCCTCTCCTCTCCTCTCCTCCTATATATACTGGCGGAATAGCTAGGGTTCGGCTTACAATTACGGCCACGTGCTACCCGTTTCACCGGTGCTCCTCTAGATCGGTTTTCTGCAGCGCTTAGGCGAAGCCCTGCCGGAATCACTCCACCACCATCACCGGAGCGCCGTCACGCTGCCGGTGAACTCTCTCTCCTCTCCACCTCCTCTTGCTGGATCAAGACGGTGGAGATTGTCATCAAGCTGCACGTGTGCTGAACGCGGAGGTGTCGTTCGTTCGGCGCTAGATCGGAAGGACCGTGATCGAGATCGCGAGACAGTTCGTGATGAGATCGCGGGACGGATCGTGATGAGTTCGCGGGACAGATCGTGATCAATATCGTGAGATGGATCGTGATGAGATTGCGGGACGCTCGGCGATTTGGATCGCGAAGATGTTCGACTACACCAACCGCGTTTCTTAACGCTTCCCGCTTAGCGATCTACAAGGGTATGTAGATCCACTCTCCCTCTCGTGGATGCTCATCACCATGGATAGGTTTGCGTGTGCGTAGGAAAATTTTTGTTTCCCATGCAACGTTCCCCAACAGTGGCATCATGAGCTAGGTTGATGGTTCGATGAGATCTCGAGTAGAACACAAAAGGTTTGTGGGCGTTGATGCTTAGATTGCTTCCTCCCTTGGTCGTATTTTGGTTCAGCGGGATTGTGAGATGAAGCGGCCCGGACCAACATTACTCGTACGCTTACGAGAGACCGGTTCCCTCGATGCAACTTGTTGCCTAGATGGCTTGCGGGTGACAGTTTCTCTCACTTTAGTTGGATCGGATCCGACAAAGGCGGTCCTTGAGAAGGTTGAAAAGCAACTAGTGTATCACCGTTGTGGTTTATGCGTAGGTGAGAATCGTTCTTGCTAGATACCCATAGCAGCCACGTAAAACATGCAACAACAATTAGAGGACGTCTAACTTGTTTTTGCAGGGTATGTTGTGATGTGATATGGCCAATTACATGATGAGATATATGTGATGTATGAGATGATCATGTGATGTATAGATTATCACGACTTGCATGTCGATGAGTACGGCAACCGGCAGGAGCCATAGGGTTGTCTTTAATTATTGTATGACCCGCGTGTCAATCTTTAAGCGCTATGTAATGCTTTACTTTATCGCTACGGTGGCAATAGTAGTAGAAGCATGCAGGGCGTGACAACCCCGATGGTGACACATTGATGGAGATCAAGATGATGGAGATCATGGTGTCATGCCGGTGACGATGGAGATCATCTTGGTGCTTTCTAGATGGAGATCAAAAGCACAAGTTCATGGCCATATCATGTCACTTATGATTTGCATGTGATGTTAATCCTTTTTATGCACCTTGTTTTGCTTAGGACGACGGTAGCACTATAAGGTGATCCCTCACTTAATTTCAAGATAAATTGTGTTCTCCCCGAGTGTGCACCGTTGCGAAAGTTTGTCGTGTTGAGACACCACATGATGATCTGGTGTGATAGACTCTACGTTCACATACAACGGGTGCAAGCCAGTGTTGCACATGTAGAACACTCGGGTTAAACTTGACGAGCCTAGCATGTACAGACATGGCCTCGGAACACAAGAGACCGAAAGGTCGAACATGAGTCATATAGTAGATATGATCAACATGATGATGTTCACCATTGCAGCCACCTCAACTCACGTGATGATCGGACTTGAGTTGGTGAATTTGGATCATGTATCACTCGAATGATCAGAGGGATGTCAATTTGAGTGGGAGTTCTTAAGTAATATGATTAATTGAACTCATTATCATGAACATAGTCAAAGTGTCTTTGCAAATTATGTTGCAGATTACTAGCTCGCACTGTAGCTCCCTTGTATTTTTATATGTTCCTAGAGAAATAGAATTGAAAGATGTTGGTAGCAAAATTGCGGACTGAGTCCGTGATCTGAGGATTGTCCTCATTGCTGCACAGAAGGCTTATGTCCTTAATGCACCGCTCGGTGCGCCACCCCATCTAGCGTCGTCTATAGATGTTGTGAATATCTGACAGGCACGTTTCGATGACTACTTGATAGTTTAGTGCGTCATGCATTACGGCTTAGAATTGAGGCTCCGAAACATTTTGAACGTCACGGAACATATGAGATTTTCTAAGAGCTGAGTTTGTGATCTCAGGCTCGTGCCCGAGTTGCGAGATATAGGATCTCCAACGAGATTCTTTGCCTGCAAGATGAAAGAGAATAGCTCAATCGTTGAGCATGTGCTCAGACTGTCTGGGTACTACAATCGCTTGAATCGAGTGGGAGTTGATCTTCCAGATAGGATAGTGATTGATGTAGTTCTCCAAGTCACTATCACTGAGCTACTAGAACTTGGTGACGAACTATAAAATGCCAGGGAAAGAAATGTTGATCCCTGAGCTATTCACGATGTTTGACACCGCGAAGGTAGAAATCAAGAAGGAGCGTCAAGTGTTGATGGTTAATCAAACCACTAGTTTCGAGAAGGGCAAGAGCAAGGAGGGAAACTTCATGGATAGCAAGTCAGTTGCTGCTCCAGTGAAGCAACCCAAAGTTGAAATCAAACCCGAGACTAAGTGCTTCTGTTATGAGGTGAGCGGTCGCTGAAGCGGAACAACCCTAGATACTTGGTAGATAAGAAGGCTGGCAACATTGATAGAAGTATATTTGATATACGAGTTATTAATGTGTACCTTGCTAGTACTCTTAGTAGCACCTGGGTATTGGATACCGGTTCGGTTGCTGAATGTTAGTAACTCGAAATAAAAGCTACGGAATAAACGGAGAACTAGCTAAGGGTGAGGTGACGATATGTGTTGGAAGTGTTTCCAAGGTTGATGTGATCAACATCGCACGCTCCCTCTACCTTCAGGATTAGTGACGAACCTAAATAAATGTTATTTGGTGTTTTCCGTTGAGCATGAACATGATTAGATCATGTTTATTGCAATATGGTTATTCATTTAAGTTAGAGAATAATGATTATTCTGTTTACATGAATAATACCTTCAATGGTCATGCACCCAGTGAGAATGATTTGTTGAAATCTCGATTGTAGCACATGTTCATAACATTGATGTCAAAAGATACAAAGTTAATAATGATAGTACCACATACTTGTGGCACTGCCGCTAAATGTCATATTGGTATAAAGCGCATGTAGAAACTCCATGCTAATGGATATTTGGACTCATTCGATTTCGAATCGGTTGAGACATGCGAACCATGCCTCTTGGGCAAGATGACTAAAGGACCCCGTTGGATGGAGCGGGCAAGTGATTCATTGGAAATGATACATGTTGATGTATGCAATCTAGTGAGTCTTGTAGCGTGCAGTGGATATCGTTATTTTCTTACCTTCACTGATGATTTGAGTAGATATAGTGTATATTTACTTAATGAAACACAAGTCTGAATTGTTTGAAAGGTTCAAGCAAATTCAGAGTGAAGTTTAAAGATCATCGTGACAAGAAGATGAAAATGACTGCGATATGATCGTGGAGGTGAATATCTGAGTTACGAGTTTGGCATACAACTTAAGACAATGTGAAATTTGTTTCACAACTAACGCCACCAGGAAGACCATGGTGTGATGGTGTGTCCGAACATCATAGTCATGCTCTATTGATATAGTGCATACTGTGATGTCTCTTATCGTTTTACTACTATAATTTTTGGGGTTATGCATTAGAGACAACTACATTCACTTTAAATAGGGCATCATCTAAATCCGTTGAGATGACACCATGTGAATTATGGTTTGATAGAAACCTAAGCTGTCATTTCTTAATATTTGGGGCTGTGACACTTGTGTGGAAAATGTTTTCACCTAATGAGGTCGAACCCAAGGCGGACAAATGCATCTTCATAGAATACCCTAAGATCAGGTGGGTGAACCTTCAATCTCAGATCCTAGTGCAAAGTTTTGTTGCTTAAACGGATCCTTTCTCGAGGAAATGTTTCTCTCGAAAGAATTGAGTGGGAGGAAGATAGAACTTGATGAGGTTGTTAAACCTTTGTTCAACCAGAGAGTAGCGCAGTGCAGAAAGATGTTACTCTGAAGCCTACGTTAGTTGAAGAGGAAGTTAATGATGATGATCATGAAGCTTCAGGATCAAGTTACTATCGAACTTCGTAGGTCGACAAGGATGTGTACTGCTCCTAAGTGGTACGACAACTCTGTCTTGGAGATCATGTTGTTGGACAACGATGAACCTACGAGCTATGGAGAAGCGATGATGGGCCCGGATTCCGACAAATGGTTAGAGGCCATGAAATCCGAGATAGGATCCATGTATGAAAACCATGTATAGACTTTGGTAGACTTGCTCGTTAGACGGCAGGTCGTTGAGTACAAATGGACCTTTAAAATGAAGACAGACAGTGATGGTGAATGTCACCATTTGTAAAGCTCGACTTGTTGCAAAGTTGTTTGTGACAAGTTCAAGGAGTTGACTGCGATGAGGCTTTCTCACTCGTAGCGATGCTAAAAGTCTGTTGGAATTATGTTAGCAGTTGCTGAATTTTCAATTCTGAAATCTGGTAGATGGATGTCAAAACATCGTTTCCTTAACGGTTTACTTAAGGAAAGGTTGTATGTGATACAACCAGAAGGTTTTGTCAGTCCTAAGGATGCTAAAAGATGAGCAAGCTTCAGTGATCCTTCTATGGACTGAAGCAAGCATCTCGGAGTTGGAATATACACTTTGATGAGGTGATCAAAGTTTTTGTAGTTTATAAAAAGTTTACGAGAAAATTGTATTTGTAATAAAGTGAGTGGGAGCACTATAGAGTTTCTGATAAGTATATGTGGTTGACATATTGTTGATCGGAAATAATGTAGAATTTCTGGAAGGCATAAAAGGTTGTTTGAAAAGTGTTTTTCAAAGGAAGACCTGGATAAAGCTACCTAATTGTTGAGCATCAAAATCTATAGAGATAGATCAAGATGCTTGATGAGACTTTCAATGAGTGCATACCTTGACAAGATTTTGAAAGAGTTCAAAATGGATCAGCCAGAGAAATAGTTCTGATTTGTAAGGTGTGAAGTTGAGTGAGACTCAAAGCTCGACAATGGCAGAAGAAAGAGAAAGAGAAAGAGTTCGTCATAAAGAGTTACGTCGATGCAAGCTTTAACACCAATCCGGATGACTCGTAGTAGCAATCTGGATACCTATAGTGGAGTAGCCATTTGGAATAATACCAAGTGGAGTGTGGTAGCAGTGTTTACAGTTTGACATAGGGATTTGCAAAGTACATACGGATCTGATTATCACAGACCCGTTGACTATAAGACCTCTCTCACATGCAAAGCATGATCGAGCCCCAGAACTCATTGGGTGTTAGATTCATAACAATGCGAATCACATGGTGATGTGAACTAGATTATTGACTCTAGTGCAAGTGGGAGACTGTTGGAAATATGCCCTAGAGGCAATAATAAATTATTTATTATCATATTTCCTTGTTCATGATAATCGTTTATTATCCATGCTATAATTGTATTGATCGGAGACTTAGATGCATGTGTGGATACATAGACAAAACCATGTCCCTAGTATGCCTCTCATGGACTAGCTCGTTGATCAAAGATGGTTAAGGTTTCCTAGCCATGGACATGAGATGTCATTCGATAATGGGATCACATCATTAGGAGAATGGTGTGATGGACAAGACCCAAACTACAAACGTAGCATATGATCGTGTCAGTTTATTGCTACTGTTTTCTGCATGTCAAGTATATGTTCCTATGACCATGAGATCATGCAACTCACTGACACCGGAGGAGTGCCTTGTGTGTATCAAACGTCACAACGTAACTGGGTGACTATAAAGGTGCTCTACCGGTATCTCCGAGGGTGTCTGTTGGGTTGGCATGGATCAAGACTGGGATTTGTTACTCCGTGTGACGGAGAGGTATCTCAGGGCCCACTCGGTAATACAACATCACAATGAGCCTTGCAAGCAATGTGACTAATTTTTAGTTGCGGGATCTTGTATTACGGAACGAGTAAAGAGACTTGCCAGTAACGAGGTTGAACTAGGTATGGAGATACCGACGATCGAATCTCGGGCAAGTAACATACCGAAGGACAAAGGGAACGTTATACGGGATTAACTGAATCCTTGACATAGAGGTTTGACCGATAAACATCTTCGTAGAATATTTAGGAACCAATGTGGACGTCCAGGTCCTGCCATTGGTTATTGACCGTAGAGGTGTCTCGGTCATGTCTACATAGTTCTCAAACCCGCAGGGTCTGCACACTTAAGGTTCGGTGACGTTTCGGTAGTGTAGAGTTATGTATGGTGGTGACCGAAGGTTGTTCAGAGTCCCGGATGAGATCCCGGAGGTCACGAGGAGCTCCGGAATGGTCTGGAGGTAAAGATTCATATATAGGAAGTCCCAGTTTGGTTTCCGGAAAAGTTTCGGGCTCATCGGTAGTGTACCGGGAGGCCTCCAGGAATGGTATTTCGACCCTAGAGGGACCATGGGCTGTGGGAGAGTATTAACCAGCCCTTAGTGGGCTGGTAAATCAGCCACAAAAGGCCCATGGCGCAGGGAGAGAAAAAGGCTAAGGAAAAGGTGAAAAATCAGCCAATAGGAGGCAATCCTACTCCAACTAGGATTGGAGGTGAAGTAGGATTGCTTCCCACCTCCTGTTTGGCTGAACCAAAGGCCTTGGCTGCCTCTCCTCTCCTCTCCTCCTATATATACTGGTGGAATAGCTAGGGTTTGGCTTACAATTACGGCCACGTGCTACCCGTTTCACCGGTGCTCCTCTAGATCGGATTTCTGCAGCGCTTAGGCGAAGCCCTGCCGGAATCACTCCACCACCATCACCGGAGCGCCGTCACGCTGCCGGTGAACTCTCTCTCCTCTCCACCTCCTCTTGCTGGATCAAGACGGTGGAGATCGTCATCAACCTGCACGTGTGCTAAACGCGGAGGTGCCGTCTGTTTGGCGCTAGATCGGAAGGATCGTGATCGAGATCGCGAGACTGTTCGTGATGAGATCGCGGGACGGATCGTGATGAGTTCGCGGGACAGATCGTGATCAATATCGTGAGACGGATCGTGATGAGATTGCGGGACGCTCGGTGATTTGGACCGCGAAGATGTTCGACTACACCAACCGCGTTTCTTAACGCTTCCCGCTTAGCGATCTACAAGGGTATGTAGATCCACTCTCCCTCTCGTAGATGCTCATCACCATGGATAGGTTTGCGTGTGTGTAGGAAAATTTTTGTTTGCCATGCAACGTTCCCCAACAGTCTCCGCATTATCCTGAGAGTAAAACAGGTGTTAGTGAGATGAGAAGACAAGGTCTCAGAAAACAGCTAAAATTTTACCTCTGAGCCGGATGATATTGGCGGGTGAAACCATCCCTCTATCGGGGTGTCCTTCTTGGGTTTCTTGGCCGGGGCTTTCTTCTTGGTCTTATTCAAGGGAGGGATGTACTCCCTCTTCTAGAAGTTAGAGTCGGCCTGAAAGAATAAGTCGGTTAAGGGCAATAGATCAGCAAGGTGCAAGTAAGGTCCAAGAGATGGATAGGAAGAAATCGCCTTACATCTGGGTCCGGATTAAGGGCACTAAAGGGGATCAACCTAATAGCGCTGCAAGCTCCGGATGTCTCATGAACTAGACTCCTGATAGCAGTGGTGATGTCATCCTCTGTCAAGGTTGATCGGCTGAAGCAGAGTGAGCTATCACATTCGCCCTTATACTCGCACATAAGGCGGCCTCTGTGGCTTAACGGCATGATCCGCCAAGAGATCCAGCAGCGGATCAGGTCCAGTCCGGTTAAACCGTTGGCCATGAGGGCCCTAATCTTGGCATGAGCCGGCTCATATCTTGCGCGCTCTGAAACTGACAGCCGGCCAGGAAGCTCTAAAGTTGTCTTGAGCCGGGAAGGACGGTAACTCGGAAGTGGACGTTCACCCTCTGGATAAGTATCTTTGCAATAGAACCATGTTTTATTCCAGTCCTTTGGGTGACTCGGCAGCTGCATAGCCGAAAAGGTAATGTCTCGGCGCCTCTGGATAGAAATTCCGCCCAGCTCGAGACTCAGACCAGCCTTCACTTCAGTTTGACAGTTGGCATAGAAGAACTCCCGGAACAGGCCTACCGATGGCTTGGCTTGCAGATATACTTCACACAATACTTGAAAGTTGCAGATGTTTGAGACGGAATTGGGGGCGAGGTCTTGAGGATGGAGTTTGTAAAAATGAAGGACATCGCGGAAGAATTTTGAGCTGGGAGGCACAAAACCCTGCTCAATATGGGAGGCACAAAATATCGTGGAAGAATTTTGGGTAACGAGCTTCAGTTCATCACCCGGGACCCACCAGTGGATGGCATCTTTGGAAGGGAGAGTGCCAGCGTGAACAAAGTCCATCAAAAATTCTTCTGTAACGCACGACCCGACCCAGTTACAAGAGTTAGAGGCACGAGACATTCTGCCAGTTCAAAGATTGTGAAAATTAAAACATGACGGGTCAAGAGGAGACTAAAATCTATGATGACTTACGAGCTTAAAGATTCTCCGTATAAGATGCTATACTCCGGCTGATGAGAGCCGGCGCAGAGGGGGGAAATTTTGGCTAAGTCTTGGAAAACAGATTTCACAAACTACTGCTATATTTATGGATCTACAAAAGCAGGAAAAAGGTTCTTATTTTTAGACCTAGCGAAGAACAGGCGAAGCAGAGGAAAACTGAAACGGCAAGAAGGAGTCGCGAGGGGCCCGTGCATTGTGCACGGCCGACCCGTGTGCGGCGGTGCGGCCGGGATGAGCGTCAAGGGTACGGCCGACGCCGGAGGACCCCGAGCAACGGCGTCAAAAGAACCCGCGTGAAGCCGACGGGCTTCCTACAAACCCTACCGGTGCGGTAATGGATCTAATTAGCAGCACGGGCTTACCGGCCACGGCGTAGTGAAGCGCGGGTGAAACTCTGGTTCGCACAGGTTGATGCAGTGGCCTGGCGTCGACGGAGCGGAGGCGGCGCCGGAACTGGAAGTGATGGAAGTGGTTGCGTCAAAGGAGGAAGATGAGGAAGTGAGCGGGAGAAGTAATAGACCGCCTAGGGCGGTCCTATTTAAAAGGAGAAGGAAGAATGAGCGTGAAAATCCAGGCGACGGAAACGTTTCGGCCGAGGCGGACGCCTTGATTTTCGGGATGGTCACTTAATGCGAAGATTTGGTGAGTACATTAGCGAATCTTTTCTGCAGGGTTAACGTGATGTCATGGCGGGTCATTCCGGGCGAGTCGACAAAAGAGCAAGACAAGAGGATGAAGTGAGCAATCTCAAATCAACCTGGGGCCTAATGTTGGGGATATAACCCCGCGGTATGACCCGCCTTAAGGGCTCCGGGTTATGCTTGACGGTTCATACACTGGCCCAAGGTGAGCCGGTGGTCCTAAACCCCAGGAAGCTTGGCGGCTCATAAGGTGGGCCGGACAGTGGCCCAGAAGACCCGGGTGTGTAAGTCGGTCGGGGACAACTTGGACAAGAAGATAGAGGAAGACTCGGATAAACAATGAGAGTCGGTTACCAATTGTATGACCCATGGTCTAGACCTCCTATATAAAGGCAGACCCGGGGCAACTTAGAGGGGAGGTGATCGAATATTAGGTCAAGCTTCAGCTCCCTTGTAATCGGTACATCAAGAAATACAAACACAAGTAGGATGTACGCTATTACCTCGAGTTGAGGGGCCGAACCTGGATAAGTCCATGTCTCTTGTCCCTATCAACCCCTTTGAGTCCATCACATTAGCAATGGCCTCGAACCGAAGTCCGTTTACCCGGACATATGCCGTGATAAAACCACGACAGTACCCGTGGTGACAATTGGGTGTTCTATTGAGACACTTGATGTGTGTTATGGCAATCAACTTGTGGATACCAGTGGTGACATTGGGGTGATCTTGGCACACAGGTTGATGCACGTTCTTGTCCTACTTTCTCTGGCAGAATTCTTGGGCTACTCTTTAATGTTATTTGTGTGGATTGAGCATTATGAATCGGAAATCATTTGTTGTTATTTAGTATGAACTCTTTGTGGCACCTAATGGGATAGCTCAATAGATTGATCGTAAAGATAATTAATTAGTACAAACTCTAGGGTTGTTTGTGACACCTATGGGGATGGATCGATAGATTGATAGGAAAGATAACTTTGAGGTGGTTCGCTACCTACGACAATTTCTTATTATGTTCTCCACTAATCGGAGCTTAAGAGTGATTCTTTGTTGCACAGTGACGGTGGTTATATGAACCAATTATGCTAGCACCATTGAGAGATTGCACTAGTGAAAGTATGAACACTAGGCCTTATTTCCAAGCAATGACACACCATTTTGCTCATTTTTTGCCACTTGATACCTTGCTGTTTTTATTTATTCATTTTATAAAAACCTATTTCTACTGTCCATACTACACTTGTATCACCTTCTCTTCGTCGAACTAGTGCACCTATACAATTTATGATTGTATTGGGTGTGTTAGGGACACAAGAGATTACTTGTGTTTAATTACAGCGTTGATATGTCTCCAACGTATCTACTTTTCCAAACTCTTTTGCCCTTGTTTTGGACTCTAATTTGCATGATTTGAATGGAACGAACCCGGACTGACGTTGTTTTCAGCAGAATTGCCTTGGTGTTATTTTTGTGCAGAAATACAAGTTCCCGGATCGTCCTGAAAATTTATGGAGAATATTTTCTTAATTAATAAAAAATACTGGCACAAGAATTAACTAGAGGGGGGCCACTTGCAGGCCACAAGCCTGCTAGGTGTGACCACCCCCCTGGCCGGGCCGAGCAGGCTTGTGGGGCCCTCGTGGCTCCTCCGACCTCCTCTCCAGCTCCATATAACCCTATTTGTCTAGGAAAAAATCAGAGAGAAGAGTTCATCGCATTTCACGATACGGAGCCACCGCCATCGCCTGTTCTTCCTCAGGAGACCAGATCTGGAGTCCGTTTTGGGATCCGGAGAGGTGAAATCGACGCCTTTGTCATCACCAACCATCCTTCATCACCAATTCCATGATGCTCCCCACCGTTCGTGAGTAATCTCATCGTAGGCTTGCTGGACGGTGATGGGTTGGATGAGATTTATCATGTAATCGAGTTGGTTTTGTTAGGGTTTGATCCCTAGTATCCATTATGTTCTGAGATTGATGTTGCTATGACTTTGCTATGCTTAATGCTTGTCACTAGGGCCCGAGTGCCATGATTTCAGATCTGAACCTATTATGTTTTCATGAATATATGTGTGTTCTTGATCCTATCTTGCAAGTTGTAAATACCTATTACGAGTTATGATCCGCATCCCCTAGGGTGACAATAACTGGGACTCTTTCCTGTGATTACCGTAGTTTGAGGAGTTCATGTATTCACTAAGTGCTAATGCTTTGGTCCGGTTCTCTATTAAAAGGAGGCTTTAATATCCCTTAGTTTCCAATAGGACCCCGCTGCCATGGGAGGGTAGGACAAAAGATGTCATGCAAGTTCTTTGCCATAAGCATGTATGGCTATATATGGAATACATGCCTACATTACATTGATGAATTGGAGCTAGTTCTATGTCACCCTATGTTATAACTGTTGCATGATGAATGCCATCCAACATAATTATCCATCACTGATCCATTGCCTACGAGCTTTCCATATACTGATCTTTGCTAAAGTTACTTCTACGTTGCTACTGTTACAATCGCTAGAAAATTGCTACTATCACTTTGCCACCGTTACCGTTACTACCATATTACTTTGCTACTGAATACTTTGCTGCAGATATTAAGTCTTTCAGGTGTGGTTGAATTGACAACTCAACTTCTAATACTCGAGAATATTCTTTGCATCCCCTTGTGTCGAATCAATAAATTTGGGTTGAATACTCTACCATCGAAAACTGTTGCGATCCCCTATACTTGTGGGTTATCAAGGGTTGTTCGAGAGATACCATCTTCATCCTACACCTCCCATGGATTGATAAACGTTAGGTCATCCGCTTGAGGGAAAATTGCTATTGTCCTGCAAAACTAAGCGCTTGGGGGCCCAAGACGAGTCTACAAGAATAAACTTGTGTAGTAGACATCAAGCTCTTTTCTGGCACCGTTGTCGGGGAGGTGAGTGCTTGAAGTATATCTTTAGATCTTTTAATCGAATCTTTTAGTTTCTTGTTTTATCAATAGTCTAGTTTTATTAATGAAAACTATAAAAAATGGAATTTAGGTTGCCTCATATGCTTCATATTTATAATGTGTTCCATGAAAATGATGAATTCGAAAGTAGTGTGGATGATGATACACTTGATGATTATTTTGTTATGCCTACTACTTGTTGTGATGATTATGGGAAGATAATGATACTCCTTATAATATTGAAAATCTCTTTTGCACCAAGTTGGAAATATATGATAATTGTGATACTATTATTGTTATCCTTTCTATTGATGATAAGAATTATTATGCTAATGATATGAAACCCACAAGCTTGGGGATGCTATATTTGATGAGATTGACGTATTTGAGAATCTATTTGCTGCAAATAATGGTTATCCCAAGCTTGGGGATGTAATGTTATATGAAGATGATCTTTTTAGTTCCCCTACTTTCAATGATCAAATTTATTATTATGATTGCATGCCTCCTATTTATGATGATTACAACATTTATGAGAATGGGTTTGGAAGAGTGTCAACTTTAGTGATTATTATTCCACTATTTTGGAGACCGTTGAATCTTATCACAATGATAAAAGTGGATTTGGATAGATCATGACTTTATTTAGTGATGATTTCACTATTTTGGAAGAGGTTTCATATGATTATGATGAGTACAAGGTTGCTACTTATGATGATTATTCTGGTGATACTTATGTTATAAAAGTAGTGATGAATATTATTATAAAACTTGTCATAATTATGAATACCCTTTTTCTGAACATTATTCTTTTAATGTGGAAACAATTTATAGTATTCAAGTTTCATATGATACTCCCACTGTTATGTACAAGAAGAAATTTTCTTATGTGGATAATAGCAAAAAAATATGCTTGTGATCATGAATAGAATGCTTTGTGTGATAGTTATATTGTTGAATTTCCTCATGGTGCTACTAAAAGTTATGTAGGATCGAAAGTCTAGAGGAGGGGTGATTAGACTACTTGACCAAATAAAATTCTACATTTTGCCAATTTTATGTGTTGGCAGATTTTAGCATTGATAGCAAGTCAAGCACACCCTACACATGCATGTCTACGAGTATAGCAGCGGAAAGTAAAGACAAGCATGAGTAGTAAAGGAAGGGTAGGGAGATCAAACGCAATTTGGAGACACGAAGATTTTTCCCATGGTTCCGACAGGTGGTGCTATCCTAAGTCCACGTTTATGGATTATTCAACCCAAGGAGGGTAACAGTCGCGAGAGTCCACGGAGGGCTCTACCCACGGATGGTTCCATGAAGAAGCAACCTTCGCTATACCATGATGGCATACGTCCACGGAGGACTAGCCTAAATCAGGGTAGATCTTCATGAAGTAGGTGATCTCCTTTCCCTTAACAACTTCTTGGTTCACTCCACAACACGAAGTAGGAGGCTCCCAAGCGACACCTAATCAATCTAGGAGGCACCACCCTCCAAAAGGTAATAGGCTCGATAATGTCGATGAACTCCTTGCTCTTGTGCTTCAAGATGATAGA
The DNA here is from genome assembly GCA_022496015.1 of Hordeum marinum. Taxonomy (NCBI): domain Eukaryota; kingdom Viridiplantae; phylum Streptophyta; class Magnoliopsida; order Poales; family Poaceae; genus Hordeum; species Hordeum marinum. The sequence continues at coordinate 331,575,674 of CM039674.1, forward strand.
CTCATCAACACTAAATCACTCTCTCACAGATTTGGCTTTGGTGGAAGAGATTGATTGGGTGGAAAGCAACTTGGGGAGGCTAGAGATAAAGATTCATATGGTTGGAATGGAATGGCTTGATCTCAACACATGAGTAGGTGGTTCTCTCTCAGAAAATCTTATGGAATAAGTGGGGATCTGTTCAGAGTGCTTCTCTTTCGAGTGAGTGGTGGTGGATGGGTATATATAGGCATCTCCAAAAATCCAACCGTTACACCTAAAGTGACCAACTTGGTGACACCGATGTGTGAATCTCGATGGTACCGAGTTTCTCCAAAGGTAGCAACTTTTGAATCTCGGTGAGACCGATATAGAAATCTCGGCGGTACCGATCACGTGTCCAATGGTCAGAATCCAAATCTCGGTGACGCCAATCCAAAACCTCGGAGCATCCAATTTTGTGAATCGAGGTAAGAGAAAGTTGGCAAGTTGAACTCGGTGGCACCGAAGTGGGATCGGTCGCACCGATGTGCTAGGGTTTGGCAGGGTTCTGGGAATCGGTGGGATCGAGTGGAAAACTTTGGTTGCACCGATTTGCATAAATGGCTTAGACAGAATATGTGGAAGAGTTTGTGGGTGTTTTTGGTGACTATCACTTGTGCACATTTGAGCATCTTGTTCACCAACAGTACCTTACCCCTTTTAATAGTATTGGCTTTTCCTATGGACTCAAAGTGATTTCTCACAAAGTAAAATGTAGAGTCCTCTTGCTTGAAGCTGTTGCCAATCCAAATTCTTGCATCTAGGGGTTTCTCCACAATCCTTTTGCCAACCCATCATTAAACTTTTCCTGAAATATGCTTAGTGGAAATATTAGTTCAATGATATATATGTTGTTATTAATTACCAAAACCACCAAGGGAGCAAATGTTCTTTCAAATTATTATGAGGGAGGAACATGTGCTTGTAGGTATTGCAATAATGTCAAGTTTCCTCTCTATGTATTGAAAGTTTAGAAGTTATACTTGTTATGCCTTCCTATGCTAGTTGGTTCTTGCTCCCATAAATTTTTTCTCACAAAATCCCTATGCAAAGGAAGTGGGTTAGACTTAAATGTGCTTTTCATATGCTTCGTGATGCTCCCTTTGTGTTTCAATTCTTTACTTCTACGTGAGCATCATTGAAATCATCATGCCTAGCTAGAAGGCTTTAACGAAAAGCATTTGTTGGGAGACAAACCAACATTTATCCTTACTATTTTTGTGTGTTCACATGATTAAGCTAATGTGGTAATCATGTTTTGTGCTTTTTATTTCAATAATGTGCCAAGTAAAGTCTTTGGGTTAGTGTGGATACTTGTTGATTTGACTCCATGCAAAAATATAAACTTTTGCGCCTAGTATATGAATTTACTATATCTCCTGGGGGTGATAAATTGCTGCAAATTTTACACGGGATTACTATGCAAATTCTCCACATTTTCCTAAATTTTTTGAACTTACATAGTTAAGGAAGTATGGTTTTCATTTAGATCTTTAGAGAATGTCCTGTTTTTGACAGATTCTAATTTGCATGCATAGGTTGCTTGTTTTAGTGTTTTGTAGCTTATATTGAGTAATATAAATTATGGTAATGGTAGAATATAGTGGGCATTATGTGAGAGAAATTATGGATCTTGTCTTGACAGTACCTAAGTGAATGGTATATTTTTATTACACTAACCCATCTCACGAGTTTCGTTAAATTCTGTGTGATTGAAGTTTTCAAGTTTGGGGTGAGTTACTGATATGAGGAGAATAAGGAGCGGCAATAACCTAAGGTTGGGGATTCCCAAGGAACTCCAGGGTAATATTCAAGGAACACTCAAGCGTCTAAGCTTGGGGGTGCCCCGAAAGGCATCCCCTCTTTTTTCTTCAACAATATCGGTATATCTTACTTGGAGCTATATTTTTATTCGTCACATAATATGTGTTTTGCTTGGATAGGCATTTTATTTTGTTGGTGTATGTTTCATGTTGTTTATAATCATGTTTTTTTCAATAGAAGGGTTTCAATATTTGCCTTTAGGATGATTTGAATTGAATGCTTGATCTGTGTTGTGCAAGAACAAGAACTTTTGTTGTAGTGCTTGAATTTCAATATTTTACTGGAACATGGAAAGTTTCTGGAATTTTTACACGACATTGTCATAAAAATATATTTATTATGTCCTAAATTTTCATATTTCTTTGAGTTACACAAGTGTACCTTTGCTACATACTGTCATGTTTACAAAGATTGTTGTTATAGTTTTGTTATATACTCATCCTGGTGTTTTCATGGATTATATTGGTAGATATAGATTGTGGAAATGATAGTATACAATATATAATGTTTGAAAATTATTATGCAACTTGTTTTGGAAGTACATAAAGTGTTGATTTATTCTTATGTGCACTAACCTATCTCACGAGTTCTTGTCATGTTTTGTGTGGATGAAGCTTTTAAGATTTAGGAAACCGTGATATGATAGGAATTAACGATACACAAGAGTTCAAGATTGGGGATGCCCAAGTCTCTCCAAGTCAATATTACAAGAAATCTCAATCATCTAAGCTTGGGGATGCCATGTTAGGCATCCCACCTCTCTTGGTCAACAAATATCGGTTAGCCTATGTTGAGGCTAAGTTTTTATTCGTTCACATGATACGGGCTATTATTGGAGTGCCCCTTTTGTTTTGTTTGTTGTCTTAAATAATTCTCAGATCTGAAAGTCTTTACTGAGAGAGAGAGAGAGTCCTCACATAGCTACTTGATTTTTTGACTACTTATTGATCATCACTTATATCTTTTGAGAGTAGTTTGATGTTTACTCTTTTGCTTCACTTATATCCTAAGATTAATTTGTGAATGAACTAAATATCATAAATTTCAAGTTATCTTTGTGCCTTATGCTTAGTAGTAGTTTCACACTTTGTTTAGAAACTAAAATCTATTGAAGGTTGACAATCGCAATATTGGTCATACAAGAAATTCATGAATGACTAGTGTAAGGAAGAGAACTTTCAAATACAAATATGTTATCTTGGACATCTTTTATGATTGTGAATGCCCATTAATTATTTTCAACCTTGAGAAAATTAGTTGAAGTTGCACAAGAAAGACAACGTAATGAATTATGTTTCGGTATATTTGCATAGAAGTTATATTGTTATGGATCCTCCAACATGTGGTGCTTGTTTAGAACCTTTTGCTATCCAAAACCCCATACTAAGTAAAGTTATTACTTGTGCATCCAAAATCATTGAGACAATTTTATTTCATGAGAGTCCACCATGTAGGGGAACGTTGCATGGGAAACAGAAAATTTCCTACGCTTCACCAAGATCAATCTAGAAGATGAGCATCTACGAGACAGGAGAGTGGATCTACATACCCTTGTAGATCGCTAATCAGGAAGCGTTAAGAAACGTGGCTGATGTAGTCAAACGTCTTCGCGATCCAAATCGCCAAGCTTCCCGCGATCCAATCATGATCCGTCCCAATCTAGCGCCGAATGGGACGACACCTCCACGTTCAGCACACGTATGGCTTGATGAAGATCTCCGCCTTCTTGATCCAGCAAGAGGGAGCGCAGAGGAAGACGAGTTCTCCGGCAGCGCGACAGCGTTGCAGGGACGGTGGTGGAGTAATTCCAGCAGGGCTTCACCTAAGCACTACTGAAACCGATCTAGAGGAGAAACTATGAACTAGAGGAGAGGGCAGCACGTGGCTAGAATTCTGTAGCAAAAACCCTCAAAACCTCTAGTATATATAGGAGGAGGGGAGGGAGGAGACTTGGCTCCCAAGGTAGCCAAATCCACTTCGGCCGAAGTGGAGGGAGGAGTCCTCCTCCTCCACTCCTAGTAGGATTAGGACTCCTTCCTTTTTCCACTTTTGCCTTGGTTTCATCCCTAGCCGCATGGGCTTGTTGTGGGCCTTCGGCCAACCCACTAAGGGCTGGTATTCATTCTCCCATAGCCCATGTAGCCTCTTAGGTCGAAATACCCCTCCCGATGGTCCCCCGGTACCCTCCTGGCACTCCCGATACACTCTCGATGAGCCCGAAACTTTTCCGATGACCAAAACAGGACTTCCTATATATCAATCTATACCTTCGGACCATTCTGGAGCTCCTCGTGACGTCCGGGATCTCATCTAGAACTCCGAACAACCTTCAGTCACCACCATACATAACTCTATACTACTGAAACGTCACCAAACCTTAAGTGTGTAGACCCTACGGGTTCAAGAACGATGTAGAAATGACCGAGACACCTCTACGGTCAATAACCAATAGCGGGATCTGGATTCCCATATTGATTCCCACATATTCTACAAAGATCTTTATCGGTCGAACCTCTATGTCAAGGATTTAGTTAATCTCGTATGATGTTCCCTTCGTTCTTCGATATGTTACTTGCCCGAGATTCGATCGTCGGTATCTCCATACCTAGTTCAACCTCGTTACCAGCAAGTCTCTTTACTCGTTTCCGTAATAAAAGATCCCATGACTAACACTTAGTCACATTGCTTGCAAGGCTAGTAGTGATGTTGTTTACCGAGTGGGCCCTGGGATACCTCTCCATCACACGAAGTAACAAATCCCAGTGTTGATCCAAGCCAACCCAACAGACACCCTCAGAGATACCTGTAGAGTACCTTTATAGTCACCCAGTTATGTTGTGACATTTTATACACACAAGGCACTCCTCCGGTGTCCGTGAGTTGCATGATCTCATGGTCATAGGAACATATACTTGACATGCAGAAAATTGTAGCAATAAACTGACACAATCATATGCTACGTTTATAGTTTGGGTCTTGTCCATCCCATCATTCTCCTAATGATGTGATCCCATTATCAAATGACATCACATGTCAATGGCTAGGAAACCTTGAACATCTTTGATCAATGAGCTAGTTCACTAGAGGCATACTAGGGACAAAGTGTTGTCTATTTATCCACACATGCAATGTGTTTCCAATCAATACAATTATAGCATGGATAATAAACAATTATCATGAACAAGGAAATATAATAATAAACACTTTATTTATTGCCTCTAGGGCATATTTCCAACAGTCTCCTACTTGCACTAGAGTAAATAATCTAGTTCACATCACTATGTGATTTACATTGTAGTGAATCGAACACCCATGCAGTTCTAGTGTTGATCATGTTTAGCCCATGGAAGAGGTTTAGTCAATAGGTCTGGAACATTTAGATCTATGTGCACTTTGCAAATATTTATGTCCTTCTCCTCGATGTAATTGCGGATGTAATTGAAGCGTCGCTTTATGTGTCTTGTCCTCTTGTGAAACCTTGATTCCTTGGCCAGAGCAATGGCACCAGTGTTGTCACAGAACAGAGTCATTGGATTTAGTGCACTGGGAACTACTCCAAGATCTGTCATGAACTGCTTCATCCAGACACCTTCCTTCGCTGCCTCCGAGGCTGCGATGTACTCTGCTTCGTATGTAGAATCGGCTACCACGCTTTGCTTGGAACTGCACTAGCTTACCGCTCCCCCGTTGAGAATAAATATGTATCCGGTTTGCGACTTAGAGTCATCCGGATCAATGTCAAAGCTTGCATCGACGTAACCCTTTACGACGAGCTCTTGATCACCTCCATAAACAAGAAACATTTCCTTAGTCATTTTCAGGTACTTAAGGATATTCTTGACCGTCGTCCAGTGCTCCATTCCAGGATCACTTTGAAACCTTTCAGCCATACTTATGGCAAGGCTGACATCGGGTCTTGTGCACAGCATTGCATACATGATAGAGCCTATGGCTGAAGCATAGGGGATGACACTCATCTTCTCTCTATCTTCTGGAGTCACTGGGCATTGAGTCTTACTCAACTTTACACCTTGTAACACATGCAAGAACCCCTTCTTGGACTGGTCTATTTTGAATTTCTTCAAAACTTTATCATGGTATGTGCTTTGTGAAAGTGCTATAAAGTGTCTCGATCTATCTCTATAGATCTTAATGCCTAATATGAAAGCAGCTTCTCCTAGGTCCTTCATTGAAAAACTCTTTTTCAAATATTCATTCACGCTTTCCAGCATTTCTATATTGTTTCCAATCAGCAATATGTCATCCACACATAATATTAGAAACGCTATAGAGCACCCACTCACTTTCTTGTAAATACAAGCTTCTCCATAAACTTGTATAAACCCAAACGCTTTGATCACCTCATCAAAGCGCTTATTCCAACTCTGAGATGCTTGCACCAGTCCATAAATGTATCGCTGGAGTTTGCAAACTTTGTATGCATTCTCTGGATCGACAAAACCTTCCGGTTGCATCATATACAACTCTTCCTCAAGGAAACCGTTGAGGAACGATGTTTTGACATCCATCTGCCAAATTTCATAGTCAAAATATGTAGCTATTGCTAACATGATTCTGACGGACTTAAGCATCTCTACGGGTGAGAAGGTCTCATCGTAGTTAACTCCTTGAATTTGTGAAAAACCTTTTGCCACAAGTCGAGCTTTATAGATGGTCATATTACTGTCCGCGTCCATCTTCTTCTTAACGATCCATTTGTTCTGAATGGACTTTTACACTTCAGGTAATACTTCCAAAGATCATACTTTGTTTTCATACATGGATCCCATCTCGGATTTCATGGCCTCTAACCATTTGTTGGAATCCGGGCCCATCATCGCTCCTCCATAGCTCGTAGGTTCATTGTTGTCCAACAACATGACCTCCAAGACAGGGTTGTCATACCACTCAGGAGCAGTATGCGCCCTTGTCGGCCTACGAGGTTTAATAGTAACTTGATACGAAGCTTCATGATCATCATCATTAACTTCCTCTTCAACTGTCGTAGGCTCTGTAGAAACATCTTTCTGCGCTGTGCTACTCTCTGGTTGAAGTAACGGTTCAATAACCCCATCAAGCTCTATTTTACTCCCACGCAATTCTCTCGAGAGAAACTCTTTCTTAGGAAATGTTCCGTCCTTAGCGACAAACACTTTGCCTTCGGATCTGAGATAGAAGGTATACCCGACTGTCTCTTTCGGGTATCCTATGAAGAAGCATTTCTCCGCTTTGGGTTCCAGCTTTTCAGGCTGAAGCTCTTTGACATAAGCATCACATCCCCAAACATTAAGAACGACAACTTTGGCTTCTTGCCAAAACACAATTCATATGGCGTCGTCTCAACGGATTTTGATGGTGCCCTATTTAAAGTGAATGCAGCTATCTCTAATGCATAACCCCAAAACAATAGTGGCAAATCGGCAAGAGACATCATAGAACGCACCATATCTAATAAGGTTCGATTACGACGTTCGGACACACCATTACGCTATGGTGTTCCACGCGGTGTCAATTGTGAAACAATTCCACACTGTCTTAAGTGACTGCCAAACTGATAACTCAGAAATTCACCTCCTTGATCAGATTGTAGGAATTTAATCTTCTTGTTACGATGATTCTCAACTTCACTCTGAAATTGCTTGAAATTTTCAAACATTTCAGACTTGTGTTTCATTAAGTAAATATACCCATATCTACTTAAGTCATCAGTGAAGGTGAGAAAATAACGATATCCACCGCATGCCGCAACATTAATTAGACCGCACACATCAGTATGTATGATTTCCAACAAGTCACTTGCCCGTTCCATTGTTCTAGAGAACGGCATTTTAGTCATCTTGCCCATGAGGCATGGTTCACATGTGTCAAGTGATTCAAAATAAAGTGACTCCAAAAGTCCATCAGCATGGAGCTTCCTCGTGCGTTTTACACCAATATGACCTAAACGGCAATGCCACAAGAAAGATGTACTATCACTATCAACTCTACATCTTTTGGCATTAATGTTATGAACATGTGTATCATCACTATCAAGATTCAATATGAATAAACCCCTCACAATGGGTGCATGACCATAAAAGATATTACACATGTAAATAGAACAACCATTATTCTATGATTTAAATGAGTAATCGTCTCGCAATAAACAAGATCCAAATATAATGTTCATGCTTAACGTAGGCACTAAAAAACAATTATTCAGGTTCATCACTAATCCCGATGGTAATCGAAGAGAGAGCATGCCGACGGCGATCACATCAACCTTGGAACCATTTCCCACGCACATCATCACTTCGTCCTTTGCCAACCTTCGTCTGTTCCGCAGTTCCTGTTTTGAGTTGCAAATGTGAGCAACCGAACCGGTATCAAATACCCAGGCACTACAACGAGAGCTAGTAAGGTACACATCAATAACATGTATACCATATATACCTTGTTTGTTGTTGGCCGCCTTCTTGTCAGCCAGATACTTGGGGCAGTTCCGCTTCAAGTGACCAGTTCCCTTGCAATGAAAGCACTCAGTTTTTGGCTTGGGTCTAGCCTTGGGTTTCTTCATGGGAGGGGCAACTATTTTGCCACTCTTCTTGGAGTTACCCTTCTTGCCCTTGCCATTCTTCTTGAAACTAGTGGTTTTATTGACCATCAACATTTGATGTTCTTTTTGGATTTCAGACTCAGCGACTTTCAGCATCGCAAATAGCTCGGCGACAGACTTGCTCATCCCGTGCATGTTATAGTTCATCACAAAGCTCTTGTAGCTAGGTGGTAGTGATTGAAGAACTCTGTCAGTGATCGCCTCTGGCGGAAGGGGCATTCCCAACTCTGCCAGACGAGTCGAATACCCATACATTCTGAGTATATGTTCACTGATAGACCCGTTCTCCTCCATTTTGCAAGAATAGAACTTATCGGAGGTCTTATACCTCTTGATCCGGGCATTCTTATTAAAGATAAACTCCAACTCTTGGAACATCTCATATGCTCCATGACGTTCAAAACATCTTTGAAGTCCCGGTTCTAGGCCATACAATATTGCACACTGAACTATTGAGTAATCTCCAGAACGTGCCTCCCAAGCATTCTTAATGTCTTCGGATGACATGTCAGTGGGTTGGTCACCAAGTCGTGCATCAAGGACATATGACTCCTGGGAAGCCGTGAGGATAATCCTCAGATTACGGGACCAGTCCACAAAGTTACTTCCATCATCTTTCAACTTAGCTTTCTCTAGGAACGCATTAAAATTCAGGGGTGCTACTCCGCGAGCCATTGATCTACAACATAAACATGCAAAGGCTACTAAGACTATTGTTCAAGATAATGAGTTTAGTTAATCAAATTACTAAAGCTCCCACTCAAATTGACATCCCTCAGGTCATCTCAGTGATACATGATCCAAATTCACCAACTCAAGTCCGATCATCACGTGAGTTGAGGTTGTTTCAATGGTGAACATCATCATGTTGATCATATCTACTATATGACTCATGTTTGACCTTTCGGTCTCTTGTGTTTCGAGGCCATGTCTGTACATGCTAGGCTCGTCAAGTTTAACCTAAGTGTTCTGCATGTGCAACACTGACTTGCACCCACTGTATGTGAACGTAGAGTCTATCACAGCCGATCATCACGTGGTGTCTCGACATGACGAACTTTTGCAATGGCGCACACTCGGGGAGAACACAATTTTACCTTGAAATTTAAGTGAGGGATCACCTTATAATGCTACCGTCGTCCTAAGCAAAACAAGGTGCATAAAAGGATTAACATCACATGCAAATCATAAGTGACATGATATGGCCATGAACTTGTGCTTTTGATCTCCATCTTGAAAGCATCGGCATGATCTCCATCGTCACCGGCATGACACCATGATATCCATCATATTGATCTCCATCAATGTGTCTCCATCGGGGTTGTCGTGCCCATCATGCTTCTACTACTATTGCTACCGTTTAGCGATAAAGTAAAGCATTACATAGCGCTTAATGATTAACATGCAGGTCATACAATAACTAAAGACAACCCTATGGCTCCTGCCGGTTGCCGTACTCATCGACATGCAAGTCGTGATATTCTATAGAACACATGATCATCTCATACATCACATATATCTCATCATGTAATTGGCCATATCACATCACAACATACCCTGCAAAAACAAGTTAGACGTCCTCTAATTGTTGTTACATGTTTTACATGGCTGCTATGGGTATCTAGCAAGAACAATTCTCACCTACGCAAAACCACAATGATGGTACATAAGTTGCTTTTCAACCTTCTCAAGGACCGCCTTTGTTGAATCCGATCCAACTAAAGTAGGAGAAATAGACACCCGTCAGCCATCTTTGTGCAACGAAGTTACACGTCAGTCGATGGAACCGGTCTCTCATAAGCGTACGAGTAAGGTTGGTCCGGGCAGCTTCATCCCACAATACCGCTGAACCAAAACACGACCAAGGGAGGAAGCAATCTAGGCATCAACGCCCACAAACTCTTTTGTTCTACTCGAGATATCATCTACACATAGACCTAGCTCTGATACCACTGTAGGGGAACGTTGCATGGGAAACAAAAAAATTCCTATGCTTCACCAAGATCAATCTAGGAGATGAGCATCTATGAGAGAGGAGAGTGGATCTACATACCCTTGTAGATCGCTAAGAGGGAAGCGTTAAGAAACACGGTCGATATAGTCGAACATCTTCGCGATCCAAATCACCGAGCGTCCCGTGATCTAATCACGATCCGTCCCGATCTAGCGCCAAACAGACGGCACCTTCGCGTTCAGCACACGCACGTCTTGATGACGATCTCAGCCTTCTTGATCCAGCAAGAGGGAGTAGAGAGGTAGACGAGTTCTCCGGCAGCGCGACGGCGTTGCGGCGACGATGGTGGAGTAATTCCAACAGGGCTTCGCCTAAGGGAGCCAAATCCCGATGAGGAGAGGGTAGCACGTGGCTAAAATTCTATAGCAAAAACCCTCAAAACCTCTAGTATATATAGGAGGAGGGGAGGGAAGAGACTTGTATCCCAAGGGAGCCAAATCCACTTCGACCGGAGTGGAGGGAGGAGTCCTCCTCCTCCACTCCTAGTAGGATTAGGACTCCTTCCTTTTTCCACTTTTGCCTTTCTTTCCACCTTGGGTTTCTTCCCTAGCCGCATGGGCTTCCTGTGGGCCTTTGGCCAGCCCACTAAGGGCTGGTATTCCTTATCCCATAGCCCATGTAGCCTCTTGGGTCAAAATACCCCTCCCGATGGTCCCCCGGTACCCTCCCGGCACTCCCGATACACTACCAATGAGCCCAAAACTTTTCCGGTGACCAAAACAGGACTTCCTATATATCAATATTTACCTTCGGACCATTCCGGAGATCCTAGTAACGTCCGGGATCTCATCCGGGACTCTGAAAAACCTTCGGTCACCACCATACATAACTCTATACTACAGAAACGTCACCAAACCTTAAGTGTGCAGACCCTGTGGGTTCGAGAACTATGTAGACATGATCGAGACACCTCTACGGTCAATAACCAATAGCGGGACCTGAATGCCCATAATGATTCCCACATATTCTACGAAGATCTTTATCGGTCGAACCTCTATGTCAAGGATTCAGTTAATCCCGTATGATGTTCCCTTTGTTCTTTGGTATGTTACTTGCCCGATATTCGATCATCGGTATCTCCATACCTAGTTCAACCTCGTTACCGGCAAGTCTCTTTACTCGCTTCCATAATACAAGATCATGTGACTAACACTTAGTCACGTTGCTTGCAAGGCTTGTAGTGATGTTGTATTACCGAGTGGGCCCTAAGATACCTCTCCATCACACGGAGTAACAAATCCCAGTGTTGATCCATGCCAACCCAACAGACACCCTCAAAGATACTTGTAGAGTACCTTTATAGTCACCCAGTTATGTTGCGTCGTTTGATACGCACAAGCCACTCCTTCGGTGTCCGTGAGTTGCATGATCTCATGGTCGTAGTAACATATACTTGACAAGCAGAAAACTGTAGCAATAAACTAACACGATCATATGCTATGTTTATAGTTTGGTTCTTGTCCATCCCATCATTCTCCTAATGATGTAATCCCGTTATCAAATGACATCACATGTCAATGGCTAGGAAACCTTGACCATCTTTGATCAACGAGCTAGTTCACTAGAGGCATACTAGGGACAAAGTGTTGTCTATTTATCCACACATGCAATGTGTTTCCAATCAATACAATTATAGCATGGATAATAAAAAATTATCATGAACAAGGAAATATAATAATAAACACTTTATTTATTGCCTCTAGGGAATATTTCCAACACACCATACCTACCCATATATCGTATTTCACTACCATTCTAAGTAAATTAACATGTGCCATGTCTTAAACCTTCAAATAAACATCTGTTTTTTGCACCGTACGGCTCATGAAGCGATGGGGCAGTCAATATCTTACATGCTAAGTGTGTTTAACTCATGATACGTGTTTATTCACTTTATATTGCACGAGAGAGGCTGGTAAAAAGGATGCCCGGTCCTGCATAATACAAAAATAAATAAATAAAAACTCCCCTGGAAATTTGATTGTTTGGGGGGTACCCGTGAATTCGGTCAGCCATGGAATGTGTTTGAATGGTGGAGGGGGAATAAAAAATCAAATTACGTTTGGGAACCGCCATTAATGTGTTTAGCATGGAAGATACTGAAAGCCCTTGTCGTAACGTTGATAGAAAAGACACACCACCCAAAATATATTCATCTCTATTTTAATCAATGAGCTCTGGCACATAAGCAAATCCCTGCTTGACTCTGTGAAGGGACATTCTACTTACTTATATGTTATTTAGTTTTCATGTTGAGTCAACTTCTTATTCCAATCTCAATCTCTAGTTGGCAAGCATCATGTGGTGGGGAAAGATCCAAACACATATATCCCATCAAATATATTGTTATTATTGTTGACAATTATGTTTATGATAAGTGTGTTGGGAGGCGAAACACTAAGCCCATATCTTCCTCTATGTTCAATGAATGATGTTTGTTTTAAAAATATGCTTTGAGTATTAGAAACCTTAGAAGATTATATTATAACTGAGTATGTGGATCTATTACTTAGACTTTGTAGAAATCAATATGAATTGTAACTGTATGGTGACTAAGAACATAGGTAGTTAAGTTTCAAGAGAATGCATTGTTTGAACCATAGTGTGTGAATTGATTGCTACTTTATCACAATGAGTACTATGAGAAAGAGTTGTTGTTTATTATGCTAGAAAAAGTGATTGAAATTGATCAAACTTATACACTATGCTAGCATTTAAATTATTTCTTTTATCATTTACGATCGAGGACAGGCAGGAATTAAGCCTGGGGATGCTGATAGTCTCCAATGTATCGATAATTATGAAGTATTCATGCCATGTTTATAAGAATTTTCTTTAGTTTTGATGCACTTTATATGATTTTAGTGGAACTAACTCGGACTGACGTTGTTTTTAGCAGAATTACTGTGGTGTTGTTTTTGTGCAGAAAATAAAAGTTCTCGGAATCGCTTGAATTTTTTGACGATTTTTTCTGGAAGGAAAGAGACCCAGGAAACTTCGGGAGAGTGCCAGAAGACCCACGAGGAGGTGAAAAGGTAGCAGGGCACGCCCAGGGGGTGGTTGTGCCCTGTTGCCTTGTGGCCCCCCGATGGCACATCTTTGTGTGATTCCGAAACTAAAAAATCATATATAGTCATAAACCCCCAAAGTTAATCTAGAACTTTCGCTTCATCGCCGCAAGCCTCTGTATAGAATAAATCTAATCTAGAGCCCTTTACGATACCATGCCAGAGGGGGAAATCATCACCAGAGGCCATCTTCATCATCCCGACGATCTTCATGTCAAGGAGGGATTAGTAGTTCACCCTCGGGGCTGGGGGTATGTACCAGTAGCTATATGTCCAATCTCTCTCTCTCTCGTGGTCTTGATGTGGCACGATATTGATGTACCACGAGCATTGTTAGTATAGTTGGATCATACGTTCTTCCCTCTCTTTCTTGATGTGATGAATTGAGTCTTTTCCCTTTGAGATCTCGTTATGTTGGATTGAATACTTTGGATTTGAGAGCACTTGATATATGTCTTGCATATGGGTATCCATGGTGACAATGGGGTGTTTTATTGTGACACTTGATGTATGTTATGGCAATCAACTTGTGTATCCCCGTGGTGGCATTGGGGTGATCTAGGCACATAGGTCGATGCACATTCTCATCCTACTTTCTATGGCAGAATTCTTGGGGTACTCTTTAATGTTATTTGTGTGGATTGAGTGTTATGAATCTGAAATCGTTTGTTGTTATTAAGTATGAACTCTTTTTGGCAACTATGGGGACGACACAATAGATTGATCGAAAAGATAACTATTTAGTACGAACTCTAGGGCTGTTTGTGACACCTATGGAGATGGATCAATAGATCGATCGAAAAGATAACTTTGAGGTGGTTCATTGCCTACAATAATTTCTTCTTATGTTCTCCACTAATAGGAACTTCGGAGTGATTCTTTCTTGCACGTTGAGGGATAGTTATATGATTCAAGTATGCTAGCAGTGTGAGAGATTGCACTAGTGAATGTACGAACCATAGGCCTTGTTTACAAGCATTGATACACCATTTTCCCACTGTTTGCAACTTACTACCTTGCTGTTTTTATATATTCAGGTTATAAAAAAACCTATTTCATCTCTTCACCGAACTAGTGCACCGATATGTATCCAATATATCTATAATTTTTTATTGTTCCATGCTATTATATTATCATTCTAAGATACTTCATACGCATTCATATGTTGTTTTATATTATTTTTGAGCAGTAATGTATTAACCCAGTGCTCAGTGCCAGTTGCTATTTTCTACTTGTTTTTGGCCTTTCAAGAAAACTGTACCAAATGAAGTCCAAATGCCACGAAACTTTTTAATGATTTTATCTAGACAAAATAAGACCTGGAAGCTTCAGAGGGAAACCGAAGGCCACACGGGGTGGTGCTAAGCCAATAGGGCGTGCCTAGGGGGGTCGCGCCCTGATGGCTTGGGACCACCTCCCGCAGCCTACTGACCTAACTTTGCCTCTGTAAATTTTCATAAATACTCTATTATGGTTGAGCCTCTCTTTGGCGCATCTTGGCATGTCGATTGACACTACAATGAATGACAAGCTTCAAGCATGTTATCTCTTCGTGATGCTCCACTTGAACATGCAAACCACAACCTTGATGGCCATAACCACTTGATGTCATCCTCCATGGGTCATATGAGATCTTCCTTTTGATGCATGCCCATGGAAACATACCATGAGGTCACTTGATCCCACTCGGTACATCTTCTATGCTTTGTGTGTTGTTCAACTTGAATCACTCTTTGTACTTAGTCTTGATCAACCTTGTGTCTTTCCAAAACACTTCATTAAGATGATGTCTTGAAGGTAAACATGAATGATCACACAATCTTGTTCTTCAAGACATGCTTGCAATAGGCTCAACCCTCACATGACCAATCTTTGGATAACTCCTTGAATAACACCTTGGTCAACACATAATCTTCTTCGAATAACCTTGAAACCGACAAATGGTCTTCAAGCAATGCCCATTATCGGATTTTGGGCTCTGCAAAACTCTCAAGTTTCGAACATAGGGGAGTGTGCAAAATCTTGTGTAGCATCGCCCAACCTAGCTCGCTACTCGATGGTTACTGCGGCAAACTCGCATGATGATGAGGAAGACGATGAACACGACAGTTTACCCAGGTTCGGGCCGCTGCGAAGTGTAATACCCTACTCCTGCTTTGGTGGATTGTCTCTCGGGGAGGTGTGGTGGATGTACTAGTATAGTGGGCTCGAGCCTTGCGAGGGTACTCAAGTGGTGTTCTTGGCTCTCTGCCTTGTCTCGTGGTTTGTAGAGTGGCTAAGTCGTGGATCGGATCCCCTCTATGGTGTGACCTAGCCTCTATATATAGCGGTGGCCCGGGTCCTCTTCCCTTATCACAATGGCGGGAAGGGATCCCACAACGGCCAAATTTGAAGGGGGCAAGAGTACATCCTCGCCCTTCCAAAGGTGGTCTTCGCCTGCAAAGTGAGTGTTGATAATGTAGTGGTGGGCTCGGCGATGCATCCGCCCTGCGGGGCTCGTAGTCGTGGTCTTGTTGCACCGGAATGGAAACCTTTGGGCGGCGCTTCGGCACCCCGCGTACGTCCTTGCTCCCTTTGCCCTAAAAGGGAAACTGCACTACCTGCCGTGCTAGCGCCCGTCTATCCTTCCCTGTGTCATCTTTGACTCCTGAAGCCAGGTTCTGCATAGAGATCTCCGGCGCTACGGAGGGGGCCTAAGGAGGCCCATCCTTGCTGGTCTTGGTGTCGTTCTTCCTCGTGAACCTAGGGTCGTCGCGAGGGCCTTATCTTGAGTTGAGTTGCGCCTGGCCGACGAGGTGGGCCATGTCCTGGCCCGCAGGCAGGTAGGTCTAGGTACACCCATTCCCAGAACATCGACAGTAGCCTCCGGGCCCAAGGTGCGCTCGGGCTGGCTTCTAGGCGAAGCCGTCGAAGGTGTCCCGAAGCGTCACGGGGCCTAAATGTTGGAAATATGCCCTAGAGGCAATAAATAAAGTGTTTATTATTATATTTCCTTGTTCATGATAATTGTTTATTATCCATGCTATAATTGTATTGATTGGAAACACATTGCATGTGTGGATATATAGACAACACATTGTCCCTAGTGTGCCTCTAGTGAACTAGCTCGTTGATCAAAGATGGTCAAGGTTTCCTAGCCATTGACATGAGATGTCCTTTGATAATGGGGTCACATCATTAGGAGAATGATGGGATGGACAAGACCCAACCTATAAACGTAGCATATGATTGTGTCAGTTTATTGCTACAATTTTCTGCATGTCAAGTATATGTTCCTATGACCATGAGATCATGCAACTCACGGACACCGGAGGAGTGCCTTGTGTGCATCAAACTTCGCAAGGTAACTGGGTGACTATAAAGGTGCTTTACAGGTATCTCCAAGGGTGTCTATTGGGTTGGCATGGATCAACACTGGGATTTGTTACTCCGTGTGACGGAGAGGTATCTCAAGGCCCACTCGGTAATACAACATCACAATAAGCTTTGCAAGCAATGTGACTAACTGTTAGCCACAGGATCTTGTATTACATAAACGAGTAAAGGGACTTGTCGGTAACGAGGTTGAACTAGGTATGGAGATACCGACGATCGAATCTTGCGCAAGTAACATACCGAAGAACAAAGGGAACATCATACGGGATTAATTGAATCCTTGACATAGAGGTTCGACCGATAAAGATCTTCATAGAATATGTAGGAATCAATATGGGCATTTAGGTCCCGCTATTGGTTATTGACCGTAGAGGTGTCTCGGTCATGTCTACATAGTTCTCGAACCTGCAAGGTCTATACACTTAAGGTTTGGTGACGTTTCAGTAGTATGGAGTTATGCATGGTGGTGACCGAAAGTTGTTCAGAGTCCCGGATGAGAGCCCGGACATCACGAGGAGCTCCGGAATGGTCCGTAGGTAAATATTGATATATATGAAGTCCTGTTTTGGTCACCAAAAAAGTTTCGGGCTCATCGGTAGTGTACCAGGAGTGTCGGGAGGGTACCGGGGGACCATCGGGAGGGGTATTTCGACCCAAGAGGCTACATTGGCTGTGGGAGACGAAATACCAGCCCTTAGTGGGCTGGCCAAAGACCCACAGGAAGCCCATGTGGCTAGGTAAGAAACCCAAGGTGGAAAGAAGGCAAAAGTGGGGAAATAAGGAAGGAGTCCTAATCCTACTAGGAGTGGAGGAGGAGGACTCCTCCCTCCCACTTCGGCTGAACCAGATTTCGATCCCTTGGGATCCAAGTCTTCTCCCTCCCCTACTCCTATATATACTAGAGTTTTTGACGGTTTTTGACACAGAATTTTAGCCACGTGTTACCCTCTCCTCTAGTCCGTAGTTTCTCCTCTAGATCGGTTTTAGCAGTGCTTAGGCGAAGCCCTGCTGGAATTACTTCACCACCATGGCAAGGGAACTGGTCACTGGAAGCAGAACTGCCCCAAGTATTGTTGGAAAAATTCCCTAGAGGCAATATAAAATGGTTATTATTATATTTCCTTGTTCATGATAATTGTCTATTGTTCATGCTATAATTGTATTAACCGGAAACCGTAATACATGTGTGAATACATAGACCACAACAAGTCCCTAGTGAGCCTCTAGTTGGCTAGCTCGTTGATAAATAGATGGTCACGGTTTCATGACCATGGAGATTGGATGTCATTGATAACGGGATAACATCATTAGGAGAATGATGTGATGGACAAGACCCAATCATAAGCATAGCACAAGGTGGTGTAGTTCGTATGCTAGAGCTTTTCTAATGTCAAGTATCGTTTCCTTAGACCATGAGATTGTGCAACTCCCGGATACCATAGTAATACTTTGGGTGTGCCAAACGTCACAACGTAACTAGGTGGCTATAAAGGTACGCTACAAGTATCTCCGAAAGTATCTGTTGGGTTGCCACGAATTGAGACTAGGATTTGTCACTCCGTGTGACGGAGAGGTATCTCTGGGCCCACTCGGTAAGACATCATCATAATGAGCTCAATGTGACTAAGGAGTTAGCCATGGGATGATGTGTTATGGAACAAGTAAAGAGACTTTCCGGTAATGAGATTGAACAAGGTATAGGGATACCAACGATCGAATCTCGGGCAAGTGTCATACCGGTAGACAAAGGGAATTGTATACGGGATTGATCAAATCCCCGACATCGCGGTTCATCCGATGAGATCATTGTGGAGCATGTGGGAGCCAACATGGGTATCCAGATCCCGCAGTTCGTTACTGACCGGAGAGGTGTTTCGGTCATGTCTACGTGCCTCCCGAACCAGTAAGGTCTACACACTTAAGGTTTGATGACGCTAGGGTATAGGGAAATAGTGTACGTTGTTACCGAAAGTTGTTCGGAGTCTCGGATGAGATCTCAGACGTCACGAGGAGTTCTGGATGGTCCGGAGGTAAAGATTCATACATAGGAAGTGAGGTTTTGGTCACTGGAAGTGTTTCGGGCATCACCGGTAACGTACCGGGACCATCAGAAGGGTTCCGGGGGTCCACCAAGTGGGGCCACCGGCACCAGAGGGCTGCATGGGCCGCAAGTGGGAGGGAACTAACCCCTAGGTGGGCTGGTGTGCACCCCACAAGGGCCCAAGGTGCAGCACAAGGTGGGAGGGGGCAAACCCTAGGGGCAGATGGCCCCTAGGCCCACCTAGGGTGTCGCCCCTCCCTCTCTCCCTCTGGCCGCCGACCAAATGCCATCTTGGGCTGCCGTCGGCCCCTAGGGTGGGAACCCTAGGGCTGTGCCCTCCCTCCTCCTCCTACTACTATATATAGTGGGGTTTTGGGTGCTTCCATCTACACGAGTTCCTCTCTCTCTCGGTGCAGCCCTACCCTTCCTCCTCCTTGTCCTCCGTAGAGCTCGGAGAAGCCCTGCCGGAGAACCACGCAGCTCCACCGTCACCACGCCGTCGTGCTGCCGAAGCTCTCCCTCAACCTCCCCTTCCTCCTTGCTGGATCAAGGCATAGGAGACGTCACCTGGTTGCACGTGTGTTGAACGCGGAGGCGCCGTTGTTTGGTGCTTAGATAGGAATCCACCACGATCTGAATCGCTGCGAGTACGACTCCACCAACCGCGTTCTAGTAACGTTTCCGCTTTGCGTTCTTCAAAGGTATGAAGATGCACTCACCCCACTCGTTGCTGGTTTCTCCATAGATTGATCTTGGTGACATGTAGGAATTTTTTTGATTTACTACTACGTTCCCCAACAATGGCATCATGAGCTAGGTCTATGCATAGAATCTATGCACGAGTAGAACACAAGTTGTTGTGGGTGTCGATCTTGTTAATTTCCTTGCCATTACTAGCTTATCTTGATTCGGCAGTATTGTGGGATGATGCGGCCAGGGCCGACTTTACACGTACGCTTACGTGAGACTGGTTCCACCGCCTGACATGCACTTGTTGCATAAGGTGGCTAGCAGGTGTCTATCTCTCCCACCTTAGTCAGATCGGATTCGATGAAAAGGGTCCTTATGAAGGGTAAATAGCAATTGGCATATCACGTTTTGGTTTTGGCGTAGGTAAGAAACGTTCTTGCTAGAAACCTATAGCATCCACGTAAAAAACATGCAACAACAAATTAGAGGACGTCTAACTTGTTTTTGCAGCATATGCCTTGTGATGTGATATGGCCAAAGGATGTGATGTGATGCATTGTGATGTATGAGATTGATCATGTTCTTGTAATAGGATTCACGACTTGCATGTCGATGAGTATGACAACTAGTAGGATCCATAGGAGTTGTCTTAATTTATTGTATGACCTGCGTGTCAATCATAAATGCCATGTAATTACTTTACTTTATTGCTAATCGTTAGCCATAGTAGTAGAAGTAATAGTTGGTGAGACAACTTCATGAATACACGATGATGGAGATCATGATGATGGAGATCATGGTGTCGTGCCGATGACATTGATGATCATGGTGCCCCGAAGATGGAGATCAAAGGAGCAAGATGATATTGGCCATATCACGTCACTATATTGATTGCATGTGATGTTTATCATGTTTTACATCTTATTTTCTTAGAACGACGGTAGCTTAAATAAGATGATTTCTCACTAAAATGTCAAGAAATGTGTTCCCCCTAACTGTGCACCGTTGCTAAGGATCGTTGTTCCGAAGCACCATGTGATGATCGGGTGTGATAGGTTCTAACATTCGCATACAATGGGTGTAAGCCAAATTTACACACGCAATACACTTAGGTTGACTTGACGAGCCTAGCATGTACAGGCATGGCCTCGGAACACGGGAGACCGAAAGGTCGAACATGAGTCGTATAGAAGATACGATCAACATGGAGATGTTCACCATGGATAACTAGTCCGTCTCACGTGATGATCGAACACGGGTTAGTTGACGTGGATCATGTGTCACTTGGATGACTAGAGGGATGTCTATCTAAGTGGGATTTCATTAAATAATTTGATTATCTGAACTTAATTATCATGAACTTGGTCTAAAATTGTCTCCACAATCTATATTGTAGATCCAATGGCCAATGCTAATGTTGCCCTCAACTTCAACGCGTTCCTAGAGAAAACCAAGCTGAAAGACGATGGAAGCAACTATGCGGACTGGGTCCGTAGCTTGAGGATCATCCTCATAGCTTCCAAGAGATTGTATGTCCTTGATGCACCGCTAGGTGACGCACCCATTTTCCCCGCAACTCAAGGCGTTATGAATGCCTGGCAGTCCCGTTGTGATGATTACTCCTTGGTTCAGTGCGGCATGCTTTACAGTTTAGAACCAGGGCTCCAAAAGCGTTTTGAGTAACACAGAGCATATGAGATGTTCCCAGAGCTGAAATTGGTTTTCCAAGCTCATGCCCGGGTCGAGAGATATGATGTCTCCAACAAGCTCTTCAGTTGTAAGATGGAGGAAAATAGTTTTATTAGTGAGCACATACTCAAAATGTCTGGGTTGCACAACTGCTTGTCTTAGCTAGGAGTTAATCTTCTGGATGACTCGATCATTGACAGAATCCTCCAGTCACTTCCACCTAGCTACAAGAGCTTTGTGATGAACTACAACATGCAGGGTATGGAGAAGTCCATTCCTGAGTTGTACTCGATGCTGAAATCAGCACAGGTCGAGATCAAAAAGGAGCATCAAGTGTTGATGGTGAGTAAGACCACTAGTTTCAAGAAAGGCAAGGGTAATAAGAACTTCAAGAAGGACGGCAAAGCAGTTGCCGCGCCCAGTAAGCAAGTTGCCGGGAAGAAGAACAAGAATGGACCCAAGCTTGAGACTGAGTGCTTTTATTGCAAGGGTACCGGTCACTCAAAGTGGAACTGCCCCAAGTACTTAGCGGATAAGAAGGCCGGCAACGTTAAAGGTATATGTGATATACTTGTTATTGATGTGTACCTAACCAGCGCTCGTAGTAGCTCCTCGGTATTTGATAACGGTGCAGTTGCTCACATTTGTAACTCCAAGCAGGAGCTGCGGAATAAGCGGAGACTAGCAAAGGACGATGTGACGATGCGCATCACGAATGGTTCCAAGGTCGATGTGATCGTCGTCGGCACGCTACCTCTACATCTACCTTCGGGATTAGTTTTAAACCTCAATAATTGTTATTTAGTACCAGCTTTGAGCATGAACATTGTATCTGGATCTTGTTTGATGCGAGATGGCTACTCATTTAAATCTGAGAATAATGGTTGTTCTATTTATATGAGAGAAATGTTTTATGGTCATGCCCCGCTGGTCAATGGTTTATTTTTGATGAATCTCGAATGTGATGTTACACATGTTCATAGTGTGAGTACCAAAAGATGTAAGGTTGATAACAATAGTCCCACTTACATGTGGCACTACCGCCTTGGTCATATTGGTATCAAACGCATGAAGAAACTCCATGTTGATCGACTTTTGGAGTCTCTTGATTTTGAATCATTTGACACATGCAAACCATGCCTCATGGGCAAGATGACCAAGACTCCGTTCTTCGAAACAATGGAGCGAGCAACTGACTTGTTGGAGATAATACATACCGATGTATGCGGTCCAATGAGCGTTGAGGCTCGCAGTGGCTACCGTTGTGTTCTGACCCTCACTGATGACTTAAGCAGATATGGGTATGTCTACTTAATGAAACACAAGTCTGAAACCTTTGAGAAGTTCAAGGAATTTCAGAGTGAGGTAGAGAATCAACGTGACAGGAAAATAAAGTGCCTACGATCTGATCGTGGCAGAGAATATTTGAGTCACGAGTTTGGCACGCACCTAAGGAAATGTGGAATTGTTTCGCAACTCACGCAGCCTGGCACACCTTGGCCAAGTGGTGTGTCTGAACGTCGTAATCACACTCTATTGGATATGGTGCGATCTATGATGTCACTTACTGACTTACCGCTATCATTTTGGGGATATGCATTAGAGATTGTCGCATTCACTTTAAATAGGGCACTGTCAAAGTCCATTGAGACGACACCGTATGAATTATGGTTTGGAAAGAAACCTAAGCTGTCGTTTCTAAAAGTTTGGGGATCCGATGCTTATGTGAAGAAACTTCAACCTGAGAAGCTCGAACCCAAAGCGTAAAAGTGTGTCTTGATAGGATACCCCAAAGAAATTGTTGGGTATACCTTCTACCTCAGATCCGAAGGCAAAGTCTTTGTTGCCAAGAATGGATCCTTTCTAGAGAAAGAGTTTCGCTCGAAAGAAGTGAGTGGGAGGAAAATAGAACTTGATGAGGTAATTGTACCTCCACTCGAACCAGAGAGTAGCGCAGCACGGGAAGTTGTTTCTGTGGCGCCTGCACCAGATGGAGAGGAAGTTAATGATGATGATCATGAAACTTCAGATCAAGTCGCTATTGAACCTCAAAGGTCCACCAGGACACGTTCCGCACCAGAATGGTACGACAACCCTACCCTGGAAATCATGTTGTTGGACAACGGTGAACCTTCGAACTATGAAGAAGCAATGGTGGGCCCGGATTCCAGCAAATGGCTTGAAGCCATGAAATCCGAGATATGATCCATGTATGAGAACAAAGTATGGACTTTGGTGGACTTGCATGATGAGAAGCGAGCCATAGAAAACAAATGGATCTTTAAGAAGAAGACTGACGCGGATGGTAATGTGACCGGCTATAAGGCTCAGCTTGTCGCTAAGGGTTATCGACAAGTTCAAGGAGTTGACTACGACGAGACTTTCTCACCCGTAGCGATGTTGAAGTCCGTCCAAATCATGTTAGCAATTGCCGCATTTTATGATTATGATATCTGGCAAATGGACGTCAAAACGACATTCCTTAATGGTTTCCTTAAGGAAGAATTGTATATGATGCAGCCGAAAGGTTTTGTCGATCCTAAAGATGCTAACAAGGTATGGAAGCTCCAACGGTCCATCTATGGGTTGGTGCAAGCATCTCAGAGTTGGAACATTCGCTTTAATGAGGTGATTAAAGCATTTGGATTTATACATGTTTATGGAGAACCCGTTATTTACTAGAAAGTGAGTGGGAGCTATGTAGCATTCCTCATATTATATGTGGATGACATATTGTTGATGGGAAATGATATAGAACTCTTGGAAAGTATAAAGGCCTACTTGAATAAGTGTTTTTCGATGAAGGACCTTGGAGAAGCTGCTTACATATTAGGCATCAAGATCTATAGAGATAGATCGAGACGCCTCATTGGTATTTCACAAAGCACATACCTTGACAAGATATTGAAGAGTTCAATATGGATCAAACCAAGAAGGGGTTCTTGCCTCTGTTACAGGGTGTGAGATTGAGTACGACTCAATGCCCGACCACGTTAGAGGATAGAGAAAAGATGAGTGTCATCCCCTATGCGTCAGCCATAGGATCTATTATGTATGACATGCTGTGTACCAGACCTGATGTGAACCTTGCCATAAGTTTGGTAGGGAGGTACATAAGTGATCCCGGAGCGGAACACTGGACAACGGTCAAGAATATCCTAAAGTACCTAAAAAGGACCAAGGACATGTTTCTCGTATATGGAGGTGCCGAAGAGCTCATCATAAAGGGTTATGTTGATGCTAGCTTCGACACAGATCCGGATGACTCCAAGTCACAAACCGGATACGTGTATATTTTGAATGGGGCAGTCAGCTGGTGCAGCAGCAAGCAAAGTGTCGTGGCGGTATCTACATGTCAAGCGGAGTACATAGCTGCTTCGGAAGCAGCACAGGAAGGAGTCTGGATGAAGGAGTTCATCACCGACCAAGGAGTGATTCCCAATGCGTCGGGCCCAATGACTCTGCTCTGTGACAACACTAGAGCTATTGCCCTTGCCAAGGAGCCCAGGTTTCACAAGAAGACAAGACACATCAAGTGCCGCTTCAACTCCATTCGTGGATATGTCTAGGATGGAGATATAGATATTTGTAAAGTAAATACGGATTTGAATGTCGCAGATCCATTGACTAAACCTCTCTCATGAGCAAAACATGATCAACACCAGAACTCTATGGGTGTTTGATACATCACAATGTAACTAGATTATTGACTCTGGTGCAAGTGGGAGACTGTTGGAAATATGCCCTAGAGGCAACAATAAAATGGTTATTATTATATTTCCTTGTTCATGATAATTGTCTATTGTTCATGCTATAATTGTATTAACCGGAAACCATTATACATGTGTGAATACATAGACCACAACAAGTCCCTAGTGAGCCTCTAGTTGGCTAGCTCGTTGATCAATAGATGGTCATGGTTTCATGACCATGGACATTGGATGTCGTTGATAACGGGATCACATCATTAGGAGAATGATGTGATGGACAAGACCTAATCATAAGCATAGCACAAGGTGGTGTAGTTCATATGCTAGAGCTTTTCTAATGTCAAGTATCGTTTCCTTAGACCATGAGATTGTGCAACTCCCGGATACCGTAGGAATACTTTGGGTGTGACAAACATCACAAAGTAACTAGGTGGCTATAAAGGTATGCTACAAGTATCTCGGAAAGTATCTGTTGGGTTGGCACGAATCGAGACTGGGATTTGTCATTTCGTGTGACGGAGAGGTATCTCTGGGCCCACTCGGTAAGACATCATCATAATGAGCTCAATGTGACTAAGGAGTTATCCACAGGATGATGTGTTACGAAACGAGTAAAGAGACTTGCTGGTAATGAGATTGAACAAGGTATAGGGATACCGACGATCGAATCTCGGGCAAGTGTCATACCGGTAGACAAAGGGAATCGTATACGGGATTGATTGAATCCCTGACATCATGGTTCATCCGATGAGATCATCGTGGAGCATGTGGGAGCCAACATGGGTATCCAGATCCCGTTGTTGGTTATTGACTGAAGAGGTGTCTCGGTCATGTCTACGTGCCTCCCAAAACCGTAGGGTCTACACACTTAAGGTTCGATGACGCTAGGGTATAGGGAAATAGTGTACGTGGTTACCGAAGGTTGTTCGGAATCCCGGATGAGATCCCGAATGTCACGAGGAGTTCCGGAAATGGTCCGGGGGTAAAGATTCATATATAGAAAGTGAGGTTTTGGTCATCAGAAGTGTTTCGGGCATCACCGGTAACGTACCGGGACCACCGGAAGGGTTCCGGGGGTCCTCCAAGTGGGGCCACCGGCACCAGAGAGCTGCATGGGCCGCAAGTGGGAGGTAACTAGCCCCTAGGTGGGATGTTATGCCCCCCACAAGGGCCCAAGGCGCAGCACAAGGTGGGAGGGGGACAAACCCTAGGGGCAGATGGGCCCTAGGCCTACCTAGGACGCCGCCCCTCCCTCTCTCCCTTTGGCCGCCGCATCAGATGCCATCTGGGGCTGCCGCCGGCCCCTAGGGTGGGAACCCTAGGGCTGTGCCCTCCCTCCTCCTCCTCCTATATATAGTGGGGTTTTGGGGGCTGCCATCTACACGAGTTCCTCTCTCTCTCTCGGCGCAGCCCTACCCTTCCTCCTCCTCATCCTCCGTAAAGCTCGGCGAAGCCCTGCCGGAGAACCACGCAGCTCCACCATCACCACGCCGTCATGCTGCCAGAGCTCTCCCTCAACCTCTCCTTCCTCCTTGCTGGATCAAGGCATAGGAGATGTCATCGGGTTGCACGTGTGTTGAACGCGGAGGCGTCGTTGTTCGGCGCTTAGATCAGAATCCACCGCGATCTGAATCGCTGCGAGTACGACTCCACCAACCATGTTCTAGTAACGCTTCCGCTTTGCGATCTTCAAAGGTATGAAGATGCACTCACCCCACTCGTAGCTGGTTTCTCCATAGATTGATCTTGGTGAAACATAGGATTTTTTTGATTTAGTACTATGTTCCCCAACAAGTATCTGGCTGACAAGAAGGCGGCCAACAACAAACAAGGTATATATGATATACATGTTATTGATATGTACCTTACTAGCTCTCGTTGTAGTGCGTGGGTATTTCATATCGGTTCGGTTGCTCACATTTGCAACTCAAAATAGGAACTACGGAATAGATGAAGGCTGGCGAAGGACGAAGTGACGGTGCGCGTGGGAAATGGTTCCAAGCTTGATGTGATCGCCGTTGGCACGCTCTCTCTTCGATTACCATTGGGATTAGTGATGAACCTGAATAATTGTTATTTATTGCATGCGTTAAGCATGAACATTATATCTGGATCTTGTTTATTGCGAGACGATTACTCATTTAAATTAGAGAATAATGGTTGTTCTATTTATATGAGTAATATCTTTTATGGTCATGCACCCAATGTGAGGGGTTTATTCATATTGAATCTTGATAGTGATGATACACATGTTCATAACATTGATGCCAAAAGATGTAGAGTTGATAATGATAGTACCACTTTCTTGTGGCACTGCCCTTTGGGTCATATTGGTGTAAAACGCATGAGGAAGGTCCATGCTGATGGACTTTTAGAGTCACTTGATTTTGAATCACTTGACACATGTGAACCATGCCTCATGGGCAAGATGAATAAAACGTCATTCTATGGAACAATGGAATGGGCAAGTGACTTGTTCGAAATCATACATACTGATGTGTGCGGTCTAATGAATGTTGCGGCGCGCGGTGGATATCGTTTGACGCGGTTTATACCCCTAGGTAGGCCAAAGCAACAGGGTATTCCCCCTTTTCGCTTCGAAGAAAAACTACTCGGTCGGCTGGTCGTGGCCGGCTGGAGGATGTTCGGCGCAAACCAGTGCCGGCTAGCGCCCCAGACGTCTGATCAAGGAGCCGGTTGGGCCCTCAGCTGGCTGGGCACGACCGACTGCCCACGGGCCGGCTCTTCCATTGACATCGGGACGAACATGCCCCGTCCCGTCCCTCTGCGCACAGGTACGACGACGCGATGTGCCCGGCACGACAGGCGGCCGTGTGGCTACAGTCACCGCTTACGCACCGCAACGCATGGCTACAGTCCAACCGTCCTGGCCGCTGACCTCGGTGAGCGTGACCATGCGGGGGAACAGTGCCGGCACGCCCTCGCCACTTGATTACCTGCCCCGGTGTGGCTACAGTGCCACCGGCCATACCGGAGACTTCGGTCGACTGGCGCTAGACAACGCCCCTCGAGCGGCCCGGGCTGCGGCAGGTGGGCGAGGACCACTCACAAAGCCGGCTGGCGGGCCCCAATGGGAGATGGGGCCGCTCGGCTGGCGGGCCCTGCCCACGACAAGACGGCGCGAACGGTGGGACCCTCTGGCCAGCCGGAGAGACTGCCAGTCGGGTCCCCCCACCACTGTACTTATGACATATTGTAAGAGCCGGGGGTTGGCCTATAACCCCCCCCCCCCAGCTCCCCATGAAACATGGACGAATGGTCTCACACACGCACCCACAGAACTCTCATTCCCTCCTCTAGTAGCAGAGAGTCGGCTGCTCCTTCTTCCTCATCTAGACACAGTTCTAGGAGCATCCTTGTACACATACCCATCCATCCAACTAGACCAAGCAGGACTAGGGGTGTTACCTGACACGGAGGGCCCTAAACCTGGGTACATCGTGTGTCACCACCGCTTGTGCCCAATCTCGCACCCGGAGCCCGTCGGCGTCCTCCAGCCCCAACCACTCACGATAAGCCACCCCATGGCCTCTGTCGTGAGAAAACGACGACAGTTGGCGCCCATCGTGGGGTCGTACGCAGCGCCAGCCGGATTCATGCTTCGGGCGGGAGCCCTCGCCATTCCCCACTGTTGCCGCTCATCCTGGCGAGACCGTGGGGAGCTCGTGGGGCTTGCCTCAGCACGCCCTATGGGCAACTCCGTCGGCCTCACGGCCGACATCGACGCGCTCACCGAGCGCTTAGGCCGGCTCAGCCTCGCCAAGGCTCCGGCCGCTAACGAGTACCCCACGGGGGTGCTCGTTTGCGCTGGCCCGCCCACAGCAGTGGGTGCACTCGCTGCGGCTCAGCCCAGTGGGTCCCATGATCGCATGGGGTGATGGCCATCACTTCCTCCACCACATCCGGACGAGCACGGGTCGTGGCTACCGCTGCCGCCGCCCGCGTTGGCACGTCCGACCCGCTCGGTGCGGCCCTCCGGGGCTTGAGCACTCCGATCGCCCCGACAGTGAACCCCGACACCGCCGTGGCTGATCTCGATGCGGCTTGCCGCATCCTGTTCGAGGATGCCACCGCCCTCGCGGCCACGTGGTGCCGCATGGAGGTGGCGCAGAGGGAGTACGCTTCCACCTACGGACTCACCCCGGCTGGCACCGACTGTGCGCGACTGCGGCCACGTGGTCGCCGAAATCCTCGGCGGCAAAATTCTTGTCTACAACACCACCGCGGCTAACCTGCGGGCTCTCAAGGTGGCCTATGAGCAATTGGCTACCTTGGAGGGCGAAGAGCATGTCGCCCACGAGCGCCACATCAAGGAGCTCATCGATGCTGCTGACGCACATCAGCATCTGCTCGCAACGGGCGGCGCCGCCACTAAAGGACCCCGGCCCGAGCGCAAGGGCACGGGAACTGCCGGCCTGCAGGCGGCCCAGTACTCCTGCTCCCCTCGCGTTTCCGGCCGCCGGGCCAAAGAAAACAACCCTCAACCCTCTCAGACGCCAGGGAGTGAGCAGTCGGCTGTTAGCAGCCAGCTGTTAGCAACCGGCGCACCAACGAGCCGCCTCGGAGCAGCCACCACCACAAAGCACCGACGTCCGGCAGCCGACGTAGCCAAGGGCGCACGCCGCCTCCGCGACGCGAGTCGTGGCAATCGGCGCCACCCATCATCCGCCCTGAGCTCTCGTCTCGGCTTAGACCGCGCGTCCCCCGCAGCAAGAACGACACCCGCAACCGCATCGACAAACTTACGCAATCCGCCATTCTCGAGGAGGAGGGCTCGATTGGTCTGGCCCGCTTCGGCCCCCGGATTCGCACCGAGCCGTTCCCAACCGGCTTCACGCTCCCTAGGGACACCCCAAAATACAAGGGGGCCGCCAAATCCGAAGACTGGCTGATCGACTACATCACCGCGGTGGGTATCGCCACGGGGAATAAGCACGTAGCCGTTCGCTATGTCCCCTTATGTTGATCGGCTCGGACCGCACCTGGCTCAACAGCCTGGCGGCCGGCAGCATCAACACTAGGACGGACTTCGAAGATGCCTTTGTCTGCAACTTCACCGGCTCCTACAAGTGGCTCGGCCGTCCCCCTGAACTCGCCATGTGCATTAAGGGGACGGACGAGTCCCTCCGCGACTACCTCACCCGGTGGACCGAGCTCCGCAACTCCTGCGAGGGGGTGCACGAGGTCCAAGCCGTGCAGTACTTTATCGAGGGCTGCCGGGATGGCACCCCTCTCAAGCACAAGCTCCTGTGCTCTTAGCCGGCCACGCTCGCCGAGCTCATGACCAAGGCGGACAAATACGCCATGGCCGATTCGGCCATCCGAGTCAAGACGACCCCGCCCGCCAAGGCGACGACGATGTCGGTCGTGACCCGGCCGGCTGCCGACAACCGGCAGCCGTAGAACAACAAGTGCAAGAACGACCAGCCGGATCCCCGCTACGAGAGCCGGCAGGTCAATACCGTCGAGGATCAAGAGTCAGTTGCCCAGCCTTCCGGCCAGCGCCAGGCATCGGCAAGGCTGCCTGGCAGCTGAAGCTCACCTTCGAGCAAATGCTTGATATCCCCTGCAAGAACCATTCAGGGGCCAAGCCCTCTACGCACACACTCCGGCAGTGCAGCTTCTCATAGCGATTGGCCCAGGGGGGACGGCCTTCCGGCTCCTCCCGTGCTGCCAGCCCGCGCGCCGGCCCTAGTTCAAGCGACCGCCCCGGCGCCGGCAACGGCTCTGAACGACGGTCGTCTGATCGAGCAGTTCCCCAACCAGGATGGTTTCTATGTCGTCTTCACCAATGAAGAGACAGGCAAACACGCTCAGCGCCAGCTCCGCCGTGAGGTGAACGCCACCATGTCGGCAACTCCCCAGTTCATGCACTGGTCGGAGAAGCCGGTCACTTGGAGCTAGGCTGATCACCCTGACGTGATGCCAAATCCCGACAGTTATGCCTTGGTCCTCGACCCCACCATCGCCACCAAGGAACGAGCCTGCCGCTTCTCACGGGTGCTGATAGATGGCGGCAGGAGCATCAACATTCTCTACCTCAACATGATGCATAAGCTGGGGCTGAAGATAGAAGACCTACAGGCGAGCCGGACGGTTTTCCATGGCATCGTGCCTGGGAAGTCTTGCTCCCCTGTCGGCAAGATCACGCTCGACGTCCTCTTCGGCAGACCCGGTCATTTCCACCGCGAGTCAGTGTTGTTCGAGGTCGTGGACCTCGCGAGCCCCTACCACGCGTTGTTGGCCAGCCGGCTCTTGTCAACTTCATGGCGGTCCCCCATTATGCTTACCTCAAGCTCAAGATGCCGGGCCAAAAGGGGATCATCACCATCAAGGGCGACTACAAGATGTCGTTCGAATGCGCTCGAGACGGCAGTCGGCTGGCCGAGGCCCTAGAGATCGCCGAGGAGAAACAGTAGCTCGACCGGCTCATAGCCCTTGCTGCCAGCCAGCCGGCCATGCCGGCTCCACCCTCGCGATCCACCGGCAAGGCCTCCTTCCAGCCGTCCAAGGACACCAAGCAGATCCCGCTCGACCCAGCCAACCCGGCTCAGTGCGTCACCATCGGCTCCCGCCTCAACAGCAAATAGGAAGGCGAGCTCGTCGACTTCCTCCACGAGAATCGGGACATCTTTGCATGGTCCCCCAAGGACATGTCGGGTGTTTCGAGAAAGTTCGCTGAGCACAAACTCCACGTCCGGACGGACGTCAAGCCGGTCAAGCGACCCCTACGCCGCTTCTCCAAAGAGAAGCGACATACTATAGGCGAAGAGATCGCCCGACTGCTCGCAGCCGGGTTCATCATGGAAGTATTCCACCCGGACTAGCTGGCCAACCCAATCCTGGTTTTGAAGAAGAACAAGACCTGGCACATGTGCATCGACTACACTAGCCTAAACAAGGCATGTCCCAAGGACCCATTCGCCCTGCCGCGGATCGATCAAGTCATCGACTCCACGGCCGGCTGCAACTTGTTGTCCTTCCTGGATGCCTACTTAGGCTACCACTAGATCAAGCTGGATCCTGAAGACCGGCTCAAGACCTCCTTCATCACACCCTTCGGGGCCTACTACTAAATCACCATGTCCTTCGACCTGAAGAATGCTGGCGCCACCTTCCAACGATGCATGTAGAAGTGCCTCCTACCTCAGATAGGCAGGAACGTCCACGTCTACGTCGATGACATCGTCGTCAAAACCAAGAAGCACTTCAGCCTCCTCGATGACCTTTGGGAGACCTTCGCAAACCTACGCGAGTACAAGATCAAGCTCAAACCGAAGAAGTGTGTCTTCGGCATCCCCGCCGGACAACTCTTGGGTTTCTTCGTGTCCGCCCGCGGCATCGAAGCTAACCCCAAAAAGATCAGCGCGACCGAGCGCATGCCGAAACCGACCCGGCTCTGCGACGTCCAGAAGTTCACCGGCTGCCTCGCCTCGCTCAGCCGGTTCATCAGTCGGCTGGGAGAGAAGGCCCTGCCCCTCTACGGGCTCCTTCGCAAGATGGCTCCGATCGAGCTGGGTCAAACCAAGAGGCCGAGAGTCTTCGATTGGCCTGACGAGGTGGACGAGGCCTTCCGCAGCCTCAAGAAGGCTCTCACCCACGCGCCCATCCTGGCTGCACCGGCCGAGAAGGAACCGCTGCTCGCCTACATCACGGCAACCACCTGCGTCATCAGCGTCGTTCTGGTGGTCGGGCGGCCGGAGGAGGGCAAGTCCCTGCCGGTCCAGCGACCCGTCTACTACCTCAGTGAGGTCCTCTCCATGTCCAAGCAGAACTACCCCCAGTATCAAAAGATGTGCTACGGCGTATACTTCACCGCCAAGAAGGTCAAGCAATACTTCCAAAAGCATACCATTACCGTGGTGAGCACGGCCCCGCTTGGCGAGATCATGAGCGACCGGGACTCCACCGGCCGGATCGCCAAGTGGGTCATCACCCTCGCCGACCATGAGATCCGGTACGAGCCAAGAACCGCCATCAAGTCACGGGCGTTGGCGGATTTCCTCGTCGACTGGGCGGAGACGGAGTTCGTCCTGCCTCCCCCAGACTCCATGCATTGGCGCATGCACTTCAACGGCTCGAAAATGAGGACCGGCCTGGGTGTCGGCATAGTCCTCTCCTCCCCGAAAGGTGATCAGCTCAAATACACCCTATAGATCCACTTCGCCGCCTCCAACAATGTGGCTGAGTACGAGGCCATTGTCCATGGCCTCCGGCTCGCCAAGGAGATCGACATCAGGTGCATCCTCTGCTTCGGCGACTCCAACCTCATGGTGCAGCAAGTCTCTGGTGAATGGGACGCCAGGGACGCCAACATGGCCAGCTACCGCTTCCTCGTACAATAGCTCGCCGGCTCCTTTGAGGGTTGTGAGTTTCATCACGTCCCACGGGCGGACAACGAGGCAGCGGATGGGCTAGCGAAGATTGGCTCCACCCGACAGGTCATCCCAGCCGATGTCTCCCTCAAACGGCTGCTCAAGCTGTCGATCAAGCCCTCCCTAGAATCGGAGTCAATCTTCGTGTCAGCGGGTGTCGCTGGCCCATCGACGGCCCCGGACAGCTCTCCGACAACTTCACCGTCGGCTCTCGAATCGTCGGCCGCCCAGCCGGCTCCGATCGAGTCGGCGGTGCCCGAGGCGGCCAGCCCCGGCGGCAGGGCCGTCATGGTGATCACCAGCCAGTCGGCCCTGGAGGTCGGCGAGCCAAACCCGAGGGCTGGCCAACCAGCCTCGGGGGCTCCCGAGCCGGCCCTGGGAGCTGGCGAACCGGTCCCGAGGACTGATCAACCAGTCCCGAGGGCTCCCAAGCCGGCCGCCGTCGCGGCCCCCTCGTGGGCCCAACCCATCTTAGCGTTCCTTCTGTCGGGCGAGCTGCCTCTGGACGAGGCTCTGGCTAGGAAAATCCAGCGGGCCACGGCCTATGGCATCATGAACAACGAGCTCGTCCACCGCAGTACCACCAACGTCTTCCAGCGATGCATCGAGCCAGAAAAGGGTCTGGAGATCCTCCTCGACATTCATCAGGGCGAGTGCGGGCATCATGCCGCCTCCTGGACCCTAGTGGCCAAAGCTTTCCACCACGGCTTCTTCTGGCCAAAGGCTCTTGACGCGGCCAAGAAATTGGTCAATGAGTGCTAGGGCTGCCAACGCTTCAGCGCGCAAAGCCACCTGCCGGCAATGGCCCTCCAAACCATCCCCCTCTCGTGGCCTTTCGCCGTTGGGGGCTGGACATGGTGGGCCCATTCAAGATCGCTCGAGGCGGCATGACGCACTTACTGGTGGCCATCGACAAATTCACCAAGTGGATCGAGGCGCATCCAATCAAGAAGTTGGACGGCCCCACGGCCGTCCGGTTCATCGACGACATCACGGTACGCTACGACATTCCCCACAGCATCATCACCGACAACGAAACCAACTTTGCCAAGGGCGCACTCGCGCGTTTATGCTCCAAGCAAGGAATCCGGCTCGACCGGGCCTCCGTCGCTCATCCGTAGTCCAACAGCCAGGTCGAGAGGGCGAACGGCCTCATCCTATCCGACAGCAAGCCCCGGCTCGTGATGCTGCTGGTAAGGTCGGCCGGCTGCTGGATCGATGAGCTATCGGCCGTCCTTTGGAGTCTCAGGACCACCCCGAACCAGTCAACCGGCTACACTCCCTTCTTCCTCGTGTATGGGTTTGAGGCGATCATCCCCACCGACATCGAGTTCGATTCGCCTTGGGTCACCCTATACACGGAGAAGGACGCAAAGGAGGCAAGAGAAGATGGCGTCGATCTACTCGAGGAAGCTCGTGAACTGGCCTTGAGCCAGAAGGCATCTACCAGCAAAAGCTTCGTCACTACCACAGCAAGCGGATCCGGCCACTCTCGTTCCGCGAGGAGGACCTAGTCCTCAAACGGACCCAACGAACCGCCGGATAGCACAAGTTGTCCTCCCCATGGGAGTGATGGGGAACGTTGCATGGGAAACAAAAAATTTCCTACGCACGAAGATCTATCCATGGTGATGAGCATCTATGAGAGGGAGAGTGGATCTACGTACCCTTGTAGATCGCTAAGCAGGAAGCGTTAAGAAACGCGGTTGGTGTAGTCGAACGTCTTCGCGATCCAAATCGCCGTGCGTCCCGCGATCCAATCACGATCCGTCCCGCGATCCAATCACGATCTGTCCCGCGATCCGATCACGATCCATCCCACGAAATTGATCTCGATCCGTCCCACGAACTTGATCACAATCCTTCCGATCTAGTGCCGAACGGACGACACCTCCGCGTTCAACACACGTACAGCTTGATGACGATCTCCACCGTCTTGATCCAGCAAGAAGGAGTGGAGAGGAAGAAGAGTTCTCCGGCAGCCTAACGGCACTCCGGCTATGGTGGTGGAGCAATTCTGGCAGGGCTTCGCCTAAGCACTGCAGAAAACCGATCTAGAGGAGAAACTATGCACTAGAGATTAGGGTTTGCACGTGGCTGAAATCTAGTGCCAAAAAACCCTAAAACCTCTAGTATATATAATAGGAAGAGAGGAGGAGGCTTGGCCCTCAAAGTACCAGCAATTGGGTCGGCCAAATCAAGTGGGAGAGGTGGAATCCACCTCCAATCCTAGTAGGACTAGGATTCACCCTATTTTTTGCCTTTTCCCACCTTTTTCTCTTTAGGCTTTTCTTCCCAGCCTCATGGGCCTTGTGTGGGATTTCCACCAACCCACTAAGGGCTGGTATTTACTCTCCCATAGCCCATTTAGCCTCTTGGGTCGAAATACCCCTCCTGATGGTCTCCCGGTACACTACCGGCACTCCCGGTACACTACCGATAAGCCCGGAACTTTTCCGGTGACCAAAATAGGACTTCCTATATATGAATCTTTACCTCCGGACCATTCCGGAGCTCCTCGTGACGTCTAGGATCTCATCTGGGACTCCAAACAAACTTCGGTCACCACCATACATAACTCTATACTACTGAAACGTCACCAAACCTTAAGTGTGCAGACCCTGCGGGTTCGAGAACTATGTAGACATGACCGAGACACCTCTACGGTCAATAACCAATGGCGGGACCTGGATGTCCACATTGGTTCCTACATATTCTACGAAGATCTTTATCGGTCGAACCTCTATGTCAAGGATTCAGTTAATCCCGTATGATGTTCCCTTTGTTCTTCGGTATGTTACTTGCCCGAGATTCGATCGTCGGTATCTCCATACCTAGTTCAACCTCGTTACCTGCAAGTCTCTTTACTCGTTTCATAATACAAGATCCTGCAACTAACAATTAGTCACATTGCTTGCAAGGCTCATTGTGATGTTGTATTACCGAGTGGGCCCCGAGATACCTCTCCGTCACACGGAGTAACAAATCCCAGTCTCGATCCATGCCAACTCAACAGACACCATCGGAGATACCTGTAGAGCACCTTTATAGTCAGCCAGTTACGTTGCGACGTTTGATATACACAAGGCACTCCTCCTATATCCGTCAGTTGCATGATCTCATGGTCATAGGAACAAATACTTGACATGCGGAAAACAGTAGCAATAAACTGACACGATCATATGCTATGTTTGTAGTTTGGGTCTTGTCCATCCCATCATTCTCCTAATGATGTGATCCCGTTATCAAATGACATCTCATGTCAATGGCTAGGAAACCTTAACCATCTTTGGTCAACGAGCTAGTCTATTAGAGGCATACTAGGGACATGTTTTGTCTATGTATCCACACATGCATCTAAGTCTCCGATCAATACAATTATAGCATGGATAATAAACGATTATCATGAACAAGGAAATATGATAATAACTAATTTATTATTGCCTCTAGGGCATATTTCCAACAGTCTCCCACTTGCACTAGAGTCAATAATCTAGTTCACATCACCATGTGATTTGCATTGTTATGAATCTAACACCCAATGAGTTCTGGGGCTCAATCATGCTTTGCATGTGAGAGAGGTCTCATAGTCAACGGGTCTGCGACATTCAGATTCGTGTGTACTTTGCAAATTTCTATGTCAAAGCATAAACATTGTTACCACACTCCACTTGGTACTATTCCAAATGGCTGCTCCACTATAGTATCCAGATTGCTACTACGAGTCATCCGGATTGGTGTTAAAGCTTGCATCGACGTGACTCTTTACGACGAACTCTTTATCACCTCCATAATCGAGAAACATCTCCTTAGTCTTTTAGTTACTAAGGATAATCTTGACCGTTGTCCAGTGCTCCATTCCAGGATCACTTTGAAACCTTTTGGCCATTCTTATGGCAAGGCTGACATCGGGTCTTGTGCACAGCATTGCATACATGATAGAGCCTATGGCTGAAGCATAGGGGATGACACTCATCTTTTCTCTATCTTCTGTCGTCACTGGGCATTGAGTCTTACTCAACTTTATACCTTACAAATCAGGCGAGAACTCTTTCTTTGACTGATCCATTTTGAACTCTTTCAAAATCTTTTCAAGGTATGTACTCATTGAAAGTCTCATCAAGTATCTTGATCTATCTCTATAGATCTTGATGCTCAACGATTAGGTAGCTTTATCTAGGTCTTCCTTTGAAAAACTCTTTTCAAACAACCCTTTATGCTTTCCAAAAATTATATATCATTTCCGATCAACAATATGTCAACCACCTATGCTTATCAGAAACTCTATAGTGCTCCAACTCACTTTATTGTAAATACAAGTTTCTCGTAAACTTTGTATAGACTCAAAAACTTTAATCACCTCATCAAAGTGTATATTCCAACTCCGAGATGCTTGCTTCAGTTCATAGAAGGATCACTGAAGCTTGCACACCTTTTAGCATCCTTAGGACTGACAAAACCTTCTGGTTGTATCACATACAACCTTTCCTCAAGAAAGGAAACGATGTTTTGCCATCCATCTGCCAGATTTCATAATTGAAAAATGCAGCAACTGCTAACATAATTCTAATAGACTTTAGCATCGCTACGAGTGAGAAAGTCTTATCGCGGTCAACTCCTTGAACTTGCCAGAAACTTCTTTGCGACAAGTCGAGCTTTATAAATTGTGACATTCACCATCAGTGTATGTCTTCATTTTAAAGATCCATTTGTACTCAATGACCTGCCGTCCAACGAGTAAGTCTACCAAAGTCTATACTTGGTTTTCATATATGGATCCTTTCTCGGATTTCATGGCCTCTAACCATTTGTCGGAATCCGGTCCCATCATCACTTCTCCATAGCTCGTAGGTTCATCGTTGACCAACAACATCACCTCCAAGACAGGGTTGTCATACCGCTCAGGAGCAGGACACGTCCTTGTCGACCTACGAGGTTCGATAGTAACTTTGATCTGAAGCTTCATGATCATCATCATTGACTTCCTCTTCAACTAACGTACGCTTCACAAAAACAACTTTCTGCGCTGCGCTACTCTTTGGTTGAAACAAAGGTTCAACAACCTCATCAAGTTCTATCTTACTCCCACTCAATTCTTTCGAGAGAAACCTTTTCTCGGGAAAGGACCCGTTTCAGCAACAAACACTTTATGCTTAGATCTGAGATAGAAGGTTCACCCAACTATTCTTAGGGTATTCTAGAAGATGCATTTGTCCGCTTTGGGTTCGAGCTCATTAGGTGAAAACATTTTCCACACAAGCATCGCAGCCCCAAACATCAAGAAATGACAGCTTAGGTTTCTATCAAACCATAATTCACACGGTGTCATCTCAACGGATTTAGATGGTGCCCTATTTAAAGTGAATGTAGTTGTCTCTAATGCACAACCCCAAAATTATAGTAGCAAAACGATAAGAGACATCATAACATGCACCATATCCAATAGAGCACGACTATGACGTTAGGACATACCATCACACTAT
The DNA here is from genome assembly GCA_022496015.1 of Hordeum marinum. Taxonomy (NCBI): domain Eukaryota; kingdom Viridiplantae; phylum Streptophyta; class Magnoliopsida; order Poales; family Poaceae; genus Hordeum; species Hordeum marinum. Next base: position 331,614,580 of record CM039674.1, read on the forward strand.
GGTGTTCCAGGTGGCTTGTGTTGTGAAACAACTTTCACATTGTCTAAAGTTGTATGCCAAACTCGTAACTCAGATATTCACCTCCATGATCATATCGCAGATATTTTTATCTTCTTGTCACGATGATCTTAAACTTCACTCTGAATTTGCTTGAACTTTTCAAATGATTCAGACTTGTGTTTCATTAAGTAAACATACACTATATCTACCCAAATCATCAGTGAAGGTAAGAAAATAATGATATCCACCGCACGCTACAAGACTCATTGGATTGCATACATCAACATGTATCATTTCCAATAAATCACTTGCCCGCTCCGTCAAACTAGAGAACGGGGTCCTTAGTCATCTTTGACCAAGAGGCATGGTTCACATGTCTCAACCGATTCGAAATCGAAAGAGTCCAAAGATCCATCAGCATGGAGTTTCTTCATGCGTTTTATACCAATATGACATTTAGCGGTAGTGCCACAAGTATGTGGTACTATCATTATTAACTTTGCATCTTTTGGCATCAATGTTATGAACATGTGTATTACTACGATCAAGATTCAACAAACCATTCTCACTGGGTGCATGACCATTGAAGGTATTATTCATGTAAACAGAATAACCATTATTCTCTAACTTAAATGAATAACCGTGTTGCAATAAACATGATCTAATCACGTTCATGCTCAACGCAAAACACCATATAACACTTATTTAGGTTTGTTACTAATCCTGAAGGTAGAGAGAGCGTGCGATGTCGATCACATCAACCTTGGAAACACTTCCAATACACATCGTCACCTCACCCTTAGCTAGTTCTCCGTTTATTCTGTAGCTTTTATTTCGAGTTACTAACATTTAGCAACCGAACCGGTATCCAATACCCAGGTGCTACTAGGAGTACTAGCAAGGTACACATCAATAACACGTATATCAAATATACTTCTGTTGACGTTGCCAGCCTTCTTATCTACCAAGTATCTAGGGTTGTTCCGCTTTAGCGACCGCTCTCCTCATAATCTAAGCACTTAGTCTTGGGTTTGAGTTCAACTTTGGGTTGCTTCACTGGAGCAGCAACTGACTTGCTATCCATGAAGTTTCCCTCCTTGCTCTTGCCCTTCTCGAAACTAGTGCTTTGACTAACCATCAACACTTGATGCTCCTTCTTGATTTCTACCTTCGCGGTGTCAAACACTGTGAACAGCTCAGGGATCTTTATTTCTATCCCTGGCATTTTATAGTTGATCACCAAGTTCTAGTAGCTTAGTGACAGTGACTTGGAGAACTATACCAATCACTATGTTATCTGGAAGATCAACTCCCACTCAATTCAAGCGATTGTAGCACCCAGACAATCTGAGCACATGCTCAATGATTGAGCTATTCTCCTTCATCTTGCAGGCAAAGAATCTTGTTGGAGATCTGATATCTCGCAACACGGGCACGAGCCTGAGATCCTAATTTCAGCTCTTAGAACATCTCATATGTTCCATGACGTTCAAAACGTTTCGGAGCCTCAATTCTAAGCCGTAATGCATGACGCACTAAACAATCAAGTAGTCATCAGAACGTGCCTGTCAGATGTTCACAACATCTACAAACGATGCTAGAGGGGTTGGCACACCGAGCGGTGCATTAAGGACATAAGCCTTCTGTGCAGCAATGAGGACAATCCTCACCTCACAGAGCCAGTCCACAATATTGCTACCATCATCTTTCAACTCTATTTCTCTAGGAACATATAAAAATTCAAGGGAGCTACAGCGGGAGCTAGTAATCTACAACATAATTTTGCAAAGACACTACTGACTATGTTCATGATAATGAGTTCAATTAATCATATTACTTAAGAACTTCCACTCAAATTGACATCCTCCGGTCATCCAGTGATACATGATCCAAATTCACCAACTCAAGTCCGATCAACACGTGAGTTGAGGTGGTTACAATGGTGAACATCATCATGTTGATCATATCTACTATATGACTCATGTTCGACCTTTCGGTCTCTTGTGTTCCGAGGCCATGTCTGTACATGCTAGGCTCGTCAAGTTTAACCCGAGTGTTCTGCATGTGCAACACTGGCTTGCACCCGTTGGATGTGAACGTAGAGTCTATCACACCCGATCATCATGTGGTGTCTCGACACGACAAACTTTCACAACGGTGCACACTCGAGGAGAACACGATTTATCTTGAAATTAAGTGAGGGATCACCTTATAATGCTACCGTCGTCCTAAGCAAAACAAGGTGCATAAAAGGATTAACATCACATGCAAATCATAAGTGACATGATATGGCCATGAACTTGTGCTTTTTATCTCCATCTTGAAAGCACCGACATGATCTCCATCGTCACCGGCATGACACCATGATCTCCATCATCTTGATCTCCATCAATGTGTCGCCATCGGGGTTGTTGCGCCCACCATGCTTCTACTACTATTGCTACCGTTTAGCGATAAAGTAAAGCATTACATAGCGCTTAATGATTAACACGAAGGTCATACAATAATTAAAGACAACCCTATGGCTCCTGGCGGTTGCCATACTCATCGACATGCAAGTCCTTATATTCTATACAACACATGATCATCTCATACATCATATATATCTCATCATGTAATTGGCCATATCACATCACAACATACCCTGCAAAAACAAGTTAGACGTCCTCTAATTGTTGTTGCATGTTTTACGTGGCTGCTATGGGTTACTACCAAGAATGATTCTCACCTACGCATAAACCACGACGGTGATACATAATTTGCTTTTCAACCTTCTCAAGGACCGCCTTTGTCGAATCTGATCCAACTAAAGTGAGAGAAATTGGCACCCGCAAGCCATCTATACAACAAGTTGCGGTCAAAGGAACCGGTCTCTCGTAAGCGTACGAGTAATGTTGGTCCGGGCCACTTCATCTCACAATACCGTTGAACCAAAATCCGACCAAGGGAGGAAACAATCTAAGCATCAACGCCCACAAACCTTTTGTGTTCTACTCGAGATCTCATCTACACATAGACCTAGCTCATGATGCCACTGATGGGCAACGTTGCATGGGAAACAAAAAATTTCCTACGCAAACAAAGATCTATCCATGGTGATGAGCATCTACGAGAGGGAGAGTGGATCTACGTACCCTTGTAGATCGCTAAGCGGGAAGCGTTAAGAAACGCGGTTGGTGTAGTCGAACGTCTTCGCGATCCAAATCGCCGTGCGTCCCGCGATCCAATCACGATCCGTACCGCGATCCAATCACGATCCGTCCCGTGATCCGATCACGATCTGTCCCACGAACTTGATCTCGATCCGTCCCACGAACTTGATCACGATCCTTCCGATCTAGTGCCGAACGGACGGCACCTCCGCGTTCAGCACACGTACAGCTTGATGACGATCTCCACCGTCTTGATCCAGCAAGAAGGAGTGGAGAGGAAGAAGAGTTCTCCGGCAGCCTAACGGCGCTTCGGCTATGGTGGTGGAGCAATTCCGGCAGGGCTTCGCCTAAGCACTGCAGAAAACCGATCTAGAGGAGAAACTATGCACTAGAGATTAGGGTTTGCACGTGGCTGAAATCTGGTGCCAAAAAACCCTAAAACCTCTAGTATATATAAGAGGAAGAGAGGAGGAGGCTTGGCCCTCAAAGGACCAGCAATTGGGTCGGCCAAATCAAGTGGGAGAGGTGGAATCCACCTCCAATCCTAGTAGGACTAGGATTCACCCTATTTTTTGCCTTTTTCCACCTTTTTCTCTTTGGGCTTTTCTTCCCAGCCTCATGGGCCTTGTGTGGGATTTCCACCAACCCACTAAGGGATGGTATTTACTCTCCCACAGCCCATGTAGCCTCTTGGGTCGAAATACCCCTCCTGATGGTCTCCCGGTACACTACCGGCACTCCCGGTACACTACCGATGAGCCCGGAACTTTTTCGGCGACCAAAACAGGACTTCCTATATATGAATCTTTACCTCCAGACCATTTCGGAGCTCCTCGTGATGTCTAGGATCTCATACGGGACTCCGAAAAAACTTCAGTCACCACCATACATAACTCTATACTACCGAAACGTCGCCAAACCTTAAGTGTGCAGACCCTGCGGGTTCGAGAACTATGTAGACATGACCGAGACACCTCTACGGTCAATAACCAATGGCGGGACCTGGATGTCCACATTGGTTCCTACATATTCTACGAAGATCTTTATCGGTCGAACCTCTATGTCAAGGATTCAGTTAATCCCGTATGATGTTCCCTTTGTTCTTCGGTATGTTACTTGCCCGAGATTCGATCGTCGGTATCTCCATACCTAGTTCAACCTCGTTACCTGCAAGTCTCTTTACTCATTCCGTAATAGAAGATCCCGCAACTAACAATTAGTCACATTGCTTGCAAGGCTTGTTGTGATGTTGTATTACCGAGTGGGCCCCGAGATACCTCTCCGTCACACGGAGTAACAAATCCCAGTCTCGATCCATGCCAACTCAACACACACCATCGGAGATACCTGTAGAGCACCTTTATAGTCAGCCAGTTACGTTGCGACGTTTGATACACACAAGGCACTCCTCCGATATCCGTTAGTTGCATGATCTCATGGTCATAGAAACAAATAATTGACATGCAGAAAACAGTAGCAATAAACTGACACGATCATATGCTATGTTTGTAGTTTGGGTCTTGTCCATCCCATCATTCTCCTAATGATGTGATCCCGTTATCAAATGACATCTCATGTCAATGGCTAGGAAACCTTAACCATCTTTGGTCAACGAGCTAGTCTATTAGAGGCATACTAGGGACATGTTTTGTCTATGTATCCACACATGCATCTAAGTCTCCGATCAATACAATTATAGCATGGATAATAAATGATTATCATGAACAGGAAATATGATAATAACTAATTTATTATTGCCTCTAGGGCATATTTCCAATAGGGAGGGCCCGTTCATGATCAACAAGGCGCTACGCAACAACGCTTACTACCTGATAGACGCCCAGAAGCCGCAGAAGCGCAAAAGAGATGCTTCCGGTGAAGAAATGGAGCGCCCATGGAACGCAGCGCTCTTGCGCCTGTTTTACTGCTAAGGAAAATCAATGTATGTATGTATCCCCGTCCTTTTGGGCTTATGAATGCAATGGGCACCCCAAGCCGGCTCTTGGGGCGTGCCCCGTTCCTTTCTTTCAAAAGTGTTTCTCACTCACCGGCTCCCCGGCCTGGCTCCTGGGCTCGGGGGCTAGCCGGCTGGGCCTAGAATCACCTCTCTGAAAAACAGCTAAGTAGCGTGAGCCAGCCAAACTTCCCCACCCTTACCAGCTACAGAACCGAGGCCCGGCTGTCCGGCTGACGGGGCCCCGGGACGGCAAGGTTTGGCTCACATGAAAGGTCGAAACAAAGGAAGACCCCTTCGGGGCCCAGCCGGACCCTCGCCGCATCTCTACCACTCTACTTATCCCAAAAAAAACTTGTGATTCCTAAGTTTTGAACCGGCTCCCCTAAGGCGGACGCCCCGACCCAGCTACCGACCGGCTCCCGGCTGTCGGGCTGGTAGGGCCAAAACCAAAGGGGAAAAGGGGTAGAAACGGAAAGAGTCGAGGTGGGCAAAAAGGGATAACGACGAGGCGGCATGAGTCACAAGGCAAACACAACGGAATATTCATGGCATAAACATTAAGGAGAAAATGGCCCACGGCCAGCATTCGGTTCGTTACACAAACACCCCCAGTGGGTGGATTCAAGTTTTTACATGTAGGGAAAAAAGAAGATAAAAAAGATGCCTGGGGGCATAGGCCACCGGCGTGTCGCCAGCCGGCGTGCCCCTAGCCGGCACATCGCGAGGCGGCTCGGTCCTCGCCTTGGGGGTGGTCGCAGTCTTTGGGTCGGCCTCCTTGGCCTTCGAGGCGGGCTCCTCAGTCTCGGCCGTCTCGCTGCTCGAGTCGGTGCTCTCGTCAGCGACTTCGTCATCCGCCAGGACGTGAGGGATGCCGAAGGAGTCCTCAAGCAACGGCTCGCCATCCTCGCCAAGGGCAGGCAGGAATTCGTCCGCGTCAACATATGACGCAAGCTCGTTGGCCCGCTGGATAAGGGCCAGCTCGCGGGCCTCCCGCTCTACGGCTGGCACGTCCCGCATGGTCGCCAGCTGGCCCAGGTCCACGCCGCGGTACCAAGACATCACGAACCGGAGCGCCATCTACGACCTGGCTCAGGAGGCCGATGCCTTCTAGGCCTTGAGGCGGGGGACGACGTGCTCCAGCCATTGAGCCATGCGGTGCGTCGGAGCTCCCCCACGGCCCGGCCACAGCGCGGGGATGACCTCCTTGCCGGCGGTCTTGAGCCACTCCACGCTCCGCTTGAGATGGTTCATCCGCATCTCGATGGCGATCCCAATCTCGTCCATGTCCCACGCGGCGTGCTCCTCGATGGGGCGACCGCACCCCCGAAGGTATTCCCGGTGCTCCTCAACGGCGCGCGCAGCACGGCGATGAGTTTCCGGGAAACACCCTAAAAGGAAGGAGAAGAGAAGGAAAGAAAAATCAAGATGAAGCACGAGAAACGGCAAAGGGGAGAGCAACCGGCTGGGGAAAGAGAGAGATTGGCACCTACCTTTGATCGCATCGTCCACCCCGATGGTGAAGTGGAGCGTCGCCTCGTGCTCCGACTTCCGGGCCGCCTCCGAGGTGGCGAGGGAACCCTTGACCTCCTCGAGCGTCTTCTCAAGGCAGGTCACCTCGCCTTGAAGGGCGGCGGTCCTTAGGGCGGCGTCAGCCGCCTCCTTGACGACCGCCTCCCGGGCCGCCACCTCCTTTGCCACCTCGGCCTTGAGCCGGTCCTGGGCCGCCTCCCCGTCGACCAGCAGCGCGGCTAGCCGGTCCGTCTCCTGCGCGGCCGCCTGGACGTCCCGCGTTAGCCGGTCCCGTTCGGCAACAAGCCCGGTCTTCTCCCCCTGGAGGGTGGCTAGCTCGCCTGCAAGACGCAACCAACATCAGCTGATTCCCGGGGGCTATATGTCGCTCCTACAAAGTGCAACCTACCTTGCACACGCGCCAGCTCCTCCTCCAGGCGGTAGAACCCATGTTTGCCGTAGTCATGGATGGCGATCGCTTCCGCAAACAGCTTCTGTCGCAGAGAAGCTCCCTCCTGTCGCAAGAAAGGGGGGCAAAGGTCAAGACATGCTCAAAGGAGATCCAGTCCGGCTGCCCATCAGCCGGTCAGCCGGCTCGCATCTTGGGGGCTACACCCAGTGGGTGCACTCGCGCGCCCCCACTAAAAACTCTAAGGCAAAAGTGTTGGCTTACCTCTGCACGCTGAAGGGCGGTGTCCGCCGCCTCCACAAACCGGGCTAGCTCCTACCGGTACCGATCCAGGACACTACCCAAGTCCGCGAAGGACGGGACCGGGCCACCTGCCTAGGGGGCCGGCAGGGCCGGCGCACTCGCCAGTGCTTCCGAGTCCCGGATGACCTCTTGCATCGACCGTAGGACCCTCCGGGCCCGGCCACCGCTGCCACCTAGGCTCGCCATGGCTCCAGCCGCTGGGGGTGGGTTGATGACGGCAAGGGGCTGGGAGTTGCCTCCCGCCGGCCCCGCGCTTGGTGCCACAGCCGCCTCCTCTCCCGGCCGCTTCGGCGCGTCGGTCGCGCCGGAAGGTACCTCCACCTTCATGGCCGCCGTCTCCGGCGGCGCCTCCAACACTGTCTCCGGGATCACCGAAACCTCCGGCATCACGACCCGCAGGAGGGGTCACCTCTGGCACCTCATGCCAGGTCGCCTCAGGAGCCGGCTCCGTCGTCGCCTCCCTCGCCTGGGCCGTTTCTTGCACGGGCGGAGGCACTGGCGAGTCCATGGCCGCCCCCCGCGGCTCGCTTGACGGCGGCCTCGACATGCGGGTGGACTCTGTAGCCGAGTCCGTCGCCCATGGGGGGTCCGCCGACCCCCTCCGCCTCCGGCCGCTTGAGGTCCTAGAGTGCACGGCCCCTCCTCGCGTGCCGGACCGGGAGGCTCGCAGCTCCGCGAGCCTCCTCTTTTCCTCCCGCTGGGTGGCCGCGTGCTCGCGAGCCAGCCGACCGACGGCATCCGTTGTCTCCCCAGCCGGCTCCTCATCTTGGAGCTCGATGGGGTCACTGCAGCGTCCAAAAACCGGTCGTTAACCCGCTCGCAAGGCGAAAGCAAAAACTCGCGCAAAGATGAAGAACTTACGCGATAACAAGGGGCAGGGCCCGCTTGGCGTGTGGCGGTGGCTTCCGCGCGGCCACCTTCACCCGCTTCGGGCCGGGCGGCGAGGCCGCCGGCCCCTCGTGAGCCGGCCTCTTCCCCCGACCAGACGCTTTGGCCACCGGGCCTCGAGCCGGTCGCTCCTTGCTCCACCGGTCCTAGCGCGCCATGGGAGGAGGTCCATCTAGAATCATCAAATCGTCATCATCATCGTCGTCGTCGTCTGTCCAGTCCCGGATGGAGGGGGCAAGAGGGAACTCACCCGCTCTGCTGGGTTCCCCGGCTGCGATGGACCCTCCGGCCCCGCCAGGAGCGCCGCCTCGCGGATCCACCGGCTTGTCCCCCCCCCCCCCCCGAGGAGTCCACTCCTTCCTCCGGGGGCCTCCCGTTTGGAAGTCTCAAGAGTCGGAGTCCTCACGCTCTGCCTCGAAGATCTGCGGGTGCGGGCCGTCTGGAGTGTTCTGTCGCACCAGCAGCTGCGGTCAGCAATTCAACGTAAGTTCTCCAGCCGGCTGTCGGCTGGCGAATACCAAACGAGAAAGAACCACCTCGACGAAAAAACTCACCAGGGGAGGCCGGTTGATGCGGTCGTACGGCTCCATGCCGAAGGACCACGAGGCGAGCTTCAGCTTGAATGTCGTGAGTGCGTTCACCCGCTTCGCCACCTAAGCCGGCGTCAGCTCGACGGTGGACTGCCGGCAGGGGTCGTGTCGGCCGGACATGTCGCAGATCCGGTGTGACCTCATCTGGAGGGGCGACACCCGGTGCAAGACAAAGGCCGCCACCAGGTCGGTGGCAACCAGCCCCTCGGCGCTCTCCAGCTGCGAGAGCCGGGCGAGCTCGTCCAAGGCCACGCCGCGCGGGGTAGGTCCCTGCCAGTTCTATTGGGAGGACTGCTTGTCCTCGAACGGCGGCACACGGATGTCATCCGTCCTCGGGTTGACATTCTTCATGTAGAAGAATGATCGGTGCCACCCCTAGACGGACTCGATCAGAGAGAGAGGGGGAAAGCGAGCGATGCCGCGGCAGCACACCATCGTGCCTCGCACGCATCGCTCTTCAAAGACTTGAGATAGAAGAGGGCATTGAAGAACTCGATGAAGGGGAGGATGCCGAGGTACCCCTCGCATAACGTCACGAAGGCAGAGAAGTACAAGAGCAAATTCGGCCCAAGGTTGTGTGGCTGGAGGTCGAAAGTGTCAAGAAGAAGACGGAAAAAGAGACTCACCGGGAGCCTAAAGCCCCGAGAGAAGTGCTAGAGGAACACGACGTGTTCCCCTGGCTGCGGCGCCGACGCTATCTCGTCGCCTGGCGCACGTGCGGCAACCCGCTCCGTCAACGGCAACATGCGCGCGCGGCGTAGCTCGGCGATGTCCGCCTCAACCACGAAGGAACCAGCCCAACTGCCTCCGCGTCCATCGGCCATCGCGGCGGCGGTGTGGTGTGCGGGCGCAGGCGTGGGCGCGGGCTCGGGGGCGATGGCGTGCGAGGGAAGGAAAGAAGCGATGAAGAAGCAGGGCGGCAAGGTGGCAAGTGAGGCGCGGGTACCTCCGCCTCCTGCCCTTCCTCCCCTTTTATAGGGGAGGCCACGACCGGGGGACATGGGATCGTCTCCGCCCACTCCTCCCGGAAATTCCGCGCGCGTGGGTGACCCCGGGCCGTAACGGCCGCTTTGGGGCGCAAAGGATCATGTCCTGTGCCCCGAGGCCTACAAGGGCTACGCCTGGGTCCTACCGGGTTAGGCCTGGGCGACGTCCCGTCTCCCCGCATGCGCGGGACCCGCGACATCATTACTCACCGTGTGGCGAGCCATGTGCCGGTGCGGGACCCGGGGCGGCGCACCGGAACCCGAGGCGTCGAATCCAACGGCCGACCCAGCTGCCCCTTCGCCTTCGAGCCGGGGGCGGTTGGTGCTGAGGGGAAGCCGCCGGCTCCCCACCGTCTGCCAGACGCGGGCCCCCGCCGGCTTCGGGGACTACTGACGGGGTTTATACCCCTAGGTAGGCCAAAGCAATGGGGTCTTCCCCCTTTTCGCTTCAAAGAAAAACTACGCGGCAGGCTTGCCGTGACCGGCTGGAGGACGTTCAACACAAGCCGTGGCCGACTGGCGCCCCGGTCGTCTGATCAAGAAGCCGGTTGGGCCCTCGGTCGGCTGGGCACGGCCGGCTGCCCACGGGCCGGCTCTTCCGTTGACAACAGGACGGACATGCCCCGTCCTGTCCCTTTGTGTGCAGGTACGACAACGCGATGTGACCGGCACGACGGGCGGCCCTGTGGCTACAATGGCTGCTTACGCACCGCAGCGCATGGCTACAGTCCAACCGTCCTAGCCGCTGACCTTGGTGAGCGCGATCGGGCGGGAGAACAGTGCCGGCACGCCCTCGCCACTTGATTACTTGCCCCGGCGTGGCTACAGTGCCGCCGGCCGTACCGGAGACTTCGGTCGGCTAGCGCTAGACGACGCCCCCGGGCGGCCTGTGCCGCGGTAGGTGGGCGAGGACCAATCACAGAGCCGGCTGGCGGGCCCCAATGGGAGATGGGACCGCTCGGCCGGCAGGCCCCACCCACGACAAGACGGCGCGAGCGGCGGGACCCTCTGGACAGCCGGAGAGACTGCCAGCTGGGTCCCCCCACCATTGTACTTATGACATATTGTAAGAGCCCGGGGGTTGGCCTATAAAACCCCCCAAGCCCCCCATGCAAAACGGACGAATGGTCTCACACACGCACCCACAGAACTCTCATTCCCTCCTCTAGTAGCAGAGGAAGACGAGCCGGCTGCTCCTTCTTCCACCTCTAGACATAGCTCCAGGAGCATCCTTGTACACATACCCATAAATCCAACTAGACCAAGCAGGACTAGGGGTGTTACCTCCCATGAAGGACCCTGAACCTAGGTACATCGTGTCTCACCACCGCTTGTGCCCAATCTCGCACTCGGAGCCCATCGACGTCCTCCGACCCCAACCACTCACGATAAGCCACCCCATGGCATCTGTCGTGAGAAAACAACGACATCGTTATTTTCTGACCTTCACTGATGACTTAAGTAGATATGGGTATATTTACTTAATGAAACACAAGTCTGAAACGTTTGAAAAGTTCAAGCAATTTCAGAGTGAAGTTGAGAATCGTCGTAACAAGAAGATTAAATTCCAGAGATCTGATCGAGGAGGAGAATGTCTGAGTTATGAGTTTGGCAGTCACTTAAGACAGTGTGGAATTGTTTCACAATTGACACCGCCTAGGACACCACAGCGTAATGGTGTGTCCGAACGTCATAATCGAACCTTATTAGATATGGTGCGTTCTATGATGTCTCTTGCCGATTTGCCACTATCATTTTGGGGTTATGCATTAGAGACAGCTGCAGTCACTTTAAATAGGGCACCATCGAAATCCGTTGAGACGACAACATATGAACTGTGGTTGGGCAAGAAGCCAAAGTTGTCGTTTCTGAAATATTGGGGATGTGATGCTTATGTCAAAAAGCTTTAGCCTGAAAAGTTGGAACCCAAAGCAGAAAAATGAGTCTTCATAAGATACCCAGAAGAGACAGTTGGGTATGCCTTTAATGTCAGATCCGAAGGCAAGGTGTTTGTCGCCAAGAATGGAACATTTCTTGAGAAAGAGTTTCTCTCAAAAGAATTGAGTGGGAGGAAAATAGAGCTTGATGAAGTTATTGAACCTTTACTTCAACCAGAGAGTAGCGTAGCACAGAACGATGTTCCTGTGGAGCCTACAACAGATGAAGAGTAAGTTAATGATGATGATCATGAAGCTTCGGATCAAGTTACTATTGAACCTCGTAGGTCGACAACCCTGTCTTGGAGGTCATGTTGTTGGACAACAATGAACCTTCAAGCTATGGAGGAGCGATGATGGGCCCAGATTTTGACAAATGGTTAGAGGCCATGAAATCTGAGATGGGATCCATGTATGAAAACAAAGTATGGACTTTGGAAGTATTACCTGAAGGGCGAAAAGCCATTCAGAACAAAAGGATCTTTAAGAAGAAGACGGACGTGGACGGTAATATCACCCTCTATAAAGCTCGACTTGTGGCAAATGGTTTTTCACAAGCTCAAGGAGTTGACTACGATGAGACCTTCTCACCCGTAGTGATGCTTAGGTCCGTCAGAATCATGTTAGCAATAGCTGCATATTTCGACTATGAAATTTTGCAGATGGATGTCAAAACAACGTTCCTCAACGGTTTCCTTGAGGAAGAGTTGTATATGATGCAACCATAAGGTTTTGTCGATCCAGATAATGCTGACAAAGTTTGCAAACTCCAGCGATCCATTTATGGACTGGTGCAAGCATCTCGGAGTTGGAATAAGCGTTTTGATGAGGTGATCAAAGCGTTTGGGTATACAAGTTTATGGAGAAGCTTGTATTTACAAGAAAGTGAGTGGGAGCTCTATAGAATTTCTAATATTATATGTAGATGACATATTGCTGATTGGAAACAATATAGAAATGCTGGAAAGCGTGAAGGAATATTTGAACAAGAGTTTTTCAATGAAGGACCTAGGAGAAGTTGCTTTCATATTAGGCATTAAGATCTATAGAGATAGATCGAGACGCTTGATAGCACTTTCACAAAGCACATACCTTGATAAAGTTTTGAAGAAGTTCAAAATGGATCAGTCCAAGAAGGGGTTCTTGCCTGTGTTACAAGGTGTGAAGTTGAGTAAGACTCAATGCCCAGTGACTGCAGAAGATAGAGAGAAGATGAGTGTCATCCCCTATGCTTTAGCCATAGGCTCTATCATGTATGCAATGTTGTGCACAAGACCCGATGTCAGCCTTGCCATAAGTATGGCTGGAAGGTTTCGAAGTGATCCTGGAATGGAGCACTGGACGGCGGTCAAGAATATCCTTAAGTACCTGAAAAGGACTAAGGAAATGTTTCTCGTTTATGGAGGTGATCAAGAGCTCATCGTAAAGGGTTACATCGATGTAAGCTTTGACACTAATCCGGATGACTCTAAGTCACAAACCGGATACGTATTTATTCTCAACGGGGGGGGGGTAAGCTGGTGTAGTTCCAAGCAAAGCATGGTAGCCGATTCTACATGCGAAGCGGAGTACATCGCAGCCTCGGAGGCAGCAAAGGAAGGTGTCTGGATGAAGCAGTTCATGACAGATCTTGGAGTAGTGCCCAATTTCATGATAGATCTTGGACTAGTGCCCAATGCACTGAATCCAATGACTCTGTTCTGTGATAACACTGGTGCCATTGCTCTGGCCAAGGAACCAATGTTTCACAAGAGGACCAGACACATAAAGCGACGCTTCAATTCCATTCGCGATTACATCAAGGAGAAGGACATAAATATTTGCAAAGTGCACACAGATCTGAATGTTGCAGACCGGTTGACTAAACCTCTTCCAAGGGCTAAACATGATCAACACCAGAACTGCATGCATGTTTGGTTCATTACAATGTAAATCAAATAGTGATATGAACTAGATTATTGACTCTAGTGCAAGTGGGAGACTATTGGAAATATGCCCTAGAGGCAATAAATAAAGTGTTTATTATTATATTTCCTTGTTCATGATAATTGTTTATTATCCATGCTATAATTGTATTGATTGGAAGCACATTGCATGTGTGGATATATAGATAACACTTTGTCCCTAGTGTGCCTCTAGTGAACTAGCTCGTTGATCAAAGATGGTCAAGGTTTCCTAGGCATTGACATGAGATGTCATTTGATAACGGGATCACATCATTAGGAGAATGATGGGATGGACAAGACCCAAACTATAAACGTAGCATATGATCGTGTCAGTTTATTGCTACAGTTTTCTGCATGTCAAGTATATGTTCCTATGACCATGAGATCATGCAACTCACGGAAACCAGAGGAGTGCCTTGTGTGTATCAAACGTTGCAACGTAACTAGGTGACTATAAAGGTCCTCTATAGGTATCTCCGAGGGTGTCTATTGGGTTGGCATGGATCAACACTGGGATTTGTTACTCCGTGTGACGGAGAGGTATCTCAGGGCCCACTCGATAATACAACATCACAATAAGCCTTGCAAGCAATGTGACTAAGTGTTAGTCACGGGATCTTGTATTACGGAACAAGTAAAGAGACTTGCCGGTAACGAGGTTGAACTAGGTATGGAGATACCGACAATCGAATCTCGGGCAAGTAACATACCAAAGAACAAAGTGAACATCATACGGGATTAACTGAATCCTTGACATAGAGGTTCGACCGATAAAGATCTTCGTAGAATATGTAGGAACCAATATGGGCATCTAGGTCCCGCTATTGGTTATTGACTGTAGAGGTGTCTCAGTCATGTCTACATAGTTCTCGAACCCGCAAGGTCTACACACTTAAGGTTCGGTGACGTTTTGGTAGTATAGAGTTATGTATGGTGGTGAACGAAGGTTGTTCGGAGTCCCGGATGAGATCCCGGACGTCACGAGGATCTCCGGAATGGTCCGGAGGTAAAGATTGATATATAGGAAGTCCTGTTTTGGTCGTCAGAAAAGTTTCGGGCTCATCGGTAGTGTACCGGGAGTGCCGGTAGTGTACCGGGGGACCATCGGGAGAGATATTTCGACCCAAGAGGCTACATGGGCTGTGGGAGGAGGTAAGCCAGCCCTTGGTGGGCTGGCTGAAGCCTCCTCTAAGGTCCCATGCGGCTGGAGTGGTTTGAGAAGGAAAAAATCCAAAGGTGCAGAGGTGGAAAGAGTTTCCAAGTGGAAAGGAGGAATCCTACTCCTAATAGGATTGGAGTAGGACTCCTCCACCTCCAATTTCGACCAAACCTTGAGGGTTTGAGCCTGCCTCCTCCCCTCCCTCCCTCCAATATATACTAGAGGATTTAGAGGAAAAAGCTAACCCTAATAGCCACGTGCTACCTCTCCTCTAGATCATAGTTTCTCCTCTAAATCGGTTTTCAGCGGTGCTTAGGCGAAGCCCTGCTGGAATAGCTCCACCACCATCGCCGCAACGCCGTCGCACTATTGGAGAAGTCATCTACCTCTCCGCTCCCTCTTGCTGGATCAAGAAGGCAGAGATCGTCATCGAGCTATACGTGTGCTGAACGCGGAGGTGTCGTCCGTTCGGCGCTAGATCGGAAGGACCGTGATCAAGATCGTGAGACGGGATCGTGATGAGGTCGCGGGACGAATCGTTGTGAGTTCATGGGATGGATCGTGATTGGATCGCGGGACGGATCATGATGAGATCGCGGGATGCTCGGCAATTTGGATCGCGAAGACGTTCGACTACACCAACCGCGTTTCTTAACGCTTCCCGCTTAGCGATCTACAAGGGTATGTAGATCCACTCTCCCTCTCGTAGATGCTCATCACCATGGATAGATCTTGCATGTGCATAGGAATTTATTTTTTCCCATGCAACGTTCCCCAACAGGAACGTTCCCCAACACTAAACATCTGCGGGCCAGGCTTTACACACGTCGAATTCTGAGGGTCCATGGCTCCCCTCTTTTTCATGACAGCTCAGTTGCAGTCAGGTCTGTTAAATTGCTTGATGCACACCACCAATATGCCTTTGTTCTCCGTCGATCCCGCCGTCTATTTTCTCCTCTTCTGCAATTCTTGCCCTTTTTGCCAAATCCCTGCGCGTGCCGCCCCGCCCCCTCGCCATGGTTTCCAAGAAGGGAGAGGGCGAGGGCCCGAGGGCGCCGACCAACGCATCGGCGCCCATGCCCACATTGGGCCGATCTTCGGTGGTGCACCTGGAGGGGTTGGAGAAGGTTCAGCTGGTGGTCGCCGCTGGCTCCAATGAATGGGGGGGGCGACTGAAATCTGTCGGGCTCGCGACCCTGGGGCGAGCTTGCGGCTTCTGATGTCCCCCTCCATATCCATGCCCTTCTCTCAGGCCTGCTGCCGCCGTTCTCGGACTTCCTCTCCCCCGTGCTAACGCACCATCAGATCCACGTGCTCCACCTCACCCCCTGGCTCCCTTGTCCTCCTATCGACCTTCGCGTTCCTGTGCGAGGCCTTTGTTGGTGTCTTCCCCTTTGTGGCCCTGTTGCTCCACTTCTTCTCCCTCGAGTTGACCTCGAGGGATGAATGCTCTGGGTGCGTGTCCTTGAGAGCAGCTGATGTACTGGCCGGAGAGGCCCTTGATGCTAGACTCTTCACAGAGGATGAAGGGTTCCGGCGGCACTGGTTGTATGTCAATAGCCACGTATAACATGCAACAACAATTAGAGGACGTCTAACTTGTTTTTGCAGGGTATGTTGTGATGTGATATGGCCAATTACATGATGAGATATATATGATGTATGAGATGATCATGTGTTGTATAGAATATAAGGACTTGCATGTCGATGAGTATGGCAACCGCCAGGAGCCATAGGGTTGTCTTTAATTATGTATGACCTTCGTGTTAATCATTAAGTGCTATGTAATGCTTTCCTTTATCGCTAAACGGTAGCAATAGTAGTAGAAGCATGGTGGGCGCGACAACCCCGATGGCGACACATTGATGGAGATCAAGATGATGGAGATCATGGTGTCATGCCGGTGACGATGGAGATCATGTCGGTGCTTTCAAGATGGAGATCAAAAGAACAAGTTCATGGCCATATCATGTCACTTATGATTTGCATGTGATGTTAATCCTTTTATGCACCTTGTTTTGCTTAGGACGACGGTAGCATTATAAGGTGATCCCTCACTTAATTTCAAGATAAATCGTGTTCTCCCCGAGTGTGCACCGTTGTGAAAGTTCGTCGTGTCGAGACACCACGTGATGATCGGGTGTGATAGACTCTACGTTCACATACAACGGGTGCAAGCCAGTGTTGCACATGCAGAACACTCGGGTTAAACTTGACGAGCCTAGCATGTACAGACATGGCCTTGGAACACAAGAGACCGAAAGGTCGAACATGAGTCATATAGTAGATATGATCAACATGATGGTGTTCACCATTGAAACCACCTCAACTCACGTGATGATCGGACTTGAGTTGGTGAATTTGGATCATGTATCACTTGAATGACCGGAGGCATGTCAATTTGAGTGGGAGTTCTTAAGTAATATGATTAATTGAACTCATTATCATGAACATAGTCAGTAGGGTATTTGCAAAATTATGTTGTAGATTACTAGCTCACGTTGTAGCTCCCTTGAATTTCTATATGTTCCTAGAGAAATAGAGTTGAAAGATGATGGTAGCAATATTACGGACTGGGTCCGTGATTTGAGGATTGTCCTCATTGCTGCACAGAAGAATTATGTCCGTTATGCACCGCTCGGTGCGCCACCCCCTCTAGCGTCGTCTGTAGATGTTGTGAACATCCGACAGGCACGTTCCGATGACTACCTGATAGTTTAGTGCGTCATGCATTACAGCTTAGAATTGAGGCTCCAAAACGTTTTGAATGTCATAGAACATATGAGATGTTCTAAGAGCAGAAATTGGGATCTCAGGCTCATGCCCATGTTGTGAGATATGAGATCTCCAACAAGATTCTTTGCCTGCAAGATGAAGGAGAATAGCTCAATAGTTAAGCATGTGCTCAGATTGTCTGGGTGCTACAATCGCTTGAATCGAGTGGGAGTTGATCTTCCAGATAAGATAGTGATTGATATAGTTCTCCAAGTCACTGTCACTAAGCTACTAGAACTTGGTGATGAACTATAAAATGCCAAGGATAGAAATAATGATCCCTGAGTTGTTCGCGATGTTTGACACCACGAAGGTAGAAATCAAGAAGGAGCATCAAGTGTTGATGGTTAGTAATACACTAGTTTCAAGAAGGGCAAGGGCAAGGAGGGAAACTTCATGGATGGCAAGTCAGTTGCTGCTCTAGTGAAGCAACCCAAAGTTGAACCCAAACCCGAGACTAAGTGCTTCTATTGAAGCGGAACAACCCTAGATACTTGGTAG
Source organism: Hordeum marinum (assembly GCA_022496015.1). NCBI lineage: Eukaryota > Viridiplantae > Streptophyta > Magnoliopsida > Poales > Poaceae > Hordeum > Hordeum marinum. The sequence continues at coordinate 331,632,692 of CM039674.1, forward strand.
ATAAGAAGGCTGACAACGTCGACACAAGTATATTTGATATACGTGTTATTGATGTGTACCTTGCTAGTACTCCTAATAGCACCTGGGTATTGGATACCGATTCAGTTGCTAAATGTTAGTATCTCGAAGTAAAAGCTATGAAATAAACGGATACTAGCTAAGGGTGAGGTGACGATGTGTGTTGGAAATGTTTCCAAGGTTGATGTGATCGACATCGCACGCTCTCTCTACCTTCGGGATCAGTGACGAACCTAAATAAATGTTATTTGGTGTTTTGCGTTGAGCATGAACGTGATTAAATCGTGTTTATTGCAACACAGTTATTCATTTAAGTTAGAGAATAATTGTTATTTTGTTTACATGAATAATACCTTCAATGGTCATGCCCCCAGTGAGAATGGTTTGTTGAATCTTGATCATAGTAATACACATGTTCATAGCATTGATCAAGCCCCAGAACTCATTGGGTGTTAGATTCATAACAATGTGAATCACATGGTGATGTAAACTAGATTATTGACTCTAGTGCAAGTGGGAGACTGTTGGAAATATGCCCTAGAGGCAATAATAAATTGGTTATTATCATATTTCCTTGTTCATGATAATCGTTTATTATCCATGCTATAATTGTGTTGATCGGAAACTCAGATACATGTGTGGATACATAGACAACACCATGTCCCTAGTATGCCTCTAATAGACTAGCTCGTTGATCAAAGATGGCTATGGTTTCCTAGTCATGGACATGAGATGTCATTTAATAACAGGATCACGTCATTTGATAACAGGATCACGTCATTAGGCGTTCCTGTGCGAGGCCTATGTGGGTGTCTTCCCCTTTGTGGCCCTGTTGCTCCACTTCTTCTCCCTCGAGTTGACCTCGGGGGATGAATGCTCTGGGTGCGTGTCCCTGAGAGCAGCTGATGTACCGGCCGGAGAGGCCCTTGATGCTGGACTCTTCCCAGAGGATGAAGGGTTCCAGTGGCAGTGGTTGTACGTCAATGCAGCTGAGGCCGGATCTCTATTTCAACCCCCGCTGTCCCCCGTGGTGCCGCTCCATGGGTGGATGCGCGAGGAGCTTACCGACCCGCGGCATGCGCGCATTCTAGCTAGGCTGGCGAGGTTGAAGGAGGCAGGCGTGACGATGGTGATGGTGGTGCGGGAGTTCGTACGCCGGCGAATCGCCCCCCTTCAACACCATTCTCGCCCAATGTGGGCCTTCACGGGTCCTCGTGATCCCATGAGAATCCAGGTCTCGTCTCTCTCTCCTGACGTGTTGTGCAAGTTGCTCCGCCGCCTGACCGGTGGTGAGCCCGACGAGCTTCTTCACGGCGGCCTCCCCTTGTATAATTACAAGGGACGGGAAGCCCTTGTCCTGAAGATGCCGCGTTTCGACGAGTGCGGGTTCCTTCCTCCTAAGGATGCTTCTCTTCACGGGGCCGAGATGGGGCGCCCTTCGCCGCTTGCTTCTCCAGTTCCCGCCTCGGGTCAGCTCGGGATCAAAGGTGGCACCCCGCCGATGATAAGGGTTGCCGCCTCTGCTCCCGAGCGTGAGGTGCCGGTTGTTGACTCATTGTCCCCTAGCCTCCGCTCCGTCCAGAAGAGGAAGACGCATAGGGGCGGCCACCCTTCGGTGCCTTGGGCATCGGTGAAGAAGAAGTGGGTCGTCGTGGATGAGTAAGTGCCTACATCACCTCGACCTCCCCTTCAGTGTCCTCCTTCCGAGCTTGCGTTTCGCAGGCTACCTCACGGCAAAGGAGGAGTCGAGTTGACGTTGTCTGCTCCCACGGTCGCCGAGCTTCTTGCGGCCTCACCTTCTGTCGGTCGCGGGCCCTAGTCGCCATGCCGCCCGCGATTGTGCTTGCATGTCCATCAAGGGGCCTCGAGCACGAGCCCCCTGCGTTCTTCTTTGCACGTGGTCTTCAGCTCCCCAAGATGGGGCAACACCCCCGCTGGTGCCCTTCCCTGGAGATATGTCGTGCAGTGACCTTGGGCCTCCTTCGCTTGATGACGTGGGGCCCCAAGAGGTGCGTCATCCTTCTGGGGCGGTTATGAGGGAGCCCCCAACCCCGGACGACGCGCCCAGGCTGGGCGTTAGTTCGCACACCTCCCACGCCCATCCTAAAGAGGGTGAGGAGACCATCTGGGCCCTTGGGCTCATGAGCGACCGGAGCGCCATGCGGTGGGGCTTGCTCCAAACTACGACAGGAGCGTTGGAATGTCTAGGGGCGGAGCTTTCCAGTAATGACGCCCGCTTGGAGAGGGAGCATCAATACCTTGCGCAGGAATGGCATCGCCTTGAAGTCGCAGTGAATTTCGGGCGCCTGCAGAGTGAGCGCGCCTGTGCAAAGGCTCGGGAGTCCCTTACCACGGTGGTGGAGGCCCACGAGCGCGCCCTTGTTGAAGCTCAAGAAGCCGACTGGCGGCACAGGGCCTTGGAGGAACGCCTCGAAGAGCTTCAGGCCTCCAATGCCGACCTTGGAAGGCAGATCAAAGCGCGGAAGGTCACACTTGACGGCCTGGCTCCCGAGTTCCTCCCCGCCCGCGTGAACCCCCACGTGCCCCTGGACACGTTGGCGATGGAGGCACTGGAGTAGAGCTTGGAGCAGGAGAGGCTGGAGACGAGGGAGCGCCAGGCGTCGCTTACCGAGGAGTCCCTGGCCTCCCACGAGGCGAAGTTCTAGGACAAGGTCGACAATAAGGTGGCTGAAGCTTGGCGATCCCTTGTCCGGGACTATCGCGCGAAGCTGAAGCTCCAGGAGTCCCGCTTCTACGAGTGACGTGACCACCTGAAAGGCGAGGTTGATGACCTCAGGAAAAGGTTAGATCAAGAGGAAGGGTGCCGGCGAGCCACGATGGATGCCCAGGCCCCTGCTGAGACCGAGCTAGCTTTTCTTTATAAACAAGTGAAGGGCGTTGCTTCCCTGGCAAAGAAGACTTCAGACAAGGAGGACCGTGCTCGCTGCCTCCAGCACATGCGCTCCCAGATGTTCCAGTCCCTCGAGGGGAGGGCCAAGCGGGCCTTGGACGACATCTACGGCGCAAGCGTCTCGAGCCCCTTGGTTCCGGACGATGCTGGGTATCTAGGCTTATTTTCCAGGGTCGTGGAGTGCCTTGAGGGGGTGCGGAGAAGATCCGCACGCTTGTGGAGGAGAAAAGCCACGACCTCCTTGCGCAGGCGGCCTCGCGCGTCTTCAGCCACCTCCTTCGCCTCGACCCGCACTTCGACTTCGGCGTGGTACTTGGTCCCGTGCCCGAAATGACTCGCGCCACCCTCACCGAATGGGTCAGAGACCACGTGGAAGACCTGATAGAGGAGTTTTCTTCCGACGAGGCCGAGAGCCAGGATGGAGCCAGGAGGCACGAGGCCATCGGCAGTGGCGACGGTGAGGGTGGCGGCGACTACGTGTCCCCTTGAGCAGCCTCCTTGTTTCCCTGGCAAGGTTATGCATGTGGCCTAATGGCAACTTTTATGTATTTTTGAGAATTACCCTTGAATGTGCTTCCGAATGACGGGATGTGTTGCGCCCGGCTTCCTTTCCTCATGAGTGTAGTGGGTCGGGAGCCCTTTTGGCGCTCTGTGTCTACATGCCCTAGCCCTGCACATTTACCTACCGTCGTAGTGTACGACCGGATCACCAATGACGCAACTACGAGGTGAGGCCCCGACACCCTCGATGCCGACCGGATCACCAAGGATGACATCGAGGGTGCTGAGTGGCTATATGACCGGTAAGGCGCCTGAGGCGTGCTGCTCAGGAGCCCCCTTTGATGCTCAAGCTGCTCTACGTCGGCAGGTCCCAGTCCCGCACATTTCCCTACCACCGTAGTGTACGACTAGATCACCAAGGACGCAACTACGAGGTGAGGGCCCGACACACTTGATGCCGACCGGATCACCAAGGACGACATCGAGGGTGCGGAGTGGCTTTATGACCGGTAAGACTCCTGAGGCGTGCTGCTCAAGAGCCCCCCTTGACGCTCGAGCGGCCCCCATTCCACCCTGTCGGGTTCTGACTCATGAGGCCTAGGCACTGGGGCCTCCTAAGACTCCATGCCGTGGTTTCATGTTGTCATCGGAGCCCTCGAGGGGGGGCGACTACCAAAAGGTGCAAGTCCCTGAGGCGACAAGGGCTTGTCACTCAGCCCCGAGGTGCCTCGGGGAGGGCCTGAGCGCACGGCCCCTTGCAAAACACCAATCCAAAAAAGAGAGTTCAAGACCGGTAAAAAAGAGAGTGCAATGAAAAAAGTCCTCGGCCCCTTTTTCTTTTTAAATATAGAGCTCTGAACTCTTCAAACTTTGATCCAAAAAGTGGCAATTCGAACACAAAAAGAAGCAAGCAAATGCCGCGTCCGGCACCTAAGCTAGTCTTCGTCTTCCCCCAGCACTGAGCGTAGGGCATCCAGTTGCATGAGCATAGCCATTGATAGGCAGTGTTGACTTCTCCGCCAGTGCGAAGCTGTGGCTGCCACATTGCGTGGGAGGGAACCCCTCCGCATCCTTGAGGGGCTCCCGGCGTATACAACCCACTCGTTATTATGTGGGAGGGTCACGGGTTGGTGAAGTTTAGGACGGGCCCTCGGGGGTAGGGGTAGCCCCCCACTCCCTAGAGCCCGTGACCGGGTGACGTCGTCGTAGTGGAGGCGCCCCCCCCCGCGTCACGGGTCGGGCCAGGCTAGGCCCGTCTGCTGCGCGCAAAGGCCGATGCCTCGGGCGGTCCCCCAGCGCGCCTTGCTGGGGTGCCCCGGGTCCTCACGCAGGTACTCGAGGCCTCGCCTCCAGGCCGGCCGAGCCGGACCTAGGGACATGGGCGAGTACAGGATCACCCGCTGGTGACTGAGCGAGACCCAACTCCAAGACATGGGCGTATGTTCCACCCTCCGCCTCCAAGTGGGCGTCGCGCGCCCTGGAGACAAGGCCGCATGTTCCGCCCTTCGTCCCTAGGTTGGGATCATCTGGCCCGGAGACACGGGCGTGTGTGCCACCCTCCGTCTCCAAGTTGGGGCCACTGGACCCGGGAACGTTGGCGCATGTTCCACCCTTCGTTCCCAGACTAGTGACCCCCGGTCCCTAGACCTATATGCCTTCTGAAGGCAGCTCCATACCAGCGGGCGTGCCTCGTGAAGGTGCCTGTGTCGGGCATCCTCACGAGGACAGCCCCTCGAGCTGCCCTCGCGAGGTTGCGCGTGCCACCCCCCGCGAGAGCTGCTTGCGAAGTCATGTACGTACCTCCTGTAGCCGTGCTAGCCGGCGTTGCTTCCTTCACGACCCAGGTGCTCGTCAACACAGTCGTTGTAGAGTTGCCTGAGTCCCCGGGCGCCGGCGCAGTCGAGCCTCTGGTCGTCCTCCCTGGTTCCGGTGGGCGTGCTATGGGGCGTGAGGGGACGCCCCTCTCGTGTGGGAAGCACCTCCCATCGGCCTCTGCTGGCGCCTGCGGCCAGCTCCCGCGCCCCCGATGCCCGGGGCAAGCCCTGGGCGAGCGCGGGTCATCGCGGATGTCCCGAACGCGCCCGTGTGGCCCGAGCGCTAGTCCTACCGGTTGAGCGAGTTCACGGGCGCGAGCCTCGCTAAGGTACACCAGGGCCTCGCTAGTGGCGGTGACTCGCCTGTGGGCACACCTGGCCCAGGTGTTGCGGTGAACACGCGCCGCACGGTGGCTCTGTAGCTCGTGCACCACGAGGAGCACGACGTGTCTATCCGTCGGGTTGTGGCAGTCCCGGAAAGGCGGTAGTGCGCCCCCAACGCGGAGGAGAGCCGGGGCGGCGAGGGCTTGCCGTGTGGCTGGTGAAGGCGGTAGCCCCCGACGCCCGTCGAGGGGCCAGCCGGCGATGGCGCCTGCCGACGGAGAGGCTGGACGACGTGGTGTGCCGAGGCCCGCCGGCACCGCCCGCGCCACGCGGGCAGCTCGCCGCTCAGCACGGGCTCGACGTCCTTTTGCCATGAGTGCGGGGAGCAGAGGCGGGGTGAGACTTAAGGAAAGCTTCGACACGCCCCCTACCCGGCGCGCCAAATGTCGGATTTCGGGCTCCGCAAAACCCTCAAGGTTCGAACACAGGGGCGTGTGTGAAGATCCCGTGCAGCCTCGCCCAATCTATCTCACTACTCGATGGTTACTGCGGCAAGCTCGCGCGATGTCGAGGAAGACGATGAACACGACAGTTTACCTAGGTTCAGGCCGCTGTGAAGCGTAATACCCTACTCCTGTTTTGGTGGATTGCCTCCCGAGGAGGTGTGGTGGATGAACTAGTACAGTGGGCTCGAGCCTCGTGGGGGTGCTCAAGTGGTGTTCTTGGCTCTCTGCCCTGTCTCGTGGTTTGTAGAGTGGCTAAGTCGTGGATCGGATCCCCTCTACGGTGTGACCTAGCCTCTATATATAGCGGTGGCCCGAGTCCTCTTCCCTTATCACAATGGCGGGAAGGAATTCCACAACGGCCAAATTTGAAGGGGAACAGGAGTACATCTGCGCCCTGTCCAAAGGTGGTCTTCGCCTGCAAAGCGGCTGTTGATGATGCAGTGGTGGGCTCGACGATGACATCCGCCCTGCGGGGCTCGTGGTCGTGGTCTTGTTGCACCGGAATGGAAACCTTTGGGCGACGTGTAGGGAACCCGCGTACGTCCTTGCTCCCTTTGCACCAAAGGGGAAATTGCACTGCCTGGCGCGTTGGCGCCCTCCTGTCCTTCCTTCCCTGCGTCATCTTTGACTCTTGAGGCCAGGTTGTGCATAAAGATCTCTGCCGCTCCGGAGGGGGCCTGAGGAGGCCCATCCTTTCTAGTCTTGGTGTCGTTCTTCCTCGCGAGTCTAGGGTCGTCGCGAGGGCCTTGTCTTGAGTTGAGCCGCGCCTGGCTGACGAGGTGGACCATGTCCTGGTCCGCGGGCAGGCTGGTCTGGATACCTCCGTTCCCAGAACGCCGACACCTATGGACAAACTCTTCAAATACAATTCAAGGCAACCATTAGTCCATAGGATTGCATCAATTACCAAAACAAAACATGAGGGCACCATGCAGTTTCACCTTGGATTTTGTCGAGGGCTTGCCAACATCCAAGGGCTATAGTCCAGTATTGGTGGTGGTGTTAAATCTGTATTGAATTTTTTTCAAACATGTATTAAAAAAATGTTGTTGGCATATACAAAATGTAGAATCAAAAACAAAAGAAACAAATAAAAACAAAAAGATGAAACTTGAAAAAGTAAAAAAGTAAATGAAAAATAAAACCAAAGAAACAACTGAAAAAACAATAAAAAGAATAAAAAAGAAAAAGGAGAAAAAAAGAAAAAAGAAAACTAGTGAAACATGTGCTCATTTCACCTCAACTATACCTGCCGTACTACTTTACCAGAATCCCGACCCTAGCCCCGTGGTTAGCAGCGTTGAAATCTATGTAGGAGACCACAATACGAATCATGTATTAAAGCTCGGAGCGAGAGTTTCTACGAGAGTAAATTGTTCAAAACCATCACATTTGTGGCTAGGGATACTCAAAAACCATCGCTTTTGTCAAGTGAATAGCAAATCCCGCTGATTCGAGACTAAGCCACGACTAAGCACAAAACTGACCGGTTGGACCCGCATGTCAGGCCAATGTGGAATATCTATGTGGACAATACTCAATCAAGTCCCTGTAACTTTTCAAAAGAGAGCAATCGGGTCCTTGTTAGTTTTTTTCGAAAAAGCAATCGGGTCCCTGTGTGCGCCGGCCGTGGCAGCACCGGTCGTGGTTGCTCCGGCCTTGTCTGCGTCGCAGTTGTGCTGCTGCCCGCTACCGTTGCTGCTGCACGCGCCCGCTGCCGCTGTCCGCTACAACTGCTGCTGCACGCACCCGCTGCGACTGCTATTGGCCGCTGCCCGCTGCTTCCCGCTGATGCTGGCTGCTCCCAATGGCCATGGTGATGTGCGACAGCTGCTGCCCGTGGCGGCTGGGGGCAAGAGGGGGCGGAGGGGGCTCCCCATGGCGATGGCGCGTGGCGGCAGGGGCTCCCTATGGCCATGGCGCGGGGCGGCAAGGGCTACCCATGGCATGGCGCGCGACGACGGGGGCTGCCCTGGCGGTTGGGAGCAGGAGGGGCGGCGGGGGCTGCCCATGGCGGCTGGGAGCAGGAGGGGCGACGTGGGCTTGGACAGGAGGAAGAAGATGGGAAGAAGATAGAGTTGACATGTGGGACCTAGTCCACTTCAGCATCATATTCACATACACATGCCATGTCATCCTGATGTGTGGGACCGAAAAATCAGTTTTGTGGTTAGTCGCGGTTGGCAGCTTGTTTAGTGCATTTTGTTATTCACTTGACATAAAAGTAGTTTTTTTATTTTTTGATGAAAGAGATGATTTTGAAGTACCATAGCCACAAATACGGTGATTTCGAGCAATTTACTCTTTCAACGGTCTAATGTGATAAAATAGCATTCGCGTGTAAGAGGACACTATTTTTCACTATTTTCTTTTGAATTGTGCGCGATTGGGCCGGTCCTTTACTGTTGAAGCTCGCAGCAAGAGAGAAGTTCGCTTAATGCGAGAAATAACATTCGCGTGTAAGAGGAGTAAACTGGGCCTAATGTGGTGACCCACTCAAGCTCAGCCCATGCTGCCAGATTCGAGTGAACTGGCTCCAACTAAACTGATTCCCCATTCCCGACGAGCGAGCACCTTCCCCGTCCTCCTCCGCCCCACCCCCCTCCCCCATGGCCTTCTCCCCGCGCTCGCCGTGGTCGCGCTCCAAAAAGCCGGACATCTACTCCACCGTCGTGGTCCACGACGACGAGGGCGCCGCCCTCGGCGGCGGCGCCGCCCGCGCGGAGGATGACGACGACGACGACCCCTCCGCGCTGCCCCCGCTCCTCCAGCGCCTCCCCAAGGACTTCGGCGGCGCGTCCTTCGACGACGACGACGACCCCTACTCCTCGGACCTCGACGATGCCTCGCTCTCCGCCACCGTCGTCATCAAGCGCGGCGCCCCCGCCTCCACCTCGTCCTCCTCCCGATCCCCGTTCCTGGATCTGCGCCGCTCCAGCCCCCGCGCCGCCGAGGCCGACCCGTACTCCACCTTCGTCGTCCACGGCACCGCGCGCTCCGGCGGCGCCTCCAGCCCGCGGGAGTCCGTCTCCGGCACGTTTATACGCCACTCGGGTGGCTCCCCCAGCCCCCGCGAGTCCGTCTCCGGCACATTCATCCGCCACACCCGTGGCTCCTCCAGCCCCCACGAGTCGTTCTCCGGCACGTTCATTCACCACACCAGCGGCGCCTCCAGTCCACGCGACTCCTCCTCAGGTGCCGGTGCTGGGTTTGGGTCCTCATTCATGACCCCCTCGTCCGGGCAGGCGGAGGAGGACCGGCAGCCATCACTTCTGATGCAGCAGCAGCAATCAAGGCGGCAGGCATCAATGAGCTCTGTCCCAGATAGCGTTACTAGGGAGGATCCTTCAACCAAGTATGAGCTGCTCCATGAGCTCGGTGCGCCTCTTGTTATGAAATTAACATTACGTTTTCTGTATGCATAATAATGCTTCCACATACTTTTTGAGGTATCTGCATAACACACAATTCAATTGGGCAATGCAGGGAAAGGTTCATATGGTGCAGTGTACAAGGCAAGGGATCTCAGAACGCAGGAGCTTGTAGCTGTCAAGATCATCTCCTTAACAGAAGGGGTCGGTTTCTTTGTCGATACTATTATTCTGTTAAGGTTGCCAAGATCATCATTATCAGTTAGCAAGCATGTCCAACCGACATCACCATATGTCCAATTATAACTTATATGAAATGAAAAGCTCAAATCAAACATGTTGTCTAATCCTAATCCTCTTTGAAGACGAGTAGACAAAAATGCATGCTTATATGCACCACATCTCTTCTCAAATGTTACCTGTTGTTAGATTTCAAACCCAGGCCCGAATACCCATCCATGTAACATATATATCTAACCACAAACAACCAGAACCTTCTAGAAAGAAATGGTAGAAAATTACATTGGTAATCGATTTGTCCTTGTTTACTTTGATGAACGTTGGAGGATGGCACTGGAGTATAACAAGGATGGGAGAACCTAGATCTTTCATCAACCCTTTGACACACCAAAGACATGACAGAACTTCACACATCCATCTTGTCAAAATTTTCAGTAAGACACTCATCATAGTTGATAATTTCAGAAGACTTTGGATTTATTGTTAGGCAATCCCACAATAGGAATGATAATTGGCGTTACCAAACACGGTACTACACCTTTAGTGTTGAATTCTTATTAAATCACTGCATTTAATTGAAAAGTACATTTCTGTTTTTGCTCATGCCACATATTATCTTGTTAATCTATATTTGTATAAAATTATATTTTAAGTATTAGCACGACAACAAACTGCCGAGGACGGGAACACAAACTTTTTTAACAGACAAAGTTTTGTAGTATTTGCTTTTATAATGTTTCCATTTCCGCTCCATCTCTACCCAAAAAAAACCCATCCCTCCCCACTTTCATATTTGACGTGAACGTACGATCGAGCATTTTATTCGCATGATTGAGATTTCAGAAACGCTAAATGAAGGTACCCTGCGAAGTGGTCACACATGGTTAGCATTCAAATTACAAATCGTTGTCACCATTACATTTATCATGGCGGGTTCTTTAAAATTAGACCATTTAGATATGTTTGAATGAAATTTCCCCATGGCATTTTTCTAGTGGATCTATTTTCTTATGTTGCCATGATTATGCACAGAAGGAACCATGGGTCAGCACGACGGCACTACTTTTTATGTTGCCTGCGACAAATGCACGCTTTGACCTATGCTCCTCTTTCATTATCAATTATAAAAATAGACGCGCAGAAGGCACCATGACTTGATGCTGCCGGTAGCTGGCACTACGCTGAATGTTGCCTTGAGCTAAAAGTACAAGGGAAAAGACTGAGAAACCAGGAAAACGAAAGAAAACCAGCAAACCAGAAAAATGGAAGAAAACAAAAAACCTGTAAAACCAGAGGCGGGTGTGGGATTTCCCTCCTTGGGGCACGTGTAGTGCAGGGAGCGTGCCTACACGGTCACTCGCTCCTTAGTCGCTTCCTTGAAAGTTTACATACTCATAAAAAATGAAAGGTGTCTATTTTCTGAGCCTTGCATTTGTGTAAAGTCTAAAGCTTCATTGTTTGTCATCAGGAAGAAGGATATGAAGATATACGGGGAGAAATTGAGATGCTACAGCAGTGCAGTCATCCAAATGTTGTCCGCTACTTTGGGAGTTATCAAGGAGAAGAATACCTTTGGGTATACTCCAATATCCCTTTTTTTTCATTAACATTGCATAATAAATGTAGTATTCTATTTTGGCAATATGTCTAGTCAACTCATTAAACTGTGATTGACGTGAGCTTCTACATGCAGATAGTTATGGAGTATTGTGGTGGTGGAAGTGTTGCTGACTTGATAGGCATTACAGAGGAGCCTCTTGACGAACCGCAAATAGCTTATATATGTCGAGAAACACTAAAGGTTTCTATTTTCTTCTGACACACATGCACACAGTCTTAAATTGCTACTTATATTGCATTACATGTTTGCGTTGCCAGTTTTTTTTATAATACCTAATTAGGCTAGAACTAGGAAACATGCTACAGTTAGCCTCTAGAAAGAGAAAACCTCAGCTGCCCTGTGGTGTTTTACTTTTACTTGCATATTTTCTGCTGTAGGGTCTTGCTTATTTGCACACAATTTTCAAAGTTCATAGAGATATTAAGGGTGGTAACATTCTACTGACCGAGCAAGGCGAGGTGAAGTTGGGTAAGTACAGTTGTTACCTGCTATGATTTAATTTCACTTACTAGTAATTATGTGTATATGATTTGCTTGCGAATTCGGCATGGTATCTTACTGGATGATATTTGGAACAGGTGATTTTGGTGTTGCTGCCCAACTAACAAGAACCATGTCAAAGCGCAACACGGTATTATTTCCAAACATGTTTGTTTTTGCTATTGTATATAAACTTAAGACAGATAGAAGTCATTCATCATACTTGACCATAAGAATTCCCATATTTACATTGTTATACTAATATGGTAAATTGACGGGAAGTTTGACCACAAGTTTCTGTTAGACTAGTATTACATCTATCTGTTTCTATTTGGCACTGCCTACGTTGGCATATACCAGCTTGCTTGTCACTGTTGCAACATACTAATCTAGTTCACATAAACAAATATCTGAAAAAGGTGTCCAAGTTGATGGCAAAATAATTCTTAGCACATAACATCGTTTTACTAACTTAACTTAGCCTGGAATATCATATCCAGACAAAAAAATTGTTGTGTCATTATCCTTGAAGCACAAGTTTGTATTGGCAATCATGATAACTTTCATAATCTGGTGCGTCATGTTTATGTCTTTCAGTTCATCGGTACTCCACACTGGATGGCACCAGAGGTCATTCAAGAAAGTCGTTATGATGGGAAGGTTACATCTCCCTCCCTCCCTCCTTTCTCCCTCTGTCTCAAAGCAATATTTCTGGTGTGGTAAGCACCAAGCACATTCCTGCATATAACTAAACTAGCAATGCTAGATTAAAGCAATATCTATGGATTTTGCTCTAGGGCTATTCTGCATAATCGTTACTGAGTAGGAATTTGTTGAAGTTTCGTACTCCCTCTGATCCGAATTAATTGACGCAGTCTCTATACAATGTAAAATGGAAATTATATAGAGGCTGCATCGATTAACTAGGATCGGAGGGAGTACCATTTTACCCTGCAAAAAAGAAGTTTGGCAGCATTTTAGTGTAAAAATTTATTGAAGTACTTGAGATGAAAGCTAAACCTGTGGCTCTGTTGGCATAGAAGGTACTCAGTATCCAGTATTCTGTATTTGAATAAGAAGTTAAAGAACCCCTATCCAAACATGCAAGTCTTCTCTTTTGTTCTTCTCTTGGTAGTTCCTGAAGTACGATTTTCTGACCTGACAGTGCTAGAAAAGATACAAATTTATAACATTGAGAAAACATCTGATAGTTGATTTCTGTGCAATTTATCTTCCTGATATGTCATAGTATTATCTATTTCCAGGTAGATGTTTGGGCTCTTGGTGTGTCTGCAATAGAGATGGCAGAGGTAGAAAATGTTTTTTGGTTCTTCCTTTTGTAACTGTACAGTTATTTTTCTAATTCCCTTTTTCAAGATGCATCTATCAGTTAACATTTCCTTTTGGTGTCTCTAACTGTAGGGCATGCCACCGAGATCCACTGTGCATCCAATGAGAGTAAGTGCATGGCTTCTTGATCCCATTTACTATTTAGTATCTCTAGTTGATGCACAAGCAGCTGATTGAAATCTACTTTACCTTTGATACACTGTACCTTGAATCCCTTTACATTTTGGTCCATTTTTGGTTTCTGAACTAAACTAGGTTTTCCTGGTAGCAGTTCTTTTCACACATATATTCTTCATTCACGCTCTGTGCATTGTTTTTCTTCCTTGACCTAGTTTGTAGTAGGATCACTAACGTGGATATATTTTTGACATTGTTGTTGATTCCTGATGTATCTGCTTCTGCACTTTATCTAGTTATAATATCGGATGTAGCTGCCTATTATTGGTGTGTATGTGTGCCATCCTCACTTGGCTTGATCCATTAGCTAATCGTATCCCTGTCCCCCTTCAGGTGATCTTCATGATATCTAGTGAACCTGCACCGATGCTGGAGGATAAGGAGAAGTGGTGAGTGGCTTCTAATACACCTTGCAACTTTTCGACTTCTCTGAGTAACGGAAAACTAAACTGGACCGCTTGTAAGATAATCAATTGTTGATTACCTCAGAAATAACTTTAGGCACAGGTTTCCTTTAATCTACCAAGAAATTCCGAGAGTGTCATCTGAGATTCATACTACTTTTGTTTGTAAACAAAGTGTTCCATGTTTTTGTTGGGAGATGTTGACATGGCTAGTTCTTGGTTAATCCTTCCTTGATGAGGTGTAGCTATCGTTGACTTAGGCCGCATTTGTCCTGTACCAGACTTGATACTGTAAATTCTGTAATAATCTGGCTATAAGTCGATATACATGTCACTGGGTACTAATGCATTACCGGTCTTCAAAACCAATGCAAGATCAGTTGTGATGCTTAGTTCATACAAACAAGACACGGTTCAGTCAACAGTATCAGTCATGTCTTCTTTACTTCTTGTTCATTTATTCCTCTATTAGATTATCACTCTTCTAATGTGGAAAAGGTGGCAATTGCATATTTTACTATTTTAGCCCTGACCTGTTAAGATCTTGTGGGTTTTCAAACATGAAGTCTTAAACATATGTCACATTATGAACTAGCCTAAAGCATGAAGAGATTATAGATTTATTCTAAAAGAGGGAGACTCACAATGCTATTTTTTTGGTATAGTTTATTGTTTGCCAATCCACTGCTTCCTGCTAAACTGATCTATTAAGTTGTGTCATTTAGTCAAGCGACACTGAAAGGTTGAGCTTAATCCAATGAAGCCCTTGAGTTTTAAATACCGGTTGGTCTAAGCTCTTGTATCCTACCCTCCAGGTCTCTTCTCTTTCATGATTTTATTGCCAAGTGCCTAACAAAGGATGCAAGACTCCGGCCTGCTGCAATTGAGATGCTGAAGGTACTTCTATAGTGTTCAGGGAACTTTGTGATGCATTTTTATAATTATTTATTTCTGTATTCATTTATTTGTGTTGTTCTCATTTTTTAAAATTGTCCCGCAGCACAAATTTATTGAGAAGTGCAACACTGGAGCTTCAAAAATGTTGGCAAAGATCAAGGATGCAAAGATCATAAGAGAAACAGCTGTGCAAAACCAGCTGCCTGACTCTGACGATGTAGAACAATCTCTTCTATTATTATGTTTATGTACATTGATTTGGTCATTATGGTATTCTGAATTTGGTATCTACAGGCAATGGATGCAACTGTTCGAATTAATGAAGATTATGGAGAAACTGTTCCAACAAACTCTCAGTCAACTCATGAAACAAAAAATGATGGTTTGGGAGGTAATGATAACGATCATGGGCATGTTCCACATTCAATGCATCCATTGCACCAAGTATCAATTTGATGTTATCCTGGCACTGTTTCCTCATCATGTTGTCCTTTGAGTTTATTTGTTGGTTCTGTTCTGCCACTAAGGTATGCTAGTGATAAATAGCTACCTGATACACGATATGTGGCGTGTAGGCTTTTAGTTATTAGTTTTTGTGAGCATACATGAGTTGAACATGATACTTACCAAGCAAAATACTCGCTCATATGCACAGCTCTGGTGGTGACATGCTGGTATTGTTTCATGTATCTTGTGTTGAGATGGCTTCTTATAATGCTTTTCGTGGTATTCTGGTGGTCAGGATTTTAGTTGTTTCTCAAATGGGATGCTTCAAAGTTTAGCGTTGTTAGTATTTTGTGGTCTTGTGCTATGCATCTGAAACCAGCATTTCTTTTTTTTGCTTATAGGCGATTTTGGCACAATGATAGTCCATCCTGAAGATGGCGATGAAGCGGTCGAATCATCTATTTTCCCAAGAGCAGAGTTCATACCGGGCCTTGGTAGTATCAACTCTTTCACACATGATCCAAAGAGGGCCGAGCTTATTTCAAAATTTTGGTACGAGAAACAGAAAATTGTTTTCTGATGTACATTTTCATTCCTAGAAAGCAAAGCAAACAAGCGAAATCTATCTCCCGCCAGAAAGAATCTTATGTATGCTATTTTGATAGGGCGGAGAGCACAGCTGATAATGATGCTGCCATTAAAGGGCGGGATTTAGATGGACTTCCTGACACCCAAGAACCCAAAGCAATGCCACGTTCAATTGGAACATTTAAGCATCACAAGGGTGTAGAAGGGACTGTGCTGCGCCATGATAACACTGCATCACCGGGTGTTGCCAGCACAATGACCAAATTAAGCAGCAGCCCAAGCCGTAAAGCATTTTCGGTTCAGGATAAGGTAATACGCTTTGTGGTCAACTTTTTTCTATATGACTCTGAAGTACATCGGATAGTTGTTGCAATTGCGCTTCCCCATTTCACCCCACTCCTAATGTGTCGATAAAATTTCTTTTGTAGCTCTGGTCAATCTATGCCGCTGGAAACACTGTACCTATTCCATTTCTTAAGGCGATTGACATTTCACCGCTAGCTCTAGTATCGGACAGCGTAGCAGGCAATGGCCCCGCTGGTTCAAGTACAGCTGATGCCTTGGAGGCCGTCAGGGAGCTTTTCAGTGGCGACGGGCAGGCAAAGAAAGGGCGGAAAGGGCAAAATGAGGTATGCTGTAGACTGTTCTGTTCATTAGTTGCAAAGCGACGCTATTTCTCATGCCCAGATGTGTGTCTGATACTGGACTTGATTGCGCTAGGCCCCTCTTCCTCCTGGCGTGCACGACAGGTTGACGACAAGCCCTACATTGATGAACCTGGCCCAGGCTCTCGCCTACCATAAGACGTGAGCTGTTCGAACTTGTCTGCTTTGGCAGAGCTTTCCTTTATGTAACGATTGAGGGAATGATTCCGTTAATATGAAAAATGCCCGTTTGGTTCTATAAATACTAGGTGCTACGAGGACATGCCTCTGCAAGATTCGCAGGCGACAGAAGAGCAGCAGACGATACAGAACCTCTGCGATACGCTTCGGACCATACTGAGGTTGTAGACGGATCCATGACTGAAGAAGATTTTTGGAAGGATTTGGCACGCCATGGTGCTGCGCGGAGGCAAGGGCTTGACCTTGGCCTTGGGTTTTTTTCATGGCGGGCACTGCGATTGGGCTCAGCCTGGGGCAGTGTGGGATCAAAAGCATGGTGCAGACTGCAGGTCGACGCCGATGGAGGGTATGTTGAGAATTCGTAGACGCTGGGTGGGTGGGTGGGAGTTGGATGGATGCAAGGGAATTCTTTGTGTTGCGGAGATGGGAAATTTTGCCTTGTGTTTATAGCTTCTAGGTCTCTTTCAGTGGTTGTTGCATGTACAGATTGTGTAGCTAAGTTTTGGTAAGCAATTTTGTGGCGCAGATGGCGATTGGAACCTGTATTTTCAGCATGTGCAACCGTTCCCCCCCCCCGCCCCCTCGAAATAAAGAGGAATAATAATAATTACTAGTTAAACCAGCCGTACGTTTAGTGTCAGGTAAACATTTTTTTCAGAAGGAATTGAAAAGCACGGTTCGTGCTGTCACGCCGTCGAGGAATGGTTCGAGCTGTTTTGTCGTCCGCCGTCATGCCGTCGAAGGTCCCGGAAGGGATGGTCCTTGGACCTTGGCGGCCGCGGCACGAGGGTGCCCGTTGGCGCTTCTGGCCGACGTGGAGCACTTGCCGCCCGTCCTTGTCCTTTCTCCTTTGTGTACGAGACTCCGGTTGACGTGCAAAGCCCGCCACAAAAACGGCCCGCTTTCTTAAATCGTAAACCGAACCAAACCAAAGCAGGCGAGAGCAGCAGGACGTGGACGCACGGCTCGGTCCGATTCGATAGCGTCCGTCCGGTGCCGCATCCCACCGAGACGAGGCGCGCGTGTGTTTCAAAAAAAAAAGAGACGAGGCGCGCGTGAAGGTGACGGCGTGGTCCAGTGCGGGCCGCATCCCCCTTGCAGTCGAAGCCTGATTCGCCGAGCAAATAGCGAGGGGGACGGAGGGAGGGATCATGGGGATATTCCTTCCTGCTCCCTGCTCCTGGTCCTGGGCGGCGTAGCGTGGGTCGGGGTCGCCCCCACACTCTCCGCAGGGCCTCCCTCTTGTTTGCTTGTGCCCGGAAATTCATTCGAGTGGGATCGCGCACGTATGGGGATGCGAACGCGACGCGAGGGGTCCCAGACTCCCCCAGGTCGCAGCCCGGCCGCGCTCGCTCGTCCCGAACCTTTTGTCCGCGCGTCACATGTGAATGTGATCGACCCATCCTCCGTCCTCCACACAAAGGAAAAGCGCACCGTCCCCTCGCCCCCGGCTCACTCGGCGACTCCCTCCCCCCCCCCCCCCCCTCAGCCTTCACCCATTGGCCGACGAACCCCCCCCCCCCCCCCCCCCAGCCCAGGGGCGGCCGCCGGCGATGGTGAGGGAGATGCGCATCAACACGGCGCCCCGCGGCAACCGCGTCCCGCTGCTCAACAACGGGGTACGCACGCACGCAGCCGCCGCGCCGCTCTCAGTCCCGCGTCTCTGTTTATCCGTCTGCGTTTGGAATTTTGGGGCCCTAACCGATCCCGGCTTTGCAGGAGACGTCCAGGATCCTCTCCGACCTCGAGGAGGGCAGCAACGTCCAGGTTCGACCTCGCCGCCCCACCCACTCACTCACTCCCCTGTCCTACTCCTCAGACCTCAGTACGGCCTCCCTGGTTTGGTTTGGTTTGGTTTGGTTTCTCCATGGACCAGAGCTTCAGCTACAACGATGCCTACTGATTCGTCTTCCCTTTTTCTGCTCGTCTAATCGGAATCCTCCCAGGCGGCCAACGTCGGCTTCTGCCGGGTCATCAAGTTGGTGAGCACCGTCTCATACTAGGTTTAAGATGTTATTTCTGGGGAAATTGTTATTGGTGTCTGTCTTTGCTCTGCTAAATGAACGGGAACATGGTTTGCAGGCAAAGCATGACGCGGGAAAGCTGGTCTTCGCCACCATCGCGCTGCTCGTCGCCTCTCTCAGTAACCTCCTCGTTGTAGGTACTCCTCACTTGTTATGATAATAAATGTGTTATTTGGTGCTGATGAATTGCATTTTTTGCGGTGCACCTACTATTCTGGATTTCTGGCGAAAGCCACACACAGTAAATCAGGCTCTTGTATGAGCCAGGGCTTTAATTTTGAACCGATTAACCGCTCCCGCGACACCAACAGTCTTGGTTGAATTGAGATAAAGCCAATTAACCAAAACTGAAGCAACATGGAAACTATGCAAAGAGAAATAGATGTGTAGATATCACTATTGTTTCAGTACTAACCAGTTTTGACTCGTGAGTTGTGTGGCAGGATTACTATTAGAACTAGATGATGCCCCGCGCGTTGCTGCGAGAAATCTTGCAAAAATAAATGCATAAATATATACAAAAAAACATCAAAACTAATGGACGGAAAATGTAATCTGAGAAACATACAGTGTATAAAAAAAATTGAATTTCAATTAAAATAATATCGCTTCGAACAAATATGTAAAAGGCCAACGACATAGATATGCTACAAATCGTCCCACACATATATCCACAGTACAAAATCTAGTGAAAAATAAATTCGAAGAATTAACATGCATGAATTTATGTTCTGGTTGCATTGCATGCATAGTGTAGTGTAAAAAGTGGGATTTATGACTTGCATGCATGACTTGCTTATGTGGCATGCTTGCATGGCTAGGAAAAATAGATAGTGGGTTGTAGTTATTTAGGAATAGAAGATTAAATAGTGGCGAGTACGGTTGGTTCTTGTGTGACATGATTAAATACGAGTGTGGTGTGGTGTGGTGAGTGTGCGTTGGTTCTTGTGTGACAGGATTAAATACTACTCCGTACAGAGCAAGTTGGTCTTCTACCTATAAAGAGCATCAATGTTGTCACATGTTTCTTGTCTTCATGAATGAATCATCTTCTTTAATAAACGCCTAATGGATGGATCATCTTCTGTTATCCTACAGCCCAAATATGGTGGCAAGATAATTGATATTGTGTCAAGAGATGTTCAGCGGCCAGAGGATAAGGCCCAAGCCCTGGCGGATGTGAATGGCACCATATTATACATTGTGCTAATAGTTGTGACTGGGTATGCTTCTTGAAAACTATTTTTTGAGGATTATAGAGGGATACTCTGTTATACTTAATACACCAGTGCCAGTACCATCTTTTATAATCAGCTTATGTTTGATGGATCTAGCTAGGCCACAATTTTAGTTGGTACTAATAATCGAACCATTACTCTCACTTTCACCTCCTAGCGCAGAATTCATGTTAATGTGCTAAACCTGGTTAATTATTTTGATTGAAATATTTAAAACCAACTCTGCCTCTGTTTCAGGTCAGTTTGCACAGCTCTTCGGGCATGGCTATTCAATTCTGCTAGTGAGAGAGTAGTTGCTCGGCTTAGACAGGACTTGTTCAGCCATCTGATAAACCAGGCAAGTGCCTTAATTCTCTGTCCAAATAGCTTTGTTCTGTTCTTCCATATATTTGTGTTCTTATGATCAAGTCTGCACACATGTCTTATGCTCCCACAGGAAATAGCATTTTTTGATGTGACTAGAACAGGAGAGCTCTTAAGCAGGCTTTCTGAAGATACCCAAATTATAAAGAATGCCGCTACAACAAACCTTTCAGAAGCACTGCGTAATCTGACTACCACAGCTATTGGTCTTGGCTTTATGTTTTCAACTTCATGGAAGCTAACATGTAAGTACCAGTTCCACATGCTTGTGCTCTACAGATTAAGAACTCTGTTGCATATCATTTTGCTGTCTATGTGGCATCTACCTCAGCATCAATAAAATGAGACCAGGCTTGTATGCGTTGTGCCTTGTGAGTGTCCCCCACCTGTTGGTTCTGACGGAATAATAGTCTTCTGCACATTACAGTAGAAGTTTGTGGTTCCATAAACGGTTTAAAAAGTTGTCGTCCTGTGATAGTTTTGCTTGCGTACATGCATTTTGAAAAATAAATAACTGCTTTAGTTTAGTATCTCTCTAGTCTTTACTCTTCACACTATTCTGTTAATCTCATTTACTGTTCCTCCACAGTGTTGGCACTTGTAATTGTTCCAGTAATATCAGTTGCTGTGCGTAAATTTGGGCGTTTTCTTCGTGAGCTTTCACATCAGACACAAGCTGCGGCTGCTGTAGCTTCATCCATAGCTGAGGTTTGTATATCTGCTATTTGATTTGTTAATGATCATAGGAGAACTTTGGTGAAACCTTACTTTAATTACTGTAATGATTACAGAAAAATAATAATCCAATACACACGATGAGTTTTTATTTCAACCATAGGGTAAAATCCTTAATTAGTTGTATTTGGGCATTAACAAATCTATCTTCTACCATCTAGGAATCTTTTGGTGCCATTCGTACAGTAAGAGCCTTTGCTCAGGAGCCTCATGAAATTTCACGATATGGCGGAAAAGTAAATGAGACACTGAAACTTGGTCTCAAGCAAGCTGTGAGTACTGTAATATTCGTGTAAGAAAAATGCCACCATTTTGCATAATGACCTGACTATGCATTTTTTGTAGAAAGTTGTTGGACTATTTTCCGGAGGGCTTAATGCTGCATCAACCCTGTCGGTCGTTGTTGTGGTTATTTATGGAGCTAACTTAACCATCAATGGTTACATGACAACTGGTTCTCTTACGTCATTCATCTTATACAGCCTTACAGGTAAGATTCAGCATTATCACTTTTGTTTTACTGAACCCAGTATTCTACCAATACCACAACTGGAAATCTACAAGTCAGTTATAACAATCATGTTTATAAGGGGCACTTCTGTTTTAATTGTCATGATTATGTGTATGTTGATTTTTCTGAATAATTCATCCCTCTCTTGATTATGCAGTTGGCTCGTCAGTCTCTGCCTTGTCAGGACTATACACAACTGTAATGAAAGCATCAGGTGCAAGCCGTAGAGTTTTTCAACTACTTGATCGTGTTTCCTCAATGACAAACACTGGGGACAAATGTCCAAAAAAGTGAGTTTCATTGTCTATCAGCTTTCTTCATTGGTTATACCTGTGCATCATTCAATACACATTTCCTTTCATTTCACTGTGTGTTTCATAGTCAATTAGCTTTTTTGTTTGATTGACATTTCCGTCCATTTCAGTGAAAATGAAGGGGAAGTTGAGCTGGACGATGTCTGGTTTGCATATCCTTCGCGCCCTTCTCATATGATTCTTAAGGTAAATATTTCCAGATAGCATTTTTGTGCAACCTACATGGTTATTTAAATTTGGCATACTCTAGCATGGTGTTGTCTTTCCTCCTTGTTTATGTGCAGTGTACATGCAAAGAGAAAGTTAGGTTTAACTTGCATGCTCTTATGAATTTGCACAGCATTTGGGATAACTTGGCTCACTTTCTGAAACTTGGATACTTAGTGGTTTATTTCTGTTAGAAATGGAAGAATATGCTGATACAGCAATCTTCATGATCTTAGTGATTTGTTTTTCTGTTAGAAACGGAAGAATATGCTGATACAGTAATTGAGGGCAGTATGTTGCCAGCATTACTCCCAATGGCTCTTGTAATTCCATTGT
This sequence comes from Hordeum marinum, assembly GCA_022496015.1. Classification (NCBI taxonomy): domain Eukaryota; kingdom Viridiplantae; phylum Streptophyta; class Magnoliopsida; order Poales; family Poaceae; genus Hordeum; species Hordeum marinum. Next base: position 331,654,914 of record CM039674.1, read on the forward strand.
GTATAAGAAGAAGAGCATACTTTGACTTGGTATATATAGGAATTTTCTCTAAAGCATATATTGAAGCAACCTGTAAAATAGGATTACATGTCTAATAATAAGAGAGGTACAAAATCATTCACAAGCTTTCTCGAGAACACAAAATACAATTTCAACTAGCATGCATGGTGCATTCAGTTTATATTGTGTGTCATTAATATTTCAGGGAATCACATTGAAACTAGCACCAGGTTCAAAGGTTGCACTTGTTGGGCCGAGTGGTGGTGGAAAAGTAAGCCTCTTTGGCCGTATGCTAATTACTCGTTCACATGCTTGGTGTTACACTATGAAATTGTTTCTCACTTGCGATTCTCAGTCATAACCTTCGGGTTTTTACATGCTCTTGCAGACTACAATAGCAAATTTGATTGAAAGGTTTTATGACCCTCTAAAGGGAAAGATCTTGCTAAATGGAGTGCCTTTGGTAGAAATTTCACATCAGTATCTCCACCAAAAGGTATGGTGTCCAACTGTTTTTGTCCATAATAGGATTGCTATGCTGCTGTGGAAATTAGGATATTATCTAAGCTATGGTAGTTATTTAAATTTCCAAGTCTTAGTAGCTGGTGCCATCGCGGGACATTTTCCTGATTCCTGAATTGGTTGATATTAGTCCGATTCTGTAAATTGTGTCAGTTAGCAGGTTCACTGTCTTGTCTAATCACTAGAGAGTCATGTATTTTAGAAACCTTTTGGGGAAAAAAATACTGGTTTGAACCAAAAAGTTTCAGCACCCCAGAAATACTCTGCTTACATCAGTAATGGATATTAAATTATGTCGGTTGGTAATTTCACTATTTTGGTAGTGTCTGGTTGGTGTCACTGGCCATTCAAGATTCAACTTACTTATGCATCTGGCAAGCACAACTAGGAGCCCATGATTGATATGGTTCATGGCTCTACTAGTATATTTGCCTTCAGATTTTTTTAAATGTTCATTTTCTCAACCAAATGATTTCAGGTCAGCATAGTTAGCCAGGAGCCCACACTCTTTAACTGCTCCATTGAAGAGAATATTGCTTATGGATTGGAGGGCAAAGCCAGCTCTGCAGACGTTGAGAACGCTGCTGTAAGTACTTTGATTTAGGAACTCTTTAAGGACACCTCAAGATTACAGATTACAGGATCTGACTAACTTGTGGGTGCAGAAAATGGCAAACGCGCATGACTTCATATGCAGTTTCCCAGACCAATACAAGACTGTCGTTGGAGAGCGAGGCATCAGGTTATCTGGCGGGCAGAAGCAGAGGGTTGCCATTGCGAGAGCTTTACTTATGAACCCACGAGTGCTTCTCTTAGATGAAGCTACCAGCGCCCTGGACGCCGAAAGCGAATACCTTGTTCAGGTACCAACTTTGAAACTGACCGAAGGGAAACAAACAATTCCCTTACTGCAATCTGCCAATGAAATTCATGTGATCTACATTTCCCTATATATGACAGGATGCAATGGACTCGTTGATGAAAGGGAGGACGGTTCTTGTGATAGCGCACCGGCTCTCCACCGTGAAGAGCGCCGACACGGTCGCCGTCATCTCCGAGGGCCAGATCGTGGAGAGCGGCACGCACGACGAGCTCCTGGAGCGCGACGGCATCTACACGGCCCTGGTGAAGAGGCAGCTGCAGCTGCCCAAGTTTGAAGGGGCCGCCAACGGGACAGACGGAGTAGAACCCAGCAGTAACGGCCAATAGTGTTTCCTTGCCTGGCGATCTCTCTCCTCTTCCGTCAGGCAGACACCATTCCGTTGGGATCCACCATGTGTAACGCGCATTCTGATATACGTATTCCACTCTGGATAACGCCAACACGCTGGAATGCCACACGCTGTAGCTCTCCTACACCTTGATTCACATGTGCTGCTGTATGTGAGTGTATACTGTACGTGCTTAGACTTTGTCATCGATTATTTCTGTAACATACAGTTAAGAAAAATTGCAGCGCCAAAACTACAGTGATAAATCAATTGGCCCGAGGGAAAGAAACTAATTTGTTAACTATCTGTGGCAAAATAAAGGCTTTGCTTAAGTTAGCTGATATGTATATTCGGTAGACCTGGGGTCCCAACGAAATGACCATTCGAGGCGGCAATCCCAGCAAAAGTTGCAGAAAATACTTTTTTAGTTCATCATTCAAAGAGTCGTGAAATTACAAAGACGCTAAGAAAAGATGCGCTAACGCTTCCAACCATACGTGTTAAAATCTGCTCGATGAGATCCATTCAGGGACTATTGGTTGACAGGGAAGAGAAGGGGATTAACAGGAATTAAATCTCCTAAAAGTCAAAATCCCTGCACAAAGTCAAATGGTGTAGGAGTTAGATGAGACTTGATTAATTCTCGTCAAGATGAAAGTTATCCACACCCATAACACCCGAACATTTGAATTTTGACCTTTTTTTCATACTGAACTTGTCAATGCTCGCGTCACTGAAATTACCATAAAAAACGTTCGACTTGCCATGGTCAAATCCTAAATGTTGGGGATTTATCATTTCCGTAGTTCCAATCAGCCGCTTGGTCTGTTGGCACATAACAATGGCAGGCATGGTTCTTGCTGCCATGCCGCATGACGGCTCCGGACGAAGAACGGTTGAAACTTTGAACCGTTCTCTCGTCCACCGCTATGCCGCCGAAGGTCTTGGAAGGCATGCTTCTTGCCGCCACGAGTGTGCCCGTTCGCTCGACGTGGACGACGACGTGCTCCCGGTCATGGGCGCATGACGCCGGCCCACGCCTCTGCCTTTTCTTGAGGAGGACGAACGGCCGGCGCTCTGACTTTGGTGACAAAACGGAATTCCGAGTACTAGGTTGGGCGCGGAGACCGGCGATCCAGCGGCGACTTTGTAAGGAGGGAGACAGGGAAACTCCAGTTGACCTGCAAAGTCCGCCACAAAACGAAATTCCAAAGAAATACTCCAGTAATCCCAAGCCAGATGCGTAAAGCAGGAAAAAAAAACTCCAGCTGGCAGCGACAGCTCGCGCTCGCCGGCGCCAATGGCTGGCCTACTCGTCCACACTGCGGCGGAATAAAAGGCGCGGCATCCTCTGCTCGTCTCCCCACTCTCCCCTCGCTCCATTGGCCAGCCACCTACGACTGCGACCAGGACGAACCCGGCGGCGGCGATGGGGAGGGAGCCGCGCATCGACACGGCCACCCGCGGCGACCGCGCCCCGCTCCTCGACCACGGGCACGGGGTACGCTACGCGCCGCGCCTCTCACCCGCTTCCCGGTTCCTCCCTCGTCCTTCAGTTTCTGAGGCCGATCCGATCGCGCGCGCTTATTTTTCGCAGGAGACGGCGACGGCGAGGGTTCCCTCCGACCTCGAGGAGGGCAGCAACGTCCAGGTTCGGCCCCCATTATCCTAGCTAGACCCGCTCCAATGCTTCAGCTAGAACGACCAACTGCTGGGAGATTCGTCATTTTCTTTCTCTGATCGTCTATATAATTGGAATCCTCTCAGGCGGCGAACGTGGGGTTCTGCCGGGTCATCAAACTGGTAAGCACGCCGTGAAGGTTTTCGATGCTTTCTGCAAGGTTTTGTTCATGTGCTTGCGCTTCTGAATGCACGCGCGAACGGGTGAATTGCAGGCAAGGCCCGACGCGTGGAAGCTCATCTTTGCCACCAGCGCGCTGCTCGTCGCCTCCCTCAGCAACCTCCTCGTTGTAAGCACTCCAAACTCATCATGACAAAAGGTTTACGCACGCATCAAGAGCTTTAATCGAACTGATCAACATTGTAGCTTCCTGAAAATTGTGTACCCATAAATACTATCTCAGCAATCAGCTTTGACCGGTGAGCAGAGCAGAGTAAATTTGTTCATGTGTGTCAGGATTAAGTAGTGGTGAGTAGAGTGCATTGCTTCTTAGTACATGGCAGGATTAAACACTACTCAATACAGTTCTACTTATATCGTACATGTATAAAGAGCATAAATGTTGCACATGTTTCAGTTGTTTGTCACATTGCATAGATCACTTTTTAAGCCTAATTACATGATGGATCATCATGTGTTATCCTACAGCCCAAATATGGCGGCAAGATAATTGATATTGTGTCAAGAGATGTTCGGCGGCCAGAAGATAAGGCTCAAGCCCTGGCGGATGTGAATGGCACCATATTGTACATCGTGCTAATAGTCGTGACCGGGTATATATCTTTCTTGAAGACTTCATTTTGAGTATTACAGAGGGATATTCAGTTTACGATTTCGTGGATGTTGCTAGGCTGCAGTTTTAATTGGCACAAATAGTTAAGCCATTTCTCTCTGAATTACATCTTCTTTCAGGTCAGCTTGCACTGCTCTTCGGGCATGGGTGTTCAATTCTGCCAGCGAGAGAGTTGTTGCTCGACTGAGGCATGACTTGTTCAGTCATCTCATAAACCAGGCAAGTGCCTTAATTCTTCCAAATTTGCCTTAATCAAATTATTTTCTTTTTCGGGTCCTCCATCTATCTATGTTCTTATCATCAAGTCGGCACTGCACACATGTGTTGTGCCCCCACAGGAGATAGCATTTTTTGATGTGACCAGAACAGGGGAGCTCTTGAGCAGGCTTTCTGAAGACACCCAAATCATAAAGAATGCCGCTACGACAAACCTTTCAGAAGCGCTGCGTAATCTGACTACCACGGCTATTGGTCTTGGCTTCATGTTCTCAACTTCATGGAAGCTAACATGTAAGTGCCAGCTACATGTTCTTGATATTTACTCAGCATACGACTCAAGTAGTATATCTCATTTACCATTCCACCACAGTGTTGTCACTTGCAATTGTTCCGGTGATATCGGCTGTGGTGCGTAAATTCGGGCGTTTTCTTCGTGAGCTTTCACATCAGACACAAGCTGCGGCAGCTGTCGCTTCATCCATAGCCGAGGTTTGTACTATCTGATGTTGATTGGTTAACGAGTATAGGAGAATTTTGGTGAAACCTTTCTTTAATTATTACTCTAACGGCTTACAGAAAAGTAACAACAAAATATGCACTTTGAGTTTTCATTTCAACCATAGGGTAGAATCCTTGATATAGTTGTATTTGTGCATTGAAAATCATATCTACTACGTTCTAGGAATCCTTTGGTGCCATCCGCACCGTAAGAGCCTTTGCTCAGGAGCCTCATGAGATCTCACGATATAGTGGAAAAGTTAACGAGACACTGAAACTTGGTCTCAAGCAAGCTGTGAGTACTGTAATGTTCATGTAAAAAAAATGGCACCATTTTGCATAAGTATCTGACTAAGTTTTTTTTTTGTTTGTAGAAAGTTGTTGGCCTATTTTCCGGAGGGCTTAATGCTGCATCAACCCTGTCGGTTGTTATTGTTGTCATTTATGGAGCTAAATTAACCATCAATGGTTACATGACAACCGGTGCTCTTACGTCATTCATCTTATACAGCCTTACAGGTAGATTCAGAGATCCTGAAAATTCAGAGTTATCAGGTTTTTTACTGAACCCAGTATTCTACCAATACTGCAACTGCAAATCCACAAGTCGGTTATAACAATCAAGTTTATAAGGGGCACCTCTGTTTTCACTGTCATGATTATGTGTATGCTGACCTTTCTGAACAATTCATCCCTCTCTTGAGTATGCAGTTGGCTCGTCAGTCTCTGCCTTGTCAGGATTATACACAACTGTAATGAAGGCATCAGGTTCAAGCCGTAGAGTTTTTCAACTTCTTGACCGTATTTCCTCGATGAAAAACTCAGGGAACAAATGTCCAAAAAAGTGAGTTTTATTACCCATCAGCTTTCTTGGCTGATTATGCCTATGCCGTATGCAATACCCATATTTTATTATTTCCATTTCCTTCCATTTTGCCGTGAGTTTCATTGTCAATTACTCCTATGTACTAGTATGCAGTAACCTTACATTATTCTTCCACTTCAGTGAAAATGATGGGGAAGTTGAGTTAGACGATGTCTGGTTTGCATATCCTTCTCGTCCTTCTCATCTGATTCTTAAGGTAAATATATTCTTGCATGCTCATCTCTCGTGCTCTTTCCTACGAATTTGTACTGCGTTTGGGATAACTGGGCTCACTTACTGAAATACACTTTCAGTAAGCATACAATACATGGCGGATCTCAATTCAATTTTATATCGGTGTCATGAATATTTCAGGGAATCACATTGAAGCTAGCACCAGGCTCAAAGGTTGCACTTGTTGGGCCAAGTGGTGGTGGAAAAGTAAGATCCTGTAAGTCTTGGTGTTACACAATATGATTTGTTTCTCAACTGCTACTCTCAATCATAACCTTCGGGTTTCTACATTCTCCTGCAGACTACAATAGCAAATTTGATCGAAAGGTTTTACGATCCTATAAAGGGAAGGATCTTGCTAAATGGAGTGCCTTTGATAGAAATTTCACATCAGTATCTCCACCAAATGGTGAGGTGTTGTCTAACCCTTTATATGTTTGTATATATGGCTTCAGTTTCATAAAAGGAAAAAAAAAACTTGCTTCAGTTTTTTCTTTTCTTCAAATGTTCACTTTCTGAAGCAATGATTTCAGGTAAGCATAGTTAGCCAGGAGCCTACACTCTTTAACTGCTCCATTGAAGAGAACATTGCTTATGGATTGGAGGGCAAAGCCAGCTCCGCCGACGTCGAGAACGCAGCTGTGAGTGTCTGAATTTACGAACTCTTCTGAAGCATAACTCTCAGGGCTGCAAGACCTGACTAACTTGTGGGCGTAGAAAATGGCGAACGCGCATGACTTCATATGCGGCTTCCCGGACAAGTACAAGACGATCGTCGGAGAGCGCGGCATCAGGTTATCCGGCGGGCAGAAGCAGCGGGTCGCCATCGCGAGAGCTCTGCTGATGAACCCGCGGGTGCTCCTCCTGGACGAAGCCACCAGCGCCCTGGACGCCGAGAGCGAGCACCTTGTCCAGGTACTGTTGCCAACTCCTGATTGCAGATAGAAACAAGCAACTCTCTTCCTGCAATCTGCTAATCGAATGTCTGCCGCTTATTCGACTTATGCTGCAGGACGCAATGGAATCGTTGATGAAAGGGAGGACGGTTCTCGTGATAGCTCACCGGCTCTCCACCGTGAAGACCGCCGACACGGTGGCCGTCGTCTCTGAGGGGCAGATCGTGGAGAGCGGCACGCACGACGAGCTCCTCGGCCGCGACGGCATCTACACCGCCCTGGTGAAGAGGCAGCTGCAGCTGCCCAAGTTCGAAGGATCCGCCAATGGGACAGTCCAAGTTGCACCTGTTAATGGCCACTAGTGTCGTCTCCTTGTTTGATTGATGAATGATGATGGTATCTCTTCCACGCAGTTAAGCACACGCCATTTCGCATCCCGCTCTGAAGAATAACTCCAAACACTTTGGATTACCACGCACACACTGTTCCTCTCCTAGACATTTGGTTCACTTGTACGGCTGTATGCCTGTATGTAGGATTGCGAGTGCACTGTAAAGTATATTTTGACCTGGCGCGTACTCCCTCCGTCCCATAATATAAAAACGTTTTCGACGCCAAATACTATTTAGGTTGAGATGTGCATCACATGGTTACTTTGCCAAACTGTGTACAAATCAGGTGGACATATACACCAAACTAAATTAATTTTGATTCAACTATATCTTATGACATCTCCAACGCTAACCCTTAAAATGAACATTGTTTCTGCCCACGAATCCTTTATAATATTAAGCTCAAGGAGCCCACATTCGATTGAGGTCTTCAGTTAAAATAGATTCACTCAATTTTGATCGGGTCAATAATTTCTTAAATCTCTTTCGCTTATTTCTTTATACTATATACTATGCTTCCTAATTTTTAAGCCATCTCAATTAATTGATGTATTTAATTTAGAATTGGGTCATTCGATTTTGATCGGGTCAACAATTTATCAACCACTCTCATTCAATATTTTTAATTCACTACGTTCCCTAATTTTGAACCTCTTTGATTCAATTGATGTATTCAATTTTGAATTTGGTTAAAAACTTCGACGACATCAATGATTTTTTAAATCAAACAGCAACAACCGGTCTATAAAACATACCAACCCCCACCCTCCCACCATCTAAAAACACAAGCGTCAACATTTGATATTGTAGCATCAATATAGTACATCCAGCCGTCGACGCAGAAATTTTCCATATAAAAATAAGTTGGTTAGCGAAGAACACATAATCACAACACGAAAGGCCCCATCAAATCACGACATTGTAAATAAAAATAGAACACATTCCATCATCTCACCCTGCAAAACTAAATACTCAATCAGTTCCAAAATATAAGGGGCATTAGTTTTTTGAAAAGTCAAATTTCTTAAATTCTGACCAAATTCAAAGCAAAAATATCAACATCCACATATTAAACAAAAAAGTATGAAAATTCATTTCATGACGAATCTAATCATACCGATTTGATATTATTTCTCTACAAATTTGATCAACCTTAAAGGTTTGAATTTTGAAAAAGTAATACACCTATATTTTAAAAATAGTGTTTTTAAAGAAAGCCAACAACAACAACGGGCGTACACCTTATATTTTGAAATGTATTTCCTTTTTAAGAAATCCAACAACATCAATGATGTGGCAAAGCGCGTCCAATACTTCTAGTATTAATATGAAAGCCGGCCATCCAAGCTTGTCTCATAAACGTTTGTCTCTAGGAGCCGCCACGAACCGCGGTTCGAGTAAGCGGTAACAGATGTAGATGATGTCACGAGTATGACACTTTCGAAAAAAGTTGTCAGTACTTAACTGCGGGACACACCTATACTCCTAGTCCTGAAGATTTAGTTGTACTCTTAGGACAATGATCTTGTGTAGCTGCTTGGGGCTGGACTGTTGAATTGCCTGTCAAGCCAAAGACTACCAAGCTGAAGACATTATTCGAAGTCCGTTATCATCTTCGGCTTCAAAGACAAGTTCGGGGGCTACTGATGGTGTCTTGGACTAGGGGGTTCCAACCGAGCTGGTCTAGTCCGTGGGCCGGATTGGCGGCACATCAAGGGATAAAGGACTTCGGAGGACCTCGGGCCATGGCGTGAGCACATCGAACTCTACCAAAGACCTAGCGTGCGCTCCAAGAAGGGATGATGCGTTCGTCATGTGATCTCTAGATGGTAACCGACATTCATGTAATCCTAGATACCCCGGTGTCTATATAAGCTGGAGGGTTTAGCCCATAGAGGATACCCATACACATTCATCATCACCCCTAGGGTTAGATCACAACATATAGTCTCAAGGTAGATCAACTCTGTACTTTGCTACACCGATAATACAACAAGAGCATGACATAGGGTTTTACCTCCATTGAGAGGGCCTGAACCTGGGTAAACACCATGTGTTCCTTGTCTCCTATTACCCATCGATCCGATCTCATAGCTCGGGCGCCCCAACCCGAGGTTTGTCGGTTTTGACACCGACAATGAGGGAGCGGGCGGAGGGGCTAAACCCTAGCTATTTAGCAGCAGGAGGGGGTGGGAGGGGTTATGGGCCAAAATTTGGGGATTCGTTTGCCCACCAGCTAATGGACCAATAGCAATTAATTGGTCTGGCAACCGAATAATCGGTATGACAATTGATTAATTGGTCTAACGTGCCATTTAATCGGTCTGGCAACTTAACATGATGAATAGGCACTATTCGATTCGGCCACCCTACGAGTAGCAATTAACTGTCAAGTTTACTAATTAATCGGACGAATTCCTAAATAGTGGCTGATGGTATCTAACCTCAATGGTCAACTCTTGTGAAGATAATACTCAAACCGCAAGGAGAGAAGAGGCAAAGATTTTCCCATATGCAAGAGAGTGCTAGGAAGGATGTGGAGCGTGATTTTGGTGTGCTTCAATCTTGACGGGGTATCGTTTGAAACCCTACACTAACATGGAGCACAAAGAAGCTTTGAGAGGTGATGACTGCTAGTGTAATTATGCACAACGTCATCATGGAGGATGAGCGTGATGGTAGCATCTACGACCAAGGGTTTGATTTTCATGGTGAAAATGTTGAGCCTGGGCACCAAGAACAAGCAATGTTTGAACAATTTTCCCTTCTTATCGTGAAATGCGTGATTGGCATACTCATATGCAGCTTCGGGGTGACTTGGTTGAGCACATATGGACTCACATGAACAACCAGTAGATGTATCGGTTCATTTGCTTTCGATATGTTTTAAGACAATTTTGATTGGGTTAAATTATTTGATTGTGCTTTTAGAACGTGAAAGTATTTGTTTGTAAAACTATTTACAATGTTTGACAAACTATTTACAATGTTTGATTTATTTGGTTATTAAAATGTGCATAGTTTAGGGCCACCAGCCCGCCGTAGCGGACCAGAAGCGTCCACGCGTTGGTAGCATAGTCGGTGAATCCAAAATAAATAATTCTGGACGCCGCCCTATTGCCATACCCAAACGGATAAAATTGAGACAAAAACGGACATTCGTTTGGGGTCATACATTGGAGTTGGCCTTAGTACTTTGCCACCTAGCTCCGTGTGAACCAAGCGAACATCTACACTAAGCTAAATCAATATATACATGCCCCCTATGGAAGAACGCATGCAAAATGTAAATAAAAAAACTTTGCATGTTGTTTTTAAGGATTTGCATGGTGTTATTGTAAAACCAACAATAAACAAAAAAAAACTACATAAACAAGAACATGTATGATTCTTTGCCACCTAGCTCCGTGGGAACAAGTGAACTTATACACCAAACTAAAGTAATAGGGTTTTCTGTTTTCTATGCCCCTCATTGCATAGCTGTTCTCGGTTTTGCCCAAGCGATAGAAATATGCTCACTTTTACCCTCCCTCCTCCATCACCTGCTCACAAAATCCCAAACGTTGCACTACCGTACGGTCAAAACCTTTGACCATTACCTTCCAGATGTTTTTTGTCTCCTCCTGACTATTGGGGCCACCTGCTATCCTGACTGGTGTGGCGGAGGCAACTTACTACAGGTGGCGCCTAGGCAGGTCTCTCTCTCTCCATTTCGAACAACTGATACTTGTGATCTGTGTTGGGTTTTCCGCAAAGAGGAGCGGATGATGCAGTATAGTATAGATAAGTATTTCCGTCAATGAGAATGAAGGTTATCGAACCAATAGGAGTAGCACTCAAACCCCATCTTCAACGACTGCACACAAAGAAGCAAACACTTGCACGCAATGTGGGCAAGAAGGTTGTCAATTCGCTTGGACTCGTTACTTGCAAGCAAATGAAGTGTGTAGATGATAGTGGATAATTATAAATTGCAAAATAAAATTAAATGTAAATAATAACAGCAAGGCAATATAAATTTTGTAAATATAAAAGTGGATAGACCCGGGGGCCATGGTTTTCCCTAGTGGCATCTCTCATGAAGTAGGCATACGGTGGGTAAACACATTACTGTTGGGGAATTGATAGAAAAACGCATATTTATGCAATATTTGTTCATGGCAATGATCATTACATATAGGCATCATGTCCGTAAGCAAGTAGATCGGCTCTTGCCTGCATCTACTACTATTACTTCACCCATCGACCACTATCCAACATGCATCTAGAGTATTAAGTAAAATAGAGAAGTGCTTGGAGAACATTGACATGATGTAGACAAAGTAGATTCAACCAATATGAATAAACCCCGTCGTTTTATCCTTAGTGTTAACAATACAAAGACATGTATTGTCCCTTTCTGTCACTGGGATATAGAGTACCGCCAGATTGAACCCATTACAACACACCTCTCCCACTGAAGAAATATCGATCTAGTTGGCCAAACTATTTCAATAGATCGGAGAGAATTACGAAGCTATCATACAATCATGCATATGTAAATAAGGACCAACAAGGAACTCAATATTATTTCATGAACAATCTAACACAAACTCACAATTCATGGGATCCCAATAAACACACCGCACAAGAAGATTACGTCGAATAGATAACCGCGAAGATGCGGTGAACTTTGTATTGAAGATCAAGAGAGAGAGAGAAAGATAGCCATCTAGGCACTAACTACGGACCCGTAGGTATGCAGTAGACTAATCATACATCATCATGAGAGTAGCAAGGTTGGTGTAAAGGCCCTGCATGATCGATCCCCCCTCCGGCAGGGCACTGGAACAGAGCTCTAGATGGGCACACGGTGGAACAGAGACTTGCAGCGGTGGAAAAAGTGTTTCGGGAGGCCCCCCAGGGTTTTAAGAATATATTGTAATTTATAGGCCAAAGAGGGGCGTCAGGAGACGCCAGGAGGGGCCAACACACAACAGGGCGTGACCACCCCCTCTGGGCACACCCCGATGTGTGCTGCCTCTCTCGTGCGGCCTCTGGTCTTATCCCAAAGCTTCGAGGTCTTCTTTTGATCTGGAAAAAAACATAAAAAAGTTTCATGGCAATTGGACTCCATTTGGTACTATAAACCTGAAAAGCTAAAAACATGCAGAGAACAACAACTGGCACTTGACATTGGGTAAATAGGTTAGTGTTAAAAAATAATATGAATTGAAAACTAAATGCCTAAAATGTTGGAAATATGCCCTAGAGGCAATAAATAAAGTGTTTATTATTATATTTCCTTTTCATGATAATTGTTTATTATCCATGCTATAATTGTATTGATTGGAAACACATTACATGTGTGGGTAAATAGACAACACTTTGTCCCTAGTATGCCTCTAGTGAACTAGCTCGTTGATCAAAGATGGTCAAGTTTTCCTAGCCATTGACATGTGATGTCATTTGATAACGGGATCACATCATTACGAGAATGATGTGATGGACAAGACCCAAACTACAAATGTAGCATATGATCGTGTCAGTTTATTGCTACCGTTTTCTGCATGTCAAGTATATGTTCCTATGACCATGAGATCATGTAACTCACGGACACTGGAAGAGTGCCTTGTGTGTATCAAACGTCGCAACATAACTGGGTGACTATAAAGGTACTCTACAGGTATCCCTGAAGGTGTCTGTTGAGTTTCCATGGATCAAGACTGGGATTTGTTACTCCGTGTGATGGAGAGGTATCTCAGGGCCCACTCGGTAATACAACATCACAATAAGCCTTGCAAGCAATATGACTAAGTGTTGGTCACGGGATCTTGTATTACGGAACGAGTAAAGACACTTGCCGATAACGAGGTTGAACTAGGTATGGGGATACCAACGATCGAATCTCAGGCAAGTAACATACTGAAGAACAAAGGGAACATCATACGGGATTAACTGAATCCTTGACATAGAGGTTTAACCGATAAAGATCTTCGTAGAATATGTAGGAACCAATATGGACATCCAGGTACTGCTATTGGGTATTGACCGTAGAGGTGTCTCGGTCATGTCTACATAGTTCTCGAACCCGCAGGGTCTGCACACTTAAGGTTTGGTGACGTTTCGATAGTATAGAGTTATATATGGTGGTGACCGAAGGTTGTTAGGAGTCCTGGATGAGATCCCGAACGTCACGAGGAGCTCCGGAATAGTCCAGAGGTAAAGATTGATATCTAGGAAGTCCTATTTTGGTCGCCGGACAAGTTTCGGGCTCATCGGTAGTGTACCGGGAGTGCCGTTAGTGTATCGGGAGACCATCGGGAGGGGTATTTCGACCCAAGAGGCTACATGGGCTGTGGGAGAGTGAATACCAGCCCTTAGTAAGCTGGTGGAAGTCCCACACAAGGCCCATGATGCTAGGAGAGAAAACCCAAAGAGATAAGGTGGAAAAAAGGCAAAATAGGGAGGAATCCTAGTCCTACTAGGATTGGAGGAGGAGTCCTCCTCGACTCCTTGATTCGGCCGAACCAAGGGCTGGTCCCTTGAGGGACAAGCCTCCTCCTCTCTTCCTCCTATATATACTGAAGGTTTTAGGGTTTTTGGAACTTGATTTTCAGCCACGTGCTACCCGTTCCTCCAGTGCATAGTTTCTCCTCTAGAACGGATTTCTGCAGTGCTTAGGCGAAGCCCTGCCGGAATAGCTCCACCACCATCGTCGGAGTGCCGTCATGCTGCCAGAGAATTCTTCTACCTCTCCACTCCCTCTTGCTGGATCAAGAAGGCGGAGATCATCATCAAGCTATACATGTGCTGCATGCGGAGGTGTCGTCCGTTCGGTGCTTGATCGGGACAGATTGTGATTCGATCATGGGACGCTCGGTGATTTGGATCGCAAAGACGTTCAACTACATCAAACGCATTTCCTAACGCTTCCCGCTTAGCGATCTACAAGGGTATGTAGATCCACTCTCCCTCTCGTAGATGCTCATCACCATGGATAGGTCTTGTGTGAGCGTAGGAATTTTTTTATTTCCCATGCAACGTTCCCCAACTATGGCATCATGAGCTAGGTCTATGTGTAGATGAGATCTTGAGTAGAACACAAAGAGTTTGTGGGTGTTGATGCTTAGATTGCTTCCTCCCTTGGTCGTGTTTTGGTTCAGCGGTATTATGGGATGAAGCGGCCCGGACCAACATTACTCGTACGCTTACGAGAGACCGGTTCCCTCAACTGCAACTTGTTGCAAAAGATGGCTGGCGGGTGGTAGTTTCTCCTACTTTAATTGGATCGGATTCGACAAAGGCGGTCATTGAGAAGGTTGAAAAGCAACTTATGTATCGCCGTTGTGGTTTATGTGTAGGTGAGAATTGTTCTTGATAGATACCCGTAGCAGCCATGTAAAACATGCAACAACAATTAGAGGACGTCTAACTTGTTTTTGCAGGGTATGTTGTGATGTGATATGGCCAATTACATGATGTGATATATGTGATGTATGAGATGATCATGTGATGTATAGAATATCACGACTTGCATGTCGATGAGTATGGCGACCGCCAGGAGCCATAGGGTTGTCTTTAATTATTGTATGACCCGTGTGTCAATCATTAAGCGCTATGTAATGCTTTACTTTATCGCTAAACAGTAGCAATAGTAGTAGAAGCATGGTGGGCATGACAACCCCGATGGCGACACGTTGATGGAGATCATGGTGTCGTGCTGGTGACGATGGAGATCATGCCAGTGCTTTCAAGATGGAGATCAAAAGAACAGGTTCATGGCCATATCATGTCACTTATGATTTGCATGTGATGTTAATCCTTTTATGCACCTTGTTTTGCTTAGGACGACGGTAGCATTATAAGGTGATCCCTCACTTAAATTTCAAGATGAATTGTGTTCTCCTCGAGTGTGCACCATTGCGAAAGTTCGTCGTGTCGAGACACCACGTGATGATCGGGTGTAATAGACTCTACGTTCACATACAACGGGTGCAAGCCGGTGTTGCACGTGCAAAACACTCGGGTTAAACTTGACAAGCCTAGCATGTACATACATGGCCTCGAAACACAAGAGACCGAAAGGTTGAACATGAGTCATATAGTAGATATGATCAACATGATGATGTTCACCATTGAAACCACCTCAACTCACGTGATGATCGGACTTGAGTTGGTGAATTTGGATCATGTGACACTTAGATAACCTGAGGGATGTCAATTTGAGTGGGAGATTTAGTAATTTGATTAACTAAACTCATTATCTTGAACAATAGTCTAAGTAACCTTTGCATATTTATGTTGTAGATCAATGGCTCGCACAGTAGCACCCCTGAATTTTAATGCGTTCCTAGAGAAAGCTAAGTTGAAAGATGATGGAAGTAACTTTGTTGACTGGGCCCGTAATCTGAGGATTATCCTCTTGGCTTCCCAAAAATCATATGTCCTTGATGCACCGCTTGGTGACCAACCAGAAGACATGTCATCCGAAGACGTTAAGAACGCTTGGGAGGCATGTTCTGGAGATTACTCAATAGTTCAGTGTGCAATATTGTATGGCTTAGAACCGGGACTTCAAGGACGTTTTGAACATCATGGAGCATATGAGATGTTCCAGGAGTTGAAGTTTATCTTTTAGAAGAATGCCCGAATCGAGAGGTATGAGACCTCTGATAAGTTATATGCTTGCAAGATGGAGGAGAACGGGTCTATCAGTGAACATATACTCAGAATGTCTGGGTATTCGATTCGTCTAGCAGAGTTGGGAATTGCCCTTCCGCCAGAGGCGATCACTGACAGAGTTCTTCAATCACTGCCACCTAGTTACAAGAGCTTTGTGATGAACTATAACATGCACGGGATGAACAAGTCAGTCGCCGAGCTGTTTGCGATGCTAAAAGTCGATGAGTCTGAAATCCAGAAAGAACATCAAGTGTTGATGGTCAATAAAATCACTAGTTTCAAGAAGAATGGCAAGGGCAAGGGCAAGAAGGGTAAAACCAAGAAGGATGGCAAAGCAGTTGCTGCTCCTTTAAAGAAGCCCAAGCATGGACCCAAGCCAGAAACCGAGTGCTTTTATTGCAAGGGAACTGGTCACTAGAAGCAGAATTGCCCCAAGTACCTGGCTGACAAGAAGGCGGCCAATAACAAACAAGGTATATATGATATACATGTTATTGATGTGTACCTTACTAGCTCTCGTTGTAGTGCCTGGGTATTTGATACCGGTTCGGTTGCTCACATTTGCAACTCAAAACAGGAACTACGGAATAGACGAAGCCTGGCAAAGGATGAAGTGACGATGCGCGTGGGAAATGGTTCCAAGGTTGATGTGATCGCCGTCGGCATGCTCTCTCTTCGATTACCATCGGGATTAGTGATGAACCTGAATAATTGTTATTTAGTGCCTGAGTTAAGCATGAACATTATATCTGGATCTTGTTTATTGCGAGACGGTTACTCATTTAAATCAGAGAATAAAGGTTGTTCTATTTATATGAGTAATATCTTTTATGGTCATGCACCCAATGTGAGGGGTTTATTCATATTGAATCTTGATGGTGATGACCCACATGTTCATAACATTGATGCCAAAATATGTAGAGTTGATAATGATAGTACCACTTTCTTTTGGCACTGCCGTTTAGGTCATATTGGTGTAAAACGCATGAGGAAGCTCCATGTTGATGGACTTTTGGAGTCACTTGATTTTGAATCACTTGACACATGTGAACCATGCCTCATGGGCAAGATGACTAAAGGGCCATTCTCTGGAACAATGGAACAGGCAAGTGACTTATTGGAAATCATACATACTGATGTGTGTGGTCCAATGAATGTTACAACGCGTGGTGGATATCGTTATTTTCTCACCTTCACTGATGACTTAAGTAGATATGGGTATATTTACTTAATGAAACACAAGTCTGAAACGTTTGAAAAGTTCAAGCAATTTCAGAGTGAAGTTGAGAATCATCGTAACAAGAAGATTAAATTCCTGCGATCTGATCGAGGAGGTGTGTATCTGAGTTATGAGTTTGGCAGTCACTTAAGACAGTGTAGAATTGTTTCACAGTTGACGCCGCCTGGAACACCACAGCGTAATGGTGTGTCCGAACGTCGTAATCGAACCTTATTAGATATGGTGCGTTCTATGATGTCTCTTGCTTTGCCACTATCATTTTGGGGTTATGCATTAGAGATAGCTGCATTCACTTTAAATAGGGCACCATCGAAATCCGTTGAGATGACGCCATATGAACTATGGTTTGGCAAGAGGCCAAAGTTGTCGTTTCTTAAAGTTTGGGGATGTGATGCTTACGTCGAAAAGCTTCAGCCTGAAAAGCTGGAACCCAAAGCGGAGAAATACGTCTTCATAGGATACCCGAAAGAGACAGTCGGGTATACCTTCTATCTCAGTTCCGAAGGCAAAGTGTTTGTCGCTAAGAACGGAACATTTCTTGA
Organism: Hordeum marinum; assembly: GCA_022496015.1. Taxonomy (NCBI): domain Eukaryota; kingdom Viridiplantae; phylum Streptophyta; class Magnoliopsida; order Poales; family Poaceae; genus Hordeum; species Hordeum marinum. The sequence continues at coordinate 331,672,671 of CM039674.1, forward strand.
GAAAGAGTTTCTCTCGAAAGAATTGAGTGGGAGGAAAATAGAGCTTGATGAGGTTATTGAACCTTTACTTCAACCAGAAAGTAGCGCAGCGTAGAAAGATGTTTCCGTGGAACCTACAACGGTAGAAGAGGAAGTTAATGATGATGATCATGAAGCTTCAGATCAAGCTTCTATTGAACCTCGTAGGTCGACAAGGGCGTGTACTACTCCTGAGTGGTACGGCAACCCTGTCTTGGAGGTCATGTTGTTGGACAACAATGAACCTACGAGATATGAAGGAGCAGTGATGGGCCCGGATTCCAAGAAATGGTTAGAGGCTATGAAATCCGAGATGGGATCCATGTATGAAAACAATGTATGGACTTTGGAAGTATTACCTGAAGGGCGAAAGGCCATTTAGAACAAATGGATCTTTAAGAAGAAGACGGACGCGGACGGTAATGTCACCGTCTATAAAGCTCGACTTGTGGCAAAGGGTTTTTCACAAGTTCAAGGAGTTGACTACGATGAGACATTCTCACCCGTAGCGATGCTTAAGTCTGTTAGAATCATGTTTGCAATAGCTGCTTATTTCGATTATGAAATTTGGCAGATGGATGTCAAAACAACGTTCCTCAACGGTTTCCTTGAGGAAGAGTTGTATATGATGCAACCATAAGGTTTTGTCGATCCAGACAATGCTGACAAAGTTTGCAAACTCCAGCGATCCATTTATGGGCTGGTGCAAGCATCTCGGAGTTGGAATAAGCGCTTTGATGAGGTTATCAATGCGTTTGAGTTTATACAAGTTTATGAAGAAGCTTGTATTTATAAGAAAGTGAGTGGGAGCTCTATAGCGTTTCTAATATTATATGTGGATGACATATTGCTGATTGGAAACAATATAGAAATGCTGGAAAGCGTGAAGGAATATTTGAACAAGAGTTTTTCAACGAAGGACCTAGGAGAAGCTACTTTCATATTAGGCATTAAGATCTATAGAGATAGATCGAGACGCTTAATAGCACTTTCACAGAGCACATACCTTGATAAAGTTTTGAAGAAGTTCAAAATGGATCAGTCCAAGAAGGGGTTCTTGCCTGTGTTACAAGGTGTGAAGTTGAGTAAGACTCAATGCCCAGTGACTGCAGAAGATAGAGAAAAGATGAGTGTCATCCCCTATGCTTTAGCCGTAGGCTCTATCATGTATGCAATGTTGTGCACAAGACCGGATGTCAGCCTTGCCATAAGTATGGCCAGAAGGTTTCAAAGTGATCCTAGAATGGAACACTGGGCAGTGGTCAAGAATATCCTTAAGTACCTAAAAAGGACTAAGGAAATGTTTATCGTTTATGGAGGTGATGAAGAGCTCGTCGTAAAGGGTTACATCGATGCAAGCTTTGACACTGATCCAGATGACTCTAAGTTGCAAACCGGATACGTATTTATTCTCAATGGGGGAGCGGTAAGCTGGTGCAGTTCCAAGCAAAGCGTGGTAGCCGATTCTACATGCGAAGTGGAGTACATTGCAGCCTCGGAGGCGGCGAAGGAAGGTGTCTGGATGAAGCAGTTCATGACAGATCTTGATTAGTGCCTAGTGCACTGAATCCAATGAACCTGTTCTGTGACAACACTGGTGCCATTGCTCTGGCCAAGGAACTAAGGTTTCACAAGAGGACCAGACACATAAAGAGATGCTTCAACTCCATCCGCGATTACATCAAGGAAAAGGACATAAATATTTGCAAAGTGCACATGGATCTGAATGTTGCAGACCCGTTGGCTAAACCTCTTCCAAGGGACAAATATGATCAACACCAGAATTGCATGGGTGTTCGATTCATTACAATGTAAATCACATAGTGATATGAACTAGATTATTGACTCTAGTGCAAGTGGGAGACTGTTGGAAATATGCCCTATAGGCAATAAATAAAGTGTTTATTATTATATTTCCATGTTCATGATAATTGTTTATTATCCATGCTATAATTGTATTGATTGGAAACACATTACATGTGTGGGTAAATAGACAACACTTTGTCCCTAGTATGCCTCTAGTGAACTAGCTCTTTGATCAAAGATGGTCAAGGTTTCCTAGCCATTTACATGTGATGTCATTTTATAACGGGATCACATCATTAGGAGAATGATGTGATGGACAAGACCCAAACTACAAACGTAGCATATGATCGTGTCAGTTTATTGCTACCGTTTTCTGCATTTCAAGTATATGTTCCTATGACCATGAGATCACGTAACTCACGGACACCGAAAGAGTGCCTTGTGTGTATCAAACGTCGCAACATAACTGGATGACTATAAAGGTGCTCTACTGGTCTCCCCGAAGGTGTCTGTTGAGTTGGGATGGATCAAGACTGGGATTTGTTACTCCGTGTGACAGAGAGGTATCTCAGGGCCCACTCGGTAATACAACATCACAATAAGCCTTGCAAGCAATGTGACTAAGTGTTGGTCACGGGATCTTGTATTAAGAAACGAGTAAAGAGACTTGCTGATAACGAGGTTGAACTAGGTATGGAGATACCGACGATCGAATCTCGGGCAAGTAACATACCGAAGAACAAAGGGAACATCATACGGGATTAACTGAATCCTTGACATAGAGGTTCGACCAATAAAGATATTCGTAGAATATGTAGGAACCAATATGGACATCTAGGTCCCGCTATTGGTTATTGACCTTAGAGGTGTCTCTGTCATGTCTACATAGTTTTCAAACCCGCAGGGTCTGCACACTTAAGGTTTGGTGACGTTTCGGTAGTATAGAGTTATATATGGTGGTGACGAAAGTTGTTCGGAGTCCCGGATGAGATCCCGGACGTCGCGAGGAGCTCCGTAATAGTCCGGAGGTAAAGATTGATATATAGGAAGTCCTATTTTGGTCGCTGGAAAAGTTTCGGGCTCATCGGTAGTGTACCGGGAGTGCCGGTAGTGTACCGGAAGACCATCGGGAGGGGTATTTCGACCCAAGAGGCTACATGGGCTGTGTGGGATGGTGGAAGTCCCACACAAGGCCCATGCTTCTAGGAGAGAAAACCCAAAGAGATAAGGTGGAAAAAAGGCAAAATAGGGAGGAATCCTAGTCCTACTAGGCTTGGAGGAGGAGTCCTCCTCTACTCCTTGATTCGTCCGAACCAAGGGCTGGTCCCTTGAGGGACAAGCCTCCTCCTCTCTTCCTCCTATATATACTGGAGGTTTTAGGGTTTTTGGAACTTTATTTTCAGCCACGTGCTACGCGTTCCTCCAGTGCATAGTTTCTCCTCTAGAACGGATTTCTGCAGTGCTTAGGCGAAGCCCTGCCGGAATAGCTCCACCACCAGCGCCGGAGCGTCGTCACGCTGCCGGATAATTCTTCTACCTCTCCTCTCCCTATTGTTGGATCAAGAAGGCGGAGATCATCATCAATCTGTACGTGTGCTGAACGTGGAGGTGTCGTCCGTTCAGTGCTTGATCGGGACGGATCGTGATTGGATCGCGGGACGCTCGGCGATTTGGATCGCGAAGATGTTCGACTACACCAACCGTGTTTCTTAATGCTTCCCGCTTAGCAATCTACAAGGGTATGTAGATCCATTGTCCCTCTCGTAGATGCTCATCACCATGGATAGGTCTTGCGTGAACGTAGGAATTTTTTGTTTCCCATGCAATGTTCCCCAACATAAAAAGTATCCTAGAATGATAATATTATAGCATGGAACACTAAAAAATTGTAGATACGTTGGAGACATATCAGCGTCCCCAAGCTTAATCCCTGCTCGTCCTCGAGTAGGTAAGTGATAAAAAGAGAATTTTTTATGTGACATGCTACCCAACATGTAATATATTGCAGGTATGATCATTGAGAAACGATGAATTAATAAACATCAACATAGTAATATTCATAAACATAAGTAACATAATAGTCAAGTTTCAAAATATATGATCATTAAAGAATGTTCACCCCCTATTCATTTTATCATATAGGTACATGGCTCCATCTTCGCCACATAAATACAAATGTTAAGCACCACAGTGTTAAGTCATGCAACTGGATCGTACTTTTTAACACGCTTCAACTTTGTATTACTCGTGCAGTATATGAGTGCGAACCATGGATATAGCATAAAGGTGGAATAGAATATGGTGGTAGGTTTCAAAGGGGTAAAAGTGGAGAAGAAAGTCTCACATCAACTAGGTGTATCGGCGGGCTATGGACATGCCCATCAATAGATATCAATGCGAGGAGTAGGGATTGCCATGCAACGGATGCACTAGAGCTATAAGTGTATGAAAGCTCAACCGAAGCTAAGTGGGTGTACACCCAACTTGCTTGCTCATGAAGACCTCGGGCATTTGAGGAAGCCCGTTATCAGAATATACAAGCCAAGTTCTATAATGAAAAATTCCCACTAGCATATGAAAGTGAAAGAAAAGATACTCCATATATGAAGAACATGGTGCCATTTTGAGGCACAAGTGTGGAAAAAGAGGTAGTAGAACTGTTCCTTCTCTCTTTTCTCTCATTTCTTTATTTTTCTTATTTTTTTATTTTTTCTTTCTTTCATTATTTTTTCTTTTTCTTTTATTTTTATTTTTTGTCCGGAGTCTCATCCCCACTTGTGGGGGAGTCATTGTCTCTGCCATCCTTTCCTTACTGAGATAGTGCCCTAATGATGATGATCATCACACTTTTATTTACTTACAACTCGAGTGTAAAACTGATAAGACAATAGTATGACTCTATATTAATGCCTCTGGCAATGTACCAGGATGTGCAATGATCAAGCGTAACATGTATAAAAAATGATGAACGGTGGCTTTGCCACAAATACTAAGTCAGCTTATATGATCATGCAAAGCAACACTAGTCATATGATGTAAATGTGGAGGTTGCATGGAAATATATCTCAGAATGCCTATGGAAATGCCATGGTATGTAGGTATGGTGGCTGTTTTGAGGAAGATATAAGGTGGCTTATGTGCAACAGAGCGTATCATGTCACGGGGTTTTGATGCACTGACGAAGGTTGCACCGATCCTCGAGGTGAGAATGGGAAATGCACGGTACCGAAGAGGCTAGCAAACATGAGGTGGTGAGAGTGCGTACATCCATGGATTCACATTAGTCATAAAGAACTCACATACATATTGCAAGATTTTATTAACTTTCTCAAAGCAAAGTACTACTCGCATGCCCCTAGGGAGGTGGTAGGGAGGAGTTAACCATCGCGCTCCTCCGACTTAAAGAACACTAGGATTTCAACGAGGAATAAGAATGCTCACACATCATCACCATGCCATAAAACTATTTGGATGAACAACAAGTTAACTGTTGGGGAACGTAGTAATAATTCAAAAAATTCCTACGTGTCACCAAGATCAATCTAGGAGATGCTAGCAACGAGAGAGAGGGAGTGCATCTTCATACCCTTGAAGATTGCTAAGCGGAAGCGTTGCAAAGAACGTGGTTGATGGAGTCACACATGCGCCGATTCAAATCACGAAAGATCCGATCCAAGTGCCGAATGGACGGCGCCTCTGCGTTCAACACACATACAGACAGGGGACATCTCCTCCTTCTTGATCCATCATGGGGAGATGAGCCAAGCACTACGGAGGAGGAGGAGGTGTAGGAGGGGGATAGCCGCGCCAAGGGCAAGGGGTGTGCAGCTCCCATGCGCCTCCCCACTATATATAGGGGTGGAGGGGGCTGGTTTCTTGCCCAAGTCCATCGGGGCGTTGGCAAAGGTGGGAGTAAAGAAATCCCATCCTTTCCCTTCCACACCGATTTTATCCCCTTTTTTAGGGATCTTGATCTTATCCCTTCGGGATATGATCTTATTCCTTCTAAGGGGAGATCTTGGTGCTCCTTGACCAGGGGTGTGGGGCCTTTCCCCCACTACCCAAGTTCATGTGGGTCCCCCATGTAGGTGGGACCCACTCCGGAACCTTCTAGAACCTTCCCGGTACAATACCGAAAAATCCCGAACATTTTCCCATGGCCAAAATAGGACTTCACATATATAAATATTTACCTCCGGACCATTTCGGAACTCCTCGTGACGTCCGAGATCTCATTTAGGACTCCGAACAACTTTCGGTAACCACATACACATTACAACTCTAGTGTCATCGAACCTTAAGTGTGTAGACCCTACAGGTTCGGGAACTATGCAGACATGACCGAGACACCTCTCCGATCAATAACCAATAGCGGGATCTGGATACCCATATTGGCTCCCGTATATTCCACGATGATCTCATCGTATGAACCATGATGTCGGGCATTCACTTAATCCCGTATACAATTCCCTTTGTCCATCGGTATGTTACTTGCCCGAGATCCGATCGTTGGTATCCCTATACCTTGTTCAATCTTTACCGGCAAGTCTCTTTACTCATTCCGTAACACATGATCCCGTGACCAACTCCTTAGTCACATTGAACTCATTATGATGATGTATTACCGAGTGGGCCCAGAGACACTTTCGGAGATACCTATAGTGCACCATTATAGTCACCTAGTTACGTTGTAACATTTGATACGCCCAAAGCATTCCTATGGTATCCGAGATTTGCATGATCTCATGGTCTAAGGAAATGATATTTGACATTAGAAAAGCTCTAGCATACGAACTACATGATCTTGTGCTATGCTTAGGATTGGGTCTTGTCCATCACATCATTCTCCTAATGATGTGATCCTGTTATCAACGACATGCAATGTCCATGGTCAGGAAACCATGACCATCTATTGATCAACGAGCCAGTCAACTAGAGGCTCACTAGGGACATGGTGTGCTCTATGTATTCACACATGTATTACGGTTTCCGGTTAATACAATTATAGCATGAACAATACACAATTATCATGAACAAGGAAATATAATAATAACCATTTTATTATTGCCTCAAGGGAATATTTCCAACAGTCTCCCACTTGCACTAGAGCTAACAATCTAGTTCACATTGCTATGTGATTTACTATGAATCTCACACCCAATGAGTTCTGGGGTTCGATCATGTTTTGCATGTGAAAGAGGTTTTAGTCAACGGGTCTGCAACATTCAGATCCATGTGTACTTTGCAAATCTCTATGTCATACTGTAGACACTGCTACCACACTCCACTTGGAGGTACTCCAAATGGATGCTCCACTATACGTATCTGGATTGCTACTCAGAGTCATCCAGATTGGTGTTAAAGATTGCATTGACGTAACTCTTTACGACAAAATCTTTATCACCTCCATAATCAAGAAACATCTCCTTAGTACTCTAGTTACTAAGGATAATTTTGACCCCTATCCAGTAATCCACTCTTGGATCACTCTTGTACCCCCTTGTTAGACATGGGGCAAGACACACATCAAGTGTAGTACACACCATGGCATACCAAATAGAGCATATGGCTAGCGGCATAGGGGATGATCTTCATATTTTCTCTTTCTTCTGCCGTGGTCGATGTTGAGTCTTACTCAACTTCACACCTTACAAATCAGGAAAGAACTCTTTCTTTGACTGATCCATTTTGAACTCTTTCAAAATCTTGTCAAGGTATGTACTCATTGAAAGTCTTATCAGATGTCTTGATCTATCTCTATAGATCTTGACGCCCAACAATTAAGTAGCTTTATCCTGGTCTTCCTTTGAAAAACTCTTTTCAGACAACCGTTTATGCTTTCTAGAAATTCTACATCATTTCCGATCAATAATATGTCAACCACATATACTTATCAAAAATTCTATAGTGCTCCCACTCACTTTCTTGTAAATACAAGTTTCTTGTAAACTTTGTATAAACTCAAAAACTTTGATCACCTCATCAAAGCATATGTTCCAACTCCGAGATGCTTGCTCCAGTCCATAGAAGGATTGCTGGAGCTTGCATACCTTTTAGCATCCTTAGGATCGATAAAACTTTCCGGTTGTATCACATGCAACTTTTTGCTCACGAAAATCGTTAAGGAAAGTATGTTTTGACATCCATGTGCCAAATCTCATAACTGAAAAATGCAGCAACTGCTAACATAATTTCAACAGACTTTCAGCATCGCTACGGGTGAGAAAATCTCATCAGCGTCCGTCTTCATCTTAAACGTCCATTTGTACTCAACGACCTACCGTTCAACGGGCAAGTCTACCAAAGTCCATAATTGGTTTTCATACATGGATCCTTTTTAAGATTTCATGACCCCTAGCCATTTGTTGGAATCCGGGCCCACCATCGCTACTCCATAGTTCGTAGGTTCATCGTTGTCCAACAACATGACCTCCAAGACAGGGTTGTTGTACCACTCAGGAGCAGTATGTGTCCTTGTTGACCTACGAGGTTTGATAGTAACTTGATCCAAAGCTTCATGATCATCATCATTAGCTTCCTCTTCAACTTACGTCGGCTCCACAGAAACATCTTTCTGCACTACGCTACTCTTTGGTTGAAACAAAGGTTCAACAACCTCATGAAGTTCTATTTTCCTCCCACTCAATTCTTTTGAGAGAGACTCTTTCTCAAGAAAGGACCCAGTTTTAGCAACAAACACTTTGCACTCAGATCTGAGATAGAAGGTATACCTAACTATTCTTATGGTATCCTATGAAGTTGCACTTTTCCGCTTTGGGTTCGAGCTTATCATACATAAGTGTCGCATTCCCAAACTCTGAGAAATGTCAGCTTAGGTTTCTATCAAACCATAATTCATACGGTGTCATCTCAATGGTTTTAGATGGTGCCCTATTTAAAGTGAATGTAGTTGTCTCTAATGCATAATCCCAAAACAATAGTGGCAAAACGATAAGATACATCATAGTACACACCATATCTAATAGAGCACGACTATGACGTTCGGACACACCATCACACTATGGTGTTCCAGGTGGCTTGAGTTGTGAAACAACTTCCACATTGTCTTAAGTTGTATACCAAACTCATAACTCAGATATTCACCTCCACGATCATATCGTAGACATTTTTATCTTCTTGTCACGATGATCTCAAACTTCACTCTGAATTTTCTTGAACTTTTCAAACATTTCAGACTTGTGTTTCATTAAGTAAATATGCACATATCTACTCAAATCATCAGTGAAGGTAAGAAAATAACGATATCCACCGCACTCTACAACACTCATTGGACCGCATACATCGACATGTATTATTTCCAATAAGTTACTAGACCGCTCCATCATACCGAAAACGGGGTCTTATCTTGCCCATGAGGCATGGTCCGCATGTCTCAACCGATTCGAAATCGAATGAGTCTAAAGATCCATCAGCATGGACTTTCTCCATGCGATTTATACCGATATGACATTTAGCGGTAGTGCCACAAGTATGTGGTACTATCATTATTAACTTTGTATCTTTTGGTATCAATGTTATGAACATGTGTATTACTACGATCAAGATTCAATAAACCATTCCCATTGGGTGCATGACCATTGAAGGCATTATTCATGTAAACAGAATAACCATTATTGTCGAACTTAAATGAATAACCGTATTGCACAAAACACGATCTAATCATGTTCATGCTCAATGCAAACACCAAATAACATTTATTTAGGTTTATCACTAATCCCGAAGGTAGAGAGAGCGTGCGATGGTGAACACGTCAACCTTGGAAACACTTCCAACACACATCGTCCTCTTACCCTTAGCTAGCCTCCATTTCTTCCGTAGCTTTTATTTCGAGTTGCTAACGTTTAGCAACTGTCGGGGATATACCCCACGGTATGACCCGGCCTGGCGAATCACAAGAGACCCGGTCAAGACATGACATTTTATTAATGACCCGGCAGGCGGGTCGCAGGACGACCAGGCCCAAGACCCGGCATGTAAGCCGGCGCCAGGCGGCTTACAAGAGAAGGTACAAAGAGAGAAAGACTCCCTGTCGAAGGAAACAAGACCCGTAATAGGATTCTAGAGAGACTAGTCCTAATCCTACTCCTAGTAGGACTCTATTTGTAAACCTACCCTCTCCACTTATATAAGGAGGGGTAGAGCACCCTTAGAGAGAGGGGTTCACAATTCACAAGTCCACAAGTTTAGATGGAAAGATTAGAGGCTCTCGTGATTAGAGGTAGCAAAACAACACCCTTGTAACCGAGAGATCTTCTTCATCATCAATACCATACAAGCAGGACGTAGGCTTTTACCTCCATCGGAGGGGCCGAACCTGGGTAAACTCCACGTCTCTCGATTCCGACCAACCCCTTCAAGCCGCCACATAGTTGCGCTTCTGCCTCGAACCTAAGTCCATTCACACGGACATCTGCCATGACAAATCCACGACAGTTGGCACCCACCGTGGGGCAGGCACGATTGTGTTGTGTTCTTGAAGGGATCTCATCTAGGGTTCGAGAAGTTCGTAATTTTCCGGATGATGGAAAGACCGGTCTCAGGAGGATCTACTTCAACTCCAAGTCATCAGGCAAAATTGAAAGGATTTCACTAGCGTTGTAAATCGGATCAGAGTGAAAATTAACTTCGGTGGCAGTCAGAACAGTGTGTATGAAATTGAGACCAAGTTTGAGAAATTAGGGCTAGGTCAGGTGTGCCGCTGCAAAGACGCCGAGTTGACGAGACCGAGAGACAAACCAAGGCCAGATTGATTTTTGAAGCATTGGCAGCTTGTGTTGTAACAAACAAATCCCAAGACGGATGCTTGAGCAGCGGGGGAAAGATGGGCGTCAACGTGCTGCACCAGTCGCCGTAAAATCACAATAGCCGACGCCTAGGTACATGGATCTGTCCACCTCACGTAGGACAAAGCAGTTAGCGCTAGATGATGTACGTATACAATACCTCTACATTGCTGCCAAATTATCATCAGCTTTCAACAGTTGAAATCGGATCAAGAGAGAAAGAATATGACAACATACGTAAGAGCTAAGCCAGGGAATAAAACCAGTCTACTTTTTTCCTTGGGCATACATGCAAATTGTGGGAAGTCTATCAATGAGCTGAGTTCGGGCACATCTCCGCCGTGGCCTCGGCTCCGCCTCGAGCCGCTGTGGCTCACCTCACCACTACCATGACCCGGTGTCTGTGCCGGCTCGCTGCACGTTTGCGCCGGCTCACTGCACGTCTGCGCCGGCTCGCTGCACGTCTGCATCGCTACCATGACCCGGCGGCTTGCCGCACCTCTACGCCGGCTCGCTGCACGTCCGCGTCACTACCATGACCCGGAAGCTTGCCGCACCTCTGCACCGGCTCGCTGCACGTCTACATCACTACCATGACCCGACGACTTGTTGCACCTCTGCACCAGCTCCTGTGCCCAACGACGCCGCACGTCTTTGCGCGCTGCTTCCTCTGCTTGAACCGGCCCGATGAACCGCCCTGGCAATCCGCCCCGGTGAGTAGCCCGCCACACCGTGCACTGCCCCTAGCCGCCTGCTTTGCCGCGCCAAGGCCGACACCCACCCACGCGCGATGCCCTGGCCTTGTGCTAGCCGCCGCTCCCAGGCCAGCTTGGTCCTCCTCGCTGCCTCCGCACCCGTCGGCCGCAGCCATGCCTCGCCACGAGCTCTGCCTCGCCTCCTCAACTGTCGCCGTTCATCCGAGCCGCCCCGGCTCTTCCTCCTCGCGTGCGGGCATTCCCACTATGACCTGCCGTGTCAGGAGATAAGAATGTGGTGGGAGTTTGGTTCGGTGAGAGGATAAGTGGGAGGCTGAAAAAAAAATCTAATGGTCAAACATGACCCAAAGGATCCTTTCTGAGCCGCTCGGTGCCGCGCTTTAAAGCCGCCATCTCTATCATCGTTGCTGCAACCCTACGGCTGATAATCTTGATAAAACATATTAGGTGAAATCCATCCTATCAAGTTTTCATTGATATATTTTTATTTTCCTTGAGAACAATTACTCTCGTGTGTGAAATTTCTTATGCTGAACAATTCATCATTACAAAGAGACCCGGTCAAGACATGACATTTTATTAATGACCCGGCAGGCGGGTCGCAGGATGACCAGGCCCAAGACCCGACGTGTAAGCCGGTGCCAGGCGGCTTACAAGAGAAGGCCCAAAGAGAGAAAGACTCCCTGCCGAAGGAAACAAGACCCGGAATAGGATTCTAGAGAGACTAGTCCTACTCCTACTCCTAGTAGGACTCTATTTGTAAACCTACCCTCTCCACTTATATAAGGAGGGGTAGAGCACCCTTATCGAGAGGGGTTCACAAGTTCACAAGTCCACAAGTTTAGACGGACATATTAGAGGCTCTCATGATTAGAGGTAGCAAAACAGCACCCTTGTAACCGAGAGATCTTCTTCATCATCAATACCAGACAAGCAGGACGTAGGCTTTTACCTCCATCAGAGGGGCCGAACCTGGGTAAACTCTGCGTCTCTCGATTTCGACCAACCCCTTCAAGCCGCCACATAGTTGCGCTTCTGCCTCGAACCTAAGTCCATTCACCCGGACATCTGTCATGACAAATCCACGATAGCAATCGAACCGGTATCCAATACCCAGGTGCTACTAGGAGTACTAGCAAGGTACACATCAATAACACGTATATGAAATGTACTTCTATCGACGTTGCCATCCTTCTTATCTGCCAAGTATCTAGAGTTGTTCCGCTTCAGCAACCGTTCTCCTCATAACAGAAGCACTTAGTCTCAGGTTTGGGTTCAACCTTGGATTTCTTCACTGGAGTAGCAACTGACTTGCCATCCATGAAGCTTTCCTCATGGCCCTTGCCCTTCTCGAAACTAGTGGTTTCACTAGCCACCAACACTTGATGCTCCTTCTTGATTTCTACCTTCGCGGTGTCAAACATCACGAATAGCTCAGGGATCATTATTTCCATCCCTGGCATTTTATAGTTCATCACGAAGATCTAGTAGCTTAGTGACAGTGACTTGGAGAACTACATCAATCACTATCTTATCTAGAAGATCAACTCCCACTCGATTCAAGCGATTGTAGTACCCAGACAGTCTGAGCACATGCTCACCGATTGAGCTATTCTCCTTCATCTTGCAGGCAAAGAATCTTGTTGGAGGTCTCATACCTCTCAGCATGGGCAGGATCCTGAGATCCCAATTTCAGCTCTTAGAACATCTCATATGTTTTGTGACGTTCAAAACGTTTTGGAGCCTCAATTCTAAGCCGTAATGCATGACACACTGAACTATCAAGTAGTCATCACAACGTGCATGTCAGATGTTCACAACATCCATAGATGACGCTAGAGGGGGGGGGGGTGCACCGAGTGGTGCATCAAGGACATAAGCCTTCTATGCAGCAATGAGGACAATCCTCAAATCACGGACCCAATCCGCATTATTGCTACCATCATCTTTCAACTTACTTTTCTCAAGGAATGTATCAATAAAACAGGGGAGCTACAACGTGAGCTATCTACAACATAATTTGCAAAGACACTTCTGACTATGTTCATGATAATGAGTTCAATTAATCATATTACCTAATGAACTCCCACGCAGATAGACATCCCTCTAGTCATCTAAGTGATACATGATCCATATCGACTAGATCGTGTCCGACCATCACGTGAGACGGACTAGTCATGAATGGTGAACATCTCCATGTTGATCGCATCTACTATATGACTCATGTTCGACCTTTCGGTCTCTCGTGTTCCAAGGCCATGTCTGTACATGCTAGGCTTGTCAAGTCAACCTAAGTGTTTCGCGTGTGTAAATCTGGCTTACACCCGTTGTATGCGAACGTTAGAATCTATGACACCCGATCTTCACGTGGTGCTTCAAAACAACGATCCTTTGCAATGGTGCCCAATTAGGGGGAACACATTTCTTGAAATTTTAGTGAGGGATCATCTTATTTATGCTACCGTCGTTCTGAGCAAATAAGATGTAAAAACATGATAAACATCACATGCAAATCATAAAGTGACATGATATGGCCAATATCATCTTGCGCCCTTGATCTCCATCTTCCGGGCGCGACATGATCACCATTGTCACTGGCACGACACCATGATCTCCATCATCGTGTCTTCATGAAGTTGTCTCGCCAACTATTACTTCTACTACTATGGCTAACGGTTAGCAATAAAGGAAAGTAATTACATGGCGTTTTTGATTGACAAGCAGGTTCTACAATAAATTAGGACAACTCCTATGGCTCCTGCCAGTTGTCATACTCACCAACATGCACTTCGTGATTCCTATTACAAGAACATGATCAAACTCATACATCACATATATTTTATCACATCCTTTTGGCCATATCACATCACATAGCATACCCTACAATAACAAGTTAGACATCCTCTAATTGTTGTTGCAAGTTTTACGTGGCTTCTATGGGTTTCTAGCAAGAACGTTTCTTACCTATGCAAAAGCCACAACGGTGATATGCCAATTGCTATTTACCCTTCATAAGGACCCTCTTCATCAAATCTGATCCGACTAAAGTGGGAGAGACAAACACCCGGTAGCCACCTTATGCAACAAGTGCATGTCAGGCGGTGGAACCTGTCTCACGTAAGCGTACGTGTAAAGTCGGTCCGGGCCGCGTCATCCCACAATGCCGCCGAATCAAGATAGGACTAGTAACAGTAAGCAAATTGACCAAATCATCGCCCACAACTACTTGTGTTCTAGTCGTGCATAGAATCTACGTGTCACCAAGATCAATCTAGGAGATGCTAGAAACAAGAGAGAGGGAGTGCATCTTCATACCCTTGAAGATCGCTAAGAGGAAGCGTTGCAAAGAACGCGGTTGATGGAGTCGTACTCGCGGCGATTCAAATCACGGAAGATCCGATCCAAGCGCCAAATGGATGGCGCCTCCGTGTTCAACACACGTACAACCCGGGGACGTATCCTCCTTCTTGATCCAGCAAGGGGAGAGGAAAAGTTGAGGGAGAGCTCCGGCAGCATGACGGCGTGGTGGCGGTGGAGCTCGTGGTTCTCCGGTAGAGCTTCGCTAAGCACTACAGAGGAGGAGGAGGTGTAGGAGGGGGAGGGATGCGCCAGGTGCAAGGGGTGTGCAGCTCCCATGCGCCTCCCCACTATATAATGGGGTGGAGGGGGCTGGTTTCTTGCCCTCCAAGTCCATTGGGGCGTTGGCAAAGATGGGAGGAAAGAAATCCTATCCTTTCCCTTCCCCACCGATTGTTATCCCCTTTTTTTAGGGATCTTGATCTTATCCCTTCGGGATATGATCTTATTCCTTCTAAGGGGAGATCTTGGTGCGCCTTTACCAGTGGTGTGGGGCCTTGGCCCCACTACCCACGTTCATGTGAGTCCCCTCATGCAGGTGGGGCCCACTTCAGAACCTTCTAGAACCTTCTCGGTCGATACTGGAAAATCTCGAACATTTTCCGGTGGCCAAAATAGGATTTCCCACATATAAATCTTTACCTCCGTACCATTCCGGAACTCCTCGTGACGTCCGGACCTCATCCGGGACTCCGGACAACTTTTGGTAACCACAAAAATGCCCATTACAACTCTAGCGTCACCGAACCTTAAGTGTGTAGACCCTACGGGTTCGGGAACTATGGAGACATGATCGGGACACCTCTCTGGCCAATAACCAATAGTGGGATCTAGATACCTATATTGGATCCCACATGTTCCACGATGATCTCATCGGATGAACCACGATGTCGGGGATTCACTTAATCCCGTATACAATTCCCTTTGTCCATCGGTATGTTACTTGCCCGAGATTCGATCGTCGGTATCCCTATACCTTGTTCAATATCGTTACCGACAAGTCTCTTTATTCGTTCCGTAACACATGATCTCGTGACTAACTCCTTAGTCACATTGAGCTCATTATGATGATATATTATCGAGTGGGCCCAGAGATACCTCTTCGTCACACGGAGTGACAAATCCCAGTCTTGATTTGTGCCAACCCAACAGACACTTTCGGAGATACCTGTAGTGCACCTTTATAGTCACCCAGTTACGTTGTGACATTTGATGCACCCAAAGCATTCCTACGGTATCCGGGAGTTGCACAATCTCATGGTCTAAGGAAATGATACTTGACATTAGACAAGCTCTAGCAGACGAACTACACGATCTTGTGCTATGCTTAGGATTAGGTCTTGTCCATCACATCATTCTCCTAATGATGTGATCCCGTTATCAACGACATCCAATGTCCATGGTCAGGAAACCATGACCATATATTGATCAACGAGCCAGTTAACTAGAGGCTCACTAGGGACATGGTGTGGTCTATGTATTCACACATGTATTACGGTTTCCAGTTAATACAATTATAGCATGAACAATAGACAATTATCATGAACAAGGAAATATCATAATAACCATTTTATTATTGCCTCTAGGGCATATTTCCAACATTAACAACCTCTAATTCACGGTACTCTTACTAATCAATAATCATGCGCTCATGACTCTTCACATTACCGCATTAATATGATTAACTCACAATTTCTCTTTTATGTGCTATATGAAGGTTTTGATTATGCACTCCTTGAATACCTATTATTTTTTGACTAGTCATATAACCCATGCAAATTACCATTATTGTTTATTTACTCTCAAACAAATATAAGTGAAGAACGATAGTGCAATTATTTCTTTAAAATCTATACGCCGCCGTGCTCTAAAAGATTATAGTGAAGTACTAGAGCAACTTCTTAGCTCAAAGGTATAGGTGAAGCACAAAGAGTATTCTAATAAATTATGGTGATCTTGTGTCTCTCTCAAGTGAGTGTTCCAGCAAACAATGATTGTGGAAAACTAAAACAAAAACAAACTAAAGCAAATGATGCTCCAAGCTAAACTCATATCATCTGATGAATAAAAATATAGATCCAAGTGACATACCAATGGATTGAGACAAAAGAGGGGATGCCTTCCAGCGATCCTGAAGCTTAGTTTATTGCTTCTCCTTATTCCTTTATCCATAGTGATAGCACTCAAAACTTGAAAACTTCAGCACACAAAACTCAACATAAACCTTCATGAGATCCATTAGTATAATAAACATATAAAATACTTTAGGTACTATTGTAAATTGATTCATGTTTTATTATTGCATAAGGTACTATATTATAACTTCTTCATGGATTATACCCCTCATAAAATCCATAGCATCATCAAAAGAAGCAAACTATGCAAGCAAAAACAGAATTTGTCTAAAATAGAACAATCTATAATGATCTGCAAAGAAATCATACATATGTAACTCTAAAAATTCTTAAATCTTAGGACAACCTGAAGAATTTGTATATAAACATTGTGTAAAAATTTCATATCAAAAAGACGTCCAGTAAAATTAGAGAAATTCTGCACTGGATGCTAAAGTTTCTATTTTTGCACCGTGTCAATTCTACTCATCATGCAAGTCATCCCAAAGGCTTTACTTGGCACAAATACTAATTTAAACATAAAAACACAATAATTATAGTAGAAATAATCGTGTTATAAAAAACAAACAGAAAGTAAAGAAGTAAGAAAATAAGATAACTATTGGGTTGCTTCCCAACTAGTGCTACTGTTTTACGCCCCCTAGCTAGGCATAATGCATATGATCAAGTGTTGTCATCCTTCTATCAAGCTCCTCAATGATACGACCATGCTTAGGAAAAATAGGAGGCTTGAAAATAGGTTCTCTTAGCAAGTTTATAAAATTGGGATGCACACTAATCATTTGAAGATCCTTGTTTCTTTTGGTAGGAGTGATACTAACATTCTTGGGGACATATATAAACTTGGGATTTTTCTTTTGAGAGGTACTAGCATTAGTTTTGGAGGGAGTAAAAGCGGAACCCACTTTATCAACAACCTCCTCAATTTTATAAAATCTAATCAAACCTTGCTCTACCCGCTCATTAATAGTTGTATCTTTATCCTTTAATGTTTTCAAAGTAATTCCTACCTTAGATCCAGATTGATTGATATGATTATGAATCTTGCTATCCAACTCCTCAATTTTTTCTTTACTAGCCATTTTATTTTCAATAACATCAATCCTTTGCATAACATTTTCCAAGGTCAAAATAGTTTCATTAATGATAATAGGTGGTGACCCAACTAAATTTTCCATGGCCTTGAAAGCATCCAAAGTGTGACTCATTAAGAAATTACCATCGGTAATAGTATCAAGTACAAATCTATACCAAGTAGTAATACCAACATAGAAATTACAAAGAAAGATGTTGGAGGATTTCTTATGAATTAATTTATTTTTAGTATTGCAAATCCTACACAGTGCATCTTTTAAACTTTCTCCTCTCCTTTGTTTAAAATTAAGCACCTCGTTATTGGGAGTAAACAAAACAGAAGAAGAACTAGCCATAGTAACAAGGAAACTAGTAAAGATAAATATTTTTGTATTTTTTATTTTTATATAGCAAGCAAAGTATAACATAAACTAAAAATAGAACAAGTGAATGATAATTTGTGTGAAGGTACTTGGTAGTAGGTTGGTGATACTCCACGACAACGGCGCCAGAAATCCTTCCTGATACTTGTGATCTGTGTTGGGTTTCTGCGAAGAGGAGCAGGTGATGCAACACAATATAGATAAGTATTTACCTTGGTGGGAACTAGGGTTATCGAACCAATAGGAGTAGCACTGAACCCCCGTCTTCAGAGACTGCACACAAAGAAGCAAACATTTTCACCCAACGCGGGCAACAGGGTTGGCAATCCCCTTGGACTCGTTACTTGCAAGCAAATAAAATGTGTAGATGATAGTAGATAATTGTAAATTGAAAAATAAAATAAAAGATAAGTAATAAAAACAAGGTAATGTAGGTTTTTTAAATATATAAGTGGATATACCCGGGGGGCATAGTTTTCCCTAGTGGCATCTCTTATGAAGTAGGCATAGAGTGGTTAAACAAATTACTATTGGGCAATTGATAGAAAAGCGCATAGTCATGCAATATTTGTTCATGGAAATGATCATAACATATAGGCATCACGTTCGTAAGAAAGTATAACAACTCCTTCCTTCATCTACTACTATTAGTCCACCCATCGACCGCTATCCAACATGCATCTAGAGTATTAAGTAAAACAGAGTAATGCTTGGACAATATTGACATGATGTAGACAAAGTAGATTCAATCAATATGAATAAACCCCATTGTGTTATCCTTGGTGGAAACAATAGAAATATGTGTCATGTCCCTTTCTGTCACTGGGATATAGAGCACTGCCAGATTGAACACACTACAACACACCTCTCCCGCTGAAGAAATATCGATCTAGTTGGCCAAACTATTTCAATAGATCAGAGAGAATTATGAAGCTATCATATAATCGTGCATATGTAAAGAAGGACCAGCAAGGAACTCAATATTATTTAATGAACAATGTGAACATAAACCTACAATTCATCGGATCCCAATAAATGGACCGCACAAGAAGATTGCATCGAATAGATCACCGTGAAGATGCGGTCAACTTTGTATTGAAGATCGAGAGAAAGACATAGAGAGATAGCCATCTAGATACATCACCATGGAGCAACAAGGTTGATGTAGATGCCCTCCGTGATTGATCCCCCCTCCGGCACAACACCGGAATAGGGCTCCAGATGGGCAGACGACAGAATAGAGACTTGCGGTGGCAGAAAAAGTGCTTCGGGAGACTCCCTAAGGTTTTCAGAATATATTGGAATTTGTAGCCCAAAGAGGGGCATCAAGAGACACCAGGAGGGGCCACCACACAATAGGGCCCGCCCTGATGTGTGATGCCTCTCTCATGCGGTCTCCGATCTTCTCCCAAAGCTTTTGGGTCTTCTTTTGGTCCCAAAAATCATAAAAAACTTTTGTGGCAATTAGACTTTGTTTGGTACTGTAACCTAAAAAGCAAAAAACACGCAAAAAATAGCAACTGACACTTGGCACTGGGTTAATAGTTTAGTGCTAAAAAATAATATGAATTGACAAATAAATGCCTAAAAAGTATCCTAGAATGACAATATTATAACATGGAATAATCAAAAATTAAAGATACGTTGGAGACATATCAACAACCCGTGCCTGAGCCGTTCCCCGTCGTTGCCCTGCACTTACTCCCGCTCCCTCCCACACCAAAACCCCTGCCCACCCAATCCCCCACCGTCTCTCAATTGACAGGAACCCTCGCCCATGGTGCACTGATCCGCCGCATTTCGTGGTTGAGGCTTGTACTGGCTCGAGGGGATCTGGAGGGTGATACTTGTGATCTGCGTTGGGTTTTCTGCGAAGAGGAATGGGTAATTGCAGCACATTATGGGTAAGTATTTCCCTCAGTTATGAAACCAAGGTTTATCGAACCAATAGGAATATCAATCTATAACCATCTTCAGCGGCTGTACACAAAAGAGCAAACAACTTGGACCCAACGCCGGCAAGAGGGTTGTCAATCCCCTTAATCTCATTATTTGCAAGCAAGTGAAGTCTATAGATAATAGTAGATAATCATAAATTGCAAAATAAAATAAAAATAAATAAGAACAACAAGGTATTGATAAGTTTGTAAATATATAAGTGAATAGACCCAGGGCATAGTTTTCCCTAGCGGCATCTCTCATGAAAATAAGCATACGGTGAGTAAACAAATTACTGTTGGGCAATTGATAGAAAAGCGCATAGTTATGCGATATTCACGACAATGATCATGTGTATATAGGCATCACGCCAAACCAAATAGGCCGACTCATGCCTGCACCTATTACTATTACTCCACTTCAAGAGCGCTTATATGCCTGCCTCTCTACATATTAAGTTCATGACAAACAAAGTAATGCATGGAGAACGATGACATGATGTAGACAAAGTGAAATCAAGCAATATGAATAAAACCCATTGTTTCCTTAATGGCAACAACACAAATACGCATCTTGCCCCCTTCTGTCATTGGGATATAGAAACTCGTCAGGTTGAACCCATTAAAACGGACCCCTCTCACCGAACAAAGATCAATCTACTTGGCCAAAGCAAATCAATAGATTGGCGAGAATTACGAAGGTATAATGGTCATGGAATTAACAATCACAATAATTTCAGAGAAGACTCAAATACTTTTCATGAATAATCTGAACATAAACCCACAATTCATCAGATCCCAAAAAATGCACCGCACAAAAGAATTACATTGGATAGATCAAAGCGAAGATACGATGATCATTGTATTGAAGATCAAAAGATGGAGAGAGAGATGGACATGTAGGTACTAACTATGGACCCGTAGGTTTTTGGTAAACTACTCACACGTCATCATGAGGGTGGCAAGGTTGATGAAGAGGCCCTACGTGATCAATCCCCTCCGGCAGGTTGCCGGAACGGAGCTCCAAATGGGATCACGGCGGAACAGAGACTTTTGGCGGTGGAAAAAGTATTTCATGGTGTCCCCTAAGGTTTTTAGAATATAGGAGGATTTATAGGCCAGAGAACAGGGTCAGGAGGGGCGCCAGGGAGGCACAAGCCATCAGGGCACGCCCACCCGCTTAGGCGCGCCCTGTTGGCTTATGCCCCCCTCGTGCAGCCTTTGATCTTCTCCCGAAGCTTCTAGGTCTTATTTTGGTCCAGAAAAAAATCATAAAAAAGTTTTGGGGCAATTGGACTTCGTTTGGTACTCTAAACCCGAAATGTAAAAAAACACGCAGAAAGCAACAATTGGCGTTGGGCACTGCGTCAAAAGGTTAGTGCTAAAAAATAATATAAATAGGTAAATTATTACTCAAAAATTATCCTATAATGATAATATAATATCATGGAACAATCAAAAATTATAGATACGTTGGAGACGTATCAAGGATCCCCAAGCTTAATTCCTGCTTGTCCTCGAGTAGGTAAATGATAAAAACAATTTTTTCATGTGACATGCTACCCAATATGTAATCTTTTGCATGTATGCTCATTGAGAAATTATGAATTGGCATACATTAACATAGTAATACTTATAAGCACAAGCAACAAAATCATCAATATTTGAAAGTATACAATCCTCAAAGAATGTTTACCCACATTCATCTTATTATATTAGCAAGGCATGGCTCCATATTCACCACATTAATAAAAATGTCAAGCACCATGGTGTCCAAGTCAGGCAATTGGATCGTACTTTTTCAATATTCATCAACTTCTTATTCTTCACGCAATACATGAGTGTGAACCATGGACATATCATACGGGTGGAATAGAATATGGTGGTAGATATCAAAGGGGTAAAAAAGTGGAGAAGATAATGTCACATCAACTAGGCATACCGACGGTCTATGGAGATGCCCATCGATAGATGTCAATGCAAGGAGTAGGGATTGCCATGCAAATGATGCACTAGAGCTATAAGTGTATGAAAGCTCAACTAAAGCTAAGTGGGATGTGCATTCAACTTGCTTGCTCATGAAGACATCGGGCATTTGAGGAAGCTCGTCATTGGAATATACAAGCCAAGTCTATAATGATGAAAAAGTGATTCCCACTAGCATATGAAAATTACATAACATGAGACTCCCTATATGAAAATCAAGGTGCCACTTTGAGGCACAAGTCTGGTAAATGATAGTAGCAAAGTCCCTTCTCTCCTTTTCTCTCTTTTTCATTTTTTTCATTTTTTATATATGGTGGGCCCATTTGGCCTCCCACATTTTTATTTCCTCACTCGGACAATGCTATAATAATGATGATCATCACACTTTTATTTACTTACAACTCAATATGAAAACTTGATATGAAGAACTATTAAACAATACGACTCAATATAAATGCCTCTGTTAATGTACCAGGACGTGCAATGATCTAGCATGACATGTAAACAAATATGATGAATGGTGGCTTTGCCACAAATACTATGTCAGCTCTATATGATCATGCAAAGCAATATGATGATGAACGAACTATTAATATGATGTGACGATGAAATTTGCATGGCAATATATGTCGGAATGGCTATGGAAATGCATAATAGGTAGGTATGGTGGCTGTTTTGAGGAAGATATAAGGAGGCTTATGTGTGACAAAGCATATCATGTCATGGGGTTTATATGCACCGACAAAGTTTGCACTAATCCTTGAGGTGAGAATGGGCAAAGCACGGTACCGAAGAGGCTGGCCAGATATGAGGAGGTGAGATTCCGTATGTCCATGGTTTCACATTAGTCATAAAAACACATATACTTATTGAAAAGTTTTATTAGTTTTATCACAAATCAAAGTACTACTCACATGCCCCGAGGGAGGAGGTTGGGAGGAGTTAACCATCACGCGCCTCCGACCCAAAACAACACTAGTAAAAGTGGGTTTGGAAGAGCGACAACTTTAGGTAATAGTGATCCCACTACCTTGGAAGATTATAAGAGTTGTATGTATATGTATCATAAAGAGAATGTTTTACATGATAGTTATATTGTTGAGTTTGATTATGATCCTACATGTAATTATTATGAGAGAGGCAAATATGATCATAGGAATTTGCATGTTACTCAATTATTTCTCTTTGTGTTGAGATTATTAATGATTCACTCTTCCTATTTGCTCATGCTAGATATTAATTGTATTGGCAACTTGTTTTCCTATAAAATGCCTATGCGTAGGAAGTATATTAGACTTATATGTGTTTTTTCACATGCTTTATGATGCTCTCATTGTGAAGCGTAGAATTATAAAGATCGCAAGAAACATCATGATTATCACCCCAATCATGATCATTAGCACAATTTATATTCATAAAGTTTATACTAACAATATGGCAATCATGCTTTTCATTCAAGGAACTATCATGAATCACTTTATAAATTTCACACTTTTTAGATTCATGATTTTCAAGAAATACATCATAGAGATAATCTAGTGCACTGTCACTAGAAATTGTTTCAACACAATCGAGTCTTTTGAAAAGATTAGCTAGTCGATGAGGATATATTTATCTTAAATTTTTGCATTTACTTTTTGTTTTGGTGCGACAAAGATAAAGGTAACATAACTAGGAAAGCAAGCAAATAGAAATATTTTCGTATTTTTTATTTTTTTAGCAAGGAAAATATACAACAAATAAAAAGAAGAAAACGTGAATGATAATTTGTGTGAAGTTACTTGATAGTTGGTAATGATATTCCCCGACAACGACGCCAAAAATCCTTCCTAATACTTGTGATCTGCGTTGGGTTTTCCGTGTAGAGGGACGGATAATTACAACACAATACGGGTAAGTATTTCCCTAAGTTATGAGACCAAGGTTTATAGAACCAATAGAAATAACAATCCACAACCGTCTTCAGCGGATCCATACAAAAGAGGAAGCAACTTGCACCCAATGCGGACAAGAGGGTTGTCAATCCCCTTGATCTCATTATTTGCAAGCAAGTGAAATGTGTAGATAATAGTAGATAATTATAAATTTCAAATAAAATAAAAAGTAAATAAGAACAAAAAGGTATTGATAAGTTTCTGAAGTGAATAGACCCGGGGGCCATAGTTTTCCCTAGCGGCATCTCTCATGAAAATAAGCATACGATGGGTAAACAAATTACTATTGGTCAATTCATAGAAAATTGCATAGTTATGCAATATTCACGACAATGATCTTGTCTATATAGGCATCATAATCAAAACAAATAGGCCGACTCCTGCCTGCACCTATTACTATTACTCCACTTCAAGAGCACTTCTATGCTTGCCTCTCTACATATTAAGTTCATGACAAACAGTGTAATGCATGGAGAACAATGACATGATGTAGACAAAGTGAACTCAAGCAATATGAATAAACCCCATCGTTCTATCCTTAGTGGCAACAACACAAAGACGGATCTTGTCTCCTTCTGTCACTGGGATATAGAAACTTGTCAGATTGAACCCACTACAACGCACCTGTCTCACTGAAGAAAGATCAATCTACTTGGCCAAAGCATATCAATAGATAAGAGAGAATTATGAAGCTATAATGATCGTGCAATTAAAAATCATAATAATTTCAGAGAAGACTCAAATAATTTTCATGAATAATCTGAACATAAACCCACAATTCATCGGATTCCAACAAACGCACCGCACAAAAGAATTATATCGAATGGATCAAATCGAATATGCGATGATCATTCTATTGAAGATCAAGAGAGAGAGAGAGAGCCATCTAGGTACTAACTATAGACCCATAGGTCCATGGTGAACTACTCACACATCATCATGAGGGCAGCAAGGTTGATGAAGAGGCCCTCCGTGATCGATCCAGATGGGATCACTACGGAATGGAGCTCGAGATGGGATCGGCGCAAAACGGAGACTTGTGGCAGTGAAAAAAGTATTCTCTGGTGTCCCCTAGGGTTTTTGGAATATATGAAAATTTATAGGCTAGAGAACAGGGTTAGGAGGGGCGCTAGGGAGGCACAAGCCATTAGAGCGTGGTCACCCCCCTGGGCACGCCCCGTTGGCTTGTGCCCCCTTATGCGGCCTCCGATCTTCTCTCGAAGATTACATGTATTCTTTTGGTCCAGAAAAAATCATAAAAAAGTTTCAGGGCAATTGGACTTCGTTTGGTACTGTAAACCTAAAAAGTAAAAGACACGCAGAAAACAACAACTAGCACTGGGCACTGGGTCAATAGGTTAGTACTCAAAAGTAATATAAATTGGTAAATTATTGCTCCAAAAGTATCCTAGAATGATAATATAATAGCATGGAACAATCAAAAATTATAGATACGTTGGAGACGTATCAATAGGCTTGGGAAATGTCGAGGGACACCAGCCTTCATCCCATCGACTGTGAGGAGGATCGGGTCAAACCAGGAGTAGCAGAGAGCTCATGGATTCCGGCTGGGTATGCCTCGCACCCCTTGAAATGTGTGATATAACTTGTTAATATGCCTAGTATTTGACCAATAGGCGCATGAATTGTTGCTTGCTTGACTGAACTATTGCTTGTCTAACTGTAGGATTGATCCAACGCTTGCTTTTCGGCTCGTAGTTAGAATGGAAACTAGCTTTCCACGAGGTACAAAACCGCATCATTCCTCTGGATTTTTCAATCCAAAGGTGGTATTAACAATAATTTTGTTTAAATATTTATGCAAGTCCTTGTGTTTGAAATATCCCTGGAGCCAATCTGATGTTGTTGATCTGAGCTATTTCAATAGCTATGAGCAAAAATTTGTGCCAGCAACTTGCGACGAGCATCTAGAAACCATTTTTTGTTTGAATGCTTGCAGCCGTTTCGGTAAAATTGAAATACAGGTGTTGCAGCCATGAAAATAATGGTATAAGGGAAAGGGTGTTGCACCAGTTAACTATGCTAACAGTGAGCAGCCCCGCACTCCTCATAGGTTTGGACCGGCTAAATCTATTGGTAGTGAGAGCCAGGCCAGCAATGCATTGGTTCTAGAAGAAGATGCATAGTCTGACGAGCTAGTGCGTTGAAACGATGATGAAGATGAGATGATCTATGATGTCTACTGCACAACTTTATTCTTGTAGACTCTATTGGGCCTCCAAGCGTAAAGTTTTGTAGGACAGTAGCAATTTTCGCTCAAGTGGATTACGTAAGGTTTATCAAACCATGGGAGGTTGATACTTGTGATATGCGTTGGATTTTCTATGAAGAGGAGCGGGTGATGCAACACAGTATAGATAAGTATTTCCCCTAGTAGAGAACCAAGGTTTATCGAACCAATAGTAGTAGTAGCATGCCCTGTCTTCAGCGACTACACACAAAGAAGCAAACAATTGCACCCAACGCAGGCAAGAGGGTTGTCAATTCCCTTCGACCCGCTACTTGCAAGCTAATAAATAGTGTGATTGGTAGTAGACAATTGTAAGTTGCAAAATAAAATAGAAAGCAAATAAAAATAACAAGGTAGTTGATATATATATATATATATATTTTTTGATAGACCCGGGGGCCATAGTTTTCCCTAGTGGCATCTCTCATGAAGTAGGCCTATGGTGGCTAAACAAATTACTATTGGGCAATTGATAGAAAAGCGTATAGTTATGCAATATTTATTCATGGAAATGATCATGTGTATATAGACATCACGTCCATAAGAAGATAGGTCAACTCCTGTCTGCACCTATTACTATTACTCTACCCATCGATCGATATCCAACATGCATCTAAAGTATTAAGTGAAACAAAGTAATGCTCGGAGAATAATGACATGATCTAGACAAAGAGAACTCAATTAATATGAACTAACCCTGTCATTTTATACTTAGTGAAAACAATACAAAGACGTGTCTAGTTGGCCAGATTGGACCCACTACAATGCACACCTCTCACTGAAGAAATATCAATCTAGTTGGCCAAACTATTTCAACTAATCGAAGAGATTTATGAAGCTACAAAAATCATGCAAATAAGAATCATAACAGATTTCAGAGAAGACTCAAATATTTTATCATGAACAATCTGCACATCAACCCAGAATTCATCAGATCCCAACAAACGCACCGCTCAAAAGAATTACATCGGATAGATCAAAGCGAAGATGTGACGATCATTGTATTGAAGATCAAGAGAGAGAGATAGCCATCTAGGTACTAACTACGGACCCGTAGGTCTGTGGTAGACTAATTACACATCACCATGGGTGGAGAAAGGTTGATATAGAGGCCCTCCGTGATCAATCCCCCCTCCGGCAAGGCACCGAAACAGGGAACCAGATGGGCACACGGCGGAACAGAGACTTGCGGCGGCTGAAAAAGTGTTTCGAAAGGCTCTCAAGCGTTTTTGGTATTTATCAGAATTTATAGGCCAGAGAGGGGTGTCCAGAGGCGCCCAAGGGCCCCACCACATATTAGAGCGCGACCACCTCCCTGGGTGCTTCCTGATGTTTGTTGTCTCCCTTGTGTAGCCTCCGATCTTTTCCCAAATCTTCTAGGTCATATTTTGTTCTAGAACAAACATAAAAAAGTTTCATGTCAATTGGACTTCGTTTGGTACTGTAAACCTGAAAACCTAAAAACACGCAGGAAACAACAACTAGCACTTGGCATTGGGTTAATAGGTTAGTGCTCAAAATAATTTTAATTGACATATAATTGTCCAAAAAGTATCCTAGAATGATAATATTCTAGCATGTATCAATAAAAAATTATAGATACGTTGGAGACGTGTCATCATCCCCAAGCTTTTGATAAATGATAAAACCAATTCGTGCTCGTCCTTGAGTAGATAAATGATAAAACCAATTTTTTGATGTGAAATGCTACTCGACATGTAATCTATTTCAGGTTTGATCATTGAGAAACGATGAATTAATAAACATCAACATAGTAATATTCATAAAAATAAGTAATATAATCATCAAGTTTTCAAATATACGATCCCTAAAGAATGTTAAGCCCCTATTCATTTTGTCATATAAGTATAGCATGGGTTCGTCTTCACCACATAAATACAAATTTTAAGCACCATGGTGTCAAGTCAGGCAATTGGATCGTACTTTTTAACGTGTTTTAGCTTTTTATTACTCACAAATATATGAGTGTGAACCATGGATATAGCATGAAGGTGGAATAGAATATGGTGGTAGGATTCAAAGTGGTAAAAGTGGAGGAGAAAGTGTCACATCAATTAGGTGTATCAACGTGCTATGGAGATGCCCATCAATAATTGTCAATGTGAGGAGTAGGGGTTGCCATGCAATGGATGCACTAGAGTTATAAGTGTATGAAAGCTCAAGTGAAGCTAAGTGGGTGTGCATCCAACTTTTTTGCTCATGAAGACCTTGCGCATTTGAGGAAGCCTGTCTTCGGAATATACAAGGCAAGTTCTATAATGAAAAACTCCCACTAGCATATAAAAGTGACAAAACAATGGACTCCCTATATGAAGAACATGGTTCCACTTTGAGGCACAAGTGTGGAAAAAGAGGTAGTAGCATTGTCCCTTCTCTCTCTTATCTCGTTTATTTTATTATTTTCTTTTTATCTTTTTTCCTTTTTTCTTTTTTTCTCTTTTTTCGTCCAGAGTCTCATCCCGACTTGTGGGGGGTCATTGTCTCCATCATCCTTTCCTCACTGAGACAGTGCCCTAATGATGATGATCATCACACTTTTTATTTACTTACAACTTGATATGAAAAACTGATAAGATGATATGCCTCTAGTAGTGTATGAGTATGTGCAATGATCAAGCATAACATGTATCGAAAATGATGAACAGTGGCTTTGCCACAAATACCATGTCAACTTATATGATCATGCAAATTAATATGACAATGCAAGTACAAGTCATATGATGTAACGGTGGAAGTTGCATGCCAATATCTCTCAGAATGGCTATGGAAATGCCATGATAGGTGGGTATGATGGTTGTTTTGAGGAATATATAAGGTCACTTATGTGCAACAGAGCATAGCATGTCACGGGGTTTGGATTCACCGGCGAAGGTTCCACTGATCCTCGAGGTGAGAATGGGCAATGCACGGTACCGAAGAGGCTAGGAAATATGAAGTGGTTTGTATGCGTATATCCATGGATTCACATTATTCATGAATAACTCGCATAGTTATTGCAAGGTTTTATTAGCTCTCTTGAAGCAAAGTACTACTCGCATGCCCCTAGAGAGGAGGTTGCGAGGAGTGAACTATCGCGCGCCTCTGATGTAAACAACCTAGGATTTCAATGATGAATAAGAATGCTCACACATCATCACCATGCTATAACATATATAGATTAATATCAAGTTAATGATACTCTATTCACGATACTCTTACTAATTAATAATTCACATTACCACATTAATATCATTAACTCATGAGTTCTGTTTTATGTGCTACATGAAGGTTTTGATTATGCACTCTTTGAATACCTATTATTTATGGACTAGTCTTATAACCCATGGAAATTACCTTCACTATGTATTTAATCTCAAACAAATATAAGTGAAGAACGATAGTGCAAATATTATTTTAAAATCTATACGCCACCGTGCTCTAAAAGATATAAGTGAAGTACTAGAGCAACTGCTTAGCTCAAAATATATAAGTGAAGCACAAAGAGTATTCTAATAAATCATGGTGATCTTGTATCTCTCTCAAGTAGGTGTGATCAGAAAACAATGATTGTGGAAAACTAAAACAAAAACAAACTAAAACAAACGAAGCTCCAAGCAAAACTCATATCATGTGATTAATAAAAATATAGCTCCAAGTGACATACCAATGGAATGAGACGACAAAGGGGATTCCTTCCGGGGCATCCCCAAGCTTAGACGCTTCAGTCTTCCTACTTTGTCTTGGGGTGCCTTGGGCATCCCCAATCTTAGTCTCTTGCCGCTCCTTATTCCTTCAACGGCAGTGATAGCACTCAAAACTTGAAAACATCAGTACACTAAACTCAACAGAAACCTTTGTGAGATCCGTTAGTATAATAAAAATATCAAATACTTTAGGTAGTGTTATAGATTGCTTCTTATTTTATTATTTCATAAGGTAATGTATTCTAAATTATCCATGGCTTATACTCCCCGATAGAATCCATATCATCATCAAAACAAGCAAACTATGCAAGCAAAAATAGAATCTGTCTAAAACAAAACAGTCTGTAATGATCTATAAAGAAACCATAGTTCTATAACTCCCAAAATTATGAAAAAATAGGAACACCTGGGGAATTTGTATATAAATTCTTTGTAAGAATTTAAGATCAAAAATACATACCAATAAAATCATATAAATTCTGCACTGGACGCTAAAGGTTCTGTTTTTACACCGTATCAATTCTACTCATCATGCAACTCATCCCAAAGGCTTTACTTGGCACGAACACTAATTTAAACACACAAAAAACAATCATTAAAGTATAAATAATCATGTTGTTGAAAATAAGTAGAAAGTAAAAAAGCAAAATGATATGATAACTATTGGGTTGCCTCCCAACTAGCGTTGTTGCTTTACGCCCCTAGCTAGGCATAATGGATAGTTTAAAGTGTTTTCATATTTGATACTACACCCATAAGTATATCTCGTGATTAATTCATAAGGTGGTTTAATTCTATTCCTAGGGAAGTGTCCCATCCCTTTCTTCAATGGAAGTTGGAACCTTATGTTTCCCACTTTCATATCAATAATTTGACCTATAGTTCGTAAGAAAGGTCTTCCAAGTATTATTGGACAAGTTGGATTGCATTCAGTATCAATCATAATGAAATATAAAGTTGCATACTTTATATTTGAAAAATAATCACATCATTTATTCTACCCAAAGGTTTCTTAATGGTAGAATCTGCAAGATGCAAGTTAAGGGAACAATCTTGAATATTGGTGAGACCAGGCACATCACAAAGAGATTTAGGTATAGTTGAAACACTATCACCAAGGTAACACGAAGCATTGCATTCATATTATTTAAGCCTTATTTTAATAGTAGGTTCCCATTCATCATGCAACTTTCTAAGAATAGAAACTTCTAGCTCAAGTTTCTCATCATAAGCTTTATTTTGTTCATATGCATTGGGTGACCTAATAATGGATTGAAAAAAGGAAATACATTCTACTAAATATAAAATTTCATAATTAAAGTCCTTGTAATCCAAGATAGTGGTCACATCACTAGTTAAAGTTTTGACCTCTCCAAATCCACCTTTTCAGTTTTAGCATTAGAATCACAACCCTCCGAACAAACGGAACTCCTTGTAGATAAAGTTGACTCATCTCCAGTCCCTTTATCATCAACTTTTATTATTAAACAAATATTTAATAGGGGAAGTACCTTGCATTTTAAGATCTTCATCATGATTACGGTAAAAACTGGGTGGAAGAGCCTTTTCTAAGAATTATAGTATAGCTTTCAACTTAGCAGTCCTCTCCTTACTTTCATTGATAGATATTTGGATAGATTTAATAGTCTCATTGAAATCATGCTTTGGTGGGAAAAAATATTTTTAAATTTTTTCACATCAAGAGCAATTCTATCCATGTTCTTAGCCAAGTCATCAACTTTATGCAACTTTTCTTCTACCATAGTATTAAAAATTGAGAACTAATAAATTCTTTAATGGCGCTCTCGAGATCAGTAGGTATCCTATTATTATTTGTAGAAGAATTTCCATAAGCTTTACCATACTTATTAGAGGAATTGCCAGGATATGGTCTAGCATTGAGATTTCCTCTATAAGCATTGTTGTTGAAATTGTTTCGCAAGATAAAGTTCACATTAGTAGCATCATTATTTTACTCAATCAAGGTAGACAAAGGCATATCATTGGGATCAACATGAGCATGTTTACTAGAAACCATATTCATAAGAGCATCACTTTTTCACTCAAAGTAGCGATTTGCTTGACAGAATTTACCTTCTTACCCATTGGAGCTCTTTCGGTATGCCATTGAGAGTAATGTTTTATGATGTTTTCCAGGACTTTGGTGGCCTCTCGTAATTTGACATCCATGAAGGTACCACCTGCATTATAATCTGGAAGATTTCTAGACACATAGTTTAGTCCAACATAGAAATTTTGTATAATCATCCATGTGTTTAAACCATGAGTAGGGCAATTTGTAATCATCAATTTCATTCTCTCCCAAGCTTGTGCAATATGTTCTTGATCATGTTGTTTAAAATTCATAATTTTATTTCTAAGGGAGATGATCTTAGCAGGAGGAAAATACTTGGCAATAAAAGCATCTTCACACTTATCCATGTTACAATACATTTACGTGGTAAGGATGAAAACCAAGCCTTAGTTTTATCTCGTAGTGAAAAAGGAAATAATTTTAATTTGACCACATAATTATCCATATCCTTTTTCTTTTGCATATCACATAATTCAACAAAGGTATTAAGATGAGCAGCGGGACCCTCATTAGGATTGTCCAAATATTGTTCTTTCATCACAAGATTCAACAATACAACATTAATTTCATAAAACTCCGCACGAGTGGCGGGTGGTATAGGAGTACTACTAAAATCATTGTTATTAATATCTGAGAATTCACATAAGTTAGTAGTATCTCGAGACATGGTGACCGAGGATGCAAAGTAACAAGCAGGACAAGTAAACTAGCAAGTAAAACAAGCAAAGAAGTAAACTAGCATCTAGCAAAGATTAATATATTTTTATTTTTTATTTTTATAAAGCAAGAAAAATATAACATAAAATAAAAATTAGAACAACTTAATGATAATTTGTGTGAAGGTACTTGATAGTAGGTTGGTGATACTCCCCGGCAATGGTGCCAAAAATCCTTCGTGATACTTGTGATCTGCGTTTGGTTTTCTACAAAGAGGAGCAGGTGATCCAGCACAATATTCATAAGTATTTACCACAATAGATAACCAAGGTTATCAAACCAATAGGAGTAGCACGCAACCCCCATGTTCAACGACTACACACAAAGAAGCAAACACTTGCACCCAACGCGGGCAAGAGGGTTGTCAATCCCCTTGGACTCGTTACTTGCAAGCTAATAAGTAGTGTGTTTGGCAGTAGATAATTGTAAATTGCAAAATAAAATAGAAAGTAAATAATAACAACAAGGTGATTCATACTTTTGTAAATATGTATTTGGATAGATCCGGGGGCCATAGTTTTCCCTAGTGGCATCTCTCACGAAGTAGGCATACGGTGGGTAAACAAATTATTGTTGGGCAATTGATAGAAAAACGCATTTTTATGCAATATTTATTCACGTCAATGATCATGTGTATATAGTCATCACGTCCATAAGCAAATAGGTCGTCTCCTGCCTACACCTATTACTATTACTCCATCCATTGACCGCTATCAAGCATGCATCTAGAGTATTAAGTGAAACAGAGTAATGCTTGGAGAACAATGGCATGATGTAGAAAAAGAGAGGTCAATTAATATGAATTAACCCCATTGTTTTATCCTTATTGGCAACAATACGAACACATGTATTGTCCCTTTCTGTCATTGGGATATAGAGCACCGCCAGATTAAACCCACTACAATGCACACCTCCCACCAAAGAAATGTCAATCTAGTTGGCCAAACTATTTCAATATATAGGAGATATTTACGAATCTATAATAATCATGCAAATAAGAATCATAATATATTTCAAAGAAGACTCAAACTTTTATCATTAATAATCTGAACATAAACCCACAATTCAATGGATCCCAACAAACATACCACACAAAGGAATGACATCGGATAGATCAAACAAAGATGCGATGATAATTGTATTCTAGAATGATAATATTATAGCATGGATCTATTAAAAATATATATATACATTGGAGGCGTATCAAAGGTGTAGGATGAAGATGGTCTGACGTGGCTTCAAACTGCGTCGGTATTTCCCCAAAGAGGAAGGGATGATGCAGTACCGCTACGGTAAGTATTTCCCTCAGTTATGAAACCAAGGTATCAATCCAAGGAGGAAGACCACACAACGCTATGTAAACAGTACCTGCACACAAAGAACAAATACTTGCAACCAGACGCGTAAGAGAGGTTGTCAATTTCTCAACGGTAAAAAGATAGATTAGATTGTAATAGGTTGGGCAAATAGATCTTAGAAGAAGAAAAAGTAAAAGAGGAAAATAAAAAGTGCAAAAAGGTATTTTTGGGTTTTTGGATTAATATATGTGAAAACAAAAGCGGCAAAAAGATAGATCGGAAAGCAATATGTTGGTAATTAGACCCGGGCCATAGGTTTCACTTGTGGCTTCTCTCATGAGTATAGCACATGGTGGGTAAACAAATTACTGTTGGGCAATTGATAGAATATCAAATAATCACGACGATATCCAAGGAATTTATCATTATATAGGCATCACGTCCAAGATAAGTAGACTGAAACAATTTTGCATCTCTACTATTACTCCACACATCGACCGCTATCCATAATGCATCTAGTGTATTAAGTTCATGGAAAAATGGAGTAATGCAATAAGAATGGTGACATGATTTAGAAAAGATCTATTCATGTAGGAATAGACCCCATCTTGTTATCCTTAATGGAGACAATACTTGCATGCATAGCTACCCCTTCTATTACTGGAAAAGGACACCGCAAGATCAAACCAATCACAAGAACCTCTTACCATGGCAAGAAAAAAACGATCTAGTTGGCCTTAATAAACTAAAGATTTAAAGAAAAAATACGAGGCTATAAGTAAGCATGCATATAAGAGATCAAAGAAGACTCAAATAATATTCATGGATAGAAACTGATCATGAACTCAAAATTCATCGGATTCCAACAAACACACCACAGAAAGTAATTACAACAAATAGATCTCCAAGAGACCATTGTATTGTGAATAAAGAGAGAGAGAGAGACACATAGAGAGAGGAAGCCATCTAGCTACTGCCTACGGGCCCATAGGTCTATGGTGGACTACTCACGCATCATCGGAGAGGTGCTCATGAAGATGATGCACCCCTCCATGATGGTGTTAGATTGGATCTCGCGGTTTTGGAACTTGCGGCAGCTAGAATTGTGTTGTGTCGACTCCCCTAGGTTTTTTTGGAATATTTGGGAATTTATAGAGCTGATAGGCGATGGAGAGGCGTCCCGAGGTGGGCACGATACACCAGGCTGCGCTAGCGGCCTCTGGCGCGCCATGGTGTCTTGTACCCTCCTCGGCCTTCCTCTCTGGCACTTCTTTGGCCCACTGGATGTCTTCTGGCCTAGAAAAATCTCCAAAAAGTTTCACGGTGTTTGGGCTTCGTTTGGTACTAATATTCTATGAAGTAAAAAAACAAGCAAAAAACTACAAGTGGCACTTGACACTATGTCAATAGGTTAGTCCCAAAAAATGATATAAAGTTGCTATAAAATGATTGTAAAACATCCAAAATTGATAATATAATGGAACAATAAAAAATTATAGATACGTTGGAGACGTATCATGGTCTCTCTCAAACAACCTTGCAATCAAATGCAAGAAATCTCTTGGGTCCCAAACACACCCAATACAATGGCAAATTGTATAGGTGCACTAGTTCGGCGAAGGGGTGGTGTTAGAAGTGCAATATGGATGGTAGAAATAGGTTTTTGTAATATGAAAATATAAAAACAGCAAGGCAACAAGTAGAAAACAATGAGCAAAACATTGTATAAATGCTTGGCAATAGGGCTTAGGGTTCATACTTTCAGTAGTGCAATCTCTCAACAATGCTAACATAATAGAATCATATGATCGTCCCTCAACGTGTGACAAAGAATCACTCCAAAATTCATATCTAGTGGAGAACATAAGATGAAATTGTTGTAGGTAGTAGACCCACTTCAAAGCTATTCTTTATGATCAGTCTATTGAGATATTCCTATAAGTGTCACAAACAACCCAAGAGTTCGTACTAGAATAACACCTACGATACACATCAATCAACCCTAATGTAACCTGGATACTCCAATGTCACCTCAAGTATCTGTGGGATAATTATTCAACATGCGTCAAACAATTTCAGATTCATTATTCAATCCAACACAAAGAATACCCCAAGATTTCTATCGAAGAAAGTAGGACAAGAACATGTATCAACCCATATGCATAGATTACCTCATTGTGAATCCACAAGTTGAGTACGAAAACATATATCAAGTGAATTAATAGAGCACCCCATTGTCACCACGGGTATCCACATGTAAGACATATGTCAAGTGATCTCAAATCCAATATTCAATCCGACATAACGAGATCTCAAAGGGAAGGATTCAATTCATCACAACAAGGTAGCAAGGGAATAACATCATATGATCCAACTGTATTAACAAGGACCATGAAACATCAAGATCATGACAGCTCAAGAACGTGGGAGATAAAGAGAGAGAGGTCACATAGCTACTGATACATACCCTCAGCTCCAAGGGTGAACTACTCCCTCCTCGTCATGGACACCGCAGGATGATGAAGATGGCTTCCGGTGATGATTGCACCCTCCTGCAAGGTGCCGGAACAAGGCTTCGGATGAGTTTTCTTCGGACAGAGGCTTGCAGCGGTGGAGCAAACGTTCTAAGTTGACTTTCGGGGGTTTCTGGATTTATAGGAAATTTCAATGTTGGAATCATGCCAACCGGAGCCATGTGGGCCCCATAAGCTAACATGCCGCTCCCAGGGGGTGGGCGCGCCCTGTTGGCTTGTGGCCCACAGGTGGCTCTCCTCTGGTGGTTCTTTGCTCCGGTATTTATTATTTTATCCAGAAAAAATCATAAAAAAGTTTTGGGCGATTCCGAGAACTTTTATTTTCTACACAAAAACACCACCACGATAATTCTGCTGAAATCAGTGTCAGACCGGGTTCGTTCTAAATAAATCATATAAAGTGCATCAAAACCATATAATATTATTGTAAACATAGGCAAATGGAATGAATACTTCATAAATTATCGATATATTGGAGACGTATCAGCATCCCCAAGCTTAATTCCTACTCGTCCTCGAGTAGGTAAATGATAAAAGAAGTAATTTATGAAGTGTGAATGCTAGCATAGTGAATAGTTTTTTATCACCGATAATTTCATAAAATTTTCTAGCTTCATTACCAGCAAATTTTTCTCATAAAAATCAGCATGATAGAGTAGCAATCAATTCACATGTCATGGTTCAAATAATGCATTCTCTTTAAACTTAACAACATATGTTCTTAGTCATGAAACAATTTCAATGCATCATCAAGTCTAAGTAAGAGCTCCACATACTCAATTGTCATATATTATTCTATGATTGCTAATACTCAAAGCATATTTTTAGAACAAACATCATCCATCGAACACAGAGAAAGATAGGGGCTTAATGTTTCGCCTCCCAATGTACTTATCATGAAGATAATTGTCAACAATAACGAATCATGACCAAATATATTTGACTGCATATATGTGTTTGGATCTTTCACCACCACATAATGTTGATCAACTAATAGATTGAGGTTGGAATAAGAAGTTGACTCAACATGAAAAGAAATAACATAAAAGTAAATAGATTGTCCCTTCGTAAGGGGGAGTAGGGACTTGTAGAGGTGCCAGTGCTTATTGTCTAAAACAGAGATGAATATGTAATGTTTTCCTGTCGACGTCACAACAGAATTTTCAATATCTTCCATGTTAAACACATTATTGGCAGTTCCCAAACAGAATTGAAATTTTACTCCCCATCCACCATTCAAACACATTCCATGGCTGACTGATACGTCTCCAACGTATCGATAATTTATGAAGTATTCATGCCATATTCACCTATCTTTACGATACTTTTATATGGTTTTGATGCACTTTATAAATTTTATTTAGATCTAACCCGGACTGACATTGTTTTCGACAGAACTACCGTGGTGTTGTTTTTGTGTAGAAAATAAAAGTTCTTGGAATTGCCCGAAACTTTTTGACAATTTTTTGGAACAAAAGAGGCACTAGACGCTTCGTGGGAGAGCTAGAAGAGCCACTCTATGGGCACCACCCACCAGGGCGCGCCAGGCCCCCTGGTGTGCCCTGGTGTATGTTCCTCACCTCGCGGCCCACCTTCACGTGAAACCAACGCCAAAGATCCTATAAATATAGAAACCATCAGAAATTACCATAGATTCCTCGTTTCGCCACCGCAACTCTCTGATTCGACGAAAAACCAATCTGGAGGCGTTCCAGTACCCTACCGGAGAGGGTAGATCATCTTCGATGGCCATCTTCATCATCCCGGCGAAGGCCATGATGAGGAGGGAGTAGTCCACCCTCGGGGCTGACGGTTTGTACCAGTAGCTATGTGTTCAATCTCTCTCTCTCTCTCTCGTGTTCTTGAGATGGCTCGATCTTGATGTATCACGGGCTTTGTTAATATTGTTGGATCACATGGTGTTTTCCCCTCTCTATCTTGTTGTGATGAATTGAGTTTTCCCTTTGAGATTTTGTTATTACTGTATTGAATACTTGTATAGATTTGAGAGCACTTGATATATGTCTTGCATGCGCAAACCCATAGTAATATTGGGGTATTCAAGTGATTCACTTGATATATATTATGGCATCAACTTGCGGATTCCGGTGACCTTGGGAATCTATGCATAGGGGTTGATTGCACATTTTCATACCTTTTTCTCTGATAGAAATCTTGGGGCACTCTTTGAGGTTCTTTGTGTTGGATTGAGCATTATGAATCCGAAATTGTTTGATGTGTATCATATAATTAACTCATGTATACTTGTGGCGACATTGGAGTATCTAGGTGACATTAGAGTTGGTTGATGCGTATCATACGGTGTTATTCTAGTATGAACTCTTAGATAGATCAATCGTAAAGGATAACTTGGTTATTTTAGTACGAACTCTTGGATAGATTGATCGAAAAGGATAACTTGGTTATTTTAGTACAAACTCTTGGATAGATCGATCGGAAAGGATAACTTTAAGGTGGTTTCATACCCTACAAACAATTTCTTCTTATGTTCTCCGCTAGATAAGAACTTTGGAGTGATTCTTCGTTGCATGTTGAGGGATGGTTATGTGATCCAATATTAGCATTGTTGAGAGATTGCACTAAGGAAAGTACGGACCCTAGGCCTTATTTTCAAGCATTTATACAACGTTTTGCTAGCTGTTTTACACTTTGTACCTTGCTGTTTTTATATTTTCAGATTACAAAAACGTGTATATATATATATCATCAATATTGCACTTGTATCACCATCTCTTCGCCGAACTAGTGCACCTATACAATTTTCCATTGTATTGGGTGTGTTGGGGACACAAGAGATTTCTTGTGTTTGATTGTAGGGTTGTTTGAGAGAGACCATCTTCATCCTACACCTCCCACGGAATGATAAACCTTAGGTCATCCACTTGAGGGAAATTGCTACTGTCCTACAAAACTCTACGCTTGGAGGCCAACCACGAGTCTACAATAATAAAGTTGCACAGTAGACATCACTGACCGAATCCATGGGTGATATCCAAACAACTTATTTATTTATGTTTGTATTATGCAGGATTGGGCATCCTTTTTACCAACGTCTCTCGTACAATGACAAGTGAATAAACACTCATCTTGAGAATAACCCGCTAGCATGAAAGACAATGACCACCTCGTCGCTCCATGAGCGGTACGAGCACACAAAATGGATGTTTATTTGAATGTTTAGAGGTGTCATGTGCAAATTTACTTGGAATGGTAGTGAATACCATATATAGGTAGGTATGGTGGACTCTGATGGAAGAAATTTCCTTGTCCAACTTCAACAATTTGATAAAGGTTGAAAATAATTAATGGATACTCAGAATCATAAAATATGTCCAAGATAATTTATTTGTATGTGAAAGTTATCTTTCTTATACTAATCATTGATGAATTGCTTGCATGACCAATATTGTGATTGTCAAACTTCAATATATTTTACTTTCTAAACCAAATGTGAACCTACTACTGAAAATATAGCACACTGATAATTTCGCATTTATTATATTTTATTCATTCACAATTTACTCTTAAGATATATGTGAAGCACAAAAGTGAGCATGAAACTACTCTAAAAAATATATAAGTGAAGATCAATGAGTAGCTAAACAATTAAGTAGCTATGTGAGGACTCTCTCTCAATACATATTTTCAGATCCGGTGCTTATTTAAAACAGAGAACTAAACAAACATACACTCCAAGAATAGCACAAATCATGTGAATGAGTAAAAACTTAGGCTCGATTAGGCTAACCAATATTTGTTGACGAAGAAAGGTGGGATGCATAGCATCCCCAATCTTAGATGCTTGAGACTTATTGTAATATTGACTTGGGTAGCCTTGAGCATCCCCAAGATTGAGATTTTGTGTCTTATTAATTCCTCTCATATCACGGTTTCACCTAGGTCTTAAAAACTTCATCCACATAAAACTTGAAAAGAACTCATGAGATAGGTTAGTGCACATAAGAATAAATCAACACTTTATGTACTGCCAAGACAAGTTGCATAATAATTTTCAAACATTATCTATTGTTTACTATCTTTTCCACAATTTATATCTACTAATATAAGCATTGAAAACACAAGGATAAGTAGATAACAAAACTATGACATTAATCTGTCTAAACAGGATAGTCTGTAGCAATTAATTTAAATGGTGTACTTATGTAACTAAAAAACTTAAAATTTAGAAAATTATAAATAATTTGTATGAAAACACTATGTAGATATTTCATAAACTTTTCACGTTCCAGTAAAATATGAAAATTCAAACACTACAGCAAAAGTTTCTGTTTTTATATAGCACACATCAAAACACGCAATGGAGGCATCTTGGGGCAATTCTTGGAACTTTTTATTGAAAAATATTATGAATAAAGTCTAACATAGAAAAACAATATATAATGATGATCTAAGAAAATCTGTCAAAAACAAGCGAACTATGCATGCAAAACAGAATCTGTCAAAAACAGAACAGTCTGTGAAGATTTGAATGAACACCGTACTTCCCCGACACTAAAAATTACGAAAAAATAGGAAAAGGCAGAAAATTTGCATTTAAAAGCTGTGTAAAAGTTTCAGAATTTTTTGACTCCTTGGTAAAATCAGAGCAATTCTGCACTGGACATAAAAGTTTATGTTCTTGCACAGAATCCTACTAACAAGTATCCACACTATCCCAAAGGCTATACTTGGCACATTATTGAAATAAAAGACACCAAACATGATTACTATAGTAGATTAATCATGTGAACACACAAAAATTGAAAGTGTAAATACTGGGTTGTCTCCCAACAAGCGCTTTTCTTTAGAGCATTTTTAGCTAAGCACAAGCATTTATATGATGCTCACATAAAAGTAAAGAATTGAAACACAATAGGAGCATAATGAAGCATATGACAAGCACATTTAAGTATAACACTCTTCCTATGCATAGGTATTTTTTGATCAAACAAATTATGGGAGCAAGAATCAACTAGCATAGGAAGGCAAAACAAGCATATCTTCAAGATTTTCAACACATAGGAGGAAATTTGATATTATTGCAATTCCTACAAGCATATGTTCCTCCTAAATAATTATTTTCTATAGCATCATGAAGGAATTCCATAATATAACTATCACTTAAAGCATTCTTTTGATGATCCACAAGCTTAGAAAATTTATTACTCTCCCCACAAGCAAACTTCTCATAGATGATGGTCGGAGTATCATACTCGAATACTATAAATTGTTTCCACAATAAAAGAGTGATGTTCATAAAAATGGTTATTATAATTATGATAGGTTTTATAATAATAATAATAATCACTACTTTTTATCACATAAGTATCATCACAACAGTCATCATAAGTAGGAGGCATGCAAACATCATAAGAAATTTGAACATTCGAAGTAGGGGGGCTAAACAATATCATCTTCATTATGCACATCATCCCCAAGCTTGCGACACACATTAATTGCAGCAAATATATTCTCAAATATGTCGCTATCATCAATCATAGCATCCCCAAGCTTGTGGTTTTGCAAATCATTAACATACTCATCGATAGCATGAATGGCACCAATAGTATAACAATCATTGATGGTGTACTAAGGATCAGGTCCATTAGTACCCCATACTTGTGCACGGGCAGTCATAGCCATGCCCACGGCAAGGCCTGCCGGAGGGATGTAGGAAGTAAGCGTGAAGACGTCAAGGGAACACTCAAGACGATGAACACAAGACCGAAGGCCAAGGGCCGGAACCCCGGCAAGATCTTGCCGGGGGTGGCCTGCGGAGCCCCGGCAAGAAGGGCACTTGGCAAGACCTCGCCACCTTGCCAGCGCGGAGACTAGGTGTCGACTCCCAAGATATGTGTCAAGGCGCTGACGATGGAGAGGCTAAGCGGTGCTGATGGGACGGGCCCCTGTCCCGTCCCGTAGAAGGTCAGGGACGCTGATGGAGCATTAAATGCGTTTGTCTCACTCTGTCAGAGTTAGGTATGATAGCACTAGGCGCCCCGTGCGTGCACTGTACGCCACTGTTGGGATCCCCTTAGTCGTATAAAAGGAGGCCCAAGGCGTTATGAGAGGTGACTTTTGGGACGATCATCTTCTAGCTCACGTGCGTAGCAGCTGCTCGCAGCTCTCCTATAGGTGGAACCTCAAAAACACCCAAAATACATCAAGCAGGAGTAGGGTTTTATGCTCCACAGCGACCCGAACCTTGGTAAAAACTTCCCCTTGCGCCATTCGTTTGATTTGCTCTTTGTACCTAGCCTCTCCCCACCGAACCACAAAGGGATCCTCGCGGTCCCATAGGTGTCGTGCACCGACATCTTTGGCGCGCCAGGTAGGGGGGAGGTGGTGCGAACCTGATCACACGATCTGTGCGCCAGTTCATCCATTGCCATGGCCCTCAACCAGAAGGGTTTCACGTTGGTCGACCCGTCCACGTCCTGCATGCCCGTAGACACTCAGATGGGCGGCGGTGCGGATGCGGGTGAAGGCCTCGAGCCTCCACGACGTTCTGGAGATCAAGGCCAAGCCAGTAGCACCGTCCGCAACGATGGTGGCAACCGCGCGCTGCTAGACCTCAAGACAAAACCGTGCAGCCTGCAGGAAGCGCGGCAAACACCAGAGACAGTGGGGCGCCCTCCAAGACACCTATGCCGGCGCATACGCTGTGGCCTTCTCAGGTCACGCGTGACGAACAGCGCCGCGACAACGGTGGTTCCAGGCGCACCCATGGAAAGGCCCCTAAGCATCACCCCCGAGATGCGTGGGACCAACATGTGCGCCAAAATGCAGACAGAGGTGGCGCACAGTCGCGGGACCATGATGGAGCTCCTTCTAACACTGTTAGGGGTCAGAGCACCTCACGTTCATCGCACCTTCCGCTGCCAAACTCGTCAGCAGAAGCATTGGCGCGAGCGAAACTTCTCCTAAACATCCCTCCTGCGGCG
This sequence comes from Hordeum marinum, assembly GCA_022496015.1. NCBI lineage: Eukaryota > Viridiplantae > Streptophyta > Magnoliopsida > Poales > Poaceae > Hordeum > Hordeum marinum. The sequence goes on from CM039674.1 coordinate 331,716,385, forward strand.
GAGAAGCTCGATGAGTGAAGAGCTACTATCAAGAGCCTCGTCAGCTTTGCCGACATGGATGGACCACAACGGGCGGAGCCCTCACAGCAGTGGTCCGTCGAGTCAACGCGCGCTAATGGCGACGAGGCTGAAGGTGGCACGACCATCGTGCACTCTCCCCCGCGACGACAACGACGGTCGCCGACTCGGCCGGTAGGCGCTGGCGGTGATGACTCCACTGCGTCATCTGATCCGCGGACTCGCCATGACCAATGTCAAGTTCTTCAGGAGCATACCAAGGAGGATGCCCAAACCACCATCGAGTGACGGCGGGAAATGCGCCATCAATCCGATAAGCGCGCGGGGCCCACTATAGACAAGCCTGCGCCAGGGTATCTTGTCGACCTGCCTTATGAGGTGGGTTGTCTAGCGTTTACCCATTAGTTGTGGCGTGTCCAGTGGCCCAATTCCCGAACGTTCAAGTTGTGGTCCTGGAGAAGTATGATAGCAAGACCCACCCGTTGGAGTTTTTGAGCATCTAGACCATTGCGGTGCAGGCTGCTGGGGCTCGCGACGACAAAATACTCGCCAACTACTTCCCGTTGGTACTCAAGCCCAACGTCAGGTCGTTGTTGATGCACTTACCGGAGAATTCCATTTCATCCTAGGCAGACCTATGCCACGAGTTTGTTGGCGCCTTTACCAGAGGCCACCAATCTCCTGGTCTATCAAGCGATTTGCATCTCATCCTCCAGAAGGAAGGCAAAACCTTGCGCAAGTACATTCAGAGATTCAGTCGCATACACCACAACATCCCACACGTTCATCCTGCTGCTGTTATCAACGCGTTTCATCAGAACGTGCGTAACTGTAGGATGCGCGAAGAGCTCGCGATGAATAAGGTCAAGGATGTCGCCGAGCTCTACACCCTGGCTGATAGGTGTGCTCGAGCTGAAGAAGGGAGGAGACTCCCCGGTGAGGAGGCCAGTGTTGGGGTCGACTCTAATGAAGACACTGCTGCCCCGGCAAGGAAAGGCCGACGGCAGAACAAGAAGCGCAAGGACAAGGCCGTGCTTGCCGTCGAGGAGTCCGGCAACCTTGGTGCCGCAAAGAAGACAAAGGTTGACGAACCCGGAAAGGAGGTTGCCGGGTGCGCCTCTTGTCAGGCCTTGGCAGCTGCCGACAAGCCGGAGGGCTCCGACAAGCAGTATTCTAAGATTCACCGCACCAAGGGCCACTACCTCAAAAACTGCCAACAAGTCGAGCAGCTTGCCGAAAGGCAGAAAGCTGAGTACGTAAGGCAGGACAAGGAGAAGGCCCAACAAGGTGCAGAGGGGTCCGACAAGAAGCGCAGTGGCCGAGGAGGTCACTATGGCAAGGCCAAGCAGCAGGAGAGCCCCGCTCAAGGCCGCAACAAGGAAGAGGAGGAGGATGATGGCAACGAAGAGGACGATGAGTCCAGTGAGCACGAGTTTCAGAGAGCTACGGATGTCATGTGCGTCAAAGGAGGCACCTCATTGCATTCTTCCCGATGCTAACTCAAACAGTGGGCGCGTGAGATTAAAGTGACGGAACCATCCATTGAAGCCCGGAAGCCCCTGAGATGGTCCCATGCGCCTATCATTTTCGATGCTGAGGATCACCCTGGTCGCACAACAACGGTCGGGTGTCTGCCATTGTTGGTTTTGCCAACGATTTGCAACCTCAATGTGACGAAAATGTTAGTTGACGATGGGGCCGGTCTGAATCTGATATCGCCTGATGTGATCAAGAGATTGCAAATCAATGACAGGGATCTTGAGGAGACATGCACTCTTTAAGGAATCAATCCAGGAAGGACTCAGCCGAAGGGTAAGATCACATTGCCAGTAACGTTTGGCAATGATATGAACTTCCAAACAGAGAAGATTGTTTTTGACGTTGCCAAGATACCATTGCCATACAATGGGATACTTGGGCGCCCGACGCTGACCAAGTTCATGGTGGCATCACACTATGATTACAACGTGTTGAAGATGCCCGGACCGATCAGCGTCATCACGATCAACTCGACAAGAAGGACGCACTTATTTGTGCTGACCAACTTTACCAAGAAGTAGTTGCAGCACCTGCCGCCAAGGCACCCGCTCGTGCCGTTGAAGCTCCCGGGGGGAGAAGACCAGCAAGGCCTCTGGTGCACACTCTGGCAAGCACGCCTCTTCGCAGTGCTATGCTCTCGTCGATGATGTGCCAGAGAGCTCCACTAGCAAGAACAAGAAATCTAAGGCAGCTCCACCAGAAACCAAGAAGGTGCCCATCAAGGAGGATGGCATGGGGGAACTTTCACCATAAGTTCCACCCTCGATGAAAAATAGGAAAGCGCGATTGTTGCCTTCCTGCGGGTGAACGTCGATGTGTTTGCATGGCAACCATCTGATGTCCCCGGTGTTCCCAGGGGGTAATTGAGCACCACCTTGACGTATGTCCCCATGTGCGGGCCGTCAAGCAGAAAGTCATGAAGCAAGCCTTGGAGTGGCAAGAATTCATTGCCAAGGAAATCAAGAAATTGGAAGCAGTAGGCTTGGTCAGGGGAGTGCTTCATCCAACATGGTTGGCCAATCCAGTTGTGGTGCGCAAGGCGAATGGGAAAATGGAGGCTATGCATTGATTATATAGATCTTAACAAAGCCTGTCCAGAAGATCCTTTCCCCTTGTCGCGCATTGACCAGATTGTGGACTCCACTGCAGGCTGTGATTTGTTGTCTTTCCTCGATGCTTATTCAAGATACCACCAGATCTTCATGTCCAAGGAAGATGAAGATAAGATCACATTTATCACCCCATGTGGTACGTATTGCTTTGTGCGCGTGCCTTTCGGGTTGAAAAGTGCTGGTTTGACATTTGCAAGAGCAATCCAGATTGGTTTTGAGACCCAGCTACATAGAAATATGGAAGCATATATGGATGACATAGTGGTCAAAACCAAGGACAAAGCAACGCTCGTGCGGGACCTGGAAGAGACGTTTGCAAATCTACGCAAGATCAACTTGAAGCTCAATACTGAGAAATGTGTGTTCGGTGTTTCATCCGGCAAGCTTCTTGGGTTCTTTGTATCTCATCACGGGATCGAGGTGAACCCCGACAAGATCAAAGCAATTGAGCAGATTGAAGCACCAAAACGCGTCAAGGATGTACGTCGTCTTGTCGGCTACATCGCGGCTCTGAGTAGGTTCATCTCGAAGTCTGCTGAGCATGCCCTACCGTTTTTCAAAATCTTGAAGAAGGCAGGTCCAATGAAGTGGACTCCAGAAGTGGACGCAGCACTGCAGAATTTGAAGAAGTACCTCTCCTCTCCACCGATACTAGCCGTGCCTAGACCACAAGAACCGTTGTTGTCATACTTGGCGGTAACGAATCAAGTGGCTAGTGATGCGTTGGTAGTGCAGAGAGAAGCCAACGAAGAAGCAGCTACTGAAGCAGGACCGCCAAGCGACGAACTGGGGCTTCCCCGGCAAGGTCTAGTGTCGGCAAGTCAGGGCCCGCGCAGATGAATGAAGCCACACAAAAGAAGAGAATGGTGCAACACCCAGTGTACTTCGTCAGCTCCCTTTTGCAAGGGGCCAGATCAAGGTACTCTGGTGTGCAAAAGTTAGTTTTTGGCCTCCTCATGGCCTCAAGGAAGTTGCGCCATTATTTTCAAGCACATGAGATTACCATCGTCACTCGCTTTCCGCTGCAACGGATTTGCAAATCCCAAACGCTACCGGCAGGATTGTGGAGTGGGCCTTGGAGTTGTCAAGCTTTGGCCTCAAGTTTGAAAGCACTTCAACCATTCAGAGCAGAGCTTTGGCAGAATTCATTGCAGAATGGACTCCAACGCTAGACGAAGAGATCCAAGAAACGACCATCCCCGGCAAGTAAACGAGCCAAGAATGGGTTATGTACTTTGACGGAGCTTTCTCCCTGCAGGGAGCCGGTGCTGGTGTGCTGCTTGTCACACCCACCGGAGAGCACCTCAAGTATGTAATTCAGATGCACTTTCCCCGAGAGAAGTCGACAAACAACACCGCAGAGTATGAGGGGCTGCTTGCCGGCCTCAGAATTGCGGTGGACCTTTGGATCAAGAAGCTCATTATCAGAGCAGACTCATAGCTTGTCATCAAGCAAGTTAATAAGGATTATCAGAGCCAGTTGATGGAAGCTTACGTAGATGAGGTGAGGAAGTTGGAGGAGCGCTTTGACGGTTTGCAAGCAGAGCGCATTCCTCATGCAGAGAGTAGTGTTGCTGACGAGCTGTCGAAGTGTGTTGCACTCAAGTTACCTGTGGAACCAGGGACTTTCGTGCTCCAACTGAATCAGCCAACCGTATTGCCACCAGCAAAGCAGAATAAGAGGAGGAAGCTGGATTCTGGCTAGTACTTCTCGACAGAGCTTAAACAAGCCATCGGCAAGGAAGTTGTCGGGATCGGCGCCGATCTTGCCGGGGGGCAACAAGCTACGGTAGGGCCTCAAGCTCTTGCCATAGAGACAAGCACCCCCATGGCAAAAGTCATGCCTTTAGTCCTTGTCATAGAGCCTCAGGCTCCAACATGGGCACAACGCATAGTCCGGTTCCTTCAAACATGAGAACTCCCGGAGGAACAGGAAGAAGCGGAGAAAGTAGCCCAACAGTCTAGTATGTACCAGTTTGTGGATTATGTCCTGTACAGAAAGAGACTGAACGGTGTGAAATTAAAGTGCGTTCCTCAAGAGGATGGACTAGAGCTGTTGGTAGAGATACATGGAGGCATATGTGGCTCACACATAGGATCAAGAGCTCTTGCCGGGAAGGCCTTCCGGCAAGGTTTCTTTTGGCCCACTACTCTCCAGGATGCAACTGCACTAGTAACCAAGTGTGAAGCATGTCGGTTCCATTCGAAGAAGCTACATCAACCAGCTCAAGCTCTTTAGACAATCCCTCTTTCTTGGCCATTTTTGGTCTGGGGACTCGACATCTTGGGCCCCTTTACCCGTGCTACCAGGGGCTTTGAGTACTTGTATGTCGCAATCGACAAGTTCACAAAGTGGCCAGAAGTGGAAGCAGTGAGAAACGTGATAGCACAATCAGTCGTCAAGTTCTTCAGAGGACTAGTTTGTTGTTTTGGTGTAGCTAGCAGGGTCATCACCGATAATGGCACACAGTTCATGAGCCGTGCATTCATGCAATACGTCCAAGACCTTGGTAGCAAGATCTATTTTGCTTCCATTGCTCATCCAAGGAGCAATGGCCAAGCGGAAAGGGCAAATGCTGAAGTGCTGCGAGGGCTCAAGATGAGAACTTTCGACAGGCTGCACAAGTGCGGAAGACGCTGGATTGATGAGTTGTTGGCGGTTCTTTGGTCGATCAGAATGACGCCAAATCGAGCCACCGGCCAGACACCCTTCTCCTTGGTGTACGGGCCGTAGGCAGTCTCCCCACAGAACTCATATATGGGTCACCTCGAGTAGTCGCTTATGATGAGCTTGAGCAAGAGTAGTTGCGCCAAGACGACATGACGCTCCTTGAGGAAGATCGTCTTTGGGTTGTTGTGCGAGCTGCATGCTACCAGCAAGGTTTGCGCCGCTACCATAGCCACAAAGTTCATGCCCGGAGTCTTGAGGAAGGCAACCTTGTTCTTTGGTGCGTTCAGTTGGCCAAGAATTCATACAACGCCGAAGTGGGAAGGCCCTTGTCGGGTAGTATGAGTCACCAGGCCTGGCGCAGTCCGCCTGGAGACCAAAGATGGCATCCCAGTGAGCAACTCCTAGAACATCGAACATCTTCGTAAGTTTTATCCATAAGGCGTGGTTGTCCCCCCCCCCCCCCGGGCAACCCCCTTTTGTACAAGTCTTCTCAGCGAGACATGCCATCCTTTATACAAAGCCAGGTGCAGACCATGTACATAGTTGAATAAGATCAGGCGTCTTGCAACTCTTGTCGATTACCATGTTTTCTTTACATGCATGTTTATCTGAGATGTTGCATTATGCTTATTCCTAGCAAGTGCTAACGAACCGCCAAGGTTCCATGCCTCTATTTTCTCTTCTTTCTTTTTAAGGTATAAAAGGTTCCCTCGCGCACATGTTTGTTGGGGAGGAAGAGGTGGTGTGGACACCTACGGGCGACGTTTGAAGTTGGCACCTTGCAGGAAGGAGTACAACAACAAAAAAGATAAGTTGAAAAACTCTAAGTAAACCTTTACTATGAGGTTATCTCTGTCCTTGGATGATTTTAAACTTTTGTATGGAAAACCTACACGCGAGGGAACCTTGTCGTGATCGGTTGCGCCCCTGTTCTGTTTCGAGTCCGCTCAACAGTTTAGGTGGCTGCACTGAAAATGTTAAGGTAACTTGTCACGATCGGTCGCGCCCTTGTTCTATTTCGAGTCCACTCAACAGCTTAGGTGGTTGCGCTAAAAGTGCCAAGACATCTTGCCACCAGCGGCATCGCCAGCGAGCTGCTAAGGACCCCCTCCTCAAAGCGCTCGTGGCGGTGTTGCATACGCCGGCAAGTTTTCCAATAAAGCGTAGGGAATACACCATACAAAGGAAAATCAGACAAGAGGAGCAGCATGCATTAATTTAAAGGGAATAAAATTTAAACGGGACAGTGCCTTTTCCTAAGTACATCTTTATTTTGACATTCTCCCCTAGGGGCAGATTACAAGAAGAAAAAGCTAGGGAGAGGCCCACGGCAGAAGCCCAGCCTGACCCCTTGTGGACTAGCACTGCACGGAGGACAGCGTGTCCAGAAGGGAGGACGAAGCTGAAGTCCACGGGGCTGCCACAGGATCCAGCCAGAAGATGAGTCAGCGCCCGGGACGAAGACCCCGAAAAGATCGCTCCACCTGGAGAGGGAGAGGCGTCAGCTGGTTATGATGGTGCGGCCAGCGACTAGTCAGAGCTCAGGTTGTTGTATTCCGACTTGACGGCCTAGAGCACGGACTCGTCATCATCGTCTTCACCACTGTCCTCCTCGTCACTATTGCTCAAGGAGGAGCTTCCACCACCGCTCGAGCTCTCTTCGCAGCAGCTGAGACAGATACCTTATCGCCCATAAATCTTGACCGAGAGTAGATTGGCCTCCGTCATTTTGAAGTGGAGGACGTGCCCGTCCTAGAGGCTGTGGGCGCGGGCGAAGGTTTTCCAACCGCGCCTGAGGAACATGATGCGATGCTCCGGGTACTCGACGTCCACCCGCGTGGCGCCATTACAGTAGCCATATGCCCGCAACCATAGGGCGGGTGGCTTGTCAACCTCCATCACCCTGGCGAAAGGGTGAGGGAGGCGCAGATGGCTTCGGAGGGGACCGCATAGTTCAAGGACGAACTCCAGTGTCGTCCCCTCAGCGTGGCTCTCTTCAATTAGGGGGTCCGGCGTCGGAGGAAGACGTGGGACGGCGCTCCGCCTCCCCCGGCATTGGCCTCCATGCCGTCCACGACCCCTCGCGCCCCGTCCGCCGCGTGCGCTCGAGACGCCCTCAGCCTCCGTGGCTGGAGCAGTCTCATGATCCCAACGGGAACTCCTCGTCGAGCAGGCGGAAGACGGAGGCCGCCCTCATTGCCCGGCCATGGCCAAGGGCGGTGCTACTCAAAATCGGGAAGATGTAGAAGGTCAGGCTTTGGAGGTCTTCGCTCAATGAGGAATACAGATGGATGAGACTTCCCTTCGCTCCCCCCCAATTTATAGGAGGGAGTGCGGAGGCTCGCTCTCCCTCGCTCCAAGAGTCACCACCCATCTCCGCCAATAGAGCCACCCATGATCACGGGGCGAATAGGAGGCCATCCCGTTCCCCCAATCCATGGCCCCGCGGTTTCTGCCATGGCCGGGACTTTAAGTCACGGGCACCCGTTGCTAGTTACCCGCTATGCATGCGGCGCGCATGGCAGAAATGACCTGACGCAGTAATTGAAATAATTACGGCCGCTCCGCACATGCCTCCCACGTCACGCACTTAACGCACGTCGTGAGGAGGCGCAGTAAGCAGAATGATTACAACTGCAGACCCCAGCCACGTGTGCCCGTGCATTGTTTGGGCCTAGCCCAACAACGCCTCACATAGTGTGTGGCCCAGGCCCGAGGGCTCCTGTCGGTGTACTAAGGATCGGTCCATTAGTACCCCACACTTGTGCACGGGCAGTCGTAGCCATGCCCGCGGCAAGGCCTGCCAAAGGGCTACTGGAAGCAAGCACGAAGACGTCAAGGGAACACTCAAGATGACGAACACAAGACCGAAGGCCAAGGGCCGGAACCCCGTTAAGATCTTGCCGTGGGTGGCCTGCAGAGCCCCGGCAAGAAGGGCACTTGGCAAGACCTCGCCACCTTGCCAGCACGGAGACCAACTGTCGACTCCCACGATACGTGTCAAGGCGCTGGCGATGGAGAGGCTAAGCGGTGCGGATGGGACGGGCCCCTGTCCCGTCCCGTAGAAGGTCAGGGACGCTGACGGAGCATTAAATGTGTTTGTCTCACTCCATCAAAGTTAGTTATGATATCATTGTGCGCCCCGTGCGCGCACTGTACGCCACTGTTGGGATCCCCTTAGTCATATAAAAGGAGGCCCAAGGCGTTACAAGAGGGGACTTTTGGGATGATCATCTTCTAGCTCACGCGCGTAGCAGCTGCTCACAACGCTCCTGTAGCTAGAACCACAAAAACACCCAAAATACATCAAGCAGGAGTAGAGTTTTACGCTCCATAGTGGCCTGAACCTGGGTAAAAACTTCCCCTTGCGCCGTTCGTTTGATCTGCTCTTTGTACCTACCCTCTCCCCGTCGAACCACAAAGGGATCCTTGTGGTCCCATAGGTGTCGTGCACCGACAATCATTATCATCATAATTTTCAATTTAGAGCCAAAAATATTTTCAATATTATAAGGAGTATCATTATGTTCCCAATAATAATCATCACAACAAGTAGTAGGCATACCAAAATAATCATCAAGTGTATCATCGTCCACACTACTTTTGGATTCATTATCAACAATGATAGGGGCAACATTATTTGAGAGGGATACCTTTTTTACCTTTACCTTTTCTTCTCTTCTTCTTCTTTACCACATTTTTTGTGGGTTTAAGTAAATTTTTCGAGCTTCTTATTGAAGATATTGGTTCGATGGGAAGCTCCTCCTTGCAACCTGATTCATTACGAGAAACAATAGGAGGGTATTTGGAGACCTTTACCATTTCATTAGCATTCCTTTTATATTCTATTGGTTTGCCCGACTTTCTATAGTTGGCAATATAAGCATTCTCATTGCAATTTACTACGTAGAACATATAGATTTCTTGTGATTAGTTTAATTATCATTAGTAATAAGGAATATATCAAACCAATCATTTTTATGTGACAATTATTTACACCCCAAAAATAAACAAAGTTCATTATAGAGTTCACCAGAGATCAAATTATCACAATATTTGGAAATGGTTTGATCATGAAAATGCATTCATTGGACATTAAGATGACCAACCCTAGTGCAAAGTTCACCAGTAATGGGATGAAGAGTGCATAATCTTGTGTCAAATTCATCTATCACTTTAAGACACCAATTAGTTTGATCATGTTTATGCTTCTTAAAAAATCTATCATCCCTATATGACATGTCTTTACAAATTTTGTTCACTACACAAAAATTGACATGCTTATAGGAAATATTTTTATCATGACTAGTGCAATCATCATTAGCATCATGGATATTCAGAGAATTCATACTAACAATATTGTTATCATGCCCGTCATTCAAGGATTTCACATTAAGAATTTTTATGAATTCTTCCTCTAACAATTGAGCACAATTTTTCGAACCATCATTTTCACGAAAGAAGTTATAAAGATGAAGCATTTGAGGCCACCTCAATTACATTTTTTTAGTTTTCTTTTATGAAACCAAACTAGTGAAAAATAAGAAACTAAAAGATTTAATTGCAAGATCTAAAGATATTACTTCAAGCATTCATCTCCCCGGCAACGGCGCCAGAAAAGAGCTTGATGTCTACTACACAACTTTGTTCTTGGGCCTCCAAGCGCAGAGTTTTGTAGGACAATAGCAATTTTCCCTCAATTGGATGACCTAAGGTTTATCAATCCGTGGGAGGTGTAGGATGAAGATGGTCTATCTCAAACAACCCTGCATTCAAATACAAGAAACCTCTTGTGTCCCCAACACATCGAATACAATGGAAACTTGTATATGTGCACTAGTTCAGTGAAGAGATGGTGATAGAAGTGCAATATGGAAGGTTGAAATAGGTTTTTGTAATCTGAAAATATAAAAACAGCAAGGTAACAAGTAGAAAACATCGAGCAAAACGTTGTATAAATGCTTGGAAATAATGCCTAGGATTCATACTTTCACTAGTCTAATATCTCAACAATGCTAACATAATAGAATCATATGATCATCCCTCAACGTGTGACAAGGAATCACTCCAAAGTTCATATCTAGCAGAGAACATAAGATGGAATTGTTGTAGGTAGTAGAACCACCTCAAAGCTATTCTTTTCTATCAATCTATTGAGCTATTCCTATAGGTGTCACGAACAACCCTATAGTTCGTACTAGAGTAACACCTATGATACACATCAATCAACCATAATGTCACCTAGATACTCCAATGTCACCTCAAGTATCTATGCGTTAATTATTCGACATGCATCAAACAATTTCAGATTCATCATATTCAATCCAACACAACGAACTTCAAAGAGTACTCATGCTTCTCCAACGTATCTATAATTTTTTATTTTTCCATGTTGTTATATTATCAATCTTGGATGTTTTACAATCATTTTATAGCAACTTGATATCATTTTTCGGGACTAACCTATTGACATAGTGCCAAGTGCCAGTTGCTATTTTTTGCTTGTTTTTTACTTCGCAGAATATCAGTACCAAATGAAACCCAAACACCGCGATTTTTTTTTGAGATTTTTTTTGGGACGGAAGACACCTGGAGATCTAGAGAAGCACCACACAGGAGGGACGAGGAGGCCACAAGACATTAGGGTATGCCAGAGGCTCCTGATGTGGCCTGGTGGGTTGTGCCTGTTGGAAATATGCCCTAGAGGCAATAATAAAATTGTTATTATTATATTTCCTTGTTTATGATATTTTTTATTATCCATGCTATAATTGTATTGATTGGAAAACACATTGCATGTTTGGATATATAGACAACACTTTGTCCCTAGTGTGCCTCTAGTAGACTAGCTCGTTGATCAAAGATGGTCAAGGTTTCCTAGACATTGACATGAGATGTCATTTGATAATGGGGTCACATCATTAGGAGAATGATGTGATGGACAAGACCCAAACTATAAATGTAGCATTTGATCATGTCAGTTTATTGCTACAGTTTTCTGCATGTCAAGTATTTGTTCCTATGACCATGAGATCATGCAACTCACTGACACCAGAGGAGTACCTTCTGTGTATCAAACGTTGCAACGTAACTGGGTGACTATAAAGGTGCTCTACAGGTATCTCTGAGGGTGTCTGTTGAGTTGGCATCAATCATTACTGGGATTTGTTACTCCGTGTGACGGAGAGGTATCTCAGGGCCCACTCGGTAATACAACATCACAACAAGCCTTGCAAACAATGTGACTAAAGTGTTAGTTACAGGATCTTGTATTACATAACGAGTAAAGAGACTTGCCGGTAACGAGATTGAACTAGGTATACAGATACTGATCTATCGAATCTCGGGCAAGTAACATACCGAAGAACAAAGGGAACAACATACGGGATTGATTGAATCTTCGTAGAATATGTAGGAACCAACATGGACATCTAGGTCCTGCTATTGGTTATTGACCGTAGAGGTGTCTCGGTCATGTCTACATAGTTCTCAAACCCGCAGGGTCTGCACACTTAAGGTTCCGTGACGTTTTGGTAGTATAGAGTTATGTATGTTGGTGACCTAAGGTTGTTCGGAGTCCTTAATGATCTCATGGGCGTCATGAGGAGCTCCGGAATGGTTCGGAGGTAAATATTGATATATAGGAAGTCCTGTTTTGGTCGCCGGAAAAGTTTCGTGCTCATCGATAGTGTACCGGGAGTACCGGGAGGGTATCGGGGGACCATCGGGGGGGGGGGGGGGTATTTCGACCCAAGAGTCTACATGGACTGTGGGAGGAGGTTTACCATCCCTTAGTGGGCTGTCCAAAGCCCCACAGGAAGCCCATGCAACTGGGCTAGAAAATCCCAAGGGTGGAAGGAGCCTCAAGTGGGAAAGGAGGAGTCCTAGTCCTACTAGGATTGGAGGAGAAGGACTCCTCCCACCCCTTTGGCCGAACTAGGGTTGGCTCCCTTGGGAGCCAAGTCTCCTCCCTCCCCTCCTCCTATATATACTAGAGGTTTGAAGATTTTTTGAGACAGAAAAACAGCCACGTGCTACCTCTCCTCTAGTTCGTAGTTTCTCCTCTAGATCGGTTTCAGTGGTGCTTAGGCGAAGCCCTGCTGGAATAGCTCCACTACCATCGCTACAATGTCGTCACGCTGCCGGAGAACTCGTATACCTCTATACTCCCTCTTGCTGGATCAAGAAGTCGGAGATCGTCATCAAGCTGTACATGTGCTGAATGCGGAGGTGTCGTTCGTCCGGTGCTAGACTGGGACGTATCGTGATTGGATCGCGGGAGGCTCGGCGATTTGGATAGCGAAGACATTCGACTACATCAACCACGTTTCTAAACGCTTCCCGCTTAGCGATCTACAAGGGTATGTAGATCCACTCTCTCTCTCGTAGATTCTCATCACCATGGATAGATCTTGCGTGTGCGTAGGAATTTTTTTGTTTCCCATGCAACGTTCCCCAACGGTGGCATCATGAGCTAGGTCTATGTGTAGATGAGATATCGAGTAGAACAAAAAGGAGTTTGTGGGCGTTGATGCTTAGATTGCTTCCTCCCTTGGTCGTGTTTTGGTTCAGCGGTATTGTGCATTGAAGCAGCCCGGACCAACCTTACTCGTAAGCTTACGAGAGACTGGTTCCGTCGACTGACATGTAACTTCGTTGCACAAACATGGCTGGTGGGTGTCTGTTTCTCCTACTTTAGTTGGATAGGATTCGACAAATGCGGTCCTTGAGAAGGTTGAAAAGCAACTTATGTATCACCGTTGTGGTTTTTGCGTAGGTGAGAATTGTTCTTGCTAGATACCCGTAGCAGCCACGTAAAACTTGCAACAAAAATTAGAGGATGTCTAACTTGTTTTTGCAGGGTATGTTGTGATGTGATATGGCCAATTACGTGATGATATATATGTGATGTATGAGATGGTCATGTATTGTATTGAATATCACGACTTGCATGTCGATGAGTACGGCAACCGACAGGAGACATAGGGTTGTCTTTAATTATTTTTGCCATTTTGCTTTACTTTATCGCTATGAGTTAGCAATAGTCGTGGAAGCAACAGTCGGCGTGACACCCCAATGTCAACACGTTGTTGGAGATCAAGATGATGGAGATCATGGTGTCATGCTGGTGACGATGGAGATCATGCCGGTGCTTTCAATATGGAGATCAAAAAGCATGACATCATGGCCATATCATGTCACTTATGATTTGCATGTGATGTTAATCCTTTTATGCACCTTGTTTTGCTTAGGACGATAGTAGCATTATAATGTGACCCCTCACTTAAATTTCAAGATAAATTGTGTTCTCCCCGAGTGTGCACCGCTGCGAAAGTTCGTTGTGTCGAGACACCACGTGATGATCAGGTGTGTAGATTCTACGTTCGCATACAACGGGTGCAAGCCAGTGCGGAACACTTGGGTTAAACATGACGAGCCTAGCATTACAGACATGGCCGCGGAACACAAGAGACCGAAAGGTCGAACATGAGTCATATAGTAGATATGATCAACATGATGATGTTCACCATTGAAACCACCTCAACTCACGTGATGATCGGACTTGAGTTGGTGAATTTGGATCATGTATCACTTAGATGACCTGAGGAATGTCAATTTGAGTGGGAGATTTAGTAATTTGATTAAACTAAACTCGTTATCTTGAACAATAGTCTTTGTAACATTTGCTTATTTATGTTGTAGATCAATTTCTCGCGCAATAGCACCCCTGAATTTTAATGCGTTCCTAGAGTAATCTAAGTTGAAATACGATGGAAGTAACATTGTGGACTGGGCCCGTAATCTGAGGATTATCCTCACGGCTTCCTAGAAGGCATATGTCCTTGGTGCACCGCTTAGTAACCAACCCGCAGGCATGTCATCCGAAGACATTAAGAACGCTTGGGAGGCACGTTCTGGAGATTACTCAATAGTTCAGTGTGCAATATTGTATGGCTTAGAACCGGGACTTCAAAGATGTTTTGAATGTCATGGAGCATATGCGATGTTCCAGGAGTTGGAGTTTATCTTTCAGAAGAATGTCCGGATCAAGAGGTATGAGACCTTCGATAAGTTCTATGCTTGCAAAATGGAGGAGAATGGGTCTATCAGTGAACATATACTCAGAATGTCTGGGTATTCGACCCGCCTGGCGGAGTTAGGGATGCCCCTTTCGCCAGTGGCGATCACTGAAAGAGTTCTTCAACCATTTCCACCAAGCTACAAGAGCTTCGTGCTGAACTATAACATGAATGGGATGAACAAGTCAGTCGCCGAGCTGTTTGTGAAACTAAAAGTCGCTGAGTCTGAAATCCAGAAAGAACATCAAGTGTTGATGGTCAATAAAACCACCAGTTTCAAGAAGAATGGCAAGGTCAAGAAGGGTAACTCCAAGAAGGGTGGCAAAGCAGTTGCTCCTCCCGTGAAGAAACCCAAGGTTGGACCCAAGCCAGAAACTGAGTGCTTTCATTGCAAGGAAACTGGTCACTGGAAGTGGAACTGCCCCAAATATCTGGATGGCAAGAAGGCGGCCAAAAACAAACAAGGTATATATGATATACATGTTATCGATGTGTACCTTACTAGCTCTCGTTGTAGTGCCTGGGTATTTGATACCAGTTTGGTTGCTCACATTTGCAACTCAAAGCAGGACCTACGGAATAGACGAAGGCCGGCTAAGGACAAAGTGACGATGCGCGTGGGAAAATGGTTCCAAGGTTGATGCGATCGCCGTCAGCACGCTCGCTCTTCGACTACCATCAGGATTAGTGATGAACCTAAATAACTGTTATTTAGTGCATGTGTTAAGCATGAACACTATATCTGGATCTTGTTTATTGTGAGATTGTTACTCATTTAAATCTAAGAATAATGGTTGTTCTATTTATATGAGTAATATCTTTTATGTTCATGCACCCAGTGTGAGGGGTTTATTCATATTTAATCTTGATAGGGATGATACACATGTTCATAACATTGATGCCAAAAGATGTAGAGTTGATAATGATAGTACCACTTTCTTGTGGCATTGCCGTTTGGGTCATATTGGTGTAAAACGCATGAAGAATCTCCATGTTGATGGACTTTTGGAGTCACTTTATTTTTGAATCACTTGACACATGTGAACCATGTCTCATGGGTAAGATGAATAAACGTCGTTGTCTGGAACAATGGAACGGGGGAGTGACTTGTTGGAAATCATAGATACTGATGTGTGCGGTCCAATGAACGTTGAGGCGCGTGGTGGATATCGTTATTTTCTCACCTTAACTGATGACTTAAGTAGATATGGGTATATTTACTTAATGAAACACAAGTCTGAAACGTTTCAAAAGTTCAAACAATTTCAGAGTGAAGTTGGGAATCATCGTAACAAGAAGATTAAATTCCTGCGATCTGATCGAGGAGGTGGATATCTAAGTTATGAGTTTGGCAGTGACTTAAGACAGTGTGGAATTGTTTCACAATTGACACTGCCTGGAACACCACAGCATAATGGTGTGTCCAAACGTCGTAATCGAACCTTATTAGATATGGTGCGTTCTATGATGTCTCTTGCCGATTTGCCACTATCGTTTTGGGGTTATGCATTAGAGACTGCTGCATTCACGTTAAATAGGGCACCATAAAAATCCGTTGAGACGACATGCATATGAATTGTGGTTTGGCAAGAAGACAAAGTTGTCGTTTCTTAAAGTTTGGGGATGTGATGCTTATGTCAAAAAGCTTCATCCTGAAAAGTCGGAACCCAAAGCGGAGAAATGCGTCTTCATAGGATACCCAAAAGAGACAGTTGGGTATACCTTCTATCTAAGATCCGAATGCAAAGTGTTTGTCGCTAAGAACGGAACATTTCTTGAGAAAGAGTTTCTCTCGAAAGAATTAAGTGGGAGGAAAATAGAACTTGATGAGGTTATTGAACCTTTACTTCAACCAGAGAGTAGTGCAGCGCAGAAAGATGTTTCTGTGGGGCCAACGACGATTGAATAGGAAGTTAATGATGATGATCATGAAACTTCGGATCAAGTTACTATTGAACCTCATAGGTCAACAAGGGCGCGTACTACTCCTGAGTGGTACGACAACCCTGTCTTGGGGGTCATGTTGTTAGACAACAATGAACCTACGAGCTATGGAGAAGCGATGATGAGCCCGGATTCCTAGAAATGGTTAGAGGCCATGAAATCCAAGATGGGATCCATGTATGAAAACAAAGTATGGACTTTGGAAGTATTACCTGAAGGGCGAAAGGCCATTCAGAACAAATGGATCTTTAAGAAGAAGACGAACGCGGATGGTAATGTCACCGTCTATAAAGCTCGACTTGTGGCAAAGGGTTTTTCACAAGTTCAAGGAGTTGACTACAATGAGACCTTCTCACCCATAGCAATGCTTAAGTCCGTCAGAATCATGTTAGCAATAGCTGCATATTTTGACTATGAAATTTGGCACATGGATGTCAAAACAGCGTCCCTTAATGGTTTCCTTAAGGAAGAGTTGCATATGATACAACCGGAAGATTTTGTCGATCTAGAGAATGCTGACAAAGTTTGCAAACTCCAGCGATCCATTTATGGATTGGTGCAAGCATCTCGGAGTTGGAATCTGCGCTTTGATGAGGTGATCAAAGCGCTCGGGTTTATACAAGTTTATGGAGAAGCTTTTATTTACAAGAAAGTGGGTGGGAGCTCTATAGCGTTTCTAATATTATATGTGGATGACATATTGTTGATTGGAAACAATATAGAAATGCTCGAAAGCGTGAAGGAATATTGGAACAAGAGTTTTTCAATGAAGAACCTGGGAGAAACTGCTTTCATATTAGGCATTAAGATCTATAGAGATAGATCGAGACGCTTAATAGGACTTTCACAAAGCACATACCTTGATAAAGTTTTGAAGAAGTTCAAAATGGATCAGACCAAGAAGGGGTTCTTGCCTGTGTTACAAGGTGTGAAGTTGAGTAAGACTCAATACCCAGTGACTGCAGGAGATAGAGAGAAGATGAGTGTCATCCCCTATGCTTCAGCCATAGCCTCTATCATGTATGCAATGCTATGCACAAGATCCGATGTCAGCCTTGCCATAAGTATGGCCGGAAGGTTTCAAAGTGATCCTAGAATGGAGCACTCGACGGTGGTCAAGAATATCCTTAAGTACCTGAAAAGGACCAAGGAAATGTTTCTCGTTTATGGAGGTGATCAAGAGCTCGTCGTAAAGGGTTACGGTGATGCAAGCTTTGACACTGATCCGGATGACTCTAAGTCGCAAACCGGATACGTATTTATTCTCAATGGGGGAGCGATAAGCTGGTGTAGTTCCAAGCAGAGCGTGGTAGCCGATTCTACATGCGAAGCGAAGTACATCGCAGCCTCGGAGGCAGCGAAGGAAGGTGTCTAGATGAAGGAGTTCATGACAGATCTTGGAGTAGTGCCTAGTGCACTGAATCGAGTGGATATGTTCTCTGATAACACTGGTGCCATTGCCCTGGTTAAGGAACCAAGGTTTCACAAGAGGACCAGACACATAAAGCGCCGCTTCAATTCCATCAGCGAGTACATCGAGGAGGACATAAATATTTGCAAAGTGCACACGGATATGAATATTGCAGACCCGTTGACTAAACCTATTCCAATGGCTAAACATGATCAAGACCAGAACTGTATGGGTGTTCGATTCATTACAATGTAAATATGAGCTAGATTATTGACTCTAGTGTAGGTGGGAGACTATGGGAAATGTTCCCTAAAGGCAATACTAAAATGGTTATTATTATATTTCCTTGTTCATGATATTTTTTTATTATCCATGCTATAATTGTATTGATTGGAAAACACATTGCATGTGTGGATATATAGACAACACTTTGTCTCTAGTTTTCCTCTAGTAGACTAGCTCGTTGATCAAAGATGGTCAAGGTTTCCTAGCCATTGACATGAGATGCCATTTGATAACGGGATCACATCATTAGGAGAATGATGTGATGGACAAGACCCAAACTATAAACGTAGCATTTGATCGTGTCAGTTTATTGCTACAGTTTTCTGCATATCAAGTATCTATTCCTATGACCATGAGATCATGCAACTCACTGACACCGGAGGAGTACGTTGTGTGTATCAAACGTTGCAACATAACTGGGTGACTATAAAGGTGCTCTACAGGTATCTCTGAGGGTGTCTGTTGAGTTGGCATGGATCAATACTGGGATTTCTTACTCTGTGTGACGGAGAGGTATCTCAGGGCCCACTCAGAAATACAACATCACAACAAGCCTTGCAAGCAATGTGACTAAAGTGTTAGTTATGGGATCTTGTATTACTGAACAAGTAAAGAGACTTGCCGGTAACGAGATTGAACTAGGTATACAGATACCGGCGATCGAATCTCAAGCAAGTAACATACCGAAGAACAAAGGGAACAGCATACGGGATTGACTGAATCCTTGACATAGAGGTTCGACCGATAAAGATCTTCGTAGAATATGTAGGAACCAATATGGGCATCCAGGTCCCACTATTGGTTATTGACTGTAGAGGTGTCTCGGTCATGTCTACATAGTTCTCGAACCCGCAGGGTCTGCACACTTAAGGTTCCGTGATGTTTCGGTAGTATAGAGTTATGTATGGTGGTTACCAAAGGTTGTTAAGTCCCGGATGAGACCCCAGGCGTCATGAGGAGCTCCGGAATGGTCCGGAGGTAAAGATTGATATATAGGAAGTCCTGTTTTGGTCGCCGAAAAAGTTGCGGGCTAATCGGTAGTGTATCGGGAGTGTCGAGAGGGTACCGAGGGACCATCGGGAGGGGTATTTCGACCCAAGAGGCTACATGCATTGTGGGAGGAGGTTTACCAGCCCTTAGTGGGCTAGACAAGTCCCCATAGGAAGCTCATGCAGCTGGGGTGGAAAATCCCAAGGGTGGAAGGAGCCCCAAGTGGGAAAGGAGGAGTCCTAGTCCTACTAGGATTGGAGGATAAGAACTCCTCCCACCCCTTCGGCTGAACTAGGGTTGGCTCCCATGGGAGCCAAGCCTCCTCCCTACCCTCCTCCTATATACACTAGAGGTTTGAGGATTTTTTGAGACAGAAAAACAGCCACGTGCTACCTCTCCTCTAGTTCGTAGTTTCTCCTCTAGATCGGTTTCAGCGGTGCTTAGGTGAAGCCCTGCTGGAATAGCTCCACCACCATCACCATAACATCATCGCGATGCTGGAGAACTCATCTACCTCTCCACTCCCTCTTGCTAGATCAAGAAGGCGGGGATCGTCATCAAGCTGTACGTGTGCTAAACGCGGAGGTGTCGTCCGTTCGATGCTAGATCGGGACGGATCGTGATTGGATTGCGGGACGCTCAGCAATTTGGATCGTGAAGATGTTCGACTACATCAACCGTGTTTCTTAACGCTTCCCGCTTAGCAATCTACAAGGGTATGTAGATCCACTCTCTCTCTCTCATAGATACTCATCACCATGGATAGA
Organism: Hordeum marinum; assembly: GCA_022496015.1. NCBI lineage: Eukaryota > Viridiplantae > Streptophyta > Magnoliopsida > Poales > Poaceae > Hordeum > Hordeum marinum. Next base: position 331,736,202 of record CM039674.1, read on the forward strand.
TCTTGCGTGTGCGTAGGAATTTTTTTGTTTCCCATGCAACGTTCCCCAATAGTGGCCTCCTCGGTACCCCTCTCCCTGCCAATTAGCTCTATAAATACCCAAATATTCCAAAAACCCTAGGAGAGTCGACAAAACACAACTCTAGCCGCCGCAAGTTCTAGAACCGCGAGATTCGATCTAACACCATCACGGAGGGGTGCATCGTCTTCATGGGTGCCTCTCCGATGTTGCGTGAGTAGTCCACCATAGACCTATGGGTCCATAGGTAGTATCTAGAAGGCTTGCTCTCTCTCTTTTGATTCTCAATATAATGGTCTCTTGAGATCTATTTGATGTAATGACTTTTTGCGGTGTGTTTGTCGGGATCCGGTGAAGTTTGAGTTCATGATCAATTTCTATCCATGAATATTAGTTCAGTCTTCTTTGATCTCTTATATGCATGATTGCTTATAGCCTCATATTTCTTTTTCGAATCTTTGGTTTACTTAGTCCAACTAGATCGATTTTTCTTGCCATGGGAAGAGGTGCTTTGTGATGGGGTTCGATCTTGCGGTGTCCTCTCCCAATGACAGAAGGGGCAGCAAGGCACGCATGTATAATTTCTATTAAGGTTAACAAGATGGGGTATATTCCTACATGAATAGATCTTGTCTACATCATGTCACTGTTCTTATTGCATTACTCCATTTCTCCATGAACTTAATACACTAGATGCATGCTGGATAGCAGTCGATGTGTGGAGTAATAGTAGTAGATGCAGAATCGTTCCGGTCTATTAATCTTGGATGTGATGCCTATATAAAGATCATTGCCTTGGATATCGTCATGATTGTTTGATCTTCTATGAATTGCCCAACAGTAATTTGTTTATCCACCGTCTGTTATACTCATGAGAGAAGCCACTGGTGAAACCTATGCCCCCCAGGTCTATCTTTTAACATATTGCTTTCCGATCTATCTTTTTCCTCACTTGCTTTTAGATCTACTATTCTAAAAAAACAAAATACCTTGCTGCACTTTTTATTTACTTATTTTATTTTGTGTTCTTACCGATCTATTTATCCAATCTCATACAAACGAATCTATGTTTTATCGTGGAGAGATTGACAACCTCTCTTAAGCGTTAGGTTGAAAGTATTTGTTCTTTGTGTGCAAGTACCATTTACATAGTGTTGCTTGGTTCTCCTATTGTCTATAATCTTGGTTTCATAACTAAGGGAATACTTACCGTAGATGTGTTGCATCATCCCTTCCTCTTTGGGGAAAAACCGACGCAGTCTCAAGTCACATCAAAGGAATTTCTCGCGACATTGCCAAGGAGACATCATCAACATTTCTTAGCTTCCTAATCACAAATCCCATATCCTTGCAATTTACATTATTTGCCATTTGCCTCTCGTTTTCCTCTCCCCCACTTCACAAAATTTGCCATTTTGTCTGCCCTCTTTTTTTTCCTTTTTCTCGTCAGATCTCTTGTTTGCTTGCAATCTTGTATGCATAGTCACGATGAAGCAAGAAAATACCAAATTGTGTGTTTTTCAAATACCAATAATAATGATTTTATTATCACACTGATTGCTCCTCCTGCCACTAGTGCGGAGTCTTGTGATATTAATGTCGCTTTGTTGAATCTTGTCATGGAAGATCAATTTTCCGGTACTCCTAATGAGGATGTCACGTCCCTTCTAAACACGTTCGTAGAATTGTGTGATATGCAAAAGAAAAAATATGTGGGCAATGATATGGTGAATTTGAAATTATTTTGTTTCTCCTTGCGGGATCGTGCAAAATATTGGTTTTCTTCATTGCCTCCCAATAGTTTCGATTCTTGGGATAAATGCAAGGATGGTTTCATTACCAAGTATTTTTTGCCCGCGAAAATTATTTCCCTTAGAACTCAAATCATGAATTTTAAGAAACCCGAGCATGAACATGTTGCACATTCATGGGAAAGAATGAAATTGATGCAAAGAAAGTGTCCTACTCGTGGTTTAAATATGTGGATGATCATACAATTTTTTTACGCGGGGTTGAATTTAGTCTCTAGAAATCTTTTAGATTCCGCCGCGGGTGGTACTTTTTTGGAAATTACTTTGGGTGAAGCTACTTAATTGCTAGATAATATTATGGAAAATTATTCACAATGGCATACCGAAAGAGCACCTACTAGTAAAAAGGTTAATTCGGTTGAAGAAATTAGTACTTTGAGTGAAAAATTTGATGCTCTTATGAAGTTGGTTGCTAGTAAAAAATGCTCATATTCATATTAATGATGTGCCTTTGTCTACTTTGATTGAGCAAAATAGTGATCCCGTGGATGTGAATTTCAACTCACGAAACAATTTTAATAACAAAGCTTATAGAGGTAATTCTAATCCTAGGCCTTTTACTAGAAATTCCTCTAATAATTATGGTAATTCCTTCAATTATTCTTACAATAATAATAGTAATCTCTCTGATATTGAGAGTAATTTTAAAGAATTTATCAATGCTCAAAGAGTGTTCAATACTACGATAGAAGAAAAGTTGAATAAGATTGATGATATGTCCAGAAGAATTGATAGAATTTCTCATGATGTAGAAAATTTCAAGTTGAAAGCTTTTCCACCTAATATTAATGAAGCAATTAGAGCTTTATATGTTTCTATGATTAAAGCATGAAAAGAACCGTTATGCTTAGAGCTAAAAGAGAATTTGTAGAAAAAGCATTTTCTACTGATTGCTTCGTAAAAATGATGAAGATCTTAAAATGATTGGTATTTATTCTATTGATTCCTTGTTTCGTAATATTAAAATTTATGATAAAGGGACTGAAGAAGATTCAACTTTATCTAGAAGGCATCCCAATAATTTGGAGGGTGAAAATCTTGATGAAAAATTGATGATAGTGGGTTTGAAGAGGTCAAAACTTTAACTAGTGATGTGCCCACTATTTTGGATTACAAAGACTTTAATTATGATAGTTTCTCTTTGGTTGAATGTATTTATTTGTTTCAATCCATGATAAATTCACCCCATGCTTATGAACAAAATAAAGCTTTTACTAAACATATTGTTGATGCCATGATTAAATCCTCAGAACAAAAGTTGGAGTTAGATATTTTAATTCCTAGAAAATTACATGATGAGTGAGAACCTACCATTAAAGTCAATATTAAAAATTATGCATGCTAAATGTGATTTGGGTGCTAGTGTTTCCACAATTCCGAAATCTCTATGTGATATACTTGGCCTTACCAATATTGAAGAATGTTCTCTTAATTTGCACTTGGCAGATTCTATTATTAAAAAGTATTTGGGAAGAATTAATGATGTTCTTATTATTTAAAATAGTAACTATGTGCCCATATATTTTATTGTTCTTGATATTGGTTGCAATTCGTCTTGTCCCATCATACTTGGTAGATCGTTTTTACGCACTATAGGCGTCGTGGATTATATGAAAGAAGGCAATATTAAATTTCAATTTCCACTAAGAAAGGGTATGGAACACTTCCCTAGAACAAGAATTAAGACACCATATTAATCAATCATGAGGGCCTACTATGGAACAAAAACTAAAGAGGACAATACTTGAATCTATGCATTATGCCTAGCTAGGGGCGTAAAACGATAGCGCTTGTTGGGAGGCAACCCAATGAATAAAATTTATTTTTTCTTTTTCTTTTTGTTCTTGAATGTTTACACAATTATGATATTGTTATGATTGTGTTTTTATGTTTTAGTTTGTGTTTGTGCCAAGTAAAGCCTTTAGGATCATGTTGGGTGATAGTTGATTTGATCTTGTTGAAAAACAGAAACTTTTGCGTCCAGTAAAAGAATTCTTAAAAATCAGAAGTGACCAAAAATTATGATTTTTCTACACAAGATTGATATACAAATTTCTGATGTTGTCCTAATGTTTCAGTATTTTTTTATTTAATAAGCATGGTTGGGGTACAGATTACTACAGACTATTCTGTTTTGACAGATTCTGTTTTCGTTGCATTGTGTGCTTGTTTTGATGAATCTATGGCTTGTATTGGAGGGTATAAGACATGTTAAAGTTATAGAACAGTAGATATAATTCAATAATAAAATATTAATGGGTTTTCAATAGTACTTAGAGTGGTGATTTGCTTTATTATAGTAACGGGTCTCATGAAGATTTTGTTAAGTTTTGTGTGATTGAAGTTTTCAAGTTTTGGGTGAGATCACAATGGATGAAGGAATAGGGAGTGAAAAGAGCCTAAGCTTGGGGATGCTATGGTACCCCAAAGATAATATCCAAGGAGAAAAAAGCAACTAAGCTTGGGATGCCCCGAGTGGTATCCCCTCTTTCTTCTAATAACCATCGGTATTTTACTTTGAGCTATATTTTTATTTGTCACATATCATGAGTTTTGCTTGGAGCGTCTTGTATTATATGAGTCTTTGCTTGATTTGGTTTTTATTTTGTCACAAGTATCCTTGTTGTACACACCTATTTGAGAGAGCCAAATTTATGCTATGATTTGTTAGAATTTCTCTATATGCTTTAGTTAAATTTTTTGAGCTATGAAATTGTTCTAGTGCTTCACTTATATCATTTTGAGCGTGGTGTACTTTAAATTTTTGAATAAATACTCTCATGCTTCACTTTGATTAATTTGAGAGTTAGTAAATTTTGAAGAAATTCTCTCATGCTTCACTTATATTATTTTGAGAGATGAAATTTTATGCTCATGTTCTTCACTTAAATTTATTTGAGCTTGTCAAAAGCAATGGTAATATATGAAACTGGTCCCAAAGTGATAGTTACGCAAGAGGGATATAATAATAACTTTCATGAAGATCATTGGACAAATTAAACTTGATTCCTTGTAACAATTTTAAGACATGATGATAGTAATATGTGAGTTATGTTGGTGAGTAATTATGCTTTAGTAATAATATTGCTGTTCAGGTTTGTGATTCTCTATGCAAGCACAAAAGTCAATAGTTATGCAATGAAATTACATCCTACTTATGGTGCATTATTCGGTGTTAGTTAAGCTTAATGTCCGTTTATGAGAATTTTGATTCTTGGTTGGTTGTTTCTCAATCTATTTGCTAGCCTCCACTTGTAGTAAGTAGAAATACTAATTGTGCATCCAAAATCCTTAAACCCAGTTTTGCCATATGAGTCCACCATACCTACCTATATGCGGTATTTCCATGTCGTTTCAAGCAAATTTGCATGTGCCATCTCTAATTTTCAAAATGAATTTCCTTTTTGTGTGCTCGTACCGCTCATGAAGCGGAAGGGTGTGACCGATATTTTTCAATGCTAGATGTGTTATTCTCAAAATGAGTGTTTATTCACTTGTCATTACATGAGAGTACGGCGGTAATAGGGATGCCCAGTACCAAAATGAAAAAGAAAATTACTTTATGTTGTGAAATAATAAATTCCTTGGAAAATGTTGGTATGGATGATACCCGTGGATACGGCTAGCCATGGATTGTGAAAGAATGGTGGAAAAAGGAATAAACTTTATTTTCTGTTTGGGAACCGCTCATCATATATCTAGCATGGAAATGTGTTGAAAATTCTCAGTCATTTTTGTTGATAGGAAAGGAATGCCACCCAAAATATTTTTCTCTCTCAATTTAAACTTTGAGCTCTCGCACCTCTACAAATCCCTACTTCCCTGTGCGAAGGGCCTATATATATAATTTATGCATTTTTTTAGTTTTTGAGTCTCCATCTTCTCTTATAAAGCACCAACTAGGGGGCACTATGATCATACTTGTGCATTGGGTGTAGCTAATATTCAAGTGTGTTTCATGAATGGATCAATGATTGAGCATGATGGGCTAGGGATAACTTTATTTAGTGTTGATATTTTGAAAGACATGGTTGCTTGTTGGTATGCTTGAGTATTAAAGTCTTCATGTCAAAACTAGACTATTGCTTTGAACCATCTAAAAGTCCATATGTCCATGCTATAAAAGAAAAGAATATGTGATGAACATGTTAGGCATCATTCCACATCAAAAATTCTGTTTTTATCATTTACCTACTCGAGGACGACCAGGAATTAAGCTTCGGGATGCTTATACGTCTCCAATGTATATATAATTTTGGATTGTTCCATGCTATTATATTATCATTCTTGGATATTTTACAATCATTTTATAGCAACTTTATATCATTTTTTGGGACTAACCTATTGACATAGTGCCTAGTGTCAGTTGTTGTTTTTTGTTTGTTTTTTACTTCGCAGAATATTAGTACCAACAAAGCCCAAATGCCACGAAACTTTTTGAAGATTTTTTTTGGACTAGAATACAACTTGGGAGGCAAGGAAGCACCTGGGGGAGGCCCATGGGGCCCACAAGACACCAGGGCACGCTAGTGGCCCCAAACGCGCCTTGGTGGGTTGTGGGGCCCACGGGACTGTCATGCCCAAGATGCGCGCGTATCCATTTTAAGGCACGAGGGCCTCGCAAGGGATAGATGTGCATCTTGCCATTAGCAAGAATAGTATCATCGCAACATACCATATTAAAAGAGATGAGTATACAAGATTGGCTTACACTCGCCACACGCTAACTTACAAAGTCACTCAAATTCATATCATCAAGTTGAACACAGGGTCCGTCTATGGATGAAATCAAATGATAAAACAGATGCAAATGATACTATCTCGCTATCCCAAAGATCACGACCAGGTCCTATACTCATCCGGATACGTCACATACATCCTGCCTCTTTCCTCATCATATTCCCACTGGAGCTGGGTGAGATCATCCTACACGAACTCATCTGAACCTGTACCTGGAGTTGTTGTAGTAAACTGTGAGCCACAGAGGACTCAGCTATCATGCGCCCGGGTACCGAGACTATTCAAGCTTAAAGGTTGGGATGGGGTAAGTGTTTAGTTTGCAGTAGCACTAAGCATTTAAGGTGGCTAACTTACGCAACATGAAAATAAATATGAGTGGCCTACGATGAGCGACCGAATCTATCATAATCTCCATGAGTTCATGAACACTTACTTACGTCAATCATAACCCCACCATGTTCTCTCTCGGAACAGGTTCACGAGCAGAGATGATCACGGTTACTCACACAGTTGGTGTGTTTTAATTAGAGTTTACTTCAAGTTTACTATAACCGGGTGTTAAACAAATATCCAAGTTGCCACATAACCGCGGGCATGGCTTTCCGAAAGATTTAACCCTGCAGGGGTGCTCTAACTAATCCATCACAAATTAACCACACTCCACGGGAATAGCCTCGACCATGGATCTCACGATCATCATAGGTAATTCCAAAGGAATTCCAACACCTCGAGAAACCCGAAGAAAGTCAGACTCCACACGCAAGACATTCGATGAAGGTAAAACAAATCCAGCAAGACCACCTGACGTGTCGACGAACCCGATAAGAGACACGTATCTCGTTCTCAGGACACGACAGATAAGCGACGCGTACGGAGGCCTGATAGAAATCTCTCAAGTTGCCCTGGGTTGGCCTCGCACAGTGCTCTAGTTTGGACCAACACTCATGAGGAGCACTGGCTCGGGGTTGATTAATTATCCACGGGTTTGCAAGACCCTATGCAAATTTTATTAAGTTTTTAAGCAAATGTAGTTCCAATGTTGGGTCTTGCTGGACAAGTTTTAATCTCAACCGAATAAACAAGGGGGTCCCCATAACAACCCCGAGCATGTTAGGAGCGCAAAATACGGAAAGCATAACACCGGTACCAAGAAACTAACGACGGTAACAGCGGAACAAATCACTTAGAAAAAGGCCAAGCCTTCCACAATTACCAAGATATATTTATGTGTATTAAATTAAATAACAGTTAATATTGTGATATCCAAATCCATGTTATCACATGGAACAACCTGCACCTGCAACTAAGAACGCTATAAGAGGGGCTGAGCAGCGGTAACTTAGCCAATCAAAGGTTTGCTAGGATGTGGAGGTTAGAGGCTGTCATGGAAATTAAGAGGCTGATATCAAGTGTTAGGTAGCGCAATTGTAACAATAAGAGCGAGAAACTAGCAAGCAAAAATAGTATCGGGATCCGGGTACGATCATCTTGCATGTTGGTTCTTCAGCGAAACAAGTAGCGGGATCCTCGTAGTGGTACTCTCCTGGGTCCTCGTACTCAGTATCGACACTCACATCTACCCAAGATAAAAAGCAACAATAAACCTCCAACCAAGGTGCAATGCACAACAATATGATGCATGATTCATTTATGAAGAATTCAACATGGTAATCCAAAACTAGTCATGTTTCAGATGCAAAGTTCGTTTATTAATGAATCTGGACAGAACCTCATGTTAAGTTATTTAAACATGCATGATTATGGAAAATCTGGATGCATCATGCAAAATCAATAGAAATGCATATAAAGATCGCAAGAAACGGAGCTACGGTTCTCACGATACGCTCTCGACAAGGTACGGAGGCAAAACACAAGTCAACCAAGACCTGGGCTAATTCTTGGCATTCCAAGGTATCCACTGGATAGGTGATGAAAAACCAATCACAATAGGCTCAAGAATAAATCAATTCCATGGAGCACAGCTTTCACAAGTCGCAAAACAATAAAACCCACAATCTGCCACAAAACAGCAATATAGCAACTTTCACAACTCACAACTTGAGCTACAGGAACCCTACAGCCACAAACAAGAGATTGACAGAATCTACTCACCACACACATCAACTTATCCAACTACATAATCAGCAAAGGAGGCACACATCAATAAGCATGAAGCAATCAAGTTGACATGATGAAACAGTTTTCTGGGACTTAGTGAAAATTCCAGTTTTCTAGAATCTGAGTTAATAAGTAGCAGATTGACAGCAGTAGTTAAATACGCTAAAGAGCTCCTATTGGCATGAAAATTAATAGGATGGTAGTAGACAATGTCTACTTCAAATAACTAACACTAAGAATGAGCAAAAACCCAACACGTCACAAGATACCATCCACTCTACATGTCATAAAAATAACAGCAGATTTCCAGACTTAAGTCATTCCTAGCATGCTGAAGCAGAAACATTAAGTTGGTCACTTAACAGCATGTTTCCCACTTATATCGGTGATTATCATGTTAAACAAAAATACCATGGCATACTAGGTACAAAAGACTAGCACTTCCTAGTTGACATATATACCAAAGCAAGCATGGGTTAAATCATGCAAAAATGACAACACGACATCTCAGCTAAAATGACAGATTTATGAAGTTTCTCAAAAGTGAAATCTGAGAGTCCCAATGAGTTCATTGGCTCTTCCTATCCCAAAACCATGGGTCACACTCATATACTTGCATGAAACATCAATGCTCAAAGCTAGCTCGAAAATCAGCCTAGAAATCACACACGAGTTATAAGCCATATAGTTCCTAATATAGAAGCTGTCCAAATGGCAAGTCCAGATTTGGCATATTCCAGAAAGGAATATAAGCACTAACACTATCTAACCATGGAACAAAACACACTAGCATCGCATAAGCATATAGGTGTGGGGGTTCATCACACACACACACACACATGCCCAAGAACATATGTGCACACACACCACATCAAATAAATACACACATACATCTATATCCACATGCACATGTGCACACTCACATGCACACACATACATGGGGGCATACACACTAGCCCTACACATACACACATGACAGGCAACAAAATAAAACCCACATGCTGATTAATAAACTTCACACACCTATATACACTAAGGAGGAAAAAAACAGGAAAAACAAAAGGAAAAGCAATACAAAAAATGGGGAGGGGCTCAAACTCAAACCCACAACCTCCTGGTTGTTTCCCCTAGCACCCACCACTACACTACGCCTGCATCACTTAACCAGGGAGGAGATCTGCGGCTCTAACACACACACTCACGTATTCACCGCTATTAAAAACAGGGAGACAACAAAAACAAAAAAGGGGGAGCTAGGTTCGAACCCGAGACATCCTGGTCTCTCCCCTGGGTTGAAACCACTACGCTACTAAACCAAAGTCTGAACATGGGGGGAGCTCGCCCGTCTTAACCTCATCTTCTGGCGATGGCAGGTCATCTCCTACCTTGCGCGCCAGAAGGACAACGGCGGCCTTGCGGCCACCAGCGGCTACATCCGGCGAGGCGGGACACCGGCGGGGCCGCGGAATTCCCCTAGGAGTGCGAGGGACAATGACCCGACGCGCTAGGAGTAAGAACAAAAGCACAATAAAATAGTACGCATACTGCATGTAAGGGCAGAGCATCGAGAGCGTGAAGTTGGCATGAACGTCTCTATGCGCACAAGCGTCTAACAATGAAGCGGGCGAGAGGAATGGAAGGAGGGGTATACCTCCACTACCTAGGACACAGAGACACGATCGGGGCGTGCTGAGATGGCGGAGACGAAGCGGAGAAAGCCGGCAACTTCGTCATCCGGGGCTGCAGGGGAAGAAGACGGCGAGGTCGGCGATGGGGAGGAAGGGCCGGTGTCTCTAGGCATCGAGGAAGAAGAGGGGTCACCGGGGCTTCGATCCCATGCCGTTGGGGAGGAAGGAGACGACGCGGAGGGGCTCTCCTAGCACCAGCTCAAGCTCGGCCAGAGCATGGAGATCATGGAGTTAACGTGGTATGGCTAGCCTTACCTGACGGCGGAGAGGGAAGGAGAAGGGAGAAATGGATCGAGGGGAAACCCTAGGGCCGGGGAGACACGCTAAATAGACGGCTCGGGCGCTCTCCGGCCGTCAAATCACGCCATGGCCGACGTGGACACGCTGGATACTCTATCGTACACAGACGACGACACGCGCGACTGGGAGGCTGGCTGGGCTGCGCTCGTGCTCGACCTCACTGCTGCTGGGCCAAGAGAGGTCCAGCTAGGGGACTGCTCTCTCCCTCTCAAAAACAAAGGCTTTCTAATTTAAAAACACAGCCACACATGATAAAATCCCCAGAGCAATTAAAAAGGATCTTTGGTGCAACTAAAAATACTTTTGTAAGAAAAAAAGTGCACTAATTAATAAAAATGTTAAGTGGATTTATTGGACAAGTAATTTTATTACTTTGAAAAAAATAACAGACCCTGTTTTAGTAACCACAAACTCATACAAACCCCAAACATCAAAAGAACCACACTCTTATTTATTACAATAATTAGGGCTACCTCTTGAACATTTTTAAACATATTAATTTGCAAGTTAATTCTGCTATGAAAATAACATGGGAAAAAGGCATTATGGTGGGGTTTTAGTAGAAAGACAAGAGAGGGGAAGAGAAGGAGTTTTGCTCACTTGACTCCACCCACACTCTCAAACACCAACACCACACAAGGCACACTCATAACCACCACATCATACCACAACACATGAAGACAAGTAAGGCATGAAGAATGCTATGATGGGAAATTATGCATGAATGCAAACAACACATGGATGGCAAGTTGCAAAACATATCATAGCTCATGACACAAGGTCCATACAATGGGTCTTGCCAAATAAGGTAGGGACAACACTTGGACTATCACGGGGACCCTCCTCCACCGCCTCTCGGCTCTATAAACACCCAAATATTCCAAAAACCCTAGGGGAGTCGATGAAATACAATTCCACTCGTTGCAAGTTCCAGAACCAAGAGATCCAATCTAACACCATCATGGAGGGGTTCAGCATCCTCATTGGCGCCTCTCTGATGATGCGTGAGTAGTCCACCATAGACCTATGGGTCCGTAGGTAGTACCTAGATGGCTTCCTCTCTCTCTCTCTCTCTGTTGATTCTCAATACAATGTTCTCTTGGAGATATACGATGTAATGGCTCTTTGCGGTGTGTTTGTTGGGATCCAATGAAGTATGAGTTCATGATCAATTTCTATCCATGAATATTATTTGAGTCTTCTTTGATCTCTTATATGCATGATTATCTATAGCCTCGTATTTCTTCTTTGAATCTTTGGTTTAGTTAGGCCAACTAGATCGATGTTTCTTGCCATGAGAAGAGGTGCTTTGTGATGGGTTCGATCTTGCGATGTCATCTCCTAGTGACAGGAGGGGCAGCGAGGCACGCATGTATCGTTGCTATTAAGGATAATAATATGGGGTCTATTCCTACATGAATAGATATTGTCTACACCATGTCATCATTCTTATTGCATTACTCCATTTCTCCATGAACTTAATACACTAGATGCATGCGGGATAGCAGTCGATGTGTGGAGTAATAGTAGTAGATGTAGAGTCGTTTCGGTCTACTAATCTTGGACGTGATGCCTATATAATGATCATTTCCTTGGATATCGTCATGATTATTTGATCTTCTATCAACTGAGTAATTTTTTTACCCACTTTGTGCTATTTTCTTGAGAGAAGCCACTAGTGAAATCTATGACCCCCCGGGTCTATCTTTTAACATATTGCTTTCCGATCTATCTTTTTCCGCATTTGCTTTCAGATATATTATTACAAAAAACACAAAAATACCTTGTTGCACTTTTTATTTTCATCTTTTAGTTTATGTTCTTGCGCGGTCTATTTATCCAATCTCATACAAACCAATCTATCTTTTAGCATGGACGGACAACCTCTCTTATGCGTCGGGTTGCAAGTATTTGTTCTTTGTGTGAAGGTGCCGTTTACATAGTGTTGCTTGGTTCTCCTAATGGTTCAATAACCTTGGTTTCATAACTGAGGGAAATACTTACCGTAGTTGTGCTGCATCATCCCTTCCTCTTTGGGGAAATACCGATGCAGTCTCAAGCCATGTTACTCTCCTCCGATGGTTCTTTGCTCTGGTATTTCTCATTTTATCCAGAAAAAATCATAAGATAGTTTCGGTGAGTCCGAGAACTTTTATTTTCTACACAAAAACAACACCACGGTAATTCTGCTGAAAACAACGCCAGTCTGGGTTAGTTCTAAATAATTCATATAAAGTGCATCAAAACCATATAAAAGTATTATAAAGATAGGCAAATATGGCATGAATACTTTATAAATTAACGATACGTTGGAGACATATGAATGTACCCTAATTTGGTTGATGAATTCAGCAAACGAGCAATGCATGATGAATACCCGGAGGAGCCAACCGGCCCTGCTAGATTTGATGATACTGATGATGAAGAGAAGGAGGAAAACACTGGCATGTTGGTTCCAAACAAATAGGTTGGTGAGGACATGCCAACAATCGAGTGGGATAGGAACGATCATAAGCTTACTCCTGGGATAGTCTATGAATCGATGATGGACTGTCGGAATGCACTAACTACATAATGCATTCTCAATCAAAATGATTTTCTAATTGATAAGAGTTAACCAAGAAGATTGATGGTTCAATGTCCATATGAGACGTGTAGGTGGAGGTTGCATGCCTCCCGTATGCCTGCAAGTGAATATATTCATGTATATAATTTTGCAAGCAACATTAATTTCAATGATGTTTGATTCCTTGAATTTGCACGCAACATTAGCTTGGTATGTGTGCCTTCTCTTTATGAATTTTTTCTCATTCTTTTAGAAACGGACTATAATAATTTAACTCTATCAGCAACTCTAGGATAAGCAAACAACTGAATATAACAAATCCAAAGAAAAGGACCAAAAGGGAACATAGCAGAAGTTTATGTGACATGACTCAAGGTGAACCAACTGTTCAAGCCACATCTAGTGACAACTTTGAACAAATGGTTGTTGTTGGTTTTCAAGCGCTAGAAGCCGATGAAAGATAAATTCAACCTGTGGCACCTGAAGTTCTTTGCCCATTGGCCATCACATGTTTTGTTATTGGAAGTACTCCTTCAATGACTCCACCACCAGAACCTGTTGTGAAGCCCAACAGAACAAAGGCAGTGGATCTACCAAGTAACCCAGTAAGGAACACAAGGAGCAAGGTGGTGAATCCAACAAGAAACACAATGAGACGGAAAAGGATTGGAATTTGACTTTGAACTTTGAAATGGTGTGAGTTTCAGCTTGGACTTGAACTTTGTTATGTTATGTACCTTTCGATGTTCTAAACTTGAGTTGGAAAATTGTAATGTTGTGAATTCGTATTTTAGTAGGAATAATTTGATATTTGTGTGATGCAAAGCTACTTTTGTGATGTACAGTTGGGGAACGTTGCATGGAAAACAAAAATTCTACGAACACGCAAGATCTATCCATGGAGATGCATAGCTACAAGAGGGGGAGAGCTTCTACATACCCTTGTAGATCGCTAAGCAGAAGCGTTTATCAACGTGGTTGATGCAGTTGTACACCTTCACAATCTGTTCCGATCAAGCACCAAACGTACGGCACCTCCGCATTCAGCACACGTTCATCTTGATGACGTCCTCGCCTTCTTGATCCAGCAAGACGGGTGAAGTAGTAGATGAGTTCCGGCAGCACGATGGCATGGTGTCGGTGGTTGTGAAACTATTTCCGCAGGGCTTCGCCAAGCACAACGGATTTAGAGCGGAGGATGAACTAAAGGAAGGAGATTAGAACCACACTGGACTTCTAATTATGAGGTTTAGAACTAGCTAGGGCTAGCTCTAATCAGTCAACTAGGACCAGCTAGAACTAAAACTAGATCAACTAGAGGAGGCTCTAAAACTTATCTTCTAGGGGCTAGCCCTACTCCTCTATTTACATGTTGAGCCCTGGGGTCATAACTTGGGGAGAGGGCCTCCCCAAAGTCAGTTTGGAACGCAAGGAAGAGTCCCTCCCGAATTCCCCCACCAGACGCCAGGGTTCCTGGCGTCTGGTCCTCGACCTCCGCAAAACTTCATTTTGCCCCGACCTAAAGCCTCGTGGGCCTTACCCCTTGGCCCAATCATAAGTGTCCTTGCACCAGAACATTTCTGGAAACAGCCAAAACTTTTCCAGTGAATTCCAGAACCCTTCTAGAGACCAAATATTATCATCCAATATATCAATCATTACCTCCGAATCATTCTAGAGCTCCTCGTTATGTCCATGATCTCATCTCGGACTTTGAACAACATTCGGTCACCAACATACATAACTCATATACTATATCATCAATGAACGTTAAGCGTGCGGACCCTATGGGTTCGAGAATGATGTAGACATGACCGAGACGCCTCTCCGATCAATAACCAATAGAGGGACCTTGATGTCCATATTGGTTCCTACATATTCTACTAAGATCTTTATCGGTCGAACCTTTATGACAACATACATAGTTCCCTTTGTCTGTCGGTATGTTACTTGCCCGAGGTTCGATCGTCGGTATCTCAATACCTAGTTCAATCTCGTTAGCTGCAAGTCTCTTTACTCATTTCTTAATACATCATCATGTAACTAACTACTTAGTCACTTTTCTTGCAAGCTTGTTGTGATGTTGTATTATCGAGAGGGCCCAGAGATACCTCTCCGTCATACGGAGTGACAAATCCCAATCTCAATCCATGTCAACTCAATAGACACCTTTGGAGATACTTGTAGTGTACCTTTATGATCACCCAGTTATGTTGTGATGTTTGATACACACAAGGCATTCCTTCGGAGTCCAGGAGTTGCACGATCTCATGGTCGAAGAAACATGTATTTGACAAATAAGAAAGCAATAGCAATAAACTAAACGATCATACACTATGCTAATGGATGGGTCTTGTCCATCACATCATTCTCCTAATGATGTGATCCCATTATCAAATGATAACTCATGTCTATGGCTAGGAAACCTTAACCATGTTTGATCAACGAGCTAGTCTAGTAGAGGCTTACTAGGGACACTTTGTTGTCTTTGTATCCACGCATGTATTTGAGTTTCCAATCAATACAATTATAGCATGGATAATAGACAATTATCATGAACAAGGAAATATGATAATAACTAATTTATCATTGCCTCTAGGGCATATTTCCAATAGTCTCCCACTTGCGCTAAAGTCAATAATCTAGTCCACATCACCATCTGATTTACACCCAATGAGTTCTGGGGTTGATCATGTTTTGCTTGTGAGAGAGGTTTTAGACGGGTCTGGAACATTCAGATCTTTGTGTACTCTGCAAATCTCTATGGCATATTGTAGATGTTGCTACCACGCTCCACTTGGAGATATTCCAAATGACTACTCCAATATTCGTATCTGGATTGCTACTCGGAGTCATCTGGATTGGCGTCAAAGCTTGCATCGACGTAACCCTTTACGACGAACTCTTTATCACCTCCACAATCGAGAAACATTTCCTTAGTCCTCGAATTACTAAGGATAATTTTGACCATTGTCCAGTGATCCACTTCTAAACCACTCTTGTACCCCTTGACAGACTCATGGCAAGACACACACCAGGTGTGGTGCACAACATGGCATACTATATAGAGCCTATGGCTAAGGCATAGGGGACGACCTTCGTCCTTTCTCTTTCTTCTACTGTGGTCAAGCTTTGAGTCTTACTCAAATTCATACCTTACAACACATCCAAGAACTCCTTATTTGACTAATCTATTTTGAACTCCTTCAAAATCTTGTCAAGGTATGTATTCATCACTTTTCAAAAAATCTTCCGATTCAGCGATTTATCGTCCGATTTATCGCTACTCGTGGGGTGACCTATAGGATTATGCCTTATCTTCACCGTTTACCTTTTGGGCCGATTTATCGTTGTGACAAGCAATTTATAGGGAATATTCCGATAAATGAGGCATATTCCTAGCACTATGTTTGCAAAAATTATGTTTATTCGTGTTTTTGTGGACTTTGTTATGCAATATGTGTTGGGAGACGTAGTAGTAAATCAAAATTTTCTATGCGTTCACCAAGATCTATCTATGGAGAAACTAGCAATGAGAGGGAAGAGATTGCATCTTCATACCTTTGAAGATTGCTAAGCGGAAGCGTTACAAGAACGCAGTTGGTGGAGTCGTACTCGTAGGGATTCAGATCACGGTAGACTCCGATCTTAGCGCCGAACAACGGCGCCTCCGCGTTCAACACACGTGCAGCCCGGTGACGTCTCCTACGCCTTGATCCATCAAGGAGGGAGGAGAGGTTGAGGGAGAGCTCCGGCAGCACGACGGCGTGGTGACGGTGGAGCAACGTGGTCTCCGGCACGGCTTCGCCAAGCTCCGCAGAGAACGAGGAAGAGGAGGGGTAGGGCTGCGCCGAGGAAGAGAGAACTCATGTGTTGACAGCCCCCAAAACCCCCCACTATATATAGGAGGAGGGGAGGAGGGTGCGCAGCCCCTAGGGTTCCCACCCTAGGGTGGTACGGCAGCTCTAGATGGCCTTTGGCCGGCGGCCAAGAGGGGAGAGGGGGAGGGTGCAGCCCTAGTGGGCCTTAGGCCCATCTAGGTCTAGGGTTTCCCCTCCCTCCCACCTTTCCTGCACATTGGGCCAGGGTGGAGGGCACACCAGCCCACTCTGGGGCTGGTCCCTTCCACTCTCAGCCCACGCAGTCCTCTGGGGCTGGTGGCCCCACTTGGTGGACCCCCGGAACCCTTTCGGTGGTCCCGGTATGTTACCGGTAATTCTCGAAACACTTCCGGTGGCCAAATCCTCACTTCCTATATATCAATATTTGTCTCCGGACCATTCCGGAACTCCTCATGACATCCGGGATCTCATTCGGGACTATGAACAACCTTCGGTAACCACGTACTCTATTTCCCTATAACCCTAGCGTTATCGAACCTT
This sequence comes from Hordeum marinum, assembly GCA_022496015.1. NCBI lineage: Eukaryota > Viridiplantae > Streptophyta > Magnoliopsida > Poales > Poaceae > Hordeum > Hordeum marinum. The sequence continues at coordinate 331,753,825 of CM039674.1, forward strand.
AAGTGTGTAGACCCTACGGGTTTGGGAGACACGTAGACATGACCAAGGCACCTCTCTGGTTAATAACCAATAGTGGGATCTGGATACCCTTGTTGGATCCTACATGCTCCACGGTGACCTCATCAGATGAACCATGATGTCGGGGATTCCATCAATCCCGTATACAATTCCCTTTGTCTACCGGTATGATACTTGCATGAGATTTGATTGTCGGTATCCCTATACCTTGTTCAATCTCGTTACCGGCAAGTCTCTTTACTCGTTCCATAGTACATCATCCCGTGGCTAACTCCTTAGTCACATTGAGCTCATTATGATGATGTCTTATCGAGTGGGCCCAGAGATACCTCTCCGTCACACGGAGTGACAAATCCCTGTCTCGATTCGTGCCAACCCAAGAGACACTTTCGGAGATACCCGTAGTGCACCTTTATAGCCACCCAGTTACGTTGTGACGTTTGGCACACCCAAAGTATTCCTATGGTATCTGGGAGTTGCACAATCTCATGGTCTAAGGAAATGATACTTGACATTGGAAAAGCTTTAGCAGACGAACTACACGATCTTGTGCTATGCTTAGGATTGGGTCTTGTCCATCACATCATTCTCCTAATGATGTGATCTCATTATTAATGACATCCAATGTCCATGGTCATGAAACAGTGACCATCTATTGATCAATGAGCTAGCCAACTAGAGGCTCACTAGGGACATGTTGTGGTCTATGTATTCATACATGCATTACGGTTTCCGGTTAACACAAATATAGCATGAACAATAGACAATTATCATGACCAAGGAAATACAATAATAACCATTTTATTATTGCCTCTAGGGCATATTTCCAACAGTCTCCCACTTGCACTAGAGTCAATAATCTAGTTACATTGTGATGAATCGAAGACCCATAGCATTCCGGTGTTGATCATGTTTCGCTCGTGAGAGAGGTTTAGTCAACGGATCTGTGACATTCAGATCCGTATGTACTTTACAAATATCTATATCTCCCTCCTAAATGTAATCACGGATGGAGTTGAAGCGGCGCTTGATGTGTCTTGTCTTCTTGTGAAACATGGGCTCCTTGGCAAGGGCAATAGCTCCAGTGTTGTCACACAATAGAGTCATCGGGCCCGACGCATTGGGAATCACTCCTAGGTCGGTGATGTACTCCTTCATCCAGACTCCTTCCTTTGCTGCTTCCGAAGCAGCTATGTACTCCACTTCACATGTAGATGCCGCCACGACACTTTGCTTGCTGCTGCACTAGCTGACTGCCCCTCCGTTCAAAATATACACGTATCCGGTTTGCAACTTGGAGTCGTCCGGATCTGTGTCGAAGCTAGCATCGACGTAACCCTTTACGACGAGCTCTTAGTCACCTCCATATACGAGACACATGTCCTTTGTCCTTTTCAGGTACTTCAGGATATTCTTGACCGTTGTCCAGTGTTCCGCTCCGGGATCACTCTGGTACCTCCCTAACAAACTTATGGCAAGGTTCACATCAGGTCTGGTACACAGCATGGCATACATAATAGAGCCTATGGCTGAGGCATAGGGGATGACACTCATCTCTTCTCTATCCTTTGCCATGGTCGGGCATTGAGTCGTACTCAATCTCACACCATGTAACACAGGCAAGAACCCCTTCTTGGACTAATCCATATTGAACTTCTTCAATATCTTTTCAAGGTATGTGCTTTGTGAAAGACCTATGAGGCGTCTCGATCTATCTCTATAGATCTTAATACCTAATATGTAAGCAGCTTCTCCAAGGTCCTTCATTGAGAAACACTTATTCAAGTAGGCCTCTACACTTTCCAAGAGTTCTATATCATTTCCCATTATCAGAATGTCATCCACATATAATATGAGAAATGCTACAGAGCTCCCACTCACTTTCTTGTAAATACAGGGTTCTCCATAAACCTGTACAAACCCAAACGCTTTAATCACCTCATTAAAGCGAATGTTCCAACTCCGAGATGCTTGCATCCGCCCATAGATGGAGCGCTGGAGCTTGCATACTTTGTTAGCATCTTTAGGATCGACAAAACCTTCCGGCTGCATCATATACAGTTCATCCTTGAGGAAGCCATTATGGAATGCCGTTTTGACGTCCATTTGCCAGATCTCATAATCATAAAATGCAGCAATTGATAACATGATTCGGACGGACTTCGGCATCACTACGGGTGAGAAAGTCTCATCATAGTCAACTCCTTGAACTTGTCGATAACACTTAGCGACAAGTTGAGCCATATAGATGGTCACATTACCATCTGCGTCAGTCTTCTTCTTAAAGATCCATTTATTTTCAATGGCTCGCTTATCACCAGGCAAGTCCACCAAAGTCCATACTTTGTTCTCATACATGGATCCTATCTCGGATTTCATGGCCTCAAGCCATTTGTTGGAATCCGGGCCCGCCATTGCTTCTTCATAGTTCAATGGTTCACCGTTGTCCAACAACATGATCTCCAGGACTGGGTTGCTGTACCACTCTCGTGCGGAACGTGTCCTAGTCGACCTTCGACCTTCAATAGTAACTTGATCTGAAGTTTCATGATCATCATCATTAACTTCCTCTCCAGCCAGTGTAGGCTCCACGGAAACAGCTTCCCGTGCTGTGCTACTCTCCGGTTCGAGTGGAGATACAATTACCTCATCAAATTCTATTTTCCTCCCACTTACTTCTTTCGAGAGAAACTTTTTCTCGAGAAAGCATCCATTCTTGGCAACAAAGACTTTGCCTTCGGACCTGAGGTAGAAGGTATACCCAATAGTCTCTTTGGGATATCCTATGAAGACGCACTTTTCCGCTTTGGGTTCGAGCTTCTCAGGTTGAAGTTTCTTCACATAAGCATCGCATCCCCAAACTTTTAGAAACGACACCTTAGGTTTCTTTCCAAACCATAATTCATACGGTGTTGTCTCAACGGACTTTGATGGTGCCCTATTTAAAGTGAATGCGGCAGTCTCTAATGCATATCCCCAAAATGATAGCAGTAAGTTGGTAAGAGACATCATAGATTGCACCATATCCAATAGAGTGCGATTACGACGTTCAGACACACCATTTCGCTGAGGTGTGCCAGGCAGCGTGAGTTGTGAAACAATTCCACATTTCCTTAGGTGCGTGCCAAACTCGTGACTTAAATATTCTCCGCCATGATCAGATCGTAGGCACTTTATTTTCCTGTCATGTTGATTCTCTACCTCACTTTGAAATTCCTTGAACCTTTCAAAGGTTTCAGACTTGTGTTTCATTAAGTAGACATACCCATATCTTCTCAAGTCATCAGTGAGGGTGAGAACATAACGGTAGCCACCGCGAGCCTCGACGCTCATTGGACCGCATACATCGGTATGTATTATCTCCAATAAGTCAGTTGGTCGCTCCATTATTCCAGAGAACGGAATCTTGGTTATCTATCCCATGAGGCATGGTTCGCATGTGTCAAATGATTCAAAATCAAGAGACTCCAAAAGTCCATCAGCATGGAGCTTCTTCATGCGTTTGACACCAATATGACCAAGGCGGCAGTGCCACTTGTAAGTGGGACTATCGTTATCAACCTTACACTTTTTGATACTCACATTATGGACATGTGTAACATCACGTTTGAGATTCATCAAAAATAAACCATTGACTAGCGGTGCATGACCATAAAACATTTCTCTCGTATAAATAGAACAACCATTATTCTCAGATTTAAATGAGTAGCCATCTCGCATCAAACGAGATCCAGATATAATGTTCATGCTCAAAGCTGGTACTAAATAACAATTATTAAGGTTTAAAACTAACCCCAAAGGTAGATCTAGAGGTAGCGTGCCGACGGCGATCACATCGACCTTGGAACCATTCCCGACGCGCATCGTCACCTCATCCTTTGCCAGCCTCCGCTTATTTCGCAGCTCCTGCTTGGAGTTACAAATGTGAGCAACTGCACCAATATCAAATACCCAGGAGTTACTACGAGCGCTGGTTAGGTACACATCAATAACAAGTATATCACATATACCTTTAACGTAGTCGGCCTTCTTATCCGCTAAGTACTTGGGGCAGTTCCGCTTCCAGTAACCGGTACCCTTACAATAAAAGCACTCAGTCTCAGGCTTGGGTCCATTCTTGTTCTTCTTCCCGGCAACTTGCTTACCGGGCGCGGCAACAGCTTTGTCGTCCTTCTTGAAGTTCTTCTTACCCTTGCCTTTCTTGAAACTAGTGGCCTTATTGACCATCAACACTTGATGCTCCTTTTTGATCTCGACCTCTGCTGATTTCAACATCGAGTACAACTCAGCAATGGACTTTTCCATACCCTGCATGTTGTAGTTCATCACAAAGCTCTTGTAGCTAGGTGGAAGCAACTGGAGGATTCTGTCAATGACCGACTCATCCAGGAGATTAACTCCCAACTGAGTCAAGCGGTTGTGCAACCCAGACATTTTGAGTACGTGTTCACTAACAGAACTATTCTCCTCCATCTTACAACTAAAGAACTTGTCGGAGACGTCATATCTCTCGACCCGGGCATGAGCTTGGAAAACCAGTTTCAGCTCTTGGAACATCTCATATGCTCCGTGTTGCTTAAAACGCTTTTGGAGCCCCGGATCTAAATTGTAAAGCATACCGCACTGAACCAAGGAGTAATCATCACAGCGTGATGGCCAAGCGTTCGTAACGTCTTGGTCTGCTGGGAAAATGGGTGGGTCACCTAGTGGTGCATCAAGGACATAAAATCTCTTGGAAGCTATGAGGATGATCCTCAAGCTACGGACCCATTCCGCATAGTTGCTTCCATCATCTTTCAGCTTGGTTTTCTCTAGGAATGCGTTGAAGTTGAGGGTGACATTAGCGTTGGCCATTGGATCTACAATATAGATTGTAAAAATAATTTTAGACTAAGTTCATGATAATTAAGTTCACATAATCAAATTATTTAATGAACTCCCACTTAGATACACATGTCTCTAGTCATCCAAGTGTCACATGATCCATGTCAACTAGCCCGTGTCCGATCATCACGTGAGACGGACTAGTCATCCATGGTGAACATCTCCATGTTGATCGTATCTTCTATACGACTCATGTTCGACCTTTCGGTCTTCCGTGTTCCGAGGCCATGTCTGTACATGCTAGGCTCGTCAAGTCAACCTAAGTGTTTCGCGTGTGTAAATCTGGCTTACACCCGTTGTATGCGAACATTAGAACCTATCACACCCGATCATCACGTGGTGCTTCGGAACAATGATCCTTAGCAACGGTGCACAGTTAGGGTGAACACCTTTCTTGAAATTTGATTGAGAGATCATCTTATTTACTACCGTCGTTCTAAGAAAATAAGATGTAAACATGATAAACATCACATGCAATCAATATAGTGGCATGATATGGCCAATATCATCTTGCTCCTTTGATCTCCATCTTCAGGGCACCATGATCATCACTGTCACCGGCACGACACCATGATCTCCAGCATCGTGTCTTCATGAAGTTGTGTCGCCAACTATTACTTCTACTACTATGGCTAACATTTAGCAACAAAGTAAAGTAATTACATGGCGTTTATGATTGACACGCATGTCATAAATAAAATAAGACAAATCCTATGGCTCCTGCCGGTTGTCATACTCATCGACATGCAAGTCATGAATCCTATTACAAGAACATGATCAATCTCATACATCACAATGCATCACATCACATCCTTTGGCCATATCACATCACAAGGCATATGCTGCAAAAATAAGTTAGACGTCCTCTAATTTGTAGTTGCAAGCTTTTACGTGGCTGTTATAGGTTTCTAGCAAGAACGTTTCTTACCTACGCCAAAACCACAATGTGATATGCCAATTGCTATTTACCCTTCATAAGGACCCTTTTCATCGAATCCAATCCGACTAAGGTAGGAGAGACAGACACCCGCTAGCCACCTTATGCAACAAGTGCATGTCAGGCGGCGGAACCGGTCTCACGTAAGCGTGCGTGTAAAGTTGGTCCGGGCCGCTTCATCCCACAATACCGCCGAATCAAGATAAGACTAGTAGTGATAAGCAAATTAACAAGATCGACGCCCACAACAACTTTGTGTTCTACTCGTGCATAGATTCTACGCATAGACCTAGATCATGATGCCACTGTTGGGAGACGTAGTACTAAATCAAAATTTCCTACGCGTTCACCAAGATCTATCTATGGAGAAACCAGCAACAAGAGGGAAGAAATTGCATCTTCATACCTTTGAAGATCGCTAAGTGGAAGCATTACAAGAACGCGGTTGGTGGAGTCCTACTAGTAGCGATTTAGATCGCGGTGGACTATGATCTTAGCGCCGAACAACGGCACCTCCGCGTTCAACACACGTGCAGCCCAGTGACGTATCCTATGCCTTGATCCAGCAAGGAGGGAGGGGAGGTTAAGGCAGAGCTCTAGCAGCACGATGGCATGGTGACGGTGGAGCAGCATGGTCTCCGACAGGGCTTCGCCAAGCTCTGCAGAGAACGAGGAAGAGGAGGGGTAGGGTTGCGCCGAGGAAGAGAGAACTCGTGTGTTGGTAGCCCCCAAACCCCCCCCCCCACTATATATAGGAGGAGGGGAGGAGGGTGTGCAACCCCTAGGGTTCCCACCCTAGGGTGGTGCGGCAGCCCTAGATGGCCTTTGGCCGGTGGCCAAGAGGGGAGAGGGAGAGGGCGCAGCCCTAGTGGGCCTTAGGCCCATCTGGGTCTAGGGTTTCCCCTCCCTCCCACCTTTCCTGCGCCTTGGGCCAGGGTGAAGGGCGCACCAGCCCACTCTGGGGCTGGTCCCTTCCACTCTCGGCCCATGCAACCCTCTGGGGCTGGTGGCCCCACTTGGTGGACCCCCGGAACCCTTCCGGTGGTCCCGGTACGTTACCGTTAATTCCCGAAACACTTCCGGTGGCCAAATCCTCACTTCCTATATATCAATCTTTGTCTTAGGACCATTCCGAAACTCCTCGTGACGTCCGGGATCTCATCCGGGACTCTGAACAACCTCGGTAACCACGTACACTATTTCCCTATAACCCTAGCGTCATCAAACCTCAAGTGTGTAGACCCTACGGGTTCGGGAGGCACGTAGACATGACCGAGACACCTCTCCGGTCAATAACCAACAGCGGGATCTGGATACCCATCTTGGCTCCTACATGCTCCATTATGATCTCATCGGATGAACCACGATGTCAGGGATTCAATCAAGCCCGTATACAATTCCCTTTGTCTACCGGTATGATACTTGTCCGAGATTCGATCGTCCGTATCCCTATACCTTGTTCAATCTTGTTACCGGCAAGTCTCTTTACTCATTCCGTAATACATCCTCCTATGGCTAACTCCTTAGTCACATTGAGCTCATTATGATGATGTCTTACCGAGTGGGCCCCGGGATACCTCTCCGTCACATAGAGTGACAAATCCCAGTCTCGATTCGTGCCAACCCAACAGACACTTTCGGAGATACCCATAGTGCACCTTTATAGCCACCCAGTTACGTTGTGACGTTTGGCACACCCAAAGTATTCCTACGATATTTGGGAGTTGCACAATCTCATGGTCTAAGGAAACGATACTTGACATTGGAAAAGCTTTAGCAGATGAAATACACGATCTTGTGCTATGCTTAGGATTGGGTCTTGTTCATCACATCATTCTCCGAATGATGTGATCTCGTTATCAATGACATCCAATGTCCATGGTCATGAAACTGTGACCATCTATTGATCAACGAGCTAGCCAACTAGAGGCTCAGTAGGGACATGTTGTGGTCTATGTATTCACACATGCATTACGGTTTCCGGTTAACACAATTATAGCATGAACAATAGACAATTATCATGAACAAGGAAATACAATAATAACCATTTTATTATTGCCTCTAGGGCATATTTCCAACAATATGTACTATTTCACTATTTTGTTTATCATTATACGAGGATTCAGAGGCTAGGAAGCAAGGTAACACTTCTGTCCAATATATTTTTGGCGTTAAATATAGCATATTTCAGTGTTGGGAGCCTGGGATTTGCAGAAAATGGTCGATTAATAATCGACCGATAAAATCGATTAATCGGCTGATTTCCGATTAATCTCTAATCCCCAGCTAACCGAGACGATAACAATAAGCGATATCCTCAACATTGGTATTCATTGAAAGTTTTATCAAGTGTCTTGATCTATCTCTATAGATTTTGATGCCCAATATTTAAGTAGCTTCATTCTAGGTCTTCCTTCGAAAACTCCTTTCAAACAAACCTTTATGCTTTCCAGAAATTCTACATTATTTCTGGTCAACAATATGTCAAACACATATACTTATCAGAAATTCTATAGTGCTCCCACTCACTTTCTTGTAAATACAAGTTTCTTGTAAACTTTGCATAAACCCAAAAACTTTGATCACCTCATCAAAGCGTATATTCCAACTCCGAGATTCTTCCTCTAGTCCACAGAAGGATTGCGGGAGCTTGCATGCCTTTTAGCATCCTTAGGATTGACAAAACCTTCCGGTTATATCACATACAACCTTTCCTCAAGGAAACCATTGAGGAACCGATCTTTTGACATCCATCTGCCAGATTTCATAATCGAAAAATGCAGCAACTGCTAACATAATTCCAACAGACTTTAGCATCGCCACGGGTGAGAAAGTCTCATTGTAGTCAACTCCTTGAACTTGTTGGAAACTTCTTTGCGACAAGTCAAGCTTTATAAATGGTGACATTTACTGTCAGCGTCTGTCTTCATCTTAAAGGTTCATTTGTACTCAACGTCCTGCCGTTCATCGGGCAAGTCTACCAAAGTCCATACTTAGTTTTCATACATGGATCCTTTCTCACATTTCATGGCTCCTAGCCATTTGTTGGAATTTGGGCCCACCATTGCTTCTTCATAGCTTGTAGGTTCAATGTTGTCCAATCAACATGACCTCCAAGATAGGATTGTCGTACCACTCAGGGGCGGTATGAGTCCTTGTCGACCTACAAGGTTCGGTAGTAACTTCATTTGAAGCTTCATGGTCATTATCATTTGCTTCCTCTTCACTTGGTGTAGGCACCGCAGAAACATCTTTTTGCGTCGTGCTACTATCCAACTGAAGTGACGGTTCAACAACCTCATCAAGTTCTACTTTCCTCCCACTCAATTCTTTTGAGAGAAACTCTTTCTCGAGAAAGGACCCATTTTTAGCAACAAACAATTTTCCCTCGGATCTGAGATAGAAGGTATACCCAACTATTTCCTTAGGGTATCCTATTAAGATGCCCTTTTCCGCTTTGGGTTCGAGCTTATCAGACATAAGTGTCGCATTCCCAAACTCTAAGAAATGACAACTTAGGTTTCTGTCAAACCATAATTCATACAGTGTCATCTCAACGGATTTAGATAGTGCCCTATTTAAAGTGAATGCAGTTGTCTTCTAATGCATAACCCCAAAACGATAGTGGTAAAATGATAAGAGACATCATAGTACACACCATATCAAATAGAGCACGACTACGACGTTCGGACACACCATTACACTATGGTGTTCCAGGTGGCGTGAGTTGTGAAACAATTTCCACATTATCTTAAGTTGCATACCAAACTCGCAACTCATATATTCACCTCCACAATTACATCGTAGATATTTTATCTTCTTGTCACGATGATCTTAAACTTCACTCTGAATTTGCTTGAACTTTTCAAACGTTTCAGACTTGTGTTTCATTAAGTGAATATACCCATACCTACTCAAATCATTAGTGAAGGTAAGAAAATAATGATATCCACCGCACGCTTCAACACTCATTGCACCGCATACATCAACATGTATCATTTACAATAATTCACTTGCCTGCTCCATCATACCAAAAAACGGGGTCTCAACCATCTTGCCCATGAGGCATGGTTTGCATGTCTCAACTGATTCAAAATCAAGTGAGTCCAAAGATCCATCAACATGGAGTATCTTCATGTGCTTCACACCAATATGACCTTAGTGGCAGTGCCACAAGTATGTGGTACTATCATTATTAACTTTGCATATTTTGGCATCAATATTCTTAACATGTGTATCACTACGATTGAGATTCAATAAACCATTCACATTGGGTGCATGACCATTGAAGGTATTATTCATGTAAACAGAATAACTATTATTCTCTGACTTAGATTAATAACCGTATTGCGATAAAGATGATCTAGTCATGTTCATGGTCTACGCAAACACCAAATAACTTTTATTTAGGTTTAACACTAATCCCGAAGGTAGAGGGAGCGTGCGATGGTGATCACATCAACCTTGGAAACACTTCCAACAAACATCGTCACCTCGCCCTTAGCTAGTCTCTGTTTATTCCATGGCTTTTATTTCGAGTTACTAACATTAGCAACTGAACCGGTATTTAATACATAGGTGCTACTAGGAGTACTAGTAAGGTACACATCAATAACACACATATCAAATATACTTGTTGACGTTGCCAGCCTTCTTATCTACCAAGTATCTAGGGCAGTTCCGCCTTAGTGACCGTTCTCCTCATAATATAAGCACTTAGTCTCGGGTTTGGGTTCAACCTTGGGTTTCTTCACTGGAGCGGCAACTAGTTTGCCATTCTTGAAGTTTCCCTTCTTGCCCTTGCCCTTCTTGAAACTAGTGGTCTTACCATCAACACTTGATGCTCCTTCTTGATTTCTACCTTCGCGTCGTAAAACATCGCGAATAGCTCAGGGATCATCTTCTCTATCCCTTGCATGTTATAATTCATCACGAAGCTCTAGTAGCTTGGTGGCAGTGACTTGGAGAACTCTGTCAATCACTTTCTTATCTAGGAAGATTAACTTTGACTTGATTCAAGCGATTGTAGTACCCAGACATTCTGAGCACATGCTCACCTATTGAGCTATTCTCCTCCATCTTGCAGGCAAAGAACTTGTCGGAGGTCTAATACCTCTCAACACGGGCATGAGCCTGAAATTCCAATTTCAGCTCTTAGAACATCTCATATGTTCCATGACGTTCAAAACAATTTTGGAGCCTCAATTCTAAGCCATGATGCATGACGCACTGAACTATCAAGTACTCATCAGAACGTGCTTGTTAGTTGTTCACAACATTCACAGACGATGCTTGATGGGGTGGCACACCGAGCGGTGCATCAAGGATATAAGCCTTCTGTGCAGCAATGGGGACAATTGTTAGATCACGGACCCAGTCTGCATTATTGCTACCATCATCTTTCAACTCTATTTTCTCTAAGAACGTATGAAAACACAGGGGAGCTACAGTGCGAGCTATTGATCTACAACATAATTTTGCAAAAGACAACTTAGACTATGTTCATGATAATGACTTCAATTAATCATATTACTTAAGAATTCCCACTCAAATCAACATCCCTCAGGTTGTCTAAGTGTGACATGATCCAAATCCACCAACCCAAGTCTGATCATCACATGAGATGAGGTGATTTCAATGGTGAACATCTCCATGTTGATCATATCTACTATATGACTCATGTTCAACCTTTCGGTCTCCTATGTTCCGAGGCTATGTCTATACATGCTAGGCTCGTCAAGTTTAACCCAGGTGTTCTGCATGTGCAAAACTGGCTTACACCTGTTGTATGCGAGCGTAGAGTCTATCACACCCGATCATCACATGGTGCATTGAAATGACGATCCGTCGCAAAGGTGCACACTTGGTGAGAACACAATTTTATCTTGGAATTTTAGTGAGGGGTCATCATATAATGCTACCGTCGTTCTAAGCAAAATAAGATGCATAAAAGGATTAACATCACATGCAAATCATATAAGTGACATGATATGGCCATCATCATCTTGTGCTTTTGATCTCCATCTCCAAAGCACTGACATGATCTCCATCATCACCGGAATGACACCATGATCTCCATCATTGTGTTGTCACGTGGTTGTCGTGCCAACTATTGCTTCTACAACTATTGATAATGCATAGCAATAAAGTAAAAGCAATTACATGGCGTTTAGTGACTGACACGCAGGTCATACAATAAATTAAAGACAACCCTATGGCTCCTGTCGGTTGCCATACTCATCGACATGCAAGTCATGGTAACTATTACAAAACATGATCATCTCATACATCAACATATATCAAATCACGTCTTGGCCATATCACATCACAAGATGACCTGCAAAAACAAGTTAGACGTCTTGTACTTTGGTGTTGCAAGTTTTACGTGGCTGCTATAGGCAACTAGTAAGAACCGTTCTTACCTATGCAAAGCCACAACGGTGATAATCAAGTTGCATTTTAACCTTTTACAAGGACCGCCTCTATCGAATTTGTCTCTCGTACGTGGACGAGTAAGGTTGGTCCGAGCCGCTTCATCCCACAATACCATCGAATCAAGATAAGACTAAGGAGGTAAGAAATCTAAACATCAATGCCCACAAACTCTTTTATGTTCTACTCGTGCATATCATCTACGCATAGACCTAGCCCATGATGCCACTGTTGGGGAACGTTGCATGAAAAACAAAAAAATTCTATGCACACGCAAGATCTATCCATGGAGATGCATAGCTACGAGAGGGAGAGAGGTTCTACATACCCTTATGGATTGCTAAGCTGAAGCGTTCATCAATACGGTTGATGTAGTCGCACACCTTCACGATCCGTTCCGATCAAGCACCGAACGTACGACATCTCCGCGTTCATCATACGTTCAGCTCGATGACGTCCTCGCCTCCTTGATCCAGCAAGACAGGCGAAGTAGTAGACGAGTTCCGGCATAACGATGGCATGGTGTCGGTGGTGGTGAAACTATTTCCGCAGGGCTTTGCCAAGCACAACGGATTTAAAGCACATGATGAACTAGAGGAAGGAGATTAGAACCACACTGGGCTTCTAATTATGAGGTTTAGAGCTAGCTAGGGCTAGCTCTAATTAGTCAACTAGGACCAACTAGAACTAGATCAACTAGATCAACTAGAGGAGGCTCTAAAACTTATCTTCTAGGGGCTAGCCTTGCTCCTCTATTTATATGTTGAGCCCTCGGGTCATAACTTGGGGAGAGGGCCTCCCCAAAGTCGGTTTGGAATGCAAGGAAGAGTCTTTCTCGGATTGCCGCACCAGACACCACGGTCCCCGGCGTCCAGGACCAGACGCCATGGTCCCTGGCATATGGTCCCCGACCTCCGCAAAACTTTCTTTTGCACTGACCTAAAGCCCCGTGGGCCTTACCCCTTGGCCCAATCATAAGTGTCCTCGCACCAAAACATTTATGGAAACATCCGAAACTTTTCCGATGAATTTCGTAACTCTTCTGGAGACCAAATATTATCATCCAATATATTAATCTTTACCTCCGAACCATTTCGGAGCTCCTCGTTATGTCCATGATCTCATATGGGACTCCGAACAACATTCGGTCACCAACATACATAACTCATATAATACCATATCGTCAACGAATGTTAAGCGTGCAGACCCTACAGGTTCAAGAATGATGTAGACATGCCCGAGACGCATCTCTGGTCAATAACCAATAGTGGTACCTAGATGTCCGTATTGGTTCGTGCATATTCTACGAAGATCTTTCTCGGTCGAACCTTTGTGACAACATACGTAGTTCCCTTTGTTTGTCGATATGTTACTTGCCCGAGGTTCGATCGTCGGTTATCTCAATACCTAGTTCAGTCTTGTTACCAGCAAGTCTCTTTACTCATTCCATAATACATCATCTGTAACTAACTCCTTCGTCACTTTGCTTGCAAGCTTGTTGTGATGTTGTATTACCGAGAGGGCCCACGGACACCTCTCCGTCATACGGAGTGAAAAATCCCAATCTCGATCCATGTCAACACAACAGACACCTTCGGAGATACGTGTAGAGTACCTTTATGATCACCCAGTTACGTTGTGACATTTTGACGGGGTTTATATCCCTGGGTAGGCCAAGGCAACGGGGTCCTCCCCTTTCCGCTTCGAAGAAAAACCAACCAGCCGGCTCGACAAGGCTGGTTGGGGACACGCCACAGGAGCCGTCTCCAGCTGGCGTTTCGCCCGGCTGGTCTAGCGGCCGGGCGTGCTCCCGCCCGCTGGCCAAGTAGCCGGCTGCCCACGAGCCGGGTTGTCCATTGACTTGGGGACGGACACGCCATGTCCCGTCTCCCTATCCGCAGGTACGGCAGCGCAACGTGATTGGCGGGGCGAGCGACCCTGTGGCCACAGTGGTCGCTGAAGCGCCGTCCCGCATGGCTACGGTCCATCCGTCCGACCCGCTGACCTCAGTGAGCGCGACCGGATAGGGAACAGTTCCAGCACGCATCTGCCACTCGAGTGCCTGCCCCGACGTGGCTATAGTGCCGCCAGCCATACCGACGACCTCGGCCGGCTAGTGCTAAACGATGCCTCCCCGGGCGGCCCAAGCCGGGGCAGGTGGGGGAGGGCCAATCGCGGCGCCCGTCGGTGGGTCCCAGCAGGGATGGAACCGCTCGGTCAGCAGGCCTCGCCCACAACGAGACGATACAAGCCGCGGGACCCCCTGGCCAGGCAGAGAGGCTGCCAACCGGGTCCCCCCACCCTCGTACCTAAATCATATTGTAAGAGCCGGGGGGTTGGCCTATAAAACCCCTCAAGCCCCCCATGCAATGGGGACGGAACCCCCGATCAAGAACACACACGTAGGGAGCTCTCATACCCTTCCCAGTAGCGGAGGGAGATGAGTTGGATGCTCATTTCTTCCTCCTCCGAACACAGCTCTAGGACCACCTCTGTATACTTATCCACCCATCCAACGAATCCAAGCAGGACTAGGGGCATTATCTCCCATGGAGGGCTCCGAACTTGGGTACATCACGTGTCTCCACCTTCTTGTACCCAATCTCGCACCCGGAGCCCATCGGCGTCCTATGGCCCCAACACCATCGATAAGCCACCCTATGGCATCTGTCATGAGAAAACGATGACAGTTGGCACCCACCGTGGGGCCATCCGCAGCGTCGTTCGGGTTCATGCTCCCGGTGGGACCTCTCGCCATTCCCCGCCGCCGCCACTCGACGCGGCGAAACCGTGGGGGGCTTGTGGGGCTTGCTGTGGCACGCCCTGCGGGGGACTCCGACGGCCTAGCGGCCGACATCAACGCGCTCACCGAGCGCGTCGGCAGGCTCAGCCTTGCCGAGGCTCCGGCCGCAGGTGAGTACCCCGCGGGGGTACTCGTCTGCGCCGGCCCGCCCATAGTCGTAGGCGTACTCGCTGCGGCCTGCCCTAGCAGGTCCCGCGACCGTGAGGGGGTGATGGACATCACCTCCTCCACCACCTCCGGACGGGCGCGGGTAATGGCCACCGCTGCTGCCGCCCGCGTCGGCACGTCCGACCCGGTCGGTGCGGCCCTCCGGGGCTTGAGCACCCCGATCGCCCTGACGGCAAACCCCGATACCGCCGTAGCCAACCTCGAGGCGGCTCATCGCATCCTCTTCGAGGATGCCACCGCCCTCACCGCCACGTGCCGCCGCATGGAAGCGGCACAGCGGGAATATGCCTCCACTTACGGCCTTACCCCGGCTGGTGCCGAGCCCAGTCGGCGTGGGGCCGTGCGCGACCGCGGCCGCGTGGTCGTTGAAATCCTCGGCGGCAAAATGCCCTTCTACGACACCCCCGCAGCTAACCTGCGGGCCCTAAAGGTGGCCTACGAGGAATTGGTCACCTTGGAGGGCGAAGAGCGTGCCGCCCATGAGCGCCACATCAAGGAGCTTATCGACGCTGCTGACGCACAGCAGCATCAGCTCGCGCCAGGCGGCACCGCCGCTGAAGTCCCCCGGCTCGAGCGCGAGGGCACGGGAACTGCCGGCCGCCACGCAGCGCAGTACTCCTGTTCCCCTCGCATCTCCGGTCATCGGGTCGATACGCACGGCCCCCGGCCCTCTCAGCCACCAAGGATTGAGCAGCCGGCTGTTACCAGCCGGCGCACCAACGAGCCGCCTCGAAGTGGCCGCTACCGCGAAGCACCGGCATCCGGCAGCCAGCGCAGCCGGGGCACACACCACCCCCACAACGCGGGTTGCGGCAATCAACGCCACCCACCATCCGCCCCGAGCTCTCAGCCCGGCTCGGGCCACGCATCCCCTGTAGCAACAACGATGCTCGCAACCGCATCGACCAACTCGCGCAATCCGCCCTCCTCGAGGAGGAGGGCTCGATCGGCCCGGCTTGCTTTGGCCCCCGGATCCACACTGAGCCATTCCCGAAGGGCTTCACGCTCCCTGGGGACACCCCGAAGTACAACGGGGCCGCCAAGCCAGAAGACTGACAGATCGACTACACCACCGCAGTGGGCATCGCCAGGGGAAACAAACGCGTGGCCGTCCGCTACGCCACCCTCATGCTCATCGGCTCGGCCCGCACCTGGCTCAACAGCTTGGCGGCCAGCAGCATCAACACATGGACGGACTTCGAGGAGGCCTTCGTCCGCAACTTCACCGGCACCTACAAGCGGCCTGGCCGGCCCCGTGAACTTGCTATGTGCGTTCAGGGGCCGGACGAATCCCTCCATGACTACCTCACCCGGTGGACCGAGCTTCACAACTCCTGCGAGGGAGTGCACGAGGTGCAAGTTGTGCAATACTTCATCGAGGGTTGCCGGGACGGCACCCCTCTCAAGCACAAGCTTCTGTGCTTCGAGCTGGCCATGCTGGCCGAACTCATGACCAAGGTGGACAAATACGCCACGGCCGACTCGGCCATCCGGCTCAAGACGACCCTGCCGGCCAAGGCGAAAACAATGCAGGCCGCGGCCCGGCCGGCTGCCAACAACCGGCAGCCGCAGAGCAACAAGTGCAAGAACGACCAGCCGGATCCCCGCTACGGGAGCCGACAGGTCAACACCGTCGAGGATCAGAAGCCGGCTGCCCAGCCTTCCAGCCAGCGCCAGCGCACCGGCAAGGCTGCCTGGCAGCCGAAGGTCACCTTCAAGCAAATGCTTGATCTTCCATGCAAGAATCACTCGGGGGCCAAACCCTCCACGCACACGCTCCGGCAATGTAGCTTCTCACAGCGATTGGCCCGGGGGGACGGCCTTCCGGCTCCTCCCGCGCCGCCATCCCGTGCACTGACCCCGGTCCAAGCTGCCGCCCCGGCGCCGGCAACAGCCCCAAACGACGGTCGCCTAGTCGACCAGTACCCCAACCAAGATAGTTGCTACATCGTCTTCACCAGTGAAGAGACGGGTAAGCACACGGAGCGCCGGCTCCGCCGTGAAGTGAACGCCACCATGTCGGCAACTCCCCAGTTCATGCATTGGTTGGAGAAGCCGGTCACGTGGAGCCAGGCTGACCATCCCACGGTGATGCCGAATCCCGGCAGCTACGCCTTGGTCCTCGACCCCACCATCGCCACCAAGGATCGAGCCTGCCGCTTTACGCGGGTGCTGAAAGATGGTGACAGCAGCATCAATATCCTCTACCTCGACACGATGCACAAGCTGGGGCTAAAGATAGAAGACCTACAGGCGAGCCAGACGGTTTTCCACGGCATCGTGCCTGGAAAGTCTTGCTCCCCTATAGGCAAGATCACGCTCGACATCCTCTTCGGTGGACCCGGCCACTTCCGCCGCGAGCCAGTACTGTTCGAGGTAGTGGACCTCGCAAGCCCCTACCACGCGCTGTTGGGTCGGCCGGCTCTAGTCAGCTTCATGGCGGTCCCGCACTACGCCTACCTCAAGCTCAAGATGTCGGCCCCCAAGGGAATCATTACCGTCAAGGGCGACTACAAGATGTCGCTCGAATGCGCTCGAGACGGTAGCCGGCTGGCCGAGGCCCTGGAAATCACCGAGGAGAAGCGGTAGCTCGACCGGCTCGTGGCCCTTGCTGCCAGCCAGCCGGCCATGCTAGCTCCTCCCTCGCAATCCACCGGCGAGGCCTCCTTCTAGCCGTCCAAGGACACCAAGCAAATCCCGCTCAACCCGGCCAACCCGGCTCAGTGCGTCACGATCAGCTCCCGCCTCAACAGCAAATAGGAAGGCGAGCTCGTCGACTTTCTCCGTGAGAATCGGGACTTCTTCGCATGGTCCCCCAAGGACATGTCGGGTGTTCCGAGGAAGTTCGCCGAGCACAAACTACACGTACGGCCGAACGTCAAGCCGGTCAAGCAACCCCTGCGCCGCTTCTCCGAGGAGAAGCGGCGCACTATAGGAGAAGAGATCGCCCGACTACTCGTGGCCGGGTTCATCATGGAAGTGTTCCACCTAGACTGGCTGGCCAACCCAGTCCTGGTGTTGAAGAAAAACAAGACCTGGCGCATGTGTATTGACTACACCAGCCTGAACAAGGCATGTCCCAAGGACCCATTCGCCCTGCCACGGATCGATCAAGTTATCGACTCCATGGCCGGCTGCGACTTGCTGTCCTTCTTGGACGCCTATTCCGGCTACCACCAAATCAAGCTAGAGCCGGAAGGCCAGCTCAAGACCTCCTTCATCATGCCCTTTGGGGCGTACTGCTACATCACCATGTCCTTCGGCCTGAAGAACGCAGGCGCCACCTTCCAACGGTGCATGCAAAAGTGCCTCCTGCGTCAGATAGGTAGGAACGTCCACGTCTACGTCGACGACATCATCGTCAAAACAAAGAAGCACTTCAGCCTCCTCGACGACCTCCGGGAGACCTTCACGAACTTGCGCGAATACAAGGTCAAGCTCAACCCAGAGAAATGCGTCTTCGGCGTTCCCGCCAGTCAACTCTTGGGTTTCTTCGTGTCCGCCCGCGGCATCGAAGCTAACCCCGAGAAGATCCGCGCGATCGAGCGCATGCCAAAGCCGACCCGGCTCTGTGACGTCCAAAAGTTCACCGGCTGCCTTGCCTCGCTCAGCTGGTTCATCAGCCGGCCGGGGGAGAAGGCTCTGCCCCTCTATGGGCTCCTTCGCAAGACGGCTCTCATCGAGCTAGGTCAAACCAAGAAGCCGGGCACCTTCGACTGGCCTGACGAGGCGGACGAGGCCTTCCGTGGCCTCAAGAAGGCTCTCACCCGCGCGCCAATCTTGGTTGCGCCGGCTGAGAAGGAACCACTGCTCGCGTACATCGCCGCGACGACCCGGGTCATCAGCGTCGTGCTGGTGGTCGAACGACCGGAGGAAGGCAAGGCCCTGCCGGTCCAGCGGCCCGTCTACTACCTCAACAAGGTCCTCTCCGTGTCCAAGCAGAACTACCCCCACTACGAGAAGATGTGTTATGGCATATACTTTGCTGCCACGAAGGTCAAACAATACTTTCAAGAGCACACCATCACCATGGTGAGCACGGCCCCGCTCTGCGAGATCATGAGCGGCCGGGACTCCACCGGCCGAATTGCCAAGTGGGTGATCGCCCTCGCCGATCACAAGATCCAGTACAAGCCAAGAACCGCCGTCAAGTCACAAGCATTGGCGGATTTCCTCGTTGACTGGGTGGAGACGGAGTTCGTCCTGCCTCCCCCGGACTCCACGCATTGGCGAATGCACTTCGACGGCTCGAAGATGAGGACAGGCCTGGGTGCCGGCATAGTCCTCTCCTCCCCGAAAGGTGATCAACTCAAGTACGCCCTCCAGATCCACTTTGCCGCCTCCAACAACGTGGCAGAGTACGAGGCCATCGTCCATGGCCTCCGGCTCGCCAAGGAGATCGGCATCAGGCGCATCCTCTGCTTCGGCTGCTCCGACCTCGTGGTGCAGCAAGTTTTTGACGAATGGGACGCCAGGGATGCTAACATGGCCAGCTACCTTGTCCTCGTGCAACAACTCACCGGCTCCTTCGAGGGCTGCGAGTTCCACCATATCCCCCGAGCGGATAACGAGGCGGCAGACGCGTTGGCAAAAATCGGCTCCACCTGGCAGGCCATCCCAACCGGCGTCTCTCTCGAGTGGCTGCTTAGGCTGTCGGTCAAGCCCTCCCTAGAGTCGGAGTCAATCTTCGTGCCGGCAAGCGCTGTCGGCCCATCAACGGCACCGGCTGCCTCCCCAACAACTCCGTCGTCGGCTCTCGAACCGCCGGTTGCCCAGCCGGCCTCGGTCGAACCGGCGGCACCCGGAGCGGACAGACCCGATGACGCGGTCGTCATGATGGTCATCGACCAGCCGGCTCCAGGGGCCGGCGAGACAGGCTCGGGGGCTGACCAACCAGCCTCGGGGGCTCCCGAGCAGGTCCCAAGGGCTGGCGAGCCGGTCCCGGGGGCTGATCAACCAGCCCCGGGAGTTCTCTAGTCGGCTGTCATCGCAACCCCCTCATGGGCCCAGCCCATCTTGGTGTTCCTTTTACAAGGCGAGCTGCCTCCGAACGAGGCTCTGTCTAGGCAGATCCAGCACCGGGCCTCAGCTTACAGCATCATCAACAACGAGCTCATCCACCGCAGCACCACCGGCGTCTTCCAGCGGTGTGTCGAGCCGGAAAAAGGCCAAGAGATCCTCCTCGACATCCACTAGGGCAAGTGCGGGCACCACGCTGCCTCCCGGACCCTGGTGGCCAAGGCTTTCCGCCACGGCTTCTATTGGCCCACGGCTCTCGAGGCGGCCAAGAAATTGGTCGACGAGTGTGAGGGTTGCCAACGCTTCAGCACACAAAGCCACCTGCCAGCAACAGCCCTTCAAACCATCCCCCTCTCATGGCCCTTTGCCGTTTGGGGGCTGGACATGGTGGGCCCCTTCAAAACCGCTCGAGGCGGCATGATGCACTTACTGGTGGCCGTGGACAAATTCACCAAGTGGATCGAAGCACGGCCCATCAAGAAGCTGGATGGCCCCACGGCCGTCCGGTTCATTGATGACATTACAGTATGCTATGACGTCCCCCACAGCATCATCACCGACAATGGCACCAACTTTGCCAAAGGCGCGCTCGCACGTTTCTGCTCCAAGCAAGGGCCCGGCTCGACCTGGCCTTCGTTGCTCATCCGCAATCAAACGGCCAGGTCGAGAGGGCAAACGGCCTCATCCTACCCGGCATCAAGCCCCGGCTCGTGACTCCGTTGGTCAGGTCGGACGGCTGCTGGATCGACGAGCTGCCGGCCGTCCTTTGGAGTCTCAGGACCACCCCTAACCGTTCAACCGGCTACACCCTGTTCTTTCTTGTGTATGGGTCCGAGGCGATCATCCCTACCGACATCGAATTCGACTCGCCTCGGGTCGCCCTATACACGGAGAAGGACGCCAAGGAGGCAAGAGAAGACGGCATCGACCTGCTCGAGGAGGCTCGCGAGCTAGCCTTGAGCCGAACGGTAATCTACCAACAGACGCTCCGGCATTATCATGGCAAGAGGATCCGGCCGCTCTCATTCCGCGAGGGGGACCTGGTCCTCAGACGGATCCAACGAACCGTCGGTCAGCACAAGCTGTCCTCCCCATGGGAGGGTCCGTTCATCGTCAGCAAGGAGCTACACAACAATGCGTACTATCTACTAGACGCCCAGAAGCCACAGAAGTGCAAGATAGACGCCTCCAGCGAAGAAATGGAGCGTCCATAGAACGCGGCACTCGTGCGTCCGTTTTACTGCTAAGGAAAAAACCAACGTATGTATGTATCCCCGTCCTTTTGGGCTTATGAATGCAATGGGCGTCCCAAGACGGCTCTTGGGGCACGCCCCGTTTCGTTTATCTCAAAGCTTTCCACACTCACCGGCTCCTCGGTCCGGCTCCCGGGCCCGGGGGCTAGCCGGCTGGACCTAGAAGTGTCTCTTCGCAGAAAAGACTAAGTAAATGTGAGTCGGCCAAGCCTCCCCACCCTTACCAGCTATAGACCGGCACCCGGCTATTCGGTTGATGGGGCCTCGGGGCGGCAAGGTTCGGCTCGCACCAAAGGTCGAAACGAGAAGGGATCTTTTCTAGGCCCAGCCGGACCCTTGTCGCATCTCTAGCCGCTTCACTTACCCCGAAAAAACCATCCGCGATTCCTAAGTTTTGAAACGGCTCCCCGAGGTGGACGCCCCGAACCAGCCACAGACCGGCTCCCGGCTGTCGGGCTGGCGGGGCTGAGGCCAAAGGGGAAACGGAGTAGAAGTGCAAAGGGTCGTGGCGGGTGAAAAAGGGGTAAGGTGGAGGCGGCAAGATTCATAAGGCATAAAACACAAAGTAGTCATAACAAAAAGCAAAACGGCCCACGGCCGGCGTTCAATTCATTACATACACACACCAAGTGGGTGGATCGAATCCAAGTTCAAAGTGCAGGAAAGAAGAAAAAGAAAGAGCAACACAGGAAGATGCCCGGGGGCTCAAGCCACCGGCGTGTCGCCAGCCGGTGCGTCGCTAGCCGGCACATCGAGAGGCGGCTCGGTCCTTGTCCTGGAGGTGCTCGCGGCCTTCGGGTCGGCCGCCTTTCCCTTCGCAACGGCCTCCTCGGTCTCCGCCATCTCGCTGCTCGAGTCGATGCTCTCGTCGGCACCTTCGGCGTCGTCCGGGCCCTGGGGGTGCCGAAGGAGTCCTCGGGCAGCGGCTCACTGTCTTCTCCAAGGGGCGGTAGGAACTCATCCGCGTCGACATACGGCGCGAGCTCGTTTGCCCGCAAGACAAGGGCCGGCTCGCGAGCCTCCCGCTCTGCGGCCGGCATGTCCCGCATCGTCGCTAGCCGGGCGAGGTCCACCCCCCGGTACCATGAAGTGACGAACCGAAGCGCCATCTGCGCTCCGGCTCGGGCAACCGAGGCCTTCCAAGCCTCGAGGCAGGAGACGACGTCCTCAAGCCACAGCTCCACGCGATGCGTCGGAGCTCCTCCACGGCCCGGCCACAGCACGGTGATGACCTCCTTGCCGGTGGTCTTGAGCTGCTCCATGCTCCGCTCGAGATGGGTCATCCGCATCTCGACGGCGAGCCCGATCTCGTCCACATCCCATGGGGCATGCTCATCAATGGAGCGGCCATACCCCCGGAGGTGCTCCCGGTTCTCCTCAACGACCCGCGCGGCATGGCGGTGGGTCTCCGGGAACCGCACTGAGGGGAAGAAGGGAAGAAGAGAAGGAAAACCAGATGAAACACAAAAAGACGGCAAGCAGAAGGCAACCAATCGAAAAAGAAAGAAACAAGCGCTTACCTTCGATCGCATCATCCACACTGATGGCGAAGTTGAGCGACGCCGCCCACTTGGCCACCCGAGCTGCTTCTAAGGCGGCAAGAGAGCCCTTGGCCTCCTCGAGCGACTTCTCGAGGCGGGTCACCTCGCCTTGGAGGGCGGGAGTCCTCAAGGCGGCGTCAGCCGCCTCCTTGACGGCTGCCTCTCGGGCCGCCACCTCCTTCACCGCCTCGGCCTTGAACTGGTCGCGGACCGCCTCGCTGTCAACCAGCAGCGCGGCCAGCCGGTCCATCTCCAGCGTGGTCGCCTAGACATCCCACGCCAGCTGGTTCCGTTGGGCGGCGAGCCCGGTATTTTTTCTCCCGAAGGGCGGCCAGCTCGCCTGCGTAACAATGATAACATCAGTAAAACAGGCATAAAGCCGCCGACTCCCGGGGGCTACATGCCTCCACCCACAAATTGCAACTCACCTTGCATACGAGCCAGCTCCTCCTCCAGACGGTAGAAGTCGTACTTGCCGCGGTCGTGGATGGCGACCGCCTCCGCGAAGAGCTTCCGCTGCAGGGAGGCTCCCTCCTGTTGCAAAAGGGGGAGAACGTCAAAAACGCGCTTGAAGGAGATCCGGCCCGGCTGCCCGTCAGCCGGTCAGCCGACCCGCATCTCGGGGGCTACACCCAGTGGGTGCGCTTGTGCGCCCCCACTAAAAATACTAAAGACGGAAGGAGAAGCTTACCTCAGCACGCCGAAGGGCGGTGTCCGCTCCCTCAGCGAACCGGGCCAACTCCTATCGGCACCGGTCCAGGACACTCCCCAGATCCCCAAAGGAGGGGACCGGGCCACCTGCCGGAGGCGCCGGTAGGACCGGCACGTTCGCTAGCGCCTCCCAGTCCTGGCTAACCTCCTGCATTGACCGCAGGATTCGCCGACCATGGCCGCTGCTACCGCCCGGGCTCGTCGCGGCTCCGGCCGCTGGGGCGGGTTGATAACGGCGAGGGACCGGGAGTCGCCTCCCGCCGGCCCCCCGCCAGGCGCCTTCGCCGCCTCACCTGCCGTCGGTCGCGCCAGAGGGTCGCTCCACCTCCATAACGACCGCGTCCAAAGTCGCCTCCGGAGTCGGCGGGATCACCTCCTCCCGTGCCGGCTCGGGAGCTGGCAGGGTCACCTCCGGCACTTCATGCCAAGCCGCCTTGGGGGCCGGCTCCGTCACCGTCTCCCGTGCAGGCGGGGGCGGCGGCAGATCCATGGCCGCATCTCGTGGCTCATTGGAGGGGGGTCTTCACATGCGGGTGGACTCCGCCGCTGAGTCCGAGGCCCGCGGCGGCTCGGTCGCCCCTCTGCGCCGCCGGTCGCTTGAAGTTCCGAAGCATGCGGCCCCTCCCCGCGTGCCGGACCGGGAGGCTCGCAACTCCGGGAGCCTCCTCTTCTCCTCCCTCTAGGTGGCCGCATGCTCGCGGGCCAGCCAGCTGGCGGCGTCCACCTGCTCATCGGGCGCCCCCTCCTCTTGGAGCTCGATGGGGTCACTGTGGCATCCAAGCCCCGATCATCGACCGGCTCGTAAGACGAAAACAGGAAAAAAAACAAGTGAAGAAGCGCAAAGGACTTACGCAACGACGAGGGGCAGGGCCCGCTTGGCACGAGGCGGCGGCTTCCGTGCAGCCACCTTGACCCGCTTCGGGTCGGGCGGTGGAGCCGCCGACCCCTCCAGGGCCGGCCTTTTCCCTTGCCGGCCGGCTCGGTGGCCGGGCCTCAAAGCAGGCGCTCCTCGCTCCTCCGGTCCGGGCATGCTGTAGGAGGAGGTCCATCGAGGATCATCAGCTCATCATCATCATCATCGTCGTCGTCCGTCCAATCGCGGATGGTGGGACTAATAGGGAACTCACCCGCTCCGTCGGGTCCCCCGGCTGCTCCGAACCCTCCGGCCCTGCTGGGAGCGCCACCTTGCGACCCCGCCGGCTCGGCAGCCTCCCCGGAGGAGTCCACACCCTCTTCCGCAGGACCCCCCCGTCAGGAAGTCCCGGGAGTCGGAGTCCGCCCGCTCCGCCTCGATGATTTGCGGATGCAGGCCATCTGGGGTGTTTTGTCACACCAGCCGCTGCGGTCAGCACCCCATCATAAGTTCTCCCGCTGGCTGCCGGCTGGGGATATCAAGCAAAAGACAAACCCCTACAAGAAGACTTACCAGGGGGGCGGTTGATGCGGTCATACGGCTCCATGCCGAATGACCACGAGGCGGGCTTCAGCTTGAACATCGTGAGGGCGTTCACCTGCTTCGCCACCTGAGCCAGCGTCAGCTCTACGGTGGACTGCCGACAGGGGTCGTGCCGGCTTGACATATCGTAGATTCGGTGCAACACCCGGCGCGATATGAAAGCCGCCACCAGGTCGGAGGCAACCAGCCCCTCAGAGCTCTTCAGCTCCCCAAGCCGGCCCAGCTCCTCCAGAGCAACGTCGCGCGGGGCCGACGCTAGCCAGTTCTGCTGGGACGACTGGTGGTCCCCGAACGGTGGCAGCCCAATGTAGTCCGTCGCTGGGTCGACATTCCACACGTAGAAGAATGTGCGATGCCACCCCTTGACGGAGTCAATCAAAGAAAGGGGAGGGAAGCGGGCAACACCGCGGCAGCACACTATGGTGCCCCCGCACGCGTTGTTGATCAACGGCTTGAGATAGAAAAGCACGTTGAAGAGGCCAGGAAAAGGAAGAACTCCCAGATACCCCTCACACAACGCCACGAAGGCAAAGAGATACAAGATGGCATTGGGACCAACATTGTGAGGTTGAAGGTCGAAGGTTTCAAGGAAGAGGCAGAAGAAGTTGCTCACCAGGAGCGCGAAGCCTCGGGAGAAGTGCCAGAGGAACACTACTCGTTCCCCTGGCTGGGGCGCCGGCACCGGCTCGTCGCCCGGCGCAAGGGCGGCCACCCGCTCGGGCGGCGGCAGCATCCGCGCCTTGCGCAGTTCCTCGATATCGGCATCAGTGACGAAGGATCCTCCCCAGGTGCCGCCGCATCCGTCGGCCATCTCAGCGGTGGGGCGGCGTGCGGGCGCATGCGCGGGCTCGAGCGCGGCAGCACGAGGAGAGGCGAGGTCAGGAAGCGAGGAGCAATGGCGAGAAGGGCTGCAAGGGGGCAAGTGGGGCGCGGGTACCTCCGCCCCCTGCCTGTAACATCCCAAAATTCCATTTTGGAATGTTATGATATAGCTATGCATCTATCATCATCATTACTTGATTGTATGTGTTAGTTGAAATGCCTCTTCTGAATTCCAGAAAGCTCTTTCTACTTTTCCCTAAGTTGTTTCACCTATTTGAAATTTTGGTTAAAAGTTCAAATAAGAGAGGAGGAACATGACACTCCACACCAGGGACTAATTGGTGATATATTTTAACAATAATAACCAGGGGTTATTTTGAAAATATTTGCAAAAAGGGTTTAAAAACAATTAGGCAATTTCTGAAAATATTATTTTTTTCAAAGTGTTCAAATGACAGAATAGAAATGTTCATTAAATAGCATTTATTATTCTGTTAATTTTGATATATAATACCCCTATATTTATAAACGGTTTGAATTCTTTAAAAGCTTTTGAATATCTCTGGAAAATTATTAAAAGGAAACGGTAACCGTTTCCGGTATTAAACGGGCCGGCCCACGGCAGTTACTCGCGTATTGATTAGAAGCCGGCCGACCACGCGTAACGGACACGCCCTCCTCTCACTGATACCGGGCCCCACCCGACCGACCGTTTCACCGAACGGTCACCTCCTTCTCCCCCCCCCCCCGCGCGCGCCGGACTCGACGTCGGCCGTTTCCTCCCCTCGCCGGATCTCTCTCCTCTCTTAACTCCCTCTCGCTCCCCGCACTCCTATATAAGCCGGCCAACACCGCCTTTCATTCCCCCCCTAGCCCCTCTGTCCCTCGCCGGAAGACCGCGCAATTGCTCGCCGGAGTTGCGCCATCACCGGACCTCGCCGTCGACCGTAGCCACCGATTCCGTCCACCATTCCACCCACCGTTGCCACCAATCGACTCCGAAGAACCGTCGCCATTGCCCGGACCACTTCCCCGTCTTCCCCGACCACCGGAGCGCCTCGCCGTCGCATTCACCGCTTCCGGACTCGCCGGAGACCCCGACGCCGGCGACTTTTACTCTGTGAGCATCCCCACTCGTTCGATCTGGAATCAACGTTCCAGATTAGATCGGATTTAATCCGAACCGGTATACTTTACCGATCGGTCGCCCGCTCGAAACTACCTAACGCACGCGCCAGCCAGCCAGTAGAATCGCGCCACGTCACCCCTGGCCGTCCGTTAGATTTAGTCTCTTTTCTCTGATTTCTTTTAGTAAACAGAACCTATTCTAAATTTGTTTTGCTTATATCTTTTAATCTATTTAGTGTTTTGAGTTGATTCTTTTTGCAATAGCTCACATTTTTCATGTAGTTTCACCCTGTACTTTTAAATTTCAAATTTGAACTATACGATTTCAATTTAATCAAATTTGCTCAAAATCTTCAAATCTGAATAACTAGAGTTTGAAAATAGTTTTTCAAATGAATATTGTTGCTACTGTTTGGTATTAGTTAGGACAATCTTCATGCTTAGTTTGAGGATTTTTAGGTTTAATTTGATTAATGTTTTAACCAAAAACAGAATCTGCTCAGTATTATAATATAGTTTTATAAACTCAATTTTAATTAGTTTGATTTAG
This sequence comes from Hordeum marinum, assembly GCA_022496015.1. Lineage (NCBI taxonomy): Eukaryota > Viridiplantae > Streptophyta > Magnoliopsida > Poales > Poaceae > Hordeum > Hordeum marinum. Next base: position 331,781,547 of record CM039674.1, read on the forward strand.
AATTTGGTTTTATTTGTTTATTAGGTTCTGTTAGTAAACATTTAGTGTTTTCACTCACTATTAATAAAAATATAAATTTGCTTAGTTTAATTTTATTTAACATAGGAATCACAACTTATTTTCAAATAGGTTTAATTTGATTAAAACAACTAGTTAATGATAGTTAACCTTTCAACAAGTTTTGTATATTTAATTTTGTTTTCTAAAACAAGTTTATTTGTAAATTCGTTTCTGTTAAGAACATGTTTTGATAATAATTAATAAGTTTTGTTTTGCTCTCTTGTTAGTAAAACTATATTTGTTCCATTTAGTGTTGATCAAAACTTTTACAAACTTTACAAAAGTTTTCTCAACAAACTTAAATTTATTTTATTCTGTTTATAAATAAAATATTTTATTGTTTTTCTTGATGTCAACTAATGTTTAGATAATACAAATGGTTTCATTATGTCAGTAATGTTGTCATCCCTCACCTTTTGAAAACAAAACCTTGTGTGTTTTACTTGCTAGAGATTTTGTGCATTGTTTGCCTTGATTGTTTAATACTTTTTGCTGAATGTTGTGAGTTACAATATTTTGGTTGTATGCTTATTTGAGTGCTTGTTGCTTCGTTAGATTATCCGGAGTGCGAAGCTTGTTACTTAGAGTCACTCACGTACGAAGATCATCAATCAGGCAAGTCACTTTGATCATATTTTTACCCATGTTTTATATGCATTAGTTCTACCATCACCCCAATTGCATGCAAGATAGGTTAGTTGGAAACTTGGGTACATTGTTGTAGTATCATGTGGTAGGTACCTTCTCAACCTCTTTGACAACTTTGGCCCCGGGAAACGTTGTTTTACCTTTTTGCTATGCTATTAGTAGACGGGGTTGGTTGTGTGATTCATGAGAGTTGAGAGAGTTAATAATTTCAAGACCTAAATAATGATCAAGATTTAAGACTCCGAGTTTTCAACATACCTTTGGGTGGATGATGGTTGAACGGCGCCCTGGAGAAACCAGTGGTTAGCCTAGGTGATGCTGGAGATGGCCAGTATTCACGCGGAAATGTCCATCCAGGCACAAAGAGATGGATGGGTGCTTCAAGACCCAAGGCTTACCTGCACAGCCACAAGTCATTATGGGCTCTGGCTTGGTTGGAAATCGTGGTGACCCTGGACAGGCGGTGCTACTAGAGGTAGAAGAACGGTAGGAAAGGATGGGCACCGACAGAGTCGCAGGGAAACCCTTTGGAAGACCATGTTTTGCTCATCTGTTTCTCAAACACCCTGAAGTGCGAGAAATCAAACGGAGGCGACCAAATCTTGTGGGGAACGTGTGCAAAACTCTGCAGAGTATTCCAAACCTAATCGATTAGCCGTGTCCACGGTCATGGACGACTTGAGCCAAAGGAATTGAAACTTCCGGAACTCTCAACACAATTAATATGATGATGTGGGTATTTAATAATTTTGGGTATGAGAATTGGTTGATGGAACCATCTCATTAATCAACCATCTTAGTAATATTTTGCTTAGCCCCTCCCTTGATGTAGGAAAAAAACTTGGCTTTACGCAAAAACTTACACCACCACCTGCCATATATGCATATAGACTAGCTGATTATTTTCACACCTCTACTGTGACTTTGCCGGCATATTCCATATGCTGACCTACACGGCTGCAACGTATCATGTTGCAGAGTACTTTTCCGACCAGGAGTGAGGACACGTTCTATGCTCAGTGAGATGCCCTTGGAGTCAGATGGACTCATCTACCTTTGACGCTTCCGCAAGATTTAGATATTCTCATGAGTTGGCCTTTGGCCACTTTATTGTAATCTTTATTGTAATAAAGGACTCAATATGAGATTTCGATTAATATAATGCTGTGTGATTTCCCTTTGATATATACATTGATGTACCGTGTGTGTACCAGCATGATCTTGGGATGGTACGGAAACACCGGAGACTTGACCTTTCAGGTCGGGTCGCTACAGAAATGGTATCAGAGCACACGCTGACCGTAGGACGTAACCTCTAGGATTGGAAAGCCCTTAGAATTGTATCTCTTTGTCTTTAAAATTCTTATACTCTCATCTATTCGTTTCTGACTTCTCTCCAATTATTTCAAAATTTATAGATGGCCACCTTCATCCCAGTGTTGATCACGGAGTTTTGCCAGCCTGACGCAATGATGCCCTTTGGTAAGGAGCTGATGAGGATCGTCAAGGACGTAAGGATTGCTTTGCCGAGCATCACCGGGATTCCTATCATGTCATTTCCCCAAGATGGACGCTACAGGATCGAGGTGCATATCCCACGGAAGACTTTTGGGAACCGGAAGGAACCCATCGACCTCAAATTCGTGGCACCCAGTTGGATACTTGGGAGAGACATGGCCATTCATCGTGCCCTTGGACGTATTCAGGAGGAATACAGAGGTGGAACCATTTCACCAGGACTCAGCGTGGTTTGTCGCAGAGATGCCAATGGAAACATCATAACTCCTCCCACTGCAGACACCACTATTTCCTATATCCAGACCCTGGAGACTCACATCAGGACTCTGGAGCTTCGAGTTCGTGCTGATACGAAGACAATCAAGAATCTGATGAACCGCGAGCTAGACCTTGAAGCTGATCTGCGAGAGGCCAACTATGAACACGAGCATGAAGTGAAGGACTTCCTAGAGAGGATTGATGTGCAGAATGCACGCATCGCCACTCTGGAGGAGCAGCTAGACATGGGGGAAAACCTTCATCCCGAAGGAGACATGGCACGATGAAGACTATGAGGAAAGCACCACCGGAGGACCTACGACTATGCACTTTTGAGGAGAACCTTAGTTATGCCCTCCAATGTATCTTTTATTTTCGTCGTTAAAGCGTAGGTCGATGCTTAGTTGTTTGAGATTTGTATTCCCGATGTTTGACATTGATTGAATAAATGAATGAGTGTTTGGTGTGATATGTTTGTTGCATTGCATATGGGTAGTGATTTCTTCTTATAGACCCTTGTTCTATTATAATTCTCATCCCTCTGAAAACAGCAAGATGCCTCCACGACGTGAGACCGACTTCACTTTTCCACCGGAACTCACTCAACTCCTTCAGCAACAGAATGCACTGATGCAACTATTGATTCAGAATCAGACCAACAATCAGAACAACAATAACCATCACCATCCACCCTAGACTGACAATCTCACCCGTTTTCTGAGGTTGAATCCTCCAACTTTCTCCAGCAGCACTGAGCCCATTGTGGCAGATGACTGGCTCCGTAAGATGGAGAGAGAACTTGTCACCGCTGGATGTACTGATGCTGAGAAGGTGCGCTTTGCCGCACATCAACTTGAAGGACCAGCAGCTTCATGGTGGGAGAATTACATCACCACCTATCCTATTGCTGATGTAACTTGGGAGCAATTCAAGCTTGCTTTTCGCACCGCACGTGTTTCAGCTGGAGCCATGAGTCTAAAGAAGCGCGAGTTTCGCAACTTGCGCCAGGGTAATCGCTCAGTGGCCCAATATGTGGAAGAGTTCAGCATGTTGGCCCGTTATGCCCCAGGAGATGTGGCCGATGATGCGGCCAAGCAAGAAAAGTTTCTGGAAGGACTCAACGACGAGTTGAGCATACAGCTGGTAGTGGCTACTTTCAACAACTACCAAGAGCTGGTGGATAAGGCTCTCATTCTGGAGGGTAAACAGCAGCAAATTGAGAACCGCAAGCGGAAGTACACACAGGGGAAGTTTAACTCTGGAGCTCATCAGAAGCTTCGCTACTCCCCGTACTCAGGGAATATCGGATCAGGAAACAGTAAGTTTGGAAAGCACACTCATGCTGTGCACAACCATGGAGGCCACCATCATGGAGGAAATGGGAACAACCGTCCCAACCATGGTAACTTCAAGAGTGACAATGGGAATGGGAACAACAACCAGCACCGTCAAGTTCCTACTCAGAAGGATCTGAGTCACATCACCTGTTTCAAGTGCTAGAAGACAGGGCACTATGCTACTAAGTGTCCCCAGAGCAAGCAAGGCAGTGGAAACGGCAACAACAACGGCAATTCTGCAGCCAAGAAGCCAAACCTTTTTCCTCGTGCCCAGGTGAACCATCTCGACGTGGAAGAAGTCTATGATCAACCCGAGACTGTGGTTGGTAAGTTTTTATTGCATTCACGTCCTGTTACAGTACTTTTTGATTCCGGTGCAACTCATTCATTCATATCAAGGGTAGTTGTGCATAAGTATGGCTTGCCCACCAAAACCCTTAGTCAGCCCATTAAGGTCAGTTCCCCAGGAGGTATGATGATGGCAGGGATAGGATGCCATGCCTTCAAACTCAATATAGGAAATCATGTTTTTCCCACCGACCTCATCGTCTTAGAGTCACAAGGACTGGATGTAATCCTAGGCATGGATTGGATGACCAAGTATGAAGGAAATCTTGATTACCCTAGCAAGTCTATTTCACTCACCACCCCGGAGAACAAGAGGATTAAGTATGTATCCCGACGCACACGTATGAGTGCTAGGTTAAATGCCCTCACGGGAGTTGTTCAGGAGGAAGTACCTGTGGTAAAAGACTTTCCAGATGTATTTCCGGAAGAATTACCAGGAATGCCACCAGATAGGGAGATTGAGTTCTTAATAGAGCTACAGCCAGGGACAACTCCAATTTCCAAGAGACCCTATCGGATGCCCGCAAATGATCTGTTGGAAATCAACAAGCAAATCAAGGAGTTATTGGACAAGGGGTATATTCGCCCAAGTTCATCACCTTGGGGAGCCCCAGTACTTTTGGTGGAGAAGAAGGATAAATCTTTGAGAATGGTAGTTGACTATCGTGCCTTGAACGAGGTGACTATCAAGAACAAGTATCCTCTGCCGATGATTAATGATTTGTTTGATCAGCTAGTAGGAGCCAAAGTATTCTCCAAGATCGATCTTCGATCAGGGTATCACCAGTTGAAAATTCGTGAACAGGATATACCCAAAACAGCTTTCACCACGAGGTATGGCTTGTATGAGTATACGGTCATGTCTTTTGGATTGACTAATGCTCCTGCCTACTTCATGAATTTGATGAACAAAGTATTCATGGAATACCTAGACAAGTTTGTTGTGGTGTTCATCGATGACATTCTGATATTCTCCAAGAACGAGGAAGAGCATAAGGAACATTTGCGTTTAGTTATGGAGAAGCTGAGAGAGCATCAACTATATGCCAAGTTCAGCAAATGTGAATTTTGGCTGACGGAAGTCGGATTCCTTGGACATGTTATTTCCGGAGATGGAATAGCAGTGGACCCTGCTAAGGTTGAAGCCGTCACCGAGTGGAAGTCCCCTACCTCAGTTAAGGAGATCCGCAGTTTCCTCGGACTTGCCGGTTATTATCGGAGGTTCATTGAGAATTTATCAAACATTGACAAGCCCATGACAGAGTTGTTGAAGAAAGAATCCAAGTATGTTTGGACCGAGGAATGTGAAGCCAGTTTCCAGGAGTTAAAGGAACGTTTGGTCACAGCCCCAGTATTGATCTTGCCCGATATTCGGAAGGACTTCCAGGTTTACTGTGATGCCTCACGTCAAGGACTTGGAGGAGTACTCATGCAAGATGGAAAGGTTGTAGCCTATGCTTCTAGACAACTACGACCTCATGAGTTGAATTATGCCACCCATGATTTGGAATTAGCAGCCGTAGTGCACGCACTCAAGACCTGGAGACATTTTCTTATCGGAAATAGTTATGATGTTTACACCGACCATAAGAGCCTGAAATATATTTTCACGCAGAAAGAGTTGAACCTCAGACAGAGGAGATGGTTAGAGTTAATCAAGGACTATGACATGAGATTACACTACCATCCAGGTAAGGCTAATGTTGTAGCCGATGCCTTGAGTCGGAAAACTTATGTGAACACACTCACAGTGGGAGGATTACCCCAAGAGTTAGTCAATCATCTCAGAGAGGTCAAGCTAGAGATAGTTCCAAGAGGATATGTTGGTACACTAGAAATCCAGTCCACCTTGACCGAAAGAATTCGAGAAGCCCAGAAATCGGACAAGGAGATAGCTGAGATTAAACAGAGAATGGAAGATGGTAAAGCTAAAGGTTTTCGTGAGGATGAACACGGAACTTTGTGGTTTGAGAACCGAATCTATGTGCCCCATGACCCAGAGCTCAGGAAGTTGATACTTTAGGAAGCCCACGATTCACCTTACTCGATACACCCAGGCAATACCAAGATGTATCTCGATTTAAAGGAAAGTTATTGGTGGACAGGTATGAAGAAAGATATTGCGGAACATGTTGCAATATGTGATGTTTGTCAGCGAGTAAGGGCAGAACATCAGAAACCAGCAGGGTTACTCCAACCTTTGCCGATACCCGAGTGGAAATGGGAAAAGCTTGGTATGGACTTCATCACAGGATTACCCAGGACCCGTTCAGGTTATGATTCCATCTGGGTAGTGGTAGATCGCTTGACCAAGGTAGCTCACTTCATTCCAGTGAAAACCACCTATACCAGTGCTAAACTAGCCAAGATATATATGACCAGAATCGTATGTCTGCATGGAGTTCCGAGGAGTATCGTGTCAGATAGAGGAACACAGTTTACCTCAAAGTTTTGGCATCCGTTACATGAAACTTTGGGTACAAGGCTAGAGTTCAGTACAGCCTTTCATCCACAGACAGATGGACAGACTGAGAGAGTCAACCAGATTCTGGAAGATATGTTGAGAGCTTGTGCGCTAGATTATGGATCTAGTTGGGATGACAACTTACCTTACGCAGAATTTTCGTACAACAACAGTTATCAGACCAGTCTGAAGATGGCCCCTTTCGAAGCTTTATACGGAAGGAGGTGCAGAACACCGTTGACATGGGATGGTGTTGGAGACCGACAACTTTTTGGTCCCGACCTTATCCGAGATTCTGAAGAGAAAGTCAAGTTGATTCGTGACAGACTCAAGATAGCTCAATCTCGACAGAAGAGTTATGCTGACAGCAAACGTAAAGAAGTGACATATGAAGTGGGAGACCGAGCATATCTTCGTGTATCCCCGCTTCGTGGAATCAAGAGATTTGGTGTTAAAGGAAAATTAGCACCCAGATTCATAGGCCCCTACAAAATTCTTGACCATAGAGGCGAAGTTGCATACAAACTGGAATTGCCGGAAGGATTATCCGAAGTTCATGATGTGTTCCATGTGTCCCAGCTGAAGAAATGCCATGCTGAGATGGCTGATATCCCTTTGAGAGACACCGTGCCCCTAGAGGCCATACAGCTTGAAAGTGATCTGACCTACGAGGAGAAGCCTGTCAGAATCCTCGAGACTGCCAACAGAGTTACCCGCAGCAGGATCATCAAATTCTGTAAGGTTTTGTGGAGTCATCACACCGAGGAAGAAGCCACCTGGGAACACGAAGAAGATCTTCGTAGAGACCACCCGCACCTATTTTCTAGCCAACCCGAATCTCGAGGGCGAGATTCATCTTAAGGTGGGTAGGTTTGTAACATCCCAAAATTCCATTTTGGAATGTTATGATATAGCTATGCATCTATCATCATCATTACTTGATTGTATGTGTTAGTTGAAATGCCTCTTCTGAATTCCAGAAAGCTCTTTCTACTTTTCCCTAAGTTGTTTCACCTATTTGAAATTTTGGTTAAAAGTTCAAATAAGAGAGGAGGAACATGACACTCCACACCAGGGACTAATTGGTGATATATTTTAACAATAATAACCAGGGGTTATTTTGAAAATATTTGCAAAAAGGGTTTAAAAACAATTAGGCAATTTCTGAAAATATTATTTTTTTCAAAGTGTTCAAATGACAGAATAGAAATGTTCATTAGATAGAATTTATTATTATGTTAATTTTGATATATAATACCCATATATTTATAAAGGGTTTGAATGCTTTCAAAGCTTTTGAATATCTCTGGAAAATTATTAAAAGGAAACGGTAACCGTTTACGGTATTAAACGGGCCGGCCCACGGCAGTTACTCGCGTATTGATTAGAAGCCGGCCGACCGCGCGTAACGGACACGCCCTCCTCTCACGGACACCGGGCACCACCCGACCGACCGTTTCACCGAACGGTCATCTCCTTCTCCCCCCCCCCCCCCCCCCCCCCCCGCGCGCGCCGGACTCGACGTCGGCCGTTTCCTCCCCTCACCGGATCTCTCTCCTCTCTTAACTCCCTCTCGCTCCCCGCACTCCTATATAAGCCGGCCATCCCCGCCTTTCATTCCCCCCTAGCCCCTCTGTACCTCGCCGGAAGACCGCGCAATTGCTCGCCGGAGTTGCGCCATCACCGGACCTCGCCGTCGACCGTTGCCACCGATTCCGTCCACCATTCCACCCACCGTTGCCACCAATCGACTCCGGAGAACCGTCGCCGTCGCCCGGACCACTTCCCCGTCTTCCCCGACCACCGGAGCGCCTCGCCGTCGCATTCACCGCTTCCGGACTCGCCGGAGACCCCGACGCCGGCGACTTTTACTCTGTGAGCATCCCCACTCGTTCGATCTGGAATCAACGTTCCAGATTAGATCGGATTTAATCCGAACCGGTATCCTTTACCGATCGGTCACCCGCTCGAAACTACCTAACGCACGCACCAGCCAGCCAGTAGAATCGCGCCACGTCACCCCTGGCCGTCCGTTAGATTTAGTCTCTTTTCTCTGATTTCTTTTAGTAAACAGAACCTATTCTAAATTTGTTTTGCTTATATCTTTTAATCTATTTAGTGTTTTGAGTTGATTCTTTTTGCAATAGCTCACATTTTTCATGTAGTTTCACCCTGTACTTTTAAATTTCAAATTTGAACTATACAATTTCAATTTAATCAAATTTGCTCAAAATCTTCAAATCTGAATAACTAGAGTTTGAAAATAGTTTTTCACATGAATCTTTTTGCTACTGTTTGGTATTAGTTAGGACAATATTCATGCTTAGTTTGAGGATTTTTAGGTTTAATTTGATTAATGTTTTAACCAAAAACAGAATCTGCTCAGTATTATAATATAGTTTTATAAACTCAATTTTAATTAGTTTGATTTAGAATTTGGTTTTATTTGTTTATTAGGTTCTGTTAGTAAACATTTAGTGTTTTCACTCACTGTTAATAAAAATATAAATTTGCTTACTTTAATTTTATTTAACATAGGAATCACAACTTATTTTCAAATAGGTTTAATTTGATTAAAACAACTAGTTAATGATAGTTAACCTTTCAACAAGTTTTGTATATTTAATTTTGTTTTCTAAAACAAGTTTATTTGTAAATTCTTTTCTGTTAAGAACATGTTTTGATAATAATTAATAAGTTTTGTTTTGCTCTCTTGTTAGTAAAACTATATTTGTTCCATTTAGTGTTGATCAAAACTTTTACAAACTTTACAAAAGTTTTCTCAACAAACTTAAATTTATTTTATTCTGTTTATAAATAAAATATTTTATTGTTTTTCTTGCTGTCAACTAATGTTTAGATAATACAAATGGTTTCATTATGTCAGTAATGTTGTCATCCCTCACCTTTTGAAAACAAAACCTTGTGTGTTTTACTTGCTAGAGATTTTGTGCATTGTTTGCCTTGATTGTTTAATACTTTTTGCTGAATGTTGTGAGTTACAATATTTTGGTTGTATGCTTATTTGAGTGCTTGTTGCTTCGTTAGATTATCCGGAGTGCGAAGCTTGTTACTTAGAGTCACTCACGTATGAAGATCATCAATCAGGCAAGTCACTTTGAGCATATTTTTACCCATGTTTTATATGCATTAGTTCTACCATCACCCCAATTGCATGCAAGATAGGTTAGTTGGAAACTTGGGTACATTGTTGTAGTATCATGTGGTAGGTACCTTCTCAACCTCTTTGACAACTTTGGCCCCGGGAAACGTTGTTTTACCTTTTTGCTATGCTATTAGTAGACGGGGTTGGTTGTGTGATTCATGAGAGTTGAGAGAGTTAATAATTTCAAGACCTACATAATGATCAAGATTTAAGACTCCGAGTTTTCAACATACCTCTGGGTGGATGATGGTTGAACGGCGCCCTGGAGAAACCAGTGGTTAGCCTAGGTGATGCTGGAGATGGCCAGTATTCACGCGGAAAGGTCCACCCAGGCACAAAGAGATGGATGGGTGCTTCAAGACCCAAGGCTTACCTGCACAGCCACAAGTCATTATGGGCTCTGGCTTGGTTGGAAATCGTGGTGACCCTGGACAGGCGGTGCTACTAGAGGTAGAAGAACTGTAGGAAAGGATGGGCACCGACAGAGTCGCAGGGAAACCCTTTGGAAGACCATGTTTTGCTCATCCGTTTCTCAAACACCCTGAAGTGCGAGAAATCAAACGGAGGCGACCAAATCTTGTGGGGAACGTGTGCAAAACTCTACAAAGTATTCCAAACCTAATCGATTAGCCGTGTCCACGGTCATGGACGACTTGAGCCAAAGGAATTGAAACTTCCGGAACTCTCAACACAATTAATATGATGATGTGGGTATTTAATAATTTTGGGTATGAGAATTGGTTGGTGGAACCATCTCATTAATCAACCATCGTAGTAATATTTTGCTTAGCCCCTCCCTTGATGTAGGAAAAAAACTTGGCTTTACGCAAAAACTTACACCACCACCTGCCATATATGCATATAGACTAGCTGATTATTTTCACACCTCTACTGTGACTTTGCCGGCATATTCCATATGCTGACCTACACGGCTGCAACGTATCATGTTGCAGAGTACTTTTCCGACCAGGAGTGAGGACATGTTCTATGCTCAATGAGATGCCCTTGGAGTCAGATGGACTCATCTACCTTCGACGCTTCCGCAAGATTTAGATATTCTCATGTCTTTGGCCACTTTATTGTAATCTTTATTGTAATAAAGGACTCGATATGAGATTTCGATTAATATAATGCTGTGTGATTTCCCTTTGATATATACATTGATGTACCGTGTGTGTACCAGCATGATCTTGGGATGGTACGGAAACACCGGAGACTTGACCTTTCAGGTCGGGTCGCTACACTGCCTTTCCCTCCCCTTTATAAGGGAGGACATGACCGGGGACGCGGGATCATCTGCACCCACGTTCCCCAGAAATCCCGCGCGAGTGGGTCGCTTTGAGCCGTAACGGTCGTATCGGGGCGCAGGGGATCCAGCCTCGGCCCCGAGGCCTACCGGGGTACGCCTGGGCCCTACCGGACTAGGCCTGGGCGACGTCCCATCTTCCCGCGTGCACGGGGCCCAACGCATCACTATGCACTGTGTGGCAAGTCACGTGCTCCGGAGCGACGCACCAGAACCCGAGGCGTCGGGTCCTGTAGCTGGCCCGACTGCCCCTTCGCCTTCGAGCCAGAGGCGGGCTAGGCTTGGGGGAAGCCGCCGGCACCCCACCGTCCGTTGGACGTGGCCCCCGCCAGCTTCGGGGGCTACTGACGGGGTTTATATCCCCGGGTAGGCCAAGGCAACAGGGTCCTCCCCTTTCTGCTTCGAAGAAAAACCAATCGGCCGGCCCGATGAGGCCAGCTGGGGACACGCCACACGAGCCGTCTCCGGCTGGTGTTTCGCCCGACTAGTCTAGCGGCCGGCGTGCTCCCGCCCGGCTGGCCAAGCAGCCGGTTGCCCACAAGCCGGGTTGTCCATTGACTTGGGGACGGACACGCCCTGTCCCGTCTCCCTGTCCGCAGGTACGGCAGTGCAACGTGACTGGCGGGGCGAGCGACTCTGTGGCCACAGTGGTCGCTGACGTGCCGTCCCACATGGCTACAGTCCATTCATCTGGCCCGCTGACCACAGTGAGCGCGACCGGACGAGGAACAGTTCCAGCACGCCTCCGCCACTTGAGTGCCTGCCCCGGCGTGGCTACAGTGCCGCCGGCCGTATCGACGACCTCGGCCGGCTGGCGCTAAACAACGCCTCCTCGAGCGGCCCGTGCCGGGGCAGGTGGGGAGGGCCAATCGCGGCGCCCGTCGGCGGGTCCCAGCAGGGATGGAACCGCTCGGCCAGCGGGCCCCGCCCACGACGAGACGATAAAAGCCATGGGACCCCCTGGCCAGGCAGAGAGGCTGCCAGCCGAGTTCCCCCACCCTCGTACCTAAATCATATTGTAAGAGCCGGGGGGTTGGCCTATAAAAACCCCCGAGCCCCCCATGCAACGGGGACGGAACCCCCGATCAAGAACACACACATAGGGAGCTCTCATACCCTTCCCAGTAGCGGAGGGAGACGAGCCGGTTGCTCCTTTCTTCCTCCTCCGAACATAGCTCTAGGAGCACCTCTGTATACTTACACACCCATCCAACGAATCCAAGCAGGACTAGGGGCATTACCTCCCATGGAGGGCCCCGTACCTGGGTACATTGCGTGTCTCCACCTTCTTGTACCCAATCTCGCACCCGAAGCCCATCGGCGTCCTATGGCCCCAACATCACCAATAAGCCACCATATGGCATCTGTCGTGAGAAAACGACGACACGTTTGATACACACAAGGCATTCCTCCGGAGTCCGGGAGTTGCACGATCTCATGGTCGAAGAAACATGTATTTGACAAATAAGAAATCACTAGCAATAAACTGAACGATCATACGCTATGTTAATGGATGGGTCTTGTCCATCACATCATTCTCCTAATGATGTGATACCGTTATCAAATGATAACTCATGTTTATGGCTAGGAAACTTTAACCATCTTTGAGCAACGAGCTAGTCTTGTAGACGCTTACTAGGGACACTTTGTTGTCTATGTATCCACACATGTATTTGAGTTTTCAATCAATACAATTATAGCATGGATAATAAACGATTATCATGAATAAGTAAATATGATAATAACTAATTTATTATTGCCTTTAGGGAATATTTCCAACATGTACTTAGAAAATTTTGTGTGGGGAATGAAAATTTTGTTCCAAATGAGCTCCTACTAGCACACACAACCCCATTTCTTAGCATTTTTTGGATTTTTTTTCCAAAAAAATAACCTTGACCCAATATAGGGTCCATGCCCAATATGGGATCGTTTGGAGAAACGATGCTACGGTTGACCCTAAACCCTAACTCATTTCCCTTGAAAACCTTGCAACCTTGTTGGTGATAGCTAAGTTTTGTGAAGGGATTTCATGAACATATTCGTATACATGGTTTCTTATTTGTCCTAGCAACCTTGTAACATAAAACAATGTTGTGCACAAGTTTCATATTTTTTGATTTTTTTACATTAGTGATGCTCAACCCTAATCACTGAAACCCTTTCAAAACCCCTCTCAAACCCCCGCGCCATCTGAGCCATTGGATTGTTGTTTGGGGACGGTATGGATCAGGCGCTAGGGTTAGATATGGTCGATCCGCGAGAGGCGATTTGATTGGCTGGATTCGGTCGTTGTTCCGTGGCCCACATGACATCGGCAGAAGAGGGACAAGCGACATGAGGCCTCAACAGATGAGCCATTGAATCTCACGCATGCCTTTGCACTTCCCCCTTTCTACCCAAAACCTCGGTTGGCACATCTCGTCAATGGCAAGCTCTACCCCCCATCTCCACACCTACTTCACGGCGAGTTCGACCCCCTACCCCTCCCGGTCTCCACACCTTATTGACGCGCGACCCACCACATCGAAGCTGTCCTCCTCACCGGATTTGGGCGGATCGGGGCGGTCCAGGATCTCCACGGGCCTCAGCCGGACGTTGCATCGGAAAGAACGGTAAAGTGTTTTGTTGGGGAACATTGCATGGGAAACCCAGGTTGGCGCGGGTCCTTGAGGACGCATAGCTTCATAGCTTTCCCACCACAGGTTGGCGGGTCCCTCTAGGAAGTATGTTGCAAAGGTCACCTTGTTGGCCTCTGAAACATTTGCAGCTCGAATCTTGCGTGACATGCTGGTTAGCCAATCATCCGCATCGAGGGGATCGATCGAGTGATGGTACTTAGGCGGACACAGCTTAATGAAGTCACCAAGTGACACTCCATCATGGTGATCACTGCGGGGAGCACGTGCGGTGTTCTGTTCAATCCTCTCCAACAGCCTGTTGGTCTCCCTCTTATTCCTTTCGGCTTCTAGCATCACCTCTGCTAGAGATGGTGCTCGTGGCAGCTCTTCTTGCCTTGGCTGGCTACTCTCGCCTTGCTCATGAGCATGCACAGGGTTGTTCCTGGTTGACACCATCCTGGGGAAAACAATCCATAGCTTAGACATAGCGAGCAACAACTCTAGGACAAGAATTAGGAAATGCTCTGATCAGCATGGTATGTAGAATAAACACCAATCAACATGGTAAAACAACTACCATATGAACATTAGGTTTCATACACACCATGACTTAGTTCAGTACAAACCCAAGCTGAAAACAACTACGGAGAGATGACACAACTCATCGGAGGCATCACAAGCATCCTATACATTATCTATCTACACCTCCGGAACTCAACTCTCAACCTTGATCATACCCCACAAGACACACAGGACTGTGGCGATACGTCTACTAGCTTACTAGGTCTAGCATCCTCGCACTCAAACATCACCGTAGAATGCTTCGTACAGGTTACCCCCATGACCTGGAAGCTGAACCTGCGGATCTGGAAACACTCTAGCCTGGAATCCCTGGAAACCATAAGGGCACGGGTGTGTCCTTGGTCCCCTTGTCGGTGGCAACAGCGGTCCTCGAAGAGGGGTGATGCCTCCAACATCAGGCCAGTCTACGTGTGCTGGAAAATGAGTCCGTGATGGAGTCAGCATCTCCATATCTCCATAACCTGTTTGCACAACAGGTGCCAGCTGCGTCAAAGCTGTCCAAAGACGGGCACGGGTAGCATAGAGCTCCATGCGTAGGGCACGTGCATCACGGTCCCTAGTTTCCAACATCTGCGTGGTCACCTGCAGCCTAGGGTCTTCATGGGAATGATCAGAATAGGCTGCACTGAGATATCCATCCTCTCCTCCAATGGAAGCAGGAACATAGCAGAACTCCGTGTTCTGAAGCAGACCATGGTGAAACCTCATAATAGTCAGCATAGTATAGGCGGCTTCCTGAACTGCCATATCTATGGTAACTCCCAATCCATGAGTCCAGTGAAGCGGCTCTGCAGCTCCAGGATATGAAGGGTATATCCTAACAGTACACAGATACTGACTCTGGTTGAAATCTCGGTACTGCTCCTCCACGGTGTACTCCGGGTACCAACGATATCCCGCCTCCATCATCACTCTAACCAACATGGCCGTGTGACCCGGCACATCGATGCACCTGGTCATACGGACCACCTGACGAAAGGACAAGACGGCATCTGAAACAGAGAATGATGCAAAGACATTAGAGATCCTAACGGAAATCGAGCAGCATAACGGCTGTAATTGCTCAACAAAATTTTTGAGACAATTTAAAGGAGTTTGGAAAGGCATGACCACTCGACTATCTAGACTCAAATCTCTTCTCCATCTGTTTGTCACATCAACAACACTAAAATAACCACACTTACTCACAAACAAGCTAGTTATTGGTCCATGGCTAGTAACTCGTCATCCTAGGCAATATATGACAATCCTAGTACCTATCCTCGTAGATAAGATGAGAATGACCCAGCATAGAATAACTTGGGAAGAGGAGTAAAAAGAGTCTTACGTTCCCTTCCACAATCAATTCCCCTACTTATCTATAGTGTTTCTAGACTCAACTTCGACCGGTTTGGCTTGATAGTCCTACAGTCAGTCAGGCTCTGATACCAACGCTGTCGGGACCCCGATCCTAAGTCATATGATTCCATACTGTAACAAGCCACATCACTTTGCGGCCTCACGCACGGTACTCCATGGCTGCAGCCTTACCTTGGCCGGGACCGTTTGCGTCTTTTGGCTCACGTATGTGAACATGTCGCTGGCAATCACACAACAGAGAACCCGGGCCGACATAACTAGTCATAGAACCCAAGTGGCACATCCGTACGGAAACAGGCATACATAACCCAGCAATGCAGGTGTCGGTCTCAAGCGTGTGTAGACGAGTCGTAGCAAGTTACAAGGACTCCATTACGTCGCGAGACACGAATGTCCTCGCTGCACGTAGACGAGTCGTAACAGACTACAGGGACTCCATTACACTGCGAGACATTTCCCAAAAGGGACAGACACAGCAGCAAAGAAGGATACATGCCGATCAATCAATGTGTCCGGAGCAGTAGCAAGCTACCAAGGCTCGGTGGAAGCACAAAAAGACAGTTTCCCGTAAGGAGTACTGCTAAAGGCACATAACTAGGTGTCGGATCCCATACATACCGTTGCACGCCGCACGTACGCACGACATGCCCGTTATGCATAGATACAACTATGGCATCACAACATAACCATACAACAACATGACTTTTATTTAAAAGGCTCAGAAGAGCCTTGCATAATATGTTCTTACAGATAGGGGTCACATGACCCGGCACTCAAGTTATACAAACAAGTTCATACAAGCCAGCGGAAACTTAGAACTATCCGAGTACGGACAGTGAAATGAAAAGAGGGCACATGGCCTGACTATCTACAGCACGCCACACGGCACAGGGTCGTAGCTGGGACACCAGCTATTCGGCATCGTCAACGTCTAGATAGAACCCACCTGATGGGTCCTGGTTTTCCTCTGCAACATTAATTAAGAAAGGATGAGTACAATCGTACTCAGCAAGTCTTTAAAACAGACCTAGTCTAGTTATGCTCATGTATCAACAAAGGGGTGGAGGAGTTTATGCAGAAAGCCAGCTTTGACTCATGGCTAACCTACACTACTCAGTTTTACACTCTTTGTTACAATTTTACTTATCGCACACGAGTCCACTAACTCCATCTCAATACCCCACCATGGACTCACCTTCCCCTCCCGGAAGAGTGCCATCCACGGTACTCACACTTGTCTTGAGATTTTTAGAAGTATCCATTTGATTATCTATGAACAGCATAAGTTCTCCAAGTAGTCCATATCCGCGGACGCGGCTATTCGAATAGTTTCATAACCCTGCAGGGGTGTACTTCTTCACACACGCTCTCGCCACTTATCGCTGTGTGCCATAAACCATGCACCTCGGCAACCTTCAAGCGGATGCCCAGCGAGGGAGTCGGCCACGACCGTCAATCACATAAGACCTCTAGTCCAGGCTACCGCCTATTTGAGACTGACCCGCATGGAAGTCCGGCCGAAGTTTCCACTACGGTCCCAAACGATGTGCGCAGGGTTCCCAAGCCCACCATTCGGGTGACCCTTGGTACACCGTGCCACTGCCTACCGCGTCGTAACCCACCCCGAGGGTCAGCGCTACGCACGGCCTCCAGCAATGCTATAAACACCAGAAACTACTTGCAATACCTGGACCAAAGACTAAGCGACTGATAAGTCGAGCGGGGTCATATTTCAGGGCCCAGCATGTGGTAGTATCTCGTCTTGGATCTCAAACCATGGAACCCAGTTCCTAAGAACGGTCTCAATGAGGACAACCCACTATGTACTCCTACATAGCCTCTCATCGCCACCTTTTACCAAAACGGATTCCTTATGAGCTCAACACATCGGAACATCACAGTTTCACTCTAACTCATCACCCAGATGAATCAGACCTGACACAACTCTAAGCATAGCAGCATGGCATGAAGATAAGCTAAGCACATCACGGCACAAGCATCTACCAGGTATGCTAGGTTGCAAGGTGTAGCTATTTACTGTGACAAGATCAGGTCATGCATAAGAATAGGATCATCTACCGGGTATGACTGACATGTGATCGTTTGTCCTAATGCAATAATGAGAGCAGGAGCGAGAGAATGGGATGTTATCGGAATGATCAATGGGGTTGCTTGCCTTGGTGAGTTGCGGAAGAGTTCTCTCCTTCGTCGGGGTACGGAGTAGTATCGTCTGGATTCGGACCTACCGCAATGCAGATAAGAACAATCAATACAAGCAAATGCGATAATATGATGCATGATCATGGCATAGTGGTATACATGGGTGAGCTAATGTGAATGGTGATCATGTCTATTTAATTCAGATTTGAATATAGGTTCCAAGTTGTCCTCATTTCAAATTCCATATAATGACCTAATGCTAAAATGTCCAAGTTCACCTATTTGGGTTGCTCTATCATGCATGAGAGTAGCACCATTGGATTCATTGGATTTTTCTGATAAATTTTCATATATAAATTATTTTCATCTGATTTACAGATTAATTTATATCATTTTTCAAAGTTTTAAACATTTTCTGGAATTATTTTAAAATAAGAAAATGAGTTATGACATAAGCATGATGTCATGATGACATCAGCTGGTCAGCTGACTCGGCCCAGAGTCAAACCTGACATGTGGGGTCCACATGTCAGTGTCTGGTTAGTTTAACTAACTAATTAAAATTAATCCTAACTAATTAGCAGACCGGGGCCCACTTGTCAGTGTCACATTAGTTTAACTAAATGATTTAAAGTAATCCGTGATTAACTTAACTAATCTGGACAGGGGCCCCACCTGTCATTGACTCACAGAGTCAAGCCAGGGGTCCACCCGGGTCAAACCCACCGGAGTTGGCCGGCGGCTTGACGCCAGTGACCTCCAGAGACGGCGGCGACCGTCGGGTTTCTTCTACAGGGGGTTATCTAGCGAGCTAAGACCACTGGCGAGTAGCCCGCGCACAGCCGCATCCATCCGGAGCCGCAGGAGGTCACGGGGTCGCCGGAGTCGACGGCCATGTCCGTTTTGGCGGCGGTCTGAGCTCGGGACGACGGGGAAACGGCGACCAGGACGCGGGGGTGGGGAAATTGGTGCCGGCTACGGCTCCTGGGGACGCACTGAGCACAGGCACATGCTCGGGTGTGGGCTGCGGCTGCTGTGGCCACGGCTGTGCCATGGCCGGCGGCGAGGTCCCCTCGGGCGTCGACAGCTAGCAGGGCTAGAGGAGGGGAGGAGCAACGGGGAGAGGGGGAAACGAACCGGGGACTCACCCCGGTGCTTCTGGCGGCGACGGAAGGGTCGGGGATGCGTCGGGGGCGACGAATCAACGGCAAGAATGACGTCGGTTGCCGGGGAAGGAGGAGAGCAGAGGGGGGGAAAGCGAGAGAGAGCGGCGAACGCGAGGGAGAGAGGGAGAAGACCTCGGCGACGGCGAGCTGGCGCGCCCTGGGGCCTCCAGGCGGGCGACCAGGCAGGGAGGAGGTGGAGGCCTCCCGGCGCCGCGCGGCACTTCGCCTCTGCCTACTGGCAGAGGTTGAAGATGACCGCTTGGCCCTGGTGCGCTGGGCCATCTCCTTCCTGGGCCAGGTAAGCCCCTTCTGGCTTTTTTTTTAACTTCTGTTTTCTTTTTTCGAATATTTATTTATTTCCTTTGCAGGTCCAATGACTTTTATAAAATGACCCACATATTTTCTAAATTGTAGTTTGAATATTCCAAACTTATAATAATAGTTTCAGATTATTTTGGAAACAGTGATAATGATATTTGCTTTATTTGTCATTTTCCAGGGATGTAAACCATTAATTCAAATTATTTTAAATGTTCAAATAATACAAATGTCCCCTGGTTAATCCATGTCCCTATTTATCAGACATAGGGGACATTTTTGATGGGCATTTTGGATTTGTTGAAATTTCATTTATCTAGAAATCCTATAATTCATTAAGTGGGTGGGGTTTTCTTCTTCTCCCCATTTCATATTGATGCATAGATGATGATGATGATGATGCAAACACATTACTATCCTATGACTCTTACTAGGGTTGTGACATCATCGTAATGGAATTCGGCCGCCAGGGCCAATGCATGTTCCTCAGTTCAGAGGGAACGCTCTGTGTTGCCACTGACAGTATGACCCCCTCGGGTTCGAGCATTTTGAGCTTGAGGTATGCGTAGTGTGGGCCGGCGTTAAAGCGAGCAAACATTGTACGGCCTAGCAGGGATGATAACCATTGTGGAAAGGTGCAATATCGAAGATCTAGTCCTCACTACGGAAGTTATCGGGCGATCCTTACTTGCAGGATCACCGAGCCCGTGCACCAGGCCTCGACGCCAGGGATCACTCCTTTAAAGTTAGTGTTGCTAGGTTTGATCCTTGATGGACCTATACCCATCTTTTTCATCGTGTCTGATTAAATCAGATTGAGGCTACTTCCTCCACCCATTAGAACTTTAGTGAGGTGATACGCATCAATAGTTGGGTCTAGGACGAGGGCGGATGAACCCGCATGACGGATTCTGGTCAGATGATCTCGTCGATCGAAGGTGATCGGGTATGCCGACCATGGGTTATTCTTCGGGACTACAAGCTCTACGTCATAGACCTCGCGAAGGGCGTGCTTCCTCTCCTTTTTGCGTATGTGAGTGGCATATATCATATTCACAATCTTTACCTCTGGAGGGAACTGCTTCTGTCCACCATTGATCGGACCGCGGGGCTCATCATCGTCCTCATTGTGTGGGCCGTTGCCTTGATCCTCGGCTGCGAGTTTGCTGGCTTGTTTGAACACCCCAACAGTTACGGTTCGTGTGGTGGCGGGTTTGTCTTGAGTGCCATGGATCTGTCAGGGCCTCTGCATGATATTTACCAGCGGGGTAGGTCCGTCACGATTGCCTTTAGGAAGCTTTCTTCTGCTGCCTAGATCGAGGGTTGCTGAAACCGGCGTCGACGGTCGTGTCGTCGACATCACTATTGTTGTGCAGGCGCTTATTTTTGTTGCATCTTGGTTTCCCATTTTCGTCCCGAACTTCGGAGGTTCCAGGGTCTTCAGGGTTTTGGAGGTTCCGTTTTTGTCTCAAACCAGTTATCCTCGCCCGCGCAAAAGCGATACATGAGTTATGTAAGGGCGGACATTGTCCTAGGATTGTCCTGACCGAGCTGGCAAGCTAGCCATTCATCCCAAATATTGTGCCTGAAAGAGGCTATTGCCTTGGCATCCGGGCAATCAATGATCTGGTTTTTCTTGGTCAAGAACCGATTCTAGAATTGTCGAGCGGACCCTCCTGCTTGTTGGACGATGTCCTTAGGTCGGAGGAGTCTGGCGGCCATACATAGGTGCCTTGGAAGTTAGATCGGAATGCATCCTGTAGATCCTCCCAGCATCCGATAGAATTTTCGGGGAGGCTGTTTAGCCAGTGTCGAGCTGTCCCCTTTGAGTTTTAGGGGTAGATACTTGATGGCGTGAAGATCGTCTCCTCGTGCCATGTGAATGTGGAGGAGGAAATCCTCAATCCATACTGTTGGGTCAGTTTTTCTATCGTATTGCTCTATGCTCACGGGTTTGAATCCTTTCGGGAACTGATGCTGCATCACCTTGTCGGTGAAGCACAATGGGTGGGCAGCGCCTCTGACCCGGGCTATGTCACGCGTGTAGTCAGCGTCTGTTCTGGTCTGGTTACATTCTGAACCTCTATTATTGCGGTCCAGCCAAGGCCGGTACCCATCCCGTCTATTGGGGAATAACCTATGGATCCGTAGATGGATCTCGTATGACCTATGCTATAGTCCAGGTCGTGTCGCAGGTCAAACCTGTCGTCGGGCCCTGTTGGCTCTTTTCCCCTTCCGGGGGGTATCGTTGGCCTATAACCGGTGTCATCATCCGTCCTATCTCTTCCTTGGCGAGGGTGGTCCGGCTGGTCGTATGGAGTGTGCTTGGGAGACGACGTATGAGGAAGCTTGTCGCCGAATTGTCGCAGCAACCATCGGCGTGGATAGATCTTGGGTTGGTCCAATAGACCGATACCGTATCCTCCCTCGGCTAATGGGACCCTCCTCCATCTATCATTTAGGTTATGTTGTTCAGCCTTAAGTTGTTGTTCTTTTGCCTTCAGGCTTCAGGCAGTGGCTATAAGCTGTTGCCTAAATCGTTCCTGATCCTCAAGGTTTTCGGGGATGGTGAAGTCTTCGGCTTCCGGGCTATCCTCCTCCTCTACACGGGGGAGGTAGTTGTTGTCCTCAGAATCATTTTGATTCTTGGTGTCGCTCTAGTCCTCCGGCCTCTCCTTGTCCTCTAGCGGCTGCTTGGGGATATTGGGATCACCAAGGTCTTCCAAGGTATCGCTTTCCCCGGTGCTAGCAATAGCTTCCCTTCCCTTTTTTCCCTTTGATCATTTGCGTGGTTTCTAGCGCCCGATTTATCGCCATTGTTTGCGGGTGTGTGCTCGCCATTATCAGCTAGAGTATCCACCATGTAGACATCGTAGGTGGAGGTGGCAGTCCATTGCCCAATGTTGATGGGGGTGGGAGCACAATCCTTCTCATCCTCAGAGGCGTAGTCCAACATATCGGTTAGGTCTTCAACGGTGGCTACCAAGTGGGTGGTGGGTTGGATAAAAAAATCCTCTTGACTCGCCTCTAGGCCAATCTGAATGTGGATCGGGCTTGGGTCGTTAGTAATTTTCATCGAAAAGATCCAATCTAGAGCCTCGTTGAGTGTCGAGAGCTCGATCGGGTCAACCAGCTCAAAGCTTGCGGAGTTAACATCCAATGTGTCTGCGCAAGGAGTGTGTTTGGGAGGAACTGGTACCCGGCCATCTGGTGCTATGGCTGGATCCAGACTAAAAGCCATATCATTGCTGGGGTTGGTCCCGTGGACGGGATCAAAAGCGGAATCCGAGATTAAGGCCTCGGAGTCTTCGGGCATGGCACATGAGATTACGAGTCCGGTTAGCGAAAGATCGCCCCGAGGGTCTACCGAGAACTCTAGGTTCCTGAATCTGACCTCCTGACGAGGGGCGAAAATGCTGATCCGGACAAGACGACCGGTCGGGTCAGCGTGCAGCACAATGCTGCCGAAAGCAAAGATCTGTCCGGGGACAAAGGAGTCCATGTTACTGGCTTCTTCACTGATGACAACGCAAGCCATCGATTGCTTTGGCGATCACAGCGGAACTCACAATGAAAGCACCAATGTCGGTGTCAAAACCGGCGGATCTCGGGTAGGGGGTCCCGAGCTGTGAGACTAGGATCGATGGTAATAAGGGATGAAGGAGACGATGTTTACCCTGGTTCGGGCCCTCCTATGGAGTTAAAACCCTACCTTTTGCTCGATTATATTTATGGCATGAAGGTTACAGAGTTGATCTGCCTCGACATCAGATAGCTAAAACCCTAGATGAGTTTCTCTGTCTTACAATCTAAAACCCTCCCATTTTATATAGACACCAGGGGGTACCTAGGGTTTACACATGGTAGGTCTCCTGCCGGGGATGGAGATGTCAATTTCTTCATCTTGACTTGGAGTGCACGATGCGCCTTCGGGACTTCCTTCTAGAACACAGGGTCTCGATATATTCGGCCCCTCCTATGACAATCAAAATGCGGCCCACCATGTTGGCCTATTGGGAGACAAGCCAGCGCCACGAGGACCCCTGAGTCCAGGACTCCCTCAATTCCCACATAAGCCATCTAAAAAAAGGATCAGGTTGAGTGCTTTGTTGAAATTCTTAGTCCAGTCTTTTTGCGAACACGTTTGACTGATATTTTAAAGATGACTCTCTATGCAAAATATATAAAAGATATTGTCACTAATAAAAGAAAGATACCTGAAGCTAAGATTTCCACCATGCTTGCTAATTATTTCTTTGAGGGTGGAGTGCCTAAGAAGTTGGGAGATCCAGGGATACCTACTACACCTTACTCCATTAAAGAAAGTTATGTTAAAATTGCTTTATGTGATTTAGGAGCCGGTGTTAGTGTTATGCCTTTCTCTTTATATAAAGTCTTGGTATGAATAAGATCACACATAATGAAATATCTTTGGAAATGGCTGATAAATCCACCGCTACATCTATTGGGATTTGTGAGGATGTCCCCATTGTTGTTGCAAATGCAAAATTTGCTATTCTAGATATGTCCGAGGATGACAACATGTCGGTTATCCTTGGTAGAACCATTTTCAATACTACAGGGGCTGTTATTAATTGCAACAAGAGTAAGGTTACTTTCAATGTTAATGGAAATCAGCACATGGTATACTTTCCGAAGAAACAAACTGTGGTGAATAATATCAATTCTATTCAGCAAATAGCAACAATCACTATTGGAGGTTTTCAATTCCCTCTTCCTACTGTTAAAAAGAAACATCGAACTCTTATTGTTGGGGATATGCATATCCCCATGGAGGCAACCTAGTGTTATACGAATATTCTTCGGCTTCCTGGTACTCAGAAATAGTTTGTTAATAAGACTTGATCAACCTTATTAATGGATTCCTTTTGAGGGGCATGCAGTTTATGAATTTAGTAAGCACAACCTTCTATAATCTTGGTTTAATCTCTATTATTTGTAGTTTGGTAAAATAAAATGCCATGATTATCTTGTTTTCTAAATTAACAGTGCAAGAAAAAATGATCCAAAAATAAAAGTGCTCAGAATGTCGTAAAAAAATTACATGTTTTTTCTGAAATATTTAAGAATTTTTGGAACCGAGCACATCCCATAGGGGCGCCCCTGTTGCTCACAAGTCAACATGATCAACCTCTAGACACCCCTAGATGCCTTTTGGATCCCACATGACCCTACTCACTTAGTACTTCAGCCCACTTCATCTCTTACCTCTAGAAAAAAAATCCTGGTTGCTCCCTCTCCCGTGTTCTTATTCCCAAACCTCAGAGTTTTGATCTCTTTGCTCGAAGCTCCTTTTACAAAACTATTTTGAGGGATCACTCCTTGGTATGTGACTTATCCATTGCTCAAATTAGTTTTTTCTTTAGTGGTCTATACTTTGCATATATTACTACTCTTGGTGCTACCAAAATTGAGCTTGCATGTTGAATTCTTTGAGTTCCAAGTAGTTTGAAGGCTTGATATAGCATCTAGACACCCATATGAGTTGTTCCTATCAATCTTATAAAGTTTTGTTGACATAACTTTGTTGTCCAATTTTTTTGGACATTGACCTTAGGAAAATGAACTTCTTCCGAAGAGGTTCTTCGAGCCGGAGTGCCAAGGGAATCGTTGGGGATGCCCAGGACCGCGACCTTAACATTTCGCGTAGGACGGAGGTTTGGCCATGCGAGTGGCCACGCAATGCTTTCCTGATTGGAGCCATGTTTCACCAAGAGTTCATGCAATTGGTTACAAATTTCGGGTTGACCAACTTCCTCGTAGATGAGTGTGATCGAAACCGCACCCTTACAAATTCCTTTGTGCAAAATTTCCATTTCTTGCAAATGCTTGATGTTCCCATGGTACACTTTGATTTATATGCTGAACATCACGAGATACCATTTAGCAAGTTCTGTCAGATATATGTTTATTTCCCTCTGATGGGTAATTGAGAGAGTGAGGACTGGCGGAGTTTGAGTACTTTCTCCGTACTTTAACTGTGGGAGAACGTAGGGCATGTCGAGAGTCAGAGGTACTAGCTTGCATTTTCTTGATATGCACTACTTTCCTTTATTCATAGGGAAATGTTTCACTGCTAGGGAAGAAGGTGGCACGCTCAGTGGCCTAGACCTCGCCATTTTATGCCGTGCACTTTTCAATGATAACACATATATCTTAGGTGCTATCATTGCACGCCGCGTGCGAACTAACAGGACGAGGGGTAAATTTCGTGGTGGTATTTATGTGACTCGCTTGGCGAGACATTTTCATGTAAATACAAGCCACAATGATTACTTGCTTCCTAAGGTTTATCTGGATCGCCAGGCTATGATAGATCACCACCTTATCGATAACCTGAAGCCTCCTCACCACACTCGATGTAACTTGGTATTTAGCAAGAATACTCACGATATTATTCCATTGTCTTCTACTTGTTTGTTTGACTCTCATGTCGAGCACGAATATGTCATCATGTCACCAGACATCATCGCTTACCGAAACGAGTTAGTTGCTGCAGAGAACGAGGCCCATGCTTGGGATGCTCGAGTGCCTCCGCCTAGCCACTTCCCTACTGGATCCGATGGCTACTACAAATGGTGATTACCAAGCTAGGACTAGATCCTAAGCTTGGGGAGTACGTTTTCTCACCGAGATTACATTCATTATCACACATTTCATTCCAACTATCGGTCTTCATCCTATTTCATTGTATATCCATGATAATTTCACTTTCGCTTTCTCGTGTATTTGAAAAAAACTTTGAAAATCCCTAAATATTTCTAGCTTCTATTTGGTTTTTATTTCTTGTCTAATTAGTTTCTAGGATCTTTCTTCTTTGCTTGTTGGGAGCTCTCCCTTATAAATAGCTTTTCTCGCCTTTTGTTTTTTGTTCATTAACTTGCTTTCTTCAGAAAAACTAAAACTGAAAAGATGTGTGTTTCTCTGTATTTCTTTTCTTTTATTGATCCCTTGAAAGGAGAAGAAAATGATGAAAATTTTGAGTGGCTCTCATATTCTATATTATGGATCTAGCAAAGAGCCAATGTCACTTTGTCTCCTCCTTTGAATGAACTGCTTTGCATATTCCATCTTAGTTCATGGCACACTTGCACTATTAGTATTTGCACATCATTCGGTCATGCAATTGAAAGGCAATAATTGTCATAATTTGATGAAGTGATTGCGGTGAAGGAAGTTGGTATGAGCTCTTCTTGTTTTCTACCTTTGTAAATATGTTTAGCTTGTTCAATATTGATTTGGTATATTATGAGTAAACTTGTTTGTGATGAAAATTAGTGAGTACAGTTTCTCATGACATGCCTAAATAGATAGGAGTGGATAACGATTTATCTTGTGTGTCAACATGCATTAAAATGGTTGGGATGTAGTAGGTTAGTATGGTATCCTCCTCTGAATAATTCGAGTAGCTTGACTTGGCACATGTGCAAACATGTAGTTGATTCAAAACCATTGCAGGCTTAATGATATTTATATCCAAACTGTTTATATCCTACTTGTCAGCATTCTAGGACTAGGGGTACCCAGACCTGCCCGCCTGTGGCCCAGTGCATGGCCCACCGCGACGGCCTGCCGTGGTCGAGTGACAAGTTCCTCAAGTCAAGACCCTCGCAAGAGCCCCCCGCCTCACGGGGAGGACAAAATAAAGACCTCCGGAGAATGGCATCACCCTAGGCTTCCTCCCCAGGAGAAAAGATTCCTATGCAAGTGCCCTACCTCCCGAGGATGGGATGACGTGGGTTCTAACGATGAAGCCAGGCGGACGCCAGCAGGCGCAAGAGGAGGACAGTTTCCTCTTTCGTGCTAAGGAGACAAGGACATACGTGGGTTCCCTAGGAATCCCCCAAAGGTTTCCTTCTCGGTGCAATGAGGCCGAGGCCACGAGCTCGGCAGGACGGATGCCATCGTCGAGCCCTGATACGTCTCCAACGTATCTATAATTTATGAAGTATTAATGCCATGTTGACAATAATTCTATATGATTTTGGTATGATTTTATTAGAACTAACCCGGACTGACGCTGTTTTCAGCAGAACTACCATGGTGTCAATTTTTTTTTGCAGAAATAAAAGTTCTCGGAATGGGCTGAAAATTTACGGACAATATTTTTGGAAAATATAAAAAATACTGGAGCAAAAAGATACCAGAGAGGAATCCCGAGGAGGCCACAACCACCAGGGCGCCCCCCTAGGGTGTGCCCCTGGCTTGTGGGCCCCTCAGGAGTTCCCTTGACGTGATTCCAATGCCAAGTAGTCCTATAAATCCAGAAACCTCTAGAAAGAAACCTAGATCCGAAGTTCCATCCCTGCAAGTATCTGTACCCACGAAAAATCAATCTTGGCCCTCTCTAGCACCCTGCCGGAGGGGGTCACCATCACCAGAAACCATGAAGGAGGAAGGTGGAGGGGCCATCATCACCATGGAGGCCAAGGACCAGAGGGAGAACCTCTCCCCACCTAAGGGGGAGGCCATGGAGGAGGAAGTACAAGGGGGAGACCCTCTCCCCCTCTCTCTCGGTGGCGCCAGAGTGCCATCGGGGGAACCATCGCCGTGGTGATCATCTTCATCAAGATCACCTTCTTCATAACCATCTTCATTTCTTTTCAGTGGTCCACTCTCCTACATCCCACTGTAATCCCCTACTTGAACATGGTGCTTTATGCCACATATTATGATCCAATGATGTGTTGCCATCCTATGATGTTTTGAGTAGATTTCTTTTGTCTTATGGGTTGATTGATGACCTAGATTGGTTTGAGTTGTATGTTTATTTTGGTGCTATCCTATGGCGCCTTCCGCGCCGCGCACACGTGAAGGATTCCCGCTATAGGGTGTGGCAATATGTTTATGATTCGCTTATAGTGGGTTGCTAGAGTGACAGAAGCATAAACCCGAGTAAGGGGGTTGTTGTGTATGGGATAAAGGGGACTTGATGATTTAATGCTATGGTTGGGTTTTACCTTAATGATCTTAAGTAGTTGCGGATGATTGCTAGAGTTCCAATCATAAGTGCATATGATACAAGTAGAGGAAGTATGTTAGCTTATGCCCCTCCCTCATATAAAATTGCAATAATGATTTCTGATCTTGTTAACAATTGCCTAGGATACTTCCACACACCGACCCATCATTATTACACACTTGCTATTTGTAATATATTCTAACTTTATTCTAACAACACCTATTTTTATATTTTAGTTCCCCGATATCATGCAAAGCTATCCTCTTCATACCCACAACGTAGTTTTATTTCTCGGTTCTACATTGAAGCAAACGTTCGGTGTACGTAGAGCCGTATCATTGGGATGATAAGACTTTAGAGAATATTGATCTTACCTTTAGCTCCTTGTGGGTTCGACACTCCATACTTATCACTTCCACCTTTGGAAATTTCTATGATGATTCCTTGCACTTGTGGATTATTAAGCCCACCACTGCTTCACCCCTCGAAGCTTTGTAGGTGAAGACCACCTTTAGTCAGGATAATATGTACCTCGTGTCCCCATTAAAATTTGGCCATTTTGGATCCCTTCCCGTCTGTGTGATGGGGAAGAGGACCGTGGTCCCTATAAATAGCCACCATCTCCCATCGTAGAGGGCAGGTGGAGTAGAGCTGGTTCATCACCACCAAGGGTCCTCGCGAGGCAACACCACCATTGTACTAGTTGATCCTTAGCCTCCTCGTGAGGCCAATCCACCACAAAGCAGGAGTAGGGTTTTACACCGCAAGGTGGCCTGAACCTAGGTAAAACCACGGGCGTCTGTTTGTTTCCCTTGTGAGAACCACCACGAGGGACAAAGGTAGACTGCAATTGCAGAACGAGCGCACCCCAGTGTTCGAACCTTGCTGGGTTTTGCGGAGCCTCGATTCCGACATTACTCATGCTATTTTTCAATGTTAATTATTTGCAGTGCTTGACTATGACTATTATCTCCCGGTCTATTTGCTAGCCTTCATCTGTACTAAGTAGGAATACTTCTTGTGCATCCAAAATGCTTAAACCAAAGTTGTTCCATATGAGTCCACCATACGTACCTTAAACCAGTGTTCGAACCTTGTTGGGTTTCTTGGAGCCCCAATTCCGACAATTGGCGCGCCGGGTAGGGGTGGGCCGACGTCCTCAGTCCTATCTACTCCTGCCTCCCCGACAGTGGCCCACCTTCCGCACCTACTTCACCGGTGCCATGGCCAGGTCCGGGCACGCGCGACTCGGGGGATCGATGATGGGCGGCCATTACCAGGACACCAGCATCGTCGCTGTCACCACTTCCGCTCATGCCACTCGCGCGCAGCATGGGCCCCCACACCAGCAGCAACGCCCGAGCTGCCGCTACGCCACACATCCCGCATCTCCTGTCCACGTAGGGGAACTGAATGTGCAGGACGCATTGCTCATGGCTAGCGAGCCCTTTACCACCACCCGGCGGAGGGGGGCTACGGCGCTTGGGCAGATCGCATTGCCGAGATGGTCACACTCGTAGGGAGGGCCATGGCTCCATACCTCCCTTTGCAGGCCCCGGCGCAAGGAGAAGAAAGCCCCAGCCAGCGGGCTGCCACTACAACCTTGCGTCAACATGCATGGCCCCCAACCCGAGGAACACAATCAGGGTCTGCCCGACGCCGTACTTCTTCTTCTCGGCCGCCGCCCGGCCCCAACAGTGACGAGCCCGAGGGAAATGATGGGATGTCTTGCGCCCCCCACGACGAACAAGCTAACAACATGGGCGACCACTGCCTGCTTGTGCCCCCTCGGCGTGAATGCGCCAATTGGCGCAGGGACTGGGAAACTCGTGCTGCCTCGCGCGGAGGAGATCACGGCAGGGACACGGGGGATGACAGCGGCGGACAACCTCACCAAGATGTGCACAACCAACCTCGAGGCAGCACGGGAGGCGACCAACTTCGGGCAGATGCTCGTCAAAGGCGCGCCCGTGGGATGCGTACCCAAGGCAACATCATGTCGCTACCGGGGGAAGTCGACCCCTCGGCATCGGGTGAGGTACCTGGAGGGAAACCAAAACCTCATGCCATGGCCTACACCCCGGGTGGTGCCGCGGCAAATGCTAACGCCGCAGGCACCAACGCCCTCCAGGCATAGGAGGGCACACCCGGCGCCTCCATCGAGCCAGGCCTGGGGCTCCCACCATGGGAGTACCTGGTCCAGTCGGCATGATGAAGGGGATGCCCGGGGTCGCATGAGGATGCGCCACGACAGGCGCCCTCACGAGCAGGGAACATGGAATCGAGCGACGCGGCCACGAGAGCTCAACGCCCTGAGGATCGACAAGACTCGAGCAGCGTGGGCCACCCGCGGCCGGCGCCATGCCCTGGGGGTTGGCGTGGCCCTGAGAGCTTGGGGGCTCGCGATGCCTCCAGGGCGAGGCGTGGCTGACGCCACGGTGCCTTCCGAGGCAACTACATCGACCCAATACTCCCTCAGTCACACGTGATGTGTTGTGCTAATGTTTAGGCCGCACAAGCGCAATACCACGGGCGCGCGGGTAGCAATGCACTCATGTTTGGGCAGTGGGAGCGCACAACCGCGCCGTAATGGCGGGTGACTCAAGAATCCAGTCGGGAACTCGATGGCCTTGCGCTAGGAGTACTTGACAAGTCTCCATCGTATCCACTATTCCAAACCCTTTTACCCTTGCTTTGGACTCTAATTTGCATGATTTGAATGGAACTAACCCGGACTGACACTGTTTTCAGTAGAATTGTCTTGGCATTATTTTTGTGCAGAAATAGAAGTTCTCGGATCGTCCTAAAAATTTACGGAGAACATTTTTGGAATTAATAAAAAATACCAGTGCAAGAAGTAACCAGAGGGGAGCCACCTGCAGGCCACAAGCCTGCTAGACGCAGCCACCCCCTGGTCGCGCCTAGCAGGCTTGTGGGGCCCTTGTGGCTCCTCCGACCTCCTCTCTAGCTCCATATAACCGTATTCGTGGAGAAAAAACCCAGAGAGAAGAGTTCATCGCGTTTCACGATACGGAGCCGTTGCCACCTCGGGAGACCAGATCTGGAATCCGCTTGTGGCTCCGGAGAGGGGAAATCAACGCCATCATCATCACCAACCATCCTTCATCACCAATTCCATGATGCTCTTCATCGTTCGTGAGTAATCCCATCGTGGATGATGGGTTGGATGAGATTTATCATGTAATCGAGTTAGTTTTGTTAGGGTTTGATCCCTAGTATCCACTATGTTCTGAGATTGATGTTGCTATGACTTTGCTATGCTTAATGCTTGTCACTAGGGCCTGAGTGCCATGATTTCAGATCAAAACTTATTATGTTTACATGAATATATATATATATATATGTGTGTGTGTGTGTGTGTGTGTGTGTGTGTGTTCTTGATCCTATCTTGCAAGTTGTAGACACCTATTACCAGTTATGATCCGCATCCCCCAGGGTGACAATAACTGGGATTCTTTCTGGTGATTACCGTAGTTTGAGGAGTTCATGTATTCACTAGTGCTAATGCTTTGGTCTGGTTGTCTATTAAAAGGAGGCCCCTAATATCCCTTAGTTTCCAATAGGACCTCGCTGCCACGGGAGGGTAGGACAAAAGATGTCACTCAAGTTCTTTTCCATAAGCACGCATGACTATATATGGAATACATGCCTACATTACATTGATGAATTGGAGCTAGTTCTGTGTCACCCTATGTTATAACTGTTGCATGATGAATTACATCTAACATAATTATCCATCACCGATCCATTGCCTACGAGCTTTGCACATATTGATCCTTGCTAAGTTACTTCTCCGTTGCTACTGTTACAATCACTACAAAACTGCTACTGTTACTTTTGCTACTGTTACAATCACTACAAAACTACTACTATTACTTTTGCTACTGTTACTTCCACATTACTTTGCTACTGAATACTTTGCTGCAGATATTAAGTCTTTTAGGTGTGGTTGAATTGACAACTCATCTGCTAATAGTCAAGAATATTCTTTGGCTCTAATACGTCCACTTTGCATCATGCTTTTATATTGATATTTATTGCATTATGGGCTGTTATTACACCTTTTGGTACAATACTTATGCCTTTTGTCTCTTATTTTACAAGGTTTACATGAAAAGGGAGAATGCCGACAGTTGGAATTCTGGACTAGAAAAGGAACAAATCTGAGATAGCTATTCTGCACAACTCCAAAAGTCCTGAAAATCTACGGAGAATTATTTTCGAATATATAAAAATTATTGGGCGACAGAAATACATCAGGGTCCCACCGGGCAGCCACAAGCCCGGTGGGCGCGCCCTACCCCCCTAGGCACGCCCTGAGGCTTGTGGCCCACCTGGCAGCCCTTCGATGCCCATCTTCTGCTATATGGAGGGTTTCGACATGGAAAAAAATCAGAATAGAGCTTTCGGGATGAAGCGTCACTGTCTCGAGGAGGAACTTGGACATAACCAATCTAAAGCTCCGACAGGGATGTTCTGCCGGGGAAACTTCCCTTCGGAAGGGGTAAATTGAAGCCATCATCATCACCAACGATCCTCTCATCGAGAGGGGGTCAATATCCATCAACATATTCATCATCACCATCTCCTCTCCAAACCCTAATTCATCTCTTGTATTCGATCTTTGTCTTAAAACATCAGATTGGTACCTATGGGTTGCTAGTAGTGTTGATTACTCCTTGTAATTGATGCTAGTTGGTTTACTTGGTGGAAAATCATATGTTCAGATCCTTGATCTTCATTAATACTCCTCTGATTATGAACATGAATATGGTTTGTGATTAGTTACATTAGTTCCCGGGGGCATGGGATAATTCTTGTTATAAGTAATCATGTGAATTTGGTATTCGTTCAATATTTTGATGAGATGTATGTTGTCTCTCCTCTAGTGGTGTCATGTGAACGTCGACTACATGACACTTCAACATTGTTTGAGCCTAGAGGAAGGCATTGGGAAGTAATAAGTAGATGATTGGTTGCTAGAGTGACAGAAGCTTAGACCCTAGTTTATGTGTTGCTTCGTAAGGGGCTCATTTGGATCCACATGCTTCATGCTATGGTTAGATTTATCTTAATTCTTCTTTCGTAGTTAACGATGTTTGCGAGAGGGTTTAATCATAAGTGGGAGGCTTGTACAACTAAGGGCAGCACCCAAGCACCGGTGCACCCACTTATCAAATTATCAAAGTAACGAACGCGAATCATATATGCATGATGAAAACTTGCTTGACAGAAATTCCCATGTGTCCTCGGGAGCGCCTTGCTTTATATAACAGTTTGTCCAGGCATGTCCTTTGATACAAAAAGGATTGGGCTACCTTTTTGCACCTTTTTTACAATTGTTACTTGCTACCCGTTACTAATTATCTTATCACAAAACTATTTATTACCAATAATTTTAGTGCTTGCAAAGAATACCTTAATAAGAACCGCTTGTCATTTTGTTCTGCTCCTCGTTGGGTTCGACACTCTTACTTATCGAAAGGACTAAGATAGATCCCCTATACTTGTGGGTCATCAAGCCTCTTTTCTGGCACTGTTGCCAGAGAGTGAAGCGCCTTTGGTGAGTGGAACTTGGTAAGGAAAAAATTATATAGTGTGCTAAAATTTACTGTCACTGGTTACTATGGAAAATAATCCTTTGAAGGGCTTGTTTGGGGTATCTTCACCTCGACCGGAAGCACAAAGAGTCCCTCCTCAACCTGCTGCACCTACTGAAAATATTTATTATGAAATTCCTTTGGGTATGATATAGAAACTGCTAGCTAATCCTTAAGCAGCAGATGGAACACTACATCCTGATTTACATCCAATCTATGTGGATGAAGTTTGTGGATTATTCAAGCTTGCAGGTTTTCCTGAGGATGTTGTCAAGAAGAAGGTATTTCCTTTATCTGTGAAGGATAAGGCATTGACATGGTATAGGCTATGTGATGATATTGGATCATGGAACTACAACCGATCAAAATTGGAATTTCATCAGAAGTTTTATCCTATGCATCTGGTTCATCATGATCGGAATTATATTTACAATTTTCGGCCTCGTGAAGCAGAAAGAATTGCTCAAGCTTGGGGGGGGGGGGGCTTAAGCCAATGCTATATTCATGCCCCAACCATGAGCTCTCAAGAGAAATTATTATTCGGAATTTTTATGCTCGGCTTTCTCGTAATGATAGATCCATGCTTGATACTTCTTGCTCTGGTTCTTTTATGAAGAAAGATATTGAATTCAAATGGGACTTATTGGAAATAATCAAACGCAACTCTGAAGATTGGGAACTCGATGAAGGTAAGGAGTCAGGTATAAACCTTAAGTTTGATTGTGTTAAATCCTTTATAGACACCGATGCTTTTCATGAATTTAGCACTAAATATGGACTTGACTCTGAGATAGTAGTTTTTTTTCCTGTGAATCTTTTGCTACTCATGTTGATCTGCCTAAGGATAAGTGGTTTAAATATCATCCTCCCATTGAAGTGAAAGTAGTTGAACCTATTAAAGTCGAAGAGCAAACTATTACTTATTAATGTTGATCCTGTTATTCCTACTGCTTACATTGAGAAACCACCCTTTCCTGTTAGGATAAAAGAACATGCTAAAGCTTCAACTATGGTTCGTAAGAGTTGTATTAGAACACCTACACCCCTTGAAAAAAATTAAAGTTTAACCTAGTATTTCTATGGTTAAATATCTCTTCGTTGATAATATTGATGGGCATGTTATTCATTTTTGTGATGAAGCTGCAAGAATCGCTAGACCTCGTACTAAGAGTAAACATAGACCAGTTGCTAGCATGCCTGTTGTTTCTTTTAAAATAGGAGATCATTGTTATCATGGCTTGTGTGATATGGGTGCTAGCGTAAGTGCAATTCCCTTTTCCTTATATAAAGAAATCATGCATGATATTGCACTAGTTGAACTAGAGGAAGTTAATGTTACTATTAAGCTTGCTAATAGAGACAGTATTCCACCGATGGGGATTGTTAGAGATGTTGAAGTCTTGTGTGGGAAAATAAAATATCCTACTGATTTTCTTGTTCTTGGTTCCCCACAAGATGAATTTTGTCCCATTATATTTGGTAGACCCTTCTTGAATACTGCTAATGCTAGGATTGATTGTGAGAAAGAAACAGTTACTATGAGTTTTGGGGATGTTTCTCATGAGTTTAATTTGTCTAAATTCCGTAGACAACCCCATGATAAAGAATTGCCTAGTAAAGATTAAATTATTGGTCTTGCTTCTATTGTTGTGCCTCCTACTAATCCTTTAGAACTATATTTGCTAGACCATGAAAACGATATGCATATGAATGAGAGGAATGAAATAGGGAAAAATTCTTTGATCAACAGCCTATTTTGAAACACAACTTACCTATTGAAATACTTGGGTATCCTCCTCCACCCAAAGGTGATCCCGTGTTTGAGCTCAAACAATTACCCGATATGTTGAAATATGCTTATCTTGATGAAAACGAGATATATCCTATTATTATTAGTGCTAACCTTTCAGAGCATGAAGAAAAGATATTATTGAAAACTATGAGGAAGCACCCTGCTGCTATTGGTTATACTCTTGATGATCTTAAGGGCATTAGTTCCACTCTATGTCAGCATAAAATTAATATGGAGCCTGATGCCAAACCAGTTATTGATCGGCAACGTTGATTGAACCCTAAGTGAAAGAAGTGGTAAGAAAAGAAATACTTAATCTTCTAGAGGCAGGTATAATTTATCATGTTGCTAATAGTAGATGGGTTAGTCCCGTCCATTGTGTCACTAAGAAGGGAGGTATCAACATTGTTCCTAATGATAAAAATGAATTGATCCTGCAAAGAATTGTTACAGGTTATAGAATGGTAATTGATTTTAGGAAACTGAATAAAGCTACGAAGAAAGATCATTACCCTTTACCTTTTATTGATCAAATGCTAGAAAGACTATACAAATATACACATTTTTTCTTTCTAGATGGTTACTCTAGTTTCTCTCAAATACCTGTATGAAGAGAGGATCAAGAAAAAACCACTTTTACTTGCCCTTTCGGTACCTTTGCTTATAGACATATGGCTTTTGGTTTATGTAATGCACCTGCTACCTTTCAAAGATGCATGATGGCTATATTCTCTGAATTTTGTGAAAAGATTCTTGAGGTTTTCATTTTCCGTTTACAGAACTTCATTTGATGATTGTTTGAGCAACCTTGACCGAGTTTTGGAGAGATGTGAAGAAACTAATCTAGTCTTGAATTGCTAAAAGTGCCACTTTATGGTTAATGAAGGTATTGTCTTGGGGCACAAGATCTCCGAAAGAGGTATTGAAGTTGATAAAGCTAAAGTTGATGCTATTGGAAAAATGTCGTTCCCTATGAATATCAAAGGTATAAGAAGTTTCCTTGGTCATGCTGGTCTCTATAGGAGGTTTATCAAAGATTTCTCTAATATTTCTAGGCCGCCCACAAATCTTTTGCAAAAAGATGTTCCATTTGTTTTTATGAAGATTGTGTAGAAGCATTTGAAATTCTTAAGAATGCCTTGATTACCGCACCTGTTGTTCAACCACTCGACTGGAACCTACCCTTTGAAATTATGTGTGATGGTAGTGATTATGATGTTGGTGATGTTCTAGGACAAAGAGTTGATAAGAAATTAAATGTTATCCATTATGTTAGTAAAACTCTAGACAGTGCTCACAGAAACTATGCTACTACTGAAAAGGAATTTTTAGCAGTCGTGTTTGCTCGTGATAAGTTTAGATGTTATATTGTTGATTCCAAAGTAACTGTTCACACCGATTATGCTGCTATTAAGTACCTTATGGAGAAGAAAAATGCTAAACCTAGACTTATTAGGTGGTTCCTTTTGCTACAAGAATTTGATTTGCATATCATTGATAGAAAGGGTGTTGATAACCCTGCGTAGATAACTCATCTAGATTAGAAAATGTTCTCGATGACCGACTACCTATCGATGATAGCTTTCCTAATGAACAATTAGCTGTCGTAAATACTTCACACAATGCTCCATGGTATGCTGATTATGCCAATTACATTGTTGCTAAATTTATACCGCCTGCTTTCACATACCAACAAAAGAAAAAGTTCTTATATGATTTAAGGCATTACTTTTGGGATGATCCACACCTTTATAAAGGAGTAGATGGTATTATTAGACGTTGTGTACCTGAGCATGAATAGGAACAGATCTTAAGCAAGTGCCACTTTGAAGCCTACGGAGGACACCACGCTGGAGACAGAACTGCACATAACGTACTACAATCTGGGTTTTATTGGCCTGTTGTCTTCAAGGATGCTCATAAGTTTTTCTTGTCTTGTGATGAATGTCAAAGAATTGGTAACATTAGTAGACATCAGCAAATGCCTATGAATTATTCTATTGTTAGTGAACCATTTAATGTTTGGGGTTTTGATTATATGGGGCCTTTTCCACAATCTAACGGGTATACTCACATTCTAGTTGTTGTTTATTATGTTACTAAGTGGGTAGAAGCTATTCCAACTAGTAGCGCTGATCATAACACTTCTATTAAAATGCTTAAAGAAGTTATTTTCCCTAGATTTGGAGTCCCTAGATATTTGATGACTGATGGTGGTTCACACTTTGTTCATGGTGCTTTCCGTAAATTGCTCGCTAAATACGATGTTAATCATAGAATTGCATCCCCTTATCATCCTCAGTCTAGTGGTCAAGTAGAATTGAGCAATAGGGAAATTAAATTGATTTTGCAGAAGACTGTTAATAGATCTAGGAGAAACTTGATGATGCATTGTGGGCTTATAGAACTGCTTACAAAAACCCTATGGGTATGTCTCTGTATAAGATGGTTTATGGTAAAGCATGTCACTTACCTCTAGAGCTAGAACACAAAGCTTCTTGGGCAATCAAACAACTCAATTATGATTTCAAACTTGCTGGTGCGAAGAGGTTATTTGACATCAGCTCACTTGACGAATGGAGAGCCCAAGCCTATGAGAATGCCAAATTGTTTAAAGAAAAGGTTAAGAGATGGCATGATAGAAGGATACAAAAGCGTGAATTTAATGTAGGTGATCATGTCTTGCTATACAATTCTCATGTAAGATTTTTTGCAGGAAAACTTCTCTCTAAATGGGAAGGTCCTTACGTTATCGAGGAGGAATACCATTTCGGTGCCATAAATATTAACAACGTCGAAGGCACAAACCCGAAGGTGGTGAACGGTCAAAGAATCAAACATTATATCTCAGGTACTCCCATAAATGTTGAAACCAATATCATCAATACCAAAACTCTGGAGGAGTACATTAGGGAGACTTACCAGAACGTTTCAGACCCCGAAAAGGAATATGTATGTGGTACGGTAAGTAAATAGACCCCAAAACTTTTTTAATGGAAATTTTTATCTGTTTTGGATTATTTAAAAAATTAGGAAAATTTAAAGTAGTCCGAATAGTGCACGAGGAGGCGACAAGCCTGGGGGGCGCGCCCTACCCCCCTAGGCGCCCGCTGTGGCTTGTGGCCACCTTGTGTACCTTTAGGACTTCGTTTTCTTGTGGTATACTCCTTCAGGTCGGTAAAAATTCAGTATATAATCTCCCAAAGGTTTTTACTTTCGTATCACGACAATACCTCTTGTTTTCTATTTAGGTTGTTTCTGTAGCAGATTTAGAGCAAGATGTCTTCACAAGAGTCGGTCGGGGAGAACTGCTTCGGGGAGGCTACAGAAGAAGAGATGGAGGCCGACTTGAAAAGGATAGATGCCATGGAGGAAGACCAAGAAGTTACGTCTCATCTACAACCTGGAGCCATGCTGGATGAACTTCAGAGCTCAACAATTATGAATTCGGTTATCCCTTCCAATACCAAATTTCTTACTTTTGAAAATATGAAAAGGAGTGTTGCTTCTTCCCCCGCAACAATGAAACACCCATGGGTTAAGGGCGCTCTAACCATCTCTGGAAAACTTCACAAGGAAATAATGGATCTCAGATAGCAAAATCACAAGCTTGAGGAGGAGAATCGCATTTTGAAGGGCATCATCGCCAAGTATATAACATCACCACCTCTGAAGCAAGACAACTAAACACATTGGTATGGGCACTCCCCTTGGCTTGTGCCAAGCTTGGGGGATGTGCCCCGGTATCGTATCACTATCACATCTTTTATTTTTATTTTTATTTTATTATCTTCTCTTAGTTCAATCCTTTTGGTTTTATCTTCATCTAGTAGAATAACTTTTTCGTGTGATCTAGTTTTGATTTTTTGCTTTATTATTCCTCCTATGTAAGCAAGTCCGTGAGTTATAAAATAAAAAGTACTTTTGAGTTGAGGGCTTTGCTTGTTTGGTATGATCTTGATCTTGAGAAGGATGAAGTAGAAAGAAGTATAGAATGAAAGCAAAGAGTATATATGATGATCTTATGGGGAGTGATGACTTCACATATAAGAAGTATGTTGATTGAAACCTGTTGTGGGTTGACAAACATAGCTGTTGGTCATTGGGGCAATTAAAAGTAAGTAATAAATAAAGAGAGGTTCATATATAAATATATTATCTTGGACATCTTCTATGACTGTGAGCACTCATTAAAATATTATATGTTAAGAAGTTGATGTTGGACAAGGAAGACAACATAATGGTTTATGTTTGCTTATTTCCGAATAGAAATTATATTGTTATAGATCCCTCAGCATGTTTCGCTTGCTTCCACCTCAAATTAGCCAAAACTTCCACACCAAGTAGAGATACTACTTGTGAAGCCAAACACCCTTAACCCAGTTTTGCCATGAGAGTCCACCATACCTTCCTACGGATTTATTAAGATCCTTCAAGTAAGTTGTCATCGGTGCAAGCAATAAAAAATTGCTCTCTAAATATGTGTGATCTATTAGTGTGAGGAAAATAAACTTCATGCGAACTTGTGATAGGGAAGAAATAAAAGCGACGGACTGCATAATAAAGTTCTCTATCACAAGGGGCAATATAAAGTGACGTTCTTTTGCATTCAGGGATTGTACATCCAACTATAAAAGCACATGACAACCTCTGCTTCCTTATGCGAAGGGCCTGTCTGTTACTTTTATTTTCTAGTACTTACCTTTATGCAAGAGTCATGGTGAACTCCCTCACTTTCTCTATTTCGCCTTTTATCTTCCGGCAAACATCAGGTGTTGGGGAATGATCTAGGCACATATATCCACTCGAAAGTGGACAAGCATGAGTTATTACTGTTGACACTACCCTTGAGGTAAATAGTTGGGAGGCAACACTATAAGCCCTATCTTTGTCTGTGTCCGATTGAGGCTTTGACCTCATAGGTACCTCGTGAGTGTTAGCAATTGTGAAAGACTAAAAGATTATTGAGTATGTGGATTTGCTTTACGAGCTCTTACATTGACTCTTTCCGACATTATTATAAATTGGAATTGTTTCAATGAGTGAGATTGTAGTTTGTCGGTTCTCTACATTATTATAAATTGGAATTGCTTCAATGACTGAGATCGTAGTTTGTCGGTTCTCAAAAGAGTTCTTGATTCGTACTTCACCGTTGTGAATGAATTGTTACTTTAGCATAAGAAATTATATCTCAATATATGTTGTTGTTCTAAAGATGATCATGATGCCTTCATGTTTGTATTTTTTTGACACCTCTATCTCTAATCATGTGGGCATATTTATCGATTTTGGCTTTCGCTTGAGAACAAGCGAGGTCTAAGCTTGGGGGAGTTGATACGTCCATTTTGCATCATGCTTTTATATTGATATTTATTGCATTATGGGCTGTTATTACACATTTTCGTACAATACTTATGCCTTTTCTCTCTTATTTTTCAAGGTTTACATGAAGAGGGAGAATCCCAACAGCTGGAATTCTGGACTGGAAAAGGAGCAAATATGAGATACCTATTCTACAAAACTCCAAAAGTCCTGAAAATATACGGAGAATTATTTTGGAATATGTAAAAATTATTGGGCGAAAGAATACTTCAGGGGGCGCGCCTTAGCCCCTAGGCACGCCCCTGAGGCTTGTGGCCCACCTAGGCTTGTGGCCCACCTAGCAGCCCTTCGATGTCCATATTATGCTATATCGAGGGTTTCTACCTAGAAAAAAAAATCAGAATAGAGATTTTGGGACGAAGCGCCGCCGTCTCAACGCGGAACTTGGACAGAACCAATCTAGAGCTCCGGCAGGGTTGTTCTGCCGGGGAAACCTCCCTTCGGTTGGGGGAAATCAAAGCCATCGTCATCACCAAAGATCCTCTCATCGAGAGGGGGTCAATCTCCATCAACATCTTCATCAACACCATCCCCTGTTCAAACCCTAGTTCATCTCTTGTATTCGATCTTTGTCTTAAAACATCAGATTGGTACCTGTGGGTTGCTAGTAGTGTTGATTACTCCTTGTAGTTGATGCTAGTTGGTTTACTTGGTGGAAGATCATATGTTCAGATCCTTGATCATCATTAATACTTCTCTGATAATGAACATGAATATGCATTGTGAGTAGTTACGTTTGTTCCCGAGGACATGGATAAGTCTCGTTATAAGTAATCATGTGAATTTGGTATTCGTTCGATATTTTGATGAGATGTATGTCATCTCTCCTCTAGTGGTGTCATGTGAACGTGGACTACATGACACTTCACCATTATTTGGGCCTAGAGGAAGGCATTGGGAAGTAATAAGTGGATGATGGGTTGCTAGAGTGACAGAAGCTTAAACCCTAGTTTATGCGTTGCTTCGTAAGGGCCTGATTTGTATCCACATGTTTCATGATATGGTTAGATTTATCTTAATTCTTCTTTCATAGTTGCGGATGCTTGCGAGAGGGGTTAATCATATCTGGAAGGCTTGTCCAAGTAAGGGCAGCACCCAAGCACCGGTCCACCCACATATCAATTTATCAAAGTAACAAACGTGAATCATATATGCATGATGAAAACTAGCTGAAGAGAAATTCCCATGTGTCCTCGGGAGCGCCTTGCTTTATATAAGAGTTTGTCCAGGCTTGTCCTTTGCTATAAAAAGGATTGGGCCACCTTTCTGCACCCTTGTTACAATTTTTACTTGCTACCCGTTACGAATTATCTTATCACAAAACTATCTGTCACCTATAATTTCAGTGCTTGCAAAGAGTACCTTACTGAGAACCGCTTGTCATTTCCTTCTGCTCCTCGTTGGGTTTGACACTCTTACTTATCGAAAGGACTACGATAGATCCCCTATACTCGTGGGTCATCAGGCTCCCCTTATGTCTAATCAATAAATTTGGGTTGAATACTCTACCCTCGAAAACTGTTGCGATCCCCTATACTTGTGGGTTATCAAGACCTTTTTCTGGTGCCGTTGCCGGGGAGCATAGCACTATTCTCGGAGTCACCTAGGATTTATATCTGTTGATCACTATGAATAATTTGAAAGAGCCAAAAACCAAGATCTATCCTTCTACTACGAGGGGAGGTAAGGAACTACCATCTAGCTCTACACTTGATTCACCTTCTGTTATGAGTAAGTTTGCGACACCACCACCAGCTAGTAATTCTGATATGTCGCAAGTAATTGATGATGCCACTTCTTCTATGCATGATGCTTATGATGATAATTTGCTTGGTAATAATGTGCCACTAGGTGAGTTTCTTGATGAACAAATTGCTAGAGTCAATGCTGAAAATTATGATACGTCTAAAACTGATGAAATTATTGAAAGTGAATACTTTGAGACACCTGCTAGACCTAGCTCTCGTAGATATGAATTGCCTAATATTCCCGAGGGTTATGTTATGGAAGGAAAGGTAGCTAGGGACTTCCTTGCTTGTAATGATAGAGATGATCTTAAGAAATTATTATGCAAGTGGAAAGAAAAATCTTTGAATGCTAGAATGAAATATGATCCTAAGTTTGCTACTTTACCTATCTTTGTTACTGATAAGGATTATGAATTCTCTGTTGATCCTGAGTTAATTACCTTGGTTGAATCTGATCCTTTCCATGGTCATGAATCTGAAACTGTTGTGGCGCATCTTACTAAACTGAATGATATAGCCACCCTATTTACTCATGAGGAAAAAATTCGTTACTACTATATCCTTAAGTTGTTTCCTTTCTCGTTAAAGGGTGATGATAAGATATGGTTTAATTCTCTTGCTCCTGGTTGTGTGCGTAGCCCCCAGGATATGATATATCACTTCTCTGAAAAATATTTTCCTGCCCATAAGAAACAAGCCGCCTTGTAGGAAATATTTAAGTTTGTGGAAATTGAAGAAGAGAGTCTCCCACAAGCTTGGGGGAAGCTTCTCCAATTACTTAATGCTTTGCCTGATCATCCTCTTAAGAAAAATGAAATACTTGATATCTTTTATAATGGACTAATCGATGCTTCTAGGGACCACCTAGATAGTTGTGCTGGTTGTGTTTTCAGGGAACGAATTGTTGAACAAGCTGAAATACTACTGAATAACATATTGAGCAATGATAATGATTGGACTATTCCCGAACCACCTCCAAAGCCAACTACGAAGAAAAGAGGTATTCTGTTTCTCAGTCCTGAAGATATGCAAGAGGCAAAGAAATCTATGAAAGAAAAAGGTATTAAAGTAGAAGATGTTAAGAATCTACCTCCTATTGAAGAAATACATGGTCTTGATAACCCGACACGGGTAGAAGAGGTAAATTCTCTTCATAGATTTGATGAAAGCGATATTCCTTATAATAAGTCTGCTAGCCAATGCTTGGATGAACTTGATAATTTTGTTGTGAAGGAACAAAATTTTAAGCTTATGTTAATAGACAATTGAAACGTAATGCTTTCATGCTATCGCTTAGGTGATTATATGAGTAGAACTATCAATGATTTTAAACTGATTAGTAAACATGCTTCTATGGTAACTACTCAAGTAGAATAAGTACTTAAGGCACAGAATGATTTGCTTAATGAAAT
The DNA here is from genome assembly GCA_022496015.1 of Hordeum marinum. Taxonomy (NCBI): domain Eukaryota; kingdom Viridiplantae; phylum Streptophyta; class Magnoliopsida; order Poales; family Poaceae; genus Hordeum; species Hordeum marinum. Next base: position 331,825,796 of record CM039674.1, read on the forward strand.
GAATAGTAAGAGCAATGATCATTTTGTTAAATTTGTGACTAGAGGTGGAAGAATGACTCGGGAACCTTTGTATCCTGAGAGCCACCCAAAGAGAATTGAGCAAGATTCCAAAAGGAGTAATATTGATGCACCTAGTCGTTCTAGTAATAAGAGGAATGAGGATGATGATAGAACTTTGCATGCTGCTAGTGAACCTGTTATAGATACACATGAAAACCCAAATGATATTTCTGTTTCCGATGCTGGGACACAATCTGGTGATGAACATGATCCTAGTAATAATATTAATGATGATCTTCATGTTGATGCTCAACCTAGTGATGATAATGATGTGGAGATTGAACCTGCTGTTGATCTTGATAACCCACATCCTAAGAATAAAAGATATGACAAAAGAGACTTTATTGCTAGGAAGCACGGTAAAGAAAGAGAACCATGGGTTCAGAAACCCATGCCTTTTCCTCCTAAACCATCCAAGAAAAAGGATGATGAGGATTTTGAGCGCTTTGTTGAAATGCTTAGACCTATCTTTTTTGCATATGCGCTTGACCGATATTCTGAAAATGTCTCCTTATGCTAAGTATCTGAAAGGTATTGTGACTAATAAAATAAAGATACTGGATGCTGAAATTTCCACCATGCTTGCTAATTAAACTTTTAAGGGTGGAGTACCAAAGAAATTTGGAGATCCAGGAATACCGAATATACCATGCTCTATTAAAGGGAATTATGTTAAAACTGCTTTATGTGATTTGGGAGCTGGTGTTAGTGTTATGTCTTTCTCTTTATATCGTAGACTTGATTTTAATAAGTTGACACCTACTGAAATCTCTTTGCAAATGGCTGATAAATCAACTGGTCTACCTATCGGTATTTGTGAGGATGTACCTGTCGTAGTTGCAAATGCTACTATCTTGATGGACTTTGTTATTCTTGATATTCCCGAGGACGATAGTATGTTGATCATCCTTGGTAGACCCTTTTTGAATACTACACGTGTCGTGGTCAAAACCAACGGATCTGAGGCAGGGGGTCCCGAACTGTGAGACTAGGATCGACGGTAACAGGAGACAAAGGGGACACAAGTTTACCCAGGTTCGGGCCCTCCTATGGAGGTAATACCCTGCGTCCTGCTTGATTGTATTGATGGTGTAAGCGGTTATAGAGTTGATCTTCCTCGAGATCGTATAGCTAACCTTAGATGAGTTGTTCTGTCTATACCCTAAAACCCTTCATCTTATATAGATGCCGAGGATGCCTAGGGTTTACGCATGATCAGTAACATGCCGAAGAGATAAACTTGCCTAACTATTACATCAGACGTGGAGCGCAAGCCTTGTTTCCTGAAGCTTCCATCTGGGAGATTGGACCTTGAAATCCTTTGGTGTTTGGTAAGTAGCCCTCATAGTCCAGCCCATAACAATAGGTCGGCTATCTGAGGACCCCCTAATCCAAGACTCCCTCAGTAGCCCCCGAACTTGCCTCCAACGCCAAGGGTCTTCAGCTCGGACTGCTTCGCGAACAGAGTCTTCGGCTTGCAAGGTGAGTTCCTTCCTGCCGAATCATAGTTCGGCCTCCGATGACAATTAGTCTCCTGCCTAGTGGCACATCAGAATAATGTAAATTGATTGGCTTTGAAGCCCAAACGTCAAGGGATAGACAATGAACCTCTGACGACCTTTCTGATGAAAGGCAATGACCCACCATGACCGCCAGACCAGTTATATAGACTCGATTCGCGGTTTGAGGCCGTTTTAATCATCACGATCTATCAATATACCGATCATGCCCCGTTTCATACGAGATATACTAAACCACGCACACGCAATGGCTCGTGCATCTCGGGAAGTGGAGGGATTCACGGCCCGGCGAGGGGAATCCACATCGACATGCCTCATAAAAGGAGAAGGAAAACCCCAAAGGATTTTTTACGCCTTCCATTCGACCTCTCCGCCTCGCATTCCCTTGCGCCTCCAGAGCACAGATCTAGGTCTCTCCATCCCCACCTTCGATCTTGGCAATGGTGGGTTCCAATTGCTAGTGGGAACCTTCCACGGTCACCAACAAGGACATACTCTACCTCAAGAAGGCCGGTTACCTCCCCGCCAACATCCCTCACCACACAGCGGAGAAGGGCCAAGTGATCCCCACCCCCAGGCCAGGCGAGAGGGTGGTATTCATCCCCCACTTCATCAGGGGGTTGAGCTTCCCACTCCACACCTTCGTCAGGGGTTTAATGTTCTTCTACGACCTCGACTTCCACGGCCTTCCGCCGAACTCCATCATGCACACCTCGGCATTCATCCTCATTTGCGAGGCCTTCCTACGTGTCAAGACGCACTTCGGGCTCTGGCTACAGGTCTTCAATATCAAGCCCAAGTGTGTCGGCGGCAATCACACGGACTGCGGCGGGGTAGTCATCGGCAAGCTCGCCCGTGTCAGGTGGCCGTCGGGCACCTTCATCGACACCATCAAAGGGTGGCAAAAGGAGTGGTTCTATGTCACCGAACCATGAGAAGTGGGACAACTCCCCGCCACCGCATTCAGATCCGGTCCCCCACGAGACTGGCTTCATGGCCCGAAAAGGACCTGGTCTGGGGTTTGGGCAAAGAGGTGACCGACCTGTAGAAGCGCCTCCACTCCCTGGTCGAGGGGGTAATCAAGCTAGCCGACGGGATCCAGGTGATGCTCCGAAGGTGCATCCTCCCCTGCCAGCGTCGGAACACTCCCCTGTGGGCTCGAGAACTCGATGCCGAGCCCATAGTCCAGAATCTGTTCCACACTACGGGGGAGAACCTATGGAAGGCGCTCTTCAAATCGATGAGGAGTTGGCCATCCGAGGAGGAGGACAAGGGTCTGCACACTACCAAGCCCGATTCCAAGGTATGATATTCCCATGCTTGGTTTGTTTAAATACACAGAGAATCCCTACATCCTCTTATCCGATCTGTTCTGGCAGAGATGGCAGAAGAAAGCAATCAACATAAATAGTCCGGCTGCTCAGCCCGAAGACGAGAGGACCGGGCTGTTAGCCAAGATGCTCATGGAGAAGCCTTACGAGGCTCCCACAAAGAATGAGAAGAAGAAGAAACCAGGCCAGGCTGAGCTTCACATCAAGGACCAGCCTGACGCTGCATCCGAAGACACCCCCGCCTCCTCAAATTAGGAGGAGGCCGAAGAGGGGGAAGAAGAGGAGGAGGAGGTCAAGAGCGAGGGGGGGAGGAAACTCCCCCCACACCAAGAAGAGAGCGGCATCTTCGGACGCCCCGGGGTAGGTAGCTTCTCCTGCCCTGAAGAGGGCATGACAGCCGCGGGTGGTTCTGTCCGATGACATCTCGGACTCGAGCTCCGCGTCCGAAGATCTCGAGGAGGTTCCACGTAGGAGCCTAAGGTTCAATCCCCCTCCATCCAGGTTAGGATTCGAAGATCCTCCTACCTATAACTAGTAGATTCAGAGTTTGCTAACACGCAGGTTATTGGCCCTACAGCCCCCCCCCCCACGCGTTATCCCCACCGAGGTGGTATCGGATGGGGAAACCCTGCCCGTCAAACTGGCCGAGAGCGGGGATGCCTCGCACCCCACCACTCCAGGCACCACGAAGGGTGTCGTGGAGGTGTCGTCCCAGCCTACTCCAATGGAGGCAAACACAGGGGTTGAGGGAGATAGCACCATGGCCGAGGCTAATGCTTCGGCCACCGAAGACCAGGGGACAATGCCCCGCCTGGACACCAAGGAGGCCAGACGAGCAGGCAATTAGTCCCCTCCAAGGACATCCCCGAAGCGCACTGAGCCTCCCGAGGCATCGATCCAGTCCCTGATGGGTGATCGGGAAATCCGGTCATCCCCGGCACTACCACCCAACAGGTGTTCGGCCATGGAGGAGGCTCTGTCGAGCGCCAGTACTACAAAGCGTCCAGTCCATTGACAATGGACTGAAGGAGGCCTTCAAAGGTCTCCTTGCAGGCTTTCAAGTAAGTCGCCCGATATTTTGCTAAGATATTTATTTATATTGTATACATGGCAGCCCCCGAGCTCTAGGTGAGGTGAACAATCTCACCTAGGAGTCACATCTGAATCTGATAACTCACTAGAATCATTCTAAGTGTTCAGCATGCTAGAATAAGTCGATGTATGATCGGATTGTCTACAATTCAAGAAGTAAGTGCTGATGTGATGTATGAATTGTGTGTGTAATGTAGGCTTCATCATCAGCGGCGACCAAAAACAGTGTCGAGCTGGACAAGCTACATCGGAAGCTCAAGTGCTCCGAGGATGAGGTGGAAGCCCTCAACAAGAGGTTCGACGAGGCACAGGGTAAGTCCGAACTAAATCTGAATACTTTCCCCCGAATACTGTCAATGCAGATTCCTTTTATATAAAGTTTTATCGTTTTGCATCTTCGTCGAAAGAGATCGAAAAGGTCAAGGCCGAGCTTCAACGTGCCAAAGATGAGGCGTCTGTTGAGAAGGCGGCGATCAAAGAAGCAGCCACCGCACTCTCCGCCCTACGAGGCACCAGCAATAAGACCCAGGCTCGTGTGGCGGAGATACAGGATGAGCTCAAGGACGCTAGCAAAAAGTGCGAGCCCTTGGAGCAAAAGAATAAGGCGAGCTCGGTCGAAATGTCCACCATGAAATCCGATCTCCAAAAGGAGCGGATGGACAGACGGTTCTTCGAGGAGCAAGTGCGCCAAGCCAAGGAAATATCCGATGGTAAGGAGAACTCCCTAAAGTGCATATTCAGGGATAGCAGATTCAAATTGCTAACCCGGGTGTGGCGATCCTCAGGCGCATCCGCTGACCTCCAGAAGAGCATGGCGAATGCCAATCAGCTGTTCGCCTCGCGGGGAGAGGAAGACGAAGCTCGGACGTTCTGGGCATAGTTTAGAGCCCCCGAGCGTCCTCCTCCTCTGGTGGAGCAGCTGAAATAGTTGATGGAGCTGTAGCAGATGGCGGAGCTGGCCATGAAGGACCTCGGCATCCGCTTATGGCCCGATAAGCCACTCCCAAGCAGTTACTTAGGCCTGGTGCAGAGACTGATTGCTTCCACGCCCCGCCTCGACGCCGCTAAGCAGTCTCCTGCATCGAAGAAGTCCGGATGGCCCTTGCCAAGGCCAAAGTGCACTGGTCGGGGCTCAATCCGATGAAGGTCGCCATCTTCCCACCTCCACCCGGGAAGAAGTACCAACCCCCCAAGCTATACTTTGATGGAGTGTTGGAGAGTGCTCGGGTGATAGCGTCGCAGTGTTTGGGTGAAAAATTATTTGAATGAGCTTGTAATGTGTCCGAAGACTTGTGATAAGTTTTAATGATATTAGTATCCGCTCTTATATGGTTTTGCATTCCTTTATAACTCCTGTGTGGTTGTTTAATACTAAAAGATGCGAGTCGTCGGCTTCAGCCCCTACGTAGTTACTACATGGGGTGTCTATGCCGATGCACCATGTACCTTAGCCTATTATCGGAACCCGAAGGCAGTATAGTGCGGCAGACTAGGCAATCGGATTATAGTGCTGTATTTCTTTCACTTAACCGAAGGCGCGCGAAAAGGACTTCGGGAAGCGTACGATTAGCCACCAGAGTGTTTGCGATGTTCGGAGAACCGAGGCCGAAGCCAACATCATAATGTTTGCACAAAGGGCAAGTTCCTCGTATAATGCGGAATAACCGCTTACGAGGATTGAAGTATAATACTTCTAGCTTGGGGTTCGCAGATCGGATCACGCATACTATGACAACCTATTTTCGGCTTTCTCCCCTGAAGTGCTTTGACCGGACTATCCGGAAGCACAATCGCAAGGGTGCTCCCTTTGCCCTTTTAGCCGAACGAGCGGAACATAAAGGGGCAAGCACAGGAGCCGGGTAACACAACTTAATGGCCAAAGACATAGTTCCGAACCGATTCATATAAAGGGAACGCCAAGACGCCAAACACACGATGGTTCAGGCGGTTTGTGTTACAAAACGAGCCCCTGGTCTATTAGCCGGTTACCTCACGTCATACTGAACAGGTTCACGAGAAGTAGGATAAAGGAGAAAAAGTATGTGCCAAAAATAGGACAGATGAGGCGTACTTGCGCCATGCAATTTTGCATTTTCTCAACAACTCTTATTACTCGGATTGCCAAAGCAACTGTTTATAGGTATGCAAAAGAAAATAAGAAATAAAATCATACAAGAGTTGTTGTACCAGGGGTCTTCAATTGGTGACCTGACATCCTCGATATGCCCCCTTACTAGTTGACTCCTGCTCTTGAATGCACCTTGATGGGTGTTAGTGCGGGCGGATTTTGCTAACAAAATCTTGAGAGGCCGCAGCATTATAGGTGAGCTTTACGCTGTAGGCAGGCTCTTTTACGAGTGCCTGCATCTTGTCCAAAGACGTATTGGTGGTACTAGCTCGGGGCAGCCGAACACCCACATTTATTTCCCCATCGCTTTCCCATGGAATTTTAAGTGTGAAGTTGTGCCTCCTCAGCACATACTTTGTTGGTCCAGAAATTGTGTAGTGGAGGGCGAGTCCCTATAGAGGGGAAGAGGAAGGATCCGAGTTTTCGGTCTGAAGCCGAACTCGCTTCCCAGCGTTATGTGCCTTTATGGCGGATATCGGAACTTGCCGATCTTCTTTATAGCTGAATTTGGCCGCTAGGGCCAGTGCATGTTCCGTAGTTCTAAGGGAGCGCTCGGTGTCCCTTGGGGCCTAGCATCTTGAGCTTGAGGTATGCGTGGTGTGGGACCGCGTTGAAACGAGCGAACACTGTCCATCCAAGCAGCGTGTGATAGCCGTTGCAGAAGGGCACGATGTCGAAGATCAAGTCTTCTCTACGAAAGTTGTCGGGTGAGCCGAACACGACCTCTAGAGTTACCGAGCCAGTGCATCGGGCCTCAATGCCCGGGATCACTCCTTTGAAGGTAGTGCTGCTGGGTTTGATCCTTGATGGACCAACGCCCATCTTTTTCACCATACCTGAGTAAATCAAGTTAAGGCCACTTCCTCCGTCCATTAGGACCTTTGTGAGGTGATACCCATCTATAATGGGATCTAGGACGAGGGCCGCCGAACCCCCATGATGGATACTGGTCGGACGACCACGCCGATCAAAGGTGATTGGGTATGCCGACCATGGGATGTACTTAGGGGCTATGAGTTCCACCGCGTAGACTTCCCAGAGGGCGCGCTTCCTTTCCTTCTTCGGTATGTGGGTGGCGTATATCATCCTTCGCCATTTTTTACTTCGAGAGGGAACTTCTTCTGTCTGCCACCAATTGGACCCCGAGGCTCATCTTCGTCCTCGTTGCGCGAGCTTTTGCCTTGATCTTTAGGTTGTATATTGTCGGCCTGTTTAAACACCCAGCAGTTGCGGTGTATGTGGTTGGCGGGCTTTTCCGAAGTTCCATGGATTTGGCAAGGCCTTTCCGTGATCTTCTCAAGCTGTGTGGTCCATCACGATTGCCTTTAGGGAGCTTCTTTCGCTACCCAAGCCAGGAGCTGTGGAATCTGGCATTAATAGTCGTGTCATCGGCATCATTATTATTGTGCCGGCGTTTATTCTTATTGCACATTGGCTTTGAGTTGCCATCCTGGTCTTCAAGTGCCACGGGATCTTCAGAATTGTGGCTGCATCTAGCCAGCCAGCTATCCTCGCCCGTGCAAAAGCGGGTCATGAGGGAGGTAAGGGCGGACATAGTTTGAAGCTTGTCCTGTCCTAGCTGGCGGGCTAGCCATTCGTCCCGAATATTGTGCATGAAGGAGGCTATGGCCTCAGCATCCGGACAGTCGACGATTTGTTCTTCTTAGTCAAGAACCGATTCCAAATCTTCTGGGCGGACTCGCCGGGCTTCTGGACGACGTTGCTGAGATCAAAAGAGTCCGGCAGGCAGACATAGGTCCCCTGGAAGTTAGAGCGGAATGCGTCTTCCAGGTCTTCGCAACATCCAATGGAGTTTTCGGGGAGGCTGTTTAACCAGTGCCAAGCTAGCCCCTTAAGCTTAATAGGTAGATATTTGATTGCATGGAGATCATCTCCTCGTTCCATGTGGATATGGAGGAGGAAGTCCTCGATCCATATAGTTGGGTAGTGGTCCCATCGTACTATGCTATATTCACGGGTTTGAACCCTTTCGGGAACTGATGCCGCATTACCTCATCTCTGAAGCACACAGGGTTTTGACCCGTGCTATGTCGTGCGTGTATTCGGCGTCTATATGGGGCCGGTTGTGTTCCTAGACTCTGTTGTTTCTGTCAAACCATGGTCTGTACTCGCCACGTCTATCGAGCGCGTACTCTCTAGGTAAATAGATGGATCCAGTGCGGTCTGCTCTATGATCCAGGTCATCTCGTAGGTCAAACCTGTCATTGGGCTCTAATGGCTCCTTGCCCCATCTTCTGGGCACTATCGTTGTGTAACCAGCATCGTCGGCCATCCTGTCTCGACTAGGAGGGGGGCGGTCCGGCTTGTCGTACAAAGTACGGTTTCGAGTTGGAGTATCAGTAATTTCGTCGTCGAATTGCGGCAGCAACCTTCTCCAAGGGTAGCTTTTGGGCTGGTTTAACGGGCCAGAGTCGTATACTTCCTCGGCTGAGAGGACTTTCGTCCATCGATCATTGAGGTCGGCCTGTTCGGCTTTGAGTTGTCGTTCTTTGGCCTTTAGGCTGCGAGTCGTTGCTATGAGCCATTAACTGATTTCCTCCTAATCCTCGAGGTTATCAGGGATGTACAAGTCATTGGCTTCTGGTATATCTTCCTCCTCGATGGGGGGATGGTAATCATCGCCTTCGGGGTCATTGACGGTATCGGGTCGTTTTGACCCTCAAACGGGTGCTTGGGGATATCGGGATTGTCATGATCAATGGGGGCACTACCTTCCCCGTCGCTGATAATAGCTCTTCCCTTTTTGCTTAAGGGCCGCTTATGCGATCTCTGGCGCCTTGATGGCGCATCACCCGATTTATCACCGTTGTTGTGAGCCATATTGTCGCTGTTGGTGGCAGGAGTGTCCACCATGTAGACGTCGTATGTAGAAGTGGCGGCCGAACTCCCAGTTTTAACGGGAGGGGGAGTACGGTCCTCTTCATCCATGTATTTTGCCTCCTCAAAGGCATAGTCTAGCACATCGGTTAAGTCTTCGACGGTGGCTATCAAGTGGGTGGTGGGTGGGTCAAAAACTTCGTTCCTGCCCGAACTGTAACCAGGACGGGCATAGATTGGGGCTGGATCGTCGGTGATCCTCATCAATGAGAATTGCTCCAAGGCCTCGTCAACAGCTGAGGGCCCGATCGGATCCAGCTGTTCGGAACTCGTGGAGTTAACCCCTTGAAACCCACCCATGGGGGCTGTTCGGAAGGAACACATGTCTGGTCATATGGCTCGATGGCCAGACCAGGATGAGAGATCAAACTACCGCCATGGGTGACCCAATTGGCATGTCCGAAGAAGGGGCTCGAGGTTAAGGCCTCAGAGTCCTCGGGGGCTACAGGCAAAACCGTGAGCCCGATTAGTGACAAGTTCCCCTAAGAGTCGACAGAGAACTCTAAGTTTCCGAATCTGACCTTTTGATCAGGGGTGAAGCTGTCAATGTGACCCAGATGGCCGGCAGAATTAGCATGCAGCACAACGCTGCCGAAAGCGAAGATCCACCCGGGGACGAAAACGTCCATGTTGCGAACCTCTTCATTGATGAAGAGATGAGGCGTCGATCCCATCTCGCTCAGAGAGGAACTCTCTATGAAATCACCACTGTCAGTGTCAAAACCGGCGGATCTCGGGTAGGGGGTCCCGAACCGTGAGACTAGGATCGACGGTAACAGGAAACAAAGGGGACATGAGTTTACCCAGGTTCGGGCCCTCCTATGGAGGTAATACCCTACGTCCTGCTTGATTGTATTGATCGTGTAAGGGGTTACACAGTTGATCTACCTCGAGATCGTATAGCTAACCCGAGATGAGTTGTTATGTCTATACCCTAAAACCAATCGGCTTATATAGATGTCGAGGATTCCTAGGGTTTACACATGGCCGGTTACATGCCGAAGATATAAACTTGCCTAACTATTACATCAGATGTGGAGCGCAAGCCTTGTTTCCCAAAGTTTCCATTTGGGAGATTGAGCCTTCAAATACTTCGATGTTCGGTAAGTAGCCCTCATATTCTCTCCCATAAAAATAGGTTGGCTATCCGAGGACCCCCTGAGGGAGTCCTGGATTAGGGGTCCTCGGATAGCCGGCATGTTGTTCATGGGCCGGACTGTATGGGCCGCAAGGAAGGCATCGGATGATCGAAGACCGCCTTCGCCAGATGGAAGCTTCGAGGAGTCGTGACGTATTCTCCAAGTTATTACCTGTAGTTAGGCATGTAACCGACCATGTGTAAGCCGAGGGCACCCTTGGCATCTATATAAGCCGGAGGGTTTTTAGGGTATAGGGGACGAACAAATCATCTAGGGTTAGACATACGATCTCGAGGTAGATCAACTCTGTAACCCCTTACACCGTCAATACAATCAAGCAGGATGTAGGGTATTACCTCCATTGGAGGGCCCGAACCTGGGTAAACTCATGTCCCCTTCGTCTCCTGCTACCGTCGATCCGAGTGTCACAACTCGGGACCCCCTACCCGAGATCCGTCGAGTGTCACAACTCATGTCCCCTTCGTCTCCTGGATAACACGGGTTTTTCTGGAGGAAGATGAAGTGGATGGGTGCTGGATTAAGTGGAGGGGGGCACGTGGGACCCACAAGCCTGCTAGGCGTGGCCAGGGGTGGCCGCGCCTTGTGGGCTTGTCTCCCGCTGGTGCAGCCCCCTGCAGTGTGCTTGGTGCCCTAAATTTTTAAATATTCCAAAAAAATCATACTCCATTTTCAAGACATTTGAAGAACTTTTATTTTAAGGTCACTTTTTTATTGCACAGGAAACTCAAAAAACAAAAAAATAATAGCATTTTTTCTTAATTTCATCTAACTCACAGAAAATAAAAGTTGGGTACAGAAAGTTGTGCTTTCTAAATTCATCCATCTCATGCTCATCAAAAGGAATCTGTCAATAAGGTTGATCAAGTCTTATTAATAAACTTCTTTGAAATAACATGAAACCGAAGAATTTTCGAATAACACTAAGTTACCTCAATGGGGATTTGTATGTCCCCAACAATAAGTATATCATATTTCTTCTTGATAGTAGGAAGAGGGAATTCAAAGTCTCCAATAATAATCCTTGGAATTTTTTCAATGGAGTTGAGACTGTGAACTCGAGGTTGTTTCTTTGGAAAGTGCACCTATGCTCATTACCATTAATATGAAAAGTGACATTACCCTTGTTGCAATCAATAACAGCCCCTGCTGAGGGAGTCCTGGATTAGGGGGTGTCAGTGTCAAAACCGGTGGATCTCAGTTAGGGGGTCCCGGACTGTGAGACTAGGATCAAGGGTAACAGGAGACGAAGGGGACACGAGTTTACCCAGGTTCGGGCCCTCCAATGGAGGTAATAACCTACGTCCTGCTTGATTGTATTGATGGTGTAAGGGGTTACAAAGTTGATCTACCTCAAGATCGTATGTCTAACCCTAGATGAGTTGTTCTTCCCCTATACCCTAAAAATCCTCCGGCTTATATAGATGCCGAGGGTGCCCTAGGCTTACACATGGTCGGTTACATGCCGAAGAGATAACATGCCTAACTACAGCTAATAACTTGGAGAATACATCAAGACTCCTCGAAGCTTATATCTGGTGCAGGCGGTCTTCGATCATCCGATGCGTGCCTTGCGGCCCATACAATCCGGCCCATGAACAATATGCCGGCTATCCGAGGACCCCCTAATCCAGGACTCCCTGAGTAGACCCCGAACTGGCCTTCAACGCCGATATATATTTGTCTGATATCCTTATGTCGCCATCTTCGGCTTTCAAGGCGAGTCCCTTATCCTTCTTCATTTGACAACCGACCAGTTCGGTAAGATCCCAGGCGTCACGGGCACAGGGTCATTATAATAACTACACAAGTTCCTCGACTTTCACGTGTCGTGGGGAGGCGAGCGGCCAGTGATTTTTACAGTCTTACCCCTCCGGAACGAAGGCACCACATCTTTTTCTTCCCTCTCGTCGAGAACTCCTGGCGGAAGCTCCACGCAAAACATGGCTAACGCTCCTAGCTCCTCTGCACGCCCTTACGGCAACGCCCAGGGGACTGGACCAGCTGCTCCATCACACTCCTGCGGCTCCGTAATCTGGAGACCCAAGGATATCTTCCATCATCAGATCTGGTGACGACCCGCGCAGGTCCGCTCTCTTATGATGACGAGATTTTAGACGAGCGCTTCCCCAATCCAAACAAGGGGAGCATGTTTCCTTCGTCCCCTTCCTCCTCCGGGGCCTTGGGTTTCCAATCCATCCGTTCATGAGGGTGTTACTGGAGTTCTACGGGATCCAACTCAACCATCTCACTATTGGGTCAATTTTACACATCTCGGGATTTGTCGCCCTCTGCGAGATGTTCTTAGGATGCAAAGCTCATTTCAATCTGTGGAGTAAATACTTTTGCCTCGTCCCCCGAACTCGGAACAAGACAATCTTAGAGGTTGGCGTGGCCAAAGTATGCTGCATAGCGGGAACAGGGTATCCGGCTGGTACACCGAGGAAATCGGAAGAATGGACCTCGGAGTGGTTCTATATTGAAGATGTCCCCTTGTTCGAGCCAACTCGTACAGGTCTGCCCGAATACTCCGACCTTCTCCCGAAGAAGAGGTACAACTGGCGACCCAAGAGCTCATCTCAGGAGGAAAGCACCAAGGTGCAACGCCTGGCCGCACAGGTGCAGATGCTTGCCCACCACCGACTGACCATGATTGATGTCATGGCCGCCGCTATCTCCCAGTGTGTGCAGCCCCTCCAAAAGAGGGTACACCCCTTATGGCTGTACAATGGGACAAGCGACGTCACGTGCTCTCAGAAACTAGGTCCCGCCAATCCAACCGCGTTGGCCGCCGCACTTGCCGACCTGTACAACAGAGAGCAAGAAGACTTCATTCGGCAGTCAACCAAGGAAGGGAATTTGGCCCACAATCCCATTGAACAGGTAAACCTTTCTTTTTCAATCATGAAATAGTTCGGGGTTTCATTCCTCATTCTATTTGACGAAGGTCTTGGCGCGAATAGGAATGGAGGAGCTGCGTCGAGACAGTCAACTGTCCGGCTCCTCAGCCCGAGAACCATTCACACAACAACGATCCGGGCTTTAACGAGGACCCGGATCTTCTCCTTGACTTTGAAAATAGAGTCGATTTCCATGACAGCATCGTCTAGACCCCATTAGCTATCATAATTGCTTACCCCGAGTCATTCTCCGTTCCATCCGTGGGCAAGAAGAAAAGTTCCTCCCACAAGAGGCCTGCTACCAAGAGCGCCCCAAACGTGTTGGTCCCGACCCCCAATCACCGCCGACCCGTACGCCATGCTCCAGCAATCGAAGTTGCGGGCGAATTAGAGGCCAACCGGGACCCCATGAAGGAGCCGAACATGGGGACGAATCCACACGTCCACTCATCCCGAAGGTAGATCGTTTGGATATCCGCTTTATCGTTGTAGTCAGCAGAGTCTCATAGCCGCTTGTTTTATTGAAATACCTAGGCAAAACACCCAATCCTCTCCTGCCGAGGGGGCTTCCCGGGTGTTAGGAGACGCCTGAAGCTCCCGGGAGACGACCCATGCGGCTTCTGCTATGGAAGTCCCCACGGCCAATCTGGCGCCCGCCGAATCTGGTGACGGAGTATTCGTCACCAAATCAGAGGTGGAGAGCGCCATGCATCATCGGCACCGTTGGGAGGCCATGCGGCACCCAATTTTCTTGGACCAGGAGTTCGGCGCCCTACGCTTGGCGGATGCACACCTCGGGGCCGCCCGAGCTGGATTCGGCGAAGCTATGAAGCCGATAACAACCAACATTCAGGTAAGTGATCCAATTTTATAGAACCCATATACTTGTGTAAGCCTAGTAGCCCCCAAGCCTTAATTTTCTTTAGGAAAAATGAATTAAGGATCTCTGCACTGTTTGACTGGCTACGCAGGCCTCAAAGCAACAGTCCAAGCAATTGGCCAAGGCCTTCGAGGAGACCCACACGGAAGTGCAATCCGTGAAGGCCGCACTAGCACAAATGAAGAGTCTCATGCGAGAGGCCCATGGTGAGTGTGCATGTACTACTAATCTTTTTAGATCATTGTGCCTAACATATGGATTCCGTGTAGCAGTCGAATCAATAGGACATATGGAAAGGCAGCTCGAAGAAGCTCGGGATTCTCAAAGGTATGCAAAATCCCAGCATCAGGTTGGCTGCCTTGTTATACAAAAACAGGATGAGGAAATAAAGAGTTTAAAGACTCATTTGGCCCAAGCTCAAGAAGAGAATTGAAAGCTTCAGAGGGGCGTATTCAGTAAGTACAACGCCTCTATTAGTAAGTATTTCCTATGTAGGGAATGATAGTAATCGCGCTTGTTATCTTATGTGCAGGTCTCCTATCCGGACATCAGGAAGAGGAGATCAAATCGTACCAAGGGGACCTGCTGAAGGAGCTGACCTCTCTCCATAAGCACATTCAAAAAGCAATGAAAGGGATGGTGAAGGCACTATGGCCCACCGAACAGTGACCTTAAGGGCGGGGCTCGGGATAGGCTCGAATTGTGGAAGACGTCGACTTGCTGCGAAGGAGCTCGAGAGGCGTGGGCGATGGTCAAGACCCGTTTCACCGGACTTAACCCCGAGCATATGGCGTGGGTTGGTCCCGTGGGATCGGATGGAAAAGAAGTGCCACTCCACTTGGTATATGATCAGGTGATGCGAGCCACCCGTCTTTCGCAAGAAGACTGCCCCCTCAACACAATAATCGATGATCTCGATCAACATCCGCACATGTAATTTATATGTACATGTGTATAAACAATCTATGTTGTAAGCTTTGTCTTAACCGGCCATTAGCTTCTCCCTTCCGTGCGAAGAGCTCGGAAGTGTTCCTCCTTATTATTCCCTCAAAAAAGAGCGAACTGCATTCGGGGAACCAGGCAATCTGGCCATGTGGTCCAAACAGATAGAAAGCCCACAGAAAGATATGTTATATTACAACATAGCGTAAGAAACATCTTTTGATGAAAATAGTACCTCTATCAATACCTTTCATCGGGGTTCTATGAAGAGCGTAGATAGAAATACACATACTTGTAGTATGCAGCTAATTGTTCTTTGGGAAGAAAAAACCCAAACAATGGTCATAGCAGCCAGAGCCATATAAGTTTCTGTCATAGCCGATCCATTGTGTATGTAAGATAGCTAGCTTTCGGCTTCACCCGTCTGAGGTACGTGTTCGGATGACCCGGTCGTAACAATCATAGAGGTGCTCCCTTTACTCTCTAGCCGAACAATCGGGAACGTAGAGAGTAAGCACAGGAGCGAGGCAACCCAGTTGGAAAAGTCTTAGTTCAAATTGATGCATACGATGGCTAGTACATGGCAAAGGAAACATACGTGCCAGCTAAGTACGAGCAAATAAAATTTTGGCTACTTGAAAGAAGCCCCCACGTGCTCTGTTTGTATTTAACACTTTATTGTGTATGCCGATTATCTGTAGTACAAGATTGGTTCAGCCGAACATAGGGTAAGAAAAGAAATTTCCCCTATCGAACAGCAAAGTGGGAAGGGAAAAGGCAAAAAAGGAAAAATAATGAAAAGCAAAAGATATAGGGGGTATAGACGACACCGGTTTATCCGTAGAATCGCCAAAGACGAGTTGTGTTCCATGGGTTCGGTTCAAGGCGGTTATCGGATGGACTCCGCAAACGATAGGCCCCTCTTGCGAGCACTTGTCGATGATAAAAGAACACTCCTATTTGGGGTTGAGTTTGTGCTTCTATTTCTCCGGGAGCCGTAGGACGATCTCTCCTACATTGTATGCCTTTGCCCTGACCTCCCTACTTTGGTACCGCCGATATTGCTGTTGATAAAGAGTGGATCGAGCCAGAGCTATATCCCGTCCCCCCTCCAAGGCGTCTAAGTCGTCCTGCCAATCCAACTCGGCCTCCTTTTCCTCATACATGCGCACTCTTAGTGCATCGTGGATAATATCACAAGGAAGAACTACCTTTGCCCCATAGACCATAAAAATGGTGTGTAACCCGTTGATATATTCGAGGTGGTACGCAGGCCCCATAAAACGGAGTCGAGTTCCTCCACACAATGACAGTCGGACTCGTGAAGAGATCGGACCAAACATGGCTTGATACTGCTCATAATGAGGCCGTTTGCTCGATCGACCTATCCATTGGTCTACGGATGATAGACCGATGCGTAATCAAGCTTTATACCCATTTTTGCGCACCAGTCCTTGACCTCTTGGGCCGTGAAGTTGGATCCATTATCCATTATTATACTATGCGGGACACCGTAACGGTATACTATGCTAGATATAAAGTCGATTACTGGTCCGGATTTAGCTGATTTAATAGGCTTTGCTTCTATCCATTTGGCAAACTTGTCAACCATGACTAGTAGGTATTTATTTTTCTTGGTTCCCCCTTTAAGGGGTCCGACCATGTCCAGTCCCCAGACCGCAAAAGGCCAAGTGATCGGAATAGTTCGAAGAGATGTAGGGGGCATGTGACTTTGATTCGCGAAGATTGACACCCAACGCAATGTTGAACAAGTGACCGGGCATCTGGCCGAGTTGTAGGCCAAAATAAACCGGCTCGGAAGGCCTTCTTGACAAGTGATCTTGCCGCGGCATGATCCCCGCCCATGCTTGCATGGCTTTCGGCAAGGAGCTCCCGTCCTTCTTCCTCGGATATGCACCTCTGTAATACTCTGGTGGTGCTTTTCTTGTATAAATCACCCTTGTGTACTTTGTAGGCCTTGGATCGTCAAACTATGCGTCGTGCCTCAGTTTGATCATTGGGGAGTTCCTTGTGAAGAAGGTAAGCAAGGAAGGGCTCTGTCCATGATGCAATTACTGCCATTACTTCATTGGTCGAGGACGTCTCATTCATCGTTGAGCCATTGATAATGCCATCATCTAGCTCGTTTATAGGGGTAACCACTTCGTCCCTCGTATTCGGACCGGCACCATTATCATTGTCCTGCCACACTATAGAGGGCTTCAAAATCTGCTCCAAGAAGGTGTTTCTCGGGACAGGGCCGCGTTTGGCTCCTATACGGGTCAGTACATCGGCGACTTAGTTGTTGTCTCGAACAACATGGTGGGATTCCAACCCCTCGAACCGAGCAGATATCTTGAGGATGGCATTTCTATATGCCGCCATCTTCGGATTTTTGGTGTCGAACTCGCCGTTAATTTGGGATATGGCCACATTTGAGTCTCCCCGTACCTCTAGCCATGGTATGCCCATCGACACCACCATCCGAAGACCATGAGAAGAGCTTCGTATTCAGCGGCATTGTTGGAATCGGCATACGTGATTTGCAGCACGTATCGTACGTTGCCGCCTATGGGGGGTGTGAGGATAACTCTAGCCCCCAGATCAATCAAGGTCTTGGATCCATCAAAGCACATCGTCCAATGGGAGTATGCGCTATACTCCTTGGGGAGCTCGGCCTCTGTCCATTCAGCCAAGAAGTCCGCCAGTACCTGAGATTTAATGGCGCGTCATGGCTTGTAGGTTATTTCGAGGGGAAGGAGCTCAATGGACCATTTGTCTATGCGACCGGTGGCATCCCTGTTTTGATTATGTCATTCAAGGGGACTTCCGATGCCACCGTTATCGTGCACTCCTCAAAGTAGTGTCGAAGTTTCCTCGATGCCATGAATACTGTATAGGCTATTTTCTGATAATGCGGGTATCTAGACTTGCAGTGCGTTAGCACCTCTGACACATAATATACCGGCTTCTGAGTCCGGAATTTATGTCCCTCCTCATCTCGTTCAATAGCGAGCTCCGCACTGACGAATTTGTTGGTGGCCGATATGTATAACAACATGGGCTCACCGGCGCCTGGTGCTATGAGTATGGGTTGGTTGCTAGTATTGCTTTGATTTCCTCCAACGCAGCCGCTGCTTCATCGGTCCATTCAAAATTGTTGGTCCTTTTCAACAGCTTATAGAGCGGCAAATCTTTTTCTCCGAGGCGGGAGATAAAGCGACTTAACGCCGATATGCACCCGGCTAGCCTCTGGACATGCTTCAGCTCTGTGGGGATTGCAAGTTCTGATAGAGCACGGATTTTAGCTGGATTTGCCTCTATTTATGTATGGGAGATGATGAATCCAAGAAGCTTACCAAAGGGAACTCCGAATACACATTTTTCCGGATTGAGTCGTATATCATATTCATGTAAATTAGCAAAAGTTTGATTACCACATCATCCACGTATGCCTCGACAGTTTTTCGACCAGTGTAGCGAGGCAGGTTTGGATCATGTGCCGGTATGTGGCCCTGGTGTTTTTTAGCCCAAAGGGCATCGTGTTGAAGCAAAATGGCCCGTAGGGGGTCATGAATGCAGTAGCCGCTTGATCGGACTCCTTCATTTTAATTTGATGGTATCCGGAGTAAGCTTCGAGGAAACACAACAAATCATGTCCGGGTGTGGCATCAATGATCTGGTCTATGCGTGCTAAGGGGAAAATGTCCTTGGGGCATGCCTTGTTGAAGTCTTTGAAATCGACACACAACCGCCAAGACTTGTCTTTCTTACGTACCATCACCAGGTTTGCTAGCCACTCAGGGTGTTTAATATCCCGAATATATCCGGCTCGAGCAATTTGGCTAATTCTTCAGCCATGGCTTGCCATTTAGGCTTGGACAAGCGGCGCGGGGTCTATTTCACGGACTTAAAGCCCGGAATGATGTTTAAGCTATCTTTAGCGAGCCGCTGTGGGATTCCAGGCATATCGGGAGGATGCCAAGCTGAAATGTCCCAATTGTCGCGGAGGAAATTCCGCAATGCTTCGTCCATAAGGGGATCCAGTTGGGCTCTGATGGACGCTGTTTTATTGCGGTCCATTGGATGCACCTGAAATTTGATGATTTCCTCTGCAGGTTTAAAGGACGTGGATTTGGGCCTTTTGCTAAGGATCAAATCATCCCTATTGACTATTGATCGTAATGCGGTCAAGACTTCGGCGGCGAAGGTTTCTGCTAATGCCTCGAGGGCGAGTGTTGTTGTTTTGTTTTCGGCCCGAAGGGCTATATTCGGATCGCTGGCGATCGTGATCACTCCATTTGGTCCTGACATTTTGAGTTTCATGTACCCGTAATAGGGTATAGCCTGGAACTTTATAAAGGCATCGCGTCCCAATAGGGCGTGATAGCCACTTGTCAAGTGGATGATGTGGAAGAGAAGTTCTTCAGGCCGATAGTTTTCAGGCGTACCGAACACAACGTCCAGGATGATGCATCCGGAATAACGTGCCTCTTTCCCTGGGATAATTCCCCGGAAGGTTGTGCTGCCATGTTCGAAGCGGGATCGGGCGAACTGTATTTTTTCAAGAGTCGCCTCGTATATGAGGTTAAGACCACTGTCGCCGTCCATTAGCACCTTATGTATCATGTATCCATCAATGATGGGATTCAAGACTAGAGCAGCCGGTGAATGACCAGGAAGGATGGGCGGCTGGTCAGTGCCCCCGAAAGTAACCGGTACATGCCCATGGGCTAGTAGCTACCACGTGGTAGACTTGCTCGTGCTCTCTAAGAGCTCTTTTACGCCTGCTCCTCGAGGGGAAGATCTCATAGACCATTAGGACTTCGTCATTAAATCCGGCTGGCGAAGGAGAGCGCCTGTTCGACGGAGGTGTCTCGAGGATGAACTCGCCAATTTTTGCGACTTGCCTGACGACCTAGTAGGATCGATGGCTATGAGTAGGGTTTGTGTTCAACAACACGGAATGAATGGGACAGGGTTTATCCAAGAGTCCGTCAAGGACGGTGCCAGTCCCAAAGAGGGACTTGTTTCTTTTTCCGACGGGTGCTAGCCGCTTTGGAGGTGTCCACTTTTTCCGAGCTCCTCTAGGGTGTTCGGAGAAGATTGGTTCCAAGAACAATCATTCGGATTGCCACACACTCTCCATGGCCCAGTACTTATATACCAATTCGGCTAACTCTGAAAAGTTGCTTATGCATCGGCGGGCCAGGGCATTGAGAATCCCTTCATCATGGCAATTGCAAATGAAGATTGCCATTACATCGTGGTCATCAAGACCTTTTACTCTGCTCCTAGTGAGTCAGAGTCTTGCCCAAAAGTGGTGGACTAATTCTCCTTGTATTTTCTTGATATCCCTAAAGTCCGAAGGCATGGGCTTTGGCGTGGTACTTGGATGATCATCTTGGGTGGTGGGTGGAAAAAAAATTGGTTCCTTGTCGCAACGAGTATTCAGAATTGCAGTTTCCATATTGTGCGACGGATCCTGGACCGGTGATTGTATGTTTTTAGAGCGATTCCCTGCCTCTGATTCACCGAAGGGGTCTTGGAGATCGAGGACTAGGGTATAGATAGTTTTCAATTCCGGCTGTCGGGCGGAATCCATGGCTGGACACTCGATGGTAGCGACAAGGCGGGTGACCAGAGGGACATGAATCTCCCTGTCATCGGGTCTGATACCAAGCTGATCATAGAACGGAACCTGGTTATCCGATATACGCATAGCTTCGATCCGATCAAACAACTCATTTAAGAATGAGGTGATGGAGGGATGCATGTTGCTGATACGACTGGATTCGTCAAGCGGTGAGATGGTTCCAGAGTTATTTTGTGCCATGCTTTATTTGCTGATAGAACCTTTAGTATGGGCGCTATGGTGGCCCAATGGTTGAACACCAACCGTTCGAAGGAGCCCATATTTCGAGGTATCTATGCATCTCGGTTAGCTAAACATTTTGAGATACCCATTAGGCTTCACGAGAAAGATGAGAGGCTACTACCCCTGACATTTTTAGATTATGACCGTATAGTAGCTCATGATGTTATTAAGAAAAACGATGATAGGAGGCTGCTTTACAACTTAGTTTTTAGCCAAGGTACTTGTGAAATTATTACTCTGCCTGCTTCTTCTTTGTTCGATATTTTCTCAGGCAGGTACACCATTATGCCCGGAGACATTTACAGATATTGGGGTCTGACACAACCCCCAGCTTTGGAGCCGACACCTGCCTTTGATCCGTACTCGGAGCCAGTCTTTCAGTGGGAGCCACAGGAGATCGCCAACCAATGGAATTATGTGGGCGCTGCTGAGTATCCTGGAGGGGGCTCTTTCCAGCCATGGCCATAGACCAGCTTAGGCCAAAAGCGTGGGGGAGTACGTATTTCTCACCGACTTTACATTCATATTAACACACTCATCTTACTAGTCGTTGTTCAAACTCTTTCATTGTACCATCCATGGTAGTTTATTTTCTTGTTTTGCTTTCTTCTTGTGTTTATTTAACTTTGAGAAAAATACAAAAAAATATTATTTCTAGCTTTATTTCCTAGTCGCTTAGTTGTAGCATTAAAAGGAAAACCCAAAAAGATTTTTCATTCTTGTTTTGCTTGTTGGGAGCTTTCCCGTGTAAATAGTTTTCTCATTCTTATTTTGATTTTTCTTTCTTTGGGACGTAAAGAGAAGACCACGGTGAAAATGTTGAGTGGCACTCATATGCATTATTGTTTACCTATTAGAGAGCCCATTTTACCTTGTATTCTCCTTTGAGTTATTGGTTGTAGATTCCAGCTTAGTCCAATGCACATGCACTCTTATTATTATCCAAACCATTCGGTCATGCAAGTGAAAGGCAATAATGACGATATTTGATGAAAAGATTGAGATGGAGAAAAGCTGTTATGAACTCTATCTATCTTGCTTTTGTAAATATGATTAGCTCATCATTCCGAATTCAGTTCATCATGGGTGAAACATATTTGCAATGACAATTAGAGATTATAGTTATTCATGCCCTGCTTAATTAACTAAGAGTGGTTAATGGTTTTTTTGGGTGGCAACATGCATATTAAAATGGCTGTGATGTAGTATGATGGATTAGTATCTGATATGTCTCGAACATATCTATAACTTTTTATTGTTCCATGCTATTATATTATCTGTTTTGGTTGTTTTATATGCATTAGTATGCTATTTTATATTATTTTTGGAACAAACCTATTCATCTAGAGCCTAGTGCCAGTTTTTTCCCCTTGTTTTTGAGTTTCACAAATAAGGAATATTAAAAGGGGGTCCAAACGGAATAAAATCTTCGGAAGGAATTTTTGATGGAACAAAAGGAATCATCGAGACTTGAGAACCAAGGCAGAGGAGCCACTATGGGGCCACAAGCCCTAGGGGCGTGGCCTGGGGGAATAGGCCGCGCCGGGAAGGCTTGTGGGCTCATAGAAGCTCCCCTAACCCTAATCTTAGGCCTATAAATTCCCAAATATTCCATCATTATCAAAGAGAGCCACAAAAACACTTTTCCGCCGCAAGAAGCCTCCGTTCCAGAGAGATCCAATCTTGGAGCCTTTTTCGGTAATATGTCGGAGGGGGATTCGATCACGGAAGGCATCTAAATCAACTCCATTGCCCCTGCGATCATGCGTGAGTAGTTCACCATAGACCTACGGGTCCATAGCTAGTAGCTAGATGGCTTCTTCTCTCTCTTTGCTTCTCAATACCATGTTTTTCATGATCTTCATGGAGATCTATCCGATGTAATACTCTTTTGCGGTGTGTTTGTCGAGATCTGATGAATTGTGGGTTTATGTTCAGATTATCCATGAATATTGTTTGAGTCTTTCCTGAATTCCTTTATGCATGATTTCATATCTTTGTAAGTCTCCTCGAGTTATTGATTTAGTTTGGCCAACTAGATTGGTAATTCTTGCAATAGGAGAAGTGCTTAGTTTTGGGTTCAATCTTGAGGTGTCCTCACCCAGTAACAAAGTAGGGGTAGCGAGGCACGTATTGTATTGTTGCCACCAAGGGTAAAAAGATGGGGTTTTCATCATATTGCTTGAGTTTATCCCTCTACATCATGTCATCTTACTTAATGTGTTACTCTGTTCATCATGAACTTAATACTCCAGATGCAGGCAGGAGTCGATCGATGCGTGGAGTAATAGTAGTAGATGCAAAATCTTTTCGGTCTACTTATCACGGACGTGATGCCTATATGCATAATCATTGCCTTGGATATCTTCATAATTATTCTCTTTTCTATCAATTGCTCGACAATAATTTGTTCACCCACCGTAATATTTGCCATCATGGGAGAACCAATCTAGTGAAACCTATGGCCCCCGGGTCTATTTTCCATATTATACTTTCAGATCTAAAACCAAAAATACCAAAAATACTTTCTGCCCTATTTTTTACTTTTAGTTTTACTTTCCATTCAAGCATCCTATTATATCTATCTCTATCAGATCTCATCCTTGCAAGTAACTGTGAAGGGATTGACAACCCCTTTATAGCGTTGGGTGCAAGAGTTTGATTCTTTGTGCAGGTACATCTATTGGTGGCTCGCTTGTATCTCCTACTAGATTGATACCTTGGTTCTCAAAAACTAAGGGAAATACTTATCTACTTTGCTGCATCAAACCGTTCCTCGTCATGGGAAACCAACACATGCTCGAGAAGTAGGAAGAAGGATTTCTGGTGCCGTTGCTCGGGAGATACAAGTCAAGTCAAGATAATAATTCTCTCTTCAACTTACCAATTTCTAGTTTGGTTGCGGGGACATCTACATCAAGCCTACCAAGTAACCATCACAAACTCATCTCTTGCATTTACATTATTTGCCATTTCCTTCTCGTTTTCCTCTCCCCCACTTCTAAAATGATTTTCAGAAAATACCAAAAATATTTGCCTTTTTGTTTGCCCTGCTTTCGCTTGCCCTTTTGATTACCAAACTATGTCAAACATTAGCACATCCCCTTGTCACCAGACTTTGAAGTTCTTTACTTCAAACAAAAACAAGGGAAAATTTTGAAGGATGCTTGGTATAGGATAATGGAATATTATCATGTTTCCAATCAAAAAGGTGATGCAAAAGTTTTGCTTACAAATTTTTACATTGGTTTAGCTTTGCAGCATAGGGAGCTTTTAGATTTTGCCTCAAAAGGGAATTTTATTGAGCTTGACACGAATGCAACCTATGAAGTTTTAGAAGGGTTTTGGGAGTTCCTCCACCGAAAAGGGGGTTTGCTTTATTTCAAGAGGGAGTTCAAGTTTTTGACAAATTGGGTGACTTACACAAGCACTTGGTCGAGTTACAACAACATCATGAACCCCTCAAACATATTAACGGGAACCTTAATTGCTTGAATACTTTGATCACCCTTCTCAATAAGCATTTGGACATTTTGGACACCAAGATGGATCCTCCCCTTACAAGTTGGGGGAAGATGAAAGAACCTCCTATATTTGAGAAGGTCCTCACAAAAGTTGCCAATACCAAAGATGACAATACCTAGATCTATTGTGTTTTGCCTAGCTAGGGGCGTTAAACAATAGCGCTCTTTGGGAGGCAACCCATTTTTATTTTGCTTTCTGCTTTCTGCTTCTGTTTTGGTGTGTTTGGCACACTATTACTTCTGTAGTAATTGTGTTTTGGTGTTTTGGTTAGTGTTTGAGCCAAGTAAAACCTTTGGGGTGATCTATGGTACTTGTTGATTTGATCCTGTGAAAAAAACAGAAACTTTTGTGCTCAGTCCAGAAATTTTACAAATTTTTAAGAGCGTCAAATTGATCTAAAATGTTTACACAAGATTGATATACAAATTTCCCTGATTGTCCTAATGTTTCAAAAATTTATAGAGTTCTATAAGTATTCGAAGTTTACAGATTTCTACAAACTGTTTTGTTTTTGACAAATTCTGTTTTTTTGCGTTGTTTGTTTATTTTGATGTATATATGGGTCGTATCGGGGGGTTTGAGTCATCAAAAGTTAGAATACAGTAGGTATTACACCAATATAAAGAAAGAATGAGTTAACAACAGTACCTAAAGTGATGATTTATTTTTCTTATACTAACGGATCTCATGAGTTTTCTGTTGAGTTTTGTGTTGTGAAGTTTTCAAGTTTTCGGTGAAGATTTGATGGACTATGGAATAAAGAGTAGAAAAATCCTAAGCTTGGGGGTTCCCAAGGCACCCCAAGTCATATTCAAGGACACCAAAAATCCTAAGCTTGGGAAAGCCCCGGAAGGCATCCCCACTTTCGTCTTCAATCCATCGGTAAATTTACTTGAAGCTATATTTTTATTCACAACATGATATGTGTTTTGCTTGGAGCATCTTGTATGATATGAGTCTTTGCTTCTTAGTTTGACACAATCATACTTTCTGCACACATCTTTTGAGACAGACACGCTGAATCATGAATTTGTTAGAATACTCTATGTGCTTCACTTATATCTTTTGAGCTAGGCAATATTGCTCTAGTGCTTCAATTATATCTTTATAGAGCATGGTGGTGTTATATTTTATACAAATTATTGAACTCTCGTTCCTCACTTATATTATGTTGAGAGTTTCTTAAAACAGCATGGTAATTTGTTTAGGTTATGAATTTAGTCCAAATATAATGGGCATCCAAGTGGGATATAATAAACACTTTCATATTAAGTGCATTAAAAACTATGAGAAGTTTGATTCCTTGCATATAGTTTTGAGATAATAGGGATGGTAATATGAGAGTCATGCTAGTGAGTAGTTGTGAATTGGAAGAGATACATGTGTTAAAGCTTTTGATTCCCGTAGCATGCACATATGGTGAAACGTTATGTAACGAAGTCGGAGCATGATTTGTTTAATGATTGTCGACCTTTGTGTGAGGGTCAGGAGCGCGGGATGGTTAACTCCTACCAACCTCTCCCCTAGGAGCATGTGTCTAATGCTTTGTTTGATAACTAATCGACTTTTGCAATAAGTATGTGAGCTCTTTATGACTAACGTTGAGTCCATGGATTATACACACTCTCACCCTTCCACCTTTGCTAGCCTCTCTAGTACCGCGCAACTTTTGCCGGTACACCAAATCCTCCTTCCTGAAAACAACCACCATATATTCCTCAAAACAGCCACCATACCTACCTATTATGGCATTTCCATAGCCATTCTGAGATATATTGCCATGCAACTTCCACCATGTAGTTTTTCTATGACTTGCATCATCACTTCGTATTGCATATAGAGTCATATTTTGTCATAGGAATCGAGTTGTAATTTCTTTTTCTTTGAGTTATAAGTAAATGAAAATGTGATGATTTTTCATTAATAGAGCATTGTCCTGTGAGACAAAAGGATGATGGAGGCTATGACTCCCTCGCAAGTTGGGATGAGTATCCGGACTTTACAAAATATAAAAGAGGCCAGCGAAGCCCAAACAAAAAATAAAAGAGGCGAAAGAAGCCCACCAAAAAAGAAAAAAAGAGAAAGAGAGTAGGGACAATTTCTACTACCTTTTCCACACTTGTGCTTCAAAGTAGCACCATGATCTTCATAATAGAAAGTCTCCTATTTTGTCACTTTCATATAACTAGTGGATATTCATTATGCACGCCCACTTAGTTTTCTTTTTGATATTTCATACACTTATAGCTCTAAGTGCATTAGTTGCATGCCAATCCCTACTCACACACATTGATATCTATTGACGAGCATCTCCATGGCCCATTGATACGCCTAATTGATGTGAGACTATTTTCTTCTTTTTCCCCTTGCACCTCCTCCATATTATATTCCACCTATAATGCTATATCCATGGCTCACGCTCATGTATTGCGTGAGAGTTTAAAAGGTTTGAGAACACCGAAAGTGTGAAACAATTGCTTGACTTGTTCATCGGGGTTGTGGATGATTTAGATACTTTGTGTGGGGAAGATGGACCATAGACAGACCATATGATTTTGTAGGGATGACTTTCTAAGGCCTTGTTATTTCGGAAGGACATGACTACCTTGTTGGTGTGCTCGAAGTATTACTGTTTTTATGTCAATATTAGACTATTGTTTTGAATCTTATGGATCTAAATATTCATGCCACAATAAATAATATTACATGGATAAATATGTTAGTTAGCATTCCACATAAAATATTCTGTTTTTATCATTTACCTACTCAAGGACGAGCAGGAATTAAGCTTGGGGATGCTGAGATGTCTCCAACGTATCTATCATTTTGATTGTTCCATGCTATTATATTATATATTTTGGATGTTTTATATGCAGTAATATGCTATTTTATATTATTTTTGGTAGGCCTGGGCATTCGGTATAAACCGAAACTTTGGTTTCTACCATTCATTTTTTTCGAATTCGGTTAGCAACGCTAGAAACCGAATGGGAAACTAAAAATAGCTAACCGAGATTTCGGTTAACCGACTTAATCGGTTTAGTCTTCGGTTTACACCGTAATTATTGAACACACCAAAGTAGCTTTAGATGTGTGTAACCGAGTTCAACATGCATTATTATGTAGCCTCGCTATCGATCCTTCTCTCTGTCGCGGACCGAGGTGGGACTAAACAATTAACCAACCACGGTTCATCCTAATATATGCACGTATACCTACATACAAGCAGGCTACAACGGCCCATGCATGTAGTCCATGGGTGGTCGGGGCCCATGGGACATTTTCCTACACGGGAGCACGCGCTCGAAGCTACTGGCACGGAAATATTTACTATGCAGCAACATGAGCGCCGGAGAATTCTGTTTTGGGTTGTACGTTCATGCGGTCGTGGCATATATTCGGTTTTGCTTTCGGTTAACCGAGCTAAAGCTGAACCGACCGAACTAAGTTCGGTTTCTGACGGTAAAAACCAAACTTTTTTGTACTGCAAATTTTTTTTTTCGGTTTATTCGGTTTCGGTTTCGGTTCGGTCTTTGGTTTGTCGGTTTTTATGCTCACCCCTAATTTTTGGAACTAACCTATTAATCTAGAGCCTAGTGCGAGTTTCTTTTTTTCCTTGTTTTTGAGTTTCTTAAATAAGGAATATTAAACGGAGTCCAAACGGAATAAAACCTTCAGAAGGAATTTTTCTGGAACAAAAGGAATCTACGAGACATGAGAACCAAGGCAGAGGAGCCACCGTGGGGCCGCAAGCCCTAGGGGTGCGGTCAGGGGGGTAGGCCGCGCCAGGCCGGCTTGTGGGCCCACGGTAGATCCCCTAACCCTAATCTTCATCCTATAAATTCCCAAATATACCATCATTATCAAAGAGAGCCACAAAAACACTTATCCGCCGGTAGAAGCCTCCTTTCCCGAAAGATCTAATCTTGGAGCCTTTTCCGGTAATCTGCCGGAGGGGGATTCGATCATGGAGGGCATCTACATCAACTCCATTGCCCCTCCGATGATGCATGAGTAGTTCACCAAAGACCTACGAGTCCATAGCTAGTAGCTAGATGGCTTCTTCTCTCTCTTTGCTTCTCAATACCATGTTCTTCATGATCTTAATGGATATATATCCGATGTAATACTCTTTTGCGGTGTGTTTGTCGAGATCCGATGAATTGTGGGTTTATGTTCAGATTATCCATGAATATTATTTGAGTCTTTCCTGAATTCTTTTATTCATTATTTCATATCTTTGCAAGTGTCTTCGAGTTATTGGTTTGGTTTGGCCAACTAGATTGGTAATTCTTGCAATAGAAGTGCTTAGTTTTGGGTTCAATCTTGCGGTGTCCTCACCCAGTGACAAAATAGGGGTAGTGAGGCATGTATTGTATTGTTGCCATCAAGGGTAAAAAGATGGGGTTTTCCTCATATTGCTTGACTTTACCCCTCTATATCATGTCAGCATACTTAATGCGTTACTCTGTTCTTCATGAACTGAATACTCTAGATGGAGGCAGGAGTCGATCGATGTGTGGAGTAATAGTAGTAGATGCAAAATCGTTTCGGTCTACTTATCACGGACATGATGACTATATGCATAATCATTGCCTTGGATATCTTCATAATTATTCTCTTTTCTATCAATTGCTCGACAATAATTTGTTCACCCACCGTAATATTTGCCATCATGAGAGAAGCCATCTAGTGAAACCTATGGCCTCCGGGTCTATTTTCCATATTATACTTTCAGATCTAAAACAAAAAATACGAAAAATAATTTCTTCCCTATTTTTACTCTTAGTTTTACTTTCCGTTCAAGCATCCTATTATATCCATCTCTATTAGATCTCATGCTTGCAAGTAACCGCGAAGGGATTGACAACCCCTTTATAGCGTTGGGTGCAAGAGTTTGATTCTTTGTGCAAGTACATCTATTGGTGACTCTCTTGTATCTCCTACTGGATTGATACCTTGGTTCTCAAAAACCGAGGGAAATACTTATCTACTTTTCTACATCAAACCGTTCCTCTTCACAGGAAACCAACACATGCTCGAGAAGTAGCAGTATCCTCCTCTGAACAATTCAAGTGGCTCGACTTGGCACATGTTCATGCATGTAGTTGAAACAAATTCAACATATCCTCCATGATATTTATGTTCATAGTGATTTATATCCTACTCATGCTTGCGGTCAGTGTTGGTTAATCTCAAGGCATGTTGATGACTGTGTCGCTCTCTAGTTGGTCGCTCCCGAGTCTTTTGCTAGCCTTCACTTGTACAAAGCGGGAATACTGCTTGTGCATCCAATCCCTCAACCCCAAAGTTGTTTCATATGAGTCCACCATACTTACCTATATACGGTATTTACCTTCTGTTCCAAGTAAATTTGCATGTGCCAAACTCTAAACCTTCAAATAAACATTATGTTTTGTATGCCCAAATCGCTCATGTGGCGACTGGGGGTCGTTAGTATCTTCCATGCTAGGTGGGTTATTCTCACAATATGTGTTAATTCACTATCATTCACGAGAAAGTGGCTGGTAATCGGTAAGCCTAGTTCCATGCTCGAATTTGAAAGCAAAATATAATTAAACAAAACTCCCCTAGGACTGTGTTTGTATGGACGGTACCCGTGGATTCGGCTCGCTGTGGAGTGTGACTGATTGGTGGAGGGGGAGTAAAAACTTTACCATTCTGTTTGGGAACCGCCTATAATGTATCTAGCATGGAAGATTTTCAAAACCTCTTGGTCATTATGTGAGCAATGAAAGCATACCGCTCGAAAATCATTACTTATCTCTGTTCTAAAAGCTCGAGCTCTGGCACCTCTGCAAATCAATGTTTCCCTCCACGAAGGGCCTTTCCATTTACTTTATTGTTGAGTCATCATCCTCTCATAAAAGGCACCGGTTAGAGAGCACCATCGTCATTTGTATGCTTGCTGTTAATTGATATTGAGTATGAGCATGACTAGGTATCTCTCACCGTGAATTACAATGTTTAGTTGGTCCTTGCTCTTTAGAGGTGCTCCGCATTTATGTTTTGCGGTCTTAGAAAGGGCTAGCGAGATACCATTTTGTCATATTGTATCATGATTGTTTTGAAAAAGTGTCTTCATATGAGAGTTATTATTATTGCTCGCTAGTTGATTATGTCATTGATATGAGTAAAAGTAAGACCGAAATGTTATTGTGAACATGGTTAATCCATGATCTTTGCAGAAAATCTGAACATCAGTTGGACGTATTTACAACAACAAGGTCAAACAGAGTTTGTAAAAGTTTTTCTTTATCACTTCCAGTTCATCAACTGAATTGCTTGAGGACAAACAATGTGTTAAACTTGGGGGAGTTGATACGTCTCCGTCGTATCCACTTTTCCAAACCCTTTTGCCCTTGTTTTGGACTCTAATTTGCATGATTTCAATGGAACTAACCCGGACTGACGATGTTTTCAGCAGAATTCCCTTGGTGTTATTTTTGTGCTAAAAATTTATGGATAATATTTTTGGAATTAATAAAAAATACTAGCAAAAGAAGTAAGCAGAGGGGGGGCACCTGCAGGCCACAAGCCTGCTAGGCACGACCACCCCCTGGACGTGCCTAGCAGGCTTGTGGGGCCCTCGTAGCTCCTCCGACCTCCTCTCCACCTCATATAACCCTATTCGCGGAGAAAAAAATGTGATAGGAGAGTTCATCACGTTTCACGATACAGAGCCGCCGCCACCTCCTGTTCTTCCTCGGGAGACCAGACCTGGAGTCCGTTTTGGGCTCTGGAGAGGGGAAATCGATGCCATGGTCATCACCAACAATCCTTCATCACCAATTTCATGATGCTTGGACGGTGATGGGTTGGATGAGATTTATCATGTAATTAAGTTAGTTTTGTTAGGGTTTTAGCCCTAGTATCCACTATGTTCTGAGATTGATGTTGCTATGACTTTGCCATGCTTAATGCTTGTAACTAGGGCCCGAGTGCCATGATTTCAGATCTGAACCTATTATGTTTTCATAAATATATATGTGTTCTTGATCCTATCTTGCAAGTTATAGACACCCATTACGAGTTATGATCCGCATCCCCCAGGGTGACATTAACTGGGATTCTTTCCGGTGATTAACGTAGTTTGAGGAGTTCATGTATTTACTAAGTGCTAATGCTTTGGTACCATTCTCTATTAAAAGGAGGCCTGAATATCCCTTAGTTTCCATTACGACCCCGCTGCCACGGGAGGGTAGGACAAAAGATGTCATGCAAGTTCTTTTCCATAAGCACGTATGACTATATATGGATACATGCCTACATTACATTGATGAATTGGAGCTAGTTCTGTGTCACCCTATGTTGTACCTGGTTCATGATGAATTACATCTAGCATAATTATCCATCACCGATCCATTGCCTACGAGATTTCCACATATTGATCCTTGTTAAGTTACTTCTCCATTTCTACCGTTACAAACCTACAAAACTGCTACTATTAATTTTGCTATCTTTACCATTACTTCCATATTACTTTGCTACTGAATATTTTGCTGCAGATATTAAGTCTTTCAGGTGTGGTTGAATTGACAACTCAGCTACTAATACTCGAGAATATTCTTTGTCTCCCCATGTGTCGATTCTATAAATTTGGGTTGAATACTCTACCCTCGATAACTGTCACGATCCCCTATACTTGTGGGTTATCAGTACTCGTCAATCTATCTCCAACCATGACACTCTCACGTAAGAATGAGTGGGATGTACACGCCTAGAGCCCCTCGGGGAGCGTCGTACGAGGCCGCGGAGGGGCTCCCACCCACGCCCAAGTGGAAGCCCCATGCTCCGCGCTGGTGACGACACTATCATTCAAAGTCTATGCCTAGGACCAGTGGATGCCCCATGCTCCGCGCTGGGGGAAGACTAGTCTCGGCGCCAGACGGGGCTGTTATTCGCCCTCTTTTGTAACCAAATTTGCCATATTTTGTGATGAAGTTGAAGTTTTTGCGTCTTATTTGGAAAAAAAGGGAGGACTTTTCTCCCTGCAGTGTTTGCGTCTTGATTCCCATTTTTAAGAGATTGGCAGATGCCAGCCTCTTCTTTTTAGTGCGCCCCGCGAGCGAGGGCTGACCACGATGCACACACTTGGGCCATCCCACCGGAAATAACGAAGGCACCACGGACTCCCACCCGAGGGCCCCAAAGATGACTATCGCATATCAACATGTGCTCGCAAATCGCCGAGCCTTAGGCATCCGCGTCCTCACGCCTCTCTCAAGCGATCCAGCAGGCATACGTGGGACGGGGGCTCCATTGAACATCCACCCCTCTTCAGGGCCCGTAAGCATGCAACAAGCAAGTGAACATGGATCAAGGGAGTACAATATTACTTAATACATCATAGAGGGGTTCCTCTTGAGGTACATTCACGTCCCCGTGGGGCCATGTCCAAAATCTTTACAGGAAACAGGGAGGGCAACCTAAGGAGGGTCGCCACCGTAGCTGTCACTGTCGCCATCACTGCCATCATAGGTGGATTCACGCTCCTCGATGACAGGGTAGTCCTCGCCTTCAGTAGGGGTAAACTCCACGATCAAGTCATCCACGTGATCCTCCACATAGTCCTCCAGGGCGCCCTGAATCACCTCGGGCACGGGGGCTGACACAGACTCGAAGTCGAAGTAGGGGTCAAAGTGAAGAAGGTGGTTGAAGATACGAGAAGACGCTCGTGTGAGGAGGTCGGGGCTCTTCTCCTCCAAAAGCTCATGGACCTTTTCCGCACCACCCTCAAAGCGCTCCACGATTTGGGTGAAGAAGCAAAGATAGTCGGCGTTATCGACAACGAGTGGGCTTGGGATGCTCTCGTTGCAGATGTTCCTTAAGGCCCAATTGGCCCTCCCCTCGAGGGCCTGGAACATCTAGGAGCATGTATGTTGAAGCTCCCGGGCTCGGTTCTCCTCTTCCGAGGCCTTCTCGATGCGAGAAGCGATGTTCTCCACCTGCGAGCAAAGGAAGGACAGCTCGGCCTTGGTAGTGGTCTGGATGTCCACCGCGGCCCTCTCGTGCCGCTCCGCCGCTACCAGCCTCTTCCTGAGGTCCTGAAGCTTCAGCTTCCCGTGATACTCCTAAGCGAGAATTCTACGGATCTACGCCACTTCCTCATAGACCTCTTCGCGGACCCTTGCCTCGCGGGCAGTAAGAGAATCCTCGACGGCAGCCACCTGATGCTCCATCGCCTCCAGCCGCTCACGCTCCAGGCCCTGCTCCATTGCCTCTAGCGTCAATGAATCCTCAAGGGTGCGGAGCTTCGCTTCGCTCGTGGATGGCCCACCCGCCAAGGCGGCTAGCGCGGCCTTACGGGCCAGAACTTTCCGCTCAAGTAGGGCATTGGACGACCGAGGCTCTTCCTCGAGTCTTTCTGCAGTCCTATGCTGGTCATCCATGGCCAGGGCTTTCTTGAGGACATGATCGCGGGCACCCTTCGATGCAGCGAGGGACTCCTCAGCTTCCGCTGGGCATGCTCACACACGAAGCTGACCGAAGTTAATGGTGACCTCAAGGCGGTGCCACCCACGCATCAGGCGCTGCCGCTCTGTCTCGAGGTACGAGTCAACACCATCGAGCTCTGCCCCGTGGCGGCCCAGAACGCTCACCGCGTCTTGAAGGAGACCATGTCGAACGGTGCTAGGACCACAAGCAAGGTCTAGCTCTTAACCAGGGCTCCAGGCGGCAGGAAGGGAGTGTGAGGGCCCGCCGGCCTCATGCGAGGGCTCGGGGCTGAGGTTCCATGGCTTGGCCCCTCAGTGTGGCGCCGAGCCCCGTGGGAATTCGCCCCGCCACCTAAGGACAGCGCCGTCGCAGTGGACACCCGGTTGCTAGAAAAGACAACTAGGGGCCCTCAACCCTGCTCCAACCAGCTAGGGACCTCGCCCGAAGGAAGACGCAGGAAGCTCGGACCAGAAGTCCCCTGAGATAACCCGGTCCGAGACATGGGTATCTCCTCGTGCATTGTCACACTCCTTGTGACGAGCTGGGTAGCTGAGGGCTCAGCAACGTCGGGAGGCGGTGGCAGAGGCACGCTCATCACCTCGGTAGGAAGGGGCATGAGGAGCAAGAAGTCAGAGGTGCACATCGTGAGGGAGAAAAGGAAGGGCAAGCACTTACTCCTCTATGGTAACCCACTTCCTCTTCCTCCAAGGCGACAACGCAGGGCCGCTGCAGCCCCCGACCTCTCTACCCTGCCGACGCATGCGAGAACCCGAGGGTGGCCCGCCAACGTCGGGCGAATGACACCGCGCGGCAGGGGCAACAACATCGCCTGCTGGCATGGCGAACCCTTCCCCATCCGGGAAGGTCGAGGTGGGCGCTTGAAGGGCACCAACCCGAGGACCTCCGGAGTGAGGCACCATCGAGAGGGAGCCATCATGAGGCTCGGTTGCACCCTCAGGAAGTGGCTCCCACTCGTATAAGTGTGGCATCTTCAAAGCAAAGGCTCTCCCTTCCTGGTAGTAGTACAAGGGAAGCCGCTCCATGGGAAGCTCAGGAGGTTTCCCTCTAGTTAGAGGGTGGAGCACCTCGTGCAGCGCGTCGGCAAAAAGAGAAGACACCTGGAGCCTCATGGGGTCGTCCAGGCTAGTGAAGGACCACATGCGACGAGAATGGCATTGAAGGGGAGTGATTCACCGACGGACGAACTCCCTCACCACCATCGCCATCGTCACGCTGATGTTCTTCAGGCTGCTCAACTTGGCAGTAATCCGCGCGAGCTTCGGGTCGACAAGCCTCGAGTGCTCCCAACCCGGGCTCGGTTCCGCCGGAGCCGTCGGGACTTGGAGTAGGGGGGCGTGCACGGTAGCATCAATGAATACTCACTGCCTCTGGAAGCCCTCCGCGTCCAGGCGAAGCTCGATGTCGAGGATCGCGTCTGCCGTTGCCTCCGCCACTCGGAGAGGCACGCATCCCGAGCATTGCCCGCAAGTAACCCTTTGGAGGGAGAAGAAATGATGGAGCAAGGCCACAGACGGGGAGATGCCCACGAAGGCCTCGCATAGAAATGCAAAGGCGGAGAGGAGACGATGGACCCCGGATCAAGATGCAAGGCATGGATCTGGTAGTGCAAGAGCACAACAATGAATAAATCAGAAAACAGTGACAGCAAGCCAGAGAAGAGGGCATGTAGGTGAAGGGGTATATTTGCAGCCCCTAGATCGACTGAAGAGCTGGAGGCAGGCCAGATCCACATCTCCCGCACTTGTTAGTGTCCGCGGCAAGTCCTTGTTGGACCTTGTCCAACCGCTCATGATTGAGCGTAGTGAACAGGCCCAGCGCGAGATCCGTCCCTAGCCGGTGGCCCGATGTCACCGGGGCCCTGCCCTTCTTCCTCTAGGGAACCATGCCAGAGAGGCCAAGAGGAGTAGAAGCAAGACCCAAAAGGGGAAGGAGCAGTTGGGCGCAAGCGCTTGGCGAGGCAATGATGGTTCCGCTACGCGTGCCAGGCTTTTTGTCAGCAACGACGGTTGCCGAGGCGACGTGGGGAAGTGGGGGCAACCATGCCTCATTGTGCGCCATAGCTTGAGCTTGGTCCGCAGGCGATTGGGACCAATGGCACTTCGGTCTCCCTTCCTTGGCTTAGCCCCTGAGCCAACCCAGATGCGCCTTGGGTCCGGGGGTTAGTGTCGGCGTTCTGGGATTGGGGGTACCCAGACCTGCATGCCTGTGGCCCAGTGTGTGGCCCACCGCAACGGTCCAGCATGGCCCCGCGACAAGTCACTCAAGTCAAGACCCTCGCGAGAGCCCCCCGCCTCGCGGGGAGGACAAGGTCAAGACCTTCAGAGTGTGGCATCACCCCAGGATGCCTCCTGAGGAGTGGAGATTCCTATGCAAGTGCCTGACCTCTCGAGGACAGGATGACATGGATTCTGATGACAAAGCCAGGCGGACGCTAGCAGGCGCAGGAGGAGGACAGTTTCCTCTTTTATGCCAAGGAGATAAGGACATACGCGGGTTCCCAAGGAATCCCTCAAAGGTTTCCTTCCCAATGCAACGAGGCAGATACCACGAGCTCGATTGGATGGATGTCATCGTCGAGCCCACCACCGTGTCACCCCTCGAGGCTTTGCAGGCGAAGACCACCTTTAGTCAGGATAAGATGTACGTCATTGTGGATCCCTTCCTACCTATGCAATGAGGGAAGAGGATTGTGGCCACTATAAATAGCCACCAACTCCCAGCATAGAGGGCAGGTGGAGTAGAGCTAGTTCATCACCACCAAGGGTCCTCGCGAGGCCACACCACCACTATACTAGTTCATCCTTAGCCTCCTCGTGAGGCCAATCCACCACAAAGCAGGAGTAGGGTTTTACACCGCAGGGTGGCCTGAACCTGGGTAAAACCGCGGTTATTTGTTTGTTTGCTTTGCGAGAACCGCTACGAGGCCGAGAGGTAGATTGGGATTGCAGAACAAGCGCACCCCAGTGTTTGGACCTTGTTGGGTTTTGTGGAGCCCCGATTCCAACACTACTCATGCTAATGTTCAATGTTAATTTTTCGCAATGCTTGACTATGACTATTATCGCTCTCTAGATGGTCACTTCTCAGTCTATTTGCTAGCCTTCATCTGTACTAAGCAGGAACAATTCTTGTGGATCCAAAATCCTTAAACCAAACTTGTTCCATATGAGTCCACCATACCTACCTAATGCGGTACTAACCTGTCGTTCCAAGTAAATTTGCATGTGCCACCTCTAATTATTCAAATAAATATCTGTTTTGTGTGCCCGTACTGCTCATGGAGTGATGGGGCAGTTAGTATCTTCCATGCTAAGAGGGTTATTCTCATGATGGTGTTTATTCACTTGTCATTGCACGAGAGAAGCTGGTAAAAAGGATGCCTGGTCCTGCATAATAAAAAATAAATCAAACAAACTCCCCTCGAAAGATGAATGTTGGGGGGCACCCATGGATTTGGTCAGCCTTGGCTTGTGTATGTATGGTGGAGGGGAGTAAACTTTTATAATTACGCTAGAGAATCGCTCATAATGTGTTTAGCATGAAAGATATTGAAATCCTTCATCGTGACATTGATAGGAAAAGCACACACCTCAAAATTATACTTTCACCCATGTTTTAAATCATGAGCTCTGGCACCTATGCAAATCAATGCTTTCCTCGCGAAGGGCCTTTCCATATACTTTCATGTTATTTACTTGTATTGTTGAGTCATCATCTTCTGAACAAAAGAACTAGTCCTGAGAGCACTATTGTCATTTTTATGCATTAAGTCTAGTTAATGTTGGATGTGAGCATGACTGGATCTTCTCTTACTCTGAATTGCAATTTTTAGTTGATGATTGAACCTCAAAAGTGCTCTGCATTTATATTTTGCGGTCTTAGAAAGTGCTAGTGAGATACCATGTTATCATATTATATCATGATTTTTTTGATAAATTTTTGGCATCCGAGATGTCTTATTATTGCTCGCTAGTTAGTTATGTTGTTGTCATGAGTAAATATGAGACCTAAGTGTTATCATTGACAAGGTTAGTTTATTATCTTCGCTGAAAACCTAAACATTGAGTTAAGCAAATATACAACAACGAGAACAAAAGAGTTTGTAATATTTTTCTTTATCACTTTTAGTTTTTCAACTGAATTGTTGGGGACAAGCAATGAGTTGTGCTTGGGGGAGGTGACACATCCCAAAGATATCTATTTTTCAGAACACTTTTGCTCTTGTTTTGGACTCTAGTTTGCATGATTTGAAAGGAACTAACCCAGACTAACATTGTTCTTGACAAAACAACCATGGTGTTGTTTTTTGTGAAGAAAAAAGTCCTCAGGATTGTATGACACTTTTTGTAGATTTTTTACGGAATATATACAAAACACTAGAGCAAAGACCCACTAGAAGGGGCAACCAGTTGCCCATAAGGCAACAAGGCGTGACCACTCACCAAGGCGTACCCAGTTGCCTTGTGGGGCCCATGTGGCTCCATTGACCCTAATCTCAAGCCTATAAATTCCTTTTCCTCGAGAAAAAAATAAATAAGAAGTTTTCATGGTGTTTCATGAGATGGAGCCACCACCGCCTCATGTTCTTTCTCGGGAGGGTTTGTCTGGAGTCCGTTTGGGGTTCTGGAGAGGGGAATTCGTCGCCATCGTCATCATCAACCCTTCTCCATAAAAATTTCTATGATTCTGACCACCAAGATTGAGTAAATCCTTTGTAGGCTTGCTGGATTGTGATGGGATTGGATGAGATTTCTCATTTAATCGAGTCAATTTGTTTGGGCTTGATCCTTAGTATCCACTATGTTCTGAGATTGATGTTGCTATGACTTTGCTATGCTTCATGCTTGTCACTAGGGCCCAAGTGCCATGATTTGATGTCTGAACCTATTATGTTTCTATGAATATGATAGTGTTTTGGATCCTATATTGCAAGTTGTGTGCAACTATTATGAGCTATGATCCATAGACCCCAAAGTGATAGAAATTACGATAATCTCTGGTGATGGTCGTAGTTTGTGGAGTTCATGTATAAACCATCTGATAATGCTTTATTCCAGTTCTCTATTAAAAGGAGGCCTTAATATCCCTTAGTTTCCCTTTGGACCCCGCTGCCACACAAGGGTAGGCCAAAAGATGGCATGCAAGTTCTTATTGATGAATTGGAGTTAGTTCGATATTGTTCTAGGTTGTGACTGTTACATGACGAATTTGATCCAAGTAAAATATCCATAAATTATCCAATGCCTACGCTTTTCACATATTGATCTCTATTACTATTGCTGCTACAATCACTACAATCTGCTACTTTCCGTTGTTTCCCTTACTATTGTTACTGTGCTACTAAACACTTTGATGCGGAAAAGATATCTCTAGGTGTGGTTGAACTGACAACTTAACTGTTAAGGCTCATAAATATTCTTTCGATCTCCTTGTGGTGAATCGACAATGTTAGGAGAAATACTACCCTCGAAGATTGTCTCAATCCCATATACTTGTGGGTTATCAACCATTACAATGCCATTGGTCGACAGGGTAACATGTGGGGCCCCTGGCGCATCCCCAATCTCTCACGCCTTCATTTTTGGCCGCATCAATGTTCGCCCGATGATTGGTTGAAGCTTTCCAACAGGCGACGATGACGAGGAATCCACCACCGGTGATGGAGAGAAGGTAGGGGAAAGAAGGGTGGGGATGAAGGGGGAAGGCACAAATTGATTTGGCAATGTGACCTCTCCTAGGTCAATAGGGGCAGCAATGGCGGGGCACTGCTCGGGTAGCCGAAATATCCTTAAAGTTCTCTCATTGGACCAAAAATAGTCTAAGAGGTGGCCTTTTAAAGTAAGTAAAGATATAATTATAAGGAGTTATGCATTTAGGGATATGCTAACTACTCCCTTCATTCGGGGTTATTAGCCCCCCTTGTATCGTGAGTCAAAATTGGACCTAGATTTGATTTGTGAAATAAAAATGATATGTCATAACAAAATATTGTTGAATTCATATTTGAAAGAATTTTCAACAGTACCATTTTTCTAGATATAACTCATATTTAGTTTTTTCGAAAAGGAGGAATACCCCTGGCCACTACATCTCTTGATGCACACAACCATATTACTAAGAAAAGTCGAGTATCAAAATATAGTCTTAAAGAAAATAAATAATATCATAACAAAAAAAATTGCCACAACTCGTGAAAATAGGGTAAGAGAACTAAACACCTAGCATATTATTGGACCGTCATCCATACGAGTTCTAGATATCCCGTGCAACCATTTCCCATCGGTTGCACCAAATATCAGTATGGCTGAGTAAGGACCACATACGGATAGAAGCAGACGCCCTAAAGGTAACCTACAAAAAAATTAAAAAGGTTTGGATGTTAAATACAACATCCTTCTAACAATTGCATATGGCCAAAAGTAATGCACACACTCCAACTCGAATATGTGTCATAGTTTTAGGCTCTATGTCAGCTAACCAAGTACCAAATAAATGTGTAACCGTGACGGGCAGAGAAATGTTTAAATCCGCATGAATGGTCTTCCTCAATAACTTAGGAAGTGGTCACTGAATAAAAAGATGTTATATTGTTTCATCCTGATTATAAAAGCAACGTCGTTGACTACCATCCCACCTACTCTTTGCCAATTTATCTTTAGTATAATCCTTTATGTACAAACCACATGAATTAATTTTTAACGACACCTTGATTTTTGAGATATGAATCGATCTAGTGATAAATCACTATACATTGACTTAACTGGGAATACACCTGACACAGACAACCTCCAGCGTAAGGTATTCTACGCATCATAGAGGTTAACTGATACGTCTTCGACGTATCTATAATTTTTTATTATTTCATGCTATTATATTATCAATCTTGGATACTTTATATGCAATTATATGCTATTTTATATCATTTTTTGTGACTAACCTATTAACCCGGTGCCCACTGTCGGTTCTTGTTTTTTGTTTGTTTTTGGACATTTTAGGAAATCAATATCAAACGGAGTCGAGATTCGATAAAAATTTACAGGGGATATTTTTGGGCTAGAAGTGACCCAGGAAGCTTTGGAAAGAGCCCAGAAGATCCACGAGGTTGCCACAAGCCGCCAAGGTATGCCCTGATGGCTTGTGCGCCCCTCGTTGCACCTCTAGATCTGATTCCACTTCTATATATCCTCAATTACCTGCAAAACCAACAGAGAGACACCCAAAACCCTTTTCCCGCCACCACAAGCCTTTGTTCCTCCGCGATCCCATCTGGAGGCCTTTTCCGGTACTCTGTCGGAAGGGGAATCGATCATGGATGCCATCTACATCGAACTTGTTGCTTCCATGACGATGTGTGAGTAGTTTGCCATGGACCTACAGGTCCATAGGTAGTAGCTATATGGCTTCTTGTCTCTCTATGATTTTCAATAACATATTCTTCGCGATTCTCGCGATGATCTACCGATGTAATCTTCTTTTGTGGTGCGTTTGTTGGGATCCAATGAATTGTGGATTTGTTATTATATTATTCATTAAAAGTAATTGAGTGTTTGCTGAACTTTATCATGCATGATTTTTACAGCTTTTTAATTCTCTCTGATATATCCGTTTGGTTAGGTAGCTAGATTGATTTATCTTCAGTGGGAAGAGTGCATTATAGTGGTTTCTATCTTGCGGTGCTCTATATCCCAGTGATAGAAGGGGACAAGAAATGTGTTGTATTATTGCTACTAAGGATAAAATGATGGGGTCTGAACATAATGCTTTTCTAACTTTGTCTACATCATGTCATCTTGCCTAACGTGTTACTTTGTTTGGTATGAACTTAATAACAAGCATAGAAGCTCTCTCGAAATTGAATAATAGTAGTAGATGCAGAATCGTTTCGGTTTACCTGTCATGGACGTGATGCCTATATACATGATCATTCCCATGAATAACATCATAACTATGCGCATTTCTATCAATGGCTTAACAGTAATTTGTCTACCCATCGTATGCTATGTGTTCGAGAGAGAATCCACTAGTGAAAATTATGGCCCCCGGGTCTATTCAAATCATATTACTAAAACCCTAAAAATACCTTTTTGTAATTTATTTTCTTTATTTTTATTTTTGTTTTATATTTATCTATCTAGCACTATCACAAGCATTCCTTACAAGTAACAAGTTGAAGGGGCTTGACAACCCCCTTGACTGCGTTGGCTGCAAGTGTTTGGTTTTGTGTGTGGAGGTTTTGCTGATGTTAAGTTGTCGCGATTCTCCTACTAGTTCGATAACCTAGGTTCTCACTAAGGGAAATACTTATTGCTACGACATTTGTCTATAGGGCCATTTGCTATGCAAGCACTTGTTTTTCACTTCAAAGTTTTCGATTCCTAATCCACCTTGGTCCTTCAGACTACAGATAATGTTCCACTTAGAAAATACGTATTTTGTTTTATTTTCGTCAATTCGCAAGAACAAGTGTGATCGATAAAATTCCAATATTTTCCGTACCCCTATCGACGCCTCAAACAAAGATAGGAGGAACATCGGCATGCTAGTATGTAACGAATTTGTAAGCATTAATCCCCCCATAAGTCATGAGCTTTCCCTTCCAGCAGCTCAATTTCTTTTCATCGATCTTCTATACACTTCCATTCTTTGTTGGTTAGTTTACGATCATGAATTATAATTCTGAGGTATATAAATGGTAAAGATCCCAACTCACATCCGAACAATTGTCTATAATTATTCTATTCTTCCTTGGTGCGTCCAAAGCATAGCAATTTGCTTTTATAAAAATTAATATGGTGTCCAGACGGTTGTTCAAAAAGGCATAACACTAGTTTCATAGTTGTCGCCTTAGCTAGATCAAGCTCCATGAAAACAATGGTATCATCCACATATTGTAGAATTGACGCCCCACCATCAACCATAAGAGGGATTAGACTACCTACCTGGCCATGCTCC
The DNA here is from genome assembly GCA_022496015.1 of Hordeum marinum. Lineage (NCBI taxonomy): Eukaryota > Viridiplantae > Streptophyta > Magnoliopsida > Poales > Poaceae > Hordeum > Hordeum marinum. The sequence goes on from CM039674.1 coordinate 331,868,539, forward strand.
TTAGCTCTATTAATTAGAACAATCAACATGTCATTGAAAACATAAAAAAGGATTGGCTACATCGGGTCTCCTTGTCTCAATCCCTTTGCGTCTAGAAATAATGACCACTGTCGTCATTAACCTTGATTCCGACGTTGCCTTCTTATACAATGGATTCAACATGCTTCCTCACGCCACATCAAATCCTTTCATACGCAAGGCTTACTGTAAAAATGGCTACCTGACTTTATCATAAGCCTTCTCGAAATCCACCTTGGGAACTACCTCATCAAGTTTCTTCAAATGGATTTCATGCAGGGTTTCATGTAGAACAACCACACCCTCGAGTATACGTCGTCCGGGCATGAAAGTTGTTTGAGATGGCTGAACCACAAAATGCGCAATCTGTGTGAGGTGATTTGTTCCAAATTTTGTAAAAAAATAAAACTAACATTGAGAAGGCATATCGGTCTGAACTGCTAAATGCAAACTGCATCTTCCTTCCTTGGTAACAACATGGCTGTCACAAAGTTCAACTTAAATAGTTGTAAATGGCCATTAAATAGATCATAGAACATTGGCATCAAGTCCCCTTTAATAACATCCCAACATCTCTTATAAAATTCTTCAGGAAAACCATCTGGACTAGGTGCTTTGTTATTCTTCATTTTGTGATTGTCTAAACACTTCCTTTTCCGTAAAAGGGTTCATGAGACATAGTTCCATTGACTATCATTTCCCATTGAGGGGGACATAGTTCTCCACCAGGGCCCCAAATATCATTTTATAGAAGTTTGAAATATGCATATTGAGGTTCTCATGACCAACAATCCTACGCTCCTCTTGCTCAATTTTTACAATCCTCTATTTCTTATGTTTCCCATTTGCTATCAAATGGAAAATTGACTATTATTATCTCCTTGAACTACTTTCCTTATTTTAAATCTAAGGGCCAATGTGATCTCTTTCTCTCTAAGAAGCTTTACCAAGTTAACCTCTGCCTCTCGTTTGGCTACCGTTTTATTTATTTTAAGTGATTTTTCGGCTTTTAAGTCGAGATCATTAATTATACTAAGTAGTTTCTCTTTCTGATGCTTTTAAATACCACTATCATTCTTAGCCCAACCCCTCAAAAATTGTCTGAGATGTCTAAACGTTAATTGGCATATGTCCATGTTCGAATCTCCCCTCTACTCCAAAGCCCATTCCCTGGCAATTAGCGCTAAGAAATCCTTTTTATTGAACCACGAAGTTTTTAAAGAAAATATTTCTTTGTTGACACGATGAACGCTTCACCAGAGTCGACAACTAAGGGTGTGTGATCCGAAATTCTCCTTTGTGACGCACACACTGTTACCATCGGCAACTTTTGCTCCCACTCTACAGTGGCAAACACTCGGTCCAACTTCTCAGATGTTGGATTCTCTAAAGTATTTGCCCAAGGGTATTTCCTTCTTGATATTTCAATCTCTCTTAGGTCTAGGCTCTCAATGATAGCGTTAAACATGAATGACAATCTCCCATCAAATTTTTCGTTATTGTTTTCTTCTCTCCTTCCAATAATGTTGAAATCACCTCGAACTAAAATGGGTAATCTCTCCCCCACATAAATACTCACAAGGTCTGCAAGGAAATCAGGTTTGAGCTCTAGTTGTGCCGCCGCCTACACAACCACTAGAGCCCACCTCAATCCGTCAAGTTTTGATCTGACATGAAATTTAACGACATAATCACCCATAAACACATCTATAACCTCGACAAATTCAAAGTTAACCCTGAGTAAGATCCCTCCAGACCTTCCCCGAGGCGGTAAGAAGTGCCAATCAAAGTCCAATCCACTAGAGATCATATGTAGAAATTGTGAGGTGAAGTTATCATGTCTTGTCTTGAATAATGCAATAAAATCAAGCCTAAACTCATTCAAACCCTCCGCCAAAAACATAAGCTTAGCTAAGTCTGGAAGACCACTGCTATTCCAAAAAATCCATTTCATGAATCATCATGGAAATTTCGTTTGAATTTCATTCTTGCACTCCGATGGACTGCGAAGAGGCCTTACCCCTTCTTCATCCGTTGTATTTGGGTCTATTCGGCGTAACCTCATTGTACGCACGAGAAAGATCAATACCCAAACCTTCATGTGGTTTTTGAGGAGCCGCATGCTCCTCAACGTCCAAGGTATCCGTGTCTGAAATACTAGTAGGCACCAAGTCCTTACACGGATACTCTAGGTCTTGAACCCCTAGCACATTTATCTCACTTTCTTCCATGGGTGTAAGTGCCGCAATATTTTTAAGCATGTCCATGGCCCTATAACCCTCTAGGTCTGTAACTCATTAACCTAAGTATCTACTTCACGATGGTACGTCTCCAACGTATCTACTTTTCCAAACACTTTTGCTCTGGTTTTGACCTCTAGTTTGCATGATTTGAATGAAACTAACCCGGACTGATGTTGTCTTCAGGAAAACTACCTTGGTGTTATTTTTGTGCAAAAATAAAAGTTCTCGGAATTGGACAAATATTTTTTTGAATTATTTCTGAGATTTATAATGAATTATGGAGAAAAGAACTTCCCGGGGGCATTTGCCAGGGGGCAGCACACATTAGGGCGGCCCCCTAGGTCGTGCCCTGATGGATTGTGGGCCCCTCATGGCTCCTTCAACCATAATTCCAGTCCTATAAATTCGCATCTTTAGAGAAAAAAACAGAGAGAAGTTTTCATTGTGTTTCACGAGATGGAGCCACCGCTACCTCTGTTTTTCCTCCGGAGGGCTGGTCCAGAGCCTGTTTCGGGCTCCGGAGAGAGGAAATCATCGCCGTCGTCATCACCAACCCTAGTTCATCAACACCGTCATGATGCTTGACATCGGGAGTGAGTAATTCCATTGTAGCCTTGCTAGACGATGGTGGGATTGGATGAGATTGATCATGTAATCGAGTTAACTTTGATATGGCTTGATCCCTAATATCCACTATGTTCTGAGATTTATGTTGCCATAACTTTGCTATGCTTAATGCTTGTCACAAGGGTCTGAGTGCCATGATTTCAGATCTGAACCTATTATGTTTTCATGAATATAAGAGTGATTTGGATCCTATCTTGCAAGTTGTATGCATCTATTAGGTGTCATAATCCGCATACCCCAAGGTGACAATAATTTTGGTCTCTTCGGTGATTTTCATAGTCTGAGGAGTTCACGTATTCACCATGTGTTCATGCTTTGTTCTGGTCCTCCATTAAAAGGTGGCCTTAATATCCCTTAGTTTGCAATAGGACCCTGCTGCCATGGGAGGGTAGGACAAATGATGGCATGCAAGTTCTTATCACAAGCATGTAAGACTATATACGAAATACATGCCTACATTATATTGATGAATTGGAGCTTGTTCCGTGTCGCCCTAGTGTGTAACTATTATATGATCAATGTCATCTAAATCATTATCCATCACTGATCGACGTGCCTACTCTTTACATATACTGAATCTTGCTAAGTTACTACTGTTGCTGCTACTATCACACCTGCTACAAAATTGGTTGATGTCACTATTGTTGTTACTTTTGCTACCACTATTTGTTGTGCTACTAAATCTTTGTTGCAGAGAGATATCACAGGTGCGGTTGAATTGACAACTCAAATGTCAAGGCCAATAAATATTATTTGTCTCCCTTGTGTCCAATCAATAAATTAGGGTGAAATTCTACCCGTGAAGACTATCGTGATCCCCTATACTTGTTGGTTATCAAGACCTTTTTCTAGCGCTGTTGCTAGGGAGCATATCTTTATTTAATGTGCTAGCTTGAAGGATATCCAATTGCTACTATGAAGAATCTGAAATACAATCAAACTAAGATCATCCCCTCTCGCACGAGGGGAGGTAATGAACTGCCATGTAGCTCTACTTTTGATTCAACTACTGTTTTGCATTAGCTTGTTACACCACCGCTCGTCCTAATATGTCACATGAACATCATGATGCTACTTGTTAAATTAATGATGATACTACTTCTACACATGTTGAAACTGAAAATGTGCCACTGAATGAATTACTTGATGCTCGTCTTGCCAAAGCTAGAGAACTTGAAAATGTTGAAATTGATGAAGATCTTGAATCACCTATTACCCCTCTCTCTCCTAATAGATATGAATTGCCTTATGTACCTGAAGGTTATGTTATGGATGGTGAGATAGCTAGGGACTTTTTTGCTTGTGAGCATAGAGATGATTTGAAGAAACTACTATGCGAACTAAAAGAAAAACCTATGATGGAGAAAGTAAAACGTGATCCTAAATTTGCTACTTCTCCTATATTTGTTACTGATAAGGATTATGTGTTATTTGTAGACCATGACTTAATTCCTATAGTAGATTCTTATTAGTTCCATGGTTATGAAAATGAAACTGTTATCGAACACCTTATGAATTGAATGATATCGCTGCTCTGTTTATAAATGATGAAAAGATTCGCTACTATGATATCCTTAAGCTTTTCCTTTCTCATTAAAGGGCGAGGCCAAGGAATGGTTCCTTTCGCTTGCTCCTGAGTGTATTCGTAGTCCCCAGGATGTGCTTTACTACTTTTCTGAAAAATATTTTCCTGCTCATAAGAAACAAGCTACCTTATAGGAAATATTTAACTTTGCCCAAATTGAAGAAGAGCATCTCCCTAAAGCTTGGGGGAGGCTTCTCCGATTAATTAGAGCTTTGCCAAACACACCACAAAAGTCAGTACATCAAATAGATCTCCAAGAGACCATTGTATTGAGAAACATAGAGAGAGAGGAAGCCATCTAGCTACTACCTATGGACCCGTAGTTCTATGGTGGAATACTCACGCATCCTCGCAGAGGCACCTATGAATTAGATGAACCCCTCCATGATGCTGTTAGATTAGATCTCGAGGTTCTAGAACTTGCGGCGGCTGGAATTGTGTTTCGTTGACTCCCGTATGGTTTTTGGATTCTCAGGGAATATATAGGCTCGATAGTCGGTTGAGGGGGCGCCTGAGGTGCCCACCCCCACCAGGCAGCGCTAGGAGCCTCTAACGTGCCCTGGTGGAGGATGGCCACCTTGGGGTCCCTCCTCTGGTGTTGTTGGCCCATCTTCTTTCTTATGGTCCAAAAAAATCCACAAAAATCCCCGCAATATTTGGGCTCCATTTGGTACTAATTTTCTGCGAAGTAATAAACAAGCAAAAAGCAGCAACTGGCACTTTGGCACTATGTCAATAGGTTAGTACCAAAAGATGATATAAAGTTTCTATAAAATGACAGTAAAACATCCAATATTGATAATATAACAACATGGACCAAGCAAAAATTATAGATATGTTGGAGACATATCAGCATCCCCAAGCATAATCCATACTCGTCCTCGAGTAGGTAAATGATAAAAACAGATTTTTTGATGTAGAATGTTGCATATCATGTTCATCACATATTCTTTTCTTATAGCATGGACATTTGGACTTTTCATATGGTTCAGAGAAATAGTCTAATATTGATATGAAAATTTTAATACTCAAGCATATCAACAATCAACTATGTCTTTCAAAATATCAACGCTAAAGCAAGTTATCCCTAGCCCATCATGCTCAATCATTGATCCATTCACAATACACACTCAAATATTAGCTACACCTAATGCTCAAGTAAGATCATAGTGCCCACTAGTTGGTGCTTTATAAGAGAGAGAAATATTTTGGGTGGCATGCCTTTCCTGTCAACGAAAACGACCAAGAGATTTCAATACCTTTCCATGCTAGATATATCATAAGAATTTCCGAAACAAAAATATAAAGTTTATTCCTCCTTTCACCATTCTTTCACAATCCATGGCAACACTATCCAAGGAATTTATTATTTCACAACATAAAGTATTTGTTTCATTTCAGGACTGGGCATCCCTATTACTGCCATACTCTCGTGCAATGACAAGTGAATAAACAATCATCTTGAGAATAACACATCTAGCATGAAAAAATATCGGTACCCCCTACCGTTTCATGAGCGGTATGAGCACACAAAAAGGAAAATTTATTTTTAAAGTTTAGAGATGGCATATAAAAATTTGCTTGGAATGACATGGAAATACCATATATAGGTAGGTAAAGTGGACTCATATGTAAAACTGGTTTTAAGGATTTTGGATGCACAAGTAGTATTTCTATTTAGTACAAGTGAAGGCTAGCACGAGATGGAGAAGCATCCAACCAAGAAACGAAAAATCACATAAGCGAGCATTAAGCATAACTAACATCGAATAATGCACCATAAGTAGGATGTAATTTCGTAGCACAACTATTGACTTACGTGTATGCATAGGGAATCACAAACCTTAACACCGATATTCTTACAAAGCATAATTATTCATCAAAATAACTCACATATCACTATTTTCATGTCTAAAAACTATTACAAAGAATCAATTTTAATTTTTCCAATGATCTTCATGAAAGTTTTTATTATTTCCCTCTTGAATATCTATCACTGCGGGACTAGTTTCATATGCTGCAATTGCTTTTTGATAAGCTCACATGGATGAAAGTGAAGAACACGAGCATACAAGTTTCATCTCTCAAAATAATATAAGTGAAGCATGAGAGGATTTATTCAAAATTACTAACTCCCAAATTAATATAAGTGAAGCATGAGAGCATTTATTCAAGCATGTAAAAGCACGTCGTGCTCAAAAAGATATAAGTGAAGCACTAGAGCAATTCCTTTGCTCAAAAGATTTAAGTGAACCATAATGAGGAATTCTAGATAATCATAGCATAATTTTGGATCTATAAAATAGGCATGTGTAGAAAGGATAAAATAAAAAAAGCAAAGATACAAGACGCTCCAAGAAAAACTCATGATATGTGACAAATAAAAATATAGTTCCAAGTAGTATACCGATGGTTGTTAAAAGAAAGAGGGGATGCCACCTGGGACATCCCCAAGCTTAGTTGCTTGTTATTCTTTGGATATTACCTTGGGGTGATGTAGCATCCACCAACTTTCACTCTTCTAACTCCTTATTCCTTCCTCCATCGTGATCTCACCCAAAACATGAAAACTTCAATCACACAAAACTTGACAAAATTCGCGTGAGATCCGTTACTATAATAAAGCAAATTACCACTTTAGGTATTGTTGTAAACCCATTCATATTTTATTATTGCATTATACCTACTGTCTTATAACTTTACCATGACTTATACCCCCCCCACACACATAGTACAAGTCATAGATTCATCAAAACAAGCAGACAATGCAATGAAAACAGAATATGTTTTAGACAGGACAATCTGTCATAATCTGTACTCTACCCATACTTATGGAAATGTAAAAATTCTGAAAAATTAGGAAAAAGTGAATAATTTTTGTAGAAATACTATGTTAAAATTTCAGCTCAATACCGCGTTCCAGTAAAAAATGGAAATTTGTGCACTGGGAACAAAGTTTTTGTTTCAGATTCAGCATTGTTTCGACTCATCTTATTGATCATCCTAAAGGCATTACTTGGCACAAACACTAAATAAAACAAAAAAACACAATTTTAAAAGAATCATAATTTTGAAAAACACCCAAAAACATAAACCAATATATAAAAATCATTTATTCATTGGGCTGCCTCCCAACAAGCGCTATCATTTTACGCCCCTAGCTAGGCATAACACATAGATTCAAGTATTGTCATCCTTAGTTTTTGCAAATCCGGGAGGTTCTCTATGCTTCCCCACATTTTGAGGAGAATAAACCATCCTGAGATCTAAAATATCCAAAGGCTTTTTGCAAAGAGTAATCAAAGTGTTCATGCGATTCAAGTTTCCCCCGATATGCTTAAGAGGCTCATGATATTTTTGCAAATCAACCAAGTGTTTATGTAAATCACTCAATTTGTCTAGAATTTGAACCCCTTGTTGTGTGAGAGAGGGAACCTTTTTAGGTGGAGTAACTCCCAAAATCCCTTCTAAGATTTCATAAGCAGCGTTGGGATCAAATTTAGTAAAGTTTCCTTTAGCAGCAAAATCCAAAAGTTGTCTATGATGCAAAGTTATGCCTATGTAGAAATTTCGAAGCAAAACCTTTGCACCTCCCTTTAGATTGAAAATACAATATGATTCCATCAATATATACCAAGCATCTTCCAGATTTTCCCCTTGTTTTTGTTTGAAGTATAGTACTTCAAAGTCTGGTGACAAGGGGGTAGTAGTGCTAGTCGTAGTGAAGAGATTGGCGAAGAAGAGATCTGACGAGAAAAAGGCAAAGGAAAAAGAGAGGGAGAATAAAACAGAAAATTGGTAAAGTGGGGGAGAGGAAAATGAGAGGAAAATGGCAATTAATGTAATTGCAAGGAGATGAGATTTGTTATTAGGAACCTGGTCGATGAGATTGCTTCCTCCCTGGCAACGACGCCAGAAATTCCTTTGACGCGTCGGTGCCCAAAGAGGAAGGGATGATGCAGCACAACGATGGTAAGTATTTCCCTTAGTTTATGAAACCAAGGTATCAATCCATAGAGGAAGATCACGCACCCACATAAGCAACACCTGCACACAAACAACAAATACTTACAACCCGACGCGAAAGAGAGGTTGCCACGCTCTCTACGATAATAAGATAGATTAGGTAATGATAGTTTTGGCAAATAGATCTCGCAAGAACACAAAGTAAAATAAATAAATAAAATGTGCAGCAAGGTATGTTTGGTTTTTTGGAATAATAGATCTCAAAACAAAAGTTGCAAATAGTAGATCGGAAAGCAATATGTTGGAAATGTAGAACCGGGGGCCGTAGGATTCACTAGTGGCTTCTCTCATGAGTAATTTATAGAAGATCAAATAATCATGACGATACCCAGGCAATGATCATTATATAGGCATCACGTCCAACATAAGTAGGCCGGAATGATTCTGCATCTATTTCTTTTACTCCACACATCAACCGCTATCCAGCATGCATCTAGTGTATTAAGTTCATGAGAAAACCGAGTAACGCAATAAGAATGGTGACATGATGTAGAAAAGATATATTCATTCAGGTGTAGACCCCATCTAGTTATGCTTAATGGCAGTGATACACACGTGTCTTGCTGCCCTTTCTGTCACTAGGAAAGAACACCACAAGATCAAACCCATCACAAAGCACCTCTTTCCATGGCAAGAAAAATCGATCTAGTTAGCTTAACTAAACCAAATATTCGAAGAACAAATACGAGGCTATAAGTAATCATGCAAATAAGATATCAAAGAAGACTCAAATCATATTCATGGATAGAAACTAATCTTGAACTCAAAATTCATAGGATCCCAAGAAACACACCACAAAAGTCTTTACATCAAATAGATCTCCAACAGACCATTGTACTGAGAAACATAGAGAGAGAGGAAGCCATCTAGCTATTGCCTACGCACTCGTAGGTCTATGGTGGACTATTCACACATCATCAGAGAGGCACCTACGAAGAAGATGAACCCCTCCGTGATGGTGTGAGATTGGATATCGAGGTTCTGGAACTTGCGGTGGATGGAATTGTGTTTCGTTGACTCCCCTAGGGTTTTTGGATTTTCGGGGAATTTATAGGCTTGATAGTCGGTTGAGGGGGCTCCCAAGGTGCTCACCCCCACCAGGCCATGCCAGGGGCCTCTGGCGCGCCCTAGTGGAGGGTGGCCACCCTGGGCCCCCTCCTATGATGTTGTCTGGCCCATCTTATTTTTTCTGGTCCAAAAAATCCATAAAAATCCCCACAACATTTGGGATCCGTTTGTTACTGATTTTCTACGAAGTAAAAAACAAGCAAAAACAACAACTCCCACTTTGGCACTATGTCAATAGGTTAGTCCCAAAAAATAATATAGATTTGCTATAAAATGATTGTAAAACATCCAAGATTGATAATATAACAACATGGAACAAGCAAAAATTATAGATACGTTGGAGATGTATCAATCCCAAAATTGAATGTTATGATAAGAGAGACTTTGTTGCTAGAAAGCACGGAAGCGAAAGAGAGCCATGGGTTTAAAAACTCATCCATTCCCTCGTAATCCTTCTAAAAGTAGGGACGATGAAGATTTTGAGCGCTGTACTGAAATGATTAGACCTGTCTTTTTGCGCACTCGTTTGACTGATATAGTGAAAATGCCTCTATATGCTAAGTATATGAAAGATATTATTACGACAAAAGAAAAATACCTGAAACAGAAATTTTCTAACATGGTTGCTAACTATTCTTTTGATTGTGGTGTACCTAAGAAGTTGTTAGATCCGGGTATACCCACGATACCTTGCTCTATTAAAAGAAATTATGTTAAAACTACTTTATGTGATTTAGGGCTGGTGCTAGTGTTATGCCTTTCTCCCTTCGTAAAACACTTGATTTGAGTAAGCTCATGCCTATTGGGATATCTTGGCAAATGGCTGATAAATCCACTACTTTACCTATTGGAATTTGTGAGGACGTTCCTGTTGTGATTCTAAATGTTACTATTTTGACTGGCTTTGTTATTCTTGATATGCCCGAGGATGACAATATGTTGATCATCCTTGGTAGACCCTTTCTAAATACTGCAGGGGCTGTTATTCATTGCAATAAAAGCAAGGTCACTTTTCATGTCAATGGCAAGCAACATACTTTGCACTTCCCGAAGAAGCAAACTTTGGTTAGTAATATTAATGTCCACTAGTAGAAAACAGACCTTTCGTCCCGAGCTTTAGTCCCGGTCTGGTCACGAACCGGTACTAAAGATGGCATTAGTCTCGGTTCGTGTCGGCTACAACGGCTAGGAGCAGGGCGACCTTTAGTACCGGCTCGTGAGGGACCTTTAGTACCGGTTCGTCTCATGAGCTGGTACTAAAGGGGGCGTGGCAGGGTTTTGGTCAGACATGGGCCCCGCTTGCACCTTTAGTACCAGCTGGTGTCACTAGCCGGTACTAAAGGGCAACCTTTAGTACCGGCTGGTGTCACCAGCCGGTACTAAAGACTTCCTACATATACATCTGTTCGCAGCCGATCGAAAGAGCTCTGTTTTCTCCCCAGTTCTTCTTCTTGCTCAAAGCTCATCCTCCATTTTGCCAAGGATTTGTCGAGATTTAAAGGCACCCATCTATCCAAGTGTTCATAAAGGTTAGCAACTTTTCTCCTTCATCTCTTGCTAGATTAGCTTGTGGTATGCTCAAAGATATGTGATATGTGATTTGTGGGAGTTTATTTGATTTATATCCAATTTGAGCTCAAATTAACTTGTTAGGTTGCATATGTGTAGGTGTGGTTTATTTGGTCTGCCTTCCCATGTTCTTCTTCTTGCTCGAAGCTCATCCTCCATTTTGCCAAGGATTTGTCAAGATTTAAAGGCACCCCATCTATCCAAGTGTTCATAAAGGTTAGCAACTTTGCTCCTTCATCTCTTGCTAGATTAGCTTGTGGTATGCTCAAAGATATGTGATATGTGATTTGTGGGAGTTTATTTGATTTATATCCAATTTGAGCTCAAATTAGCTTGTTAGGTTGCATATGTGTAGGTGTGGTTTATTTGGTGTGCCTTCCCATCCGTGGCCGTCCTAACCACCGTCCATCGTCCGCACCGTCTCGTCGCGGCACCGGACACCTTGGTGAGACTCTTGTTCTTCTTAAAATCTTTTAAAAAAATTACTTGTATGAGTTAGATAGCTGCGTGTACGATTTACATACTTGTATTATTGTTAGTTATTCTATAGTGTAATGGTTATGGTATCCGCCCACGTCGGCCCTCGTCCAGTCTATGATTCAGATGTGGTATGTCGTTAATTATCTTTTATAACTATTTCACACATCATCTAATGTCTATGACAATTAATTATGCCACCAAATTGACGTAGATATTTTTATCTATAGGAAGTAGTTGAACCAGAAATTCCAACCGACTATGCAATTCTGCTCGAGAAATTAACACAAGCTGAAAAAGAAATTCATCATTTGAAAGAAAAATTGAAAAGAACTGAAGATGAGAAGATGGGATTGGAGTTGCATGTTGCCAATATCATCGATGATCACAAGAACAAGATGGTTGGAATGCGCTTGAAGCTTAGAAAGATTAGAAAATATGCCATTGATAAAGAGGCTTGGTATCATTATGTTGTTGGCTCAATTGTTACTTTAGTTGCGATTATGATCGCATTTGTTGTTGTATTCACATGTTTTAGATAGTTGGTGTTGTTTTATGAGATGTATATGTATGAACTATAAGTATCCATTATTTGCAGTAATAACATTTGGTCACTGCTAGCTCTACTTTTGGTTGTAATGTGATGATGAAGTTGTATTAATTTGGTCACTTCGATGTTGTGTAGTGAACATGAGCCGGCAATGGATGAACGATGACCGACTAAGTCCAGGGTTTCTTAATGGCCTGCATGATTTTATTCATGTGGCTGAGACAAATAAGCAGAATGCTTTCATGTGTTGTCCATGTCGTGACTGTAAGAATGATAGGAATTACTCTAACTCAAAAACCCTTCACTACCACCTGCTGAAGTCCAGATTCATGTCCGGCTATAGCTGTTGGACCAAGCATGGAGAAAGAGGGGTTATAATGGAAGACAATGAAGAAGAAGAGGATGATGACAACTATCCTTTCACTAATACAACAATGGGGAAGCTGAAGAAGAGGCATCAATGGGGGAAGCTGAAGAAGAGGCATCAGATGAGCCCGCTGATGATTTGGGTCAGGTCATTGCTGATGCAAAGAGAAACTGCGAAAATGATAAGGAGAGGTTGAATTTGAAACGCATGTTAGAGGATCACAAGAAATTATTGTATCCAAATTGTGAAGATGACCAGAAAAAGCTGGGTACCACGCTAGAATTGCTGCAATGGAAGGCGAAGAATGGTGTAACTGACAAGAGATTTCAAGAATTGCTGATAATGATAAAGAAGATGCTTCCAAAGGATAACGAATTGCTTGAAAGTATGTACGAAGCAAAGAAGGTTGTCTACCCTCTAGGATTAGAGGTGCAGAAGATACATGCATGCCCCAATGACTGCATCCTCTACCGTGGTCAGGAGTACGAGAATTTGGATGCATGCCCGGTATGCGGTGCACTGCGCTATAAGATCCCCCGCGATGACCCTGGTGATGTGGAGGGCGAATGCCACAGGAAGAGGGTTCCTGCCAAGGTGATGTGGTATGCTCCTATAATACCACGGTTGAAACGTTTGTTCCAAAACAAAGAGCATGCCAAGTTGTTGCGATGGCACAAAGAAGAACGTAAGAAAGACGGGATGTTGATAGCACCCGTTGATGGGTCGCAGTGGAGAAAAATCGAGGGGGAGTCTAAGGAATTTGCAGCTGACGCAACAAACTTATGGTTTGGTCTTAGTACAGACGGCATGAATCCTTTTGGCGAGCAGAGCTCCAGTCGCAGCACCTGGCCCGTGACTCTATGTATCTACAATCTTCCTCCTTGGTTGTGCATGAAGCGAAAGTTCATTATGATGCCAGTGCTCATTCAAGGCCCTAAGCAACCCGGCAACGACATTGATGTCTACCTAAGGCCACTAGTTGATGAACTTCTATAGTTGTGGAAAAAACCAGGTGTGCGTGTGTGGGATGCGCACACACAGAAGGAAATTGACCTACGAGCGTTGCTGTTTGTAACCATCAATGATTGGCCTACTCTTAGTAACCTTTCAGGACATACAAACAAGGGATACAATGCATGCATGCATTGTTTAGATGATACTAAAAGTATATATTTGGATAAATGTAAGAAGAATGTGTACCTGGGACATCGTCGATTTCTACCGATCAAGCATATCTTAAGAAAGGCAGGCAACCATTTCAAAGGTGAGCCAGATAACCGGAAGAAGCCTGGCTCCGTACTGGTGAATATATATTTGATATGGTCAAGGATTTACAGGTAATGTTTGGAAAGGGTCCTGGCGGAAAATCTGTTCCGAATGACGCCAACGGACACGCACCCATGTGGAAGAAGAAATCTATATTTTGGGAACTTGAATATTGGAAAGCCCTAGAGGTCTGCAATGCAATCGATGTGATGCATGTGACGAAGAATCTTTGTGTGATGCATGTGACAAAGAATCTTTGGACGTGTATGGAAAGACAAAAGATACACCAGAGGCACGGGAGGACAAGCAAAGAATTAATGAAAAAGACGGCATGCCTCCAAAGCAGTACCAAGGTCCTGCCAGCTACGCTCTTACAAAAGAAGAGAAGGAAATCTTTTTTGAATGCCTTCTCAGTATCAATGTCCCGTCTTGTTTCTTGTCGGATATAAAGGGAATAATAAATATGGCAGAGAAAAAACATTCAAAATCTAAAGTCTCATGACTGCCATGTGATTATGACGCAATTACTTCCGGTTGCACTTAGGGGGCTTCTACCGGAAAATGTTCAATTAGCCATTGTGAAGCTATGTGCATTCCTCAATGCAATTTCCAAGAAGGTAATCGATCCAGAAATCCTACCAAGGTTACAGAATGACCTGGTCCAATGTCTTGTCAGTTTTGAGTTGGTGTTCCCTCCATCCTTCTTCAATATTATGACGCACGTTCTAGTGCACCTAGTCGAAGAGATTAACATTCTGGGTCCTGTATTTCTACACAATATGTTCCCCTTCGAGAGGTTCATGGGAGTCTTAAAGAAATATGTCCATAACCGTGCTAGGCCAGAAGGAAGCATCGCCCTTCGATTGGTCTTCCTGAATTGCGGCATGAGGGGAGACTGGGTGGAAAAGGCACATTAGGAAAGAAAGAAGCAATAAATATGGATGGGCATTCTTTCACTCAAGCACACTACATGGTTCTACAAAATTCCACCTTGGTGACTCCATATATGGAGGAACACAAGGATATTGTACGGTCCAAGAACCCGGAGCAGCCTGACCCCTGGATTGAACATAAACACATGGAGACTTTTGCCAGTTGGTTGCAAACAAAGCTCATCAATGACAACGATGTTCCAGATGAACTGTACTGGTTGGCCAAGACACCAAGTTCGACTGTAATGACTTTCAAAGGGTACGAGATAAATGGGAATACATTTTACACGATCGCCCAAGATAAGAAGAGCACCAACCAAAACAGTGGTGTCCGCTATGATGCAACCAACTTTGAAGACACATATTATGGTTACATAGAGGAGATATGGGAACTTGACTATGGACCTGATCTTAAGGTCCCTTTGTTTCGGTGCAAATGGGTCAAATATACTGGAGGCGGGGTACAGGTAGACCCACAGTATGGAATGACAACAGTGGATATCAACAATCTTGGATACACACGCGACTCATTCATCCTAGCCAATGATGTGGCTCAGGTTTTCTATGTGAAGGACATGTCTAGCAAACCGAGGAGAAAAAAAGATAAGCAAGCGAATACATCATACGATGAGCCAAAGCACCACAAAGTTCTTTCAGGGAAAAGAAACATTGTGGGAGTGGAGGACAAGACAAACATGTCCGAAGATTATGAAAAGTTTCATGAAATCCCTCCCTTCAGAGTGAAGACTGACCCAAGCATCTTGTTAAATGATGAAGATTATCCATGGTTACAGCGCAATCATAAGAAAGGGACAAACATGCAGAAAAAGTCTTACACCGCGAGATCCCACTCTGGGATGTGACCGGCTTCACCGTCATCACTTTCTATATATTTATGTGAAGGACATGCATGCATTTCCTAGCTAGCATGGTATATCTTTGTAACAGTTTGTACATGAAGTGCATCCAGTTTTTGCCGTAAGCCTCTCAACTCTCTAGAAGTTGCTATGTGGGTGAAATTATGATGTCATGCCAAGTTACAACCTTTTCAGAGTTCATTTGTACTACTTTTCAAATTCAGGGTCATTTAGCTCAAAATAAATCATTAAATGCATGAAAAATATCAAATGAAGTCAGAAAGGGTTGAAAATTGATGATGTGCCTTTGAATGGTGCATATTGAACACACAAAAAGTATGGAGTTAAAATAAGTTATTAAAAATGAAATCCCTTTGTAATAGATGAGTTTTCGTCCAAAACCCTCATACTTCTTATGAGATTGTCCAATTTGTACACGAAGTGCATCCAGTTTTTGCCGTAACCCTCTCAACTCTCTAGAAGTTGCTATGTGGGTGAAATTATGATGTCATGCCAAGTTACAACCTTTCAGAGTTCATTTGTACTGCTTTTCAAATTCAGGGTCATTTAGCTCAAAATAAATCATTAAATGCATGAAAATTGATGATGTGCCTGGTATAAATAGAGGACTTCGTTGTCTCGGCCCGAGCAACGCACCGGGAGAGCTCAACTTGCGCCGCCAGGCTGCCGAAATCGCCATTGCCGTTTCCCTCACCGCCGTCGCCCTCGTCGCCGTCACCCTTGCCGTCGTCGCCCTCGCCGCAGTCGCCCTTGCCTACCTAGATGCCGCCCCTCGCCGCCGTCGCCCTCACCACTGCCGCCATCGCCCTCACCGCCGTCGCCCTCATCGTGGTCGCCCTCGCCTACCCGGATGCCGCCCCTCGTCACTGGCCCCGTCGCCGCCGGCCCGCTCACTCCGGCCGCCGCTCCGCGATCTCGTTGCCGCCGCCCCGAGCCCGTCGCCGACACCACCTCCGGGTCAGGAGGCTAGGTGAGATCTCCCGGCCGACCCCTCTCCCCGACGATTGCCCTGATGATCGACGGACTAGTGTGTAGATGCTAGGGTATCTAGGGTCCCTCGACGTCGAACCCCGACACCCCGACACGACACCCCCGACACCCGACCCCGACCACGACACAACACCCCTTTTTAGTTAGTTAGTTAGTTAGGTTATCGGGTTATTAGGATATGTGTTAGTTTATGTTTAGTTTAGGAGCCAGCCCGTCGTTGACCCGAAGGTTCTGTGGTGGCGGCCGCATAGGCCATAGACGATCGAGAGGCTTGAGTCCCCCACGGAGGTGGTACAATACCATGTCAGCAAGGAGAACGAGCACGTCCGATGCTACATGGCAGCTTTGGAGGCCAGGTCCGACAATACCTGGCAGATTCTTCAGGGATCTCACTAAAGCTATGTTCCTGTGATGGTTCCATCTCTTTGGGTGTCCACCGCCTGCCCCGATATCCGCCGGGCGCTAGGGTTCTAGCTAGATCGATATATTAGCTAGCTACTATTATGATGTATTATTATGATTTATTAGCTAGATCGATGGAGATTAGCTGATGTATTGAAAATTATCCAAGATTATGCAGATGAGATCTTTTCTAAGAACTATACTATATATGTATTCGATGATGCATTATTAATTAACTATCAGTTATTTTGCTTCTTGAATGCATGCTAATTTAAATACTAATTTGTTTTATCTATATTATTATGGACTAGTTATTAAGCTATGGACAATACCAGTAGAGCTCATGAAGAGGACATCTTCGACATGATACGCTCCTCCGAAAACCCATTGGACCTTCGAGGTGAATCACATGATCATGATGATGGCTCACAATATCTGAACGATCACAGTGATGGATGTGAGACCGAGGAAGAACAACTTATGTTCCAAAATCCGGAACAACCAAGAATGTTCGGCGAGGTATATACACATACATTAGCCTCTAGTGATCATTACATGTGTATTAATTGATTTGTATATATATATATATTAACAAATATTTCTTATTTTAATTGTCATCCCTCCGTATCGAGCAAATCTAGTAGAAATATACGAGGCGCTGCCAAAATATTGGACGGCAGTGTAAAGCTCAATCTTGATGCTTTCAAACATAATGATGAACCGACTCACCCTGAAGCCAATGCCAAGACATTTGTGCGTCAATGCGGAGTGGTTGTTAGGGATGGAGTCTCGGTCACAATGCATGAATGGATTCAGCCAAAGGAACCAAAACCAGGAGTGAATTATGTCGATACAAGAATTAAAGATGCCCTTTGGCGAGAGCTCATGGAGCATTTCACCCTACCAGATTCTCTCTCAGAGCGTCAAAGGAACAAAGTCAAGGAGTTTGCTCTCCATAAGATGGCCGGCGTGTTCCAGACTTGGAAGAAAAGATTATGGACCGACTACAACGCTAAAGGCAAGAAGGCGCCCGAATTCAAAGGAATATACGAGAAGGTAAGGGATCACTGGGACGCATTTATCGAGTACAGGACATCGATAGTTGCTATGGAGAAGTCGACAAAGAATAAGATAAATGCTGAGAAAAAAAGTATCACCATAAACTAGGGACAGGTGGATACAAGTCAGCCGTTCCTAAGTGGGATGCATTAGAGAATAAGATGCTTGCTGAAGGGGTCACTCCAGTAACCTTCAACTGGCCCAAGAGGTGCAGGAATTGGTTTTTTGCGCATGGGGGAAAGTTGGACCCAGCGACAGGAAAGATTATTGCACTAGCCAGTCTGAAGCATGCATCAGATGAGCTGATTCAAGCAATAAAATATGCCCAAGAAGGACGGTTTCACCCCGATAGAGAGAACGACGAGCTTACATGCGCCCTCGGGAATGCCGAACACGGAAGATGAACACGAGGCATGGGCGTCGTTCCGTGGTACGAGGGGTTTGCGGGATGGTAGGACAGTTATAAAAGCCATTCGAGAAAAAAAGAAGGTGGAAGCAGACCGACTTTCGAAGTTGGAACAGAAGTACGAGCAGCAGCAGCTGCAGATACAGGTACTGACCCAGCAAAGGGAAACTCCGCAACAGGAGTCAGGGGAAGAACCCGTCCCATCTACAATGCTGAAAAGTAGCGTGGGTTCCATGGGGGCACCGCTGGGTCACACCCCCGTGGATGATATCACCGAGAAGACATCTTGTGAGCTAATCCAGAAAATGAAGAACGTACCCGTGCGGGTCGCGACGGGCTATGCTTTACCAAATACACCCGATGTTCTCTCGCATTGCAATCCGGTTCCAGCTGGGTATGCTCGTGTCACGGTGGATGCAATAGAGCCGGGATATGATGAACTATTGCTTGACATCCCTGGAGGTGAGGGGGAGTCCACATTGGTAGAAGCCGGCCGTGGCCTCATTCTATGGAGTAAGGACTGCATCGTCTTTCCACACTCGGCGCTAAGGCCACCGGCTCCTCCGAGTGTCGATGTCCAGCGCGAGGGATCCCACACAGAGGCATCGCAGTGCCAGCAGTCCTCCCCACCTCGCCAGCAGTCCTCCCCACCTCGCCAGCAGTCACCTCGGCAGCAGTCACCTCGCCAGCAGTCCTCCCCACCTCGAGCTCCCCCACAGTCATCCCCCACATCGAGAGGCGTCCCACCTCGCCAGCAGTCCTCCCCACCTTGCCATGAGCAGTCCTCCCAACCTTGGGACGGAGCACGACGCGATTCCATATCATCATCGATATCGACCTCCGTCGCGTGAGCCGACTCCACGCCGGTAGCGGTCCCGCCAGCAGGGCTCCCAAAAGAGGAAGGCCACCAGCAGTCCTCTTCGGAAGAAAGCAAAGAAGAAACCCGAGCCTCCAACCAAAAGGAAGCTGCCTTATGACATGACACCGGAGGAAAATAAAATTGAATGCGATCTCCAAGTGAAAGCCTTTTTTGCGAAGAAGACCGTGCCGCCAAAGGAGGTAATACCCAAGGAAGTCCAAGAGCACTTTATGGAACACTTTATTGATCGACCCCCGGCATATGTCGAGCGTATGCCGACAGACTATGAGCGACAAATTCAGAAGGCAAGTGAGGAGAGAAGTCAGCCCAGCCCAAGGAAGAAGTCGGGAAGTACGACATCAACTAGCGGGAAAACAGTTCCCCAGCTCGGAGAACAATCCGAGCAATCGATCTCTCCGCTCAAGGTGAGTACCCATCCAAGCAAGCAACCGATCCAACCAGTCGACGTGCAAGGCAACCCAATCGACCTCGAAGTACTAAAGGCTACAGGTCTCACTCTTGACCAAATCCTTGGCACCAAGGAAATCCGCGGGTACAATGCAATAGAGTACGCAATGCAATATGCCGTCGGAAAACCACTTGTCACACCCGAGCAGTACAAGGAACTACCAACTGCGATGCGATGGTTGCATGATTGGTACATGCGTGAAGCAAAGCGAGGGGAGACGGCGGTCATGGTCAAAGTAAGGAAAGAGCATTACATCAATGCATGTGACATATGTCTTGAATTCTCAGAACTTTTCTAGTTATACCACATGGACTCTATCGACAAAACTCTCATCAGTTGCTATTGTCTGTAAGTGATTTATATCTTTAGTAATTTAAGTCTCTAGCTAAGATATCATTCATTGGCTTATCCTCACTATATATGTTCTTTTCTACACTATTATGCATATTGAAGATGTGGGAATTGAAACAAGAGGGAATCGATGACATTGGGTTCATCGACCCAAGTACCGTTAATGGTCATGTGGTAAAACATTATGCCAAGGACATAGAAGATCTCTTGGAAAATTTTCTAGAGGCACTAATGAATACCAAATCTACTATAATATTTCCTTACAACATGGGGTGAGTGTTTACTCTCTTGTATACTACAAATTCTATTTTTGCTTACTAGCTCGTTGTCAAGTGTAGTTGATGAGTTATATGTGCATGCCTGCTTAATTATATAAACTTCTACGCAGAGACCACTATATCCTCCTATATATTATCCTCGCGGATGGACTTTTTCAAGTGTACGACTCACTAGATACACCAGAACAATCATACGTGGACTTGTATTTTATGATAGAACGGTAATTTCAATCTTTATCGACCTCGCTTTCTTTCATTATTTCCTGATATCAAAAGTAATAATAATAACTCTTCTATTCTTTTTCTTTGTCGGGTAGTGTTTGGAAAAACATGATAGAAAAAACCCATCACGGTCGTCAATGAAAACCGAAGCTCAAGTGGAAAAGGATGCAGGTAATTAAGTAGTACTACTAGGTCCGCGCATCTCTTTAATTCTAGTTTCGAGACCATTATCACATGCTTGATTATTAATTATCTTATTCAATTCTATTCTTTTGCATAGTGCGCGAAGCAGCCACAGGGGACAAATTTATGTGGATACTTCCTCTGCGAGGATATTCGCATCCAGACCGAAAGCCGTATACGTCGCAAAGGAGCACGTGAAAGACAACTCCAGGTTTGGCAGATGATGTCGAAGCTCTCACCCGAGAAACGCTTTGTAGCACTTCAAGAGGAATTTGCGGCATTTCTTCTTCGACATGTCATTGATGTTAACGGAGAGCACTATTCCTTATCGCCACCTCAATAATGCCAGCAAATCAGTAGTAGAGAACTGAGATTTCATCCGGAGCACTAGCTAGCTAGTCCCGGCCGGGTTTTGGGCCTTAAGTTAATTATAAGTCCCGAATTTATATGGATGTGTAATTCCATTTGTGTAAATATACACTGTGTATGAGATATTGTATATTATATTACATATATATATATGCATGAACTTGTGTACTGTTTATAGTATGTAGCACCGTAAAATAAATTTGAAATGAATGGAAAACACAAAAAATAGAGAGGAAAATTAAAATCTAATTAAAAGCTAAAACAAAAAAACAGAAGACTTAGTACCGGTTGGTATCACCAACCGGTACTAAAGGTCTTCCACCACCAGTCCACGCAGGCAGCCACGTGGAGGGCCTTTAGTACCGGTCCGTGCTCCAACCGGTACTAAAGGTCTGGACCTTTAGTCCCGACCCGTTAGTACCGGTTGGGGAACCGGTACTAAAGGTCCATCCGGCCCGGGACTATAGGCTTGTTCTGCACTAGTGGTCATCGATCATATTCCCTTGATTATCATTAGAGATTTTATAATCCATCTACCTACATCCAAGAAGAAGAAATATTATAATCTCATTGTTGGGGAAATGCAAATCGCCAGTGAGGTAACCTAGTGGTAGAAAAAAAATCTTCAATTTCATGTTAGTCGAAAAAGGTTATTAATAAGACTTGATCAACTTTATTAATGAATCCTTTTCGAAAGACATGTGATTGATGAATTGAGTATTCACAACTCTGTGTATCATAAGTTTACTATTTGTTTTTCATAGTTAGCTAAAATAAAATGCCATAAATTTCATGTGCTTTGTTTTTCCCGCGCATGAAAAAGGACCCAAAAAGAAAATTTTAACATGAATTTCTCAGGAATATATTAGAATTTTTGGCATAAAAATTATAGCAAGGAGATGCACTTGTAGGCCACAAGCCAATAGGGCGTGGCCCCCCTAGGCCACTCCTATTGACTTGTGGGGGCCACAGGGTCCCCTGCCTTATTCCTTCAGCTCACCTCGTCTCCTACCTGCAGCAAAAAAATCTAGCTCCCTCTCTCCCATGTTCTTCCACCTAAAACTGAAATTTTCGATCTCTTTGCCCGGAAATCCGTTTCCGAAATTGTTGTAACGAATTGCTCCTTGGTACGTGACTCCTCCATTCCTCCAATTAGTTTTTGCTTTAGTGGTTTATATTTTGCATAATTTTCTGCACTTGGTGCTATAGAAAATGAGCTTGCATGTTGAATTCCTAGAGTTCTAAGTAGTATGAATGCTTGATACGACCTCTAGGCATCCTTATGAATAGTTGCTATCATTCTTGCAAGGTTTTATTGACATAAATTTGTGGGTCAAAACTTTCAGAAATTTGTGTTTCGGAGGATGAATTTATTTAGGAGGAACCCCTCAAGGAGGAATACTACACGTGAATCGTCGAGCGGGGGCTCTATAAGACATGCTTACATTGAGCCTAGTGCCAATCAGATAGTCATGGCCGATGCAAATCGTGTCGGTGGCCAAGCGATGAGTTCACGATAGGTGCAGGCATCAAGGAGGAATTTGATCATTTCATTTATAATACCGTCCGCATCGACTTCTGTGCATATACGTATGTCCAACATTATGACCTTACCGGTACATTCACACATGGATTTTGTTATCAATCGAATGCTTCTAGGGTGATATTTAAACTTTATGATAAATCCTTTAGCATGACTCTAGAATAATTCTTGGTGGCTTGCAAACTTCCACTTTGGAGTTCATTTGAGAAATCATCGACAACTGATTATAATATGTTTCATGAGAGTCTTTGCGTAGGAGAAGATAGGGGGTGACTCAGACCAGAATTAAAAGTATACAATTTCCATGTATTCATTACTTTGCACTGTTCAGTGGGAAATACGTAGTAGGAAAACAAGATTGCAGTGCATTATGTGCCCCTCACTCGAGTCTTCTTCATACTGTTGTGACTGGTGAACATTTCTTTAACCTTGGTGCAATTGTTGCCTCAAGGTTGCACTCCAACTCTAGTAATGGTGATTTTTCTGGAGGCATTTGTGCCTCTCACGTAGCTGCACAATTGAGAGTGTCACCTCAACCTAATGGTCCCATTTTGCCCGATAGATATTTAGATTATGAAGCTATCCGTTCTCATGAATTTCTAGTGAACCGTGCTAGAGGTTATGAGTGCAACTTAATATTTGAGAAATATACGCCTGTGCCTATCACTTTGCATGCACCTACCCTCTTCAATTTTAGGCCCAACAAAGATATTATGTTCTTGAGAATGAGGTGGAGGAGTACAAAGCTGCAGTGAAGGCTGGTCATTTGGCGGGGGAGGCGGCCAGGATTGCCCCAAAAGCTACCACTTAAACCATTATCCAGATTATCAGTGATGATCACCAAGCTAAACAAACGCCTAAGCTTTGGGGAGTTTGTATTTCTCAGGAACATTACGCTCATGTTCACACACTTCATATAAACTATCGGTGTTCATCCTCTTTCATTGTATATCCATGTTAGCTCTATTTTTCTCGCTTCTTTTCGGTTTTTCCTTCCCTTATTTATTTAGTTGTAGTACTAAAAAGAAAAACCCAAAATTACTTCCATTGCATGTTGGGAGCTTTCCCTTGGAAATAGTTTTCCTCGTTCTTGTTTTCCCTTAGTTTATTTCGTTGCTTGAGAAAAACAAAAACTCCAAAAATATTCTAGTGTGTTTCTCTGAATTCCTTTTCCTTTTTGAGTGAGTCATTGAAATAAGAAGACCACGATGAAAATGTTGAGTGGCTTCTATATGCTTTATTGTTGATCTAACAAAGAGCTAATATTACCTTGTCTTTTCCTTTGTCTAAAACTGCCCTGCAGATTCCATCTTAGTCCACAGCATTCTTGAATTATTATTTTACCATATCATTCGGTCATGCAAGTGAAAGGCAATAATGACGATATTTGATGAAGTGATCGTGGCAAAGGAAGCTGGTATAAACTTTTCTTCTTTTCATTTTTGTAAATATGTTTAGCTTGTTCGATCTTGATTTAGTATATCATTATAAAACATGTTTGTGATGACAATTAGAGATTATAGCTTCTCATTCCATGCCTAAATAGCTAGGAGTTGATAATATTTTATCTTGTGTGTCAACATGCATTAAAACGGTTATGATATGGTATGGTAGTATGGTATTTTCTTTTGAGTAATTCGAGTGGTCTCACTTGGCCCATGAGCAAACATGTAGTTGATTCAAAACCAATGCAACCTTCATGATGTTTAAATTCATAGTGTTCATATCCTACTCATGCTACGCCCAATGTTAATTATTCACAATGCATGTTTATGACCGTTGTTGCTCTCTAGCTGGTCGCTTCTCAATCTATTGCTAGCCTTCGCCTATACTAAGCGGGAATGCTGCTTGTGCATCCAAAACCCTTAAACCAAGTATTTCCACATGAGTCCACCACACCCACCTACTTGCGGTATTTCCCTGCTGTTCCAAGTAAATTTTCATGTGCCCCCTCTAAATATTCAAATAAACATTCATTTTGTGCACTTGTCTCGCTCATGGAGCGACGAGGCGGTCAGTACCTTCCATGCTAACTGAGTTATTCTTAGGACGATCGTTTCTTCAGCGTCATTACACGAGAGAGGCTGGTAAAAAGGATGCCCACACCTGCATAATTAAAATTAATTAAACAAAACTCCTTGGGACAATTGATATGTTGACAGGCATCCATGGATTCGGTCAGCCATGTGTCGGTGTCAAAACCGGCGGATCTCAGGTAGGGGGTCCCGAACTGTGAGACTAGGATCGATGGTAACATGAGACAAAGGGGACACGAGTTTACCCAGGTTTGGGCCCTCCTATGGAGGTAATACCCTACGTCCTTCTTGATTGTATTGATGGTGTAAGGGGTTACAAAGTTGATCTACCTCGAGATCATATAGCTAACCCTAGATGAGTTGTTCTGTCCCTATACCCTAAAACCCTCTAGCTTATATAGATGCCAAGGATGCCTAGGGTTTACACACGGTCGGTTACATGCCAAAGAGATAAACTTGCCTAACTATTACATCAGTCGTTGAGCACAAGCCATGTTTCCGAAGCTTCCATCTTGGATATTGGGAATTCAAATCCTTCGGTGTTTGGTAAGTAGCCCTCATAGTCCGGCCCATAATAATATGTCGGCTATCCGAGGACGCCCTAATCTAGGACTCCCTCAGTAGCCCCCAAACTTGCCTCCAACGCCAAGGGTCTTCAGCTCCGACTGCTTCGCGAACAAAGTTTTCAGCTTGCGAGGTGAGTTCCTTCCTGCCGAACCATAGTTCGGCCTCTGATGACAAGTAGTCTCCCACATAGTGGGACGTCCGAATACTTTAAATTGATTGTCTTTGAAGCCCAAACGTTAGGGGACAAACAACGGCCCTCTGACGAAAGGTTACGCCCCACCACGACCGCCGAACCAGTTGCATAGACTCGATTCGCGGTTCGAGGCCGTTTTAATCATCACGATCTATCAATATACCGATCGGGTCCCGTTTTATACGGGATATACATAACCACATGTACGCAATGGCTCGCGTGTCTCGGGAAGTGGTGGGATTCATGGTGCGGCGAGGGGAATCCACATCGATAGGCCTCATAAAAAGAGAAGGAAACCCCAAAGGCTTTTTTACGCTCTCCATTCGACTTCTCCGCCTCCCATTCCCTTGCGCCTCCAGAGCATAGATCTAGGTTTCTATGCGCCCACCTTCGAGCCCAGCAATGGCGGGTTCCAATGGCCAATAGGAAGCTTCCACAATCACCAACAAGGACATACTCGACCTCAAGAAGGCCGGATACCTCCCCGCCAAAATCCCTCACCGCGCAGCGGAGGAGGGACAAGTGATCCCCACCCCCAGGACAGGCGAGAGGGTGGTGTTCATCCCCCAGTTCATCAGGGGGGTGAGCTTTCCACTCCACCCCTTCGTCAAGGGGTTAATGTTCTTCTATGACCTCAACTTCCATGACCACGAGAAGAGGAGTGCTTCTATGTCACCGAACCATGAGAAGCGGGCCAACTCCCCGTTGTCGCATTCAGATCTGGTCCCCCCACCAAACTGGCATCGTGGCCTGAAAAGGGCCTGGTCTGGGGATCGGGCAAAGAGGTGACCGATCTGTAGAAGCACCTCCGCTCCCTGGTCGAAGGGGGCATCAATCTAGCCGATGTGGTGCAGGTGATGCTCCAAAGACGCATCCTCCCCTACCAACGTCGGGACACTCCCCTATGGGCTCGAGAACTCAAAGCCGAGCCCACAGTCCAGAATCTCTTCCGCACTACGCAGGAGAAGTTGTGGAAGGCGCTCTTCAAATTGATGAAGAGATGGCCATCCGAGGAGGAGGACAAGGGTCTGCACGCTGCCAAGCTCGATTCCGAGGTATGATATTCCCCACCTTGGTTGGATTTATTACACAGAGAATCCCTATATCCTCTTATTCGATCTGTTCTGGCAGAGATGGCAGAACAAAGCCATCAACATCAATAGTCTGGCTCCTCAGCCTGAAGATGAGAGGACTAGGCTGTTAGCCAAGATGCTTGTGGAGAAGCCTTATGAGGCTCCCACGAGGAAAGAGAAAAAGAAGAAGCCAGGACAGGCTGGCCTTTGCATCAGGGGCCAGCCTGATGCTGCATCTGAAGACACCCCCGCCTCTCAAATCAGGAGGAGGCTAAAGAGGAGGAAGAAGATGAGGAGGAGGTCGAGAGCGAGGGGAGAGGCAACTCCCCCCGCACCAAGAAAAGAGCGGCTTCTTCGGACGCCCAAGGGCAGGTAGCTTCTCCTGCCCCAAAGATGGTGTGGCAGACGCGAGTGGTTCTGTCCGATGACAGCTCGGACTCGAGCTCCGTGTCCGAAGACCCTGAGGAGGTTCCACGAAGGAGCCTATGGGTCAAGCCCCATCCATCCAGGTTAGGATCCGAAGACCCTCCTACCTATCACCAATAGATTCAGAGTTTGCTAACACGTAGGTTATTGGTCCTATAGCCCCCCGTGTGTTATTCCCACCGAGGTGGTATCGGATGGGGAGACCTCGCCCGCCGAACTGGCAGAGAGCGGGGATGCCTCGCACCCCACCACTCCAGGCGCCACGAAGGATGCCATGGAGGTGTCTTCCTAGCCTACGCCAATGGAGGCGGACACAAGGGGCAAGGGAGATCGCACCGTGGCCAAAACTAACGCTTCGGCCACCGAAGACCGGGGACAATGCCCCGCCCGGACACCGAGGAGGCTGGACGAGCGAGCGATCAGTCCCCTCCGAGAACATCTCCGGAGAGCACCATGCCTCCGAAGGCACCGGTCCTGTCCCCGGTGGGTGATAGGGAAATCGGATCATCCCCGACACCGCCGACCAATAGGTGGTCGGCCATGGACAAGGCTTTGTCAAGCACCTCCATTCCCGAGGATCACCGCACCCTTATGAGAGCGGTACTTCAAAGCGTCTAGTCTGTTGACAACGGACTGAAGGAGGCCTTCAAACGTCTCCTTGAAGGTTTTCAAGTAAGTCACCCAATGCTTGTGAAAGGATTTTATTTATTCGTAATGCATACATGGCAGCCCCCGAGCCCTTCGTGAAGTGAACAAGCTCACCTAGGGATCACATATGAATCCGATAACGCACTAGAAGCACTTTAATTGTTCAACATGCTAGGATATATCAATATATGATCGGGTTGTATATAATTCGGGTAGTGTGCGCCGATGTAATTATTAACTATGTGTGTAATGTAGGCTTCGTCATCAGTGGCATTAAAAAATGATGCCGAGTTGACGAGCTACATCGGAAGCTCAAGCTCTCCTAAGATGAGGTGGAAACCCTTAACAAGAGGTTCAACAAGGCGCCGGGTTAGTCCGAATCAAATCTGAATGCTTTCCCCCGAATACTGTCAATGCAGTTTCCTTTTATATAAATTTTTATCGTTTTGCAGCTTCGTTGAAAGAGATGGAAAAGCTCAAGGACGAGCTTCAACGTGCCAAGAACGAAGCAGTCGTTGAGAAGGCGGCGGCCAAAGAAGCGGCCACCGCACTCTCCACCCAACGAGCCACCAGCGATAAGGATCAGACTCGTTTGGCAAAGATACACGATGAGCTCAAGGATGCTAGCAAAAAGTGCGGGGCCTTGGTGCAAAAGAATAAGGCAAGCTCGGTCGAACTGTCCACCATGAAATCCAATCTCCAAAAGGAGTGGATGGACAGACGGTTCTACGAGGATCAAGTGCACCAAGCCAAGGAAATAGCAGATGCTAAGCCGTACTCCCTAAAGTGCGTATTCAGGGATATCAGATTCGAATTGCTGATCCGAGTGTGGCGATCCTCAGGTGCATCCGCTGATCTACAGAATAGTGTGGCGGACGCCAATCAGCTGTTCGCCTCGCAGGGAGAGGAAGATGAAGCTCGGATGTTCTTGGCATGGTTTGGAGCCCCCGAGCATCCTCCTCTTTTGGTGGCACAGCTGAAAGAGCTAATGGAGCTGCACCAGATGGCGGAGCCGGCCATGAAGGACCTCTGCATCTGCTTATGGCCCGGTGAGCTGCTACCATGCAGCTACTTTTGCCTGGTGCAGAGACTGGTCACTGCCACGCCCCGCCTCGACACCATCAAGCGCTCCTCCTGCATTGAAGGATTCCGGATGGCACTTGCCAAGGCCAAAGTGCACTGGCCGGGGCTTAATCCGATGAAGGTCGCCACTGACCCGCCGCCACCCGGAAAGGAGCACCGACGCCCCGAGCTATACTTTGATGGAGTGATGGAGAGCGCTCGGGTGATAGCGTCGCAGTGTTCGGGCGAAAAAATATTTGATGAGTTTGTACTGTGTCCGAAGACTCGTCATAACTTTTTAATGATATTAGTATCTTCTCTTACATGGTTTTGTATTCCTTTATAACTCCTATGTGGCTGCTTAATACTGAAAGATGAGAGTCGTCGGCTTCAGCCCCCACGTAGATACTAGATGGGGTGTCTATGCCAGTGCACTATGTCCCTTAGGCGTATCATCGGAACTCGAAGGTGGTGTAGTGCGGAAGACTAGGCAATCAGACTATAGTGTTTTATTTTTTTCACCTAACTGAACGGGCGTGAAAAGGACTACAATAAGCGTACGATTAGCCACGGGAGTGTGGTGATGTTCGGACGAACCGTGGACGAAGCCAACATCATAATGTTTGCACAAAGGGCAAGTTCCTCGTATAACACGGAATAACCTCTTATGAGGATTGAAGTATAATACTTCTAGCTTGGGGTTCACAGATCGGATCACGCATACTATGACAGTCCGTTTTTGGCTTTCTCCCCTGAGGTGCTTGACAGGACTATCCGGAAGCACAATCGCAGGGGTTCTCCCTTTGCCCTTTTAGCCAAACGAGCGCAACATAAAGGGGCAAGCACAGGAGCCACGCAACCCAACTTGATGACCAAAGACATAGTTCAAAACCGATGCATATAAAACTAATGCCAAGACGCCGAACACACGATAGTTAAGGAGATTTGTGTTTGAAATCGAGCCCTCGGTCTATTAGTCGGTTACCTCGAGTCATACCGAATAGGTTCACGAGAAGAGGGAGAAAAGAAAAAGTATGCACCAAAAACATGACAAATGAGGCGTACTTGCAACACGCAATTTGCATTTCCTCAACAACTCTCATAACTCGGATTGCCGAAGCAACTATTTACAGGTAAGCGAAAGAAAATAAGAAATAAAGTCCGACAGGAGTTGTTGTACCAGGGGTCTTCAAATGGTGACCTGACGTCCTCGATATGCCCCCTTGCTAATTGACTCCTATTCTTGGATGCACCTTGATGGAGTGTTTAGTATTCGACGGGCAGATTTTGCTAACAAAGTCTTGAGAGGCCACCGAACTATAGGTGATCTTTACGCCGTAGACAGGCTATCTTAAGAGGGTCTGCATATTGTTCGAAGACATATTGGTTGAAGTAGGTCGGGCCAGCCGAACACTCACCCTTATTTCCCCACCGCTTCCCATGTAATTTTAAGAGAGAAGTTGTGCCTCCTTGGCACATACTTTGCTGGTCCAGAAAGTGTGTGGTGGGGGCGAGTCCCTATAGAGGGGAAGAGGAAGGATCCGAGTTTTTGGTCTGAAGCCGAACTCGCTTCCCAGCCTTATGTGCCTTTATGGTGGGCGTCGAAACTTGCCGATATTCTTTGTAGCTGAACTCGGCCGCTAGGGCCAGTGCATGTTCCTTAGTTCTAAGGGAGTGCTCGGTGTTGCCGTTGACAGTAATGACCCTCTTGGGGCCCAGCATCTTGAGCTTGAGGTATGCGTAGTGTGGGACAATGTTGAAACGAGCAAACGTTGTCCGTCCAAGCAGTGCGTGATAGCCACTGCAGAAGGGCACGATGTCGAAGATCAAGTCTTCACTATGAAAGTTATCGGGTGAGCCGAACACGACCTCTAGAGTTACCGATCCCGTGCATCGGGCCTCAACGCCCAGGATCACTCCTTTGAAGGTAGTGCTACTGGGTTTGATCCATGATGGATCAATGCCCATCTTTTTCACTGTATCTGAGTAAATCAGGTTAAGGCTACTTTGTCCGTCCATTAGGACCTTTGTGAGGTGATACCCATCTATAATGGGGTCTAGGACGAGGGACGCCAAACCCCCATGACGGATACTGGTCGGATGATCATGCTGATCAAAACTGATCGGGTATGCCGACCATGGGTTGTATTTCGGGGCTATGGGTTCCACCACGTAGACTTCCCGTAGGGCGCGCTTCCTCTCCTTCTTCGGTATGTGGGTGGCGTATATCATGTTTACCGTTTTTACTTCGGGAGGGAACTTCTTCTGTTCACCACCAATCGGACCCCGAGGCTCATCCTCGTCCTCGTTGCGCGAGCTTTTGCCCTGGTCTTCGGGTTGTATCTTGCCGGACTGTTTAAACCCCCAGCAGTTGCGGTGTGTGTGGTTGGCGGGCTTTTCCGAAGTCCCATGGATTTGGCAAGGCCTTTCCATGATCTTCTCGAGCTGAGTGGGTCCATCATGATTGCCTTTATGGGGCTCCTTCCATTGCCCAGGTCGGGAATTGTGGAATCCGGCATTAACAGTCGTGTCATCTGCATCACTATTATTGTGACAGCGCTTATTCTTATTGCGCTTTGGCTTTGAGTTGCCATCCTGGGCTTCAGGTGCCACGGGATCTTCAGAATTGTGGCTGCATCTTGCCAGCCAGTTATCTTCACCCGCGCAAAAGCGGGCCATGAGGGAGGTAAGGGTGTACATAGTTTGAGGCTTGTCCTGGACTAGCTGGCGGGCCAGCCATTCGTCCCGAATATTGTGCCGGAAGGAGGCTATGGCCTCAGCATCTGGAGAGTCGACGATTTGGTTCTTCTTAGTCAAGAACCGATTCCAGAACTATCGAGCGGACTCGCCGGGCTTCTGGGCGACGTTGCTGAGATCAGAAGAGTCCAGCGGGCGTACATAGGTCCCCTGGAAGTTAGAACAGAATGCATCTTCCAAGTCTTCCCAACATCCAATGTAGTTTTCTGGGAGGCTGTTTAACCAGTGCCGAGATGGCCCCTTAAGCTTAAGAGGGAGGTTTTTGATGGCATGGATCTCGTCTCCTCGCGCCATATGTATATGGAGAAGCAAGTCCTCAATCCATACAGTTGGGTCAGTGGTCCCGTCGTATTGTTCCATATTCATGGGTTTGAACTCTTCGGGGAACTGGTGCCGCATTAACTCATCAGTGAAGCATAGTGGGTGAGCGGCGCCTCTGACCCGAGCTATGTCCCTCTCGTATTTGGCATCTGTGTGGTGCCAGTTGCGTTCCCAGACTCTGTTGTTTTGGTCTGTATTCGTCGCGTCTATCAGGCACATACACTCTGGATCCATAGATGGATCTAGTGCGTCCTGCTCTGTGATCCAGGTCATCTCGCAGGTCAAATCTGTCATTGGGCTCTAATGGCTCCTTGCCCCGTCTTCGGGGCACTGCTGGTATGTAACTGGCGTCGTCGGTCGTCCCGTCTCGACCACGAGGGGGCGGTCCTGCTTGTCATACAAAGTACGGTTTGGAGATGGAGTATGAGTAAGTTCGTCGTCGAATTGCGGCAGCAAATTTCTCCGAGGGTAGCTTTTGGGCTGGTTTGACAAACCAGTGTCATATACTTCCTCCACTGAGAGGACTTTCGTCCATCGATCATTGAGATCGGCCTGTTCGGCTTTGAGTTGCCATTCTTTGTCCTTTAGGCTGCGAGCTGTTGTTATGAGTCGTTGCTTGATTTCTTCCTCATCCTCGAGGTTATCAAGGATGTACAAATCATTGGCTTCTCGTATATCTTCCTCCTCGGCGGGGGGCGGTAATCATCGCCTTCGGGGTGATTGACGGTATCAGGGTCATTTTGGTCCTTAGGCTCTTCCGGACACTTAAACGAGTGCTCGGGGATATCAGATTGGCATGGTTAGTGGGGGCATTACCGTCCATGTTGCTGATAATAGCTCTTCTTACCTTTTTGCTTTTGGACCACTTATGCGATTTCCCGTGCCATGATGGTGCATCACCTGATTTTTCACCATCGTTGTGAGGCGTATTGTCACTGTTGGTGGCAGGAGTATCCACCATGTAGACATCGTATGTAGAAGTGGCGGCCCAACTCTCGGTGTTAACGGGGGTGGGAGCAAGGTCCTATTCATCCATGTATTCTGCCTCCTCGGAGGCATAGTCTATCACGTCGGTTAAGTCTTCGACAGTGGCTATCAAGTGGGTGGTGGGTGCGTAAAACAATCCGTCCATGCCCGAACTGTAACCGGGCTGGGTGTAGATCGAGGATGGATCGTCGGTGATCCTTATCGACGAGAATTGCTCTAAGGCCTCGTCGACCACTGAGGGCCCAATCGGATCCAGCTGTTTGGACCTCATGGAGTTAACCCCCATCAAGTCCACCCATGGGGAGTGTTCGGAAGGAACACGTGTCCGGTCATATGGCTTGATGGCCATACCGGGATGAGAGACCGGAGTGCCGCCATGGGTGACCCGATCGGTGTGTCCAAAGAACGAGCTCGAGGTTAAAGCCTCCGAGTCCTCGGGGGATACGGGCGAAGCCGTGAGCCCAATTAGTGACAAGTCGCCCCGAGAGTCGACGGAAAACTCTAAGTTTCTGAATCTGACGTCTTGATTAGGGCAAAGCTCTCAATGCGGCCTAGATGTCCAACTGGATCGGCATGCAGCACAATGCTGCCGAAAGCGAAGATCTGCCTGGGGACAAAAACGTCCGTGTTGCGGACCTCTTCATGGATGATGAGGCAAGGCATCGATTACATCTCGCTCATAGAGGAACTCTAAATGAAAGCACCAATGTCGATGTCAAAACCGGTGGATCTCGGGTAGGGGGTCCCAAACTGTGAGACTAGGATCGATGGTAACAGGAGACAAAGGGGACACTAGTTTACCCAGGTTCGGGCCCTCGTATGGAGGTTATACCTTACGTCCTGCTTGATTGTATTGATGGTGTAAGGGGTTACAGAGTTGATCTACCTCGAGATCATACAGCTAACCCTAGATGAGTTGTTCTGTCCCTATACCCTAAAACCCTCTGGCTTATATAGATGTCGAGGATGCCTAGGGTTTACACATGGTCGGTTACATGCCGAAGAGATAAACTTGCCTAAGTATTACATCAGCCATGGAGCACAAGCCATGTTTCCCAAAGCTTCCATCTTGGAGATTGGGCCTTTAAATCCTTCGGTGTTCGGTAAGTAGCCCTCATTGTCTAGCCCATAATAATAGGTCGGCTATCCGAGGACCCCCTAATCCAGAACTCCCTCACCATGGTTTGTGTAAGGATTGTGGCTAGGAGTAAACTTTATTGTTCTGTTTGGAAATCGCCAATAATGAGTTTAGCATGGAAGATATTGAAAACATTTTTTGTAACATTGATAAGAAAAGTGCACCACCCATAAATTATATATTCGCTCCAGTTTTAAGCTTTGAACACTGACACCTCTGCAAATCAATGCTTCCCTCTGCAAAGGGCCTATATGTTTACTTTTATGATGGGTCATCATCCTCTTATTAGAAGCACCATACTGGAGAGCACTATTGTCATTTGTATGCATTGATTCTAGTTAATGTTGTATATGATAATGACTGGATCTATTCTACCCTGAATTATAATGTTTAGTTGTTGCGTGTATATCAAAGGTATTGTGCATTTATGTTTTGCGGTCTCAGAAAGGGATAGCGAAATACCATGTCACCATACGATATTACGATGTTTTGACAAATTGTTGGCATGTGAGATCTTTTATTATTGCTTGCTAGGTTGTTATGTATTGCTTTGAGTTAACATAATGTTTAGTTGTTGTCATGGAAGTGCTTATTTATGATTTATGCTGAAAACCTAAGCACTAGCTAAGCCTGTGTATAACAGCGAGACCAAAAGAGTTTGTAATAGTTTTGTTTATCACTTTCAGTTTATCAATAGAATTACTTGAGGTAAAAGCAATGGGTTAAGCTTGGGGGAGTTGATACATCTCCAATGTATCTAATTTTTCAAACACTTTTGATTTGGTTTTGACCTCTAATTTGCATGATTTGAATGAAACTAACCCGGACTGATGTTGTTTTCAGCAGAACTACAATGGTGTTATTTTTGTGCAGAAATAAAATTTCTTAGAATAGGACAAATATTTTTGTGAATTATTTATGAAATTTATAATGAGTATGGAGCAAAGAACTGCCGGAGGGCGTCTGCCAAGGGGCCAACACACATCAGGGCACCCCCTAGGTCGCGCCCTGATGGCTTGTGGGCCCCTTGTGGCTCCTCCAACCCTAATTCTAGTCCTATAAATTCACATCTTCGAGAAAAATAGAGAGAGATTTTCATTGCGTTTCATGAGACAGAGCCGCCGCCACATCCTATTCTTCCTCCGGAGGGCTGATCTGGAGCTTGTTTTGGGCTCCGGAGAGGGGAAATCGTCGTCGTCATCATCACCAACCCTTGTTCATCAACACCGCCATGATGCTCACCATCGGGATTGAGTAATTCCTTTGTAGGCTTGATGGACGGTGGTGGGATTGGATGAGATTGATCATATAATCTAGTTAATGTTGATAGGGTTTGATCCCTAGTATCCACTATGTTTTGAGATTGATGTTGTTATAATTTTTCTATGCTTAATGCTTGTCACTAGGGCCCGAGTGTCGGTGTCAAAACCGGCGAATCTCGGGTAGGGGGTCCTGAGCTATGAGACTAGGATCGATGGTAACAAGGGACGGAGGAGACAATGTTTACCCAAGTTCGGGCCCTCCTATGGAGGTTAAACCCTATGTCCTCCTCGATTATATTGAGGTTACAGAGTTGATCTACCTCGAGATCAAATAGCTAAAACCCTATATGAGTTTCTCCGGCTTACAATCTAAAACTCTTTGGCTTATATAGACACCGAGGGTCCCTAGGGTTACACATGGTCTGTCGTGGTTTTGTCACGACAGATGTCCGAAGACTTAGATTCGAGGCCATCGCTAAGGCGGTGGATTCAAAGGGGTTGGATGGGATGAAGGACACGGATTTACCCAGGTTTGGCCCCTCAAGATGAGGTAAAAGCCTACGTCCTGCTTTGTGTTTATTAATTGGAGTATCGATTACAAGGGAGCGTATTCGCTTGACCTAGCTCTCGATCGATTGGATCCTCTCTAAGCCATCCCCGGGTCTCGCCTTTATATAGGAGGTCAAGACCACGGGTTACACAAGTCTCATACCGACTCTCACAACGTGTCTGAATCTATTTCTTAGCTGCCTTGCCGACTCTGGCAGGCTGTCTCCGGGTGGCTTTACCCGCCCGGGCCTTGCATCTTCTTCCTGACTCTGGGCCTCCGTCTCAGCCCATCTGGTAAGCCACCGTGCAGCCCAATCTTCCTCTTCCATCTCATATGCTAACGAGCCGCCACGTATGACCCGACCCCTCTTGGGCGGGTCTTACCACGGGGTTATATCCCCAACATTAGGCCCCAGATTGACTTGAGCTTTCTCATGTCAATCTTCACCTTTTAATCAGCGGCGAGTGTCACACCCTTGTCACCTCAAAGGGAAAAACACATAACCTGCCCTGACGTCACCGTCATTTACTTCAAAAAGATTCCGTGACGTATGCCATAGATCCTGCCATTAAACGGTTAGCCCGAAGATTGAGGCGTTCGTCTTGGTCGGTCATTATCTTTTGCCTTGATTCCCGTGTGCCCGTTTGGCCTTCCATCCCCTTAAATAGGTATGCGAGGGGTCTTTTCATTTTCTCCGCCGCAACCACTTCTTCTTCTTCCTCTCGATGCCAATGCTCCCGAGCTACGTCGCGCCGGTGGAGCCCCGTCGCCATCGATGAAACCTGGCCGCTGCATCAATCTGAATGTTTCCAGACTTTTGCCCATGTCTGCTGCATCCTTAAGGTATGTTCTTCATCCTCCCTTAGATCTGTAGCTTAGCACTTGAACCCTGTCGAGTTCATAGGACCCCATTAGCGTACATGTTCTTCCTCATAATGCCAACTGACGAACCACTCTTTAGATCTTGCTATGTTTGCTTATCCACTGTGGCCACTCATGCAAAGTTAACAGTAGCCCGACCTAGATCTATACTTGTTGCCTATCTTTGCGCTAGACTCCTCATTCTTCCTTAGTTCCCCGCTAGGCTTGAATAAAATCTGATTTTTCCTTGCCTATAGATCTTGTAGTTTTAGTTTATTATGCAAAAAATGTTTGTATGTCCTTAGCAATCTTTGCATCATGGCCTTGTTCACTTAACCCGCCACCAAACTTCCGGCTCTTCCAATAAACTGTATCGGCCGCTTAGCATCACAGTATTTAATTTCATTAGTCGTCTTGGTTGTCTAGTCACTTTATAACCCCCCGCATACCGTCGCTTTTCACAGCCTTGACCCGCCACCATGTCTCGGGCGTCTTCTTCTTGTAACTGGGTCAACTCTCGGGTCTCCGAACAATTCCTACATGATTTTGTAGACACGGGAACCTTGCCGGCTCAGAATGTTATTCATTGGTGGGTTCCGGGTTTGGAGAAGACACCCATTCCACAAGAGGGTGAAATTGTTATCTTTGCTGACCACCTTATGCATTGTTTCAGCCCGCCCGGATCTAAGTTCTTCTGAGACATCCTCCATTTCTTTAAATTGCATCCTCAGGACATTGCCCCTAACTCTGTCTCCAACTTGTGCAACTTCCAAGTCCTTTGCAAAGTTTACTTACAAGAAGAGCCACCAGTTGATCTTTTCCGTGACTTTTTCTACGTCAACCACCAAACGGAAGTGGCGGCTAGCCCAAGCCTGGAGCTCGGCAGAGTGTCCATCCAAAGAAGAAGATATATGGTTTTTCTAGCTAATCGAATGCCAAGTCATCCCAAGGATTGGAATAGAACTTGGTTCTATTGTAGAGACACCTCTCAGGAGGTAGAAAATCCACTGTCGGCTTATCGTCCTACCCGGCTCTGCACCTCAACTGAACTTCCAGACTGGATGTCTACCACAGCACGAGCAAAGTATGCTCCGGCTTTTGCCAAGATCAGAGCCCTTTTGGCAAACGGTTTGATAGGAATTGACCTAACCCACTATTAGATCTCATGGAAGGTCTTACCACTGAGCCGGCGTGATCGGCTTATGTGTGAGTATATGGGTGATGCCAATGATCCTCTCTGCTTCAATCACACCCCTCTGATAGAAGAAAACATTACTTCTGCTATCAAGGGACTTACCTGTGAGCCCCAAGAATCTTGTCGTACAGTCGTGTTAAAGCCTTTCTGCGCCACAAAACCAGCCCCAGATGTAAGGACGGCTTTGAAATCTCTTTTGCCTCCATCTTTACTATATATATGTAACAACCTTAATTTCTTTTGGGCGGCTCTTGCTTTCAGGCTAACTCCAGCTTCTGGAAGAAAAAATACAGTCCTCCTGCGAAAAAGAAGTCTCGGGCGGGTAACACCCATGGCCGCAAAACAAAGACGTCGGCTCAAAACTTGGTTGAGCTTGACGACTCAGAGGTAGAACCTGATTCCCTTGGCCGTCTTTTTATACAACTTATTGACAATGATTTTACTCACAAGGAGACAGAAATGAGCCACGCCAATGCCCTTGAGGTAACTTATGTTTCTTCCGACTTAGAAAACTTCCCCCAACCGAAGATACGGTGGGTCGTCTGAAAAGTTCCTTTTTCACACCCTCTCGCTTACTTAGACCCCAAATTTTCCTTGAAAAAACAACAACACGACTCTCGACATCAGACTCAGAGTACTGGCTCTGGGGATCTCATGGACGGCTTACTTAACGCCCCGGCACCGCGGAAATGTCCTGCTGGGGTACTTAACATGAACCCAATATCCGTCTTATATTTCTGCAATGCTGTCTTATTACTGTACCTTACTGATTTGATTTTGTAGGAGTCCCCTCCTTCCTCTAGCGACTCAACTGCCTCCAAACTTCCTCCCATGAAGGTCAACCCAGAGTAAGTCTTTACCTCTGCCGTTAATATATTACTTGTATCACCTTTATACTATGTGCTGACTCCTTGCTTTCTCAGGGTGCAAGCCAAACGCAGAAAACCTGGCGGGTCTGCCGCTGCTCCAACTGCGCAATAGCTGGATACTACTGAGTCGTTCCACTCTCCTGTTAAACCTTTTGAAGCTACCAAAGAAACACCTGAGCAATCTCCCACGCCCTCAGAGCTGGTGGGTCATAATTCGGCAGCTTTTGATAGCCCCACGGCTGATCCTAAGCCGCCCAATCCTTCCACTGAAGACTCGCCTCTCCCTGATGTTACCATTACTGGGACGGGTTATCAATCTCCCATGCACCATACTCCGACGAAGCACTCCAGCAAAACTGCTGCTGACTCTCCCGAGAAGCTTGATTTTGAATTCCTTGCCTTGGAGAAGATGACTGTAGATGACTTACACGCCGGCTATCTGAACCGCCTGTCAGCCAGCCGCAACATGGAGAGCAAGCTTGTTGGCTTGATGAAGAAAAAATATGAGGTATCCTCCATCTTCTATCTTTCTCTTATACCCGTACTTAGCCCCCAAGAACCGGGTTAATATTGCAAATAATAGACCAGATCTTCCAAACCTTCAATCCTTCTGTATAAAGCTGAACCTGTGACCCCCAAGTATTGGGTTAAATTACACATAAGTCGGTACTTTGTACTAAGTTATAGATCCAATTATAGCCCCCAATTTCGGAGCATTATGATAACAATGATCCAGATCTCTCATATGTAAGAAGTTTCGCATGGTGTATCCCCCAAGTCCGGAGCATTATGATAATGATGAGCTGGAACTTTCATCGTAGACTTGAAAATGAAAACACAAACATTAGCCCCCAAGTGCCAAGGATATTGCTTGCAATGTGCTTGGGACTTATAAGAGTAACTTCATCCTAGCAACTTAATAGTGATAACCTTTCACTTGTGAAATGCAGGATGCATTGAATACTACCGAGTCTGAGCAGACCGGCTTGAGGGAAGATCTGTCAGCCCAACAGACCACCCGAGCCATAACAGAAGAGAAGTTGCGGGCAACTGTTGAAAAGCTTGAGAAACTCCAAGCTGAATTCATTGCATATAAGAAGACTGCCGAAACGGAGCAAGGCACCCTAGAGAAGCGTGCGAGCGATGTAGAGGAACGGCTCAATCTTGCATCAGCGGAGCTAAAAACCCTCAAGGATCACATCTCTAAGAAGACTGCTGCTATCTTTGTTAAGTACATAGGGCTCAAAAATATTTTCATTAATTAAACTCCCACTGGGCGGCTTATGCCTTCAACCTTTTCCTGCAGGCGAAAGGAGCCGTCAGCTATCTTATGATAGTCTGAGGACGTTGAAAGAAGACTACACTTTGACGGAGCAACTGTATAGTGGGGCCCTTTGCACCATCAAGGCTATGATGACGGCTAAGTATGTCCCCAAATTTATGAAGGGCGTCCTAGAGGTCTTATCAACTTTTCCCAGCAGGTGGAGGAAATAAGGCAATCAGCCGCCAGAAGAGCAGCTATAGCTGCGCTGAGACGGTCCCCGGCCTTCGCTCCGGAATTAACTGCTAAAGAGATGATGAATGGCTTCCCTTCCAAGAAGGATGACGGCTCAGACTTCATGGAAGCCGATTATTCCAAGTGCATGAAGGCCTCCCGACGGCTTTCCTCCATATTGGTTGATGAGACGGACCTGGTTCCATACCAAGCGGCTTATGACAAAAACAACCAACGAGTGCGCTGACCTACCATTGAAGCTAGAGGCTTGGTCCTTGCACCTCGTAAGCCGCTCTTCGCCCCTGACGTTGCTCCATCTCCACTTTTCGATGATGCACAATTCGAAGCCTTACTAAACTACAACTGGGATGTGGATCGTCTTCAGATCAAAGAGCCCGAAGACCCGCCAGCCAATTAAATTCCTTGTCTTTGACTGATTGTAACCTGGCCGGCCGAGCCGGAACAAGTGCAAAACGGATAAGCCTTTCATCTTTTGAGCTCTTAGAGAGCTCGGTAATATACTTTGCAATCTTCTTATGCCATAATTAGTGGCTCATCTTTTAGGGATAAATTCTGCAAAAACCAAACAAAACAATCTGCAATGTTTACCTAGGCGGCTTTGAGAAAAAGCATAACCCGGAGATCTTCAATGTAACCTTGCTTCATTTTTCATCTTGCTCTGGCCACACTTATGATATGAATGCAATGTATGATGCAGCTATGATGCAATGTGTATGATGCAATATGTATGATGCAATGCATGATGGTCTTGCTTTCCCCTTGTCTTTTGTTTTTCGAAAACTCATATTCTGGCCCTTTTGAGGGGGAACTGTTGCTTTGAACCGCCTAACAGTGTAGGGTCTCTAACGAGAGGGACCGCCAATCTTGCACGGCTCGAGGTCTCTAGGCGAGATTAACTATTAAGGGCGCAATAGACCAATATTTATAATGGGGTGAGTGCCCCGGGGCCCATAAGCTACTTCTCACGTGACATAAATCCGTCATTTGAACCTCAAACAACGTCACTTGTTAAGAGTACGACGGGCCACTTGGCGGAGAGAGCATAGCAGATAAGAGAGAGCTTCCCTCACCGTTGTATGAAACCCTCGGAGGGGGTGAGTTGACAGCTCGCTGCACCCCTGCACGAGCGGCAGCTACATACAGGCAGGTACAACCCTACCAAGAGTGGGGGGCGGCCTTCACCCACTCTTGTGCCTTGCTCTGGTCCACGACTTGTCTTGCATCATGGTACCTATGTTTGAAAGGCTTGCATCTTGGCGGCTCATCCTCTTTGGCTCCCATGGCACCCATGTTTGAACGGCTCCCATGATGGCCAACGTCCTCTCGAGCGACTTAGCACACATGTTTGAACGGCTCGCATCATGGCGGCTTGCCCTCTTGAGCGGCTAGGCACCCATGTTTGAACGGCTCACATCATGGCGGCTCACCCTCTTGAGTAACTTTAAATATTTCATCGATAAAATGGTGCACCCATGTTTGAACGGCTCGCAATGTGGCATCTCATCCTCTTGAGTGACCTAGAAAACTTTCGTCCATAAGGCGGCGCACCCATGTTTGAATGGCTCGCAACATGGCGGCTCGCCTTTTTGGCTGACCTTAAGCCTCTCGCCATCTTGTATGCCATCATCCCATGGGCTGCCATTTTGTAAGTCGCCATCTTCTAAGTCGTCGCACGATGGTGCTATTTTGGCTGAAGAGCTGGCCAAAAGGGAGGGCAAGCTAAACTCGGCGGTTGGAAGCCCCCAAGTGACCACATGGAGGTGTTCATCTTTGCACAAATCTGTAATGCCAAAGAGAAAAAATGGCAGAGGCCCCGTCTTGCAGGGATGCCAACTTTATTATATGAGTATAAATACAAGAAAATATGTATCTACACAAGTAAGAGTCGATGACTCAAGTATAGTAAGGCCGTAGATGAGCGATGTTCTACGGCCGGTGAGTTTCCTGCCCGGGGGTACGTGATTCGTCTCATACGTCGATGGGATAATAAGAGCCATTGTTCAAATTCTAGCTAACCACGAAAGGTCCTTCCCATGGTGGTGATAACTTGTGCGCATCTATCTGATCTTGAATCAAATGTAACACCGAGTCGCCTTCTTGGAACGTTCAGGTCTTGACCCTGTGGCTATGGTAGCGATGCAGGTCCTATTGATAAATCGCCGATCGAGCTGCTGCAAGATCGTGTGCTTCATCCAGAGCATCCAATGCATCCTGACGCGCGGCCTCATTGTCTGTTTCCACATAGGCCGCCACACGTGGTGAATCATGACGTATGTCGCTTGGTAACACGACCTCAGCA
This sequence comes from Hordeum marinum, assembly GCA_022496015.1. Taxonomy (NCBI): domain Eukaryota; kingdom Viridiplantae; phylum Streptophyta; class Magnoliopsida; order Poales; family Poaceae; genus Hordeum; species Hordeum marinum. Next base: position 331,911,036 of record CM039674.1, read on the forward strand.
CCGTAGACCATGAAGAAAGGGGCATAACCCGTCGACCTGTTAGGCGTAGTATTGATGCTCCAAAGGACGTAGAGTAGCTCTTCCACCCAACAACCCGACGTTATCTGTAAAGGAACCGGGAGCCGGGGCTTGATACCTCTCAAGACTTCCTGATTTGCCAATTCTACCTGACTGCTGGACTATGGATGAGCAACGACCCAAACATCGAGCCGGATGTGCTCGCTTTCGTAGAACACCTTCATAGCCTGCTTGGACAAATTTGTGTTGTTATCTGTAATGATGCTATGAGGGTATCACAACTGGTAGATCAATTTCTTGACAAACTGAACCGCCGTGGCTGCATCACACTTAGTGACTGGCTCGGCTTCCACCCACTTGGTGAACTTGTCCACTGACACCAAAAGGTCGGTCTTTTTATCCTTAGACCGTTTGAAAGGTCCAACCATGTCAAGCCCCCAGACTACAAACGGCCAAGTGATTAGTATCATCCGTAATTCTTGAGCCGGCATGTGAGCACGTCTTCCGAATTTCTGGCACCCATCGCACTTAGCAACAAGATCCTCCGCGTCCTTATGAGCCATCAACCAGAAGAAGCCATGTTGGCAGGCCTTGGCCACTAAAGATTTTGACCCGGCGTGATGTCCGCAATCACCAACATGTATTTCATATAAGATTTCCTTGCCCTCCTCTGGTGAGACACAACGCTGGAAGACACTGGTGACGCTACACTTGTGTAATTCCCTTCTAATGATGGTCATGGATTTAGAACGCCTCACGATCTACCGTGCCAGAGTCTCATCTTTAGGCAACTCGCCTCGGGTCAGGTATTCCAGATATGGCAATGTCCAGTCTGGAATAGCATGTAAAGCCGCCACTAGTTTCCCCTCTGGGTCAAGTATAGCCAGATCCTCTTCCAACGGAAGCTTAACAGACGGGTGATAAAGCACATCCAAGAAAACATTAGGCGACACCGGCTTACGCTAAGAGCCCAGTCTTGACAATGCAACCGCCGCCTCGTTCTTGCAACGATCAATATGGTCTACCTGATAACCCTTGAAATGACTAGCAACAATATGTACCTCTTGCCGATAAGACGCTATCCACGGGTCCTTGGAATCCCACGTGCCCGACACCTATTGTGCCACAAGATCAGAATCGCCAAGGCACCTAACCCGTCTCAGGTTCATCTCCTTGGCCACACCAATCCTATGAAACAAAGCTTCATACTAAGATGCATTGTTCGTGCAAGGAAACATCAGCCTTAATACATAACAAAACTTATCACCATTGGGCGAGGTTAAGACAACTCTAGCCCCTGAGCCCTCTAACTGTCTGGACCCGTCAAAGTGAATTGTCCAATACGTGTTGTCCGGCTTTTCCTCCGATGACTGACACTCCGTCCAGTCGTTTATGAAATCCACCAATGCCTGAGACTTCACAGCTATGCGAGGTGCATACTTCAAATTTTAGGGGCCAATGCTCCAGCGCCCACTTAGCAATTCTACTAGTGGCTTCTCGATTCTGTATTATGTCTCCCACCGGAGCAGAGCTAACCACCATGACCTGATGTCCAAGGAAATAATGCTTCAACTTACGATTCGCCATCAACACCCCGTATATTAGCTTTTGCTAGTGTGGGTATGTTTGCTTTGATTCAATAAGCACCTCACTGACATAATAGACCGGCCTCTGAACCGGATAGTCTTTCCCTGCCTCTTTACGCTCCACCACAATCGCAGCACTAACCGCCCGATTATTAGCCGCCACATAAAGGAGCAGGGGTTCCTTCTCAGCCGGAGCAGCTAAGATCGGTGGCTCAACCAGCTGCTTTTTAAGCATTTCAAGAGCTTCATCTGTAGCCTTACTCCGCACAAAGTCATCCATCTTTTTCATCATCGGGTATAGAGGAATAGACTTCTCCCCCAGGTGGCTGATGAAGCGGCTTAAAGCGGCAATACGACCCGCCAAGCAATGTACATCATTGACACTTGCCGGCTTGGCTAGTGATGTGATGTCCTTTATCTTGTCCGGGTTGGCTTCGATACCTCACTCTGAGACCAAGAAACCTAGAAGCTTACCTGCACAAACTCCAAAAACACATTTAGCGGGGTTAAGAATCATCTTATAGACCCGTAAGTTATCAAATGTTTCCTTCAGGTCATCCAACAATGTCTCCTTCTTCGTTGACTTGACCAAAATATCGTCCACATAGGCATGAACATTACGTCCAATCTGACCATGAAGACAATTTTGCACACAACGTTGGTAAGTCGCCTGTGCACTCTTGAGTCTGAACGACATGGACACATAGCGGAAAGCTCCAAAAGGTGTTATGAACGAGGTCTTCTCTTGCTCTTTAACTGCCATCTTGATCTGATGATAGCCTGAACAGGCATCCTGGAAACATAAACTCTCACAACCCATTGTTGCATCAATAATCTGACCGATACGGGGGAGAGAAAACGGGTCAACTTGACAAGCTTTGTTAAGATCCGTGTAGTCTATACACATATGCCATGTGTCGTTCTTCTTGAGTGCCAGCATAGGGTTGGCTAACCACTCCGGGTGAAATACCTCCACAATGAACCCTGCTACCAAGAGCCGGGCTACCTCTTCTCCAATTGCTTTACGCCGCTCCTTGTTGAAATGACGAAGGAATTGCTTAATCGGCTTTAACTTAGGATCCACATTAAGGTGGTGCTCACCGAACTCTCTTGGTACACCTGGCATGTCAGATGGCTTCCATGCAAAGATGTTCTGATTTTCACGTATGAATTCGGTGAGCGCGCTTTCCTATGCGGGATCCATGTTGGATCCAATAGTGAACTACTTGGATGAATCGCCCAGGCTAAAATCCACTAGCTTCGTGTCATCAGCCGCAAACTTCAAAGGCGGCTCCGACTCTATAGTAGGCTTCTTTAACAAAGTCATATCTGTGGGGTCAACATTATCCTTATAAAACTTAAGCTCTGCTTCTGTGCATCTTGACTCGGCATAAGCCGTGTCTCCTTCTTCGCACTCGATGGCTACCTTCCGATCACCATGGATCGTGATTGTTCCATTGGGAGCTGGCAGCTTGAGCTGCAGATAAACATAACAGGGCCTGGCCATAAACTTTGCAAAAGTCGGCTGGCCAAAGAAAGCATGATATGGGCTCTTAATCTTTACCACCTCAAACTACAAGGTCTCCACGCTATAGTTATACTCATCTCCAAACGCCACTTCCAAGGCAATCTTCCCCACTGGGTAAGCCGACTTGCGTGGCACCACTCCATGGATAACGGTCGAAGATGGTTTAAGAGCCTTGTCAGTTAATTCCATCCGCTGGAAGGTGTCATAGTATAGGATATTTGTGAACTTGTACCCACAACCTGTGGAGCGACCATGAGAGCTAAATGACCTGGGTTGTCGACCCGTGGCGGGTGATCCTCTCGGCTCCACATAATCGGGTACTCTAACCATTTTAAGTATCACGGGAGAGCCGACGTGGCCGCATTGACCGCCCTCTTGTGAATCTTATGATCCCGCTTATCCAGGCTCATAGTGAAGACATGATATTGTCCTCCACTAAGTTGCTTTGGGTTGCTCTGATACCTTGAGTGGTTATTCTATTGTTGACCACCATTGCTCTGCTGTTGATGACTCCCTTGATTTCATCGATTCTGATTGCTTTGGCCTTGAAGACCTGAACCTGACTTGCCACACCAAAGCCGGCTGTTGTGCCGCTCGGTCCTGACCCGCCTGACGGGCTGTTACCATTGCTATGATTTTGACTAAGGTTTTCTTCGAAAACTGGCGCATAACACGACAATCCTTCCAAGTGTGGGTGGCTTCCCTATCCGGCCAACTGTGCGTCGGGCAAGGTTTGTTCAGTGCCTCCTCTAAGGTGTAAGGCACCGGGGGGCTACAGGTGCCCAATTCCTATCAAACGGTGTCCTGAAGTTCCTGTTACCTCTAGGGTGACTATTCCCGACTGGTTGTGCATTGGTGTTCACCACAAATTCTGACCCGTCGTCCGGGCTCTTCCGCTTGCCTTGGCTGCTGTTCCCAGCACCTCCCTGCTGGATCTTACCATTGCCGCCCTTCTTACCTTGACCTGAATTCTCATCGTTGGAGTCTGGGTCTTTGGTGGTATCTGAATCCGCATACTTAGTGAGAGCCATCATGAGCTCACCCATATCCTGACAAGAAAGCTTCAACCGCCCGAGCTTCTGCTTCAGGGGCACAAAATGATAGTTCCTTTCCAAAATCAGAATCGCCTGAGACGCTGAAATATTCTCAGATGAGTGGATCACCGTCGAGACCCACCGCACCCAATGATGGGCCGACTCACCTTCCTGTTGTGGACAAAGATCTAGATCCACAATCGTCATTAGCTGCTTGCAAGTTCCCTTGAAGTTCTTGATGAACTGTGCTTTCAACTTCGCCAACGACGTGATGGTATTCGGTGGTAACCCCTTTAACCAAGTGCGGGCCGGTCCTTCCAACATCATGACAAAGTATTTTGCATAGACTACTCCGTTGACCTCCAGCATCTCCATAGCGAGCTCATAGCTTTCGATTCAAGCCTTTGGGGGCAGATCCGCCGTGTAATTGGCCACCTTCTTTGGCCCCTTAAAGTCCTTGGGCAGGCGCGCATTCCTCAGATCCGTTGCGAGACACTGCACACCAAATCCCCTGGATGAAACGCTGACGGGTGTTGCTGGTGCCGGCTCAGGGACCTTCGGGTGATCTGTCATCGGTGTCGACTCTCGCTGAGCCCGGCCCCTATCCATAGCCCCCTGAATATCCGCCTCAGGCGGGTTGTTATTGGGCGGGTTTCGCCTCTACTCACTACTAGAGACCGTGGGTGACTCAATCCGCCGGCTGTAGCTACAACTATGAACCGGCGTGGAGTGCTCCCGGCTCCGGTTGTGCGTGTACCTTTCTTGCTGAGCCACCGTTGTCTGCAACAGGTTAATCGCGTTCCTCACCTCGTCAACAAATGGCATTCCTTCGACCAAAGGGAGAGCATCAATCTTAGCTGCTGACGCTATCATATTTTCCACCAGATTCGAGTAATGGCAAGGCGGCATCACAACGTGTCGCGACAAAGGACTGCTCCTCCGCGGCGGGTCTAACTGCTGCCGTGCCTCTACCGCTCGGGTCACCACTAGCGGCGTACTTGGAACGGCCCCCGGAGTATTGAAAAGATTTCGAGGTTGAATCAGTAAACCTACTTGAGTTCTTCTACGCTAAACCGCCTCCGACGCCTACTGGTCCAGATCAAAACGGAGAGCCTCCGCCCTCAAACATTCTGACTCGGCATTCATCGGGGCTTGCATCGCGTTAATATCCTCCTGGGCCTGAGCCATCTGTCCCTTGATCCGGTTGATCTTGGCGTTACATTCTGCTTGATTCTCAGCCATCACCTCTGTGGCCATCAGAGCCACCAGCTCCTCCATGAGCTCCAGTAGAGCTTGCGCCGGCGCCTTACAAGGCTCCACATCAGGGGGAGCCGCTCAAGCTGCCGCTCTAGACATCGCACCATAGGAAGCCGGCGTCGGGCCCTCCATGAACATGGCGGCTCGACTCGGCGGGTCATAAGGCTCTAAAATAGTGTAACCATCGGCATAGCCCCTTAACCCGCCGTCATGAAGTTGATAGATCGATTCCCCATCCTCGCTGGAAGATCCTTCATCTGAGAAAGCCAGGGTCTCCTAACAAGGAATCACCGTTGTCCTGTGTGAAGCCAACAAAGATGCTCTTCCGCTCGGGTTGAACACGAGCGGGTGTCGCGCACCGGGCCGGCTCGATGATGTTGGTGCAGATGTCCGGCCTGGTTGTAGATCCATCCAGCTTGCCGATGAACATGTGCATCTTGCCAATGGGAACCCGATAGCCGTACTTGACTGAGACAGCTTCAGGCCCCATCCCGAGTCGTTGATGTAGAGCTTGCCACGGTGGCTCTTGGTCATCAAGCCAACGGCGTATCCTTCGATCCTTGAGAGAAAGCCCTTTGAGAACTCAACACCACCGCGCGCTAGCTCCACGGTGGGCGCCAACTGTCATGGTTTTGTCACGGTAGATGTTTGAAGACTTAGATTCGAGGCCATCGCTACGGCGGTGGACTCAAAGGGGTTGGATGGGACGAAGGATACGGATTTACCCAGGTTCATCCCCTTGAGATGAGGTAAAAGCCTACGTCCTGCTTTGTGTGTATTGATTGGAGTATCGATTACAAGGGAGCATATTCGCTTGACCTAGCTCTCGATCGATTGGATCATGTCTAAGCCGTCCCCGGGTCTCGCCTTTATATAGGAGGTCAAGATCACGGGTTACACAAGTCTCATACTGACTCTCACAACGTGTCTAACTCCCTTTCTAAGACGCCTTGCCAACTCTGGCAGGCTGTCTCTAGGCGGCTTTACCCGCCCGGACCTTGCATCTTCTTCCTGACTCTGGGCCTCCATCTTAGCCCATCTGGTGAGCCGCCGTGCAGCCCAATCTTCCTATTCCAGCCCATACACTAATGAGCCGCCAGGTATGACCCGGCCCCTCCTGGGCGGGTCTTACCACGGGGTTATATCCCCAACATGTTCAGTTGCACATCGAAGGGAAAAAACATGCCTATCTACTATCTCAAACTTGAAGGACACGCCACGACTCCTGAGGCTTCCTCCCTGGCGACGGGCCTTCGATCAATCCAATACTCAGTGGGCGACCCGTAAGTCTGGCCCATAAGAAATAGGTCGGCCATCCGATGACCCCTTAATCTAGGGCTCTCTCAGTAGCCCTGCACTAGCCTCTAATGCCGAGGTATACTATCCGGACAATCTTTGCGCGTCGAAGTCTTCAGCTTGCGAGGCGAGTCCCTCTATCCCTTCTTGTTTGGCAAACATCCCGTCATCGGTGAAATCCCAAAGGTCGAGAACTTGCGGGACCCATTGTACTAACTTCCAGTGCTTCTCGATCCTTGTGTGCCTAGGGGAGACGAGCGGTCTGACAGCTTTTTACAAGACTGCCCTTCCCACAAAGGAGACACCACCCATTTAAACAAGCTGCATCGTGGTCTGGACCACATCTTCCTATTCTTCCCCATCAGAAAAAAATTCAAGCGAGGGATCACCACAAAAACATGGCGAGCGCACCCAGCTCTTCCTCGTGTCCTTACGGCTCTCGTACTGGGGATTGGGCAAGTTGCTTTGTATCGCTCCTTCGGCTGCGCGACCTCGAGACCCAAGGTTATCTCCATTTTTCGGATCTAGTGGCTACCCGCACAGCGAGGCATCACCACAAAAACATGGCGAGTGCACCCAGCTCTTCCCCGCGTACTTACGGCTCCCATCCCGAGGATTGGGCAAGTTGCTATGTATCTCTCCTTCGGCTGCGTGACCTCGAGACTCAAGTTTATCTCCCTTCTTCGGATCTAGCGGCTACCCACACCGGTTTGACCTTTTTTAACCATGAGGCCTTTGCGGAGAACTTCCCTAATCCCCACAAGGGAGAGCGGGTATGCTTAGTGCCCTTCATCTTACGAGGCCTAGGGTTCCCCATTCATCCTTTCTGAGGGGGTTACTGGAGTTCTATGGGATCCAGCTCCATCATCTTAGCCTTGGATCTATTCTACACATCTCGGGATTTGTTGCTCTTTGCGAGATGTTTTTGGGCTACGAGTCTCATTTTGGACTATGGAGGAAGTACTTCTATCTCGTCCCCCTCACACGGGGCGAAACAATTTGGGAAGTCGGAGGAGCCTAAGTATGTCGTATAGCCGGGACGGGTTATCCAGTGGGGACACCGAAGAAGGAGTCTGGAGAATGGTCTTCAAAATGGTTCTATATTGAGGACGTCCCCCTATTCGATCCAGCTCGAAGGGGTTTGCCCGAATACTCCGATGCCCCTTTGAAGAAAAGCTACAACTAGTGACCGAAGGGTTCATGCCAAGAGGACGGGGCCGAAGTGCAATGCTTGGCTGACCATGTAAGGCTAGTGGCTCATCACAAGCTAACCATGATTGATGTAATGGATGCCGCCATCACCCCATGCGTTCAGCTTCTTCAACAAATAATACACCCTGTGTGACGTTACAACGGGAACTTGCCCCGACGACTGGGCCCTGCCAATCAAGTGGCATTGGCGGCCACACTTTCCGACCTATACAAAGGGGAAAAGGAAGACTTTGTTTGGCTGCCAGTTAAGGAGGACTACTCAAGTTACAACTCCATCGAATGGGTATGTATTTCGATCTTATGTCCTGAGTTTGGGCTTTTCATTCACCCCTTTTTGACCAGAGCTTTTAATCTGTGCGAACAGGAATGGAGGAGCTTTGTCGAGATAGTCAACTGTCCGGCCCCCCAACCAGAGAACTATGCTCATGGTGACGATCTAGGATTCCATGTCGATCCGGAGTTGTCAATCAAGTTTGAAGACGGGGTCTTTTACCAAGAGAGCCTTGATTGCTCCAAGGTGGCTATCATAACCGATCACCCCGGATCACTCTCCTCCCCTATTACTGGCAATAAGAAAAATTCTTCCCACAAAAGGCAAGCGTCCTCAGACAACCCAAATGCACCGGCTTCTGCTTCCAAGCATCGTCGGTCTGTGCGACGAAAGTCGGCTACGACTGCAATGCCAAGACTGGACATCAACAGGAATCCTTCATATGAGTTGGCCGTGGGGACAACCCCGACCACTCGTTCAAGAAAGAGGTACTTTGTTCGGTCGCTTAATCTATCATGATAGTTAAGATTTCACAAAGGATCTTATGCCAAAATACTCACGAAACAAGTACGACCATCTTCTGCCGACAATGTTGCTGAGGTGCGTAGTTAAGATTTCACAAAGGATCTTATGCCAAAATACTCACGAAAAAATTACGACCATCTTCTGCCGACAATGTTGCTGAGGTGCCTGGAAATACTCATGAGTCAAGATCTTCTGCTCATGTTGAACCTGCCACGGAGGGCCCTGTAGTCAATCCGGTCCCTTAAGACTCGGGGGATGTGGTGCCAGTCACCAAATCCGAGGTGGATAGTGTGATGAACCACCAGCGGCAGCGAGAAGCACTGCGCCACCCGGTGTTCTCCGAATAAGAGTTTAACGACCTATGTTCAGTAGACGCGCACATCAGAGCTGACCAAGCTAGGGTCGGGGAAGCAGTGAAACTGATATCATCCATCCTAAAGGTGTGTGGCTGGTTTTAAGAATCCGTACACACATGTAAACCTACTAGCCCCTGAGCCTTGAATTGGTTGGGACGACTGAGTTAAGGATCCGCATATTGTTTTATTGATGATGTACTCCTCAAGGCAGCAAAATGAGAAATTGGCCATTGAATTTGAGGCGAGCCAAACACAGTGGAAGACGTGAAGGCCGAGCTGGAACAAGTAAAGAATTTCACCCGGGAGGCGCATGGTAAGTATATCCATTCTGTCTATCTAAGTATATAATCTTGTGCTAACGCAAGGGTACTTTGTAGGAGTTGAGTTTATAGGACAGCTGCAAAAATATTTAGATGCAGCCCGAGAATCTTAGAGGTACGCCGAGTCCCAGCATGAGACCGACTGCCTTTCGTTGCAACGAAACCTTAAGGAGAAGAGATGCCTCTTGGCGGAAAACAAGCAGCAGGCCGAAGAAATTGAGAGTTTAAATACTCAATTGGCCCAGACCCAAGAAGAGAACCAGAAATTGCAGAGGGGCATGTTCGGTAAGTGTGATTATAATATCTAAGGGTACTCTCATACATGAAGCATAATGGACATGCCATGCCTCATGTATAGGTCTTCTAACCGGGTGACCTGAAGAAGAGATCGGATCCTACCAGAGGAGCCTTCTGAAGGAACTGTGCACCATTCATGAGCGGGCTCAGAAGGCTATGAGGAGCATGATAAAAGTGCTATGGCCTGTCAACAAAACCTTCACAGGGGCCGAACTGGCTGATCGGTTGAAGGGAGCTCGGATTCGGCTTGAGTTATGGAAGACATCGGCCTACCGGGAGGGAGCACAGGAGGCGTGGGCGATGATCAAGACCCGATATACCAACCTTGACCCCGAGAATATGGCGCGGGTTGGGCCAGCAGGGCCTGATGGGCAAGAAGTGCCACTTCATTTGGTATGCGACCAAGTGATGTCTGCCGCTCGTCTCTCGCAGGAAGATTGCACCCTGGATGCCTTAATGGACAATCTTGACCAACAACCACATGTTTGATTGTATGTAACTATGTACTTGCAATCAAAAATTGCTCCGTTTGTGTTGAAAACTTTGTCTTAACTGGCCATCGGCTTTGACCTCCCGCGCTAATAGCTTGGGAGTGTTCCTTATAAGATACCCCTCCATAAGAGGGAATTCTTTCGAGGAACCAGGCAATCCGGCCATTTGGTGCGAACAGACAAAAAGGGCATAGGGAGATATGTTATATTACTGCTTAGCGTAAGAAACATCTTCCGAAGAAAATAGTACCTCTATCGGTACCTTCCTTCATGCTGCTACGTAAATCATAGATAGTAAGGTTGTATACTGCTAGTATGCCACTAATGGCTTTTGCGAGAAAAGAAGCCCGAGTAATGGTGATAACAACCATAATTTTATTTGTTGCTCCCGTCGTAGCCGACCAATTTTCTGCTGAATATAGCTAGCTTTTGGCTTCACCCATCTGAGGTACGTATCCGGATAACCCGGTCGTAATAGTCGCAGAGGTGCTCCCTTTACCCTCTAGCCAAATAATCGGGAACGTAGAGGGTAATCACAGGAGCAAGGCAACCCAGCTTGGCAAAAATCTTAGTTCGAATTGATGCATATAATGGCTTAAAATCGACAAGGGAAACATGCATACACGATAAATGTGAATAGATGATTAAAATATATAATCATTGGCTTCGGAAAGAAGCCCCTAGTGTTTTGTTTGGATTTAAAATTTGAGGATGTATGCCAAAAATTTAAATACGAGCTCGTTTTAGCCGAACATAGGCTTGGGAAGAGAAAATCTAAACCTATCAAAAATCAAGGTGGGAGGGAAGGGAAATGAAAAAGAAAGAAAAGAAAAAGGAGGGTAAAAAGTATGAAGACACCGGTCTATCCGTAGAAGCGCCAAAGACGAGTTGTGTTCCATGGGTTTGGTTTGAGGCGGTTATCTGGCGGGTTTCGAAGACGGTAAACCCCTCCTGCGAGGACTTCGTCAATTATGAAGGGGCCCTCCCATTTGGGATTGAGTTTATGCTTCTGCTTCTCCGGGAGCCGTAAGATGAGTTCACCCACATTATACACTTTTGCCCTGACCTCCCTGCTCTAGTAACGTCGGGCCTGCTATTGATAAAAAGTATAGTGAGCCCGAGCTATGTCGCGCTCTCCTTCTAAGGCGTCCAAGTCGTCTTGCCGATCTAACTCGGCCTCCTTTTCTTCGTACATATGCACCCTTGGTGTGTCGTGAATAATATCACAGGGAAGGACTGCTTCTGCCGCGTAGACCATGAAGAACGGTGTGTATCCCATTGATCGATTCGGGGTGGTACGCAGGCCGCACAGAATGGAGTCAAGATTCTCTACCCAATGGTAGTCGGACTCATGCAGAGATCAGACCAAATGTGGTTTAATACCACTCATGATGATGTCGTTGGCCTGTTCTACTTGTCCATTGGTCTATGGATGATACACCAATGCATAATCGAGCTTGATGCCCATTTTTACGCACCAGTCTTTCACCTCTTGGGCAGTAAAGTTGGATCCATTGTCCGTTATTATACTGTGCGGGACGCCGTAACGGTGTACGTTGCTAGATATAAAGTTGATTACTGGTCCGTACTTGGCTGATTTGACAGGTTTTGCTTCGATCCATTTGGTGAACTTGTCAACCATGACCAGTAGGTATTTATTATTCTTGGTCCCCCCTTTAAGTTGTCCGACCATATCCAGCCCCTAGGCCGCAAAAGACTAGGTAATCGGAATAGTCCAATGAGTCGTTGGGGGGCATGTGACTTTGATTTACAAAAAGTTGACATCCTACGGAATGCTGGACAAGCGACTGGTCGTCCGCTCGAGCCGTGGGCCAGAAGAAACCATCCCGAAAGGCCTTGCTTACTAAGGCCCTTGCCACGGCGTGATGGCCGCCCATTCCTACATGGACTTCGGCCAAGAGTTTTCGTCCTTCTTCCTCAGATATGCACCGCTGGAATTCTCTGGTGGTGTTTTTATTTTATAACTCACCCTCATGGACTTTGTAGGCCCTGGATCGCCGAATTATGCGTCGTGCCTCTGTCTGATCGTCGGGGAGTTCTTTGTGAAGAAGGTAGGCAAGGAAGGGCTCGGTCCATGGTGCGGTTACTGCCACGACCTCATGAGCCAAAGGCGTTTCGTACATAATGAAGTCGACGATGATTTGGTCGTCTGGTTCATTTATAGG